>OZ020498.1:22223652-23483652 GCA_963971365.1 Lasioglossum villosulum | reverse complement strand
TCAAAGATCAGAAGTCAAAGGTCAGAGGTCAGAGGTCAGAAGTCAGAGGTCAGAGGTCAAGGTCACGGTCAGAGGTCAAAAGTCAAAGGTCAAGGTCAAAGGTCAAATCTCAGAGGTCAAGGTCAAAGGTCAAGGTCAAAAGTCAAGGTCAGAGGTCAAAGGTCAGTGGTCAAGGTCAAGGTCAAAGGTCAGAGGTCAAGGTCAAGGTCAAGGTCAAAGGTCAGTGGTCAAAGGTCAGAGGTCAAGGTCAAAGGTCAAAGGTTAGAGGTCAAGGTCAAGGTCAAAGTTCAAAGGTCAAAGGTCAAGGTCAAAGGCCAGCGGTCAAGGTCAATGTCAAGGTCAAGGTCAAAGGTCAAATGTCAGAGGTCAGATGTCAAGGTCAAAGGTCAAAGGTCAAAGGTCAAAGGTCAAAGGTCAAAGGTCAAAGGTCAAAGGTCAAAGGTCAAAGGTCAAAGATCAGAAGTCAAAGGTCAGAGGTCAGAGGTCAGAAGTCAGAGGTCAGAGGTCAAGGTCACGGTCAGAGGTCAAAAGTCAAAGGTCAACGTCAAAGGTCAAATCTCAGAGGTCAAGGTCAAAGGTCAAGGTCAAAGGTCAAGGTCAGAGGTCAAAGGTCAGTGGTCAAGGTCAAGGTCAAAGGTCAGAGGTCAAGGTCAAGGTCAAGGTCAAAGGTCAGAGGTCAAAGGTCAGAGGTCAAGGTCAAAGGTCAAAGGTTAGAGGTCAAGGTCAAAGGTCAAAGGTTAAAGGTCAAAGGTCAAAGGTCAAAGGTCAAAGGTCAAAGATCAGAAGTCAAAGGTCAGAGGTCAGAGGTCAGAGGTCAACGGTCCAAGGTCAAGGTCAAACGACAGAGGTCAGAGGTCGAGGACACAGATCAGAGGTCAAGGTCAAAGGTCAGAGGTCAAGGTCAAGGTCAAGGTCAAGGTCAAAGGTCAGAGGTCAAAGGTCAGAGGACAGAGGTCAAAGGTCAGAGGTCAAGGTCAAAGGTCAGAGGTCGAGGACAAAGGTCAGAGGTCAAGGTCAAAGGTCAGAGGTCAAGGTCAAGGTCAGAGGTCAGAGGTCAAAGGTCAGAGGTCAGAGGTCAAGGTCATAGGTTAGAGGTCAAGGTCAAAGGTCAAACGTCAGAGGTAAGGTCAAAGGTCAAAGGTCAAAGGTAAAGGGTCAAGGGTCAAAGGTCAAAGGTAAAGGGTCAAGGGTCAAAGGTCAAAGGTCAGAGGTCAGAGGTGAGAGGTCAAGGTCAAAGGTCAGATGTCAGAGGTCAAAGGTCAAAGGTCAAGGTCAAAGGTAAGAGGTCAAAGGTCAAAGGTGAAAGGTGAAAGGTGAAAGGTCAAATTCAGATGTCAGAGGTCAAGGTCAAAGGTTAGAGGTCAATGTCAAAGGTCAAAGGTCAGAGATCAAGGTCAAACGTCAGAAGTCAAGGTCAAGGTCAGAGGACAGAGGTCAAGGTCAAAGGTCAAAGGTCAGAGGTCAAGGTCACGGTCAGAGGTCAAAAGTCAAAGGTCAAGGTCAAAGGTCAAATCTCAGAGGTCGGAGGTCAAGGTCAAAGGTTAGAGGTCAAGGTCAAGGTCAAAGGTCAAATGTCAAAGGTCAGAGGTCAAAGTTCCGAGGTCAAGGTCAAAGGTCAGAGGTCAAGGTCAAGGTCAAAGGCCAAATGTCAGAGCTCAGAGGTCAGAGGTCAAGGTCATAGGTTAGAGGTCAAGGTCAAAGGTCAAACGTCAGAGGTAAGGTCAAAGGTCAAAGGTCAAAGGTAAAGGGTCAAGGGTCAAAGGTCAAAGGTAAAGGGTCAAGGGTCAAAGGTCAAAGGTCCGAGGTCAGAGGTGAGAGGTCAAGGTCAAAGGTCAAAGGTCAGATGTCAGAGGTCAAAGGTCAAAGGTCAAGGTCAAAGGTAAGAGGTCAAAGGTCAAAGGTGAAAGGTGAAAGGTGAAAGGTCAAATTCAGATGTCAGAGGTCAAGGTCAAAGGTTAGAGGTCAATGTCAAAGGTCAAAGGTCAGAGATCAAGGTCAAACGTCAGAAGTCAACGTCAAGGTCAGAGGACAGAGGTCAAGGTCAAGGTCAAAGGTCAAAGGTCAAAGGTCAGAGGTCAGAGGTCAAAGGTCCAAGGTCAAGGTCAAACGACAGAGGTCAGAGGTCGAGGACACAGATCAGAGGTCAAGGTCAAAGGTCAGAGGTCAAGGTCAAGGTCAAACGTCAGAGGTCAAAGGTCAAAGGTCAGAGGTCAAGGTCAAAGGTCAAAGGTTAAAGGTGAAGGTGAAAGTTCGAAGGTCAGAGGTCAAGGTCAAAGGTCAAAGGTCAGAGGTCAGATGTCAAGGTCAAAGGTCAAAGGTCAAAGGTCAAAGGTCAAAGGTCAAAGGTCAAAGGTCAAAGGTCAAAGGTCAAAGGTCAGAGGTCAAGGTCAAGGTCAAAGGTCAGAGGTCAAAGGTCAGAGGTCAGAGGTCAAGGTCATAGGTTAGAGGTCAAGGTCAAAGGTCAAACGTCAGAGGTAAGGTCAAAGGTCAAAGGTCAAAGGTAAAGGGTCAAGGGTCAAAGGTCAAAGGTAAAGGGTCAAGGGTCAAAGGTCAAAGGTCCGAGGTCAGAGGTGAGAGGTCAAGGTCAAAGGTCAAAGGTCAGATGTCAGAGGTCAAAGGTCAAAGGTCAAGGTCAAAGGTAAGAGGTCAAAGGTCAAAGGTGAAAGGTGAAAGGTGAAAGGTCAAATTCAGATGTCAGAGGTCAAGGTCAAAGGTTAGAGGTCAATGTCAAAGGTCAAAGGTCAGAGATCAAGGTCAAACGTCAGAAGTCAACGTCAAGGTCAGAGGACAGAGGTCAAGGTCAAGGTCAAAGGTCAAAGGTCAGAGGTCAGAGGTCAAAGGTCCAAGGTCAAGGTCAAACGACAGAGGTCAGAGGTCGAGGACACAGATCAGAGGTCAAGGTCAAAGGTCAGAGGTCAAGGTCAAGGTCAAACGTCAGAGGTCAAAGGTCAGAGGTCAAGGTCAAAGGTCAAAGGTTAAAGGTGAAGGTGAAAGTTCGAAGGTCAGAGGTCAAGGTCAAAGGTCAAAGGTCAGAGGTCAGATGTCAAGGTCAAAGGTCAAAGGTCAAAGGTCAAAGGTCAAAGGTCAAAGGTCAAAGGTCAAAGGTCAAAGGTCAAAGGTCAAAGGTCAAAGGTCAAAGGTCAAAGGTCAAAGGTCAAAGGTCAAAGGTCAAAGGTCAAAGGTCAAAGATCAGAAGACAAAGGTCAGAGGTCAGAGGTCAGAAGTCAGAGGACAGAGGTCAAGGTCACGGTCAGAGGTCAAAAGTCAAAGGTCAAGGTCAAAGGTCAAATCTCAGAGGTCGGAGGTCAAGGTCAAAGGTTAGAGGTCAAGGTCAAAGGTCAAGGTCAAAGGTCAAGGTCAGAGGTCAAAGGTCAGTGGTCAAGGTCAAGGTCAAAGGTCAGAGGTCAAGGTCAAGGTCAAGGTCAAGGTCAAAGGTCAGAGGTCAAGGTCAAGGTCAAACGTCAGAGGTCAAAGGTCAGAGGTCAAGGTCAAAGGTCAAAGGTTAAAGGTGAAGGTGAAAGTTCAAAGGTCAGAGGTCAAGGTCAAAGGTCAAAGGTCAGAGGTCAGATGTCAAGGTCAAAGGTCAAAGGTCAAAGGTCAAAGGTCAAAGGTCAAAGGTCAAAGGTCAAAGGTCAAAGGTCAAAGATCAGAAGTCAAAGGTCAGAGGTCAGAGGTCAGAAGTCAGAGGTCAGAGGTCAAGGTCACGGTCAGAGGTCAAAAGTCAAAGGTCAAGGTCAAAGGTCAAATCTCAGAGGTCAAGGTCAAAGGTCAAGGTCAAAAGTCAAGGTCAGAGGTCAAAGGTCAGTGGTCAAGGTCAAGGTCAAAGGTCAGAGGTCAAGGTCAAGGTCAAGGTCAAAGGTCAGAGGTCAAAGGTCAGAGGTCAAGGTCAAAGGTTAGAGGTCAAGGTCAAAGTTCAAAGGTCAAAGGTCAAGGTCAAAGGCCAGCGGTCAAGGTCAATGTCAAGGTCAAGGTCAAAGGTCAAATGTCAGAGGTCAGATGTCAAGGTCAAAGGTCAAAGGTCAAAGGTCAAAGGTCAAAGGTCAAAGGTCAAAGGTCAAAGGTCAAAGGTCAAAGATCAGAAGTCAAAGGTCAGAGGTCAGAGGTCAGAAGTCAGAGGTCAGAGGTCAAGGTCACGGTCAGAGGTCAAAAGTCAAAGGTCAACGTCAAAGGTCAAATCTCAGAGGTCAAGGTCAAAGGTCAAGGTCAAAGGTCAAGGTCAAAGGTCAAGGTCAGAGGTCAAAGGTCAGTGGTCAAGGTCAAGGTCAAAGGTCAGAGGTCAAGGTCAAGGTCAAGGTCAAAGGTCAGAGGTCAAAGGTCAGAGGTCAAGGTCAAAGGTCAAAGGTTAGAGGTCAAGGTCAAAGGTCAAAGGTTAAAGGTCAAAGGTCAAAGGTCAAAGGTCAAAGGTCAAAGATCAGAAGTCAAAGGTCAGAGATCAGAGGTCAGAGGTCAAAGGTCCAAGGTCAAGGTCAAACGACAGAGGTCAGAGGTCGAGGACACAGATCAGAGGTCAAGGTCAAAGGTCAGAGGTCAAGGTCAAGGTCAAGGTCAAGGTCAAAGGTCAGAGGTCAAAGGTCAGAGGACAGAGGTCAAAGGTCAGAGGTCAAGGTCAAAGGTCAGAGGTCGAGGACAAAGGTCAGAGGTCAAGGTCAAAGGTCAGAGGTCAAGGTCAAGGTCAGAGGTCAGAGGTCAAAGGTCAGAGGTCAGAGGTCAAGGTCATAGGTTAGAGGTCAAGGTCAAAGGTCAAACGTCAGAGGTAAGGTCAAAGGTCAAAGGTCAAAGGTAAAGGGTCAAGGGTCAAAGGTCAAAGGTAAAGGGTCAAGGGTCAAAGGTCAAAGGTCAGAGGTCAGAGGTGAGAGGTCAAGGTCAAAGGTCAGATGTCAGAGGTCAAAGGTCAAAGGTCAAGGTCAAAGGTAAGAGGTCAAAGGTCAAAGGTGAAAGGTGAAAGGTGAAAGGTCAAATTCAGATGTCAGAGGTCAAGGTCAAAGGTTAGAGGTCAATGTCAAAGGTCAAAGGTCAGAGATCAAGGTCAAACGTCAGAAGTCAAGGTCAAGGTCAGAGGACAGAGGTCAAGGTCAAGGTCAAAGGTCAAAGGTCAGAGGTCAGAGGCCAAAGGTCCAAGGTCAAGGTCAAACGACAGAGGTCAGAGGTCGAGGACACAGATCAGAGGTCAAGGTCAAAGGTCAGAGGTCAAGGTCAAGGTCAGAGGTCAAGGTCAAAGGTCAAAGGTTAAAGGTGAAGGTGAAAGTTCGAAGGTCAGAGGTCAAGGTCAAAGGTCAAATGTCAGAGGTCAGATGTCAAGGTCAAAGGTCAAAGGTCAAAGGTCAAAGGTCAAAGGTCAAAGGTCAAAGGTCAAAGGTCAAAGGTCAAAGGTCAAAGGTCAAAGGTCAAAGGTCAAAGATCAGAAGTCAAAGGTCAGAGGTCAGAGGTCAGAAGTCAGAGGACAGAGGTCAAGGTCACGGTCAGAGGTCAAAAGTCAAAGGTCAAGGTCAAAGGTCAAATCTCAGAGGTCGGAGGTCAAGGTCAAAGGTTAGAGGTCAAGGTCAAGGTCAAAGGTCAAATGTCAAAGGTCAGAGGTCAAAGTTCCGAGGTCAAGGTCAAAGGTCAGAGGTCAAGGTCAAGGTCAAAGGCCAAATGTCAGAGCTCAGAGGTCAGAGGTCAAGGTCATAGGTTAGAGGTCAAGGTCAAAGGTCAAACGTCAGAGGTAAGGTCAAAGGTCAAAGGTCAAAGGTAAAGGGTCAAGGGTCAAAGGTCAAAGGTAAAGGGTCAAGGGTCAAAGGTCAAAGGTCCGAGGTCAGAGGTGAGAGGTCAAGGTCAAAGGTCAAAGGTCAGATGTCAGAGGTCAAAGGTCAAAGGTCAAGGTCAAAGGTAAGAGGTCAAAGGTCAAAGGTGAAAGGTGAAAGGTGAAAGGTCAAATTCAGATGTCAGAGGTCAAGGTCAAAGGTTAGAGGTCAATGTCAAAGGTCAAAGGTCAGAGATCAAGGTCAAACGTCAGAAGTCAACGTCAAGGTCAGAGGACAGAGGTCAAGGTCAAGGTCAAAGGTCAAAGGTCAGAGGTCAGAGGTCAAAGGTCCAAGGTCAAGGTCAAACGACAGAGGTCAGAGGTCGAGGACACAGATCAGAGGTCAAGGTCAAAGGTCAGAGGTCAAGGTCAAGGTCAAACGTCAGAGGTCAAAGGTCAGAGGTCAAGGTCAAAGGTCAAAGGTTAAAGGTGAAGGTGAAAGTTCGAAGGTCAGAGGTCAAGGTCAAAGGTCAAAGGTCAGAGGTCAGATGTCAAGGTCAAAGGTCAAAGGTCAAAGGTCAAAGGTCAAAGGTCAAAGGTCAAAGGTCAAAGGTCAAAGGTCAAAGGTCAAAGGTCAAAGGTCAAAGGTCAAAGGTCAAAGGTCAAAGGTCAAAGGTCAAAGGTCAAAGATCAGAAGACAAAGGTCAGAGGTCAGAGGTCAGAAGTCAGAGGACAGAGGTCAAGGTCACGGTCAGAGGTCAAAAGTCAAAGGTCAAGGTCAAAGGTCAAATCTCAGAGGTCGGAGGTCAAGGTCAAAGGTTAGAGGTCAAGGTCAAAGGTCAAGGTCAAAGGTCAAGGTCAGAGGTCAAAGGTCAGTGGTCAAGGTCAAGGTCAAAGGTCAGAGGTCAAGGTCAAGGTCAAGGTCAAGGTCAAAGGTCAGAGGTCAAGGTCAAGGTCAAACGTCAGAGGTCAAAGGTCAGAGGTCAAGGTCAAAGGTCAAAGGTTAAAGGTGAAGGTGAAAGTTCAAAGGTCAGAGGTCAAGGTCAAAGGTCAAAGGTCAGAGGTCAGATGTCAAGGTCAAAGGTCAAAGGTCAAAGGTCAAAGGTCAAAGGTCAAAGGTCAAAGGTCAAAGGTCAAAGGTCAAAGATCAGAAGTCAAAGGTCAGAGGTCAGAGGTCAGAAGTCAGAGGTCAGAGGTCAAGGTCACGGTCAGAGGTCAAAAGTCAAAGGTCAAGGTCAAAGGTCAAATCTCAGAGGTCAAGGTCAAAGGTCAAGGTCAAAAGTCAAGGTCAGAGGTCAAAGGTCAGTGGTCAAGGTCAAGGTCAAAGGTCAGAGGTCAAGGTCAAGGTCAAGGTCAAAGGTCAGAGGTCAAAGGTCAGAGGTCAAGGTCAAAGGTTAGAGGTCAAGGTCAAAGTTCAAAGGTCAAAGGTCAAGGTCAAAGGCCAGCGGTCAAGGTCAATGTCAAGGTCAAGGTCAAAGGTCAAATGTCAGAGGTCAGATATCAAGGTCAAAGGTCAAAGGTCAAAGGTCAAAGGTCAAAGGTCAAAGGTCAAAGGTCAAAGGTCAAAGGTCAAAGATCAGAAGTCAAAGGTCAGAGGTCAGAGGTCAGAAGTCAGAGGTCAGAGGTCAAGGTCACGGTCAGAGGTCAAAAGTCAAAGGTCAACGTCAAAGGTCAAATCTCAGAGGTCAAGGTCAAAGGTCAAGGTCAAAGGTCAAGGTCAAAGGTCAAGGTCAGAGGTCAAAGGTCAGTGGTCAAGGTCAAGGTCAAAGGTCAGAGGTCAAGGTCAAGGTCAAGGTCAAAGGTCAGAGGTCAAAGGTCAGAGGTCAAGGTCAAAGGTCAAAGGTTAGAGGTCAAGGTCAAAGGTCAAAGGTTAAAGGTCAAAGGTCAAAGGTCAAAGGTCAAAGGTCAAAGATCAGAAGTCAAAGGTCAGAGATCAGAGGTCAGAGGTCAAAGGTCCAAGGTCAAGGTCAAACGACAGAGGTCAGAGGTCGAGGACACAGATCAGAGGTCAAGGTCAAAGGTCAGAGGTCAAGGTCAAGGTCAAGGTCAAGGTCAAAGGTCAGAGGTCAAAGGTCAGAGGACAGAGGTCAAAGGTCAGAGGTCAAGGTCAAAGGTCAGAGGTCGAGGACAAAGGTCAGAGGTCAAGGTCAAAGGTCAGAGGTCAAGGTCAAGGTCAGAGGTCAGAGGTCAAAGGTCAGAGGTCAGAGGTCAAGGTCATAGGTTAGAGGTCAAGGTCAAAGGTCAAACGTCAGAGGTAAGGTCAAAGGTCAAAGGTCAAAGGTAAAGGGTCAAGGGTCAAAGGTCAAAGGTAAAGGGTCAAGGGTCAAAGGTCAAAGGTCAGAGGTCAGAGGTGAGAGGTCAAGGTCAAAGGTCAGATGTCAGAGGTCAAAGGTCAAAGGTCAAGGTCAAAGGTAAGAGGTCAAAGGTCAAAGGTGAAAGGTGAAAGGTGAAAGGTCAAATTCAGATGTCAGAGGTCAAGGTCAAAGGTTAGAGGTCAATGTCAAAGGTCAAAGGTCAGAGATCAAGGTCAAACGTCAGAAGTCAAGGTCAAGGTCAGAGGACAGAGGTCAAGGTCAAGGTCAAAGGTCAAAGGTCAGAGGTCAGAGGCCAAAGGTCCAAGGTCAAGGTCAAACGACAGAGGTCAGAGGTCGAGGACACAGATCAGAGGTCAAGGTCAAAGGTCAGAGGTCAAGGTCAAGGTCAGAGGTCAAGGTCAAAGGTCAAAGGTTAAAGGTGAAGGTGAAAGTTCGAAGGTCAGAGGTCAAGGTCAAAGGTCAAATGTCAGAGGTCAGATGTCAAGGTCAAAGGTCAAAGGTCAAAGGTCAAAGGTCAAAGGTCAAAGGTCAAAGGTCAAAGGTCAAAGGTCAAAGGTCAAAGGTCAAAGGTCAAAGGTCAAAGATCAGAAGTCAAAGGTCAGAGGTCAGAGGTCAGAAGTCAGAGGACAGAGGTCAAGGTCACGGTCAGAGGTCAAAAGTCAAAGGTCAAGGTCAAAGGTCAAATCTCAGAGGTCGGAGGTCAAGGTCAAAGGTTAGAGGTCAAGGTCAAGGTCAAAGGTCAAATGTCAAAGGTCAGAGGTCAAAGTTCCGAGGTCAAGGTCAAAGGTCAGAGGTCAAGGTCAAGGTCAAAGGCCAAATGTCAGAGCTCAGAGGTCAGAGGTCAAGGTCATAGGTTAGAGGTCAAGGTCAAAGGTCAAACGTCAGAGGTAAGGTCAAAGGTCAAAGGTCAAAGGTAAAGGGTCAAGGGTCAAAGGTCAAAGGTAAAGGGTCAAGGGTCAAAGGTCAAAGGTCCGAGGTCAGAGGTGAGAGGTCAAGGTCAAAGGTCAAAGGTCAGATGTCAGAGGTCAAAGGTCAAAGGTCAAGGTCAAAGGTAAGAGGTCAAAGGTCAAAGGTGAAAGGTGAAAGGTGAAAGGTCAAATTCAGATGTCAGAGGTCAAGGTCAAAGGTTAGAGGTCAATGTCAAAGGTCAAAGGTCAGAGATCAAGGTCAAACGTCAGAAGTCAACGTCAAGGTCAGAGGACAGAGGTCAAGGTCAAGGTCAAAGGTCAAAGGTCAGAGGTCAGAGGTCAAAGGTCCAAGGTCAAGGTCAAACGACAGAGGTCAGAGGTCGAGGACACAGATCAGAGGTCAAGGTCAAAGGTCAGAGGTCAAGGTCAAGGTCAAACGTCAGAGGTCAAAGGTCAAAGGTCAGAGGTCAAGGTCAAAGGTCAAAGGTTAAAGGTGAAGGTGAAAGTTCGAAGGTCAGAGGTCAAGGTCAAAGGTCAAAGGTCAGAGGTCAGATGTCAAGGTCAAAGGTCAAAGGTCAAAGGTCAAAGGTCAAAGGTCAAAGGTCAAAGGTCAAAGGTCAAAGGTCAAAGGTCAAAGGTCAAAGGTCAAAGGTCAAAGGTCAAAGGTCAAAGGTCAAAGATCAGAAGACAAAGGTCAGAGGTCAGAGGTCAGAAGTCAGAGGAAAGAGGTCAAGGTCACGGTCAGAGGTCAAAAGTCAAAGGTCAAGGTCAAAGGTCAAATCTCAGAGGTCGGAGGTCAAGGTCAAAGGTTAGAGGTCAAGGTCAAAGGTCAAGGTCAAAGGTCAAGGTCAGAGGTCAAAGGTCAGTGGTCAAGGTCAAGGTCAAAGGTCAGAGGTCAAGCCAAGGTCAAGGTCAAGGTCAAAGGTCAGAGGTCAAGGTCAAGGTCAAACGTCAGAGGTCAAAGGTCAGAGGTCAAGGTCAAAGGTCAAAGGTTAAAGGTGAAGGTGAAAGTTCAAAGGTCAGAGGTCAAGGTCAAAGGTCAAAGGTCAGAGGTCAGATGTCAAGGTCAAAGGTCAAAGGTCAAAGGTCAAAGGTCAAAGGTCAAAGGTCAAAGGTCAAAGGTCAAAGATCAGAAGTCAAAGGTCAGAGGTCAGAGGTCAGAAGTCAGAGGTCAGAGGTCAAGGTCACGGTCAGAGGTCAAAAGTCAAAGGTCAAGGTCAAAGGTCAAATCTCAGAGGTCAAGGTCAAAGGTCAAGGTCAAAAGTCAAGGTCAGAGGTCAAAGGTCAGTGGTCAAGGTCAAGGTCAAAGGTCAGAGGTCAAGGTCAAGGTCAAGGTCAAAGGTCAGAGGTCAAAGGTCAGAGGTCAAGGTCAAAGGTCAAAGGTTAGAGGTCAAGGTCAAAGTTCAAAGGTCAAAGGTCAAGGTCAAAGGCCAGCGGTCAAGGTCAATGTCAAGGTCAAGGTCAAAGGTCAAATGTCAGAGGTCAGATGTCAAGGTCAAAGGTCAAAGGTCAAAGGTCAAAGGTCAAAGGTCAAAGGTCAAAGGTCAAAGGTCAAAGGTCAAAGGTCAAAGATCAGAAGTCAAAGGTCAGAGGTCAGAGGTCAGAAGTCAGAGGTCAGAGGTCAAGGTCACGGTCAGAGGTCAAAAGTCAAAGGTCAACGTCAAAGGTCAAATCTCAGAGGTCAAGGTCAAAGGTCATTGTCAAAGGTCAAGGTCAAAGGTCAAGGTCAGAGGTCAAAGGTCAGTGGTCAAGGTCAAGGTCAAAGGTCAGAGGTCAAGGTCAAGGTCAAGGTCAAAGGTCAGAGGTCAAAGGTCAGAGGTCAAGGTCAAAGGTCAAAGGTTAGAGGTCAAGGTCAAAGGTCAAAGGTTAAAGGTCAAAGGTCAAAGGTCAAAGGTCAAAGGTCAAAGATCAGAAGTCAAAGGTCAGAGGTCAGAGGTCAGAGGTCAGAAGTCAGAGGTCAAAGGTCAAAGGTCAGAGGTCAGAGGTCAAAGGTCCAAGGTCAAGGTCAAACGACAGAGGTCAGAGGTCGAGGACACAGATCAGAGGTCAAGGTCAAAGGTCAGAGGTCAAGGTCAAGGTCAAGGTCAAGGTCAAAGGTCAGAGGTCAAAGGTCAGAGGACAGAGGTCAAAGGTCAGAGGTCAAGGTCAAAGGTCAGAGGTCGAGGACAAAGGTCAGAGGTCAAGGTCAAAGGTCAGAGGTCAAGGTCAAGGTCAGAGGTCAGAGGTCAAAGGTCAGAGGTCAGAGGTCAAGGTCATAGGTTAGAGGTCAAGGTCAAAGGTCAAACGTCAGAGGTAAGGTCAAAGGTCAAAGGTCAAAGGTAAAGGGTCAAGGGTCAAAGGTCAAAGGTAAAGGGTCAAGGGTCAAAGGTCAAAGGTCAGAGGTCAGAGGTGAGAGGTCAAGGTCAAAGGTCAGATGTCAGAGGTCAAAGGTCAAAGGTCAAGGTCAAAGGTAAGAGGTCAAAGGTCAAAGGTCAAAGGTGAAAGGTGAAAGGTGAAAGGTCAAATTCAGATGTCAGAGGTCAAGGTCAAAGGTTAGAGGTCAATGTCAAAGGTCAAAGGTCAGAGATCAAGGTCAAACGTCAGAAGTCAAGGTCAAGGTCAGAGGACAGAGGTCAAGGTCAAGGTCAAAGGTCAAAGGTCAGAGGTCAGAGGTCAAAGGTCCAAGGTCAAGGTCAAACGACAGAGGTCAGAGGTCGAGGACACAGATCAGAGGTCAAGGTCAAAGGTCAGAGGTCAAGGTCAAGGTCAGAGGTCAAGGTCAAAGGTCAAAGGTTAAAGGTGAAGGTGAAAGTTCGAAGGTCAGAGGTCAAGGTCAAAGGTCAAATGTCAGAGGTCAGATGTCAAGGTCAAAGGTCAAAGGTCAAAGGTCAAAGGTCAAAGGTCAAAGGTCAAAGGTCAAAGGTCAAAGGTCAAAGGTCAAAGGTCAAAGGTCAAAGGTCAGAGGTCAGAGGTCAAAGGTCATAGTGTAAGAGGTCAAGGTCAAGGTCAAGGTCACGGTCAAGGTCAAAGGTCAGAGGTCAAAGGTCAGAGGTCAAGGTCAAAGGTCAGAGGTCAAAGGTCAAGGTCAAAGGCCAGCGGTCAAGGTCAATGTCAAGGTCACGGTCAAGGTCAAAGGTCAGAGGTCAAAGGTCAGAGGTCAAGGTCAAAGGTCAGAGGTCAAAGGTCAGAGGTCAAGGTCAAAGGTCAAAGGTTAAAGGTGAAGGTGAAAGTTCAAAGGTCAGAGGTCAAGGTCAAAGGTCAAAGGTCAGAGGTCAGAGGTCAAGGTCAAAGGTCAGAGGTCAAAGGCCAGAGGTCAGAGGTCAAGGTCAAAGGTTAGAGGTCAAGGTCAAAGGTCAGAGGTCAAGGTCAAAGGTCAAAGGTCAAGGTCAAGATCAAACGTAACAGTTCAAAGGTCATAGGTGAATGGTGAAAGATCAAATTCAGATGTCAGAGGTCAAGGTCAAATGTTAGAGGTCAAGGTCATAGGTCAAAGGTCAGAGGTCAAGGTCAATGGTCAGAGGTCAAGGTCAAAGGCCAGAGGACAGAGGACAAGGTCAAGGTCAAGGTCAAGGTCAAGGTCAAGGTAAAGGTCAAAGGTCAAAGGTCAAAGGTCAAAGGTCAAAGGTCAAAGGTCAGAGGTCAGAGGTCAAAGGTCATAGTGTAAGAGGTCAAGGTCAAGGTCAAGGTCAAGGTCAAGGTCAAGGTCAAGGTTAAGGTCAAAGGTCAGAGGTCAAAGGTCAGAGGTCAAGGTCAAAGGCCAGAGGACAGAGGACAAAGGACAAGGTCAAGGTCAAGGTCAAGGTCAAGGTCAAGGTAAAGGTCAAAGGTCAAAGGTCAAAGGTCAAAGGTCAAAGGTCAGAGGTCAGAGGTCAAAGGTCATAGTGTAAGAGGTCAAGGTCAAGGTCAAGGTCAAGGTCAAGGTCATAGGTCAGAGGTCAAAGGTCAGAGGTCAAGGTCAAAGGTCAGAGGTCAAAGGTCAGAGGCCAAGGTCGAAGGTCAAAGGTTAAAGGTGAAGGTGAAAGTTCAAAGGTCAGAGGTCAAGGTCAAAGGTCAAAGGTCAGAGGTCAGATGTCAAGGTCAAAGGTCAAAGGTCAAAGGTCAAAGGTCAAAGGTCAAAGGTCAAAGATCAGAAGTCAAAGGTCAGAGGTCAGAGGTCAGAAGTCGGAGGACAGAGGTCAAGGTCACGGTCAGAGGTCAAAAGTCAAAGGTCAAGGTCAGAGGTCAAATCTCAGAGGTCAGAGGTCAAGGTCAAAGGTTAGAGGTCAAGATCAAAGGACAGAGGTCAGAGGACAAGGTCAGATGTCAGAGGTAAAGGTCAAAGGTCAAAGTTCAGAGGTCAAGGTCAAAGGTTAGAGGTCAAGGTCAAAGGTCAGAGGTCAAGGTCAAAGGTCAAAGTTCAAGGTCAAGATCAAACGTAACAGTTCAAAGGTCATAGGTGAATGGTGAAAGATCAAATTCAGATGTCAGAGGTCAATTTCAAATGTTAGAGGTCAAGGTCATAGGTCAAAGGTCAAAGGTCAAAGGTCAAAGGTCAGAGGTCAGAGGTCAAAGGTCATAGTGTAAGAGGTCAAGGTCAAGGTCAAGGTCAAGGTCAAGGTTAAGGTCAAAGGTCAGAGGTCAAAGGTCAGAGGTCAAGGTCAAAGGCCAGAGGACAGAGGACAAAGGACAAGGTCAAGGTCAAGGTCAAGGTCAAGGTAAAGGTCAAAGGTCAAAGGTCAAAGGTCAAAGGTCAGAGGTCAGAGGTCAAAGGTCATAGTGTAAGAGGTCATAGTGTAAGAGGTCAAGGTCAAGGTCAAGGTCAAAGGTCAGAGGTCAAGGTCAAGGTCAAAGGTCAGAGGTCAGAGGTCAAGGTCATAGGTTAGAGGTCAAGGTCAAAGGTCAAACGTCAGAGGTAAGGTCAAAGGTCAAAGGTCAAAGGTCAGAGGTGAAAGGTCAAGGTCAAAGGTCAAAGGTCAGATGTCAGAGGTCAAAGGTCAAAGGTCAAGGTCAAAGGTCAAAGGTGAAAGGTGAAAGGTGAAAGGTCAAATTCAGATGTCAGAGGTCAAGGTCAAAGGTCAAAGGTCAAAGGTCAAAGGTCAAAGGTCAAAGGTCAAAGGTCAAAGGTCAAAGGTCAAAGGTCAAAGGTCAGAAGTCAAAGGTCAGAGGTCAGAGGTCAGAGGTCAGAGGACAGAAGTCAGAGGTCAGAGGTCAAGGTCATGGTCAGAGGTCAAAAGTCAAAGGTCAAGGTCAAAGGTCAAATCTCAGAGGTCAGAGGTCAAGGTCAAAGTTTAGAGGTCAAGGTCAAAGGTCAAAGGTCAGAGGTCAAGGTCAAAGGTCAGAGGTCGAGGACAAAGGTCAGAGGTCAAGGTCAAAGGTCAGAGGTCAAGGTCAAAGGTCAAAGGTGAAGGTGAAAGGTCAAAGGTCAAGGTCAATGTCAAGGTCAAGGTCAAAGGTCAAATGTCAGAGGTCAGGGGTCAAAGTTCCGAGGTCAAGGTCAAAGGTCAGAGGTCAAGGTCAAATGTTAGAGGTCAAGGTCATAGGTAAAGGTCAGAGGTCAAGGTCAATGGTCAGATGTCAAGGTCAAAGGCCAGAGGACAGAGGACAAGGTCAAGGTCAAGGTCAAGGTCAAGGTAAAGGTCAAAGGTCAAAGGTCAAAGGTCAAAGGTCAAAGGTCAGAGGTCAGAGGTCAAAGGTCATAGTGTAAGAGGTCAAGGTCAAGGTCAAGGTCACGGTCAAGGTCAAAGGTCAGAGGTCAAAGGTCAGAGGTCAAGGTCAAAGGTCAGAGGTCAAAGGTCAAGGTCAAAGGCCAGCGGTCAAGGTCAATGTCAAGGTCACGGTCAAGGTCAAAGGTCAGAGGTCAAAGGTCAGAGGTCAAGGTCAAAGGTCAGAGGTCAAAGGTCAGAGGTCAAGGTCAAAGGTCAAAGGTTAAAGGTGAAGGTGAAAGTTCAAAGGTCAGAGGTCAAGGTCAAAGGTCAAAGGTCAGAGGTCAGAGGTCAAGGTCAAAGGTCAGAGGTCAAAGGCCAGAGGTCAGAGGTCAAGGTCACGGTCAGAGGTCAAAGGTCAAAGGTCAAGGTCAAAGGTCAAATCTCAGAGGTCAGAGGTCAAGGTCAAAGGTTAGAGGTCAATATCAAAGGACAGAGGTCAGAGGACAAGGTCAGATGTCAGAGGTAAAGGTCAAAGGTCAAAGGTCAGAGGTCAAGGTCAAAGGTTAGAGGTCAAGGTCAAAGGTCAGAGGTCAAGGTCAAAGGTCAAAGGTCAAGGTCAAGATCAAACGTAACAGTTCAAAGGTCATAGGTGAATGGTGAAAGATCAAATTCAGATGTCAGAGGTCAAGGTCAAATGTTAGAGGTCAAGGTCATAGGTCAAAGGTCAGAGGTCAAGGTCAATGGTCAGAGGTCAAGGTCAAAGGCCAGAGGACAGAGGACAAGGTCAAGGTCAAGGTCAAGGTAAAGGTCAAAGGTCAAAGGTCGAAGGTCAAAGGTCAAAGGTCAAAGGTCAAAGGTCAGAGGTCAGAGGTCAAAGGTCATAGTGTAAGAGGTCAAGGTCAAGGTCAAGGTCAAGGTCAAGGTCAAGGTCAAGGTCAAGGTCAAGGTCAAGGTTAAGGTCAAAGGTCAGAGGTCAAAGGTCAGAGGTCAAGGTCAAAGGCCAGAGGACAGAGGACAAAGGACAAGGTCAAGGTCAAGGTCAAGGTCAAGGTAAAGGTCAAAGGTCAAAGGTCAAAGGTCAAAGGTCAAAGGTCAGAGGTCAGAGGTCAAAGGTCATAGTGTAAGAGGTCAAGGTCAAGGTCAAGGTCAAGGTCAAGGTCAAAGGTCAGAGGTCAAAGGTCAGAGGTCAAGGTCAAAGGTCAGAGGTCAAAGGTCAGAGGCCAAGGTCGAAGGTCAAAGGTTAAAGGTGAAGGTGAAAGTTCAAAGGTCAGAGGTCAAGGTCAAAGGTCAAAGGTCAGAGGTCAGATGTCAAGGTCAAAGGTCAAAGGTCAAAGGTCAAAGGTCAAAGGTCAAAGGTCAAAGATCAGAAGTCAAAGGTCAGAGGTCAGAGGTCAGAAGTCAGAGGACAGAGGTCAAGGTCACGGTCAGAGGTCAAAAGTCAAAGGTCAAGGTCAGAGGTCAAATCTCAGAGGTCAGAGGTCAAGGTCAAAGGTTAGAGGTCAAGGTCAAAGGTCAAGGTCAAAGGTCAAGGTCAGAGGTCAAAGGTCAGTGGTCAAGGTCAAGGTCAAAGGTCAGAGGTCAAGGTCAAGGTCAAGGTCAAAGGTCAGAGGTCAAAGGTCAAGGTCAAAGGTTAGAGGTCAAGATCAAAGGACAGAGGTCAGAGGACAAGGTCAGATGTCAGAGGTAAAGGTCAAAGGTCAAAGGTCAGAGGTCAAGGTCAAAGGTTAGAGGTCAAGGTCAAAGGTCAGAGGTCAAGGTCAAAGGTCAAAGGTCAAGGTCAAGATCAAACGTAACAGTTCAAAGGTCATAGGTGAATGGTGAAAGATCAAATTCAGATGTCAGAGGTCAATTTCAAATGTTAGAGGTCAAGGTCATAGGTCAAAGGTCAAAGGTCAAAGGTCAAAGGTCAGAGGTCAGAGGTCAAAGGTCATAGTGTAAGAGGTCAAGGTCAAGGTCAAGGTCAAGGTCAAGGTTAAGGTCAAAGGTCAGAGGTCAAAGGTCAGAGGTCAAGGTCAAAGGCCAGAGGTCAAAGGCCAGAGGTCAGAGGTCAAGGTCACGGTCAGAGGTCAAAGGTCAAAGGTCAAGGTCAAAGGTCAAATCTCAGAGGTCAGAGGTCAAGGTCAAAGGTTAGAGGTCAATATCAAAGGACAGAGGTCAGAGGACAAGGTCAGATGTCAGAGGTAAAGGTCAAAGGTCAAAGGTCAGAGGTCAAGGTCAAAGGTTAGAGGTCAAGGTCAAAGGTCAGAGGTCAAGGTCAAAGGTCAAAGGTCAAGGTCAAGATCAAACGTAACAGTTCAAAGGTCATAGGTGAATGGTGAAAGATCAAATTCAGATGTCAGAGGTCAAGGTCAAATGTTAGAGGTCAAGGTCATAGGTCAAAGGTCAGAGGTCAAGGTCAATGGTCAGAGGTCAAGGTCAAAGGCCAGAGGACAGAGGACAAGGTCAAGGTCAAGGTCAAGGTAAAGGTCAAAGGTCAAAGGTCGAAGGTCAAAGGTCAAAGGTCAAAGGTCAAAGGTCAGAGGTCAGAGGTCAAAGGTCATAGTGTAAGAGGTCAAGGTCAAGGTCAAGGTCAAGGTCAAGGTCAAGGTCAAGGTTAAGGTCAAAGGTCAGAGGTCAAAGGTCAGAGGTCAAGGTCAAAGGCCAGAGGACAGAGGACAAAGGACAAGGTCAAGGTCAAGGTCAAGGTCAAGGTAAAGGTCAAAGGTCAAAGGTCAAAGGTCAAAGGTCAAAGGTCAGAGGTCAGAGGTCAAAGGTCATAGTGTAAGAGGTCAAGGTCAAGGTCAAGGTCAAGGTCAAGGTCAAAGGTCAGAGGTCAAAGGTCAGAGGTCAAGGTCAAAGGTCAGAGGTCAAAGGTCAGAGGCCAAGGTCGAAGGTCAAAGGTTAAAGGTGAAGGTGAAAGTTCAAAGGTCAGAGGTCAAGGTCAAAGGTCAAAGGTCAGAGGTCAGATGTCAAGGTCAAAGGTCAAAGGTCAAAGGTCAAAGGTCAAAGGTCAAAGGTCAAAGATCAGAAGTCAAAGGTCAGAGGTCAGAGGTCAGAAGTCAGAGGACAGAGGTCAAGGTCACGGTCAGAGGTCAAAAGTCAAAGGTCAAGGTCAGAGGTCAAATCTCAGAGGTCAGAGGTCAAGGTCAAAGGTTAGAGGTCAAGGTCAAAGGTCAAGGTCAAAGGTCAAGGTCAGAGGTCAAAGGTCAGTGGTCAAGGTCAAGGTCAAAGGTCAGAGGTCAAGGTCAAGGTCAAGGTCAAAGGTCAGAGGTCAAAGGTCAAGGTCAAAGGTTAGAGGTCAAGATCAAAGGACAGAGGTCAGAGGACAAGGTCAGATGTCAGAGGTAAAGGTCAAAGGTCAAAGGTCAGAGGTCAAGGTCAAAGGTTAGAGGTCAAGGTCAAAGGTCAGAGGTCAAGGTCAAAGGTCAAAGGTCAAGGTCAAGATCAAACGTAACAGTTCAAAGGTCATAGGTGAATGGTGAAAGATCAAATTCAGATGTCAGAGGTCAATTTCAAATGTTAGAGGTCAAGGTCATAGGTCAAAGGTCAAAGGTCAAAGGTCAAAGGTCAGAGGTCAGAGGTCAAAGGTCATGTAAGAGGTCAAGGTCAAGGTCAAGGTCAAGGTCAAGGTTAAGGTCAAAGGTCAGAGGTCAAAGGTCAGAGGTCAAGGTCAAAGGCCAGAGGACAGAGGACAAAGGACAAGGTCAAGGTCAAGGTCAAGGTCAAGGTAAAGGTCAAAGGTCAAAGGTCAAAGGTCAAAGGTCAGAGGTCAGAGGTCAAAGGTCATAGTGTAAGAGGTCATAGTGTAAGAGGTCAAGGTCAAGGTCAAGGTCAAAGGTCAGAGGTCAAGGTCAAGGTCAAAGGTCAGAGGTCAGAGGTCAAGGTCATAGGTTAGAGGTCAAGGTCAAAGGTCAAACGTCAGAGGTAAGGTCAAAGGTCAAAGGTCAAAGGTAAAGGGTCAAGGGTCAAAGGTCAAAGGTAAAGGGTCAAGGGTCAAAGGTCAAAGGTCAGAGGTCAGAGGTGAAAGGTCAAGGTCAAAGGTCAAAGGTCAGATGTCAGAGGTCAAAGGTCAAAGGTCAAGGTCAAAGGTCAAAGGTGAAAGGTGAAAGGTGAAAGGTCAAATTCAGATGTCAGAGGTCAAGGTCAAAGGTTAGAGGTCAATGTCAAAGGTCAAAGGTCAGAGATCAAGGTCAAACGTCAGAAGTCAAGGTCAAGGTCAGAGGACAGAGGTCAAGGTCAAGGTCAAGGTCAAAGGTCAAAGGTCAGAGGTCAGAGGTCAAAGGTCCAAGGTCAAGGTCAAACGACAGAGGTCAGAGGTCAAGGTCAAACGACAGAGGTCAGAGGTCAAGGTCAAGGTAAAAGATCAGAGGTCGAGGACACAGATCAGAGGTCAAGGTCAAAGGTCAGAGGTCAAGGTCAAGGTCAAACGTCAGAGGTCAAAGGTCAGAGGTCAAGGTCAAAGGTCAAAGGTTAAAGGTGAAGGTGAAAGTTCAAAGGTCAGAGGTCAAGGTCAAAGGTCAAAGGTCAGAGGTCAGATGTCAAGGTCAAAGGTCAAAGGTCAAAGGTCAAAGGTCAAAGGTCAAAGATCAGAA
Organism: Lasioglossum villosulum; assembly: GCA_963971365.1. Taxonomy (NCBI): domain Eukaryota; kingdom Metazoa; phylum Arthropoda; class Insecta; order Hymenoptera; family Halictidae; genus Lasioglossum; species Lasioglossum villosulum. Next base: position 23,464,536 of record OZ020498.1, on the reverse strand, counting down.
GTCAAAGGTCAGAGGTCAGAGGTCAGAAGTCAGAGGACAGAGGTCAAGGTCACGGTCAGAGGTCAAAAGTCAAAGGTCAAGGTCAGAGGTCAAATCTCAGAGGTCAGAGGTCAAGGTCAAAGGTTAGAGGTCAAGGTCAAAGGTCAAGGTCAAAGGTCAAGGTCAGAGGTCAAAGGTCAGTGGTCAAGGTCAAGGTCAAAGGTCAGAGGTCAAGGTCAAGGTCAAGGTCAAAGGTCAGAGGTCAAAGGTCAGAGGTCAAAGGTCAGAGGTCAAGGTCAAAGGTCAAAGGTTAGAGGTCAAGGTCAAAGTTCAAAGGTCAAAGGTCAAGGTCAAAGGCCAGCGGTCAAGGTCAATGTCAAGGTCAAGGTCAAAGGTCAAATGTCAGAGGTCAGGGGTCAAAGTTCCGAGGTCAAGGTCAAAGGTCAGAGGTCAAGGTCAAAGGTCAAAGGTCAAAGGTCAAAGGTCAAAGGTCAAAGGTCAAAGGTCAAAGGTCAAAGGTCAAAGGTCAAAGGTCAAAGGTCAAAGGTCAAAGGTCAAAGGTCAAAGGTCAAAGGTCAAAGGTCAGAAGTCAAAGGTCAGAGGTCAGAGGTCAGAGGACAGAAGTCAGAGGTCAGAGGTCAAGGTCATGGTCAGAGGTCAAAAGTCAAAGGTCAAGGTCAAAGGTCAAATCTCAGAGGTCAGAGGTCAAGGTCAAAGTTTAAAGGTCAAGGTCAAAGGTCAAAGGTCAGAGGTCAAGGTCAAAGGTCAGAGGTCGAGGACAAAGGTCAGAGGTCAAGGTCAAAGGTCAGAGGTCAAGGTCAAAGGTCAAAGGTCAAAGGTGAAGGTGAAAGGTCAAAGGTCAAGGTCAATGTCAAGGTCAAGGTCAAAGGTCAAATGTCAGAGGTCAGGGGTCAAAGTTCCGAGGTCAAGGTCAAAGGTCAGAGGTCAAGGTCAAATGTTAGAGGTCAAGGTCATAGGTAAAGGTCAGAGGTCAAGGTCAATGGTCAGATGTCAAGGTCAAAGGCCAGAGGACAGAGGACAAGGTCAAGGTCAAGGTCAAGGTCAAGGTAAAGGTCAAAGGTCAAAGGTCAAAGGTGAAGGTGAAAGGTCAAAGGTCAAAGGTCAAAGGTCAAAGGTCAAAGGTCAAAGGTCAAAGGTCAAAGGTCAAAGGTCAAAGGTCAAAGGTCAAAGGTCAAAGGTCAAAGGTCAAAGGTCAAAGGTCAAAGGTCAAAGGTCAGAAGTCAAAGGTCAGAGGTCAGAGGTCAGAGGACAGAAGTCAGAGGTCAGAGGTCAAGGTCACGGTCAGAGGTCAAAAGTCAAAGGTCAAGGTCAAAGGTCAAATCTCAGAGGTCAGAGGTCAAGGTCAAAGGTTAGAGGTCAAGGTCAAAGGTCAAGGTCAAAGGTCAAGGTCAGAGGTCAAAGGTCAGTACTCAAGGTCAAGGTCAAAGGTCAGAGGTCAAGGTCAAAGGTCAAATGTCAGAGGTCAGGGGTCAAAGTTCCGAGGTCAAGGTCAAAGGTCAGAGGTCAAGGTCAAATGTTAGAGGTCAAGGTCATAGGTCAAAGGTCAGAGGTCAAGGTCAATGGTCAGATGTCAAGGTCAAAGGCCAGAGGACAGAGGACAAGGTCAAGGTCAAGGTCAAGGTCAAGGTAAAGGTCAAAGGTCAAAGGTCAAAGGTCAAAGGTCAAAGGTCAAAGGTCAAAGGTCAAAGGTCAAAGGTCAAAGGTCAAAGGTCAAAGGTCAAAGGTCAAAGGTCAAAGGTCAAAGGTCAGAGGTCAGAGGTCAAAGGTCATAGTGTAAGAGGTCAAGGTCAAGGTCAAGGTCAAGGTCAAGGTCAAAGGTCAGAGGTCAGAGGTCAGAGGTCAAAGGTCAGAGGTCAAGGTCAAAGGTCAGAGGTCAAGGTCAAATGTTAGAGGTCAAGGTCATAGGTCAAAGGTCAGAGGTCAAGGTCAATGGTCAGATGTCAAGGTCAAAGGCCAGAGGACAGAGGACAAGGTCAAGGTCAAGGTCAAGGTCAAGGTAAAGGTCAAAGGTCAGAGGTCAGAGGTCAAGGTCAAAGGTCAGAGGTCAAAGGCCAGAGGTCAGAGGTCAAGGTCACGGTCAGAGGTCAAAGGTCAAAGGTCAAATCTCAGAGGTCAGAGGTCAAGGTCAAAGGTTAGAGGTCAAGATCAAAGGACAGAGGTCAGAGGACAAGGTCAGATGTCAGAGGTAAAGGTCAAAGGTCAAAGGTCAGAGGTCAAGGTCAAAGGTTAGAGGTCAAGGTCAAAGGTCAGAGGTCAAGGTCAAAGGTCAAAGGTCAAGGTCAAGTTCAAACGTAACAGTTCAAAGGTCATAGGTGAATGGTGAAAGATCAAATTCAGATGTCAGAGGTCAAGGTCAAATGTTAGAGGTCAAGGTCATAGGTCAAAGGTCAGAGGTCAAGGTCAATGGTCAGAGGTCAAGGTCAAAGGCCAGAGGACAGAGGACAAGGTCAAGGTCAAGGTCAAGGTCAAGGTAAAGGTCAAAGGTCAAAGGTCAAAGGTCAAAGGTCAAAGGTCAGAGGTCAGAGGTCAAAGGTCATAGTGTAAGAGGTCAAGGTCAAGGTCAAGGTCAAGGTCAAGGTCAAGGTTAAGGTCAAAGGTCAGAGGTCAAAGGTCAGAGGTCAAGGTCAAAGGCCAGAGGACAGAGGACAAGGTCAAGGTCAAGGTCAAGATCAAGGTCAAGGTAAAGGTCAAAGGTCAAAGGTCAAAAGTCAAAGGTCAAAGGTCAAAGGTCAGAGGTCAGAGGTCAAAGGTCATAGTGTAAGAGGTCAAGGTCAAGGTCAAGGTCAAGGTCAAGGTCAAAGGTCAGAGGTCAAAGGTCAGAGGTCAAGGTCAAAGGTCAGAGGTCAAAGGTCAGAGGTCAAGGTCAAAGGTCAAAGGTTAAAGGTGAAGGTGAAAGTTCAAAGGTCAGAGGTCAAGGTCAAAGGTCAAAGGTCAGAGGTCAGAGGTCAAGGTCAAAGGTCAGAGGTCAAAGGCCAGAGGTCAGAGGTCAAGGTCACGGTCAGAGGTCAAAGGTCAAAGGTCAAGGTCAAAGGTCAAATCTCAGAGGTCAGAGGTCAAGGTCAAAGGTTAGAGGTCAAGATCAAAGGACAGAGGTCAGAGGACAAGGTCAGATGTCAGAGGTAAAGGTCAAAGGTCAAAGGTCAGAGGTCAAGGTCAAAGGTTAGAGGTCAAGGTCAAAGGTCAGAGGTCAAGGTCAAAGGTCAAAGGTCAAGGTCAAGATCAAACGTAACAGTTCAAAGGTCATAGGTGAATGGTGAAAGATCAAATTCAGATGTCAGAGGTCAAGATCAAATGTTAGAGGTCAAGGTCATAGGTCAAAGGTCAAAGGTCAAAGGTCAAAGGTCAGAGGTCAGAGGTCAAAGGTCATAGTGTAAGAGGTCAAGGTCAAGGTCAAGGTCAAGGTCAAGGTTAAGGTCAAAGGTCAGAGGTGAAAGGTCAGAGGTCAAGGTCAAAGGCCAGAGGACAGAGGACAAAGGACAAGGTCAAGGTCAAGGTCAAGGTCAAGGTAAAGGTCAAAGGTCAAAGGTCAAAGGTCAAGATCAAAGGACAGAGGTCAGAGGATAAGGTCAGATGTCAGAGGTAAAGGTCAAAGGTCAAAGGTCAGAGGTCAAGGTCAAAGGTTAGAGGTCAAGGTCAAAGGTCAGAGGTCAAGGTCAAAGGCCAGAGGACAGAGGACAAGGTCAAGGTCAAGGTCAAGGTCAAGGTAAAGGTCAAAGGTCAAAGGTCAAAGGTCAAAGGTCAAAGGTCAGAGGTCAGAGGTCAAAGGTCATAGTGTAAGAGGTCAAGGTCAAGGTCAAGGTCAAGGTCAAGGTCAAAGGTCAGAGGTCAAAGGTCAGAGGTCTAGGTCAGAGGTCAAAGGTCAGAGGTCAAGGTCAAAGGTCAAAGGTTAGAGGTCAAGCTCAAAGTTCAAAGGTCAGAGGTCAAGGTCAAAGGTTAGAGGTCAAGGTCAAAGACCAGCGGTCAAGGTCAATGTCAAGGTCAAGGTCAGAGGTCAGAGGTCAAGGTCAAAGGTCAGAGGTCAGAGGTGAGAGGTCAAGGTCAAAGGTCAAAGGTCAGATGTCAAGGTCAAAGGTCAAAGGTCAAGGTCAAAGGTAAGAGGTCAAAGGTCAAAGGTGAAAGGTGAAAGGTGAAAGGTCAAATTCAGATGTCAGAGGTCAAGGTCAAAGGTTAGAGGTCAAGGTCATAGGACAAAGGTCAGAGGTCAAGGTCAATGGTCAGAGGTCAAGGTCAAAGGCCAGAGGACAGAGGACAAGGTCAAGGTCAAGGTCAAGGTCAAGGTAAAGGTCAAAGGTCAAAGGTCAAAGGTCAAAGGTCAAAGGTCAAAGGTCAGAGGTCAGAGGTCAAAGGTCAGAGGTCAAGGTCAAGGTCAGGTCAAGGTCAAAGGTCAGAGGTCAAAGGTCAGAGGACAGAGGTCAAGGTCAAAGGTTAGAGGTCAAGGTCATAGGACAAAGGTCAGAATGCAAGGTCAAAGGTCAGAGGTCAAGGTCAAGGTCAAAGGTCAGAGGTCAAAGGTCAGAGGTCAAAGGTCAGAGGTCAGAGGTCAAGGTCATAGGTTAGAGGTCAATGTCAAAGGTCAAAGGTCAGAGGTCAGAGGTGAGAGGTCAAGGTCAAAGGTCAAAGGTCAGATGTCAGAGGTCAAAGGTCAAAGGTCAAGGTCAAAGGTCAAAGGTGAAAGGTGAAAGGTGAAAGGTCAAATTCAGATGTCAGAGGTCAAGGTCAAAGGTTAGAGGTCAATGTCAAAGGTCAAAGGTCAGAGATCAAGGTCAAACGTCAGAAGTCAAGGTCAAGGTCAGAGGACAGAGGTCAAGGTCAAGGTCAAGGTCAAAGGTCAAAGGTCAGAGGTCAGAGGTCAAAGGTCCAAGGGCAAGGTCAAACGACAGAGGTCAGAGGTCAAGGTCAAGGTAAAAGATCAGAGGTCGAGGACACAGATCAGAGGTCAAGGTCAAAGGTCAGAGGTCAAGGTCAAGGTCAAACGTCAGAGGTCAAAGGTCAGAGGTCAAGGTCAAAGGTCAAAGGTTAAAGGTGAAGGTGAAAGTTCAAAGGTCAGAGGCCAAGGTCAAAGGTCAAAGGTCAGAGGTCAGATGTCAAGGTCAAAGGTCAAAGGTCAAAGGTCAAAGGTCAAAGGTCAAAGGTCAAAGATCAGAAGTCAAAGGTCAGAGGTCAGAGGTCAGAAGTCAGAGGACAGAGGTCAAGGTCACGGTCAGAGGTCAAAAGTCAAAGGTCAAGGTCAGAGGTCAAATCTCAGAGGTCAGAGGTCAAGGTCAAAGGTTAGAGGTCAAGGTCAAAGGTCAAGGTCAAAGGTCAAGGTCAAAGGTCAAGGTCAGAGGTCAAAGGTCAGTGGTCAAGGTCAAGGTCAAAGGTCAGAGGTCAAGGTCAAGGTCAAGGTCAAAGGTCAGAGGTCAAAGGTCAGAGGTCAAAGGTCAGAGGTCAAGGTCAAAGGTCAAAGGTTAGAGGTCAAGGTCAAAGTTCAAAGGTCAAAGGTCAAGGTCAAAGGCCAGCGGTCAAGGTCAATGTCAAGGTCAAGGTCAAAGGTCAAATGTCAGAGGTCAGGGGTCAAAGTTCCGAGGTCAAGGTCAAAGGTCAGAGGTCAAGGTCAAAGGTCAAAGGTCAAAGGTCAAAGGTCAAAGGTCAAAGGTCAAAGGTCAAAGGTCAAAGGTCAAAGGTCAAAGGTCAAAGGTCAAAGGTCAGAGGTCAGAGGACAGAAGTCAGAGGTCAGAGGTCAAGGTCACGGTCAGAGGTCAAAAGTCAAAGGTCAAGGTCAAAGGTCAAATCTCAGAGGTCAGAGGTCAAGGTCAAAGTTTAGAGGTCAAGGTCAAAGGTCAAAGGTCAGAGGTCAAGGTCAAAGGTCCGAGGTCGAGGACAAAGGTCAGAGGTCAAGGTCAAAGGTCAGAGGTCAAGGTCAAAGGTCAAAGGTCAAAGGTGAAGGTGAAAGGTCAAAGGTCAAAGGTCAAAGGTCAAAGGTCAAAGGTCAAAGGTCAAAGGTCAAAGGTCAAAGGTCAAAGGTCAAAGGTCAAAGGTCAAAGGTCAAAGGTCAAAGGTCAAAGGTCAAAGGTCAGAAGTCAAAGGTCAGAGGTCAGAGGTCAGAGGACAGAAGTCAGAGGTCAGAGGTCAAGGTCACGGTCAGAGGTCAAAAGTCAAAGGTCAAGGTCAAAGGTCAAATCTCAGAGTTCAGAGGTCAAGGTCAAAGGTTAGAGGTCAAGGTCAAAGGTCAAGGTCAAAGGTCAAGGTCAGAGGTCAAAGGTCAGTACTCAAGGTCAAGGTCAAAGGTCAGAGGTCAAGGTCAAGGTCAAGGTCAAGGTCAGGTCAAGGTCAAAGGTCAGAGGTCAAAGGTCAGAGGACAGAGGTCAAAGGTCAAAGGTCAAAGGTCAGAGGTCAGAGGTCAAAGGTCAGAGGTCAAGGTCAAGGTCAGGTCAAGGTCAAAGGTCAGAGGTCAAAGGTCAGAGGACAGAGGTCAAGGTCAAAGGTTAGAGGTCAAGGTCAAAGGTCAAGGTCAAAGGTCAAGGTCAGAGGTCAAAGGTCAGTACTCAAGGTCAAGGTCAAAGGTCAGAGGTCAAGGTCAAGGTCAAGGTCAAGGTCAGGTCAAGGTCAAAGGTCAGAGGTCAAAGGTCAGAGGACAGAGGTCAAAGGTCAAAGGTCAAAGGTCAGAGGTCAGAGGTCAAAGGTCAGAGGTCAAGGTCAAGGTCAGGTCAAGGTCAAAGGTAAAGGGTCAAGGGTCAAAGGTCAAAGGTCAGAGGTCAGAGGTGAGAGGTCAAGGTCAAAGGTCAAAGGTCAGATGTCAGAGGTCAAAGGTCAAAGGTCAAGGTCAAAGGTCAAAGGTGAAAGGTGAAAGGTGAAAGGTCAAATTCAGATGTCAGAGGTCAAGGTCAAAGGTTAGAGGTCAATGTCAAAGGTCAAAGGTCAGAGATCTAGGTCAAACGTCAGAAGTCAAGGTCAAGGTCAGAGGACAGAGGTCAAGGTCAAGGTCAAGGTCAAAGGTCAAAGGTCAGAGGTCAGAGGTCAAAGGTCCAAGGTCAAGGTCAAACGACAGAGGTCAGAGGTCAAGGTCAAGGTAAAAGATCAGAGGTCGAGGACACAGATCAGAGGTCAAGGTCAAAGGTCAGAGGTCAAGGTCAAGGTCAAACGTCAGAGGTCAAAGGTCAGAGGTCAAGGTCAAAGGTCAAAGGTTAAAGGTGAAGGTGAAAGTTCAAAGGTCAGAGGTCAAGGTCAAAGGTCAAAGGTCAGAGGTCAGATGTCAAGGTCAAAGGTCAAAGGTCAAAGGTCAAAGGTCAAAGGTCAAAGGTCAAAGATCAGAAGTCAAAGGTCAGAGGTCAGAGGTCAGAAGTCAGAGGACAGAGGACAGAGGTCAAGGTCACGGTCAGAGGTCAAAAGTCAAAGGTCAAGGTCAGAGGTCAAATCTCAGAGGTCAGAGGTCAAGGTCAAAGGTTAGAGGTCAAGGTCAAAGGTCAAGGTCAAATGTCAAGGTCAGAGGTCAAAGGTCAGTGGTCAAGGTCAAGGTCAAAGGTCAGAGGTCAAGGTCAAGGTCAAGGTCAAAGGTCAGAGGTCAAAGGTCAGAGGTCAAAGGTCAGAGGTCAAGGTCAAAGGTCAAAGGTTAGAGGTCAAGGTCAAAGTTCAAAGGTCAAAGGTCAAGGTCAAAGGCCAGCGGTCAAGGTCAATGTCAAGGTCAAGGTCAAAGGTCAAATGTCAGAGGTCAGGGGTCAAAGTTCCGAGGTCAAGGTCAAAGGTCAGAGGTCAAGGTCAAAGGTCAAAGGTCAAAGGTCAAAGGTCAAAGGTCAAAGGTCAAAGGTCAAAGGTCAAAGGTCAAAGGTCAAAGGTCAAAGGTCAGAAGTCAAAGGTCAGAGGTCAAAGGTCAAAGGTCAAAGGTCAAAGGTCAAAGGTCAAAGGTCAAAGGTCAAAGGTCAAAGGTCAAAGGTCAGAAGTCAAAGGTCAGAGGTCAGAGGTCAGAGGACAGAAGTCAGAGGTCAGAGGTCAAGGTCACGGTCAGAGGTCAAAAGTCAAAGGTCAAGGTCAAAGGTCAAATCTCAGAGGTCAGAGGTCAAGGTCAAAGGTTAGAGGTCAAGGTCAAAGGTTAGAGGTCAAGGTCAAAGGTCAAGGTCAAAGGTCAAGGTCAGAGGTCAAAGGTCAGTACTCAAGGTCAAGGTCAAAGGTCAGAGGTCAAGGTCAAAGGTCAAATGTCAGAGGTCAGGGGTCAAAGTTCCGAGGTCAAGGTCAAAGGTCAAAGGTCAGAGGTCAAGGTCAAAGGTCCGAGGTCGAGGACAAAGGTCAGAGGTCAAGGTCAAAGGTCAGAGGTCAAGGTCAAAGGTCAAAGGTCAAAGGTGAAGGTGAAAGGTCAAAGGTCAAAGGTCAAAGGTCAAAGGTCAAAGGTCAAAGGTCAAAGGTCAAAGGTCAAAGGTCAAAGGTCAAAGGTCAAAGGTCAAAGGTCAAAGGTCAAAGGTCAAAGGTCAAAGGTCAAAGGTCAAAGGTCAGAAGTCAAAGGTCAGAGGTCAGAGGTCAGAGGACAGAAGTCAGAGGTCAGAGGTCAAGGTCACGGTCAGAGGTCAAAAGTCAAAGGTCAAGGTCAAAGGTCAAATCTCAGAGTTCAGAGGTCAAGGTCAAAGGTTAGAGGTCAAGGTCAAAGGTCAAGGTCAAAGGTCAAGGTCAGAGGTCAAAGGTCAGTACTCAAGGTCAAGGTCAAAGGTCAGAGGTCAAGGTCAAGGTCAAGGTCAAGGTCAGGTCAAGGTCAAAGGTCAGAGGTCAAAGGTCAGAGGACAGAGGTCAAAGGTCAAAGGTCAAAGGTCAGAGGTCAGAGGTCAAAGGTCAGAGGTCAAGGTCAAGGTCAAGGTCAGGTCAAGGTCAAAGGTCAGAGGTCAAAGGTCAGAGGACAGAGGTCAAGGTCAAAGGTTAGAGGTCAAGGTCATAGGACAAAGGTCAGAGGTCAAGGTCAAAGGTCAGAGGTCAAGGTCAAGGTCAAAGGTCAGAGGTCAAAGGTCAGAGGTCAGAGGTCAAGGTCATAGGTTAGAGGTCAAGGTCAAAGGTCAAACGTCAGAGGTAAGGTCAAAGGTCAAAGGTCAAAGGTAAAGGGTCAAGGGTCAAAGGTCAAAGGTAAAGGGTCAAGGGTCAAAGGTCAAAGGTCAGAGGTCAGAGGTGAGAGGTCAAGGTCAAAGGTCAAAGGTCAGATGTCAGAGGTCAAAGGTCAAAGGTCAAGGTCAAAGGTCAAAGGTGAAAGGTGAAAGGTGAAAGGTCAAATTCAGATGTCAGAGGTCAAGGTCAAAGGTTAGAGGTCAATGTCAAAGGTCAAAGGTCAGAGATCAAGGTCAAACGTCAGAAGTCAAGGTCAAGGTCAGAGGACAGAGGTCAAGGTCAAGGTCAAGGTCAAAGGTCAAAGGTCAGAGGTCAGAGGTCAAAGGTCCAAGGTCAAGGTCAAACGACAGAGGTCAGAGGTCAAGGTCAAGGTAAAAGATCAGAGGTCGAGGACACAGATCAGAGGTCAAGGTCAAAGGTCAGAGGTCAAGGTCAAGGTCAAACGTCAGAGGTCAAAGGTCAGAGGTCAAGGTCAAAGGTCAAAGGTTAAAGGTGAAGGTGAAAGTTCAAAGGTCAGAGGTCAAGGTCAAAGGTCAAAGGTCAGAGGTCAGATGTCAAGGTCAAAGGTCAAAGGTCAAAGGTCAAAGGTCAAAGGTCAAAGGTCAAAGATCAGAAGTCAAAGGTCAGAGGTCAGAGGTCAGAAGTCAGAGGACAGAGGACAGAGGTCAAGGTCACGGTCAGAGGTCAAAAGTCAAAGGTCAAGGTCAGAGGTCAAATCTCAGAGGTCAGAGGTCAAGGTCAAAGGTTAGAGGTCAAGGTCAAAGGTCAAGGTCAAAGGTCAAGGTCAGAGGTCAAAGGACAGTGGTCAAGGTCAAGGTCAAAGGTCAGAGGTCAAGGTCAAGGTCAAGGTCAAGGTCAAAGGTCAGAGGTCAAAGGTCAGAGGTCAAAGGTCAGAGGTCAAGGTCAAAGGTCAAAGGTTAGAGGTCAAGGTCAAAGTTCAAAGGTCAAAGGTCAAGTTCAAAGGCCAGCGGTCAAGGTCAATGTCAAGGTCAAGGTCAAAGGTCAAATGTCAGGGGTCAGGGGTCAAAGTTCCGAGGTCAAGGTCAAAGGTCAGAGGTCAAGGTCAAAGGTCAAAGGTCAAAGGTCAAAGGTCAAAGGTCAAAGGTCAAAGGTCAAAGGTCAAAGGTCAAAGGTCAAAGGTCAAAGGTCAAAGGTCAAAGGTCAAAGGTCAAAGGTCAAAGGTCAGAGGTCAGAGGACAGAAGTCAGAGGTCAGAGGTCAAGGTCACGGTCAGAGGTCAAAAGTCAAAGGTCAAGGTCAAAGGTCAAATCTCAGAGGTCAGAGGTCAAGGTCAAAGTTTAGAGGTCAAGGTCAAAGGTCAAAGGTCAGAGGTCAAGGTCAAAGGTCCGAGGTCGAGGACAAAGGTCAGAGGTCAAGGTCAAAGGTCAGAGGTCAAGGTCAAAGGTCAAAGGTCAAAGGTGAAGGTGAAAGGTCAAAGGTCAAAGGTCAAAGGTCAAAGGTCAAAGGTCAAAGGTCAAAGGTCAAAGGTCAAAGGTCAAAGGTCAAAGGTCAAAGGTCAAAGGTCAAAGGTCAAAGGTCAAAGGTCAAAGGTCAAAGGTCAAAGGTCAGTCAGAAGTCAAAGGTCAGAGGTCAGAGGTCAGAGGACAGAAGTCAGAGGTCAGAGGTCAAGGTCACGGTCAGAGGTCAAAAGTCAAAGGTCAAGGTCAAAGGTCAAATCTCAGAGGTCAGAGGTCAAGGTCAAAGGTTAGAGGTCAAGGTCAAAGGTCAAGGTCAAAGGTCAAGGTCAGAGGTCAAAGGTCAGTACTCAAGGTCAAGGTCAAAGGTCAGAGGTCAAGGTCAAAGGTCAAATGTCAGAGGTCAGGGGTCAAAGTTCCGAGGTCAAGGTCAAAGGTCAGAGGTCAAGGTCAAATGTTAGAGGTCAAGGTCATAGGTCAAAGGTCAGAGGTCAAGGTCAATGGTCAGATGTCAAGGTCAAAGGCCAGAGGACAGAGGACAAGGTCAAGGTCAAGGTCAAGGTCAAGGTAAAGGTCAAAGGTCAAAGGTCAAAGGTCAAAGGTCAAAGGTCAAAGGTCAAAGGTCAAAGGTCAAAGGTCAAAGGTCAAAGGTCAGAGGTCAGAGGTCAAAGGTCATAGTGTAAGAGGTCAAGGTCAAGGTCAAGGTCAAGGTCAAAGGTCAGAGGTCAGAGGTCAGAGGTCAAAGGTCAGAGGTCAATGTCAAAGGTCAGAGGTCAAGGTCAAATGTTAGAGGTCAAGGTCATAGGTCAAAGGTCAGTCAAGGTCAATGGTCAGATGTCAAGGTCAAAGGTAAAGGGTCAAGGGTCAAAGGTCAAAGGTCAGAGGTCAGAGGTGAGAGGTCAAGGTCAAAGGTCAAAGGTCAGATGTCAGAGGTCAAAGGTCAAAGGTCAAGGTCAAAGGTCAAAGGTGAAAGGTGAAAGGTGAAAGGTCAAATTCAGATGTCAGAGGTCAAGGTCAAAGGTTAGAGGTCAATGTCAAAGGTCAAAGGTCAGAGATCTAGGTCAAACGTCAGAAGTCAAGGTCAAGGTCAGAGGACAGAGGTCAAGGTCAAGGTCAAGGTCAAAGGTCAAAGGTCAGAGGTCAGAGGTCAAAGGTCCAAGGTCAAGGTCAAACGACAGAGGTCAGAGGTCAAGGTCAAGGTAAAAGATCAGAGGTCGAGGACACAGATCAGAGGTCAAGGTCAAAGGTCAGAGGTCAAGGTCAAGGTCAAACGTCAGAGGTCAAAGGTCAGAGGTCAAGGTCAAAGGTCAAAGGTTAAAGGTGAAGGTGAAAGTTCAAAGGTCAGAGGTCAAGGTCAAAGGTCAAAGGTCAGAGGTCAGATCAGGTCAAGGTCAAAGGTCAAAGGTCAAAGGTCAAAGGTCAAAGGTCAAAGGTCAAAGATCAGAAGTCAAAGGTCAGAGGTCAGAGGTCAGAAGTCAGAGGACAGAGGACAGAGGTCAAGGTCACGGTCAGAGGTCAAAAGTCAAAGGTCAAGGTCAGAGGTCAAATCTCAGAGGTCAGAGGTCAAGGTCAAAGGTTAGAGGTCAAGGTCAAAGGTCAAGGTCAAATGTCAAGGTCAGAGGTCAAAGGTCAGTGGTCAAGGTCAAGGTCAAAGGTCAGAGGTCAAGGTCAAGGTCAAGGTCAAAGGTCAGAGGTCAAAGGTCAGAGGTCAAAGGTCAGAGGTCAAGGTCAAAGGTCAAAGGTTAGAGGTCAAGGTCAAAGTTCAAAGGTCAAAGGTCAAGGTCAAAGGCCAGCGGTCAAGGTCAATGTCAAGGTCAAGGTCAAAGGTCAAATGTCAGAGGTCAGGGGTCAAAGTTCCGAGGTCAAGGTCAAAGGTCAGAGGTCAAGGTCAAAGGTCAAAGGTCAAAGGTCAAAGGTCAAAGGTCAAAGGTCAAAGGTCAAAGGTCAAAGGTCAAAGGTCAAAGGTCAAAGGTCAGAAGTCAAAGGTCAGAGGTCAAAGGTCAAAGGTCAAAGGTCAAAGGTCAAAGGTCAAAGGTCAAAGGTCAAAGGTCAAAGGTCAAAGGTCAGAAGTCAAAGGTCAGAGGTCAGAGGTCAGAGGACAGAAGTCAGAGGTCAGAGGTCAAGGTCACGGTCAGAGGTCAAAAGTCAAAGGTCAAGGTCAAAGGTCAAATCTCAGAGGTCAGAGGTCAAGGTCAAAGGTTAGAGGTCAAGGTCAAAGGTCAAGGTCAAAGGTCAAGGTCAGAGGTCAAAGGTCAGTACTCAAGGTCAAGGTCAAAGGTCAGAGGTCAAGGTCAAAGGTCAAATGTCAGAGGTCAGGGGTCAAAGTTCCGAGGTCAAGGTCAAAGGTCAAAGGTCAGAGGTCAAGGTCAAAGGTCCGAGGTCGAGGACAAAGGTCAGAGGTCAAGGTCAAAGGTCAGAGGTCAAGGTCAAAGGTCAAAGGTCAAAGGTGAAGGTGAAAGGTCAAAGGTCAAAGGTCAAAGGTCAAAGGTCAAAGGTCAAAGGTCAAAGGTCAAAGGTCAAAGGTCAAAGGTCAAAGGTCAAAGGTCAAAGGTCAAAGGTCAAAGGTCAAAGGTCAAAGGTCAAAGGTCAAAGGTCAGAAGTCAAAGGTCAGAGGTCAGAGGTCAGAGGACAGAAGTCAGAGGTCAGAGGTCAAGGTCACGGTCAGAGGTCAAAAGTCAAAGGTCAAGGTCAAAGGTCAAATCTCAGAGTTCAGAGGTCAAGGTCAAAGGTTAGAGGTCAAGGTCAAAGGTCAAGGTCAAAGGTCAAGGTCAGAGGTCAAAGGTCAGTACTCAAGGTCAAGGTCAAAGGTCAGAGGTCAAGGTCAAGGTCAAGGTCAAGGTCAGGTCAAGGTCAAAGGTCAGAGGTCAAAGGTCAGAGGACAGAGGTCAAAGGTCAAAGGTCAAAGGTCAGAGGTCAGAGGTCAAAGGTCAGAGGTCAAGGTCAAGGTCAAGGTCAGGTCAAGGTCAAAGGTCAGAGGTCAAAGGTCAGAGGACAGAGGTCAAGGTCAAAGGTTAGAGGTCAAGGTCATAGGACAAAGGTCAGAGGTCAAGGTCAAAGGTCAGAGGTCAAGGTCAAGGTCAAAGGTCAGAGGTCAAAGGTCAGAGGTCAGAGGTCAAGGTCATAGGTTAGAGGTCAAGGTCAAAGGTCAAACGTCAGAGGTAAGGTCAAAGGTCAAAGGTCAAAGGTAAAGGGTCAAGGGTCAAAGGTCAAAGGTAAAGGGTCAAGGGTCAAAGGTCAAAGGTCAGAGGTCAGAGGTGAGAGGTCAAGGTCAAAGGTCAAAGGTCAGATGTCAGAGGTCAAAGGTCAAAGGTCAAGGTCAAAGGTCAAAGGTGAAAGGTGAAAGGTGAAAGGTCAAATTCAGATGTCAGAGGTCAAGGTCAAAGGTTAGAGGTCAATGTCAAAGGTCAAAGGTCAGAGATCAAGGTCAAACGTCAGAAGTCAAGGTCAAGGTCAGAGGACAGAGGTCAAGGTCAAGGTCAAGGTCAAAGGTCAAAGGTCAGAGGTCAGAGGTCAAAGGTCCAAGGTCAAGGTCAAACGACAGAGGTCAGAGGTCAAGGTCAAGGTAAAAGATCAGAGGTCGAGGACACAGATCAGAGGTCAAGGTCAAAGGTCAGAGGTCAAGGTCAAGGTCAAACGTCAGAGGTCAAAGGTCAGAGGTCAAGGTCAAAGGTCAAAGGTTAAAGGTGAAGGTGAAAGTTCAAAGGTCAGAGGTCAAGGTCAAAGGTCAAAGGTCAGAGGTCAGATGTCAAGGTCAAAGGTCAAAGGTCAAAGGTCAAAGGTCAAAGGTCAAAGGTCAAAGATCAGAAGTCAAAGGTCAGAGGTCAGAGGTCAGAAGTCAGAGGACAGAGGACAGAGGTCAAGGTCACGGTCAGAGGTCAAAAGTCAAAGGTCAAGGTCAGAGGTCAAATCTCAGAGGTCAGAGGTCAAGGTCAAAGGTTAGAGGTCAAGGTCAAAGGTCAAGGTCAAAGGTCAAGGTCAGAGGTCAAAGGACAGTGGTCAAGGTCAAGGTCAAAGGTCAGAGGTCAAGGTCAAGGTCAAGGTCAAGGTCAAAGGTCAGAGGTCAAAGGTCAGAGGTCAAAGGTCAGAGGTCAAGGTCAAAGGTCAAAGGTTAGAGGTCAAGGTCAAAGTTCAAAGGTCAAAGGTCAAGTTCAAAGGCCAGCGGTCAAGGTCAATGTCAAGGTCAAGGTCAAAGGTCAAATGTCAGGGGTCAGGGGTCAAAGTTCCGAGGTCAAGGTCAAAGGTCAGAGGTCAAGGTCAAAGGTCAAAGGTCAAAGGTCAAAGGTCAAAGGTCAAAGGTCAAAGGTCAAAGGTCAAAGGTCAAAGGTCAAAGGTCAGAGGTCAGAGGACAGAAGTCAGAGGTCAGAGGTCAAGGTCACGGTCAGAGGTCAAAAGTCAAAGGTCAAGGTCAAAGGTCAAATCTCAGAGGTCAGAGGTCAAGGTCAAAGTTTAGAGGTCAAGGTCAAAGGTCAAAGGTCAGAGGTCAAGGTCAAAGGTCCGAGGTCGAGGACAAAGGTCAGAGGTCAAGGTCAAAGGTCAGAGGTCAAGGTCAAAGGTCAAAGGTCAAAGGTGAAGGTGAAAGGTCAAAGGTCAAAGGTCAAAGGTCAAAGGTCAAAGGTCAAAGGTCAAAGGTCAAAGGTCAAAGGTCAAAGGTCAAAGGTCAAAGGTCAAAGGTCAAAGGTCAAAGGTCAAAGGTCAAAGGTCAAAGGTCAAAGGTCAGAAGTCAAAGGTCAGAGGTCAGAGGTCAGAGGACAGAAGTCAGAGGTCAGAGGTCAAGGTCACGGTCAGAGGTCAAAAGTCAAAGGTCAAGGTCAAAGGTCAAATCTCAGAGGTCAGAGGTCAAGGTCAAAGGTTAGAGGTCAAGGTCAAAGGTCAAGGTCAAAGGTCAAGGTCAGAGGTCAAAGGTCAGTACTCAAGGTCAAGGTCAAAGGTCAGAGGTCAAGGTCAAAGGTCAAATGTCAGAGGTCAGGGGTCAAAGTTCCGAGGTCAAGGTCAAAGGTCAGAGGTCAAGGTCAAATGTTAGAGGTCAAGGTCATAGGTCAAAGGTCAGAGGTCAAGGTCAATGGTCAGATGTCAAGGTCAAAGGCCAGAGGACAGAGGACAAGGTCAAGGTCAAGGTCAAGGTCAAGGTAAAGGTCAAAGGTCAAAGGTCAAAGGTCAAAGGTCAAAGGTCAAAGGTCAAAGGTCAAAGGTCAAAGGTCAAAGGTCAAAGGTCAGAGGTCAGAGGTCAAAGGTCATAGTGTAAGAGGTCAAGGTCAAGGTCAAGGTCAAGGTCAAAGGTCAGAGGTCAGAGGTCAGAGGTCAAAGGTCAGAGGTCAATGTCAAAGGTCAGAGGTCAAGGTCAAATGTTAGAGGTCAAGGTCATAGGTCAAAGGTCAGAGGTCAAGGTCAATGGTCAGATGTCAAGGTCAAAGGCCAGAGGACAGAGGACAAGGTCAAGGTCAAGGTCAAGGTCAAGGTAAAGGTCAAAGGTCAAAGGTCAGAGGTCAGAGGACAGAGGTCAAGGTCAAAGGTTAGAGGTCAAGGTCAAAGGTCAAGGTCAAAGGTCAAGGTCAGAGGTCAAAGGTCAGTACTCAAGGTCAAGGTCAAAGGTCAGAGGTCAAGGTCAAGGTCAAGGTCAAGGTCAGGTCAAGGTCAAAGGTCAGAGGTCAAAGGTCAGAGGACAGAGGTCAAAGGTCAAAGGTCAAAGGTCAGAGGTCAGAGGTCAAAGGTCAGAGGTCAAGGTCAAGGTCAGGTCAAGGTCAAAGGTAAAGGGTCAAGGGTCAAAGGTCAAAGGTCAGAGGTCAGAGGTGAGAGGTCAAGGTCAAAGGTCAAAGGTCAGATGTCAGAGGTCAAAGGTCAAAGGTCAAGGTCAAAGGTCAAAGGTGAAAGGTGAAAGGTGAAAGGTCAAATTCAGATGTCAGAGGTCAAGGTCAAAGGTTAGAGGTCAATGTCAAAGGTCAAAGGTCAGAGATCTAGGTCAAACGTCAGAAGTCAAGGTCAAGGTCAGAGGACAGAGGTCAAGGTCAAGGTCAAGGTCAAAGGTCAAAGGTCAGAGGTCAGAGGTCAAAGGTCCAAGGTCAAGGTCAAACGACAGAGGTCAGAGGTCAAGGTCAAGGTAAAAGATCAGAGGTCGAGGACACAGATCAGAGGTCAAGGTCAAAGGTCAGAGGTCAAGGTCAAGGTCAAACGTCAGAGGTCAAAGGTCAGAGGTCAAGGTCAAAGGTCAAAGGTTAAAGGTGAAGGTGAAAGTTCAAAGGTCAGAGGTCAAGGTCAAAGGTCAAAGGTCAGAGGTCAGATGTCAAGGTCAAAGGTCAAAGGTCAAAGGTCAAAGGTCAAAGGTCAAAGGTCAAAGATCAGAAGTCAAAGGTCAGAGGTCAGAGGTCAGAAGTCAGAGGACAGAGGACAGAGGTCAAGGTCACGGTCAGAGGTCAAAAGTCAAAGGTCAAGGTCAGAGGTCAAATCTCAGAGGTCAGAGGTCAAGGTCAAAGGTTAGAGGTCAAGGTCAAAGGTCAAGGTCAAATGTCAAGGTCAGAGGTCAAAGGTCAGTGGTCAAGGTCAAGGTCAAAGGTCAGAGGTCAAGGTCAAGGTCAAGGTCAAAGGTCAGAGGTCAAAGGTCAGAGGTCAAAGGTCAGAGGTCAAGGTCAAAGGTCAAAGGTTAGAGGTCAAGGTCAAAGTTCAAAGGTCAAAGGTCAAGGTCAAAGGCCAGCGGTCAAGGTCAATGTCAAGGTCAAGGTCAAAGGTCAAATGTCAGAGGTCAGGGGTCAAAGTTCCGAGGTCAAGGTCAAAGGTCAGAGGTCAAGGTCAAAGGTCAAAGGTCAAAGGTCAAAGGTCAAAGGTCAAAGGTCAAAGGTCAAAGGTCAAAGGTCAAAGGTCAAAGGTCAAAGGTCAAAGGTCAGAAGTCAAAGGTCAGAGGTCAAAGGTCAAAGGTCAAAGGTCAAAGGTCAAAGGTCAAAGGTCAAAGGTCAAAGGTCAAAGGTCAAAGGTCAGAAGTCAAAGGTCAGAGGTCAGAGGTCAGAGGACAGAAGTCAGAGGTCAGAGGTCAAGGTCACGGTCAGAGGTCAAAAGTCAAAGGTCAAGGTCAAAGGTCAAATCTCAGAGGTCAGAGGTCAAGGTCAAAGGTTAGAGGTCAAGGTCAAAGGTCAAGGTCAAAGGTCAAGGTCAGAGGTCAAAGGTCAGTACTCAAGGTCAAGGTCAAAGGTCAGAGGTCAAGGTCAAAGGTCAAATGTCAGAGGTCAGGGGTCAAAGTTCCGAGGTCAAGGTCAAAGGTCAAAGGTCAGAGGTCAAGGTCAAAGGTCCGAGGTCGAGGACAAAGGTCAGAGGTCAAGGTCAAAGGTCAGAGGTCAAGGTCAAAGGTCAAAGGTCAAAGGTGAAGGTGAAAGGTCAAAGGTCAAAGGTCAAAGGTCAAAGGTCAAAGGTCAAAGGTCAAAGGTCAAAGGTCAAAGGTCAAAGGTCAAAGGTCAAAGGTCAAAGGTCAAAGGTCAAAGGTCAAAGGTCAAAGGTCAAAGGTCAAAGGTCAAAGGTCAGAAGTCAAAGGTCAGAGGTCAGAGGTCAGAGGACAGAAGTCAGAGGTCAGAGGTCAAGGTCACGGTCAGAGGTCAAAAGTCAAAGGTCAAGGTCAAAGGTCAAATCTCAGAGTTCAGAGGTCAAGGTCAAAGGTTAGAGGTCAAGGTCAAAGGTCAAGGTCAAAGGTCAAGGTCAGAGGTCAAAGGTCAGTACTCAAGGTCAAGGTCAAAGGTCAGAGGTCAAGGTCAAGGTCAAGGTCAAGGTCAGGTCAAGGTCAAAGGTCAGAGGTCAAAGGTCAGAGGACAGAGGTCAAAGGTCAAAGGTCAAAGGTCAGAGGTCAGAGGTCAAAGGTCAGAGGTCAAGGTCAAGGTCAAGGTCAGGTCAAGGTCAAAGGTCAGAGGTCAAAGGTCAGAGGACAGAGGTCAAGGTCAAAGGTTAGAGGTCAAGGTCATAGGACAAAGGTCAGAGGTCAAGGTCAAAGGTCAGAGGTCAAGGTCAAGGTCAAAGGTCAGAGGTCAAAGGTCAGAGGTCAGAGGTCAAGGTCATAGGTTAGAGGTCAAGGTCAAAGGTCAAACGTCAGAGGTAAGGTCAAAGGTCAAAGGTCAAAGGTAAAGGGTCAAGGGTCAAAGGTCAAAGGTAAAGGGTCAAGGGTCAAAGGTCAAAGGTCAGAGGTCAGAGGTGAGAGGTCAAGGTCAAAGGTCAAAGGTCAGATGTCAGAGGTCAAAGGTCAAAGGTCAAGGTCAAAGGTCAAAGGTGAAAGGTGAAAGGTGAAAGGTCAAATTCAGATGTCAGAGGTCAAGGTCAAAGGTTAGAGGTCAATGTCAAAGGTCAAAGGTCAGAGATCAAGGTCAAACGTCAGAAGTCAAGGTCAAGGTCAGAGGACAGAGGTCAAGGTCAAGGTCAAGGTCAAAGGTCAAAGGTCAGAGGTCAGAGGTCAAAGGTCCAAGGTCAAGGTCAAACGACAGAGGTCAGAGGTCAAGGTCAAAGGTTAGAGGTCAAGGTCAAAGGTCAAGGTCAAAGGTCAAGGTCAGAGGTCAAAGGACAGTGGTCAAGGTCAAGGTCAAAGGTCAGAGGTCAAGGTCAAGGTCAAGGTCAAGGTCAAAGGTCAGAGGTCAAAGGTCAGAGGTCAAAGGTCAGAGGTCAAGGTCAAAGGTCAAAGGTTAGAGGTCAAGGTCAAAGTTCAAAGGTCAAAGGTCAAGTTCAAAGGCCAGCGGTCAAGGTCAATGTCAAGGTCAAGGTCAAAGGTCAAATATCAGGGGTCAGGGGTCAAAGTTCCGAGGTCAAGGTCAAAGGTCAGAGGTCAAGGTCAAAGGTCAAAGGTCAAAGGTCAAAGGTCAAAGGTCAAAGGTCAAAGGTCAAAGGTCAAAGGTCAAAGGTCAAAGGTCAAAGGTCAAAGGTCAAAGGTCAAAGGTCAAAGGTCAAAGGTCAGAGGTCAGAGGACAGAAGTCAGAGGTCAGAGGTCAAGGTCACGGTCAGAGGTCAAAAGTCAAAGGTCAAGGTCAAAGGTCAAATCTCAGAGGTCAGAGGTCAAGGTCAAAGTTTAGAGGTCAAGGTCAAAGGTCAAAGGTCAGAGGTCAAGGTCAAAGGTCCGAGGTCGAGGACAAAGGTCAGAGGTCAAGGTCAAAGGTCAGAGGTCAAGGTCAAAGGTCAAAGGTCAAAGGTGAAGGTGAAAGGTCAAAGGTCAAAGGTCAAAGGTCAAAGGTCAAAGGTCAAAGGTCAAAGGTCAAAGGTCAAAGGTCAAAGGTCAAAGGTCAAAGGTCAAAGGTCAAAGGTCAAAGGTCAAAGGTCAAAGGTCAAAGGTCAAAGGTCAGAAGTCAAAGGTCAGAGGTCAGAGGTCAGAGGACAGAAGTCAGAGGTCAGAGGTCAAGGTCACGGTCAGAGGTCAAAAGTCAAAGGTCAAGGTCAAAGGTCAAATCTCAGAGGTCAGAGGTCAAGGTCAAAGGTTAGAGGTCAAGGTCAAAGGTCAAGGTCAAAGGTCAAGGTCAGAGGTCAAAGGTCAGTACTCAAGGTCAAGGTCAAAGGTCAGAGGTCAAGGTCAAAGGTCAAATGTCAGAGGTCAGGGGTCAAAGTTCCGAGGTCAAGGTCAAAGGTCAGAGGTCAAGGTCAAATGTTAGAGGTCAAGGTCATAGGTCAAAGGTCAGAGGTCAAGGTCAATGGTCAGATGTCAAGGTCAAAGGCCAGAGGACAGAGGACAAGGTCAAGGTCAAGGTCAAGGTCAAGGTAAAGGTCAAAGGTCAAAGGTCAAAGGTCAAAGGTCAAAGGTCAAAGGTCAAAGGTCAAAGGTCAAAGGTCAAAGGTCAAAGGTCAGAGGTCAGAGGTCAAAGGTCATAGTGTAAGAGGTCAAGGTCAAGGTCAAGGTCAAGGTCAAAGGTCAGAGGTCAGAGGTCAGAGGTCAAAGGTCAGAGGTCAATGTCAAAGGTCAGAGGTCAAGGTCAAATGTTAGAGGTCAAGGTCATAGGTCAAAGGTCAGAGGTCAAGGTCAATGGTCAGATGTCAAGGTCAAAGGCCAGAGGACAGAGGACAAGGTCAAGGTCAAGGTCAAGGTCAAGGTAAAGGTCAAAGGTCAGAGGTCAGAGGTCAAGGTCAAAGGTCAGAGGTCAAAGGCCAGAGGTCAGAGGTCAAGGTCACGGTCAGAGGTCAAAGGTCAAAGGTCAAATCTCAGAGGTCAGAGGTCAAGGTCAAAGGTTAGAGGTCAAGATCAAAGGACAGAGGTCAGAGGACAAGGTCAGATGTCAGAGGTAAAGGTCAAAGGTCAAAGGTCAGAGGTCAAGGTCAAAGGTTAGAGGTCAAGGTCAAAGGTCAGAGGTCAAGGTCAAAGGTCAAAGGTCAAGGTCAAGTTCAAACGTAACAGTTCAAAGGTCATAGGTGAATGGTGAAAGATCAAATTCAGATGTCAGAGGTCAAGGTCAAATGTTAGAGGTCAAGGTCATAGGTCAAAGGTCAGAGGTCAAGGTCAATGGTCAGAGGTCAAGGTCAAAGGCCAGAGGACAGAGGACAAGGTCAAGGTCAAGGTCAAGGTCAAGGTAAAGGTCAAAGGTCAAAGGTCAAAGGTCAAAGGTCAAAGGTCAGAGGTCAGAGGTCAAAGGTCATAGTGTAAGAGGTCAAGGTCAAGGTCAAGGTCAAGGTTAAGGTCAAAGGTCAGAGGTCAAAGGTCAGAGGTCAAGGTCAAAGGCCAGAGGACAGAGGACAAGGTCAAGGTCAAGGTCAAGATCAAGGTCAAGGTAAAGGTCAAAGGTCAAAGGTCAAAAGTCAAAGGTCAAAGGTCAAAGGTCAGAGGTCAGAGGTCAAAGGTCATAGTGTAAGAGGTCAAGGTCAAGGTCAAGGTCAAGGTCAAGGTCAAAGGTCAGAGGTCAAAGGTCAGAGGTCAAGGTCAAAGGTCAGAGGTCAAAGGTCAGAGGTCAAGGTCAAAGGTCAAAGGTTAAAGGTGAAGGTGAAAGTTCAAAGGTCAGAGGTCAAGGTCAAAGGTCAAAGGTCAGAGGTCAGAGGTCAAGGTCAAAGGTCAGAGGTCAAAGGCCAGAGGTCAGAGGTCAAGGTCACGGTCAGAGGTCAAAGGTCAAAGGTCAAGGTCAAAGGTCAAATCTCAGAGGTCAGAGGTCAAGGTCAAAGGTTAGAGGTCAAGATCAAAGGACAGAGGTCAGAGTACAAGGTCAGATGTCAGAGGTAAAGGTCAAAGGTCAAAGGTCAGAGGTCAAGGTCAAAGGTTAGAGGTCAAGGTCAAGGTCAAAGGTCAGAGGTCAAGGTCAAAGGTCAAAGGTCAAGGTCAAGATCAAACGTAACAGTTCAAAGGTCATAGGTGAATGGTGAAAGATCAAATTCAGATGTCAGAGGTCAAGGTCAAATGTTAGAGGTCAAGGTCATAGGTCAAAGGTCAGAGGTCAAGGTCAATGGTCAGAGGTCAAGGTCAAAGGCCAGAGGACAGAGGACAAGGTCAAAGGCCAGAGGACAGAGGACAAGGTCAAAGGCCAGAGGACAGAGGACAAGGTCAAGGTCAAGGTCAAGGTCAAGGTAAAGGTCAAAGGTCAAAGGTCAAAGGTCAAAGGTCAAAGGTCAGAGGTCAGAGGTCAAAGGTCATAGTGTAAGAGGTCAAGGTCAAGGTCAAGGTCAAGGTCAAGGTCAAGGTCAAGGTCAAAGGTCAGAGGTCAAAGGTCAGAGGTCAAGGTCAGAGGTCAAAGGTCAGAGGTCAAGGTCAAGGTCAAGGTCAAGGTCAAAGGTCAGAGGTCAAGGTCAAAGGTCAAAGGTTAGAGGTCAAGGTCAAAGTTCAAAGGTCAGAGGTCAAAGTCAAAGGTTAGAGGTCAAGGTCAAAGACCAGCGGTCAAGGTCAATGTCAAGGTCAAGGTCAGAGGTCAGAGGTCAAGGTCAAAGGTCAGAGGTCAGAGGTCAGAGGTCAGAGGTCAAAGGTCCAAGGTCAAGGTCAAACGTCAGAGGTCAAGTTCAAGGTCAAAGATCAGAGGCCAAGGTCTAAGGTCAGAGGTCAAGATCAAAGGACAGAGGTCAGAGGACAAGGTCAGATGTCACAGGTAAATGTCAAAGGTCAAAGGTCAGAGGTCAAGGTCAAAGGTCAGAGGTCAAAGGTCAGAGGACAAGGTCAAGGGTCAACGGTCAACGGTCAAAGGTCAAAGCTCAAAGGTCAAAGGTCAATGGTCAAAGGTCAAATGTCAAAGGTCAAGATCAAGGTCAGAGGTCAGAGGTCAAGGTCAAGGTCAAAGTTCAAAGGTCAAAGGTCAAGGTCAATGGTAAGAGATCAAAGGTCAAAAGTGAAAGGTGAAAGGTGAAAGGTCAAATTCAGATGTCAGAGGTCAAGGTCAAAGGTTAGAGATCAATGTCAAAGGTCAAAGGTCAGAGATCAAGGTCAAACGTCAGAGGTCAAGGTCAAAGGTCAGAGGTCAAGGTGAAAGGCCAGATGATAGAGGACAAGGTCAAGGTCAAAGGTCAAGGTAAAGGTCAGAGGTCAAAGGTCAGAGGTCAAAGGTCAGAGGTCAAGGTCAGAGGTCAAAGGTCAGTGGTCAAGGTCAAGGTCAAAGGTCAGAGGTCAAGGTCAAGGTCAAAGGTCAGAGGTCAAGGTCAAAGGCCAGCGGTCACGGTCAATGTCAAGGTCAAGGTCAAAGGTCAAATGTCAGAGGTCAGAGGTCAAAGTTCCGAGGTCAAGGTCAAAGGTCAGAGGTCAAGGCCAAAGGTCAAAGGTCAAAGGTCAGAGGTCGAGGACAAAGGTCAGAGGTCAAGGTCAAAGGTCAGACGTCAAGGTCAAGGTCAAGGTCAAAGGTCAGAGCTCAAATGTCAGAGGTCAAGGTCAAAGGTCAAAGGTTAAAGGTGAAGGTGAAAGTTCAAAGGTCAGAGGTCAAAGATCAGAAGTCAAAGGTCAGAGGTCAGAGGTCAGAGGTCAGAAGTCTGAGGTTAGAGGTGACGGTCACAGTGAGAGGTCAAAGGTATAGGTCAAAGGTCAAAGCTCAGAGGTCAGTGGCCAGACGTCAAGGTCAGAGGTCAAGGTCAAAGGTCAGAGGTCGAGGACAATGGTCAGAGGTCAAGGTCAAAGGTCAGAGGTCAAGGTCAAGGTCAAAGGTCAGAGCTCAAATGTCAGAGGTCAAGGTCAAAGGTCAAAGGTTAAAGGTGAAGGTGAAAGTTCAAAGGTCAGAGGTCAAGGTCAAAGGTCAAAGGTCAGAGGTCAGAGGTCAAGGTCAAAGGTCAGAGATCAAAGGCCAGAGGTCAGAGGTCAGAAGTCAGAGGTCGAGGACAAGGTCAGGGGTCAAAGGTCAAAGGTCAAAGGTCAAAGGTCAAAGGTCAAAGGTCAAAGGTCAAAGGTCAAAGGTCAAAGGTCAAAGGTTAGAGGTCAAGGTCAAAGGTCAAAGGTCAGAGGTCAAGGTCAAGGTCAAGGTCAAGGTCAAAGGTCAAAGGTCAAAGGTCAGAGGTCAAAGGTCAGAGGTCAAGGTCCGAGGTCAAAGGTCAGTGGTCAAGGTCAAGGTCGAAGGTCAGAGGTCAAGGTCAAGGTCAAAGGTCAGAGGTCAAAGGTCAGAGGTCAAGGTCAAAGGTCAAAGGTTAGAGGTCAAGGTCAACGTTCAAAGGTCAAAGGTCAAGGTCAAAGGCCAGCGGTCAAGGTCAATGTCAAGGTCAAGGTCAAAGGTCAAATGTCAGAGGTCAGAGGTCAAAGCTCCGAGGTCAAGTTCAAAGGTCAGAGGTCAAGGTCAAAGGTCAAAGGTCAAAGGTCAAAGGTCAAAGGTCAAAGGTCAAAGGTCAAAGGTCAAAGGTCAAAGATCAGAAGTCAAAGGTCAGAGGTCAGAGGTCAGAAGTCAGTGGTCAGAGGTCAAGGTCACGGTCAGAGGTCAAAAGTCAAAGGTCAAGGTCAAAGGTCAAATGTCAGAAGTCAGAGGTCAAAGTTCCGAGGTCAAGGTCAAAGGTCAGAGGTCAAGGACAAAGGTCAAATGTCAAAGGTCATAGGTCAAAAGTCAAAGGTCAAAGGTCAAAGGTCAAAGATCAGAGATCAAGATCATAGGTCAGAGGACAAGGTCAAATGTCGGAGAACAGAGGTCAAGGTCAAAGGTCAGAGGTCAAGGTCAAAGGTCAGAGGACAAGGTCAAATGTCAGAGGTCAGAGGTCAAGGTCATAGGTTAGAGGTCAAGGTCAAAGGTCAAACGTCAGAGGTAAGGTCAAAGGTCAAAGGTCAAAGGTAAAGGGTCAAGGGTCAAAGGTCAAAGGTAAAGGGTCAAGGGTCAAAGGTCAAAGGTCAGAGGTCAGAGGTGAGAGGTCAAGGTCAAAGGTCAAAGGTCAGATGTCAAGGTCAAAGGTCAAAGGTCAAGGTCAAACGTAAGAGGTCAAAGGTCAAAGGTCAAAGGTGAAAGGTGAAAGGTGAAAGGTGAAAGGTCAAATTCAGATGTCAGAGGTCAAGGTCAAAGGTTAGAGGTCAATGTCAAAGGTCAAAGGTCAGAGATCAAGGTCAAACGTCAGAAGTCAAGGTCAAGGTCAGAGGACAGAGATCAAGGTCAAGGTCAAAGGTCAAAGGTCAGAGGTCAGAGGTCAAAGGTCCAAGGTCAAGGTCAAACGACAGGGGTCAGAGGTCAAGGTCAAGGTAAAAGATCAGAGGTCGAGGACACAGATCAGAGGTCAAGGTCAAAGGTCAGAGGTCAAGGTCAAGGTCAAACGTCAGAGGTCAAAGGTCAGAGGTCAAGGTCAAAGGTCAAAGGTTAAAGGTGAAGGTGAAAGTTCAAAGGTCAGAGGTCAAGGTCAAAGGTCAAAGGTCAGAGGTCAGATGTCAAGGTCAAAGGTCAAAGGTCAAAGGTCAAAGGTCAAAGGTCAAAGGTCAAAGGTCAAAGGTCAAAGGTCAAAGATCAGAAGTCAAAGGTCAGAGGTCAGAAGTCAGAGGTCAGAGGTCAAGGTCACGGTCAGAGGTCAAAAGTCAAAGGTCAAGGTCAAAGGTCAAATGTCAGAGGTCAGAGGTCAAGGTCAAAGGTTAGAGGTCAAGGTCAAAGGTCAAGGTCAAAGGTCAAGGTCAGAGGTCAAGGTCAAGGTCAAAGGTCAGAGGTCAAGGTCAACGTCAAGGTCAAAGGTCAGAGGTCAAAGGTCAGATGTCAAGGTCAAAGGTCAAAGGTTAGAGGTCAAGGTCAAAGTTCAAAGGTCAAAGGTCAAGGTCAAAGGCCAGCGGTCAAGGTCAATGTCAAGGTCAAGGTCAAAGGTCAAATGTCAGAGGTCAGAGGTCAAAGTTCCGACTTCAAGGTCAAAGGTCAGAGGTCAGAGGTCAGAGGTCAAGGTCAAAGGTCAGAGGTCAAAGGCCAGAGGTCAAAGATCAGAGATCAAGATCATAGGTCAGAGGACAAGGTCAAATGTCAGAGAACAGAGGTCAAGGTCAAAGGTCAGAGGTCAAGGTCAAAGATCAGAGGACAAGGTCAAATGTCAAAGGTTAGAGGTCAAGGTCAAAGGTCAAGGTCAAAGGTCAAGGTCAGAGGTCAAAGGTCAGTGGTCAAGGTCAAGGTCAAAGGTCAGAGGTCAAAGGTCAGAGGTCAGAGGTCAGAGATCAAGGTCAAACGTCAGAAGTCAAGGTCAAGGTCAGGGGACAGAGGTCAAGGTCAAGGTCAAAGGTCAAAGGTCAGAGGTCAGAGGTCAAAGGTCCAAGGTCAAGGTCAAACGACAGAGGTCAGAGGTCAGAGGTCAGAAGTCAGAGGTCAGAGGTCAAGGTCACGGTCAGAGGTCAAAAGTCAAAGGTCAAGGTCAAAGGTCAAATCTCAGAGGTCAGAGGTCAAGGTCAAAGGTTAGAGGTCAAGGTCAAAGGTCAAGGTCAAAGGTCAAGGTCAGAGGTCAAAGGTCAGTGGTCAAGGTCAAGGTCAAAGGTCAGAGGTCAAAGGTCAGAGGTCAGAGGTCAGAGATCAAGGTCAAACGTCAGAAGTCAAGGTCAAGGTCAGGGGACAGAGGTCAAGGTCAAGGTCAAAGGTCAAAGGTCAGAGGTCAGAGGTCAAAGGTCCAAGGTCAAGGTCAAACGACAGAGGTCAGAGGTCAGAGGTCAGAAGTCAGAGGTCAGAGGTCAAGGTCACGGTCAGAGGTCAAAAGTCAAAGGTCAAGGTCAAAGGTCAAATCTCAGAGGTCAGAGGTCAAGGTCAAAGGTTAGAGGTCAAGGTCAAAGGTCAAAGGTCAGAGGTCAAGGTCAAAGGTCAGAGGTCGAGGACAAAGGTCAGAGGTCAAGTTCAATGGTCAGAGGTCAAGGTCAAAGGTCAAAGGCCAGAGGACAGAGGACAAGGTCAAGGTCAAGGTCAAGGTCAAGGTAAAAGTCAAAGGTCAAAGGTCAAAGGTCAAAGGTCAAAGGTCAAAGGTCAGAGGTCAGAGGTCAAAGGTCAGAGGTCAAGGTCAAGGTCAAGGTCAAGGTCAAGGTCAAAGGTCAGAGGTCAAAGGTCAGAGGACAGAGGTCAAGGTCAAAGGTCAGAGGTCAAGGTCAAGGTCAAGGTCAAAGGTCAGAGGTCAAGGTCAAAGGTCAAAGGTTAGAGGTCAAGGTCAAAGTTCAAAGGTCAAAGGTCAAGGTCAAAGGCCAGCGGTCAAGGTCAATGTCAAGGTCAAGGTCAAAGGTCAAATGTCAGAGGTCAGAGGTCAAAGTTCCGAGGTCAAGGTCAAAGGTCAGAGGTCAAGGTCAAAGGTCAAAGGTCAAAGGTCAAAGGTCAAAGGTCAAAAGGTCAAAGGTTAAAGGTCAAAGGTCAAAGGTCAAAGATCAGAAGTCAAAGGTCAGAGGTCAGAGGTCAGAGGTCAGAAGTCAGAGGTCAGAGGTCAAGGTCACGGTCAGAGGTCAAAAGTCAAAGGTCAAGGTCAAAGGTCAAATCTCAGAGGTCAGAGGTCAAGGTCAAAGGTTAGAGGTCAAGGTCAAAGGTCAAAGGTCAGAGGTCAAGGTCAAAGGTCAGAGGTCGAGGACAAAGGTCAGAGGTCAAGGTCAAAGGTCAGAGGTCAAGGTCAAAGGTCAAAGGTTAAAGGTGAAGGTGAAAGTTCAAAGGTCAGAGGTCAAGGTCAAAGGTGAAAGTTCAAAGGTCAGAGGTCAAGGTCAAAGGTCAAAGGTCAGAGGTCAGAGGTCAAGGTCAAAGGTCAGAGGTCAAAGGCCAGAGGTCAAAGATCAGAGATCAAGATCATAGGTCAGAGGACAAGGTCAAATGTCAGAGAACAGAGGTCAAGGTCAAAGGTCAGAGGTCAAGGTCAAAGATCAGAGGACAAGGTCAAATGTCAGAGGTCAGAGGTCAAGGTCAAAGGTTAGAGGTCAAGGTCAAAGGTCAAACGTCAGAGGTAAGGTCAAAGGTCAAAGGTCAAAGGTCAAAGGTCAAAGGTAAAGGGTCAAGGGTCAAGGGTCAAAGGTCAAAGGTAAAGGGTCAAGGGTCAAGGGTCAAAGGTCAAAGGTCAAAGGTCAAAGGTCAAAGGTCAAAGATCAGAAGTCAAAGGTCAGAGGTCAGAGGTCAGAAGTCAGAGGACAGAGGTCAAGGTCACGGTCAGAGGTCAAAAGTCAAAGGTCAAGGTCAAAGGTCAAATCTCAGAGGTCAGAGGTCAAGGTCAAAGGTTAGAGGTCAAGGTCAAAGGTCAAGGTCAAAGGTCAAGGTCAGAGGTCAAAGGTCAGTGGTCAAGGTCAAGGTCAAAGGTCAGAGGTCAAGGTCAAATGTTAGAGGTCAAGGTCATAGGTCAAAGGTCAGAAGTCAAGGTCAATGGTCAGATGTCAAGGTCAAAGGCCAGAGGACAGAGGACAAGGTCAAGGTCAAGGTCAAGGTCAAGGTCAAGGTAAAGGTCAAAGGTCAAAGGTCAAAGGTCAAAGGTCAAAGGTCAAAGGTCAAAGGTCAAAGGTCAGAGGTCAGAGGTCAAAGGTCATAGTGTAAGAGGTCAAGGTCAAGGTCAAGGTCAAGGTCAAGGTCAAAGGTCAGAGGTCAAGGTCAAAGGTCAGAGGTCAAAGGTCAGAGGTCAAGGTCAAAGGTCAAAGGTTAAAGGTGAAGGTGAAAGTTCAAAGGTCAGAGGTCAAGGTCAAAGGTCAAAGGTCAGAGGTCAGAGGTCAAGGTCAAAGGTCAGAGGTCAAAGGCCAGAGGTCAGAGGTCAAGGTCACGGTCAGAGGTCAAAGGTCAAAGGTCAAGGTCAAAGGTCAAATCTCAGAGGTCAGAGGTCAAGGTCAAAGGTTAGATGTCAAGATCAAAGGACAGAGGTCAGAGGACAAGGTCAGATGTCAGAGGTAAAGGTCAAAGGTCAAAGGTCAGAGGTCAAGGTCAAAGGTTAGAGGTCAAGGTCAAAGGTCAGAGGTCAAGGTCAAAGGTCAGAGGTCGAGGACAAAGGTCAGAGGTCAAGGTCAATGGTCAGAGGCCAAGGTCAAAGGTCAAAGGTTAAAGGTGAAGGTGAAAGTTCAAAGGTCAGAGGTCAAGGTCAAAGGTCAAAGGTCAGAGGTCAGAGGTCAAGGTCAAAGGTCAGAGGTCAAAGGTCAGAGGTCAGAGGTCAGAGATCAAGGTCAAACGTCAGAAGTCAAGGTCAAGGTCAGGGGACAGAGGTCAAGGTCAAGGTCAAAGGTCAAAGGTCAGAGGTCAGAGGTCAAAGGTCCAAGGTCAAGGTCAAACGACAGAGGTCAGAGGTCAGAGGTCAGAAGTCAGAGGTCAGAGGTCAAGGTCACGGTCAGAGGTCAAAAGTCAAAGGTCAAGGTCAAAGGTCAAATCTCAGAGGTCAGAGGTCAAGGTCAAAGGTTAGAGGTCAAGGTCAAAGGTCAAAGGTCAGAGGTCAAGGTCAAAGGTCAGAGGTCGAGGACAAAGGTCAGAGGTCAAGTTCAATGGTCAGAGGTCAAGGTCAAAGGTCAAAGGCCAGAGGACAGAGGACAAGGTCAAGGTCAAGGTCAAGGTCAAGGTAAAAGTCAAAGGTCAAAGGTCAAAGGTCAAAGGTCAAAGGTCAAAGGTCAGAGGTCAGAGGTCAAAGGTCAGAGGTCAAGGTCAAGGTCAAGGTCAAGGTCAAGGTCAAAGGTCAGAGGTCAAAGGTCAGAGGACAGAGGTCAAGGTCAAAGGTCAGAGGTCAAGGTCAAGGTCAAGGTCAAAGGTCAGAGGTCGAAGGTCAGAGGTCAAGGTCAAAGGTCAAAGGTTAGAGGTCAAGGTCAAAGTTCAAAGGTCAAAGGTCAAGGTCAAAGGCCAGCGGTCAAGGTCAATGTCAAGGTCAAGGTCAAAGGTCAAATGTCAGAGGTCAGAGGTCAAAGTTCCGAGGTCAAGGTCAAAGGTCAGAGGTCAAGGTCAAATGTTAGAGGTCAAGGTCATAGGTCAAAGGTCAGAGGTCAAGGTCAATGGTCAGATGTCAAGGTCAAAGGCCAGAGGACAGAGGACAAGGTCAAGGTCAAGGTCAAGGTCAAGGTAAAGGTCAAAGGTCAAAGGTCAAAGGTCAAAGGTCAAAGGTCAAAGGTCAAAGGTCAAAGGTCAAAGGTCAAAGGTCAAAGGTCAAAGGTCAAAGGTCAAAGGTCAAAGGTCAAAGGTCAGAGGTCAGAGGTCAAAGGTCATAGTGTAAGAGGGCAAGGTCAAGGTCAAGGTCAAGGTCAAGGTCAAAGGTCAGAGGTCAGAGGTCAAAGGTCAGAGGTCAAGGTCAAAGGTCAGAGGTCAAGGTCAAATGTTAGAGGTCAAGGTCATAGGTCAAAGGTCAGAGGTCAAGGTCAATGGTCAGATGTCAAGGTCAAAGGCCAGAGGACAGAGGACAAGGTCAAGGTCAAGGTCAAGGTCAAGGTAAAGGTCAAAGGTCAGAGGTCAGAGGTCAAGGTCAAAGGTCAGAGGTCAAAGGCCAGAGGTCAGAGGTCAAGGTCACGGTCAGAGGTCAAAGGTCAAAGGTCAAATCTCAGAGGTCAGAGGTCAAGGTCAAAGGTTAGAGGTCAAGATCAAAGGACAGAGGTCAGAGGACAAGGTCAGATGTCAGAGGTAAAGGTCAAAGGTCAAAGGTCAGAGGTCAAGGTCAAAGGTTAGAGGTCAAGGTCAAAGGTCAGAGGTCAAGGTCAAAGGTCAAAGGTCAAGGTCAAGTTCAAACGTAACAGTTCAAAGGTCATAGGTGAATGGTGAAAGATCAAATTCAGATGTCAGAGGTCAAGGTCAAATGTTAGAGGTCAAGGTCATAGGTCAAAGGTCAGAGGTCAAGGTCAATGGTCAGAGGTCAAGGTCAAAGGCCAGAGGACAGAGGACAAGGTCAAGGTCAAGGTCAAGGTAAAGGTCAAAGGTCAAAGGTCAAAGGTCAAAGGTCAAAGGTCAAAGGTCAGAGGTCAATGGTCAGAGGTCAAGGTCAAAGGCCAGAGGACAGAGGACAAGGTCAAGATCAAGGTCAAGGTAAAGGTCAAAGGTCAAAGGTCAAAAGTCAAAGGTCAAAGGTCAAAGGTCAGAGGTCAGAGGTCAAAGGTCATAGTGTAAGAGGTCAAGGTCAAGGTCAAGGTCAAGGTCAAGGTCAAAGGTCAGAGGTCAAAGGTCAGAGGTCAAGGTCAAAGGTCAGAGGTCAAAGGTCAGAGGTCAAGGTCAAAGGTCAAAGGTTAAAGGTGAAGGTGAAAGTTCAAAGGTCAGAGGTCAAGGTCAAAGGTCAAAGGTCAGAGGTCAGAGGTCAAGGTCAAAGGTCAGAGGTCAAAGGCCAGAGGTCAGAGGTCAAGGTCACGGTCAGAGGTCAAAGGTCAAAGGTCAAGGTCAAAGGTCAAATCTCAGAGGTCAGAGGTCAAGGTCAAAGGTTAGAGGTCAAGATCAAAGGACAGAGGTCAGAGTACAAGGTCAGATGTTAGAGGTAAAGGTCAAAGGTCAAAGGTCAGAGGTCAAGGTCAAAGGTCAAAGGTCAAAGGTCAAGGTCAAGATCAAACGTAACAGTTCAAAGGTCATAGGTGAATGGTGAAAGATCAAATTCAGATGTCAGAGGTCAAGGTCAAATGTTAGAGGTCAAGGTCATAGGTCAAAGGTCAGAGGTCAAGGTCAATGGTCAGAGGTCAAGGTCAAAGGCCAGAGGACAGAGGACAAGGTCAAAGGCCAGAGGACAGAGGACAAGGTCAAGGTCAAGGTCAAGGTCAAGGTAAAGGTCAAAGGTCAAAGGTCAAAGGTCAAAGGTCAAAGGTCAGAGGTCAGAGGTCAAAGGTCATAGTGTAAGAGGTCAAGGTCAAGGTCAAGGTCAAGGTCAAGGTCAAGGTCAAAGGTCAGAGGTCAAAGGTCAGAGGTCAAGGTCAGAGGTCAAAGGTCAGAGGTCAAGGTCAAGGTCAAGGTCAAGGTCAAAGGTCAGAGGTCAAGGTCAAAGGTCAAAGGTTAGAGGTCAAGGTCAAAGTTCAAAGGTCAGAGGTCAAAGTCAAAGGTTAGAGGTCAAGGTCAAAGACCAGCGGTCAAGGTCAATGTCAAGGTCAAGGTCAGTGGTCAGAGGTCAAGGTCAAAGGTCAGAGGTCAGAGGTCAGAGGTCAGAGGTCAAAGGTCCAAGGTCAAGGTCAAACGTCAGAGGTCAAGTTCAAGGTCAAAGATCAGAGGCCAAGGTCTAAGGTCAGAGGTCAAGATCAAAGGACAGAGGTCAGAGGACAAGGTCAGATGTCACAGGTAAATGTCAAAGGTCAAAGGTCAGAGGTCAAGGTCAAAGGTCAGAGGTCAAAGGTCAGAGGACAAGGTCAAGGGTCAACGGTCAACGGTCAAAGGTCAAAGCTCAAAGGTCAAAGGTCAATGGTCAATGGTCAAAGGTCAAATGTCAAAGGTCAAGATCAAGGTCAGAGGTCAGAGGTCAAGGTCAAGGTCAAAGTTCAAAGGTCAAAGGTCAAGGTCAATGGTAAGAGATCAAAGGTCAAAAGTGAAAGGTGAAAGGTGAAAGGTCAAATTCAGATGTCAGAGGTCAAGGTCAAAGGTTAGAGGTCAATGTCAAAGGTCAAAGGTCAGAGATCAAGGTCAAACGTCAGAGGTCAAGGTCAAAGGTCAGAGGTCAAGGTCAAAGGTCAAAGGTCAAGGTCAATGGTCAGAGGTCAAGGTGAAAGGCCAGATGATAGAGGACAAGGTCAAGGTCAAAGGTCAAGGTAAAGGTCAGAGGTCAAAGGTCAGAGGTCAAAGGTCAGAGGTCAAGGTCAGAGGTCAAAGGTCAGTGGTCAAGGTCAAGGTCAAAGGTCAGAGGTCAAGGTCAAGGTCAAAGGTCAGAGGTCAAGGTCAAAGGCCAGCGGTCACGGTCAATGTCAAGGTCAAGGTCAAAGGTCAAATGTCAGAGGTCAGAGGTCAAAGTTCCGAGGTCAAGGTCAAAGGTCAGAGGTCAAGGCCAAAGGTCAAAGGTCAAAGGTCAGAGGTCGAGGACAAAGGTCAGAGGTCAAGGTCAAAGGTCAGACGTCAAGGTCAAGGTCAAGGTCAAAGGTCAGAGCTCAAATGTCAGAGGTCAAGGTCAAAGGTCAAAGGTTAAAGGTGAAGGTGAAAGTTCAAAGGTCAGAGGTCAAAGATCAGAAGTCAAAGGTCAGAGGTCAGAGGTCAGAGGTCAGAAGTCTGAGGTTAGAGGTGACGGTCACAGTGAGAGGTCAAAGGTATAGGTCAAAGGTCAAAGCTCAGAGGTCAGTGGCCAGACGTCAAGGTCAGAGGTCAAGGTCAAAGGTCAGAGGTCGAGGACAATGGTCAGAGGTCAAGGTCAAAGGTCAGAGGTCAAGGTCAAGGTCAAAGGTCAGAGCTCAAATGTCAGAGGTCAAGGTCAAAGGTCAAAGGTTAAAGGTGAAGGTGAAAGTTCAAAGGTCAGAGGTCAAGGTCAAAGGTCAAAGGTCAGAGGTCAGAGGTCAAGGTCAAAGGTCAGAGATCAAAGGCCAGAGGTCAGAGGTCAGAAGTCAGAGGTCGAGGACAAGGTCAGGGGTCAAAGGTCAAAGGTCATAGGTTAAAGGTCAAAGGTCAAAGGTCAAAGGTCAAAGGTCAAAGGTCAAAGGTCAAAGGTCAAAGGTCAAAGGTCAAAGGTCAAAGGTCAAAGGTCAAAGGTCAAAGGTCAAAGGTCAAAGGTCAAAGGTTAGAGGTCAAGGTCAAAGGTCAAAGGTCAGAGGTCAAGGTCAAGGTCAAGGTCAAGGTCAAAGGTCAAAGGTCAACGGTCAGAGGTCAAAGGTCAGAGGTCAAGGTCCGAGGTCAAAGGTCAGTGGTCAAGGTCAAGGTCGAAGGTCAGAGGTCAAGGTCAAGGTCAAAGGTCAGAGGTCAAAGGTCAGAGGTCAAGGTCAAAGGTCAAAGGTTAGAGGTCAAGGTCAACGTTCAAAGGTCAAAGGTCAAGGTCAAAGGCCAGCGGTCAAGGTCAATGTCAAGGTCAAGGTCAAAGGTCAAATGTCAGAGGTCAGAGGTCAAAGCTCCGAGGTCAAGTTCAAAGGTCAGAGGTCAAGGTCAAAGGTCAAAGGTCAAAGGTCAAAGGTCAAAGGTCAAAGGTCAAAGGTCAAAGGTCAAAGATCAGAAGTCAAAGGTCAGAGGTCAGAGGTCAGAAGTCAGTGGTCAGAGGTCAAGGTCACGGTCAGAGGTCAAAAGTCAAAGGTCAAGGTCAAAGGTCAAATGTCAGAAGTCAGAGGTCAAAGTTCCGAGGTCAAGGTCAAAGGTCAGAGGTCAAGGACAAAGGTCAAATGTCAAAGGTCATAGGTCAAAAGTCAAAGGTCAAAGGTCAAAGGTCAAAGATCAGAGATCAAGATCATAGGTCAGAGGACAAGGTCAAATGTCAGAGAACAGAGGTCAAGGTCAAAGGTCAGAGGTCAAGGTCAAAGGTCAGAGGACAAGGTCAAATGTCAGAGGTCAGAGGTCAAGGTCATAGGTTAGAGGTCAAGGTCAAAGGTCAAACGTCAGAGGTAAGGTCAAAGGTCAAAGGTCAAAGGTAAAGGGTCAAGGGTCAAAGGTCAAAGGTAAAGGGTCAAGGGTCAAAGGTCAAAGGTCAGAGGTCAGAGGTGAGAGGTCAAGGTCAAAGGTCAAAGGTCAGATGTCAAGGTCAAAGGTCAAAGGTCAAGGTCAAACGTAAGAGGTCAAAGGTCAAAGGTCAAAGGTGAAAGGTGAAAGGTGAAAGGTGAAAGGTCAAATTCAGATGTCAGAGGTCAAGGTCAAAGGTTAGAGGTCAATGTCAAAGGTCAAAGGTCAGAGATCAAGGTCAAACGTCAGAAGTCAAGGTCAAGGTCAGAGGACAGAGATCAAGGTCAAGGTCAAAGGTCAAAGGTCAGAGGTCAGAGGTCAAAGGTCCAAGGTCAAGGTCAAACGACAGGGGTCAGAGGTCAAGGTCAAGGTAAAAGATCAGAGGTCGAGGACACAGATCAGAGGTCAAGGTCAAAGGTCAGAGGTCAAGGTCAAGGTCAAACGTCAGAGGTCAAAGGTCAGAGGTCAAGGTCAAAGGTCAAAGGTTAAAGGTGAAGGTGAAAGTTCAAAGGTCAGAGGTCAAGGTCAAAGGTCAAAGGTCAGAGGTCAGATGTCAAGGTCAAAGGTCAAAGGTCAAAGGTCAAAGGTCAAAGGTCAAAGGTCAAAGGTCAAAGGTCAAAGGTCAAAGATCAGAAGTCAAAGGTCAGAGGTCAGAGGTCAGAAGTCAGAGGTCAGAGGTCAAGGTCACGGTCAGAGGTCAAAAGTCAAAGGTCAAGGTCAAAGGTCAAATGTCAGAGGTCAGAGGTCAAGGTCAAAGGTTAGAGGTCAAGGTCAAAGGTCAAGGTCAAAGGTCAAGGTCAGAGGTCAAGGTCAAGGTCAAAGGTCAGAGGTCAAGGTCAACGTCAAGGTCAAAGGTCAGAGGTCAAAGGTCAGATGTCAAGGTCAAAGGTCAAAGGTTAGAGGTCAAGGTCAAAGTTCAAAGGTCAAAGGTCAAGGTCAAAGGCCAGCGGTCAAGGTCAATGTCAAGGTCAAGGTCAAAGGTCAAATGTCAGAGGTCAGAGGTCAAAGTTCCGACTTCAAGGTCAAAGGTCAGAGGTCAGAGGTCAGAGGTCAGAGGTCAAGGTCAAAGGTCAGAGGTCAAAGGCCAGAGGTCAAAGATCAGAGATCAAGATCATAGGTCAGAGGACAAGGTCAAATGTCAGAGAACAGAGGTCAAGGTCAAAGGTCAGAGGTCAAGGTCAAAGATCAGAGGACAAGGTCAAATGTCAAAGGTTAGAGGTCAAGGTCAAAGGTCAAGGTCAAAGGTCAAGGTCAGAGGTCAAAGGTCAGTGGTCAAGGTCAAGGTCAAAGGTCAGAGGTCAAAGGTCAGAGGTCAGAGGTCAGAGATCAAGGTCAAACGTCAGAAGTCAAGGTCAAGGTCAGGGGACAGAGGTCAAGGTCAAGGTCAAAGGTCAAAGGTCAGAGGTCAGAGGTCAAAGGTCCAAGGTCAAGGTCAAACGACAGAGGTCAGAGGTCAGAGGTCAGAAGTCAGAGGTCAGAGGTCAAGGTCACGGTCAGAGGTCAAAAGTCAAAGGTCAAGGTCAAAGGTCAAATCTCAGAGGTCAGAGGTCAAGGTCAAAGGTTAGAGGTCAAGGTCAAAGGTCAAGGTCAAAGGTCAAGGTCAGAGGTCAAAGGTCAGTGGTCAAGGTCAAGGTCAAAGGTCAGAGGTCAAAGGTCAGAGGTCAGAGGTCAGAGATCAAGGTCAAACGTCAGAAGTCAAGGTCAAGGTCAGGGGACAGAGGTCAAGGTCAAGGTCAAAGGTCAAAGGTCAGAGGTCAGAGGTCAAAGGTCCAAGGTCAAGGTCAAACGACAGAGGTCAGAGGTCAGAGGTCAGAAGTCAGAGGTCAGAGGTCAAGGTCACGGTCAGAGGTCAAAAGTCAAAGGTCAAGGTCAAAGGTCAAATCTCAGAGGTCAGAGGTCAAGGTCAAAGGTTAGAGGTCAAGGTCAAAGGTCAAAGGTCAGAGGTCAAGGTCAAAGGTCAGAGGTCGAGGACAAAGGTCAGAGGTCAAGTTCAATGGTCAGAGGTCAAGGTCAAAGGTCAAAGGCCAGAGGACAGAGGACAAGGTCAAGGTCAAGGTCAAGGTCAAGGTAAAAGTCAAAGGTCAAAGGTCAAAGGTCAAAGGTCAAAGGTCAAAGGTCAAAGGTCAGAGGTCAGAGGTCAAAGGTCAGAGGTCAAGGTCAAGGTCAAGGTCAAGGTCAAGGTCAAAGGTCAGAGGTCAAAGGTCAGAGGACAGAGGTCAAGGTCAAAGGTCAGAGGTCAAGGTCAAAGGTCAAATGTCAGAGGTCAGGGGTCAAAGTTCCGAGGTCAAGGTCAAAGGTCAGAGGTCAAGGTCAAATGTTAGAGGTCAAGGTCATAGGTCAAAGGTCAGAGGTCAAGGTCAATGGTCAGATGTCAAGGTCAAAGGCCAGAGGACAGAGGACAAGGTCAAGGTCAAGGTCAAGGTCAAGGTAAAGGTCAAAGGTCAAAGGTCAAAGGTCAAAGGTCAAAGGTCAAAGGTCAAAGGTCAAAGGTCAAAGGTCAAAGGTCAAAGGTCAAAGGTCAGAGGTCAGAGGTCAAAGGTCATAGTGTAAGAGGTCAAGGTCAAGGTCAAGGTCAAGGTCAAAGGTCAGAGGTCAGAGGTCAGAGGTCAAAGGTCAGAGGTCAATGTCAAAGGTCAGAGGTCAAGGTCAAATGTTAGAGGTCAAGGTCATAGGTCAAAGGTCAGAGGTCAAGGTCAATGGTCAGATGTCAAGGTCAAAGGTAAAGGGTCAAGGGTCAAAGGTCAAAGGTCAGAGGTCAGAGGTGAGAGGTCAAGGTCAAAGGTCAAAGGTCAGATGTCAGAGGTCAAAGGTCAAAGGTCAAGGTCAAAGGTCAAAGGTGAAAGGTGAAAGGTGAAAGGTCAAATTCAGATGTCAGAGGTCAAGGTCAAAGGTTAGAGGTCAATGTCAAAGGTCAAAGGTCAGAGATCTAGGTCAAACGTCAGAAGTCAAGGTCAAGGTCAGAGGACAGAGGTCAAGGTCAAGGTCAAGGTCAAAGGTCAAAGGTCAGAGGTCAGAGGTCAAAGGTCCAAGGTCAAGGTCAAACGACAGAGGTCAGAGGTCAAGGTCAAGGTAAAAGATCAGAGGTCGAGGACACAGATCAGAGGTCAAGGTCAAAGGTCAGAGGTCAAGGTCAAGGTCAAACGTCAGAGGTCAAAGGTCAGAGGTCAAGGTCAAAGGTCAAAGGTTAAAGGTGAAGGTGAAAGTTCAAAGGTCAGAGGTCAAGGTCAAAGGTCAAAGGTCAGAGGTCAGATGTCAAGGTCAAAGGTCAAAGGTCAAAGGTCAAAGGTCAAAGGTCAAAGGTCAAAGATCAGAAGTCAAAGGTCAGAGGTCAGAGGTCAGAAGTCAGAGGACAGAGGACAGAGGTCAAGGTCACGGTCAGAGGTCAAAAGTCAAAGGTCAAGGTCAGAGGTCAAATCTCAGAGGTCAGAGGTCAAGGTCAAAGGTTAGAGGTCAAGGTCAAAGGTCAAGGTCAAATGTCAAGGTCAGAGGTCAAAGGTCAGTGGTCAAGGTCAAGGTCAAAGGTCAGAGGTCAAGGTCAAGGTCAAGGTCAAAGGTCAGAGGTCAAAGGTCAGAGGTCAAAGGTCAGAGGTCAAGGTCAAAGGTCAAAGGTTAGAGGTCAAGGTCAAAGTTCAAAGGTCAAAGGTCAAGGTCAAAGGCCAGCGGTCAAGGTCAATGTCAAGGTCAAGGTCAAAGGTCAAATGTCAGAGGTCAGGGGTCAAAGTTCCGAGGTCAAGGTCAAAGGTCAGAGGTCAAGGTCAAAGGTCAAAGGTCAAAGGTCAAAGGTCAAAGGTCAAAGGTCAAAGGTCAAAGGTCAAAGGTCAAAGGTCAAAGGTCAAAGGTCAGAAGTCAAAGGTCAGAGGTCAAAGGTCAAAGGTCAAAGGTCAAAGGTCAAAGGTCAAAGGTCAAAGGTCAAAGGTCAAAGGTCAAAGGTCAGAAGTCAAAGGTCAGAGGTCAGAGGTCAGAGGACAGAAGTCAGAGGTCAGAGGTCAAGGTCACGGTCAGAGGTCAAAAGTCAAAGGTCAAGGTCAAAGGTCAAATCTCAGAGGTCAGAGGTCAAGGTCAAAGGTTAGAGGTCAAGGTCAAAGGTCAAGGTCAAAGGTCAAGGTCAGAGGTCAAAGGTCAGTACTCAAGGTCAAGGTCAAAGGTCAGAGGTCAAGGTCAAAGGTCAAATGTCAGAGGTCAGGGGTCAAAGTTCCGAGGTCAAGGTCAAAGGTCAAAGGTCAGAGGTCAAGGTCAAAGGTCCGAGGTCGAGGACAAAGGTCAGAGGTCAAGGTCAAAGGTCAGAGGTCAAGGTCAAAGGTCAAAGGTCAAAGGTGAAGGTGAAAGGTCAAAGGTCAAAGGTCAAAGGTCAAAGGTCAAAGGTCAAAGGTCAAAGGTCAAAGGTCAAAGGTCAAAGGTCAAAGGTCAAAGGTCAAAGGTCAAAGGTCAAAGGTCAAAGGTCAAAGGTCAAAGGTCAAAGGTCAGAAGTCAAAGGTCAGAGGTCAGAGGTCAGAGGACAGAAGTCAGAGGTCAGAGGTCAAGGTCACGGTCAGAGGTCAAAAGTCAAAGGTCAAGGTCAAAGGTCAAATCTCAGAGTTCAGAGGTCAAGGTCAAAGGTTAGAGGTCAAGGTCAAAGGTCAAGGTCAAAGGTCAAGGTCAGAGGTCAAAGGTCAGTACTCAAGGTCAAGGTCAAAGGTCAGAGGTCAAGGTCAAGGTCAAGGTCAAGGTCAGGTCAAGGTCAAAGGTCAGAGGTCAAAGGTCAGAGGACAGAGGTCAAAGGTCAAAGGTCAAAGGTCAGAGGTCAGAGGTCAAAGGTCAGAGGTCAAGGTCAAGGTCAAGGTCAGGTCAAGGTCAAAGGTCAGAGGTCAAAGGTCAGAGGACAGAGGTCAAGGTCAAAGGTTAGAGGTCAAGGTCATAGGACAAAGGTCAGAGGTCAAGGTCAAAGGTCAGAGGTCAAGGTCAAGGTCAAAGGTCAGAGGTCAAAGGTCAGAGGTCAGAGGTCAAGGTCATAGGTTAGAGGTCAAGGTCAAAGGTCAAACGTCAGAGGTAAGGTCAAAGGTCAAAGGTCAAAGGTAAAGGGTCAAGGGTCAAAGGTCAAAGGTAAAGGGTCAAGGGTCAAAGGTCAAAGGTCAGAGGTCAGAGGTGAGAGGTCAAGGTCAAAGGTCAAAGGTCAGATGTCAGAGGTCAAAGGTCAAAGGTCAAGGTCAAAGGTCAAAGGTGAAAGGTGAAAGGTGAAAGGTCAAATTCAGATGTCAGAGGTCAAGGTCAAAGGTTAGAGGTCAATGTCAAAGGTCAAAGGTCAGAGATCAAGGTCAAACGTCAGAAGTCAAGGTCAAGGTCAGAGGACAGAGGTCAAGGTCAAGGTCAAGGTCAAAGGTCAAAGGTCAGAGGTCAGAGGTCAAAGGTCCAAGGTCAAGGTCAAACGACAGAGGTCAGAGGTCAAGGTCAAGGTAAAAGATCAGAGGTCGAGGACACAGATCAGAGGTCAAGGTCAAAGGTCAGAGGTCAAGGTCAAGGTCAAACGTCAGAGGTCAAAGGTCAGAGGTCAAGGTCAAAGGTCAAAGGTTAAAGGTGAAGGTGAAAGTTCAAAGGTCAGAGGTCAAGGTCAAAGGTCAAAGGTCAGAGGTCAGATGTCAAGGTCAAAGGTCAAAGGTCAAAGGTCAAAGGTCAAAGGTCAAAGGTCAAAGATCAGAAGTCAAAGGTCAGAGGTCAGAGGTCAGAAGTCAGAGGACAGAGGACAGAGGTCAAGGTCACGGTCAGAGGTCAAAAGTCAAAGGTCAAGGTCAGAGGTCAAATCTCAGAGGTCAGAGGTCAAGGTCAAAGGTTAGAGGTCAAGGTCAAAGGTCAAGGTCAAAGGTCAAGGTCAGAGGTCAAAGGACAGTGGTCAAGGTCAAGGTCAAAGGTCAGAGGTCAAGGTCAAGGTCAAGGTCAAGGTCAAAGGTCAGAGGTCAAAGGTCAGAGGTCAAAGGTCAGAGGTCAAGGTCAAAGGTCAAAGGTTAGAGGTCAAGGTCAAAGTTCAAAGGTCAAAGGTCAAGTTCAAAGGCCAGCGGTCAAGGTCAATGTCAAGGTCAAGGTCAAAGGTCAAATGTCAGGGGTCAGGGGTCAAAGTTCCGAGGTCAAGGTCAAAGGTCAGAGGTCAAGGTCAAAGGTCAAAGGTCAAAGGTCAAAGGTCAAAGGTCAAAGGTCAAAGGTCAAAGGTCAAAGGTCAAAGGTCAAAGGTCAAAGGTCAAAGGTCAAAGGTCAAAGGTCAAAGGTCAGAGGTCAGAGGACAGAAGTCAGAGGTCAGAGGTCAAGGTCACGGTCAGAGGTCAAAAGTCAAAGGTCAAGGTCAAAGGTCAAATCTCAGAGGTCAGAGGTCAAGGTCAAAGTTTAGAGGTCAAGGTCAAAGGTCAAAGGTCAGAGGTCAAGGTCAAAGGTCCGAGGTCGAGGACAAAGGTCAGAGGTCAAGGTCAAAGGTCAGAGGTCAAGGTCAAAGGTCAAAGGTCAAAGGTGAAGGTGAAAGGTCAAAGGTCAAAGGTCAAAGGTCAAAGGTCAAAGGTCAAAGGTCAAAGGTCAAAGGTCAAAGGTCAAAGGTCAAAGGTCAAAGGTCAAAGGTCAAAGGTCAAAGGTCAAAGGTCAAAGGTCAAAGGTCAAAGGTCAGAAGTCAAAGGTCAGAGGTCAGAGGTCAGAGGACAGAAGTCAGAGGTCAGAGGTCAAGGTCACGGTCAGAGGTCAAAAGTCAAAGGTCAAGGTCAAAGGTCAAATCTCAGAGGTCAGAGGTCAAGGTCAAAGGTTAGAGGTCAAGGTCAAAGGTCAAGGTCAAAGGTCAAGGTCAGAGGTCAAAGGTCAGTACTCAAGGTCAAGGTCAAAGGTCAGAGGTCAAGGTCAAAGGTCAAATGTCAGAGGTCAGGGGTCAAAGTTCCGAGGTCAAGGTCAAAGGTCAGAGGTCAAGGTCAAATGTTAGAGGTCAAGGTCATAGGTCAAAGGTCAGAGGTCAAGGTCAATGGTCAGATGTCAAGGTCAAAGGCCAGAGGACAGAGGACAAGGTCAAGGTCAAGGTCAAGGTCAAGGTAAAGGTCAAAGGTCAAAGGTCAAAGGTCAAAGGTCAAAGGTCAAAGGTCAAAGGTCAAAGGTCAAAGGTCAAAGGTCAAAGGTCAGAGGTCAGAGGTCAAAGGTCATAGTGTAAGAGGTCAAGGTCAAGGTCAAGGTCAAGGTCAAAGGTCAGAGGTCAGAGGTCAGAGGTCAAAGGTCAGAGGTCAATGTCAAAGGTCAGAGGTCAAGGTCAAATGTTAGAGGTCAAGGTCATAGGTCAAAGGTCAGAGGTCAAGGTCAATGGTCAGATGTCAAGGTCAAAGGCCAGAGGACAGAGGACAAGGTCAAGGTCAAGGTCAAGGTCAAGGTAAAGGTCAAAGGTCAAAGGTCAGAGGTCAGAGGACAGAGGTCAAGGTCAAAGGTTAGAGGTCAAGGTCAAAGGTCAAGGTCAAAGGTCAAGGTCAGAGGTCAAAGGTCAGTACTCAAGGTCAAGGTCAAAGGTCAGAGGTCAAGGTCAAGGTCAAGGTCAAGGTCAGGTCAAGGTCAAAGGTCAGAGGTCAAAGGTCAGAGGACAGAGGTCAAAGGTCAAAGGTCAAAGGTCAGAGGTCAGAGGTCAAAGGTCAGAGGTCAAGGTCAAGGTCAGGTCAAGGTCAAAGGTAAAGGGTCAAGGGTCAAAGGTCAAAGGTCAGAGGTCAGAGGTGAGAGGTCAAGGTCAAAGGTCAAAGGTCAGATGTCAGAGGTCAAAGGTCAAAGGTCAAGGTCAAAGGTCAAAGGTGAAAGGTGAAAGGTGAAAGGTCAAATTCAGATGTCAGAGGTCAAGGTCAAAGGTTAGAGGTCAATGTCAAAGGTCAAAGGTCAGAGATCTAGGTCAAACGTCAGAAGTCAAGGTCAAGGTCAGAGGACAGAGGTCAAGGTCAAGGTCAAGGTCAAAGGTCAAAGGTCAGAGGTCAGAGGTCAAAGGTCCAAGGTCAAGGTCAAACGACAGAGGTCAGAGGTCAAGGTCAAGGTAAAAGATCAGAGGTCGAGGACACAGATCAGAGGTCAAGGTCAAAGGTCAGAGGTCAAGGTCAAGGTCAAACGTCAGAGGTCAAAGGTCAGAGGTCAAGGTCAAAGGTCAAAGGTTAAAGGTGAAGGTGAAAGTTCAAAGGTCAGAGGTCAAGGTCAAAGGTCAAAGGTCAGAGGTCAGATGTCAAGGTCAAAGGTCAAAGGTCAAAGGTCAAAGGTCAAAGGTCAAAGGTCAAAGATCAGAAGTCAAAGGTCAGAGGTCAGAGGTCAGAAGTCAGAGGACAGAGGACAGAGGTCAAGGTCACGGTCAGAGGTCAAAAGTCAAAGGTCAAGGTCAGAGGTCAAATCTCAGAGGTCAGAGGTCAAGGTCAAAGGTTAGAGGTCAAGGTCAAAGGTCAAGGTCAAATGTCAAGGTCAGAGGTCAAAGGTCAGTGGTCAAGGTCAAGGTCAAAGGTCAGAGGTCAAGGTCAAGGTCAAGGTCAAAGGTCAGAGGTCAAAGGTCAGAGGTCAAAGGTCAGAGGTCAAGGTCAAAGGTCAAAGGTTAGAGGTCAAGGTCAAAGTTCAAAGGTCAAAGGTCAAGGTCAAAGGCCAGCGGTCAAGGTCAATGTCAAGGTCAAGGTCAAAGGTCAAATGTCAGAGGTCAGGGGTCAAAGTTCCGAGGTCAAGGTCAAAGGTCAGAGGTCAAGGTCAAAGGTCAAAGGTCAAAGGTCAAAGGTCAAAGGTCAAAGGTCAAAGGTCAAAGGTCAAAGGTCAAAGGTCAAAGGTCAAAGGTCAAAGGTCAGAAGTCAAAGGTCAGAGGTCAAAGGTCAAAGGTCAAAGGTCAAAGGTCAAAGGTCAAAGGTCAAAGGTCAAAGGTCAAAGGTCAAAGGTCAGAAGTCAAAGGTCAGAGGTCAGAGGTCAGAGGACAGAAGTCAGAGGTCAGAGGTCAAGGTCACGGTCAGAGGTCAAAAGTCAAAGGTCAAGGTCAAAGGTCAAATCTCAGAGGTCAGAGGTCAAGGTCAAAGGTTAGAGGTCAAGGTCAAAGGTCAAGGTCAAAGGTCAAGGTCAGAGGTCAAAGGTCAGTACTCAA
The DNA here is from genome assembly GCA_963971365.1 of Lasioglossum villosulum. Taxonomy (NCBI): domain Eukaryota; kingdom Metazoa; phylum Arthropoda; class Insecta; order Hymenoptera; family Halictidae; genus Lasioglossum; species Lasioglossum villosulum. Next base: position 23,421,257 of record OZ020498.1, on the reverse strand, counting down.
GGTCAAGGTCAAAGGTCAGAGGTCAAGGTCAAAGGTCAAATGTCAGAGGTCAGGGGTCAAAGTTCCGAGGTCAAGGTCAAAGGTCAAAGGTCAGAGGTCAAGGTCAAAGGTCCGAGGTCGAGGACAAAGGTCAGAGGTCAAGGTCAAAGGTCAGAGGTCAAGGTCAAAGGTCAAAGGTCAAAGGTGAAGGTGAAAGGTCAAAGGTCAAAGGTCAAAGGTCAAAGGTCAAAGGTCAAAGGTCAAAGGTCAAAGGTCAAAGGTCAAAGGTCAAAGGTCAAAGGTCAAAGGTCAAAGGTCAAAGGTCAAAGGTCAAAGGTCAAAGGTCAAAGGTCAAAGGTCAGAAGTCAAAGGTCAGAGGTCAGAGGTCAGAGGACAGAAGTCAGAGGTCAGAGGTCAAGGTCACGGTCAGAGGTCAAAAGTCAAAGGTCAAGGTCAAAGGTCAAATCTCAGAGTTCAGAGGTCAAGGTCAAAGGTTAGAGGTCAAGGTCAAAGGTCAAGGTCAAAGGTCAAGGTCAGAGGTCAAAGGTCAGTACTCAAGGTCAAGGTCAAAGGTCAGAGGTCAAGGTCAAGGTCAAGGTCAAGGTCAGGTCAAGGTCAAAGGTCAGAGGTCAAAGGTCAGAGGACAGAGGTCAAAGGTCAAAGGTCAAAGGTCAGAGGTCAGAGGTCAAAGGTCAGAGGTCAAGGTCAAGGTCAAGGTCAGGTCAAGGTCAAAGGTCAGAGGTCAAAGGTCAGAGGACAGAGGTCAAGGTCAAAGGTTAGAGGTCAAGGTCATAGGACAAAGGTCAGAGGTCAAGGTCAAAGGTCAGAGGTCAAGGTCAAGGTCAAAGGTCAGAGGTCAAAGGTCAGAGGTCAGAGGTCAAGGTCATAGGTTAGAGGTCAAGGTCAAAGGTCAAACGTCAGAGGTAAGGTCAAAGGTCAAAGGTCAAAGGTAAAGGGTCAAGGGTCAAAGGTCAAAGGTAAAGGGTCAAGGGTCAAAGGTCAAAGGTCAGAGGTCAGAGGTGAGAGGTCAAGGTCAAAGGTCAAAGGTCAGATGTCAGAGGTCAAAGGTCAAAGGTCAAGGTCAAAGGTCAAAGGTGAAAGGTGAAAGGTGAAAGGTCAAATTCAGATGTCAGAGGTCAAGGTCAAAGGTTAGAGGTCAATGTCAAAGGTCAAAGGTCAGAGATCAAGGTCAAATGTCAGAAGTCAAGGTCAAGGTCAGAGGACAGAGGTCAAGGTCAAGGTCAAGGTCAAAGGTCAAAGGTCAGAGGTCAGAGGTCAAAGGTCCAAGGTCAAGGTCAAACGACAGAGGTCAGAGGTCAAGGTCAAGGTAAAAGATCAGAGGTCGAGGACACAGATCAGAGGTCAAGGTCAAACGTCAGAGGTCAAGGTCAAGGTCAAACGTCAGAGGTCAAAGGTCAGAGGTCAAGGTCAAAGGTCAAAGGTTAAAGGTGAAGGTGAAAGTTCAAAGGTCAGAGGTCAAGGTCAAAGGTCAAAGGTCAGAGGTCAGATGTCAAGGTCAAAGGTCAAAGGTCAAAGGTCAAAGGTCAAAGGTCAAAGGTCAAAGATCAGAAGTCAAAGGTCAGAGGTCAGAGGTCAGAAGTCAGAGGACAGAGGACAGAGGTCAAGGTCACGGTCAGAGGTCAAAAGTCAAAGGTCAAGGTCAGAGGTCAAATCTCAGAGGTCAGAGGTCAAGGTCAAAGGTTAGAGGTCAAGGTCAAAGGTCAAGGTCAAAGGTCAAGGTCAGAGGTCAAAGGACAGTGGTCAAGGTCAAGGTCAAAGGTCAGAGGTCAAGGTCAAGGTCAAGGTCAAGGTCAAAGGTCAGAGGTCAAAGGTCAGAGGTCAAAGGTCAGAGGTCAAGGTCAAAGGTCAAAGGTTAGAGGTCAAGGTCAAAGTTCAAAGGTCAAAGGTCAAGTTCAAAGGCCAGCGGTCAAGGTCAATGTCAAGGTCAAGGTCAAAGGTCAAATGTCAGGGGTCAGGGGTCAAAGTTCCGAGGTCAAGGTCAAAGGTCAGAGGTCAAGGTCAAAGGTCAAAGGTCAAAGGTCAAAGGTCAAAGGTCAAAGGTCAAAGGTCAAAGGTCAAAGGTCAAAGGTCAAAGGTCAAAGGTCAAAGGTCAAAGGTCAAAGGTCAAAGGTCAAAGGTCAGAGGTCAGAGGACAGAAGTCAGAGGTCAGAGGTCAAGGTCACGGTCAGAGGTCAAAAGTCAAAGGTCAAGGTCAAAGGTCAAATCTCAGAGGTCAGAGGTCAAGGTCAAAGTTTAGAGGTCAAGGTCAAAGGTCAAAGGTCAGAGGTCAAGGTCAAAGGTCCGAGGTCGAGGACAAAGGTCAGAGGTCAAGGTCAAAGGTCAGAGGTCAAGGTCAAAGGTCAAAGGTCAAAGGTGAAGGTGAAAGGTCAAAGGTCAAAGGTCAAAGGTCAAAGGTCAAAGGTCAAAGGTCAAAGGTCAAAGGTCAAAGGTCAAAGGTCAAAGGTCAAAGGTCAAAGGTCAAAGGTCAAAGGTCAAAGGTCAAAGGTCAAAGGTCAAAGGTCAAAGGTCAAAGGTCAAAGGTCAAAGGTCAGAAGTCAAAGGTCAGAGGTCAGAGGTCAGAGGACAGAAGTCAGAGGTCAGAGGTCAAGGTCACGGTCAGAGGTCAAAAGTCAAAGGTCAAGGTCAAAGGTCAAATCTCAGAGGTCAGAGGTCAAGGTCAAAGGTTAGAGGTCAAGGTCAAAGGTCAAGGTCAAAGGTCAAGGTCAGAGGTCAAAGGTCAGTACTCAAGGTCAAGGTCAAAGGTCAGAGGTCAAGGTCAAAGGTCAAATGTCAGAGGTCAGGGGTCAAAGTTCCGAGGTCAAGGTCAAAGGTCAGAGGTCAAGGTCAAATGTTAGAGGTCAAGGTCATAGGTCAAAGGTCAGAGGTCAAGGTCAATGGTCAGATGTCAAGGTCAAAGGCCAGAGGACAGAGGACAAGGTCAAGGTCAAGGTCAAGGTCAAGGTAAAGGTCAAAGGTCAAAGGTCAAAGGTCAAAGGTCAAAGGTCAAAGGTCAAAGGTCAAAGGTCAAAGGTCAAAGGTCAAAGGTCAGAGGTCAGAGGTCAAAGGTCATAGTGTAAGAGGTCAAGGTCAAGGTCAAGGTCAAGGTCAAAGGTCAGAGGTCAGAGGTCAGAGGTCAAAGGTCAGAGGTCAATGTCAAAGGTCAGAGGTCAAGGTCAAATGTTAGAGGTCAAGGTCATAGGTCAAAGGTCAGAGGTCAAGGTCAATGGTCAGATGTCAAGGTCAAAGGCCAGAGGACAGAGGACAAGGTCAAGGTCAAGGTCAAGGTCAAGGTAAAGGTCAAAGGTCAGAGGTCAGAGGTCAAGGTCAAAGGTCAGAGGTCAAAGGCCAGAGGTCAGAGGTCAAGGTCACGGTCAGAGGTCAAAGGTCAAAGGTCAAATCTCAGAGGTCAGAGGTCAAGGTCAAAGGTTAGAGGTCAAGATCAAAGGACAGAGGTCAGAGGACAAGGTCAGATGTCAGAGGTAAAGGTCAAAGGTCAAAGGTCAGAGGTCAAGGTCAAAGGTTAGAGGTCAAGGTCAAAGGTCAGAGGTCAAGGTCAAAGGTCAAAGGTCAAGGTCAAGTTCAAACGTAACAGTTCAAAGGTCATAGGTGAATGGTGAAAGATCAAATTCAGATGTCAGAGGTCAAGGTCAAATGTTAGAGGTCAAGGTCATAGGTCAAAGGTCAGAGGTCAAGGTCAATGGTCAGAGGTCAAGGTCAAAGGCCAGAGGACAGAGGACAAGGTCAAGGTCAAGGTCAAGGTCAAGGTAAAGGTCAAAGGTCAAAGGTCAAAGGTCAAAGGTCAAAGGTCAGAGGTCAGAGGTCAAAGGTCATAGTGTAAGAGGTCAAGGTCAAGGTCAAGGTCAAGGTCAAGGTCAAGGTTAAGGTCAAAGGTCAGAGGTCAAAGGTCAGAGGTCAAGGTCAAAGGCCAGAGGACAGAGGACAAGGTCAAGGTCAAGGTCAAGATCAAGGTCAAGGTAAAGGTCAAAGGTCAAAGGTCAAAAGTCAAAGGTCAAAGGTCAAAGGTCAGAGGTCAGAGGTCAAAGGTCATAGTGTAAGAGGTCAAGGTCAAGGTCAAGGTCAAGGTCAAGGTCAAAGGTCAGAGGTCAAAGGTCAGAGGTCAAGGTCAAAGGTCAGAGGTCAAAGGTCAGAGGTCAAGGTCAAAGGTCAAAGGTTAAAGGTGAAGGTGAAAGTTCAAAGGTCAGAGGTCAAGGTCAAAGGTCAAAGGTCAGAGGTCAGAGGTCAAGGTCAAAGGTCAGAGGTCAAAGGCCAGAGGTCAGAGGTCAAGGTCACGGTCAGAGGTCAAAGGTCAAAGGTCAAGGTCAAAGGTCAAATCTCAGAGGTCAGAGGTCAAGGTCAAAGGTTAGAGGTCAAGATCAAAGGACAGAGGTCAGAGTACAAGGTCAGATGTCAGAGGTAAAGGTCAAAGGTCAAAGGTCAGAGGTCAAGGTCAAAGGTTAGAGGTCAAGGTCAAGGTCAAAGGTCAGAGGTCAAGGTCAAAGGTCAAAGGTCAAGGTCAAGATCAAACGTAACAGTTCAAAGGTCATAGGTGAATGGTGAAAGATCAAATTCAGATGTCAGAGGTCAAGGTCAAATGTTAGAGGTCAAGGTCATAGGTCAAAGGTCAGAGGTCAAGGTCAATGGTCAGAGGTCAAGGTCAAAGGCCAGAGGACAGAGGACAAGGTCAAAGGCCAGAGGACAGAGGACAAGGTCAAAGGCCAGAGGACAGAGGACAAGGTCAAGGTCAAGGTCAAGGTCAAGGTAAAGGTCAAAGGTCAAAGGTCAAAGGTCAAAGGTCAAAGGTCAGAGGTCAGAGGTCAAAGGTCATAGTGTAAGAGGTCAAGGTCAAGGTCAAGGTCAAGGTCAAGGTCAAGGTCAAGGTCAAAGGTCAGAGGTCAAAGGTCAGAGGTCAAGGTCAGAGGTCAAAGGTCAGAGGTCAAGGTCAAGGTCAAGGTCAAGGTCAAAGGTCAGAGGTCAAGGTCAAAGGTCAAAGGTTAGAGGTCAAGGTCAAAGTTCAAAGGTCAGAGGTCAAAGTCAAAGGTTAGAGGTCAAGGTCAAAGACCAGCGGTCAAGGTCAATGTCAAGGTCAAGGTCAGAGGTCAGAGGTCAAGGTCAAAGGTCAGAGGTCAGAGGTCAGAGGTCAGAGGTCAAAGGTCCAAGGTCAAGGTCAAACGTCAGAGGTCAAGTTCAAGGTCAAAGATCAGAGGCCAAGGTCTAAGGTCAGAGGTCAAGATCAAAGGACAGAGGTCAGAGGACAAGGTCAGATGTCACAGGTAAATGTCAAAGGTCAAAGGTCAGAGGTCAAGGTCAAAGGTCAGAGGTCAAAGGTCAGAGGACAAGGTCAAGGGTCAACGGTCAACGGTCAAAGGTCAAAGCTCAAAGGTCAAAGGTCAATGGTCAAAGGTCAAATGTCAAAGGTCAAGATCAAGGTCAGAGGTCAGAGGTCAAGGTCAAGGTCAAAGTTCAAAGGTCAAAGGTCAAGGTCAATGGTAAGAGATCAAAGGTCAAAAGTGAAAGGTGAAAGGTGAAAGGTCAAATTCAGATGTCAGAGGTCAAGGTCAAAGGTTAGAGATCAATGTCAAAGGTCAAAGGTCAGAGATCAAGGTCAAACGTCAGAGGTCAAGGTCAAAGGTCAGAGGTCAAGGTCAAAGGTCAAAGGTCAAGGTCAATGGTCAGAGGTCAAGGTGAAAGGCCAGATGATAGAGGACAAGGTCAAGGTCAAAGGTCAAGGTAAAGGTCAGAGGTCAAAGGTCAGAGGTCAAAGGTCAGAGGTCAAGGTCAGAGGTCAAAGGTCAGTGGTCAAGGTCAAGGTCAAAGGTCAGAGGTCAAGGTCAAGGTCAAAGGTCAGAGGTCAAGGTCAAAGGCCAGCGGTCACGGTCAATGTCAAGGTCAAGGTCAAAGGTCAAATGTCAGAGGTCAGAGGTCAAAGTTCCGAGGTCAAGGTCAAAGGTCAGAGGTCAAGGCCAAAGGTCAAAGGTCAAAGGTCAGAGGTCGAGGACAAAGGTCAGAGGTCAAGGTCAAAGGTCAGACGTCAAGGTCAAGGTCAAGGTCAAAGGTCAGAGCTCAAATGTCAGAGGTCAAGGTCAAAGGTCAAAGGTTAAAGGTGAAGGTGAAAGTTCAAAGGTCAGAGGTCAAAGATCAGAAGTCAAAGGTCAGAGGTCAGAGGTCAGAGGTCAGAAGTCTGAGGTTAGAGGTGACGGTCACAGTGAGAGGTCAAAGGTATAGGTCAAAGGTCAAAGCTCAGAGGTCAGTGGCCAGACGTCAAGGTCAGAGGTCAAGGTCAAAGGTCAGAGGTCGAGGACAATGGTCAGAGGTCAAGGTCAAAGGTCAGAGGTCAAGGTCAAGGTCAAAGGTCAGAGCTCAAATGTCAGAGGTCAAGGTCAAAGGTCAAAGGTTAAAGGTGAAGGTGAAAGTTCAAAGGTCAGAGGTCAAGGTCAAAGGTCAAAGGTCAGAGGTCAGAGGTCAAGGTCAAAGGTCAGAGATCAAAGGCCAGAGGTCAGAGGTCAGAAGTCAGAGGTCGAGGACAAGGTCAGGGGTCAAAGGTCAAAGGTCATAGGTCAAAGGTCAAAGGTCAAAGGTCAAAGGTCAAAGGTCAAAGGTCAAAGGTCAAAGGTCAAAGGTCAAAGGTCAAAGGTCAAAGGTCAAAGGTCAAAGGTCAAAGGTCAAAGGTCAAAGGTCAAAGGTCAAAGGTCAAAGGTTAGAGGTCAAGGTCAAAGGTCAAAGGTCAGAGGTCAAGGTCAAGGTCAAGGTCAAGGTCAAAGGTCAAAGGTCAAAGGTCAGAGGTCAAAGGTCAGAGGTCAAGGTCCGAGGTCAAAGGTCAGTGGTCAAGGTCAAGGTCGAAGGTCAGAGGTCAAGGTCAAGGTCAAAGGTCAGAGGTCAAAGGTCAGAGGTCAAGGTCAAAGGTCAAAGGTTAGAGGTCAAGGTCAACGTTCAAAGGTCAAAGGTCAAGGTCAAAGGCCAGCGGTCAAGGTCAATGTCAAGGTCAAGGTCAAAGGTCAAATGTCAGAGGTCAGAGGTCAAAGCTCCGAGGTCAAGTTCAAAGGTCAGAGGTCAAGGTCAAAGGTCAAAGGTCAAAGGTCAAAGGTCAAAGGTCAAAGGTCAAAGGTCAAAGGTCAAAGATCAGAAGTCAAAGGTCAGAGGTCAGAGGTCAGAAGTCAGTGGTCAGAGGTCAAGGTCACGGTCAGAGGTCAAAAGTCAAAGGTCAAGGTCAAAGGTCAAATGTCAGAAGTCAGAGGTCAAAGTTCCGAGGTCAAGGTCAAAGGTCAGAGGTCAAGGACAAAGGTCAAATGTCAAAGGTCATAGGTCAAAAGTCAAAGGTCAAAGGTCAAAGGTCAAAGGTCAAAGATCAGAGATCAAGATCATAGGTCAGAGGACAAGGTCAAATGTCGGAGAACAGAGGTCAAGGTCAAAGGTCAGAGGTCAAGGTCAAAGGTCAGAGGACAAGGTCAAATGTCAGAGGTCAGAGGTCAAGGTCATAGGTTAGAGGTCAAGGTCAAAGGTCAAACGTCAGAGGTAAGGTCAAAGGTCAAAGGTCAAAGGTAAAGGGTCAAGGGTCAAAGGTCAAAGGTAAAGGGTCAAGGGTCAAAGGTCAAAGGTCAGAGGTCAGAGGTGAGAGGTCAAGGTCAAAGGTCAAAGGTCAGATGTCAAGGTCAAAGGTCAAAGGTCAAGGTCAAACGTAAGAGGTCAAAGGTCAAAGGTCAAAGGTGAAAGGTGAAAGGTGAAAGGTGAAAGGTCAAATTCAGATGTCAGAGGTCAAGGTCAAAGGTTAGAGGTCAATGTCAAAGGTCAAAGGTCAGAGATCAAGGTCAAACGTCAGAAGTCAAGGTCAAGGTCAGAGGACAGAGATCAAGGTCAAGGTCAAAGGTCAAAGGTCAGAGGTCAGAGGTCAAAGGTCCAAGGTCAAGGTCAAACGACAGGGGTCAGAGGTCAAGGTCAAGGTAAAAGATCAGAGGTCGAGGACACAGATCAGAGGTCAAGGTCAAAGGTCAGAGGTCAAGGTCAAGGTCAAACGTCAGAGGTCAAAGGTCAGAGGTCAAGGTCAAAGGTCAAAGGTTAAAGGTGAAGGTGAAAGTTCAAAGGTCAGAGGTCAAGGTCAAAGGTCAAAGGTCAGAGGTCAGATGTCAAGGTCAAAGGTCAAAGGTCAAAGGTCAAAGGTCAAAGGTCAAAGGTCAAAGGTCAAAGGTCAAAGGTCAAAGATCAGAAGTCAAAGGTCAGAGGTCAGAAGTCAGAGGTCAGAGGTCAAGGTCACGGTCAGAGGTCAAAAGTCAAAGGTCAAGGTCAAAGGTCAAATGTCAGAGGTCAGAGGTCAAGGTCAAAGGTTAGAGGTCAAGGTCAAAGGTCAAGGTCAAAGGTCAAGGTCAGAGGTCAAGGTCAAGGTCAAAGGTCAGAGGTCAAGGTCAACGTCAAGGTCAAAGGTCAGAGGTCAAAGGTCAGATGTCAAGGTCAAAGGTCAAAGGTTAGAGGTCAAGGTCAAAGTTCAAAGGTCAAAGGTCAAGGTCAAAGGCCAGCGGTCAAGGTCAATGTCAAGGTCAAGGTCAAAGGTCAAATGTCAGAGGTCAGAGGTCAAAGTTCCGACTTCAAGGTCAAAGGTCAGAGGTCAGAGGTCAGAGGTCAAGGTCAAAGGTCAGAGGTCAAAGGCCAGAGGTCAAAGATCAGAGATCAAGATCATAGGTCAGAGGACAAGGTCAAATGTCAGAGAACAGAGGTCAAGGTCAAAGGTCAGAGGTCAAGGTCAAAGATCAGAGGACAAGGTCAAATGTCAAAGGTTAGAGGTCAAGGTCAAAGGTCAAGGTCAAAGGTCAAGGTCAGAGGTCAAAGGTCAGTGGTCAAGGTCAAGGTCAAAGGTCAGAGGTCAAAGGTCAGAGGTCAGAGGTCAGAGATCAAGGTCAAACGTCAGAAGTCAAGGTCAAGGTCAGGGGACAGAGGTCAAGGTCAAGGTCAAAGGTCAAAGGTCAGAGGTCAGAGGTCAAAGGTCCAAGGTCAAGGTCAAACGACAGAGGTCAGAGGTCAGAGGTCAGAAGTCAGAGGTCAGAGGTCAAGGTCACGGTCAGAGGTCAAAAGTCAAAGGTCAAGGTCAAAGGTCAAATCTCAGAGGTCAGAGGTCAAGGTCAAAGGTTAGAGGTCAAGGTCAAAGGTCAAGGTCAAAGGTCAAGGTCAGAGGTCAAAGGTCAGTGGTCAAGGTCAAGGTCAAAGGTCAGAGGTCAAAGGTCAGAGGTCAGAGGTCAGAGATCAAGGTCAAACGTCAGAAGTCAAGGTCAAGGTCAGGGGACAGAGGTCAAGGTCAAGGTCAAAGGTCAAAGGTCAGAGGTCAGAGGTCAAAGGTCCAAGGTCAAGGTCAAACGACAGAGGTCAGAGGTCAGAGGTCAGAAGTCAGAGGTCAGAGGTCAAGGTCACGGTCAGAGGTCAAAAGTCAAAGGTCAAGGTCAAAGGTCAAATCTCAGAGGTCAGAGGTCAAGGTCAAAGGTTAGAGGTCAAGGTAAAAGGTCAAAGGTCAGAGGTCAAGGTCAAAGGTCAGAGGTCGAGGACAAAGGTCAGAGGTCAAGTTCAATGGTCAGAGGTCAAGGTCAAAGGTCAAAGGCCAGAGGACAGAGGACAAGGTCAAGGTCAAGGTCAAGGTCAAGGTCAAGGTAAAAGTCAAAGGTCAAAGGTCAAAGGTCAAAGGTCAAAGGTCAAAGGTCAAAGGTCAGAGGTCAGAGGTCAAAGGTCAGAGGTCAAGGTCAAGGTCAAGGTCAAGGTCAAGGTCAAAGGTCAGAGGTCAAAGGTCAGAGGACAGAGGTCAAGGTCAAAGGTCAGAGGTCAAGGTCAAGGTCAAGGTCAAAGGTCAGAGGTCAAGGTCAAAGGTCAAAGGTTAGAGGTCAAGGTCAAAGTTCAAAGGTCAAAGGTCAAGGTCAAAGGCCAGCGGTCAAGGTCAATGTCAAGGTCAAGGTCAAAGGTCAAATGTCAGAGGTCAGAGGTCAAAGTTCCGAGGTCAAGGTCAAAGGTCAGAGGTCAAGGTCAAAGGTCAAAGGTCAAAGGTCAAAGGTCAAAGGTCAAAAGGTCAAAGGTTAAAGGTCAAAGGTCAAAGGTCAAAGATCAGAAGTCAAAGGTCAGAGGTCAGAGGTCAGAGGTCAGAAGTCAGAGGTCAGAGGTCAAGGTCACGGTCAGAGGTCAAAAGTCAAAGGTCAAGGTCAAAGGTCAAATCTCAGAGGTCAGAGGTCAAGGTCAAAGGTTAGAGGTCAAGGTCAAAGGTCAAAGGTCAGAGGTCAAGGTCAAAGGTCAGAGGTCGAGGACAAAGGTCAGAGGTCAAGGTCAAAGGTCAGAGGTCAAGGTCAAAGGTCAAAGGTTAAAGGTGAAGGTGAAAGTTCAAAGGTCAGAGGTCAAGGTCAAAGGTGAAAGTTCAAAGGTCAGAGGTCAAGGTCAAAGGTCAAAGGTCAGAGGTCAGAGGTCAAGGTCAAAGGTCAGAGGTCAAAGGCCAGAGGTCAAAGATCAGAGATCAAGATCATAGGTCAGAGGACAAGGTCAAATGTCAGAGAACAGAGGTCAAGGTCAAAGGTCAGAGGTCAAGGTCAAAGATCAGAGGACAAGGTCAAATGTCAGAGGTCAGAGGTCAAGGTCAAAGGTTAGAGGTCAAGGTCAAAGGTCAAACGTCAGAGGTAAGGTCAAAGGTCAAAGGTCAAAGGTCAAAGGTCAAAGGTAAAGGGTCAAGGGTCAAGGGTCAAAGGTCAAAGGTAAAGGGTCAAGGGTCAAGGGTCAAAGGTCAAAGGTCAAAGGTCAAAGGTCAAAGGTCAAAGATCAGAAGTCAAAGGTCAGAGGTCAGAGGTCAGAAGTCAGAGGACAGAGGTCAAGGTCACGGTCAGAGGTCAAAAGTCAAAGGTCAAGGTCAAAGGTCAAATCTCAGAGGTCAGAGGTCAAGGTCAAAGGTTAGAGGTCAAGGTCAAAGGTCAAGGTCAAAGGTCAAGGTCAGAGGTCAAAGGTCAGTGGTCAAGGTCAAGGTCAAAGGTCAGAGGTCAAGGTCAAATGTTAGAGGTCAAGGTCATAGGTCAAAGGTCAGAAGTCAAGGTCAATGGTCAGATGTCAAGGTCAAAGGCCAGAGGACAGAGGACAAGGTCAAGGTCAAGGTCAAGGTCAAGGTCAAGGTAAAGGTCAAAGGTCAAAGGTCAAAGGTCAAAGGTCAAAGGTCAAAGGTCAAAGGTCAAAGGTCAGAGGTCAGAGGTCAAAGGTCATAGTGTAAGAGGTCAAGGTCAAGGTCAAGGTCAAGGTCAAGGTCAAAGGTCAGAGGTCAAGGTCAAAGGTCAGAGGTCAAAGGTCAGAGGTCAAGGTCAAAGGTCAAAGGTTAAAGGTGAAGGTGAAAGTTCAAAGGTCAGAGGTCAAGGTCACGGTCAGAGGTCAAAGGTCAAAGGTCAAGGTCAAAGGTCAAATCTCAGAGGTCAGAGGTCAAGGTCAAAGGTTAGATGTCAAGATCAAAGGACAGAGGTCAGAGGACAAGGTCAGATGTCAGAGGTAAAGGTCAAAGGTCAAAGGTCAGAGGTCAAGGTCAAAGGTTAGAGGTCAAGGTCAAAGGTCAGAGGTCAAGGTCAAAGGTCAGAGGTCGAGGACAAAGGTCAGAGGTCAAGGTCAATGGTCAGAGGCCAAGGTCAAAGGTCAAAGGTTAAAGGTGAAGGTGAAAGTTCAAAGGTCAGAGGTCAAGGTCAAAGGTCAAAGGTCAGAGGTCAGAGGTCAAGGTCAAAGGTCAGAGGTCAAAGGTCAGAGGTCAGAGGTCAGAGATCAAGGTCAAACGTCAGAAGTCAAGGTCAAGGTCAGGGGACAGAGGTCAAGGTCAAGGTCAAAGGTCAAAGGTCAGAGGTCAGAGGTCAAAGGTCCAAGGTCAAGGTCAAACGACAGAGGTCAGAGGTCAGAGGTCAGAAGTCAGAGGTCAGAGGTCAAGGTCACGGTCAGAGGTCAAAAGTCAAAGGTCAAGGTCAAAGGTCAAATCTCAGAGGTCAGAGGTCAAGGTCAAAGGTTAGAGGTCAAGGTCAAAGGTCAAAGGTCAGAGGTCAAGGTCAAAGGTCAGAGGTCGAGGACAAAGGTCAGAGGTCAAGTTCAATGGTCAGAGGTCAAGGTCAAAGGTCAAAGGCCAGAGGACAGAGGACAAGGTCAAGGTCAAGGTCAAGGTCAAGGTAAAAGTCAAAGGTCAAAGGTCAAAGGTCAAAGGTCAAAGGTCAAAGGTCAGAGGTCAGAGGTCAAAGGTCAGAGGTCAAGGTCAAGGTCAAGGTCAAGGTCAAGGTCAAAGGTCAGAGGTCAAAGGTCAGAGGACAGAGGTCAAGGTCAAAGGTCAGAGGTCAAGGTCAAGGTCAAGGTCAAAGGTCAGAGGTCGAAGGTCAGAGGTCAAGGTCAAAGGTCAAAGGTTAGAGGTCAAGGTCAAAGTTCAAAGGTCAAAGGTCAAGGTCAAAGGCCAGCGGTCAAGGTCAATGTCAAGGTCAAGGTCAAAGGTCAAATGTCAGAGGTCAGAGGTCAAAGTTCCGAGGTCAAGGTCAAAGGTCAGAGGTCAAGGTCAAATGTTAGAGGTCAAGGTCATAGGTCAAAGGTCAGAGGTCAAGGTCAATGGTCAGATGTCAAGGTCAAAGGCCAGAGGACAGAGGACAAGGTCAAGGTCAAGGTCAAGGTCAAGGTAAAGGTCAAAGGTCAAAGGTCAAAGGTCAAAGGTCAAAGGTCAAAGGTCAAAGGTCAAAGGTCAAAGGTCAAAGGTCAAAGGTCAAAGGTCAAAGGTCAAAGGTCAAAGGTCAAAGGTCAGAGGTCAGAGGTCAAAGGTCATAGTGTAAGAGGTCAAGGTCAAGGTCAAGGTCAAGGTCAAGGTCAAAGGTCAGAGGTCAGAGGTCAAAGGTCAGAGGTCAAGGTCAAAGGTCAGAGGTCAAGGTCAAATGTTAGAGGTCAAGGTCATAGGTCAAAGGTCAGAGGTCAAGGTCAATGGTCAGATGTCAAGGTCAAAGGCCAGAGGACAGAGGACAAGGTCAAGGTCAAGGTCAAGGTCAAGGTAAAGGTCAAAGGTCAGAGGTCAGAGGTCAAGGTCAAAGGTCAGAGGTCAAAGGCCAGAGGTCAGAGGTCAAGGTCACGGTCAGAGGTCAAAGGTCAAAGGTCAAATCTCAGAGGTCAGAGGTCAAGGTCAAAGGTTAGAGGTCAAGATCAAAGGACAGAGGTCAGAGGACAAGGTCAGATGTCAGAGGTAAAGGTCAAAGGTCAAAGGTCAGAGGTCAAGGTCAAAGGTTAGAGGTCAAGGTCAAAGGTCAGAGGTCAAGGTCAAAGGTCAAAGGTCAAGGTCAAGTTCAAACGTAACAGTTCAAAGGTCATAGGTGAATGGTGAAAGATCAAATTCAGATGTCAGAGGTCAAGGTCAAATGTTAGAGGTCAAGGTCATAGGTCAAAGGTCAGAGGTCAAGGTCAATGGTCAGAGGTCAAGGTCAAAGGCCAGAGGACAGAGGACAAGGTCAAGGTCAAGGTCAAGGTAAAGGTCAAAGGTCAAAGGTCAAAGGTCAAAGGTCAAAGGTCAAAGGTCAGAGGTCAGAGGTCAAAGGTCATAGTGTAAGAGGTCAAGGTCAAGGTCAAGGTCAAGGTCAAGGTCAAGGTTAAGGTCAAAGGTCAGAGGTCAAAGGTCAGAGGTCAAGGTCAAAGGCCAGAGGACAGAGGACAAGGTCAAGGTCAAGGTCAAGATCAAGGTCAAGGTAAAGGTCAAAGGTCAAAGGTCAAAAGTCAAAGGTCAAAGGTCAAAGGTCAGAGGTCAGAGGTCAAAGGTCATAGTGTAAGAGGTCAAGGTCAAGGTCAAGGTCAAGGTCAAGGTCAAAGGTCAGAGGTCAAAGGTCAGAGGTCAAGGTCAAAGGTCAGAGGTCAAAGGTCAGAGGTCAAGGTCAAAGGTCAAAGGTTAAAGGTGAAGGTGAAAGTTCAAAGGTCAGAGGTCAAGGTCAAAGGTCAAAGGTCAGAGGTCAGAGGTCAAGGTCAAAGGTCAGAGGTCAAAGGCCAGAGGTCAGAGGTCAAGGTCACGGTCAGAGGTCAAAGGTCAAAGGTCAAGGTCAAAGGTCAAATCTCAGAGGTCAGAGGTCAAGGTCAAAGGTTAGAGGTCAAGATCAAAGGACAGAGGTCAGAGTACAAGGTCAGATGTTAGAGGTAAAGGTCAAAGGTCAAAGGTCAGAGGTCAAGGTCAAAGGTCAAAGGTCAAAGGTCAAGGTCAAGATCAAACGTAACAGTTCAAAGGTCATAGGTGAATGGTGAAAGATCAAATTCAGATGTCAGAGGTCAAGGTCAAATGTTAGAGGTCAAGGTCATAGGTCAAAGGTCAGAGGTCAAGGTCAATGGTCAGAGGTCAAGGTCAAAGGCCAGAGGACAGAGGACAAGGTCAAAGGCCAGAGGACAGAGGACAAGGTCAAGGTCAAGGTCAAGGTCAAGGTAAAGGTCAAAGGTCAAAGGTCAAAGGTCAAAGGTCAAAGGTCAGAGGTCAGAGGTCAAAGGTCATAGTGTAAGAGGTCAAGGTCAAGGTCAAGGTCAAGGTCAAGGTCAAGGTCAAAGGTCAGAGGTCAAAGGTCAGAGGTCAAGGTCAGAGGTCAAAGGTCAGAGGTCAAGGTCAAGGTCAAGGTCAAGGTCAAAGGTCAGAGGTCAAGGTCAAAGGTCAAAGGTTAGAGGTCAAGGTCAAAGTTCAAAGGTCAGAGGTCAAAGTCAAAGGTTAGAGGTCAAGGTCAAAGACCAGCGGTCAAGGTCAATGTCAAGGTCAAGGTCAGTGGTCAGAGGTCAAGGTCAAAGGTCAGAGGTCAGAGGTCAGAGGTCAGAGGTCAAAGGTCCAAGGTCAAGGTCAAACGTCAGAGGTCAAGTTCAAGGTCAAAGATCAGAGGCCAAGGTCTAAGGTCAGAGGTCAAGATCAAAGGACAGAGGTCAGAGGACAAGGTCAGATGTCACAGGTAAATGTCAAAGGTCAAAGGTCAGAGGTCAAGGTCAAAGGTCAGAGGTCAAAGGTCAGAGGACAAGGTCAAGGGTCAACGGTCAACGGTCAAAGGTCAAAGCTCAAAGGTCAAAGGTCAATGGTCAATGGTCAAAGGTCAAATGTCAAAGGTCAAGATCAAGGTCAGAGGTCAGAGGTCAAGGTCAAGGTCAAAGTTCAAAGGTCAAAGGTCAAGGTCAATGGTAAGAGATCAAAGGTCAAAAGTGAAAGGTGAAAGGTGAAAGGTCAAATTCAGATGTCAGAGGTCAAGGTCAAAGGTTAGAGGTCAATGTCAAAGGTCAAAGGTCAGAGATCAAGGTCAAACGTCAGAGGTCAAGGTCAAAGGTCAGAGGTCAAGGTCAAAGGTCAAAGGTCAAGGTCAATGGTCAGAGGTCAAGGTGAAAGGCCAGATGATAGAGGACAAGGTCAAGGTCAAAGGTCAAGGTAAAGGTCAGAGGTCAAAGGTCAGAGGTCAAAGGTCAGAGGTCAAGGTCAGAGGTCAAAGGTCAGTGGTCAAGGTCAAGGTCAAAGGTCAGAGGTCAAGGTCAAGGTCAAAGGTCAGAGGTCAAGGTCAAAGGCCAGCGGTCACGGTCAATGTCAAGGTCAAGGTCAAAGGTCAAATGTCAGAGGTCAGAGGTCAAAGTTCCGAGGTCAAGGTCAAAGGTCAGAGGTCAAGGCCAAAGGTCAAAGGTCAAAGGTCAGAGGTCGAGGACAAAGGTCAGAGGTCAAGGTCAAAGGTCAGACGTCAAGGTCAAGGTCAAGGTCAAAGGTCAGAGCTCAAATGTCAGAGGTCAAGGTCAAAGGTCAAAGGTTAAAGGTGAAGGTGAAAGTTCAAAGGTCAGAGGTCAAAGATCAGAAGTCAAAGGTCAGAGGTCAGAGGTCAGAGGTCAGAAGTCTGAGGTTAGAGGTGACGGTCACAGTGAGAGGTCAAAGGTATAGGTCAAAGGTCAAAGCTCAGAGGTCAGTGGCCAGACGTCAAGGTCAGAGGTCAAGGTCAAAGGTCAGAGGTCGAGGACAATGGTCAGAGGTCAAGGTCAAAGGTCAGAGGTCAAGGTCAAGGTCAAAGGTCAGAGCTCAAATGTCAGAGGTCAAGGTCAAAGGTCAAAGGTTAAAGGTGAAGGTGAAAGTTCAAAGGTCAGAGGTCAAGGTCAAAGGTCAAAGGTCAGAGGTCAGAGGTCAAGGTCAAAGGTCAAAGGTCAAAGGTCAAAGGTTAGAGGTCAAGGTCAAAGGTCAAAGGTCAGAGGTCAAGGTCAAGGTCAAGGTCAAGGTCAAAGGTCAAAGGTCAACGGTCAGAGGTCAAAGGTCAGAGGTCAAGGTCCGAGGTCAAAGGTCAGTGGTCAAGGTCAAGGTCGAAGGTCAGAGGTCAAGGTCAAGGTCAAAGGTCAGAGGTCAAAGGTCAGAGGTCAAGGTCAAAGGTCAAAGGTTAGAGGTCAAGGTCAACGTTCAAAGGTCAAAGGTCAAGGTCAAAGGCCAGCGGTCAAGGTCAATGTCAAGGTCAAGGTCAAAGGTCAAATGTCAGAGGTCAGAGGTCAAAGCTCCGAGGTCAAGTTCAAAGGTCAGAGGTCAAGGTCAAAGGTCAAAGGTCAAAGGTCAAAGGTCAAAGGTCAAAGGTCAAAGGTCAAAGGTCAAAGATCAGAAGTCAAAGGTCAGAGGTCAGAGGTCAGAAGTCAGTGGTCAGAGGTCAAGGTCACGGTCAGAGGTCAAAAGTCAAAGGTCAAGGTCAAAGGTCAAATGTCAGAAGTCAGAGGTCAAAGTTCCGAGGTCAAGGTCAAAGGTCAGAGGTCAAGGACAAAGGTCAAATGTCAAAGGTCATAGGTCAAAAGTCAAAGGTCAAAGGTCAAAGGTCAAAGATCAGAGATCAAGATCATAGGTCAGAGGACAAGGTCAAATGTCAGAGAACAGAGGTCAAGGTCAAAGGTCAGAGGTCAAGGTCAAAGGTCAGAGGACAAGGTCAAATGTCAGAGGTCAGAGGTCAAGGTCATAGGTTAGAGGTCAAGGTCAAAGGTCAAACGTCAGAGGTAAGGTCAAAGGTCAAAGGTCAAAGGTAAAGGGTCAAGGGTCAAAGGTCAAAGGTAAAGGGTCAAGGGTCAAAGGTCAAAGGTCAGAGGTCAGAGGTGAGAGGTCAAGGTCAAAGGTCAAAGGTCAGATGTCAAGGTCAAAGGTCAAAGGTCAAGGTCAAACGTAAGAGGTCAAAGGTCAAAGGTCAAAGGTGAAAGGTGAAAGGTGAAAGGTGAAAGGTCAAATTCAGATGTCAGAGGTCAAGGTCAAAGGTTAGAGGTCAATGTCAAAGGTCAAAGGTCAGAGATCAAGGTCAAACGTCAGAAGTCAAGGTCAAGGTCAGAGGACAGAGATCAAGGTCAAGGTCAAAGGTCAAAGGTCAGAGGTCAGAGGTCAAAGGTCCAAGGTCAAGGTCAAACGACAGGGGTCAGAGGTCAAGGTCAAGGTAAAAGATCAGAGGTCGAGGACACAGATCAGAGGTCAAGGTCAAAGGTCAGAGGTCAAGGTCAAGGTCAAACGTCAGAGGTCAAAGGTCAGAGGTCAAGGTCAAAGGTCAAAGGTTAAAGGTGAAGGTGAAAGTTCAAAGGTCAGAGGTCAAGGTCAAAGGTCAAAGGTCAGAGGTCAGATGTCAAGGTCAAAGGTCAAAGGTCAAAGGTCAAAGGTCAAAGGTCAAAGGTCAAAGGTCAAAGGTCAAAGGTCAAAGATCAGAAGTCAAAGGTCAGAGGTCAGAGGTCAGAAGTCAGAGGTCAGAGGTCAAGGTCACGGTCAGAGGTCAAAAGTCAAAGGTCAAGGTCAAAGGTCAAATGTCAGAGGTCAGAGGTCAAGGTCAAAGGTTAGAGGTCAAGGTCAAAGGTCAAGGTCAAAGGTCAAGGTCAGAGGTCAAGGTCAAGGTCAAAGGTCAGAGGTCAAGGTCAACGTCAAGGTCAAAGGTCAGAGGTCAAAGGTCAGATGTCAAGGTCAAAGGTCAAAGGTTAGAGGTCAAGGTCAAAGTTCAAAGGTCAAAGGTCAAGGTCAAAGGCCAGCGGTCAAGGTCAATGTCAAGGTCAAGGTCAAAGGTCAAATGTCAGAGGTCAGAGGTCAAAGTTCCGACTTCAAGGTCAAAGGTCAGAGGTCAGAGGTCAGAGGTCAGAGGTCAAGGTCAAAGGTCAGAGGTCAAAGGCCAGAGGTCAAAGATCAGAGATCAAGATCATAGGTCAGAGGACAAGGTCAAATGTCAGAGAACAGAGGTCAAGGTCAAAGGTCAGAGGTCAAGGTCAAAGATCAGAGGACAAGGTCAAATGTCAAAGGTTAGAGGTCAAGGTCAAAGGTCAAGGTCAAAGGTCAAGGTCAGAGGTCAAAGGTCAGTGGTCAAGGTCAAGGTCAAAGGTCAGAGGTCAAAGGTCAGAGGTCAGAGGTCAGAGATCAAGGTCAAACGTCAGAAGTCAAGGTCAAGGTCAGGGGACAGAGGTCAAGGTCAAGGTCAAAGGTCAAAGGTCAGAGGTCAGAGGTCAAAGGTCCAAGGTCAAGGTCAAACGACAGAGGTCAGAGGTCAGAGGTCAGAAGTCAGAGGTCAGAGGTCAAGGTCACGGTCAGAGGTCAAAAGTCAAAGGTCAAGGTCAAAGGTCAAATCTCAGAGGTCAGAGGTCAAGGTCAAAGGTTAGAGGTCAAGGTCAAAGGTCAAGGTCAAAGGTCAAGGTCAGAGGTCAAAGGTCAGTGGTCAAGGTCAAGGTCAAAGGTCAGAGGTCAAAGGTCAGAGGTCAGAGGTCAGAGATCAAGGTCAAACGTCAGAAGTCAAGGTCAAGGTCAGGGGACAGAGGTCAAGGTCAAGGTCAAAGGTCAAAGGTCAGAGGTCAGAGGTCAAAGGTCCAAGGTCAAGGTCAAACGACAGAGGTCAGAGGTCAGAGGTCAGAAGTCAGAGGTCAGAGGTCAAGGTCACGGTCAGAGGTCAAAAGTCAAAGGTCAAGGTCAAAGGTCAAATCTCAGAGGTCAGAGGTCAAGGTCAAAGGTTAGAGGTCAAGGTCAAAGGTCAAAGGTCAGAGGTCAAGGTCAAAGGTCAGAGGTCGAGGACAAAGGTCAGAGGTCAAGTTCAATGGTCAGAGGTCAAGGTCAAAGGTCAAAGGCCAGAGGACAGAGGACAAGGTCAAGGTCAAGGTCAAGGTCAAGGTAAAAGTCAAAGGTCAAAGGTCAAAGGTCAAAGGTCAAAGGTCAAAGGTCAGAGGTCAGAGGTCAAAGGTCAGAGGTCAAGGTCAAGGTCAAGGTCAAGGTCAAGGTCAAAGGTCAGAGGTCAAAGGTCAGAGGACAGAGGTCAAGGTCAAAGGTCAGAGGTCAAGGTCAAGGTCAAGGTCAAAGGTCAGAGGTCGAAGGTCAGAGGTCAAGGTCAAAGGTCAAAGGTTAGAGGTCAAGGTCAAAGTTCAAAGGTCAAAGGTCAAGGTCAAAGGCCAGCGGTCAAGGTCAATGTCAAGGTCAAGGTCAAAGGTCAAATGTCAGAGGTCAGAGGTCAAAGTTCCGAGGTCAAGGTCAAAGGTCAGAGGTCAAGGTCAAATGTTAGAGGTCAAGGTCATAGGTCAAAGGTCAGAGGTCAAGGTCAATGGTCAGATGTCAAGGTCAAAGGCCAGAGGACAGAGGACAAGGTCAAGGTCAAGGTCAAGGTCAAGGTAAAGGTCAAAGGTCAAAGGTCAAAGGTCAAAGGTCAAAGGTCAAAGGTCAAAGGTCAAAGGTCAAAGGTCAAAGGTCAAAGGTCAAAGGTCAAAGGTCAAAGGTCAAAGGTCAAAGGTCAGAGGTCAGAGGTCAAAGGTCATAGTGTAAGAGGTCAAGGTCAAGGTCAAGGTCAAGGTCAAGGTCAAAGGTCAGAGGTCAGAGGTCAAAGGTCAGAGGTCAAGGTCAAAGGTCAGAGGTCAAGGTCAAATGTTAGAGGTCAAGGTCATAGGTCAAAGGTCAGAGGTCAAGGTCAATGGTCAGATGTCAAGGTCAAAGGCCAGAGGACAGAGGACAAGGTCAAGGTCAAGGTCAAGGTCAAGGTAAAGGTCAAAGGTCAGAGGTCAGAGGTCAAGGTCAAAGGTCAGAGGTCAAAGGCCAGAGGTCAGAGGTCAAGGTCACGGTCAGAGGTCAAAGGTCAAAGGTCAAATCTCAGAGGTCAGAGGTCAAGGTCAAAGGTTAGAGGTCAAGATCAAAGGACAGAGGTCAGAGGACAAGGTCAGATGTCAGAGGTAAAGGTCAAAGGTCAAAGGTCAGAGGTCAAGGTCAAAGGTTAGAGGTCAAGGTCAAAGGTCAGAGGTCAAGGTCAAAGGTCAAAGGTCAAGGTCAAGTTCAAACGTAACAGTTCAAAGGTCATAGGTGAATGGTGAAAGATCAAATTCAGATGTCAGAGGTCAAGGTCAAATGTTAGAGGTCAAGGTCATAGGTCAAAGGTCAGAGGTCAAGGTCAATGGTCAGAGGTCAAGGTCAAAGGCCAGAGGACAGAGGACAAGGTCAAGGTCAAGGTCAAGGTAAAGGTCAAAGGTCAAAGGTCAAAGGTCAAAGGTCAAAGGTCAAAGGTCAGAGGTCAGAGGTCAAAGGTCATAGTGTAAGAGGTCAAGGTCAAGGTCAAGGTCAAGGTCAAGGTCAAGGTTAAGGTCAAAGGTCAGAGGTCAAAGGTCAGAGGTCAAGGTCAAAGGCCAGAGGACAGAGGACAAGGTCAAGGTCAAGGTCAAGATCAAGGTCAAGGTAAAGGTCAAAGGTCAAAGGTCAAAAGTCAAAGGTCAAAGGTCAAAGGTCAGAGGTCAGAGGTCAAAGGTCATAGTGTAAGAGGTCAAGGTCAAGGTCAAGGTCAAGGTCAAGGTCAAAGGTCAGAGGTCAAAGGTCAGAGGTCAAGGTCAAAGGTCAGAGGTCAAAGGTCAGAGGTCAAGGTCAAAGGTCAAAGGTTAAAGGTGAAGGTGAAAGTTCAAAGGTCAGAGGTCAAGGTCAAAGGTCAAAGGTCAGAGGTCAGAGGTCAAGGTCAAAGGTCAGAGGTCAAAGGCCAGAGGTCAGAGGTCAAGGTCACGGTCAGAGGTCAAAGGTCAAAGGTCAAGGTCAAAGGTCAAATCTCAGAGGTCAGAGGTCAAGGTCAAAGGTTAGAGGTCAAGATCAAAGGACAGAGGTCAGAGTACAAGGTCAGATGTTAGAGGTAAAGGTCAAAGGTCAAAGGTCAGAGGTCAAGGTCAAAGGTCAAAGGTCAAAGGTCAAGGTCAAGATCAAACGTAACAGTTCAAAGGTCATAGGTGAATGGTGAAAGATCAAATTCAGATGTCAGAGGTCAAGGTCAAATGTTAGAGGTCAAGGTCATAGGTCAAAGGTCAGAGGTCAAGGTCAATGGTCAGAGGTCAAGGTCAAAGGCCAGAGGACAGAGGACAAGGTCAAAGGCCAGAGGACAGAGGACAAGGTCAAGGTCAAGGTCAAGGTCAAGGTAAAGGTCAAAGGTCAAAGGTCAAAGGTCAAAGGTCAAAGGTCAGAGGTCAGAGGTCAAAGGTCATAGTGTAAGAGGTCAAGGTCAAGGTCAAGGTCAAGGTCAAGGTCAAGGTCAAAGGTCAGAGGTCAAAGGTCAGAGGTCAAGGTCAGAGGTCAAAGGTCAGAGGTCAAGGTCAAGGTCAAGGTCAAGGTCAAAGGTCAGAGGTCAAGGTCAAAGGTCAAAGGTTAGAGGTCAAGGTCAAAGTTCAAAGGTCAGAGGTCAAAGTCAAAGGTTAGAGGTCAAGGTCAAAGACCAGCGGTCAAGGTCAATGTCAAGGTCAAGGTCAGTGGTCAGAGGTCAAGGTCAAAGGTCAGAGGTCAGAGGTCAGAGGTCAGAGGTCAAAGGTCCAAGGTCAAGGTCAAACGTCAGAGGTCAAGTTCAAGGTCAAAGATCAGAGGCCAAGGTCTAAGGTCAGAGGTCAAGATCAAAGGACAGAGGTCAGAGGACAAGGTCAGATGTCACAGGTAAATGTCAAAGGTCAAA
This sequence comes from Lasioglossum villosulum, assembly GCA_963971365.1. Classification (NCBI taxonomy): domain Eukaryota; kingdom Metazoa; phylum Arthropoda; class Insecta; order Hymenoptera; family Halictidae; genus Lasioglossum; species Lasioglossum villosulum. The sequence continues at coordinate 23,399,442 of OZ020498.1, read as the reverse complement.
GGTCAGAGGTCAAGGTCAAAGGTCAGAGGTCAAAGGTCAGAGGACAAGGTCAAGGGTCAACGGTCAACGGTCAAAGGTCAAAGCTCAAAGGTCAAAGGTCAATGGTCAATGGTCAAAGGTCAAATGTCAAAGGTCAAGATCAAGGTCAGAGGTCAGAGGTCAAGGTCAAGGTCAAAGTTCAAAGGTCAAAGGTCAAGGTCAATGGTAAGAGATCAAAGGTCAAAAGTGAAAGGTGAAAGGTGAAAGGTCAAATTCAGATGTCAGAGGTCAAGGTCAAAGGTTAGAGGTCAATGTCAAAGGTCAAAGGTCAGAGATCAAGGTCAAACGTCAGAGGTCAAGGTCAAAGGTCAGAGGTCAAGGTCAAAGGTCAAAGGTCAAGGTCAATGGTCAGAGGTCAAGGTGAAAGGCCAGATGATAGAGGACAAGGTCAAGGTCAAAGGTCAAGGTAAAGGTCAGAGGTCAAAGGTCAGAGGTCAAAGGTCAGAGGTCAAGGTCAGAGGTCAAAGGTCAGTGGTCAAGGTCAAGGTCAAAGGTCAGAGGTCAAGGTCAAGGTCAAAGGTCAGAGGTCAAGGTCAAAGGCCAGCGGTCACGGTCAATGTCAAGGTCAAGGTCAAAGGTCAAATGTCAGAGGTCAAGGTCAAGGTCAAAGGTCAGAGGTCAGAGGTCAAAGGTCAGAGGTCAAAGGTCAGAGGTCAAGGTCAGAGGACAAGGTCAAGGTCAAAGGTCAAGGTAAAGGTCAGAGGTCAAAGATCAGAAGTCAAAGGTCAGAGGTCAGAGGTCAGAGGTCAGAAGTCTGAGGTTAGAGGTGACGGTCACAGTGAGAGGTCAAAGGTATAGGTCAAAGGTCAAAGCTCAGAGGTCAGTGGCCAGACGTCAAGGTCAGAGGTCAAGGTCAAAGGTCAGAGGTCGAGGACAATGGTCAGAGGTCAAGGTCAAAGGTCAGAGGTCAAGGTCAAGGTCAAAGGTCAGAGCTCAAATGTCAGAGGTCAAGGTCAAAGGTCAAAGGTTAAAGGTGAAGGTGAAAGTTCAAAGGTCAGAGGTCAAGGTCAAAGGTCAAAGGTCAGAGGTCAGAGGTCAAGGTCAAAGGTCAGAGATCAAAGGCCAGAGGTCAGAGGTCAGAAGTCAGAGGTCGAGGACAAGGTCAGGGGTCAAAGGTCAAAGGTCAAGGTCAAAGGCCAGCGGTCAAGGTCAATGTCAAGGTCAAGGTCAAAGGTCAAATGTCAGAGGTCAGAGGTCAAAGCTCCGAGGTCAAGTTCAAAGGTCAGAGGTCAAGGTCAAAGGTCAAAGGTCAAAGGTCAAAGGTCAAAGGTCAAAGGTCAAAGGTCAAAGGTCAAAGATCAGAAGTCAAAGGTCAGAGGTCAGAGGTCAGAAGTCAGTGGTCAGAGGTCAAGGTCACGGTCAGAGGTCAAAAGTCAAAGGTCAAGGTCAAAGGTCAAATGTCAGAAGTCAGAGGTCAAAGTTCCGAGGTCAAGGTCAAAGGTCAGAGGTCAAGGACAAAGGTCAAATGTCAAAGGTCATAGGTCAAAAGTCAAAGGTCAAAGGTCAAAGGTCAAAGATCAGAGATCAAGATCATAGGTCAGAGGACAAGGTCAAATGTCAGAGAACAGAGGTCAAGGTCAAAGGTCAGAGGTCAAGGTCAAAGGTCAGAGGACAAGGTCAAATGTCAGAGGTCAGAGGTCAAGGTCATAGGTTAGAGGTCAAGGTCAAAGGTCAAACGTCAGAGGTAAGGTCAAAGGTCAAAGGTCAAAGGTAAAGGGTCAAGGGTCAAAGGTCAAAGGTAAAGGGTCAAGGGTCAAAGGTCAAAGGTCAGAGGTCAGAGGTGAGAGGTCAAGGTCAAAGGTCAAAGGTCAGATGTCAAGGTCAAAGGTCAAAGGTCAAGGTCAAACGTAAGAGGTCAAAGGTCAAAGGTCAAAGGTGAAAGGTGAAAGGTGAAAGGTGAAAGGTCAAATTCAGATGTCAGAGGTCAAGGTCAAAGGTTAGAGGTCAATGTCAAAGGTCAAAGGTCAGAGATCAAGGTCAAACGTCAGAAGTCAAGGTCAAGGTCAGAGGACAGAGATCAAGGTCAAGGTCAAAGGTCAAAGGTCAGAGGTCAGAGGTCAAAGGTCCAAGGTCAAGGTCAAACGACAGGGGTCAGAGGTCAAGGTCAAGGTAAAAGATCAGAGGTCGAGGACACAGATCAGAGGTCAAGGTCAAAGGTCAGAGGTCAAGGTCAAGGTCAAACGTCAGAGGTCAAAGGTCAGAGGTCAAGGTCAAAGGTCAAAGGTTAAAGGTGAAGGTGAAAGTTCAAAGGTCAGAGGTCAAGGTCAAAGGTCAAAGGTCAGAGGTCAGATGTCAAGGTCAAAGGTCAAAGGTCAAAGGTCAAAGGTCAAAGGTCAAAGGTCAAAGGTCAAAGGTCAAAGGTCAAAGATCAGAAGTCAAAGGTCAGAGGTCAGAGGTCAGAAGTCAGAGGTCAGAGGTCAAGGTCACGGTCAGAGGTCAAAAGTCAAAGGTCAAGGTCAAAGGTCAAATGTCAGAGGTCAGAGGTCAAGGTCAAAGGTTAGAGGTCAAGGTCAAAGGTCAAGGTCAAAGGTCAAGGTCAGAGGTCAAGGTCAAGGTCAAAGGTCAGAGGTCAAGGTCAACGTCAAGGTCAAAGGTCAGAGGTCAAAGGTCAGATGTCAAGGTCAAAGGTCAAAGGTTAGAGGTCAAGGTCAAAGTTCAAAGGTCAAAGGTCAAGGTCAAAGGCCAGCGGTCAAGGTCAATGTCAAGGTCAAGGTCAAAGGTCAAATGTCAGAGGTCAGAGGTCAAAGTTCCGACTTCAAGGTCAAAGGTCAGAGGTCAGAGGTCAGAGGTCAGAGGTCAAGGTCAAAGGTCAGAGGTCAAAGGCCAGAGGTCAAAGATCAGAGATCAAGATCATAGGTCAGAGGACAAGGTCAAATGTCAGAGAACAGAGGTCAAGGTCAAAGGTCAGAGGTCAAGGTCAAAGATCAGAGGACAAGGTCAAATGTCAAAGGTTAGAGGTCAAGGTCAAAGGTCAAGGTCAAAGGTCAAGGTCAGAGGTCAAAGGTCAGTGGTCAAGGTCAAGGTCAAAGGTCAGAGGTCAAAGGTCAGAGGTCAGAGGTCAGAGATCAAGGTCAAACGTCAGAAGTCAAGGTCAAGGTCAGGGGACAGAGGTCAAGGTCAAGGTCAAAGGTCAAAGGTCAGAGGTCAGAGGTCAAAGGTCCAAGGTCAAGGTCAAACGACAGAGGTCAGAGGTCAGAGGTCAGAAGTCAGAGGTCAGAGGTCAAGGTCACGGTCAGAGGTCAAAAGTCAAAGGTCAAGGTCAAAGGTCAAATCTCAGAGGTCAGAGGTCAAGGTCAAAGGTTAGAGGTCAAGGTCAAAGGTCAAGGTCAAAGGTCAAGGTCAGAGGTCAAAGGTCAGTGGTCAAGGTCAAGGTCAAAGGTCAGAGGTCAAAGGTCAGAGGTCAGAGGTCAGAGATCAAGGTCAAACGTCAGAAGTCAAGGTCAAGGTCAGGGGACAGAGGTCAAGGTCAAGGTCAAAGGTCAAAGGTCAGAGGTCAGAGGTCAAAGGTCCAAGGTCAAGGTCAAACGACAGAGGTCAGAGGTCAGAGGTCAGAAGTCAGAGGTCAGAGGTCAAGGTCACGGTCAGAGGTCAAAAGTCAAAGGTCAAGGTCAAAGGTCAAATCTCAGAGGTCAGAGGTCAAGGTCAAAGGTTAGAGGTCAAGGTCAAAGGTCAAAGGTCAGAGGTCAAGGTCAAAGGTCAGAGGTCGAGGACAAAGGTCAGAGGTCAAGTTCAATGGTCAGAGGTCAAGGTCAAAGGTCAAAGGCCAGAGGACAGAGGACAAGGTCAAGGTCAAGGTCAAGGTCAAGGTAAAAGTCAAAGGTCAAAGGTCAAAGGTCAAAGGTCAAAGGTCAAAGGTCAAAGGTCAAAGGTCAGAGGTCAGAGGTCAAAGGTCAGAGGTCAAGGTCAAGGTCAAGGTCAAGGTCAAGGTCAAAGGTCAGAGGTCAAAGGTCAGAGGACAGAGGTCAAGGTCAAAGGTCAGAGGTCAAGGTCAAGGTCAAGGTCAAAGGTCAGAGGTCGAAGGTCAGAGGTCAAGGTCAAAGGTCAAAGGTTAGAGGTCAAGGTCAAAGTTCAAAGGTCAAAGGTCAAGGTCAAAGGCCAGCGGTCAAGGTCAATGTCAAGGTCAAGGTCAAAGGTCAAATGTCAGAGGTCAGAGGTCAAAGTTCCGAGGTCAAGGTCAAAGGTCAGAGGTCAAGGTCAAAGGTCAAAGGTCAAAGGTCAAAGGTCAAAGGTCAAAGGTTAAAGGTCAAAGGTCAAAGGTCAAAGATCAGAAGTCAAAGGTCAGAGGTCAGAGGTCAGAGGTCAGAAGTCAGAGGTCAGAGGTCAAGGTCACGGTCAGAGGTCAAAAGTCAAAGGTCAAGGTCAAAGGTCAAATCTCAGAGGTCAGAGGTCAAGGTCAAAGGTTAGAGGTCAAGGTCAAAGGTCAAAGGTCAGAAGTCAAGGTCAAAGGTCAGAGGTCGAGGACAAAGGTCAGAGGTCAAGGTCAAAGGTCAGAGGTCAAGGTCAAAGGTCAAAGGTTAAAGGTGAAGGTGAAAGTTCAAAGGTCAGAGGTCAAGGTCAAAGGTGAAAGTTCAAAGGTCAGAGGTCAAGGTCAAAGGTCAAAGGTCAGAGGTCAGAGGTCAAGGTCAAAGGTCAGAGGTCAAAGGCCAGAGGTCAAAGATCAGAGATCAAGATCATAGGTCAGAGGACAAGGTCAAATGTCAGAGAACAGAGGTCAAGGTCAAAGGTCAGAGGTCAAGGTCAAAGATCAGAGGACAAGGTCAAATGTCAGAGGTCAGAGGTCAAGGTCAAAGGTTAGAGGTCAAGGTCAAAGGTCAAACGTCAGAGGTAAGGTCAAAGGTCAAAGGTCAAAGGTCAAAGGTAAAGGGTCAAGGGTCAAGGGTCAAAGGTCAAAGGTAAAGGGTCAAGGGTCAAGGGTCAAAGGTCAAAGGTCAAAGGTCAAAGGTCAAAGGTCAAAGATCAGAAGTCAAAGGTCAGAGGTCAGAGGTCAGAAGTCAGAGGACAGAGGTCAAGGTCACGGTCAGAGGTCAAAAGTCAAAGGTCAAGGTCAAAGGTCAAATCTCAGAGGTCAGAGGTCAAGGTCAAAGGTTAGAGGTCAAGGTCAAAGGTCAAGGTCAAAGGTCAAGGTCAGAGGTCAAAGGTCAGTGGTCAAGGTCAAGGTCAAAGGTCAGAGGTCAAGGTCAAATGTTAGAGGTCAAGGTCATAGGTCAAAGGTCAGAAGTCAAGGTCAATGGTCAGATGTCAAGGTCAAAGGCCAGAGGACAGAGGACAAGGTCAAGGTCAAGGTCAAGGTCAAGGTCAAGGTAAAGGTCAAAGGTCAAAGGTCAAAGGTCAAAGGTCAAAGGTCAAAGGTCAAAGGTCAGAGGTCAGAGGTCAAAGGTCATAGTGTAAGAGGTCAAGGTCAAGGTCAAGGTCAAGGTCAAGGTCAAAGGTCAGAGGTCAAGGTCAAAGGTCAGAGGTCAAAGGTCAGAGGTCAAGGTCAAAGGTCAAAGGTTAAAGGTGAAGGTGAAAGTTCAAAGGTCAGAGGTCAAGGTCAAAGGTCAAAGGTCAGAGGTCAGAGGTCAAGGTCAAAGGTCAGAGGTCAAAGGCCAGAGGTCAGAGGTCAAGGTCACGGTCAGAGGTCAAAGGTCAAAGGTCAAGGTCAAAGGTCAAATCTCAGAGGTCAGAGGTCAAGGTCAAAGGTTAGATGTCAAGATCAAAGGACAGAGGTCAGAGGACAAGGTCAGATGTCAGAGGTAAAGGTCAAAGGTCAAAGGTCAGAGGTCAAGGTCAAAGGTTAGAGGTCAAGGTCAAAGGTCAGAGGTCAAGGTCAAAGGTCAGAGGTCGAGGACAAAGGTCAGAGGTCAAGGTCAATGGTCAGAGGTCAAGGTCAAAGGTCAAAGGTTAAAGGTGAAGGTGAAAGTTCAAAGGTCAGAGGTCAAGGTCAAAGGTCAAAGGTCAGAGGTCAGAGGTCAAGGTCAAAGGTCAGAGGTCAAAGGTCAGAGGTCAGAGGTCAGAGATCAAGGTCAAACGTCAGAAGTCAAGGTCAAGGTCAGGGGACAGAGGTCAAGGTCAAGGTCAAAGGTCAAAGGTCAGAGGTCAGAGGTCAAAGGTCCAAGGTCAAGGTCAAACGACAGAGGTCAGAGGTCAGAGGTCAGAAGTCAGAGGTCAGAGGTCAAGGTCAAGGTCAGAGGTCAAAAGTCAAAGGTCAAGGTCAAAGGTCAAATCTCAGAGGTCAGAGGTCAAGGTCAAAGGTTAGAGGTCAAGGTCAAAGGTCAAAGGTCAGAGGTCAAGGTCAAAGGTCAGAGGTCGAGGACAAAGGTCAGAGGTCAAGTTCAATGGTCAGAGGTCAAGGTCAAAGGTCAAAGGCCAGAGGACAGAGGACAAGGTCAAGGTCAAGGTCAAGGTCAAGGTAAAAGTCAAAGGTCAAAGGTCAAAGGTCAAAGGTCAAAGGTCAAAGGTCAAAGGTCAGAGGTCAGAGGTCAAAGGTCAGAGGTCAAGGTCAAGGTCAAGGTCAAGGTCAAGGTCAAGGTCAAAGGTCAGAGGTCAAAGGTCAGAGGACAGAGGTCAAGGTCAAAGGTCAGAGGTCAAGGTCAAGGTCAAGGTCAAAGGTCAGAGGTCGAAGGTCAGAGGTCAAGGTCAAAGGTCAAAGGTTAGAGGTCAAGGTCAAAGTTCAAAGGTCAAAGGTCAAGGTCAAAGGCCAGCGGTCAAGGTCAATGTCAAGGTCAAGGTCAAAGGTCAAATGTCAGAGGTCAGAGGTCAAAGTTCCGAGGTCAAGGTCAAAGGTCAGAGGTCAAGGTCAAAGGTCAAAGGTCAAAGGTCAAAGGTCAAAGGTCAAAGGTCAAAGGTTAAAGGTCAAAGGTCAAAGGTCAAAGATCAGAAGTCAAAGGTCAGAGGTCAGAGGTCAGAGGTCAGAAGTCAGAGGTCAGAGGTCAAGGTCACGGTCAGAGGTCAAAAGTCAAAGGTCAAGGTCAAAGGTCAAATCTCAGAGGTCAGAGGTCAAGGTCAAAGGTTAGAGGTCAAGGTCAAAGGTCAAAGGTCAGACGTCAAGGTCAAAGGTCAGAGGTCGAGGACAAAGGTCAGAGGTCAAGGTCAAAGGTCAGAGGTCAAGGTCAAAGGTCAAAGGTTAAAGGTGAAGGTGAAAGTTCAAAGGTCAGAGGTCAAGGTCAAAGGTGAAAGTTCAAAGGTCAGAGGTCAAGGTCAAAGGTCAAAGGTCAGAGGTCAGAGGTCAAGGTCAAAGGTCAGAGGTCAAAGGCCAGAGGTCAAAGATCAGAGATCAAGATCATAGGTCAGAGGACAAGGTCAAATGTCAGAGAACAGAGGTCAAGGTCAAAGGTCAGAGGTCAAGGTCAAAGATCAGAGGACAAGGTCAAATGTCAGAGGTCAGAGGTCAAGGTCAAAGGTTAGAGGTCAAGGTCAAAGGTCAAACGTCAGAGGTAAGGTCAAAGGTCAAAGGTCAAAGGTCAAAGGTAAAGGGTCAAGGGTCAAGGGTCAAAGGTCAAAGGTAAAGGGTCAAGGGTCAAGGGTCAAAGGTCAAAGGTCAAAGGTCAAAGGTCAAAGGTCAAAGATCAGAAGTCAAAGGTCAGAGGTCAGAGGTCAGAAGTCAGAGGACAGAGGTCAAGGTCACGGTCAGAGGTCAAAAGTCAAAGGTCAAGGTCAAAGGTCAAATCTCAGAGGTCAGAGGTCAAGGTCAAAGGTTAGAGGTCAAGGTCAAAGGTCAAGGTCAAAGGTCAAGGTCAGAGGTCAAAGGTCAGTGGTCAAGGTCAAGGTCAAAGGTCAGAGGTCAAGGTCAAATGTTAGAGGTCAAGGTCATAGGTCAAAGGTCAGAAGTCAAGGTCAATGGTCAGATGTCAAGGTCAAAGGCCAGAGGACAGAGGACAAGGTCAAGGTCAAGGTCAAGGTCAAGGTCAAGGTAAAGGTCAAAGGTCAAAGGTCAAAGGTCAAAGGTCAAAGGTCAAAGGTCAAAGGTCAAAGGTCAGAGGTCAGAGGTCAAAGGTCATAGTGTAAGAGGTCAAGGTCAAGGTCAAGGTCAAGGTCAAGGTCAAAGGTCAGAGGTCAAGGTCAAAGGTCAGAGGTCAAAGGTCAGAGGTCAAGGTCAAAGGTCAAAGGTTAAAGGTGAAGGTGAAAGTTCAAAGGTCAGAGGTCAAGGTCAAAGGTCAAAGGTCAGAGGTCAGAGGTCAGAGGTCAAGGTCAAAGGTCAGAGGTCAAAGGCCAGAGGTCAGAGGTCAAGGTCACGGTCAGAGGTCAAAGGTCAAAGGTCAAGGTCAAAGGTCAAATCTCAGAGGTCAGAGGTCAAGGTCAAAGGTTAGATGTCAAGATCAAAGGACAGAGGTCAGAGGACAAGGTCAGATGTCAGAGGTAAAGGTCAAAGGTCAAAGGTCAGAGGTCAAGGTCAAAGGTTAGAGGTCAAGGTCAAAGGTCAGAGGTCAAGGTCAAAGGTCAGAGGTCGAGGACAAAGGTCAGAGGTCAAGGTCAATGGTCAGAGGTCAAGGTCAAAGGTCAAAGGTTAAAGGTGAAGGTGAAAGTTCAAAGGTCAGAGGTCAAGGTCAAAGGTCAAAGGTCAGAGGTCAGAGGTCAAGGTCAAAGGTCAGAGGTCAAAGGCCAGAGGTCAAAGATCAGAGATCAAGATCATAGGTCAGAGGACAAGGTCAAATGTCAGAGAACAGAGGTCAAGGTCAAAGGTCAGAGGTCAAGGTCAAAGATCAGAGGACAAGGTCAAATGTCAGAGGTCAAGGTCATAGGTCAAAGGTCAGAAGTCAAGGTCAATGGTCAGATGTCAAGGTCAAAGGCCAGAGGACAGAGGACAAGGTCAAGGTCAAGGTCAAGGTCAAGGTCAAGGTAAAGGTCAAAGGTCAAAGGTCAAAGGTCAAAGGTCAAAGGTCAAAGGTCAAAGGTCAGAGGTCAGAGGTCAAAGGTCATAGTGTAAGAGGTCAAGGTCAAGGTCAAGGTCAAGGTCAAGGTCAAGGTCAAGGTCAAGGTCAAAGGTCAGAGGTCAAAGGTCAGAGGTCAAGGTCAAAGGTCAGAGGTCAAAGGTCAGAGGTCAAGGTCAAAGGTCAAAGGTCAAAGGTTAAAGGTGAAGGTGAAAGTTCAAAGGTCAGAGGTCAAGGTCAAAGGTCAAAGGTCAGAGGTCAGAGGTCAAGGTCAAAGGTCAGAGGTCAAAGGCCAGAGGTCAGAGGTCAAGGTCACGGTCACGGTCAGAGGTCAAAGGTCAAAGGTCAAGGTCAAAGGTCAAATCTCAGAGGTCAGAGGTCAAGGTCAAAGGTTAGATGTCAAGATCAAAGGACAGAGGTCAGAGGACAAGGTCAGATGTCAGAGGTAAAGGTCTAAGGTCAAAGGTCAGAGGTCAAGGTCAAAGGTTAGAGGTCAAGGTCAAAGGTCAGAGGTCAAGGTCAAAGGTCAGAGGTCGAGGACAAAGGTCAGAGGTCAAGGTCAATGGTCAGAGGTCAAGGTCAAAGGTCAAAGGTCAGAGGTCAGAGGTCAGAGGTCAAGGTCAAAGGTCAGAGGTCAAAGGCCAGAGGTCAGAGGTCAAGGTCACGGTCAGAGGTCAAAGGTCAAAGGTCAAGGTCAAAGGTCAAATCTCAGAGGTCAGAGGTCAAGGTCAAAGGTTAGATGTCAAGATCAAAGGACAGAGGTCAGAGGACAAGGTCAGATGTCAGAGGTAAAGGTCAAAGGTCAAAGGTCAGAGGTCAAGGTCAAAGGTTAGAGGTCAAGGTCAAAGGTCAGAGGTCAAGGTCAAAGGTCAAAGGTCAAGGTCAAGATCAAACGTAACAGTTCAAAGGTCATAGGTGAATGGTGAAAGATCAAATTCAGATGTCAGAGGTCAAGGTCAAAGGTTAGAGGTCAATGTCAAAGGTCAAAGGTCAGAGATCAAGGTCAAACGTCAGAAGTCAAGGTCAAGGTCAGAGGACAGAGGTCAAGGTCAAGGTCAAAGGTCAAAGGTCAGAGGTCAGAGGTCAAAGGTCCAAGGTCAAGGTCAAACGACAGAGGTCAGAGGTCAAGGTCAAGGTAAAAGATCAGAGGTCGAGGACACAGATCAGAGGTCAAGGTCAAAGGTCAGAGGTCAAGGTCAAGGTCAAACGTCAGAGGTCAAAGGTCAGAGGTCAAGGTCAAAGGTCAAAGGTTAAAGGTGAAGGTGAAAGTTCAAAGGTCAGAGGTCAAGGTCAAAGGTCAAAGGTCAGAGGTCAGATGTCAAGGTCAAAGGTCAAAGGTCAAAGGTCAAAGGTCAAAGGTCAAAGGTCAAAGGTCAAAGGTCAAAGATCAGAAGTCAAAGGTCAGAGGTCAGAGGTCAGAAGTCGGAGGACAGAGGTCAAGGTCACGGTCAGAGGTCAAAAGTCAAAGGTCAAGGTCAAAGGTCAAATCTCAGAGGTCAAGGTCAAAGTCAAGGTCAAGGTCAAAGGTCAGAGGTCAAAGGTCAGAGGTCAAAGGTCAGAGGTCAAGGTCAAAGGTCAAAGGTTAGAGGTCAAGGTCAAAGTTCAAAGGTCAAAGGTCAAGGTCAAAGGCCAGAGAACAGAGGTCAAGGTCAAAGGTCAGAGGTCAAGGTCAAAGATCAGAGGACAAGGTCAAATGTCAGAGGTCAGAGGTCAAGGTCAAAGGTTAGAGGTCAAGGTCAAAGGTCAAACGTCAGAGGTAAGGTCAAAGGTCAAAGGTCAAAGGTCAAAGGTAAAGGGTCAAGGGTCAAAGGTCAAAGGTAAAGGGTCAAGGGTCAAGGGTCAAAGGTCAAAGGTCAAAGGTCAAAGGTCAAAGGTCAAAGGTCAGAGGTCAGAGGTCAAAGGTCAGAGGTCAAGGTCAAGGTCAAGGTCAAGGTCAAGGTCAAAGGTCAGAGGTCAAAGGTCAGAGGACAGAGGTCAAGTTCAAAGGTTAGAGGTCAAGGTCATAGGACAAAGGTCAGAGGTCAAGGTCAAAGGTCAGAGGTCAAGGTCAAGGTCAAAGGTCAGAGGTCAAAGGTCAGAGGTCAGAGGTCAAGGTCATAGGTTAGAGGTCAAGGTCAAAGGTCAAACGTCAGAGGTCAAAGGTCAGAGGTCAAGGTCAGAGGTCAAAGGTCAGAGGTCAAGGTCAAGGTCAAGGTCAAAGGTCAGAGGTCAAGGTCAAAGGTCAAAGGTTAGAGGTCAAGGTCAAAGTTCAAAGGTCAGAGGTCAAGGTCAAACGTTAGAGGTCAAGGTCAAAGACCAGCGGTCAAGGTCAATGTCAAGGTCAAGGTCAGAGGTCAGAGGTCAAGGTCAAAGGTCAGAGGTCAGAGGTGAGAGGTCAAGGTCAAAGGTCAGAGGTCGAGGACAAAGGTCAGAGGTCAAGGTCAATGGTCAGAGGTCAAGGTCAAAGGTCAAAGGTTAAAGGTGAAGGTGAAAGTTCAAAGGTCAGAGGTCAAGGTCAAAGGTCAAAGGTCAGAGGTCAGAGGTCAAGGTCAAAGGTCAGAGGTCAAAGGCCAGAGGTCAAAGATCAGAGATCAAGATCATAGGTCAGAGGACAAGGTCAAATGTCAGAGAACAGAGGTCAAGGTCAAAGGTCAGAGGTCAAGGTCAAAGATCAGAGGACAAGGTCAAATGTCAGAGGTCAGAGGTCAAGGTCAAAGGTTAGAGGTCAAGGTCAAAGGTCAAACGTCAGAGGTAAGGTCAAAGGTCAAAGGTCAAAGGTCAAAGGTAAAGGGTCAAGGGTCAAAGGTCAAAGGTAAAGGGTCAAGGGTCAAGGGTCAAAGGTCAAAGGTCAAAGGTCAAAGGTCAAAGGTCAAAGATCAGAAGTCAAAGGTCAGAGGTCAAAGGCCAGAGGTCAAAGATCAGAGATCAAGATCATAGGTCAGAGGACAAGGTCAAATGTCAGAGAACAGAGGTCAAGGTCCAAGGTCAGAGGTCAAGGTCAAAGATCAGAGGACAAGGTCAAATGTCAGAGGTCAGAGGTCAAGGTCAAAGGTTAGAGGTCAAGGTCAAAGGTCAAACGTCAGAGGTAAGGTCAAAGGTCAAAGGTCAAAGGTCAAAGGTCAAAGGTAAAGGGTCAAGGGTCAAAGGTCAAAGGTAAAGGGTCAAGGGTCAAGGGTCAAAGGTCAAAGGTCAAAGGTCAAAGGTCAAAGGTCAAAGATCAGAAGTCAAAGGTCAGAGGTCAGAGGTCAGAAGTCAGAGGACAGAGGTCAAGGTCACGATCAGAGGTCAAAAGTCAAAGGTCAAGGTCAAAGGTCAAATCTCAGAGGTCAGAGGTCAAGGTCAAAGGTTAGAGGTCAAGGTCAAAGGTCAAGGTCAAAGGTCAAGGTCAGAGGTCAAAGGTCAGTGGTCAAGGTCAAGGTCAAAGGTCAGAGGTCAAGGTCAAATGTTAGAGGTCAAGGTCATAGGTCAAAGGTCAGAAGTCAAGGTCAATGGTCAGATGTCAAGGTCAAAGGCCAGAGGACAGAGGACAAGGTCAAGGTCAAGGTCAAGGTCAAGGTCAAGGTAAAGGTCAAAGGTCAAAGGTCAAAGGTCAAAGGTCAAAGGTCAAAGGTCAAAGGTCAGAGGTCAGAGGTCAAAGGTCATAGTGTAAGAGGTCAAGGTCAAGGTCAAGGTCAAGGTCAAGGTCAAGGTCAAGGTCAAAGGTCAGAGGTCAAAGGTCAGAGGTCAAGGTCAAAGGTCAAAGGTCAGAGGTCAAAGGTCAGAGGTCAAGGTCAAAGGTCAAAGGTCAAAGGTTAAAGGTGAAGGTGAAAGTTCAAAGGTCAGAGGTCAAGGTCAAAGGTCAAAGGTCAGAGGTCAGAGGTCAAGGTCAAAGGTCAGAGGTCAAAGGCCAGAGGTCAGAGGTCAAGGTCACGGTCACGGTCAGAGGTCAAAGGTCAAAGGTCAAGGTCAAAGGTCAAATCTCAGAGGTCAGAGGTCAAGGTCAAAGGTTAGATGTCAAGATCAAAGGACAGAGGTCAGAGGACAAGGTCAGATGTCAGAGGTAAAGGTCTAAGGTCAAAGGTCAGAGGTCAAGGTCAAAGGTTAGAGGTCAAGGTCAAAGGTCAGAGGTCAAGGTCAAAGGTCAGAGGTCGAGGACAAAGGTCAGAGGTCAAGGTCAATGGTCAGAGGTCAAGGTCAAAGGTCAAAGGTCAGAGGTCAGAGGTCAAGGTCAAAGGTCAGAGGTCAAAGGCCAGAGGTCAGAGGTCAAGGTCACGGTCAGAGGTCAAGGTCAAACGTCAGAAGTCAAGGTCAAGGTCAGAGGACAGAGGTCAAGGTCAAGGTCAAAGGTCAAAGGTCAGAGGTCAGAGGTCAAAGGTCCAAGGTCAAGGTCAAACGACAGAGGTCAGAGGTCAAGGTCAAGGTAAAAGATCAGAGGTCGAGGACACAGATCAGAGGTCAAGGTCAAAGGTCAGAGGTCAAGGTCAAGGTCAAACGTCAGAGGTCAAAGGTCAGAGGTCAAGGTCAAAGGTCAAAGGTTAAAGGTGAAGGTGAAAGTTCAAAGGTCAGAGGTCAAGGTCAAAGGTCAAAGGTCAGAGGTCAGATGTCAAGGTCAAAGGTCAAAGGTCAAAGGTCAAAGGTCAAAGGTCAAAGGTCAAAGGTCAAAGATCAGAAGTCAAAGGTCAGAGGTCAGAGGTCAGAAGTCGGAGGACAGAGGTCAAGGTCACGGTCAGAGGTCAAAAGTCAAAGGTCAAGGTCAAAGGTCAAATCTCAGAGGTCAAGGTCAAAGTCAAGGTCAAGGTCAAAGGTCAGAGGTCAAAGGTCAGAGGTCAAAGGTCAGAGGTCAAGGTCAAAGGTCAAAGGTTAGAGGTCAAGGTCAAAGTTCAAAGGTCAAAGGTCAAGGTCAAAGGCCAGAGAACAGAGGTCAAGGTCAAAGGTCAGAGGTCAAGGTCAAAGATCAGAGGACAAGGTCAAATGTCAGAGGTCAGAGGTCAAGGTCAAAGGTTAGAGGTCAAGGTCAAAGGTCAAACGTCAGAGGTAAGGTCAAAGGTCAAAGGTCAAAGGTCAAAGGTAAAGGGTCAAGGGTCAAGGGTCAAAGGTCAAAGGTAAAGGGTCAAGGGTCAAGGGTCAAAGGTCAAAGGTCAAAGGTCAAAGGTCAAAGGTCAAAGGTCAAAGGTCAAAGGTCAAAGGTCAGAGGTCAGAGGTCAAAGGTCAGAGGTCAAGGTCAAGGTCAAGGTCAAGGTCAAAGGTCAGAGGTCAAAGGTCAGAGGACAGAGGTCAAGTTCAAAGGTTAGAGGTCAAGGTCATAGGACAAAGGTCAGAGGTCAAGGTCAAAGGTCAGAGGTCAAGGTCAAGGTCAAAGGTCAGAGGTCAAAGGTCAGAGGTCAGAGGTCAAGGTCATAGGTTAGAGGTCAAGGTCAAAGGTCAAACGTCAGAGGTCAAAGGTCAGAGGTCAAGGTCAGAGGTCAAAGGTCAGAGGTCAAGGTCAAGGTCAAGGTCAAAGGTCAGAGGTCAAGGTCAAAGGTCAAAGGTTAGAGGTCAAGGTCAAAGTTCAAAGGTCAGAGGTCAAGGTCAAAGGTTAGAGGTCAAGGTCAAAGACCAGCGGTCAAGGTCAATGTCAAGGTCAAGGTCAGAGGTCAGAGGTCAAGGTCAAAGGTCAGAGGTCAGAGGTGAGAGGTCAAGGTCAAAGGTCAAAGGTCAGATGTCAAGGTCAAAGGTCAAAGGTCAAGGTCAAAGGTAAGAGGTCAAAGGTCAAAGGTGAAAGGTGAAAGGTGAAAGGTCAAATTCAGATGTCAGAGGTCAAGGTCAAAGGTTAGAGGTCAAGGTCATAGGTCAAAGGTCAGAGGTCAAGGTCAATGGTCAGAGGTCAAGGTCAAAGGCCAGAGGACAGAGGACAAGGTCAAGGTCAAGGTCAAGGTCAAGGTCAAAGGTCAAAGGTCAAAGGTCAAAGGTCAAAGGTCAAAGGTCAAAGGTCAAAGGTCAGAGGTCAGAGGTCAAAGGTCAGAGGTCAAGGTCAAGGTCAAGGTCAAGGTCAAAGGTCAGAGGTCAAAGGTCAGAGGTCAAAGGTCAGAGGACAGAGGTCAAGGTCAAAGGTGAAAGGTGAAAGGTGAAAGGTCAAATTCAGATGTCAGAGGTCAAGGTCAAAGGTTAGAGGTCAATGTCAAAGGTCAAAGGTCAGAGATCAAGGTCAAACGTCAGAAGTCAAGGTCAAGGTCAGAGGACAGAGGTCAAGGTCAAGGTCAAAGGTCAAAGGTCAGAGGTCAGAGGTCAAAGGTCCAAGGTCAAGGTCAAACGACAGAGGTCAGAGGTCAAGGTCAAGGTAAAAGATCAGAGGTCGTGGACACAGATCAGAGGTCAAGGTCAAAGGTCAGAGGTCAAGGTCAAGGTCAAACGTCAGAGGTCAAAGGTCAGAGGTCAAGGTCAAAGGTCAAAGGTCAAAGGTCAAAGGTCAAAGGTCAAAGGTCAAAGATCAGAAGTCAAAGGTCAGAGGTCAGAGGTCAGAAGTCGGAGGACAGAGGTCAAGGTCACGGTCAGAGGTCAAAAGTCAAAGGTCAAGGTCAAAGGTCAAATCTCAGAGGTCAGAGGTCAAGGTCAAAGGTTAGAGGTCAAGGTCAAAGGTCAAGGTCAAAGGTCAAGGTCAGAGGTCAAAGGTCAGTGGTCAAGGTCAAGGTCAAAGGTCAGAGGTCAAAGGTCAGAGGTCAGAGGTCAGAGATCAAGGTCAAACGTCAGAAGTCAAGGTCAAGGTCAGGGGACAGAGGTCAAGGTCAAGGTCAAAGGTCAAAGGTCAGAGGTCAGAGGTCAAAGGTCCAAGGTCAAGGTCAAACGACAGAGGTCAGAGGTCGAGGACACAGATCAGAGGTCAAGGTCAAAGGTCAGAGGTCAAGGTCAAGGTCAAACGTCAGAGGTCAAAGGTCAGAGGTCAAGGTCAAATGTCAAAGGTTAGAGGTCAAGGTCAAAGTTCAAAGGTCAAAGGTCAAGGTCAAAGGCCAGCGGTCAAGGTCAATGTCAAGGTCAAGGTCAAAGGTCAAATGTCAGAGGTCAGAGGTCAACGTTCCGAGGTCAAGGTCAAAGGTCAGAGGTCAAGGTCAAAGGTCAAAGGTCAAAGGTCAAAGGTCAAAGGTCAAAGGTCAAAGGTCAAAGGTCAAAGGTCAAAGGTCAAAGGTCAAAGGTTAAAGGTCAAAGGTCAAAGGTCAAAGATCAGAAGTCAAAGGTCAGAGGTCAGAGGTCAGAGGTCAGAGGTCAGAGGTCAGAAGTAAGAGGTCAGAGGTCAAGGTCACGGTCAGAGGTCAAAAGTCAAAGGTCAAGGTCAAAGGTCAAATCTCAGAGGTCAGAGGTCAAGGTCAAAGGTTAGAGGTCAAGGTCAAAGGTCAAAGGTCAGAGGTCAAGGTCAAAGGTCAGAGGTCAAGGTCAAAGGTCAGAGGTCGAGGACAAAGGTCAGAGGTCAAGGTCAATGGTCAGAGGTCAAGGTCAAAGGTCAAAGGTTAAAGGTGAAGGTGAAAGTTCAAAGGTCAGAGGTCAAGGTCAAAGGTCAGAGGTCAAGGTCAAAGGTAAAGGGTCAAGGGTCAAGGGTCAAAGGTCAAAGGTCAAAGGTCAAAGGTCAAAGGTCAAAGGTCAAAGGTCAAAGGTCAAAGGTCAGAGGTCAGAGGTCAAAGGTCAGAGGTCAAGGTCAAAGGTCAGAGGTCAAGGTCAAGGTCAAAGGTCAAAGGTCAGAGGACAGAGGTCAGAGGTCAGAGGTCAGAGGTCAGAGGTCAGAAGTAAGAGGTCAGAGGTCAAGGTCACGGTCAGAGGTCAAAAGTCAAAGGTCAAGGTCAAAGGTCAAATCTCAGAGGTCAGAGGTCAAGGTCAAAGGTTAGAGGTCAAGGTCAAAGGTCAAAGGTCAGAGGTCAAGGTCAAAGGTCAGAGGTCGAGGACAAAGGTCAGAGGTCAAGGTCAATGGTCAGAGGTCAAGGTCAAAGGTCAAAGGTTAAAGGTGAAGGTGAAAGTTCAAAGGTCAGAGGTCAAGGTCAAAGGTCAAAGGTCAGAGGTCAGAGGTCAAGGTCAAAGGTCAGAGGTCAAAGGCCAGAGGTCAAAGATCAGAGATCAAGATCATAGGTCAGAGGACAAGGTCAAATGTCAGAGAACAGAGGTCAAGGTCAAAGGTCAGAGGTCAAGGTCAAAGATCAGAGGACAAGGTCAAATGTCAGAGGTCAGAGGTCAAGGTCAAAGGTTAGAGGTCAAGGTCAAAGGTCAAACGTCAGAGGTAAGGTCAAAGGTCAAAGGTCAAAGGTCAAAGGTAAAGGGTCAAGGGTCAAAGGTCAAAGGTAAAGGGTCAAGGGTCAAGGGTCAAAGGTCAAAGGTCAAAGGTCAAAGGTTAGAGGTCAATGTCAAAGGTCAAAGGTCAGAGATCAAGGTCAAACGTCAGAAGTCAAGGTCAAGGTCAGAGGACAGAGGTCAAGGTCAAGGTCAAAGGTCAAAGGTCAGAGGTCAGAGGTCAAAGGTCCAAGGTCAAGGTCAAACGACAGAGGTCAGAGGTCAAGGTCAAGGTAAAAGATCAGAGGTCGAGGACACAGATCAGAGGTCAAGGTCAAAGGTCAGAGGTCAAGGTCAAGGTAAAACGTCAGAGGTCAAAGGTCAGAGGTCAAGGTCAAAGGTCAAAGGTTAAAGGTGAAGGTGAAAGTTCAAAGGTCAGAGGTCAAGGTCAAAGGTCAAAGGTCAGAGGTCAGATGTCAAGGTCAAAGGTCAAAGGTCAAAGGTCAAAGGTCAAAGGTCAAAGGTCAAAGGTCAAAGATCAGAAGTCAAAGGTCAAAGGTCAGAGGTCAGAGGTCAGAGGTCAAGGTCAAAGGTCAGAGGTCAAAGGCCAGAGGTCAAAGATCAGAGATCAAGATCATAGGTCAGAGGACAAGGTCAAATGTCAGAGAACAGAGGTCAAGGTCAAAGGTCAGAGGTCAAGGTCAAAGATCAGAGGACAAGGTCAAATGTCAAAGGTTAGAGGTCAAGGTCAAAGGTCAAGGTCAAAGGTCAAGGTCAGAGGTCAAAGGTCAGTGGTCAAGGTCAAGGTCAAAGGTCAGAGGTCAAAGGTCAGAGGTCAGAGGTCAGAGATCAAGGTCAAACGTCAGAAGTCAAGGTCAAGGTCAGGGGACAGAGGTCAAGGTCAAGGTCAAAGGTCAAAGGTCAGAGGTCAGAGGTCAAAGGTCCAAGGTCAAGGTCAAACGACAGAGGTCAGAGGTCAGAGGTCAGAAGTCAGAGGTCAGAGGTCAAGGTCACGGTCAGAGGTCAAAAGTCAAAGGTCAAGGTCAAAGGTCAAATCTCAGAGGTCAGAGGTCAAGGTCAAAGGTTAGAGGTCAAGGTCAAAGGTCAAGGTCAAAGGTCAAGGTCAGAGGTCAAAGGTCAGTGGTCAAGGTCAAGGTCAAAGGTCAGAGGTCAAAGGTCAGAGGTCAGAGGTCAGAGATCAAGGTCAAACGTCAGAAGTCAAGGTCAAGGTCAGGGGACAGAGGTCAAGGTCAAGGTCAAAGGTCAAAGGTCAGAGGTCAGAGGTCAAAGGTCCAAGGTCAAGGTCAAACGACAGAGGTCAGAGGTCAGAGGTCAGAAGTCAGAGGTCAGAGGTCAAGGTCACGGTCAGAGGTCAAAAGTCAAAGGTCAAGGTCAAAGGTCAAATCTCAGAGGTCAGAGGTCAAGGTCAAAGGTTAGAGGTCAAGGTCAAAGGTCAAAGGTCAGAGGTCAAGGTCAAAGGTCAGAGGTCGAGGACAAAGGTCAGAGGTCAAGTTCAATGGTCAGAGGTCAAGGTCAAAGGTCAAAGGCCAGAGGACAGAGGACAAGGTCAAGGTCAAGGTCAAGGTCAAGGTAAAAGTCAAAGGTCAAAGGTCAAAGGTCAAAGGTCAAAGGTCAAAGGTCAAAGGTCAGAGGTCAGAGGTCAAAGGTCAGAGGTCAAGGTCAAGGTCAAGGTCAAGGTCAAGGTCAAAGGTCAGAGGTCAAAGGTCAGAGGACAGAGGTCAAGGTCAAAGGTCAGAGGTCAAGGTCAAGGTCAAGGTCAAAGGTCAGAGGTCGAAGGTCGAAGGTCAGAGGTCAAGGTCAAAGGTCAAAGGTTAGAGGTCAAGGTCAAAGTTCAAAGGTCAAAGGTCAAGGTCAAAGGCCAGCGGTCAAGGTCAATGTCAAGGTCAAGGTCAAAGGTCAAATGTCAGAGGTCAGAGGTCAAAGTTCCGAGGTCAAGGTCAAAGGTCAGAGGTCAAGGTCAAAGGTCAAAGGTCAAAGGTCAAAGGTCAAAGGTCAAAGGTCAAAGGTTAAAGGTCAAAGGTCAAAGGTCAAAGATCAGAAGTCAAAGGTCAGAGGTCAGAGGTCAGAGGTCAGAAGTCAGAGGTCAGAGGTCAAGGTCACGGTCAGAGGTCAAAAGTCAAAGGTCAAGGTCAAAGGTCAAATCTCAGAGGTCAGAGGTCAAGGTCAAAGGTCAAAGGTCAGAAGTCAAGGTCAAAGGTCAGAGGTCGAGGACAAAGGTCAGAGGTCAAGGTCAAAGGTCAGAGGTCAAGGTCAAAGGTCAAAGGTTAAAGGTGAAGGTGAAAGTTCAAAGGTCAGAGGTCAAGGTCAAAGGTGAAAGTTCAAAGGTCAGAGGTCAAGGTCAAAGGTCAAAGGTCAGAGGTCAGAGGTCAAGGTCAAAGGTCAGAGGTCAAAGGCCAGAGGTCAAAGATCAGAGATCAAGATCATAGGTCAGAGGACAAGGTCAAATGTCAGAGAACAGAGGTCAAGGTCAAAGGTCAGAGGTCAAGGTCAAAGATCAGAGGACAAGGTCAAATGTCAGAGGTCAGAGGTCAAGGTCAAAGGTCAGAGGTCAAAGGTCAGAGGACAGAGGTCAAGGTCAAAGGTGAAAGGTGAAAGGTGAAAGGTCAAATTCAGATGTCAGAGGTCAAGGTCAAAGGTTAGAGGTCAATGTCAAAGGTCAAAGGTCAGAGATCAAGGTCAAACGTCAGAAGTCAAGGTCAAGGTCAGAGGACAGAGGTCAAGGTCAAGGTCAAAGGTCAAAGGTCAGAGGTCAGAGGTCAAAGGTCCAAGGTCAAGGTCAAACGACAGAGGTCAGAGGTCAAGGTCAAGGTAAAAGATCAGAGGTCGTGGACACAGATCAGAGGTCAAGGTCAAAGGTCAGAGGTCAAGGTCAAGGTCAAACGTCAGAGGTCAAAGGTCAGAGGTCAAGGTCAAAGGTCAAAGGTCAAAGGTCAAAGGTCAAAGGTCAAAGGTCAAAGATCAGAAGTCAAAGGTCAGAGGTCAGAGGTCAGAAGTCGGAGGACAGAGGTCAAGGTCACGGTCAGAGGTCAAAAGTCAAAGGTCAAGGTCAAAGGTCAAATCTCAGAGGTCAGAGGTCAAGGTCAAAGGTTAGAGGTCAAGGTCAAAGGTCAAGGTCAAAGGTCAAGGTCAGAGGTCAAAGGTCAGTGGTCAAGGTCAAGGTCAAAGGTCAGAGGTCAAAGGTCAGAGGTCAGAGGTCAGAGATCAAGGTCAAACGTCAGAAGTCAAGGTCAAGGTCAGGGGACAGAGGTCAAGGTCAAGGTCAAAGGTCAAAGGTCAGAGGTCAGAGGTCAAAGGTCCAAGGTCAAGGTCAAACGACAGAGGTCAGAGGTCGAGGACACAGATCAGAGGTCAAGGTCAAAGGTCAGAGGTCAAGGTCAAGGTCAAACGTCAGAGGTCAAAGGTCAGAGGTCAAGGTCAAATGTCAAAGGTTAGAGGTCAAGGTCAAAGTTCAAAGGTCAAAGGTCAAGGTCAAAGGCCAGCGGTCAAGGTCAATGTCAAGGTCAAGGTCAAAGGTCAAATGTCAGAGGTCAGAGGTCAACGTTCCGAGGTCAAGGTCAAAGGTCAGAGGTCAAGGTCAAAGGTCAAAGGTCAAAGGTCAAAGGTCAAAGGTCAAAGGTCAAAGGTCAAAGGTCAAAGGTCAAAGGTCAAAGGTCAAAGGTTAAAGGTCAAAGGTCAAAGGTCAAAGATCAGAAGTCAAAGGTCAGAGGTCAGAGGTCAGAGGTCAGAGGTCAGAGGTCAGAAGTAAGAGGTCAGAGGTCAAGGTCACGGTCAGAGGTCAAAAGTCAAAGGTCAAGGTCAAAGGTCAAATCTCAGAGGTCAGAGGTCAAGGTCAAAGGTTAGAGGTCAAGGTCAAAGGTCAAAGGTCAGAGGTCAAGGTCAAAGGTCAGAGGTCAAGGTCAAAGGTCAGAGGTCGAGGACAAAGGTCAGAGGTCAAGGTCAATGGTCAGAGGTCAAGGTCAAAGGTCAAAGGTTAAAGGTGAAGGTGAAAGTTCAAAGGTCAGAGGTCAAGGTCAAAGGTCAGAGGTCAAGGTCAAAGGTAAAGGGTCAAGGGTCAAGGGTCAAAGGTCAAAGGTCAAAGGTCAAAGGTCAAAGGTCAAAGGTCAAAGGTCAAAGGTCAAAGGTCAGAGGTCAGAGGTCAAAGGTCAGAGGTCAAGGTCAAAGGTCAGAGGTCAAGGTCAAGGTCAAAGGTCAAAGGTCAGAGGACAGAGGTCAGAGGTCAGAGGTCAGAGGTCAGAGGTCAGAAGTAAGAGGTCAGAGGTCAAGGTCACGGTCAGAGGTCAAAAGTCAAAGGTCAAGGTCAAAGGTCAAATCTCAGAGGTCAGAGGTCAAGGTCAAAGGTTAGAGGTCAAGGTCAAAGGTCAAAGGTCAGAGGTCAAGGTCAAAGGTCAGAGGTCGAGGACAAAGGTCAGAGGTCAAGGTCAATGGTCAGAGGTCAAGGTCAAAGGTCAAAGGTTAAAGGTGAAGGTGAAAGTTCAAAGGTCAGAGGTCAAGGTCAAAGGTCAAAGGTCAGAGGTCAGAGGTCAAGGTCAAAGGTCAGAGGTCAAAGGCCAGAGGTCAAAGATCAGAGATCAAGATCATAGGTCAGAGGACAAGGTCAAATGTCAGAGAACAGAGGTCAAGGTCAAAGGTCAGAGGTCAAGGTCAAAGATCAGAGGACAAGGTCAAATGTCAGAGGTCAGAGGTCAAGGTCAAAGGTTAGAGGTCAAGGTCAAAGGTCAAACGTCAGAGGTAAGGTCAAAGGTCAAAGGTCAAAGGTCAAAGGTAAAGGGTCAAGGGTCAAAGGTCAAAGGTAAAGGGTCAAGGGTCAAGGGTCAAAGGTCAAAGGTCAAAGGTTAGAGGTCAATGTCAAAGGTCAAAGGTCAGAGATCAAGGTCAAACGTCAGAAGTCAAGGTCAAGGTCAGAGGACAGAGGTCAAGGTCAAGGTCAAAGGTCAAAGGTCAGAGGTCAGAGGTCAAAGGTCCAAGGTCAAGGTCAAACGACAGAGGTCAGAGGTCAAGGTCAAGGTAAAAGATCAGAGGTCGAGGACACAGATCAGAGGTCAAGGTCAAAGGTCAGAGGTCAAGGTCAAGGTAAAACGTCAGAGGTCAAAGGTCAGAGGTCAAGGTCAAAGGTCAAAGGTTAAAGGTGAAGGTGAAAGTTCAAAGGTCAGAGGTCAAGGTCAAAGGTCAAAGGTCAGAGGTCAGATGTCAAGGTCAAAGGTCAAAGGTCAAAGGTCAAAGGTCAAAGGTCAAAGGTCAAAGGTCAAAGATCAGAAGTCAAAGGTCAAAGGTCAGAGGTCAGAGGTCAGAGGTCAAGGTCAAAGGTCAGAGGTCAAAGGCCAGAGGTCAAAGATCAGAGATCAAGATCATAGGTCAGAGGACAAGGTCAAATGTCAGAGAACAGAGGTCAAGGTCAAAGGTCAGAGGTCAAGGTCAAAGATCAGAGGACAAGGTCAAATGTCAAAGGTTAGAGGTCAAGGTCAAAGGTCAAGGTCAAAGGTCAAGGTCAGAGGTCAAAGGTCAGTGGTCAAGGTCAAGGTCAAAGGTCAGAGGTCAAAGGTCAGAGGTCAGAGGTCAGAGATCAAGGTCAAACGTCAGAAGTCAAGGTCAAGGTCAGGGGACAGAGGTCAAGGTCAAGGTCAAAGGTCAAAGGTCAGAGGTCAGAGGTCAAAGGTCCAAGGTCAAGGTCAAACGACAGAGGTCAGAGGTCAGAGGTCAGAAGTCAGAGGTCAGAGGTCAAGGTCACGGTCAGAGGTCAAAAGTCAAAGGTCAAGGTCAAAGGTCAAATCTCAGAGGTCAGAGGTCAAGGTCAAAGGTTAGAGGTCAAGGTCAAAGGTCAAGGTCAAAGGTCAAGGTCAGAGGTCAAAGGTCAGTGGTCAAGGTCAAGGTCAAAGGTCAGAGGTCAAAGGTCAGAGGTCAGAGGTCAGAGATCAAGGTCAAACGTCAGAAGTCAAGGTCAAGGTCAGGGGACAGAGGTCAAGGTCAAGGTCAAAGGTCAAAGGTCAGAGGTCAGAGGTCAAAGGTCCAAGGTCAAGGTCAAACGACAGAGGTCAGAGGTCAGAGGTCAGAAGTCAGAGGTCAGAGGTCAAGGTCACGGTCAGAGGTCAAAAGTCAAAGGTCAAGGTCAAAGGTCAAATCTCAGAGGTCAGAGGTCAAGGTCAAAGGTTAGAGGTCAAGGTCAAAGGTCAAAGGTCAGAGGTCAAGGTCAAAGGTCAGAGGTCGAGGACAAAGGTCAGAGGTCAAGTTCAATGGTCAGAGGTCAAGGTCAAAGGTCAAAGGCCAGAGGACAGAGGACAAGGTCAAGGTCAAGGTCAAGGTCAAGGTAAAAGTCAAAGGTCAAAGGTCAAAGGTCAAAGGTCAAAGGTCAAAGGTCAAAGGTCAGAGGTCAGAGGTCAAAGGTCAGAGGTCAAGGTCAAGGTCAAGGTCAAGGTCAAGGTCAAAGGTCAGAGGTCAAAGGTCAGAGGACAGAGGTCAAGGTCAAAGGTCAGAGGTCAAGGTCAAGGTCAAGGTCAAAGGTCAGAGGTCGAAGGTCGAAGGTCAGAGGTCAAGGTCAAAGGTCAAAGGTTAGAGGTCAAGGTCAAAGTTCAAAGGTCAAAGGTCAAGGTCAAAGGCCAGCGGTCAAGGTCAATGTCAAGGTCAAGGTCAAAGGTCAAATGTCAGAGGTCAGAGGTCAAAGTTCCGAGGTCAAGGTCAAAGGTCAGAGGTCAAGGTCAAAGGTCAAAGGTCAAAGGTCAAAGGTCAAAGGTCAAAGGTCAAAGGTTAAAGGTCAAAGGTCAAAGGTCAAAGATCAGAAGTCAAAGGTCAGAGGTCAGAGGTCAGAGGTCAGAAGTCAGAGGTCAGAGGTCAAGGTCACGGTCAGAGGTCAAAAGTCAAAGGTCAAGGTCAAAGGTCAAATCTCAGAGGTCAGAGGTCAAGGTCAAAGGTCAAAGGTCAGAAGTCAAGGTCAAAGGTCAGAGGTCGAGGACAAAGGTCAGAGGTCAAGGTCAAAGGTCAGAGGTCAAGGTCAAAGGTCAAAGGTTAAAGGTGAAGGTGAAAGTTCAAAGGTCAGAGGTCAAGGTCAAAGGTGAAAGTTCAAAGGTCAGAGGTCAAGGTCAAAGGTCAAAGGTCAGAGGTCAGAGGTCAAGGTCAAAGGTCAGAGGTCAAAGGCCAGAGGTCAAAGATCAGAGATCAAGATCATAGGTCAGAGGACAAGGTCAAATGTCAGAGAACAGAGGTCAAGGTCAAAGGTCAGAGGTCAAGGTCAAAGATCAGAGGACAAGGTCAAATGTCAGAGGTCAGAGGTCAAGGTCAAAGGTTAGAGGTCAAGGTCAAAGGTCAAACGTCAGAGGTAAGGTCAAAGGTCAAAGGTCAAAGGTCAAAGGTAAAGGGTCAAGGGTCAAGGGTCAAAGGTCAAAGGTAAAGGGTCAAGGGTCAAGGGTCAAAGGTCAAAGGTCAAAGGTCAAAGGTCAAAGGTCAAAGGTCAAAGATCAGAAGTCAAAGGTCAGAGGTCAGAGGTCAGAAGTCAGAGGACAGAGGTCAAGGTCACGGTCAGAGGTCAAAAGTCAAAGGTCAAGGTCAAAGGTCAAATCTCAGAGGTCAGAGGTCAAGGTCAAAGGTTAGAGGTCAAGGTCAAAGGTCAAGGTCAAAGGTCAAGGTCAGAGGTCAAAGGTCAGTGGTCAAGGTCAAGGTCAAAGGTCAGAGGTCAAGGTCAAATGTTAGAGGTCAAGGTCATAGGTCAAAGGTCAGAAGTCAAGGTCAATGGTCAGATGTCAAGGTCAAAGGCCAGAGGACAGAGGACAAGGTCAAGGTCAAGGTCAAGGTCAAGGTCAAGGTAAAGGTCAAAGGTCAAAGGTCAAAGGTCAAAGGTCAAAGGTCAAAGGTCAGAGGTCAGAGGTCAAAGGTCATAGTGTAAGAGGTCAAGGTCAAGGTCAAGGTCAAGGTCAAGGTCAAAGGTCAGAGGTCAAGGTCAAAGGTCAGAGGTCAGAGGTCAAAGGTCAGAGGTCAAGGTCAAAGGTCAAAGGTTAAAGGTGAAGGTGAAAGTTCAAAGGTCAGAGGTCAAGGTCAAAGGTCAAAGGTCAGAGGTCAGAGGTCAAGGTCAAAGGTCAGAGGTCAAAGGCCAGAGGTCAGAGGTCAAGGTCACGGTCAGAGGTCAAAGGTCAAAGGTCAAGGTCAAAGGTCAAATCTCAGAGGTCAGAGGTCAAGGTCAAAGGTTAGATGTCAAGATCAAAGGACAGAGGTCAGAGGACAAGGTCAGATGTCAGAGGTAAAGGTCAAAGGTCAAAGGTCAGAGGTCAAGGTCAAAGGTTAGAGGTCAAGGTCAAAGGTCAGAGGTCAAGGTCAAAGGTCAGAGGTCGAGGACAAAGGTCAGAGGTCAAGGTCAATGGTCAGAGGTCAAGGTCAAAGGTCAAAGGTTAAAGGTGAAGGTGAAAGTTCAAAGGTCAGAGGTCAAGGTCAAAGGTCAAAGGTCAGAGGTCAGAGGTCAAGGTCAAAGGTCAGAGGTCAAAGGTCAGAGGTCAGAGGTCAGAGATCAAGGTCAAACGTCAGAAGTCAAGGTCAAGGTCAGGGGACAGAGGTCAAGGTCAAGGTCAAAGGTCAAAGGTCAGAGGTCAGAGGTCAAAGGTCGAAGGTCAAGGTCAAACGACAGAGGTCAGAGGTCAGAGGTCAGAAGTCAGAGGTCAGAGGTCAAGGTCACGGTCAGAGGTCAAAAGTCAAAGGTCAAGGTCAAAGGTCAAATCTCAGAGGTCAGAGGTCAAGGTCAAAGGTTAGAGGTCAAGGTCAAAGGTCAAAGGTCAGAGGTCAAGGTCAAAGGTCAGAGGTCGAGGACAAAGGTCAGAGGTCAAGTTCAATGGTCAGAGGTCAAGGTCAAAGGTCAAAGGCCAGAGGACAGAGGACAAGGTCAAGGTCAAGGTCAAGGTCAAGGTAAAAGTCAAAGGTCAAAGGTCAAAGGTCAAAGGTCAAAGGTCAAAGGTCAAAGGTCAGAGGTCAGAGGTCAAAGGTCAGAGGTCAAGGTCAAGGTCAAGGTCAAGGTCAAGGTCAAGGTCAAAGGTCAGAGGTCAAAGGTCAGAGGACAGAGGTCAAGGTCAAAGGTCAGAGGTCAAGGTCAAGGTCAAGGTCAAAGGTCAGAGGTCGAAGGTCAGAGGTCAAGGTCAAAGGTCAAAGGTTAGAGGTCAAGGTCAAAGTTCAAAGGTCAAAGGTCAAGGTCAAAGGCCAGCGGTCAAGGTCAATGTCAAGGTCAAGGTCAAAGGTCAAATGTCAGAGGTCAGAGGTCAAAGTTCCGAGGTCAAGGTCAAAGGTCAGAGGTCAAGGTCAAAGGTCAAAGGTCAAAGGTCAAAGGTCAAAGGTCAAAGGTCAAAGGTTAAAGGTCAAAGGTCAAAGGTCAAAGATCAGAAGTCAAAGGTCAGAGGTCAGAGGTCAGAGGTCAGAAGTCAGAGGTCAGAGGTCAAGGTCACGGTCAGAGGTCAAAAGTCAAAGGTCAAGGTCAAAGGTCAAATCTCAGAGGTCAGAGGTCAAGGTCAAAGGTTAGAGGTCAAGGTCAAAGGTCAAAGGTCAGAGGTCAAGGTCAAAGGTCAGAGGTCGAGGACAAAGGTCAGAGGTCAAGGTCAAAGGTCAGAGGTCAAGGTCAAAGGTCAAAGGTTAAAGGTGAAGGTGAAAGTTCAAAGGTCAGAGGTCAAGGTCAAAGGTGAAAGTTCAAAGGTCAGAGGTCAAGGTCAAAGGTCAAAGGTCAGAGGTCAGAGGTCAAGGTCAAAGGTCAGAGGTCAAAGGCCAGAGGTCAAAGATCAGAGATCAAGATCATAGGTCAGAGGACAAGGTCAAATGTCAGAGAACAGAGGTCAAGGTCAAAGGTCAGAGGTCAAGGTCAAAGATCAGAGGACAAGGTCAAATGTCAGAGGTCAGAGGTCAAGGTCAAAGGTTAGAGGTCAAGGTCAAAGGTCAAACGTCAGAGGTAAGGTCAAAGGTCAAAGGTCAAAGGTCAAAGGTAAAGGGTCAAGGGTCAAGGGTCAAAGGTCAAAGGTAAAGGGTCAAGGGTCAAGGGTCAAAGGTCAAAGGTCAAAGGTCAAAGGTCAAAGGTCAAAGATCAGAAGTCAAAGGTCAGAGGTCAGAGGTCAGAAGTCAGAGGACAGAGGTCAAGGTCACGGTCAGAGGTCAAAAGTCAAAGGTCAAGGTCAAAGGTCAAATCTCAGAGGTCAGAGGTCAAGGTCAAAGGTTAGAGGTCAAGGTCAAAGGTCAAGGTCAAAGGTCAAGGTCAGAGGTCAAAGGTCAGTGGTCAAGGTCAAGGTCAAAGGTCAGAGGTCAAGGTCAAATGTTAGAGGTCAAGGTCATAGGTCAAAGGTCAGAAGTCAAGGTCAATGGTCAGATGTCAAGGTCAAAGGCCAGAGGACAGAGGACAAGGTCAAGGTCAAGGTCAAGGTCAAGGTCAAGGTAAAGGTCAAAGGTCAAAGGTCAAAGGTCAAAGGTCAAAGGTCAAAGGTCAAAGGTCAGAGGTCAGAGGTCAAAGGTCATAGTGTAAGAGGTCAAGGTCAAGGTCAAGGTCAAGGTCAAGGTCAAGGTCAAAGGTCAGAGGTCAAGGTCAAAGGTCAGAGGTCAAAGGTCAGAGGTCAAGGTCAAAGGTCAAAGGTTAAAGGTGAAGGTGAAAGTTCAAAGGTCAGAGGTCAAGGTCAAAGGTCAAAGGTCAGAGGTCAGAGGTCAGAGGTCAAGGTCAAAGGTCAGAGGTCAAAGGCCAGAGGTCAGAGGTCAAGGTCACGGTCAGAGGTCAAAGGTCAAAGGTCAAGGTCAAAGGTCAAATCTCAGAGGTCAGAGGTCAAGGTCAAAGGTTAGATGTCAAGATCAAAGGACAGAGGTCAGAGGACAAGGTCAGATGTCAGAGGTAAAGGTCAAAGGTCAAAGGTCAGAGGTCAAGGTCAAAGGTTAGAGGTCAAGGTCAAAGGTCAGAGGTCAAGGTCAAAGGTCAGAGGTCGAGGACAAAGGTCAGAGGTCAAGGTCAATGGTCAGAGGTCAAGGTCAAAGGTCAAAGGTTAAAGGTGAAGGTGAAAGTTCAAAGGTCAGAGGTCAAGGTCAAAGGTCAAAGGTCAGAGGTCAGAGGTCAAGGTCAAAGGTCAGAGGTCAAAGGCCAGAGGTCAAAGATCAGAGATCAAGATCATAGGTCAGAGGACAAGGTCAAATGTCAGAGAACAGAGGTCAAGGTCAAAGGTCAGAGGTCAAGGTCAAAGATCAGAGGACAAGGTCAAATGTCAGAGGTCAAGGTCATAGGTCAAAGGTCAGAAGTCAAGGTCAATGGTCAGATGTCAAGGTCAAAGGCCAGAGGACAGAGGACAAGGTCAAGGTCAAGGTCAAGGTCAAGGTCAAGGTAAAGGTCAAAGGTCAAAGGTCAAAGGTCAAAGGTCAAAGGTCAAAGGTCAAAGGTCAGAGGTCAGAGGTCAAAGGTCATAGTGTAAGAGGTCAAGGTCAAGGTCAAGGTCAAGGTCAAGGTCAAGGTCAAGGTCAAGGTCAAAGGTCAGAGGTCAAAGGTCAGAGGTCAAGGTCAAAGGTCAGAGGTCAAAGGTCAGAGGTCAAGGTCAAAGGTCAAAGGTCAAAGGTTAAAGGTGAAGGTGAAAGTTCAAAGGTCAGAGGTCAAGGTCAAAGGTCAAAGGTCAGAGGTCAGAGGTCAAGGTCAAAGGTCAGAGGTCAAAGGCCAGAGGTCAGAGGTCAAGGTCACGGTCACGGTCAGAGGTCAAAGGTCAAAGGTCAAGGTCAAAGGTCAAATCTCAGAGGTCAGAGGTCAAGGTCAAAGGTTAGATGTCAAGATCAAAGGACAGAGGTCAGAGGACAAGGTCAGATGTCAGAGGTAAAGGTCTAAGGTCAAAGGTCAGAGGTCAAGGTCAAAGGTTAGAGGTCAAGGTCAAAGGTCAGAGGTCAAGGTCAAAGGTCAGAGGTCGAGGACAAAGGTCAGAGGTCAAGGTCAATGGTCAGAGGTCAAGGTCAAAGGTCAAAGGTCAGAGGTCAGAGGTCAAGGTCAAAGGTCAGAGGTCAAAGGCCAGAGGTCAGAGGTCAAGGTCACGGTCAGAGGTCAAAGGTCAAAGGTCAAGGTCAAAGGTCAAATCTCAGAGGTCAGAGGTCAAGGTCAAAGGTTAGATGTCAAGATCAAAGGACAGAGGTCAGAGGACAAGGTCAGATGTCAGAGGTAAAGGTCAAAGGTCAAAGGTCAGAGGTCAAGGTCAAAGGTTAGAGGTCAAGGTCAAAGGTCAGAGGTCAAGGTCAAAGGTCAAAGGTCAAGGTCAAGATCAAACGTAACAGTTCAAAGGTCATAGGTGAATGGTGAAAGATCAAATTCAGATGTCAGAGGTCAAGGTCAAAGGTTAGAGGTCAATGTCAAAGGTCAAAGGTCAGAGATCAAGGTCAAACGTCAGAAGTCAAGGTCAAGGTCAGAGGACAGAGGTCAAGGTCAAGGTCAAAGGTCAAAGGTCAGAGGTCAGAGGTCAAAGGTCCAAGGTCAAGGTCAAACGACAGAGGTCAGAGGTCAAGGTCAAGGTAAAAGATCAGAGGTCGAGGACACAGATCAGAGGTCAAGGTCAAAGGTCAGAGGTCAAGGTCAAGGTCAAACGTCAGAGGTCAAAGGTCAGAGGTCAAGGTCAAAGGTCAAAGGTTAAAGGTGAAGGTGAAAGTTCAAAGGTCAGAGGTCAAGGTCAAAGGTCAAAGGTCAGAGGTCAGATGTCAAGGTCAAAGGTCAAAGGTCAAAGGTCAAAGGTCAAAGGTCAAAGGTCAAAGGTCAAAGGTCAAAGGTCAAAGATCAGAAGTCAAAGGTCAGAGGTCAGAGGTCAGAAGTCGGAGGACAGAGGTCGAGGTCACGGTCAGAGGTCAAAAGTCAAAGGTCAAGGTCAAAGGTCAAATCTCAGAGGTCAAGGTCAAAGTCAAGGTCAAGGTCAAAGGTCAGAGGTCAAAGGTCAGAGGTCAAAGGTCAGAGGTCAAGGTCAAAGGTCAAAGGTTAGAGGTCAAGGTCAAAGTTCAAAGGTCAAAGGTCAAGGTCAAAGGCCAGAGAACAGAGGTCAAGGTCAAAGGTCAGAGGTCAAGGTCAAAGATCAGAGGACAAGGTCAAATGTCAGAGGTCAGAGGTCAAGGTCAAAGGTTAGAGGTCAAGGTCAAAGGTCAAACGTCAGAGGTAAGGTCAAAGGTCAAAGGTCAAAGGTCAAAGGTAAAGGGTCAAGGGTCAAAGGTCAAAGGTAAAGGGTCAAGGGTCAAGGGTCAAAGGTCAAAGGTCAAAGGTCAAAGGTCAAAGGTCAAAGGTCAGAGGTCAGAGGTCAAAGGTCAGAGGTCAAGGTCAAGGTCAAGGTCAAGGTCAAAGGTCAGAGGTCAAAGGTCAGAGGACAGAGGTCAAGTTCAAAGGTTAGAGGTCAAGGTCATAGGACAAAGGTCAGAGGTCAAGGTCAAAGGTCAGAGGTCAAGGTCAAGGTCAAAGGTCAGAGGTCAAAGGTCAGAGGTCAGAGGTCAAGGTCATAGGTTAGAGGTCAAGGTCAAAGGTCAAACGTCAGAGGTCAAAGGTCAGAGGTCAAGGTCAGAGGTCAAAGGTCAGAGGTCAAGGTCAAGGTCAAGGTCAAAGGTCAGAGGTCAAGGTCAAAGGTCAAAGGTTAGAGGTCAAGGTCAAAGTTCAAAGGTCAGAGGTCAAGGTCAAACGTTAGAGGTCAAGGTCAAAGACCAGCGGTCAAGGTCAATGTCAAGGTCAAGGTCAGAGGTCAGAGGTCAAGGTCAAAGGTCAGAGGTCAGAGGTGAGAGGTCAAGGTCAAAGGTCAGAGGTCGAGGACAAAGGTCAGAGGTCAAGGTCAATGGTCAGAGGTCAAGGTCAAAGGTCAAAGGTTAAAGGTGAAGGTGAAAGTTCAAAGGTCAGAGGTCAAGGTCAAAGGTCAAAGGTCAGAGGTCAGAGGTCAAGGTCAAAGGTCAGAGGTCAAAGGCCAGGGGTCAAAGATCAGAGATCAAGATCATAGGTCAGAGGACAAGGTCAAATGTCAGAGAACAGAGGTCAAGGTCAAAGGTCAGAGGTCAAGGTCAAAGATCAGAGGACAAGGTCAAATGTCAGAGGTCAAGGTCATAGGTCAAAGGTCAGAAGTCAAGGTCAATGGTCAGATGTCAAGGTCAAAGGCCAGAGGACAGAGGACAAGGTCAAGGTCAAGGTCAAGGTCAAGGTCAAGGTAAAGGTCAAAGGTCAAAGGTCAAAGGTCAAAGGTCAAAGGTCAAAGGTCAAAGGTCAGAGGTCAGAGGTCAAAGGTCATAGTGTAAGAGGTCAAGGTCAAGGTCAAGGTCAAGGTCAAGGTCAAGGTCAAGGTCAAGGTCAAAGGTCAGAGGTCAAAGGTCAGAGGTCAAGGTCAAAGGTCAGAGGTCAAAGGTCAGAGGTCAAGGTCAAAGGTCAAAGGTCAAAGGTTAAAGGTGAAGGTGAAAGTTCAAAGGTCAGAGGTCAAGGTCAAAGGTCAAAGGTCAGAGGTCAGAGGTCAAGGTCAAAGGTCAGAGGTCAAAGGCCAGAGGTCAGAGGTCAAGGTCACGGTCACGGTCAGAGGTCAAAGGTCAAAGGTCAAGGTCAAAGGTCAAATCTCAGAGGTCAGAGGTCAAGGTCAAAGGTTAGATGTCAAGATCAAAGGACAGAGGTCAGAGGACAAGGTCAGATGTCAGAGGTAAAGGTCTAAGGTCAAAGGTCAGAGGTCAAGGTCAAAGGTTAGAGGTCAAGGTCAAAGGTCAGAGGTCAAGGTCAAAGGTCAGAGGTCGAGGACAAAGGTCAGAGGTCAAGGTCAATGGTCAGAGGTCAAGGTCAAAGGTCAAAGGTCAGAGGTCAGAGGTCAAGGTCAAAGGTCAGAGGTCAAAGGCCAGAGGTCAGAGGTCAAGGTCACGGTCAGAGGTCAAAGGTCAAAGGTCAAGGTCAAAGGTCAAATCTCAGAGGTCAGAGGTCAAGGTCAAAGGTTAGATGTCAAGATCAAAGGACAGAGGTCAGAGGACAAGGTCAGATGTCAGAGGTAAAGGTCAAAGGTCAAAGGTCAGAGGTCAAGGTCAAAGGTTAGAGGTCAAGGTCAAAGGTCAGAGGTCAAGGTCAAAGGTCAAAGGTCAAGGTCAAGATCAAACGTAACAGTTCAAAGGTCATAGGTGAATGGTGAAAGATCAAATTCAGATGTCAGAGGTCAAGGTCAAAGGTTAGAGGTCAATGTCAAAGGTCAAAGGTCAGAGATCAAGGTCAAACGTCAGAAGTCAAGGTCAAGGTCAGAGGACAGAGGTCAAGGTCAAGGTCAAAGGTCAAAGGTCAGAGGTCAGAGGTCAAAGGTCCAAGGTCAAGGTCAAACGACAGAGGTCAGAGGTCAAGGTCAAGGTAAAAGATCAGAGGTCGAGGACACAGATCAGAGGTCAAGGTCAAAGGTCAGAGGTCAAGGTCAAGGTCAAACGTCAGAGGTCAAAGGTCAGAGGTCAAGGTCAAAGGTCAAAGGTTAAAGGTGAAGGTGAAAGTTCAAAGGTCAGAGGTCAAGGTCAAAGGTCAAAGGTCAGAGGTCAGATGTCAAGGTCAAAGGTCAAAGGTCAAAGGTCAAAGGTCAAAGGTCAAAGGTCAAAGGTCAAAGGTCAAAGGTCAAAGATCAGAAGTCAAAGGTCAGAGGTCAGAGGTCAGAAGTCGGAGGACAGAGGTCAAGGTCACGGTCAGAGGTCAAAAGTCAAAGGTCAAGGTCAAAGGTCAAATCTCAGAGGTCAAGGTCAAAGTCAAGGTCAAGGTCAAAGGTCAGAGGTCAAAGGTCAGAGGTCAAAGGTCAGAGGTCAAGGTCAAAGGTCAAAGGTTAGAGGTCAAGGTCAAAGTTCAAAGGTCAAAGGTCAAGGTCAAAGGCCAGAGAACAGAGGTCAAGGTCAAAGGTCAGAGGTCAAGGTCAAAGATCAGAGGACAAGGTCAAATGTCAGAGGTCAGAGGTCAAGGTCAAAGGTTAGAGGTCAAGGTCAAAGGTCAAACGTCAGAGGTAAGGTCAAAGGTCAAAGGTCAAAGGTCAAAGGTAAAGGGTCAAGGGTCAAAGGTCAAAGGTAAAGGGTCAAGGGTCAAGGGTCAAAGGTCAAAGGTCAAAGGTCAAAGGTCAAAGGTCAAAGGTCAAAGGTCAGAGGTCAGAGGTCAAAGGTCAGAGGTCAAGGTCAAGGTCAAGGTCAAGGTCAAAGGTCAGAGGTCAAAGGTCAGAGGACAGAGGTCAAGTTCAAAGGTTAGAGGTCAAAGGTCAGAGGTCAAGGTCAGAGGTCAAAGGTCAGAGGTCAAGGTCAAGGTCAAGGTCAAAGGTCAGAGGTCAAGGTCAAAGGTCAAAGGTTAGAGGTCAAGGTCAAAGTTCAAAGGTCAGAGGTCAAGGTCAAACGTTAGAGGTCAAGGTCAAAGACCAGCGGTCAAGGTCAATGTCAAGGTCAAGGTCAGAGGTCAGAGGTCAAGGTCAAAGGTCAGAGGTCAGAGGTGAGAGGTCAAGGTCAAAGGTCAGAGGTCGAGGACAAAGGTCAGAGGTCAAGGTCAATGGTCAGAGGTCAAGGTCAAAGGTCAAAGGTTAAAGGTGAAGGTGAAAGTTCAAAGGTCAGAGGTCAAGGTCAAAGGTCAAAGGTCAGAGGTCAGAGGTCAAGGTCAAAGGTCAGAGGTCAAAGGCCAGGGGTCAAAGATCAGAGATCAAGATCATAGGTCAGAGGACAAGGTCAAATGTCAGAGAACAGAGGTCAAGGTCAAAGGTCAGAGGTCAAGGTCAAAGATCAGAGGACAAGGTCAAATGTCAGAGGTCAGAGGTCAAGGTCAAAGGTTAGAGGTCAAGGTCAAAGGTCAAACGTCAGAGGTAAGGTCAAAGGTCAAAGGTCAAAGGTCAAAGGTAAAGGGTCAAGGGTCAAAGGTCAAAGGTAAAGGGTCAAGGGTCAAGGGTCAAAGGTCAAAGGTCAAAGGTCAAAGGTCAAAGGTCAAAGATCAGAAGTCAAAGGTCAGAGGTCAAAGGCCAGAGGTCAAAGATCAGAGATCAAGATCATAGGTCAGAGGACAAGGTCAAATGTCAGAGAACAGAGGTCAAGGTCCAAGGTCAGAGGTCAAGGTCAAAGATCAGAGGACAAGGTCAAATGTCAGAGGTCAGAGGTCAAGGTCAAAGGTTAGAGGTCAAGGTCAAAGGTCAAACGTCAGAGGTAAGGTCAAAGGTCAAAGGTCAAAGGTCAAAGGTCAAAGGTAAAGGGTCAAGGGTCAAAGGTCAAAGGTAAAGGGTCAAGGGTCAAGGGTCAAAGGTCAAAGGTCAAAGGTCAAAGGTCAAAGGTCAAAGGTCAAAGATCAGAAGTCAAAGGTCAGAGGTCAGAGGTCAGAAGTCAGAGGACAGAGGTCAAGGTCACGATCAGAGGTCAAAAGTCAAAGGTCAAGGTCAAAGGTCAAATCTCAGAGGTCAGAGGTCAAGGTCAAAGGTTAGAGGTCAAGGTCAAAGGTCAAGGTCAAAGGTCAAGGTCAGAGGTCAAAGGTCAGTGGTCAAGGTCAAGGTCAAAGGTCAGAGGTCAAGGTCAAATGTTAGAGGTCAAGGTCATAGGTCAAAGGTCAGAAGTCAAGGTCAATGGTCAGATGTCAAGGTCAAAGGCCAGAGGACAGAGGACAAGGTCAAGGTCAAGGTCAAGGTCAAGGTCAAGGTAAAGGTCAAAGGTCAAAGGTCAAAGGTCAAAGGTCAAAGGTCAAAGGTCAAAGGTCAAAGGTCAAAGGTCAGAGGTCAGAGGTCAAAGGTCATAGTGTAAGAGGTCAAGGTCAAGGTCAAGGTCAAGGTCAAGGTCAAGGTCAAGGTCAAAGGTCAGAGGTCAAAGGTCAGAGGTCAAGGTCAAAGGTCAAAGGTCAGAGGTCAAAGGTCAGAGGTCAAGGTCAAAGGTCAAAGGTCAAAGGTTAAAGGTGAAGGTGAAAGTTCAAAGGTCAGAGGTCAAGGTCAAAGGTCAAAGGTCAGAGGTCAGAGGTCAAGGTCAAAGGTCAGAGGTCAAAGGCCAGAGGTCAGAGGTCAAGGTCACGGTCACGGTCAGAGGTCAAAGGTCAAAGGTCAAGGTCAAAGGTCAAATCTCAGAGGTCAGAGGTCAAGGTCAAAGGTTAGATGTCAAGATCAAAGGACAGAGGTCAGAGGACAAGGTCAGATGTCAGAGGTAAAGGTCTAAGGTCAAAGGTCAGAGGTCAAGGTCAAAGGTTAGAGGTCAAGGTCAAAGGTCAGAGGTCAAGGTCAAAGGTCAGAGGTCGAGGACAAAGGTCAGAGGTCAAGGTCAATGGTCAGAGGTCAAGGTCAAAGGTCAAAGGTCAGAGGTCAGAGGTCAAGGTCAAAGGTCAGAGGTCAAAGGCCAGAGGTCAGAGGTCAAGGTCACGGTCAGAGGTCAAGGTCAAACGTCAGAAGTCAAGGTCAAGGTCAGAGGACAGAGGTCAAGGTCAAGGTCAAAGGTCAAAGGTCAGAGGTCAGAGGTCAAAGGTCCAAGGTCAAGGTCAAACGACAGAGGTCAGAGGTCAAGGTCAAGGTAAAAGATCAGAGGTCGAGGACACAGATCAGAGGTCAAGGTCAAAGGTCAGAGGTCAAGGTCAAGGTCAAACGTCAGAGGTCAAAGGTCAGAGGTCAAGGTCAAAGGTCAAAGGTTAAAGGTGAAGGTGAAAGTTCAAAGGTCAGAGGTCAAGGTCAAAGGTCAAAGGTCAGAGGTCAGATGTCAAGGTCAAAGGTCAAAGGTCAAAGGTCAAAGGTCAAAGGTCAAAGGTCAAAGGTCAAAGATCAGAAGTCAAAGGTCAGAGGTCAGAGGTCAGAAGTCGGAGGACAGAGGTCAAGGTCACGGTCAGAGGTCAAAAGTCAAAGGTCAAGGTCAAAGGTCAAATCTCAGAGGTCAAGGTCAAAGTCAAGGTCAAGGTCAAAGGTCAGAGGTCAAAGGTCAGAGGTCAAAGGTCAGAGGTCAAGGTCAAAGGTCAAAGGTTAGAGGTCAAGGTCAAAGTTCAAAGGTCAAAGGTCAAGGTCAAAGGCCAGAGAACAGAGGTCAAGGTCAAAGGTCAGAGGTCAAGGTCAAAGATCAGAGGACAAGGTCAAATGTCAGAGGTCAGAGGTCAAGGTCAAAGGTTAGAGGTCAAGGTCAAAGGTCAAACGTCAGAGGTAAGGTCAAAGGTCAAAGGTCAAAGGTCAATGGTAAAGGGTCAAGGGTCAAGGGTCAAAGGTCAAAGGTAAAGGGTCAAGGGTCAAGGGTCAAAGGTCAAAGGTCAAAGGTCAAAGGTCAAAGGTCAAAGGTCAAAGGTCAAAGGTCAAAGGTCAGAGGTCAGAGGTCAAAGGTCAGAGGTCAAGGTCAAGGTCAAGGTCAAGGTCAAAGGTCAGAGGTCAAAGGTCAGAGGACAGAGGTCAAGTTCAAAGGTTAGAGGTCAAGGTCATAGGACAAAGGTCAGAGGTCAAGGTCAAAGGTCAGAGGTCAAGGTCAAGGTCAAAGGTCAGAGGTCAAAGGTCAGAGGTCAGAGGTCAAGGTCATAGGTTAGAGGTCAAGGTCAAAGGTCAAACGTCAGAGGTCAAAGGTCAGAGGTCAAGGTCAGAGGTCAAAGGTCAGAGGTCAAAGGTCAGAGGTCAAGGTCAAGGTCAAGGTCAAAGGTCAGAGGTCAAGGTCAAAGGTCAAAGGTTAGAGGTCAAGGTCAAAGTTCAAAGGTCAGAGGTCAAGGTCAAAGGTTAGAGGTCAAGGTCAAAGACCAGCGGTCAAGGTCAATGTCAAGGTCAAGGTCAGAGGTCAGAGGTCAAGGTCAAAGGTCAGAGGTCAGAGGTGAGAGGTCAAGGTCAAAGGTCAAAGGTCAGATGTCAAGGTCAAAGGTCAAAGGTCAAGGTCAAAGGTAAGAGGTCAAAGGTCAAAGGTGAAAGGTGAAAGGTGAAAGGTCAAATTCAGATGTCAGAGGTCAAGGTCAAAGGTTAGAGGTCAAGGTCATAGGTCAAAGGTCAGAGGTCAAGGTCAATGGTCAGAGGTCAAGGTCAAAGGCCAGAGGACAGAGGACAAGGTCAAGGTCAAGGTCAAGGTCAAGGTCAAAGGTCAAAGGTCAAAGGTCAAAGGTCAAAGGTCAAAGGTCAAAGGTCAAAGGTCAAAGGTCAGAGGTCAGAGGTCAAAGGTCAGAGGTCAAGGTCAAGGTCAAGGTCAAGGTCAAAGGTCAGAGGTCAAAGGTCAGAGGTCAAAGGTCAGAGGACAGAGGTCAAGGTCAAAGGTGAAAGGTGAAAGGTGAAAGGTCAAATTCAGATGTCAGAGGTCAAGGTCAAAGGTTAGAGGTCAATGTCAAAGGTCAAAGGTCAGAGATCAAGGTCAAACGTCAGAAGTCAAGGTCAAGGTCAGAGGACAGAGGTCAAGGTCAAGGTCAAAGGTCAAAGGTCAGAGGTCAGAGGTCAAAGGTCCAAGGTCAAGGTCAAACGACAGAGGTCAGAGGTCAAGGTCAAGGTAAAAGATCAGAGGTCGTGGACACAGATCAGAGGTCAAGGTCAAAGGTCAGAGGTCAAGGTCAAGGTCAAACGTCAGAGGTCAAAGGTCAGAGGTCAAGGTCAAAGGTCAAAGGTCAAAGGTCAAAGGTCAAAGGTCAAAGGTCAAAGATCAGAAGTCAAAGGTCAGAGGTCAGAGGTCAGAAGTCGGAGGACAGAGGTCAAGGTCACGGTCAGAGGTCAAAAGTCAAAGGTCAAGGTCAAAGGTCAAATCTCAGAGGTCAGAGGTCAAGGTCAAAGGTTAGAGGTCAAGGTCAAAGGTCAAGGTCAAAGGTCAAGGTCAGAGGTCAAAGGTCAGTGGTCAAGGTCAAGGTCAAAGGTCAGAGGTCAAAGGTCAGAGGTCAGAGGTCAGAGATCAAGGTCAAACGTCAGAAGTCAAGGTCAAGGTCAGGGGACAGAGGTCAAGGTCAAGGTCAAAGGTCAAAGGTAGAGGTCAGAGGTCAAAGGTCCAAGGTCAAGGTCAAACGACAGAGGTCAGAGGTCGAGGACACAGATCAGAGGTCAAGGTCAAAGGTCAGAGGTCAAGGTCAAAGGTCAGAGGTCAAGGTCAAGGTCAAACGTCAGAGGTCAAAGGTCAGAGGTCAAGGTCAAATGTCAAAGGTTAGAGGTCAAGGTCAAAGTTCAAAGGTCAAAGGTCAAGGTCAAAGGCCAGCGGTCAAGGTCAATGTCAAGGTCAAGGTCAAAGGTCAAATGTCAGAGGTCAGAGGTCAACGTTCCGAGGTCAAGGTCAAAGGTCAGAGGTCAAGGTCAAAGGTCAAAGGTCAAAGGTCAAAGGTCAAAGGTCAAAGGTCAAAGGTCAAAGGTCAAAGGTCAAAGGTTAAAGGTCAAAGGTCAAAGGTCAAAGATCAGAAGTCAAAGGTCAGAGGTCAGAGGTCAGAGGTCAGAGGTCAGAGGTCAGAAGTAAGAGGTCAGAGGTCAAGGTCACGGTCAGAGGTCAAAAGTCAAAGGTCAAGGTCAAAGGTCAAATCTCAGAGGTCAGAGGTCAAGGTCAAAGGTTAGAGGTCAAGGTCAAAGGTCAAAGGTCAGAGGTCAAGGTCAAAGGTCAGAGGTCGAGGACAAAGGTCAGAGGTCAAGGTCAATGGTCAGAGGTCAAGGTCAAAGGTCAAAGGTTAAAGGTGAAGGTGAAAGTTCAAAGGTCAGAGGTCAAGGTCAAAGGTCAGAG
Organism: Lasioglossum villosulum; assembly: GCA_963971365.1. NCBI lineage: Eukaryota > Metazoa > Arthropoda > Insecta > Hymenoptera > Halictidae > Lasioglossum > Lasioglossum villosulum. Next base: position 23,360,830 of record OZ020498.1, on the reverse strand, counting down.
GTCAAGGTCAAAGGTAAAGGGTCAAGGGTCAAGGGTCAAAGGTCAAAGGTCAAAGGTCAAAGGTCAAAGGTCAAAGGTCAAAGGTCAAAGGTCAAAGGTCAGAGGTCAGAGGTCAAAGGTCAGAGGTCAAGGTCAAAGGTCAGAGGTCAAGGTCAAGGTCAAAGGTCAAAGGTCAGAGGACAGAGGTCAGAGGTCAGAGGTCAGAGGTCAGAGGTCAGAAGTAAGAGGTCAGAGGTCAAGGTCACGGTCAGAGGTCAAAAGTCAAAGGTCAAGGTCAAAGGTCAAATCTCAGAGGTCAGAGGTCAAGGTCAAAGGTTAGAGGTCAAGGTCAAAGGTCAAAGGTCAGAGGTCAAGGTCAAAGGTCAGAGGTCGAGGACAAAGGTCAGAGGTCAAGGTCAATGGTCAGAGGTCAAGGTCAAAGGTCAAAGGTTAAAGGTGAAGGTGAAAGTTCAAAGGTCAGAGGTCAAGGTCAAAGGTCAAAGGTCAGAGGTCAGAGGTCAAGGTCAAAGGTCAGAGGTCAAAGGCCAGAGGTCAAAGATCAGAGATCAAGATCATAGGTCAGAGGACAAGGTCAAATGTCAGAGAACAGAGGTCAAGGTCAAAGGTCAGAGGTCAAGGTCAAAGATCAGAGGACAAGGTCAAATGTCAGAGGTCAGAGGTCAAGGTCAAAGGTTAGAGGTCAAGGTCAAAGGTCAAACGTCAGAGGTAAGGTCAAAGGTCAAAGGTCAAAGGTCAAAGGTAAAGGGTCAAGGGTCAAAGGTCAAAGGTAAAGGGTCAAGGGTCAAGGGTCAAAGGTCAAAGGTCAAAGGTTAGAGGTCAATGTCAAAGGTCAAAGGTCAGAGGACAAGGTCAAACGTCAGAAGTCAAGGTCAAGGTCAGAGGACAGAGGTCAAGGTCAAGGTCAAAGGTCAAAGGTCAGAGGTCAGAGGTCAAAGGTCCAAGGTCAAGGTCAAACGACAGAGGTCAGAGGTCAAGGTCAAGGTAAAAGATCAGAGGTCGAGGACACAGATCAGAGGTCAAGGTCAAAGGTCAGAGGTCAAGGTCAAGGTAAAACGTCAGAGGTCAAAGGTCAGAGGTCAAGGTCAAAGGTCAAAGGTTAAAGGTGAAGGTGAAAGTTCAAAGGTCAGAGGTCAAGGTCAAAGGTCAAAGGTCAGAGGTCAGATGTCAAGGTCAAAGGTCAAAGGTTAGAGGTCAAGGTCAAGGTCAAACGTCAGAGGTCAAAGGTCAGAGGTCAAGGTCAAATGTCAAAGGTTAGAGGTCAAGGTCAAAGTTCAAAGGTCAAAGGTCAAGGTCAAAGGCCAGCGGTCAAGGTCAATGTCAAGGTCAAGGTCAAAGGTCAAATGTCAGAGGTCAGAGGTCAACGTTCCGAGGTCAAGGTCAAAGGTCAGAGGTCAAGGTCAAAGGTCAAAGGTCAAAGGTCAAAGGTCAAAGGTCAAAGGTCAAAGGTCAAAGGTCAAAGGTCAAAGGTCAAAGGTCAAAGATCAGAAGTCAAAGGTCAGAGGTCAGAGGTCAGAGGTCAGAGGTCAGAGGTCAGAGGTCAGAAGTAAGAGGTCAGAGGTCAAGGTCACGGTCAGAGGTCAAAAGTCAAAGGTCAAGGTCAAAGGTCAAATCTCAGAGGTCAGAGGTCAAGGTCAAAGGTTAGAGGTCAAGGTCAAAGGTCAAAGGTTAGAGGTCAAGGTCAAAGGTCAAAGGTCAGAGGTCAAGGTCAAAGGTCAGAGGTCGAGGACAAAGGTCAGAGGTCAAGGTCAATGGTCAGAGGTCAAGGTCAAAGGTCAAAGGTTAAAGGTGAAGGTGAAAGTTCAAAGGTCAGAGGTCAAGGTCAAAGGTCAAAGGTCAGAGGTCAGAGGTCAAGGTCAAAGGTCAGAGGTCAAAGGCCAGAGGTCAAAGATCAGAGATCAAGATCATAGGTCAGAGGACAAGGACAAAGGTCAGAGGTCAAGGTCAATGGTCAGAGGTCAAGGTCAAAGGTCAAAGGTTAAAGGTGAAGGTGAAAGTTCAAAGGTCAGAGGTCAAGGTCAAAGGTCAAAGGTCAGAGGTCAGAGGTCAAGGTCAAAGGTCAGAGGTCAAAGGCCAGAGGTCAAAGATCAGAGATCAAGATCATAGGTCAGAGGACAAGGTCAAATGTCAGAGAACAGAGGTCAAGGTCAAAGGTCAGAGGTCAAGGTCAAAGATCAGAGGACAAGGTCAAATGTCAGAGGATAGAGGTCAAGGTCAAAGGTTAGAGGTCAAGGTCAAAGGTCAAACGTCAGAGGTAAGGTCAAAGGTCAAAGGTCAAAGGTCAAAGGTAAAGGGTCAAGGGTCAAAGGTCAAAGGTAAAGGGTCAAGGGTCAAGGGTCAAAGGTCAAAGGTCAAAGGTCAAAGGTCAAAGGTCAAAGATCAGAAGTCAAAGGTCAGAGGTCAGAGGTCAGAAGTCAGAGGACAGAGGTCAAGGTCACGGTCAGAGGTCAAAAGTCAAAGGTCAAGGTCAAAGGTCAAATCTCAGAGGTCAGAGGTCAAGGTCAAAGGTTAGAGGTCAAGGTCAAAGGTCAAGGTCAAAGGTCAAGGTCAGAGGTCAAAGGTCAGTGGTCAAGGTCAAGGTCAAAGGTCAGAGGTCAAGGTCAAATGTTAGAGGTCAAGGTCATAGGTCAAAGGTCAGAAGTCAAGGTCAATGGTCAGATGTCAAGGTCAAAGGCCAGAGGACAGAGGACAGAGGACAGAGGACAAGGTCAAGGTCAAGGTCAAGGTCAAGGTCAAGGTAAAGGTCAAAGGTCAAAGGTCAAAGGTCAAAGGTCAAAGGTCAAAGGTCAAAGGTCAGAGGTCAGAGGTCAAAGGTCATAGTGTAAGAGGTCAAGGTCAAGGTCAAGGTCAAGGTCAAGGTCAAAGGTCAGAGGTCAAAGGTCAGAGGTCAAGGTCAAAGGTCAGAGGTCAAAGGTCAGAGGTCAAGGTCAAAGGTCAAAGGTCAGAGGTCAGAGGTCAAGGTCAAAGGTCAGAGGTCAAAGGCCAGAGGTCAGAGGTCAAGGTCACGGTCAGAGGTCAAAGGTCAAAGGTCAAGGTCAAAGGTCAAATCTCAGAGGTCAGAGGTCAAGGTCAAAGGTTACATGTCAAGATCAAAGGACAGAGGTCAGAGGACAAGGTCAGATGTCAGAGGTAAAGGTCAAAGGTCAAAGGTCAGAGGTCAAGGTCAAAGGTTAGAGGTCAAGGTCAAAGGTCAGAGGTCAAGGTCAAAGGTCAGAGGTCGAGGACAAAGGTCAGAGGTCAAGGTCAATGGTCAGAGGTCAAGGTCAAAGGTCAAAGGTTAAAGGTGAAGGTGAAAGTTCAAAGGTCAGAGGTCAAGGTCAAAGGTCAAAGGTCAGAGGTCAGAGGTCAAGGTCAAAGGTCAGAGGTCAAAGGCCAGAGGTCAAAGATCAGAGATCAAGATCATAGGTCAGAGGACAAGGTCAAATGTCAGAGAACAGAGGTCAAGGTCAAAGGTCAGAGGTCAAGGTCAAAGATCAGAGGACAAGGTCAAATGTCAGAGGTCAGAGGTCAAGGTCAAAGGTTAGAGGTCAAGGTCAAAGGTCAAACGTCAGAGGTAAGGTCAAAGGTCAAAGGTCAAAGGTCAAAGGTAAAGGGTCAAGGGTCAAAGGTCAAAGGTAAAGGGTCAAGGGTCAAGGGTCAAAGGTCAAAGGATAAAGGTCAAAGGTCAAAGGTCAAAGATCAGAAGTCAAAGGTCAGAGGTCAGAGGTCAGAAGTCAGAGGACAGAGGTCAAGGTCACGGTCAGAGGTCAAAAGTCAAAGGTCAAGGTCAAAGGTCAAATCTCAGAGGTCAGAGGTCAAGGTCAAAGGTTAGAGGTCAAGGTCAAAGGTCAAGGTCAAAGGTCAAGGTCAGAGGTCAAAGGTCAAAGGTTAAAGGTGAAGGTGAAAGTTCAAAGGTCAGAGGTTAAGGTCAAAGGTCAAAGGTCAGAGGTCAGAGGTCAAGGTCAAAGGTCAGAGGTCAAAGGCCAGAGGTCAGAGGTCAAGGTCACGGTCAGAGGTCAAAGGTCAAAGGTCAAGGTCAAAGGTCAAATCTCAAAGGTCAGAGGTCAAGGTCAAAGGTTTGATGTCAAGATCAAAGGACAGAGGTCAGAGGACAAGGTCAGATGTCAGAGGTAAAGGTCAAAGGTCAAAGGTCAGAGGTCAAGGTCAAAGGTTAGAGGTCAAGGTCAAAGGTCAGAGGTCAAGGTCAAAGGTCAAAGGTCAAGGTCAAGATCAAACGTAACAGTTCAAAGGTCATAGGTGAATGGTGAAAGATCAAATTCAGATGTCAGAGGTCAAGGTCAAAGGTTAGAGGTCAATGTCAAAGGTCAAAGGTCAGAGATCAAGGTCAAACGTCAGAAGTCAAGGTCAAGGTCAGAGGACAGAGGTCAAGGTCAAGGTCAAAGGTCAAAGGTCAGAGGTCAGAGGTCAAAGGTCCAAGGTCAAGGTCAAACGTCAGAGGTCAAAGGTCAGAGGTCAAGGTCAAAGGTCAAAGGTTAAAGGTGAAGGTGAAAGTTCAAAGGTCAGAGGTCAAGGTCAAAGGTCAAAGGTCAGAGGTCAGATGTCAAGGTCAAAGGTCAAAGGTCAAAGGTCAAAGGTCAAAGGTCAAAGGTCAAAGATCAGAAGTCAAAGGTCAGAGGTCAGAGGTCAGAAGTCGGAGGACAGAGGTCAAGGTCACGGTCAGAGGTCAAAAGTCAAAGGTCAAGGTCAAAGGTCAAATCTCAGAGGTCAAGGTCAAGGTCAAGGTCAAGGTCAAAGGTCAGAGGTCAAAGGTCAGAGGTCAAAGGTCAGAGGTCAAGGTCAAAGGTCAAAGGTTAGAGGTCAAGGTCAAAGTTCAAAGGTCAAAGGTCAAGGTCAAAGGCCAGCGGTCAAGGTCAATGTCAAGGTCAAGGTCAAAGGTCAAATGTCAGAGGTCAGGGGTCAAAGTTCCGAGGTCAAGGTCAAAGGTCAGAGGTCAAGGTCAAAGGTCAAAGGTCAAAGGTCAAAGGTCAAAGGTCAAAGGTCAAAGGTCAAAGGTCAAAGGTCAAAGGTCAAAGGTCAAAGGTCAAAGGTCAAAGGTCAAAGGTCAAAGGTCAAAGGTCAAAGGTCAGAAGTCAAAGGTCAGAGGTCAGAGGTCAGAGGTCAGAAGTCAGAGGTCAGAGGTCAAGGTCACGGTCAGAGGTCAAAAGTCAAAGGTCAAGGTCAAAGGTCAAATCTCAGAGGTCAGAGGTCAAGGTCAAAGTTTAGAGGTCAAGGTCAAAGGTCAAAGGTCAGAGGTCAAGGTCAAAGGTCAGAGGTCGAGGACAAAGGTCAGAGGTCAAGGTCAAAGGTCAGAGGTCAAGGTCAAAGGTCAAAGGTCAAAGGTGAAGGTGAAAGGTCAAAGGTCAAAGGTCAAAGGTCAAAGGTCAAAGATCAGAAGTCAAAGGTCAGAGGTCAGAGGTCAGAGGTCAGAAGTCAGAGGACAGAGGTCAAGGTCACGGTCAGAGGTCAAAAGTCAAAGGTCAAGGTCAAAGGTCAAATCTCAGAGGTCAGAGGTCAAGGTCAAAGGTTAGAGGTCAAGGTCAAAGGTCAAGGTCAAAGGTCAAGGTCAGAGGTCAAAGGTCAGTGGTCAAGGTCAAGGTCAAAGGTCAGAGGTCAAGGTCAAGGTCAAGGTCAAAGGTCAGAGGTCAAAGGTCAGAGGTCAAGGTCAAAGGTCAAAGGTTAGAGGTCAAGGTCAAAGTTCAAAGGTCAAAGGTCAAGGTCAAAGGCCAGCGGTCAAGGTCAATGTCAAGGTCAAGGTCAAAGGTCAAATGTCAGAGGTCAGGGGTCAAAGTTCCGAGGTCAAGGTCAAAGGTCAGAGGTCAAAGGTCAGAGGTCAAAGGTCAGAGGTCAAGGTCAAATGTTAGAGGTCAAGGTCATAGGACAAAGGTCAGAGGTCAAGGTCAATGGTCAGATGTCAAGGTCAAAGGCCAGAGGACAGAGGACAAGGTCAAGGTCAAGGTCAAGGTCAAGGTAAAGGTCAAAGGTCAAAGGTCAAAGGTCAAAGGTCAAAGGTCAGAGGTCAGAGGTCAAAGGTCATAGTGTAAGAGGTCAAGGTCAAGGTCAAGGTCAAGGTCAAGGTCAAGGTCAAAGGTCAGAGGTCAAAGGTCAGAGGTCAAGGTCAAAGGTCAGAGGTCAAAGGTCAGAGGTCAAGGTCAAAGGTCAAAGGTCAAAGGTTAAAGGTGAAGGTGAAAGTTCAAAGGTCAGAGGTCAAGGTCAAAGGTCAAAGGTCAGAGGTCAGAGGTCAAGGTCAAAGGTCAGAGGTCAAAGGCCAGAGGTCAGAGGTCAAGGTCACGGTCAGAGGTCAAAGGTCAAAGGTCAAGGTCAAAGGTCAAATCTCAGAGGTCAGAGGTCAAGGTCAAAGGTTAGAGGTCAAGATCAAAGGACAGAGGTCAGAGGACAAGGTCAGATGTCAGAGGTAAAGGTCAAAGGTCAAAGGTCAGAGGTCAAGGTCAAAGGCTAGAGGTCAAGGTCAAAGGTCAGAGGTCAAGGTCAAAGGTCAAAGGTCAAGGTCAAGATCAAACGTAACAGTTCAAAGGTCATAGGTGAATGGTGAAAGATCAAATTCAGATGTCAGAGGTCAAGGTCAAATGTTAGAGGTCAAGGTCATAGGTCAAAGGTCAGAGGTCAAGGTCAATGGTCAGAGGCCAAGGTCAAAGGCCAGAGGACAGAGGACAAGGTCAAGGTCAAGGTCAAGGTCAAGGTCAAGGTAAAGGTCAAAGGTCAAAGGTCAAAGGTCAAAGGTCAAAGGTCAGAGGTCAGAGGTCAAAGGTCATAGTGTAAGAGGTGAAGGTCAAGGTCAAGGTCAAGGTCAAGGTCAAGGTCAAGGTTAAGGTCAAAGGTCAGAGGTCAAAGGTCAGAGGTCAGAGGTCAAGGTCAGCGGTCAAAGGTCAGAGGTCAAGGTCAATGTCAAGGTCAAGGTCAAAGGTCAAATGTCAGAGGTCAGGGGTCAAAGTTCCGAGGTCAAGGTCAAAGGTCAGAGGTCAAGGTCAAATGTTAGAGGTCAAGGTCATAGGTCAAAGGTCAGAGGTCAAGGTCAATGGTCAGATGTCAAGGTCAAAGGCCAGAGGACAGAGGACAAGGTCAAGGTCAAGGTCAAGGTCAAGGTCAAGGTCAAGGTCAAGGTCAAGGTAAAGGTCAAAGGTCAAAGGTCAAAGGTCAAAGGTCAAAGGTCAAAGGTCAAAGGTCAGAGGTCAGAGGTCAAAGGTCAGAGGTCAAGGTCAAAGGACAGAGGTCAAAGGTCAGAGGTCAAGGTCAAAGGTCAAAGGTTAAAGGTGAAGGTGAAAGTTCAAAGGTCAGAGGTCAAGGTCAAAGGTCAAAGGTTAAAGGTGAAGGTGAAAGTTCAAAGGTCAGAGGTCAAGGTCAAAGGTCAAAGGTAAAGGGTCAAGGGTCAAAGGTCAAAGGTAAAGGGTCAAGGGTCAACGGTCAAAGGTCAAAGGTCAAAGGTCAAAGGTCAAAGGTCAAAGGTCAAAGGTCAAAGGTCAGAGGTCAGAGGTCAAAGGTCAGAGGTCAAGGTCAAAGGTCAGAGGTCAAGGTCAAGGTCAAAGGTCAAAGGTCAGAGGACAGAGGTCAGAGGTCAAGGTCATAGGTTAGAGGTCAAGGTCAAAGGTCAAACGTCAGAGGTCAAAGGTCAGAGGTCAAGGTCAGAGGTCAAAGGTCAGAGGTCAAGGTCAAGGTCAAGGTCAAAGGTCAGAGGTCAAGGTCAAAGGTCAAAGGTTAGAGGTCAAGGTCAAAGTTCAAAGGTCAGAGGTCAAGGTCAAAGGTTAGAGGTCAAGGTCAAAGACCAGCGGTCAAGGTCAATGTCAAGGTCAAGGTCAGAGGTCAGAGGTCAAGGTCAAAGGTCAGAGGTCAGAGGTGAGAGGTCAAGGTCAAAGGTCAAAGGTCAGATGTCAAGGTCAAAGGTCAAAGGTCAAGGTCAAAGGTAAGAGGTCAAAGGTCAAAGGTGAAAGGTGAAAGGTGAAAGGTCAAATTCAGATGTCAGAGGTCAAGGTCAAAGGTTAGAGGTCAAGGTCATAGGTCAAAGGTCAGAGGTCAAGGTCAATGGTCAGAGGTCAAGGTCAAAGGCCAGAGGACAGAGGACAAGGTCAAGGTCAAGGTCAAGGTCAAGGTCAAAGGTCAAAGGTCAAAGGTCAAAGGTCAAAGGTCAAAGGTCAAAGGTCAAGGGTCAGAGGTCAGAGGTCAAAGGTCAGAGGTCAAGGTCAAGGTCAAGGTCAAGGTCAAAGGTCAGAGGTCAAAGGTCAGAGGTCAAAGGTCAGAGGACAGAGGTCAAGGTCAAAGGTGAAAGGTGAAAGGTGAAAGGTCAAATTCAGATGTCAGAGGTCAAGGTCAAAGGTTAGAGGTCAATGTCAAAGGTCAAAGGTCAAAGGTCAAAGGTCAAAGATCAGAAGTCAAAGGTCAGAGGTCAGAGGTCAGAAGTCGGAGGACAGAGGTCAAGGTCACGGTCAGAGGTCAAAAGTCAAAGGTCAAGGTCAAAGGTCAAATCTCAGAGGTCAGAGGTCAAGGTCAAAGGTTAGAGGTCAAGGTCAAAGGTCAAGGTCAAAGGTCAAGGTCAGAGGTCAAAGGTCAGTGGTCAAGGTCAAGGTCAAAGGTCAGAGGTCAAAGGTCAGAGGTCAGAGGTCAGAGATCAAGGTCAAACGTCAGAAGTCAAGGTCAAGGTCAGGGGACAGAGGTCAAGGTCAAGGTCAAAGGTCAAAGGTCAGAGGTCAGAGGTCAAAGGTCCAAGGTCAAGGTCAAACGACAGAGGTCAGAGGTCGAGGACACAGATCAGAGGTCAAGGTCAAAGGTCAGAGGTCAAGGTCAAGGTCAAACGTCAGAGGTCAAAGGTCAGAGGTCAAGGTCAAATGTCAAAGGTTAGAGGTCAAGGTCAAAGTTCAAAGGTCAAAGGTCAAGGTCAAAGGCCAGCGGTCAAGGTCAATGTCAAGGTCAAGGTCAAAGGTCAAATGTCAGAGGTCAGAGGTCAACGTTCCGAGGTCAAGGTCAAAGGTCAGAGGTCAAGGTCAAAGGTCAAAGGTCAAAGGTCAAAGGTCAAAGGTCAAAGGTCAAAGGTCAAAGGTCAAAGGTCAAAGGTCAAAGGTCAAAGGTCAAAGGTTAAAGGTCAAAGGTCAAAGGTCAAAGATCAGAAGTCAAAGGTCAGAGGTCAGAGGTCAGAGGTCAGAGGTCAGAGGTCAGAAGTAAGAGGTCAGAGGTCAAGGTCACGGTCAGAGGTCAAAAGTCAAAGGTCAAGGTCAAAGGTCAAATCTCAGAGGTCAGAGGTCAAGGTCAAAGGTTAGAGGTCAAGGTCAAAGGTCAAAGGTCAGAGGTCAAGGTCAAAGGTCAGAGGTCGAGGACAAAGGTCAGAGGTCAAGGTCAATGGTCAGAGGTCAAGGTCAAAGGTCAAAGGTTAAAGGTGAAGGTGAAAGTTCAAAGGTCAGAGGTCAAGGTCAAAGGTCAAAGGTCAGAGGTCAGAGGTCAAGGTCAAAGGTCAGAGGTCAAAGGCCAGAGGTCAAAGATCAGAGATCAAGATCATAGGTCAGAGGACAAGGTCAAATGTCAGAGAACAGAGGTCAAGGTCAAAGGTCAGAGGTCAAGGTCAAAGATCAGAGGACAAGGTCAAATGTCAGAGGTCAGAGGTCAAGGTCAAAGGTTAGAGGTCAAGGTCAAAGGTCAAACGTCAGAGGTAAGGTCAAAGGTCAAAGGTCAAAGGTCAAAGGTAAAGGGTCAAGGGTCAAAGGTCAAAGGTAAAGGGTCAAGGGTCAAGGGTCAAAGGTCAAAGGTCAAAGGTCAAAGGTCAAAGGTCAAAGATCAGAAGTCAAAGGTCAGAGGTCAGAGGTCAGAAGTCAGAGGACAGAGGTCAAGGTCACGGTCAGAGGTCAAAAGTCAAAGGTCAAGGTCAAAGGTCAAATCTCAGAGGTCAGAGGTCAAGGTCAAAGGTTAGAGGTCAAGGTCAAAGGTCAAGGTCAAAGGTCAAGGTCAGAGGTCAAAGGTCAGTGGTCAAGGTCAAGGTCAAAGGTCAGAGGTCAAGGTCAAATGTTAGAGGTCAAGGTCATAGGTCAAAGGTCAGAAGTCAAGGTCAATGGTCAGATGTCAAGGTCAAAGGCCAGAGGACAGAGGACAGAGGACAGAGGACAAGGTCAAGGTCAAGGTCAAGGTCAAGGTCAAGGTCAAGGTAAAGGTCAAAGGTCAAAGGTCAAAGGTCAAAGGTCAAAGGTCAAAGGTCAGAGGTCAGAGGTCAAAGGTCATAGTGTAAGAGGTCAAGGTCAAGGTCAAGGTCAAGGTCAAGGTCAAAGGTCAGAGGTCAAAGGTCAGAGGTCAAGGTCAAAGGTCAGAGGTCAAAGGTCAGAGGTCAAGGTCAAAGGTCAAAGGTCAGAGGTCAGAGGTCAAGGTCAAAGGTCAGAGGTCAAAGGCCAGAGGTCAGAGGTCAAGGTCACGGTCAGAGGTCAAAGGTCAAAGGTCAAGGTCAAAGGTTACATGTCAAGATCAAAGGACAGAGGTCAGAGGACAAGGTCAGATGTCAGAGGTAAAGGTCAAAGGTCAAAGGTCAGAGGTCAAGGTCAAAGGTTAGAGGTCAAGGTCAAAGGTCAGAGGTCAAGGTCAAAGGTCAGAGGTCGAGGACAAAGGTCAGAGGTCAAGGTCAATGGTCAGAGGTCAAGGTCAAAGGTCAAAGGTTAAAGGTGAAGGTGAAAGTTCAAAGGTCAGAGGTCAAGGTCAAAGGTCAAAGGTCAGAGGTCAGAGGTCAAGGTCAAAGGTCAGAGGTCAAAGGCCAGAGGTCAAAGATCAGAGATCAAGATCATAGGTCAGAGGACAAGGTCAAATGTCAGAGAACAGAGGTCAAGGTCAAAGGTCAGAGGTCAAGGTCAAAGATCAGAGGACAAGGTCAAATGTCAGAGGTCAGAGGTCAAGGTCAAAGGTTAGAGGTCAAGGTCAAAGGTCAAACGTCAGAGGTAAGGTCAAAGGTCAAAGGTCAAAGGTCAAAGGTAAAGGGTCAAGGGTCAAAGGTCAAAGGTAAAGGGTCAAGGGTCAAGGGTCAAAGGTCAAAGGTCAAAGGTCAAAGGTCAAAGGTCAAAGATCAGAAGTCAAAGGTCAGAGGTCAGAGGTCAGAAGTCAGAGGACAGAGGTCAAGGTCACGGTCAGAGGTCAAAAGTCAAAGGTCAAGGTCAAAGGTCAAATCTCAGAGGTCAGAGGTCAAGGTCAAAGGTTAGAGGTCAAGGTCAAAGGTCAAGGTCAAAGGTCAAGGTCAGAGGTCAAAGGTCAAAGGTTAAAGGTGAAGGTGAAAGTTCAAAGGTCAGAGGTCAAGGTCAAAGGTCAAAGGTCAGAGGTCAGAGGTCAAGGTCAAAGGTCAGAGGTCAAAGGCCAGAGGTCAGAGGTCAAGGTCACGGTCAGAGGTCAAAGGTCAAAGGTCAAGGTCAAAGGTCAAATCTCAGAGGTCAGAGGTCAAGGTCAAAGGTTTGATGTCAAGATCAAAGGACAGAGGTCAGAGGACAAGGTCAGATGTCAGAGGTAAAGGTCAAACGTCAAAGGTCAGAGGTCAAGGTCAAAGGTTAGAGGTCAAGGTCAAAGGTCAGAGGTCAAGGTCAAAGGTCAAAGGTCAAGGTCAAGATCAAACGTAACAGTTCAAAGGTCATAGGTGAATGGTGAAAGATCAAATTCAGATGTCAGAGGTCAAGGTCAAAGGTTAGAGGTCAATGTCAAAGGTCAAAGGTCAGAGATCAAGGTCAAACGTCAGAAGTCAAGGTCAAGGTCAGAGGACAGAGGTCAAGGTCAAGGTCAAAGGTCAAAGGTCAGAGGTCAGAGGTCAAAGGTCCGAGGTCAAGGTCAAACGTCAGAGGTCAAAGGTCAGAGGTCAAGGTCAAAGGTCAAAGGTTAAAGGTGAAGGTGAAAGTTCAAAGGTCAGAGGTCAAGGTCAAAGGTCAAAGGTCAGAGGTCAGATGTCAAGGTCAAAGGTCAAAGGTCAAAGGTCAAAGGTCAAAGGTCAAAGGTCAAAGGTCAAAGATCAGAAGTCAAAGGTCAGAGGTCAGAGGTCAGAAGTCGGAGGACAGAGGTCAAGGTCACGGTCAGAGGTCAAAAGTCAAAGGTCAAGGTCAAAGGTCAAATCTCAGAGGTCAAGGTCAAGGTCAAGGTCAAGGTCAAAGGTCAGAGGTCAAAGGTCAAAGGTTACATGTCAAGATCAAAGGACAGAGGTCAGAGGACAAGGTCAGATGTCAGAGGTAAAGGTCAAAGGTCAAAGGTCAGAGGTCAAGGTCAAAGGTCAGAGGTCGAGGACAAAGGTCAGAGGTCAAGGTCAATGGTCAGAGGTCAAGGTCAAAGGTCAAAGGTTAAAGGTGAAGGTGAAAGTTCAAAGGTCAGAGGTCAAGGTCAAAGGTCAAAGGTCAGAGGTCAGAGGTCAAGGTCAAAGGTCAGAGGTCAAAGGCCAGAGGTCAAAGATCAGAGATCAAGATCATAGGTCAGAGGACAAGGTCAAATGTCAGAGAACAGAGGTCAAGGTCAAAGGTCAGAGGTCAAGGTCAAAGATCAGAGGACAAGGTCAAATGTCAGAGGTCAGAGGTCAAGGTCAAAGGTTAGAGGTCAAGGTCAAAGGTCAAACGTCAGAGGTAAGGTCAAAGGTCAAAGGTCAAAGGTCAAAGGTAAAGGGTCAAGGGTCAAAGGTCAAAGGTAAAGGGTCAAGGGTCAAGGGTCAAAGGTCAAAGGTCAAAGGTTAGAGGTCAATGTCAAAGGTCAAAGGTCAGAGATCAAGGTCAAACGTCAGAAGTCAAGGTCAAGGTCAGAGGACAGAGGTCAAGGTCAAGGTCAAAGGTCAAAGGTCAGAGGTCAGAGGTCAAAGGTCCAAGGTCAAGGTCAAACGACAGAGGTCAGAGGTCAAGGTCAAGGTAAAAGATCAGAGGTCGAGGACACAGATCAGAGGTCAAGGTCAAAGGTCAGAGGTCAAGGTCAAGGTAAAACGTCAGAGGTCAAAGGTCAGAGGTCAAGGTCAAAGGTCAAAGGTTAAAGGTGAAGGTGAAAGTTCAAAGGTCAGAGGTCAAGGTCAAAGGTCAAAGGTCAGAGGTCAGATGTCAAGGTCAAAGGTCAAAGGTCAAAGGTCAAAGGTCAAAGGTCAAAGGTCAAAGATCAGAAGTCAAAGGTCAGAGGTCAGAGGTCAGAAGTCGGAGGACAGAGGTCAAGGTCACGGTCAGAGGTCAAAAGTCAAAGGTCAAGGTCAAAGGTCAAATCTCAGAGGTCAAGGTCAAGGTCAAGGTCAAGGTCAAAGGTCAGAGGTCAAAGGTCAGAGGTCAAAGGTCAGAGGTCAAGGTCAAAGGTCAAAGGTTAGAGGTCAAGGTCAAAGTTCAAAGGTCAAAGGTCAAGGTCAAAGGTCAAAGGTCAAGGTCAAAGGCCAGAGAACAGAGGTCAAAGGTCAGAGGTCAAGGTCAAAGATCAGAGGACAAGGTCAAATGTCAGAGGTCAGAGGTCAAGGTCAAAGGTTAGAGGTCAAGGTCAAAGGTCAAACGTCAGAGGTAAGGTCAAAGGTCAAAGGTCAAAGGTCAAAGGTAAAGGGTCAAGGGTCAAAGGTCAAAGGTAAAGGGTCAAGGGTCAAGGGTCAAAGGTCAAAGGTCAAAGGTCAAAGGTCAAAGGTCAAAGGTCAAAGGTCAAAGGTCAGAGGTCAGAGGTCAAAGGTCAGAGGTCAAGGTCAAAGGTCAGAGGTCAAGGTCAAGGTCAAAGGTCAAAGGTCAGAGGACAGAGGTCAGAGGTCAAGGTCATAGGTTAGAGGTCAAGGTCAAAGGTCAAACGTCAGAGGTCAAAGGTCAGAGGTCAAGGTCAGAGGTCAAAGGTCAGAGGTCAAGGTCAAGGTCAAGGTCAAAGGTCAGAGGTCAAGGTCAAAGGTCAAAGGTTAGAGGTCAAGGTCAAAGTTCAAAGGTCAGAGGTCAAGGTCAAAGGTTAGAGGTCAAGGTCAAAGACCAGCGGTCAAGGTCAATGTCCAGGTCAAGGTCAGAGGTCAGAGGTCAAGGTCAAAGGTCAGAGGTCAGAGGTGAGAGGTCAAGGTCAAAGGTCAAAGGTCAGATGTCAAGGTCAAAGGTCAAAGGTCAAGGTCAAAGGTAAGAGGTCAAAGGTCAAAGGTGAAAGGTGAAAGGTGAAAGGTCAAATTCAGATGTCAGAGGTCAAGGTCAAAGGTTAGAGGTCAAGGTCATAGGTCAAAGGTCAGAGGTCAAGGTCAATGGTCAGAGGTCAAGGTCAAAGGCCAGAGGACAGAGGACAAGGTCAAGGTCAAGGTCAAGGTCAAGGTCAAAGGTCAAAGGTCAAAGGTCAAAGGTCAAAGGTCAAAGGTCAAAGGTCAAAGGTCAGAGGTCAGAGGTCAAAGGTCAGAGGTCAAGGTCAAGGTCAAGGTCAAGGTCAAAGGTCAGAGGTCAAAGGTCAGAGGTCAAAGGTCAGAGGACAGAGGTCAAGGTCAAAGGTGAAAGGTGAAAGGTGAAAGGTCAAATTCAGATGTCAGAGGTCAAGGTCAAAGGTTAGAGGTCAATGTCAAAGGTCAAAGGTCAGAGATCAAGGTCAAACGTCAGAAGTCAAGGTCAAGGTCAGAGGACAGAGGTCAAGGTCAAGGTCAAAGGTCAAAGGTCAGAGGTCAGAGGTCAAAGGTCCAAGGTCAAGGTCAAACGACAGAGGTCAGAGGTCAAGGTCAAGGTAAAAGATCAGAGGTCGTGGACACAGATCAGAGGTCAAGGTCAAAGGTCAGAGGTCAAGGTCAAGGTCAAACGTCAGAGGTCAAAGGTCAGAGGTCAAAGGTCAGAGGTCAAGGTCAAAGGTCAAAGGTTAAAGGTGAAGGTGAAAGTTCAAAGGTCAGAGGTCAAGGTCAAAGGTCAAAGGTCAGAGGTCAGATGTCAAGGTCAAAGGTCAAAGGTCAAAGGTCAAAGATCAGAAGTCAAAGGTCAGAAGTCGGAGGACAGAGGTCAAGGTCACGGTCAGAGGTCAAAAGTCAAAGGTCAAGGTCAAAGGTCAAATCTCAGAGGTCAGAGGTCAAGGTCAAAGGTTAGAGGTCAAGGTCAAAGGTCAAGGTCAAAGGTCAAGGTCAGAGGTCAAAGGTCAGTGGTCAAGGTCAAGGTCAAAGGTCAGAGGTCAAAGGTCAAAGGTCAGAGGTCAGAGGTCAGAGATCAAGGTCAAACGTCAGAAGTCAAGGTCAAGGTCAGGGGACAGAGGTCAAGGTCAAGGTCAAAGGTCAAAGGTCAGAGGTCAGAGGTCAAAGGTCCAAGGTCAAGGTCAAACGACAGAGGTCAGAGGTCGAGGACACAGATCAGAGGTCAAGGTCAAAGGTCAGAGGTCAAGGTCAAGGTCAAACGTCAGAGGTCAAAGGTCAGAGGTCAAGGTCAAATGTCAAAGGTTAGAGGTCAAGGTCAAAGTTCAAAGGTCAAAGGTCAAGGTCAAAGGCCAGCGGTCAAGGTCAATGTCAAGGTCAAGGTCAAAGGTCAAATGTCAGAGGTCAGAGGTCAACGTTCCGAGGTCAAGGTCAAAGGTCAGAGGTCAGAGGTCAAGGTCAAAGGTCAAAGGTCAAAGGTCAAAGGTCAAAGGTCAAAGGTCAAAGGTCAAAGGTCAAAGGTCAAAGGTCAAAGGTCAAAGATCAGAAGTCAAAGGTCAGAGGTCAGAGGTCAGAGGTCAGAGGTCAGAGGTCAGAGGTCAGAAGTAAGAGGTCAGAGGTCAAGGTCACGGTCAGAGGTCAAAAGTCAAAGGTCAAGGTCAAAGGTCAAATCTCAGAGGTCAGAGGTCAAGGTCAAAGGTTAGAGGTCAAGGTCAAAGGTCAAAGGTCAGAGGTCAAGGTCAAAGGTCAGAGGTCGAGGACAAAGGTCAGAGGTCAAGGTCAATGGTCAGAGGTCAAGGTCAAAGGTCAAAGGTTAAAGGTGAAGGTGAAAGTTCAAAGGTCAGAGGTCAAGGTCAAAGGTCAAAGGTCAGAGGTCAGAGGTCAAGGTCAAAGGTCAGAGGTCAAAGGCCAGAGGTCAAAGATCAGAGATCAAGATCATAGGTCAGAGGACAAGGACAAAGGTCAGAGGTCAAGGTCAATGGTCAGAGGTCAAGGTCAAAGGTCAAAGGTTAAAGGTGAAGGTCAAAGTTCAAAGGTCAGAGGTCAAGGTCAAAGGTCAAAGGTCAGAGGTCAGAGGTCAAGGTCAAAGGTCAGAGGTCAAAGGCCAGAGGTCAAAGATCAGAGATCAAGATCATAGGTCAGAGGACAAGGTCAAATGTCAGAGAACAGAGGTCAAGGTCAAAGGTCAGAGGTCAAGGTCAAAGATCAGAGGACAAGGTCAAATGTCAGAGGATAGAGGTCAAGGTCAAAGGTTAGAGGTCAAGGTCAAAGGTCAAACGTCAGAGGTAAGGTCAAAGGTCAAAGGTCAAAGGTCAAAGGTAAAGGGTCAAGGGTCAAAGGTCAAAGGTAAAGGGTCAAGGGTCAAGGGTCAAAGGTCAAAGGTCAAAGGTCAAAGGTCAAAGGTCAAAGGTCAAAGATCAGAAGTCAAAGGTCAGAGGTCAGAGGTCAGAAGTCAGAGGACAGAGGTCAAGGTCACGGTCAGAGGTCAAAAGTCAAAGGTCAAGGTCAAAGGTCAAATCTCAGAGGTCAGAGGTCAAGGTCAAAGGTTAGAGGTCAAGGTCAAAGGTCAAGGTCAAAGGTCAAGGTCAGAGGTCAAAGGTCAGTGGTCAAGGTCAAGGTCAAGGTCAAAGGTCAGAGGTCAAGGTCAAATGTTAGAGGTCAAGGTCATAGGTCAAGGTCATAGGTCAAAGGTCAGAAGTCAAGGTCAATGGTCAGATGTCAAGGTCAAAGGCCAGAGGACAGAGGACAGAGGACAGAGGACAAGGTCAAGGTCAAGGTCAAGGTCAAGGTCAAGGTAAAGGTCAAAGGTCAAAGGTCAAAGGTCAAAGGTCAAAGGTCAAAGGTCAGAGGTCAGAGGTCAAAGGTCATAGTGTAAGAGGTCAAGGTCAAGGTCAAGGTCAAGGTCAAGGTCAAAGGTCAGAGGTCAAAGGTCAGAGGTCAAGGTCAAAGGTCAGAGGTCAAAGGTCAGAGGTCAAGGTCAAAGGTCAAAGGTCAGAGGTCAGAGGTCAAGGTCAAAGGTCAGAGGTCAAAGGCCAGAGGTCAGAGGTCAAGGTCACGGTCAGAGGTCAAAGGTCAAAGGTCAAGGTCAAAGGTCAAATCTCAGAGGTCAGAGGTCAAGGTCAAAGGTTACATGTCAAGATCAAAGGACAGAGGTCAGAGGACAAGGTCAGATGTCAGAGGTAAAGGTCAAAGGTCAAAGGTCAGAGGTCAAGGTCAAAGGTTAGAGGTCAAGGTCAAAGGTCAGAGGTCAAGGTCAAAGGTCAGA
This sequence comes from Lasioglossum villosulum, assembly GCA_963971365.1. Taxonomy (NCBI): domain Eukaryota; kingdom Metazoa; phylum Arthropoda; class Insecta; order Hymenoptera; family Halictidae; genus Lasioglossum; species Lasioglossum villosulum. Next base: position 23,343,581 of record OZ020498.1, on the reverse strand, counting down.
GGTCGAGGACAAAGGTCAGAGGTCAAGGTCAATGGTCAGAGGTCAAGGTCAAAGGTCAAAGGTTAAAGGTGAAGGTGAAAGTTCAAAGGTCAGAGGTCAAGGTCAAAGGTCAAAGGTCAGAGGTCAGAGGTCAAGGTCAAAGGTCAAAGGTCAAAGGTCAAAGGTCAGAGGTCAGAGGTCAAAGGTCAGAGGTCAAGGTCAAAGGTCAGAGGTCAAGGTCAAGGTCAAAGGTCAAAGGTCAGAGGACAGAGGTCAGAGGTCAAGGTCATAGGTTAGAGGTCAAGGTCAAAGGTCAAACGTCAGAGGTCAAAGGTCAGAGGTCAAGGTCAGAGGTCAAAGGTCAGAGGTCAAGGTCAAGGTCAAGGTCAAAGGTCAGAGGTCAAGGTCAAAGGTCAAAGGTTAGAGGTCAAGGTCAAAGTTCAAAGGTCAGAGGTCAAGGTCAAAGGTTAGAGGTCAAGGTCAAAGACCAGCGGTCAAGGTCAATGTCAAGGTCAAGGTCAGAGGTCAGAGGTCAAGGTCAAAGGTCAGAGGTCAGAGGTGAGAGGTCAAGGTCAAAGGTCAAAGGTCAGATGTCAAGATCAAAGGTCAAAGGTCAAGGTCAAAGGTAAGAGGTCAAAGGTCAAAGGTGAAAGGTGAAAGGTGAAAGGTCAAATTCAGATGTCAGAGGTCAAGGTCAAAGGTTAGAGGTCAAGGTCATAGGTCAAAGGTCAGAGGTCAAGGTCAATGGTCAGAGGTCAAGGTCAAAGGCCAGAGGACAGAGGACAAGGTCAAGGTCAAGGTCAAGGTCAAGGTCAAAGGTCAAAGGTCAAAGGTCAAAGGTCAAAGGTCAAAGGTCAAAGGTCAAAGGTCAGAGGTCAGAGGTCAAAGGTCAGAGGTCAAGGTCAAGGTCAAGGTCAAGGTCAAAGGTCAGAGGTCAAAGGTCAGAGGTCAAAGGTCAGAGGACAGAGGTCAAGGTCAAAGGTGAAAGGTGAAAGGTGAAAGGTCAAATTCAGATGTCAGAGGTCAAGGTCAAAGGTTAGAGGTCAATGTCAAAGGTCAAAGGTCAGAGATCAAGGTCAAACGTCAGAAGTCAAGGTCAAGGTCAGAGGACAGAGGTCAAGGTCAAGGTCAAAGGTCAAAGGTCAGAGGTCAGAGGTCAAAGGTCCAAGGTCAAGGTCAAACGACAGAGGTCAGAGGTCAAGGTCAAGGTAAAAGATCAGAGGTCGTGGACACAGATCAGAGGTCAAGGTCAAAGGTCAGAGGTCAAGGTCAAGGTCAAACGTCAGAGGTCAAAGGTCAGAGGTCAAAGGTCAGAGGTCAAGGTCAAAGGTCAAAGGTTAAAGGTGAAGGTGAAAGTTCAAAGGTCAGAGGTCAAGGTCAAAGGTCAAAGGTCAGAGGTCAGATGTCAAGGTCAAAGGTCAAAGGTCAAAGGTCAAAGATCAGAAGTCAAAGGTCAGAAGTCGGAGGACAGAGGTCAAGGTCACGGTCAGAGGTCAAAAGTCAAAGGTCAAGGTCAAAGGTCAAATCTCAGAGGTCAGAGGTCAAGGTCAAAGGTTAGAGGTCAAGGTCAAAGGTCAAGGTCAAAGGTCAAGGTCAGAGGTCAAAGGTCAGTGGTCAAGGTCAAGGTCAAAGGTCAGAGGTCAAAGGTCAAAGGTCAGAGGTCAGAGGTCAGAGATCAAGGTCAAACGTCAGAAGTCAAGGTCAAGGTCAGGGGACAGAGGTCAAGGTCAAGGTCAAAGGTCAAAGGTCAGAGGTCAGAGGTCAAAGGTCCAAGGTCAAGGTCAAACGACAGAGGTCAGAGGTCGAGGACACAGATCAGAGGTCAAGGTCAAAGGTCAGAGGTCAAGGTCAAGGTCAAACGTCAGAGGTCAAAGGTCAGAGGTCAAGGTCAAATGTCAAAGGTTAGAGGTCAAGGTCAAAGTTCAAAGGTCAAAGGTCAAGGTCAAAGGCCAGCGGTCAAGGTCAATGTCAAGGTCAAGGTCAAAGGTCAAATGTCAGAGGTCAGAGGTCAACGTTCCGAGGTCAAGGTCAAAGGTCAGAGGTCAAGGTCAAAGGTCAAAGGTCAAAGGTCAAAGGTCAAAGGTCAAAGGTCAAAGGTCAAAGGTCAAAGGTCAAAGGTCAAAGGTCAAAGATCAGAAGTCAAAGGTCAGAGGTCAGAGGTCAGAGGTCAGAGGTCAGAGGTCAGAGGTCAGAAGTAAGAGGTCAGAGGTCAAGGTCACGGTCAGAGGTCAAAAGTCAAAGGTCAAGGTCAAAGGTCAAATCTCAGAGGTCAGAGGTCAAGGTCAAAGGTTAGAGGTCAAGGTCAAAGGTCAAAGGTCAGAGGTCAAGGTCAAAGGTCAGAGGTCGAGGACAAAGGTCAGAGGTCAAGGTCAATGGTCAGAGGTCAAGGTCAAAGGTCAAAGGTTAAAGGTGAAGGTGAAAGTTCAAAGGTCAGAGGTCAAGGTCAAAGGTCAAAGGTCAGAGGTCAGAGGTCAAGGTCAAAGGTCAGAGGTCAAAGGCCAGAGGTCAAAGATCAGAGATCAAGATCATAGGTCAGAGGACAAGGACAAAGGTCAGAGGTCAAGGTCAATGGTCAGAGGTCAAGGTCAAAGGTCAAAGGTTAAAGGTGAAGGTCAAAGTTCAAAGGTCAGAGGTCAAGGTCAAAGGTCAAAGGTCAGAGGTCAGAGGTCAAGGTCAAAGGTCAGAGGTCAAAGGCCAGAGGTCAAAGATCAGAGATCAAGATCATAGGTCAGAGGACAAGGTCAAATGTCAGAGAACAGAGGTCAAGGTCAAAGGTCAGAGGTCAAGGTCAAAGATCAGAGGACAAGGTCAAATGTCAGAGGATAGAGGTCAAGGTCAAAGGTTAGAGGTCAAGGTCAAAGGTCAAACGTCAGAGGTAAGGTCAAAGGTCAAAGGTCAAAGGTCAAAGGTAAAGGGTCAAGGGTCAAAGGTCAAAGGTAAAGGGTCAAGGGTCAAGGGTCAAAGGTCAAAGGTCAAAGGTCAAAGGTCAAAGGTCAAAGGTCAAAGATCAGAAGTCAAAGGTCAGAGGTCAGAGGTCAGAAGTCAGAGGACAGAGGTCAAGGTCACGGTCAGAGGTCAAAAGTCAAAGGTCAAGGTCAAAGGTCAAATCTCAGAGGTCAGAGGTCAAGGTCAAAGGTTAGAGGTCAAGGTCAAAGGTCAAGGTCAAAGGTCAAGGTCAGAGGTCAAAGGTCAGTGGTCAAGGTCAAGGTCAAGGTCAAAGGTCAGAGGTCAAGGTCAAATGTTAGAGGTCAAGGTCATAGGTCAAAGGTCAGAAGTCAAGGTCAATGGTCAGATGTCAAGGTCAAAGGCCAGAGGACAGAGGACAGAGGACAGAGGACAAGGTCAAGGTCAAGGTCAAGGTCAAGGTCAAGGTAAAGGTCAAAGGTCAAAGGTCAAAGGTCAAAGGTCAAAGGTCAAAGGTCAGAGGTCAGAGGTCAAAGGTCATAGTGTAAGAGGTCAAGGTCAAGGTCAAGGTCAAGGTCAAGGTCAAAGGTCAGAGGTCAAAGGTCAGAGGTCAAGGTCAAAGGTCAGAGGTCAAAGGTCAGAGGTCAAGGTCAAAGGTCAAAGGTCAGAGGTCAGAGGTCAAGGTCAAAGGTCAGAGGTCAAAGGCCAGAGGTCAGAGGTCAAGGTCACGGTCAGAGGTCAAAGGTCAAAGGTCAAGGTCAAAGGTCAAATCTCAGAGGTCAGAGGTCAAGGTCAAAGGTTACATGTCAAGATCAAAGGACAGAGGTCAGAGGACAAGGTCAGATGTCAGAGGTAAAGGTCAAAGGTCAAAGGTCAGAGGTCAAGGTCAAAGGTTAGAGGTCAAGGTCAAAGGTCAGAGGTCAAGGTCAAAGGTCAGAGGTCGAGGACAAAGGTCAGAGGTCAAGGTCAATGGTCAGAGGTCAAGGTCAAAGGTCAAAGGTTAAAGGTGAAGGTGAAAGTTCAAAGGTCAGAGGTCAAGGTCAAAGGTCAAAGGTCAGAGGTCAGAGGTCAAGGTCAAAGGTCAGAGGTCAAAGGCCAGAGGTCAAAGATCAGAGATCAAGATCATAGGTCAGAGGACAAGGTCAAATGTCAGAGAACAGAGGTCAAGGTCAAAGGTCAGAGGTCAAGGTCAAAGATCAGAGGACAAGGTCAAATGTCAGAGGTCAGAGGTCAAGGTCAAAGGTTAGAGGTCAAGGTCAAAGGTCAAACGTCAGAGGTAAGGTCAAAGGTCAAAGGTCAAAGGTCAAAGGTAAAGGGTCAAGGGTCAAAGGTCAAAGGTAAAGGGTCAAGGGTCAAGGGTCAAAGGTCAAAGGTCAAAGGTCAAAGGTCAAAGGTCAAAGATCAGAAGTCAAAGGTCAGAGGTCAGAGGTCAGAAGTCAGAGGACAGAGGTCAAGGTCACGGTCAGAGGTCAAAAGTCAAAGGTCAAGGTCAAAGGTCAAATCTCAGAGGTCAGAGGTCAAGGTCAAAGGTTAGAGGTCAAGGTCAAAGGTCAAGGTCAAAGGTCAAGGTCAGAGGTCAAAGGTCAAAGGTTAAAGGTGAAGGTGAAAGTTCAAAGGTCAGAGGTCAAGGTCAAAGGTCAAAGGTCAGAGGTCAGAGGTCAAGGTCAAAGGTCAGAGGTCAAAGGCCAGAGGTCAGAGGTCAAGGTCACGGTCAGAGGTCAAAGGTCAAAGGTCAAGGTCAAAGGTCAAATCTCAAAGGTCAGAGGTCAAGGTCAAAGGTTTGATGTCAAGATCAAAGGACAGAGGTCAGAGGACAAGGTCAGATGTCAGAGGTAAAGGTCAAAGGTCAAAGGTCAGAGGTCAAGGTCAAAGGTTAGAGGTCAAGGTCAAAGGTCAGAGGTCAAGGTCAAAGGTCAAAGGTCAAGGTCAAGATCAAACGTAACAGTTCAAAGGTCATAGGTGAATGGTGAAAGATCAAATTCAGATGTCAGAGGTCAAGGTCAAAGGTTAGAGGTCAATGTCAAAGGTCAAAGGTCAGAGATCAAGGTCAAACGTCAGAAGTCAAGGTCAAGGTCAGAGGACAGAGGTCAAGGTCAAGGTCAAAGGTCAAAGGTCAGAGGTCAGAGGTCAAAGGTCCAAGGTCAAGGTCAAACGTCAGAGGTCAAAGGTCAGAGGTCAAGGTCAAAGGTCAAAGGTTAAAGGTGAAGGTGAAAGTTCAAAGGTCAGAGGTCAAGGTCAAAGGTCAAAGGTCAGAGGTCAGATGTCAAGGTCAAAGGTCAAAGGTCAAAGGTCAAAGGTCAAAGGTCAAAGGTCAAAGATCAGAAGTCAAAGGTCAGAGGTCAGAGGTCAGAAGTCGGAGGACAGAGGTCAAGGTCACGGTCAGAGGTCAAAAGTCAAAGGTCAAGGTCAAAGGTCAAATCTCAGAGGTCAAGGTCAAGGTCAAGGTCAAGGTCAAGGTCAAAGGTCAGAGGTCAAAGGTCAGAGGTCAAAGGTCAGAGGTCAAGGTCAAAGGTCAAAGGTTAGAGGTCAAGGTCAAAGTTCAAAGGTCAAAGGTCAAGGTCAAAGGCCAGCGGTCAAGGTCAATGTCAAGGTCAAGGTCAAAGGTCAAATGTCAGAGGTCAGGGGTCAAAGTTCCGAGGTCAAGGTCAAAGGTCAGAGGTCAAGGTCAAAGGTCAAAGGTCAAAGGTCAAAGGTCAAAGGTCAAAGGTCAAAGGTCAAAGGTCAAAGGTCAAAGGTCAAAGGTCAAAGGTCAAAGGTCAAAGGTCAAAGGTCAAAGGTCAGAAGTCAAAGGTCAGAGGTCAGAGGTCAGAGGTCGAGGACAAAGGTCAGAGGTCAAGGTCAAAGGTCAGAGGTCAAGGTCAAAGGTCAAAGGTCAAAGGTGAAGGTGAAAGGTCAAAGGTCAAAGGTCAAAGGTCAAAGGTCAAAGATCAGAAGTCAAAGGTCAGAGGTCAGAGGTCAGAGGTCAGAAGTCAGAGGACAGAGGTCAAGGTCACGGTCAGAGGTCAAAAGTCAAAGGTCAAGGTCAAAGGTCAAATCTCAGAGGTCAGAGGTCAAGGTCAAAGGTTAGAGGTCAAGGTCAAAGGTCAAGGTCAAAGGTCAAGGTCAGAGGTCAAAGGTCAGTGGTCAAGGTCAAGGTCAAAGGTCAGAGGTCAAGGTCAAGGTCAAGGTCAAAGGTCAGAGGTCAAAGGTCAGAGGTCAAGGTCAAAGGTCAAAGGTTAGAGGTCAAGGTCAAAGTTCAAAGGTCAAAGGTCAAGGTCAAAGGCCAGCGGTCAAGGTCAATGTCAAGGTCAAGGTCAAAGGTCAAATGTCAGAGGTCAGGGGTCAAAGTTCCGAGGTCAAGGTCAAAGGTCAGAGGTCAAAGGTCAGAGGTCAAAGGTCAAAGGTCAGAGGTCAAAGGCCAGAGGTCAGAGGTCAAGGTCACGGTCAGAGGTCAAAGGTCAAAGGTCAAGGTCAAAGGTCAAATCTCAGAGGTCAGAGGTCAAGGTCAAAGGTTAGAGGTCAAGATCAAAGGACAGAGGTCAGAGGACAAGGTCAGATGTCAGAGGTAAAGGTCAAAGGTCAAAGGTCAGAGGTCAAGGTCAAAGGCTAGAGGTCAAGGTCAAAGGTCAGAGGTCAAGGTCAAAGGTCAAAGGTCAAGGTCAAGATCAAACGTAACAGTTCAAAGGTCATAGGTGAATGGTGAAAGATCAAATTCAGATGTCAGAGGTCAAGGTCAAATGTTAGAGGTCAAGGTCATAGGTCAAAGGTCAGAGGTCAAGGTCAATGGTCAGAGGCCAAGGTCAAAGGCCAGAGGACAGAGGACAAGGTCAAGGTCAAGGTCAAGGTCAAGGTAAAGGTCAAAGGTCAAAGGTCAAAGGTCAAAGGTCAAAGGTCAGAGGTCAGAGGTCAAAGGTCATAGTGTAAGAGGTGAAGGTCAAGGTCAAGGTCAAGGTCAAGGTCAAGGTCAAGGTTAAGGTCAAAGGTCAGAGGTCAAAGGTCAGAGGTCAGAGGTCAAGGTCAGCGGTCAAAGGTCAGAGGTCAAGGTCAATGTCAAGGTCAAGGTCAAAGGTCAAATGTCAGAGGTCAGGGGTCAAAGTTCCGAGATCAAGGTCAAAGGTCAGAGGTCAAGGTCAAATGTTAGAGGTCAAGGTCATAGGTCAAAGGTCAGAGGTCAAGGTCAATGGTCAGATGTCAAGGTCAAAGGCCAGAGGACAGAGGACAAGGTCAAGGTCAAGGTCAAGGTCAAGGTCAAGGTCAAGGTCAAGGTCAAGGTCAAGGTCAAGGTCAAGGTAAAGGTCAAAGGTCAAAGGTCAAAGGTCAAAGGTCAAAGGTCAAAGGTCAGAGGTCAGAGGTCAAAGGTCAGAGGTCAAGGTCAAAGGACAGAGGTCAAAGGTCAGAGGTCAAGGTCAAAGGTCAAAGGTTAAAGGTGAAGGTGAAAGTTCAAAGGTCAGAGGTCAAGGTCAAAGGTCAAAGGTCAAAGGTCAGAGGTCAGAGGTCAAAGGTCAGAGATCAAGGTCAAAGGTCAGAGGTCAAGGTCAAGGTCAAAGGTCAAAGGTCAGAGGACAGAGGTCAGAGGTCAAGGTCATAGGTTAGAGGTCAAGGTCAAAGGTCAAACGTCAGAGGTCAAAGGTCAGAGGTCAAGGTCAGAGGTCAAAGGTCAGAGGTCAAGGTCAAGGTCAAGGTCAAAGGTCAGAGGTCAAGGTCAAAGGTCAAAGGTTAGAGGTCAAGGTCAAAGTTCAAAGGTCAGAGGTCAAGGTCAAAGGTTAGAGGTCAAGGTCAAAGACCAGCGGTCAAGGTCAATGTCAAGGTCAAGGTCAGAGGTCAGAGGTCAAGGTCAAAGGTCAGAGGTCAGAGGTGAGAGGTCAAGGTCAAAGGTCAAAGGTCAGATGTCAAGGTCAAAGGTCAAAGGTCAAGGTCAAAGGTAAGAGGTCAAAGGTCAAAGGTGAAAGGTGAAAGGTGAAAGGTCAAATTCAGATGTCAGAGGTCAAGGTCAAAGGTTAGAGGTCAAGGTCATAGGTCAAAGGTCAGAGGTCAAGGTCAATGGTCAGAGGTCAAGGTCAAAGGCCAGAGGACAGAGGACAAGGTCAAGGTCAAGGTCAAGGTCAAGGTCAAAGGTCAAAGGTCAAAGGTCAAAGGTCAAAGGTCAAAGGTCAAAGGTCAAAGGTCAGAGGTCAGAGGTCAAAGGTCAGAGGTCAAGGTCAAGGTCAAGGTCAAGGTCAAAGGTCAGAGGTCAAAGGTCAGAGGACAGAGGTCAAGGTCAAAGGTGAAAGGTGAAAGGTGAAAGGTCAAATTCAGATGTCAGAGGTCAAGGTCAAAGGTTAGAGGTCAATGTCAAAGGTCAAAGGTCAAAGGTCAAAGGTCAAAGATCAGAAGTCAAAGGTCAGAGGTCAGAGGTCAGAAGTCGGAGGACAGAGGTCAAGGTCACGGTCAGAGGTCAAAAGTCAAAGGTCAAGGTCAAAGGTCAAATCTCAGAGGTCAGAGGTCAAGGTCAAAGGTTAGAGGTCAAGGTCAAAGGTCAAGGTCAAAGGTCAAGGTCAGAGGTCAAAGGTCAGTGGTCAAGGTCAAGGTCAAAGGTCAGAGGTCAAAGGTCAGAGGTCAGAGGTCAGAGATCAAGGTCAAACGTCAGAAGTCAAGGTCAAGGTCAGGGGACAGAGGTCAAGGTCAAGGTCAAAGGTCAAAGGTCAGAGGTCAGAGGTCAAAGGTCCAAGGTCAAGGTCAAACGACAGAGGTCAGAGGTCGAGGACACAGATCAGAGGTCAAGGTCAAAGGTCAGAGGTCAAGGTCAAGGTCAAACGTCAGAGGTCAAAGGTCAGAGGTCAAGGTCAAATGTCAAAGGTTAGAGGTCAAGGTCAAAGTTCAAAGGTCAAAGGTCAAGGTCAAAGGCCAGCGGTCAAGGTCAATGTCAAGGTCAAGGTCAAAGGTCAAATGTCAGAGGTCAGAGGTCAACGTTCCGAGGTCAAGGTCAAAGGTCAGAGGTCAAGGTCAAAGGTCAAAGGTCAAAGGTCAAAGGTCAAAGGTCAAAGGTCAAAGGTCAAAGGTCAAAGGTTAAAGGTCAAAGGTCAAAGGTCAAAGATCAGAAGTCAGAGGTCAGAGGTCAGAGGTCAGAGGTCAGAGGTCAGAGGTCAGAAGTAAGAGGTCAGAGGTCAAGGTCACGGTCAGAGGTCAAAAGTCAAAGGTCAAGGTCAAAGGTCAAATCTCAGAGGTCAGAGGTCAAGGTCAAAGGTTAGAGGTCAAGGTCAAAGGTCAAAGGTCAGAGGTCAAGGTCAAAGGTCAGAGGTCGAGGACAAAGGTCAGAGGTCAAGGTCAATGGTCAGAGGTCAAGGTCAAAGGTCAAAGGTTAAAGGTGAAGGTGAAAGTTCAAAGGTCAGAGGTCAAGGTCAAAGGTCAAAGGTCAGAGGTCAGAGGTCAAGGTCAAAGGTCAGAGGTCAAAGGCCAGAGGTCAAAGATCAGAGATCAAGATCATAGGTCAGAGGACAAGGTCAAATGTCAGAGAACAGAGGTCAAGGTCAAAGGTCAGAGGTCAAGGTCAAAGATCAGAGGACAAGGTCAAATGTCAGAGGTCAGAGGTCAAGGTCAAAGGTTAGAGGTCAAGGTCAAAGGTCAAACGTCAGAGGTAAGGTCAAAGGTCAAAGGTCAAAGGTCAAAGGTAAAGGGTCAAGGGTCAAAGGTCAAAGGTAAAGGGTCAAGGGTCAAGGGTCAAAGGTCAAAGGTCAAAGGTCAAAGGTCAAAGGTCAAAGATCAGAAGTCAAAGGTCAGAGGTCAGAGGTCAGAAGTCAGAGGACAGAGGTCAAGGTCACGGTCAGAGGTCAAAAGTCAAAGGTCAAGGTCAAAGGTCAAATCTCAGAGGTCAGAGGTCAAGGTCAAAGGTTAGAGGTCAAGGTCAAAGGTCAAGGTCAAAGGTCAAGGTCAGAGGTCAAAGGTCAGTGGTCAAGGTCAAGGTCAAAGGTCAGAGGTCAAGGTCAAATGTTAGAGGTCAAGGTCATAGGTCAAAGGTCAGAAGTCAAGGTCAATGGTCAGATGTCAAGGTCAAAGGCCAGAGGACAGAGGACAGAGGACAGAGGACAAGGTCAAGGTCAAGGTCAAGGTCAAGGTCAAGGTAAAGGTCAAAGGTCAAAGGTCAAAGGTCAAAGGTCAAAGGTCAAAGGTCAGAGGTCAGAGGTCAAAGGTCATAGTGTAAGAGGTCAAGGTCAAGGTCAAGGTCAAGGTCAAAGGTCAGAGGTCAAAGGTCAGAGGTCAAGGTCAAAGGTCAGAGGTCAAAGGTCAGAGGTCAAGGTCAAAGGTCAAAGGTCAGAGGTCAGAGGTCAAGGTCAAAGGTCAGAGGTCAAAGGCCAGAGGTCAGAGGTCAAGGTCACGGTCAGAGGTCAAAGGTCAAAGGTCAAGGTCAAAGGTTACATGTCAAGATCAAAGGACAGAGGTCAGAGGACAAGGTCAGATGTCAGAGGTAAAGGTCAAAGGTCAAAGGTCAGAGGTCAAGGTCAAAGGTTAGAGGTCAAGGTCAAAGGTCAGAGGTCAAGGTCAAAGGTCAGAGGTCGAGGACAAAGGTCAGAGGTCAAGGTCAATGGTCAGAGGTCAAGGTCAAAGGTCAAAGGTTAAAGGTGAAGGTGAAAGTTCAAAGGTCAGAGGTCAAGGTCAAAGGTCAAAGGTCAGAGGTCAGAGGTCAAGGTCAAAGGTCAGAGGTCAAAGGCCAGAGGTCAAAGATCAGAGATCAAGATCATAGGTCAGAGGACAAGGTCAAATGTCAGAGAACAGAGGTCAAGGTCAAAGGTCAGAGGTCAAGGTCAAAGATCAGAGGACAAGGTCAAATGTCAGAGGTCAGAGGTCAAGGTCAAAGGTTAGAGGTCAAGGTCAAAGGTCAAACGTCAGAGGTAAGGTCAAAGGTCAAAGGTCAAAGGTCAAAGGTAAAGGGTCAAGGGTCAAAGGTCAAAGGTAAAGGGTCAAGGGTCAAGGGTCAAAGGTCAAAGGTCAAAGGTCAAAGGTCAAAGGTCAAAGATCAGAAGTCAAAGGTCAGAGGTCAGAGGTCAGAAGTCAGAGGACAGAGGTCAAGGTCACGGTCAGAGGTCAAAAGTCAAAGGTCAAGGTCAAAGGTCAAATCTCAGAGGTCAGAGGTCAAGGTCAAAGGTTAGAGGTCAAGGTCAAAGGTCAAGGTCAAAGGTCAAGGTCAGAGGTCAAAGGTCAAAGGTTAAAGGTGAAGGTGAAAGTTCAAAGGTCAGAGGTCAAGGTCAAAGGTCAAAGGTCAGAGGTCAGAGGTCAAGGTCAAAGGTCAGAGGTCAAAGGCCAGAGGTCAGAGGTCAAGGTCACGGTCAGAGGTCAAAGGTCAAAGGTCAAGGTCAAAGGTCAAATCTCAGAGGTCAGAGGTCAAGGTCAAAGGTTTGATGTCAAGATCAAAGGACAGAGGTCAGAGGACAAGGTCAGATGTCAGAGGTAAAGGTCAAAGGTCAAAGGTCAGAGGTCAAGGTCAAAGGTTAGAGGTCAAGGTCAAAGGTCAGAGGTCAAGGTCAAAGGTCAAAGGTCAAGGTCAAGATCAAACGTAACAGTTCAAAGGTCATAGGTGAATGGTGAAAGATCAAATTCAGATGTCAGAGGTCAAGGTCAAAGGTTAGAGGTCAATGTCAAAGGTCAAAGGTCAGAGATCAAGGTCAAACGTCAGAAGTCAAGGTCAAGGTCAGAGGACAGAGGTCAAGGTCAAGGTCAAAGGTCAAAGGTCAGAGGTCAGAGGTCAAAGGTCCGAGGTCAAGGTCAAACGTCAGAGGTCAAAGGTCAGAGGTCAAGGTCAAAGGTCAAAGGTTAAAGGTGAAGGTGAAAGTTCAAAGGTCAGAGGTCAAGGTCAAAGGTCAAAGGTCAGAGGTCAGATGTCAAGGTCAAAGGTCAAAGGTCAAAGGTCAAAGGTCAAAGGTCAAAGGTCAAAGGTCAAAGATCAGAAGTCAAAGGTCAGAGGTCAGAGGTCAGAAGTCGGAGGACAGAGGTCAAGGTCACGGTCAGAGGTCAAAAGTCAAAGGTCAAGGTCAAAGGTCAAATCTCAGAGGTCAAGGTCAAGGTCAAGGTCAAGGTCAAAGGTCAGAGGTCAAAGGTCAAAGGTTACATGTCAAGATCAAAGGACAGAGGTCAGAGGACAAGGTCAGATGTCAGAGGTAAAGGTCAAAGGTCAAAGGTCAGAGGTCAAGGTCAAAGGTTAGAGGTCAAGGTCAAAGGTCAGAGGTCAAGGTCAAAGGTCAGAGGTCGAGGACAAAGGTCAGAGGTCAAGGTCAATGGTCAGAGGTCAAGGTCAAAGGTCAAAGGTTAAAGGTGAAGGTGAAAGTTCAAAGGTCAGAGGTCAAGGTCAAAGGTCAAAGGTCAGAGGTCAGAGGTCAAGGTCAAAGGTCAGAGGTCAAAGGCCAGAGGTCAAAGATCAGAGATCAAGATCATAGGTCAGAGGACAAGGTCAAATGTCAGAGAACAGAGGTCAAGGTCAAAGGTCAGAGGTCAAGGTCAAAGATCAGAGGACAAGGTCAAATGTCAGAGGACAGAGGTCAAGGTCAAAGGTTAGAGGTCAAGGTCAAAGGTCAAACGTCAGAGGTAAGGTCAAAGGTCAAAGGTCAAAGGTCAAAGGTAAAGGGTCAAGGGTCAAAGGTCAAAGGTAAAGGGTCAAGGGTCAAGGGTCAAAGGTCAAAGGTCAAAGGTCAAAGGTCAAAGGTCAAAGATCAGAAGTCAAAGGTCAGAGGTCAGAGGTCAGAAGTCAGAGGACAGAGGTCAAGGTCACGGTCAGAGGTCAAAAGTCAAAGGTCAAGGTCAAAGGTCAAATCTCAGAGGTCAGAGGTCAAGGTCAAAGGTTAGAGGTCAAGGTCAAAGGTCAAGGTCAAAGGTCAAGGTCAGAGGTCAAAGGTCAAAGGTTAAAGGTGAAGGTGAAAGTTCAAAGGTCAGAGGTCAAGGTCAAAGGTCAAAGGTCAGAGGTCAGAGGTCAAGGTCAAAGGTCAGAGGTCAAAGGCCAGAGGTCAGAGGTCAAGGTCACGGTCAGAGGTCAAAGGTCAAAGGTCAAGGTCAAAGGTCAAATCTCAGAGGTCAGAGGTCAAGGTCAAAGGTTTGATGTCAAGATCAAAGGACAGAGGTCAGAGGACAAGGTCAGATGTCAGAGGTAAAGGTCAAAGGTCAAAGGTCAGAGGTCAAGGTCAAAGGTTAGAGGTCAAGGTCAAAGGTCAGAGGTCAAGGTCAAAGGTCAAAGGTCAAGGTCAAGATCAAACGTAACAGTTCAAAGGTCATAGGTGAATGGTGAAAGATCAAATTCAGATGTCAGAGGTCAAGGTCAAAGGTTAGAGGTCAATGTCAAAGGTCAAAGGTCAGAGATCAAGGTCAAACGTCAGAAGTCAAGGTCAAGGTCAGAGGACAGAGGTCAAGGTCAAGGTCAAAGGTCAAAGGTCAGAGGTCAGAGGTCAAAGGTCCGAGGTCAAGGTCAAACGTCAGAGGTCAAAGGTCAGAGGTCAAGGTCAAAGGTCAAAGGTTAAAGGTGAAGGTGAAAGTTCAAAGGTCAGAGGTCAAGGTCAAAGGTCAAAGGTCAGAGGTCAGATGTCAAGGTCAAAGGTCAAAGGTCAAAGGTCAAAGGTCAAAGGTCAAAGGTCAAAGGTCAAAGATCAGAAGTCAAAGGTCAGAGGTCAGAGGTCAGAAGTCGGAGGACAGAGGTCAAGGTCACGGTCAGAGGTCAAAAGTCAAAGGTCAAGGTCAAAGGTCAAATCTCAGAGGTCAAGGTCAAGGTCAAGGTCAAGGTCAAAGGTCAGAGGTCAAAGGTCAGAGGTCAAAGGTCAGAGGTCAAGGTCAAAGGTCAAAGGTTAGAGGTCAAGGTCAAAGTTCAAAGGTCAAAGGTCAAGGTCAAAGGCCAGCGGTCAAGGTCAATGTCAAGGTCAAGGTCAAAGGTCAAATGTCAGAGGTCAGGGGTCAAAGTTCCGAGGTCAAGGTCAAAGGTCAGAGGTCAAGGTCAAAGGTCAAAGGTCAAAGGTCAAAGGTCAAAGGTCAAAGGTCAAAGGTCAAAGGTCAAAGGTCAAAGGTCAAAGGTCAAAGGTCAAAGGTCAAAGGTCAAAGGTCAAAGGTCAAAGGTCAAAGGTCAAAGGTCAGAAGTCAAAGGTCAGAGGTCAGAGGTCAGAGGTCAGAAGTCAGAGGTCAGAGGTCAAGGTCACGGTCAGAGGTCAAAAGTCAAAGGTCAAGGTCAAAGGTCAAATCTCAGAGGTCAGAGGTCAAGGTCAAAGTTTAGAGGTCAAGGTCAAAGGTCAAAGGTCAGAGGTCAAGGTCAAAGGTCAGAGGTCAAAGGTTAAAGGTGAAGGTGAAAGTTCAAAGGTCAGAGGTCAAGGTCAAAGGTCAAAGGTCAGAGGTCAGAGGTCAAGGTCAAAGGTCAGAGGTCAAAGGCCAGAGGTCAGAGGTCAAGGTCACGGTCAGAGGTCAAAGGTCAAAGGTCAAGGTCAAAGGTCAAATCTCAGAGGTCAGAGGTCAAGGTCAAAGGTTAGAGGTCAAGATCAAAGGACAGAGGTCAGAGGACAAGGTCAGATGTCAGAGGTAAAGGTCAAAGGTCAAAGGTCAGAGGTCAAGGTCAAAGGCTAGAGGTCAAGGTCAAAGGTCAGAGGTCAAGGTCAAAGGTCAAAGGTCAAGGTCAAGATCAAACGTAACAGTTCAAAGGTCATAGGTGAATGGTGAAAGATCAAATTCAGATGTCAGAGGTCAAGGTCAAATGTTAGAGGTCAAGGTCATAGGTCAAAGGTCAGAGGTCAAGGTCAATGGTCAGAGGCCAAGGTCAAAGGCCAGAGGACAGAGGACAAGGTCAAGGTCAAGGTCAAGGTCAAGGTAAAGGTCAAAGGTCAAAGGTCAAAGGTCAAAGGTCAGAGGTCAGAGGTCAAAGGTCATAGTGTAAGAGGTGAAGGTCAAGGTCAAGGTCAAGGTTAAGGTCAAAGGTCAGAGGTCAAAGGTCAGAGGTCAGAGGTCAAGGTCAGCGGTCAAAGGTCAGAGGTCAAGGTCAATGTCAAGGTCAAGGTCAAAGGTCAAATGTCAGAGGTCAGGGGTCAAAGTTCCGAGGTCAAGGTCAAAGGTCAGAGGTCAAGGTCAAATGTTAGAGGTCAAGGTCATAGGTCAAAGGTCAGAGGTCAAGGTCAATGGTCAGATGTCAAGGTCAAAGGCCAGAGGACAGAGGACAAGGTCAAGGTCAAGGTCAAGGTCAAGGTAAAGGTCAAAGGTCAAAGGTCAAAGGTCAAAGGTCAAAGGTCAAAGGTCAGAGGTCAGAGGTCAAAGTCAAGGTAAAGGTCAAAGGTCAAAGGTCAAAGGTCAGAGGTCAGAGGTCAAAGGTCATAGTGTAAGAGGTCAAGGTCAAGGTCAAGGTCAAGGTCAAGGTCAAGGTCAAGGTCAAGGTCAAGGTCAAGGTCAAGGTCAAAGGTCAGAGGTCAAAGGTCAGAGGTCAAGGTCAGAGGTCAAAGGTCAGAGGTCAAGGTCAAGGTCAAGGTCAAAGGTCAGAGGTCAAGGTCAAAGGTCAAAGGTTAGAGGTCAAGGTCAAAGTTCAAAGGTCAGAGGTCAAAGTCAAAGGTTAGAGGTCAAGGTCAAAGACCAGCGGTCAAGGTCAATGTCAAGGTCAAGGTCAGAGGTCAGAGGTCAAGGTCAAAGGTCAGAGGTCAGAGGTCAGAGGTCAGAGGTCAGAGGTCAGAGGTCAGAGGTCAAAGGTCCAAGGTCAAGGTCAAACGTCAGAGGTCAAGGTCAAGGTCAAAGATCAGAGGCCAAGGTCTAAGGTCAGAGGTCAAGATCAAAGGACAGAGGTCAGAGGACAAGGTCAGATGTCAGAGGTAAATGTCAAAGGTCAAAGGTCAGAGGTCAAGGTCAAAGGTCAAAGATCAGAAGTCAAAGGTCAGAGGTCAGAGGTCAGAAGTCGGAGGACAGAGGTCAAGGTCACGGTCAGAGGTCAAAAGTCAAAGGTCAAGGTCAAAGGTCAAATCTCAGAGGTCAAGGTCAAGGTCAAGGTCAAGGTCAAAGGTCAGAGGTCAAAGGTCAGAGGTCAAAGGTCAGAGGTCAAGGTCAAAGGTCAAAGGTTAGAGGTCAAGGTCAAAGTTCAAAGGTCAAAGGTCAAGGTCAAAGGCCAGAGAACAGAGGTCAAGGTCAAAGGTCAGAGGTCAAGGTCAAAGATCAGAGGACAAGGTCAAATGTCAGAGGTCAGAGGTCAAGGTCAAAGGTTAGAGGTCAAGGTCAAAGGTCAAACGTCAGAGGTAAGGTCAAAGGTCAAAGGTCAAAGGTCAAAGGTAAAGGGTCAAGGGTCAAGGGTCAAAGGTCAAAGGTCAAAGGTCAAAGGTGAAAGGTCAAAGGTCAAAGGTCAAAGGTCAGAGGTCAGAGGTCAAAGGTCAGAGGTCAAGGTCAAAGGTCAGAGGTCAAGGTCAAGGTCAAAGGTCAAAGGTCAGAGGACAGAGGTCAGAGGTCAAGGTCATAGGTTAGAGGTCAAGGTCAAAGGTCAAACGTCAGAGGTCAAAGGTCAGAGGTCAAGGTCAGAGGTCAAAGGTCAGAGGTCAAGGTCAAGGTCAAGGTCAAAGGTCAGAGGTCAAGGTCAAAGGTCAAAGGTTAGAGGTCAAGGTCAAAGTTCAAAGGTCAGAGGTCAAGGTCAAAGGTTAGAGGTCAAGGTCAAAGACCAGCGGTCAAGGTCAATGTCAAGGTCAAGGTCAGAGGTCAGAGGTCAAGGTCAAAGGTCAGAGGTCAGAGGTGAGAGGTCAAGGTCAAAGGTCAAAGGTCAGATGTCAAGGTCAAAGGTCAAAGGTCAAGGTCAAAGGTAAGAGGTCAAAGGTCAAAGGTGAAAGGTGAAAGGTGAAAGGTCAAATTCAGATGTCAGAGGTCAAGGTCAAAGGTTAGAGGTCAAGGTCATAGGTCAAAGGTCAGAGGTCAAGGTCAATGGTCAGAGGTCAAGGTCAAAGGCCAGAGGACAGAGGACAAGGTCAAGGTCAAGGTCAAGGTCAAGGTCAAAGGTCAAAGGTCAAAGGTCAAAGGTCAAAGGTCAAAGGTCAAAGGTCAAAGGTCAAAGGTCAGAGGTCAGAGGTCAAAGGTCAGAGGTCAAGGTCAAGGTCAAGGTCAAGGTCAAAGGTCAGAGGTCAAAGGTCAGAGGTCAAAGGTCAGAGGACAGAGGTCAAGGTCAAAGGTGAAAGGTGAAAGGTGAAAGGTCAAATTCAGATGTCAGAGGTCAAGGTCAAAGGTTAGAGGTCAATGTCAAAGGTCAAAGGTCAGAGATCAAGGTCAAACGTCAGAAGTCAAGGTCAAGGTCAGAGGACAGAGGTCAAGGTCAAGGTCAAAGGTCAAAGGTCAGAGGTCAGAGGTCAAAGGTCCAAGGTCAAGGTCAAACGACAGAGGTCAGAGGTCAAGGTCAAGGTAAAAGATCAGAGGTCGTGGACACAGATCAGAGGTCAAGGTCAAAGGTCAGAGGTCAAGGTCAAGGTCAAACGTCAGAGGTCAAAGGTCAGAGGTCAAAGGTCAGAGGTCAAGGTCAAAGGTCAAAGGTTAAAGGTGAAGGTGAAAGTTCAAAGGTCAGAGGTCAAGGTCAAAGGTCAAAGGTCAGAGGTCAGATGTCAAGGTCAAAGGTCAAAGGTCAAAGGTCAAAGATCAGAAGTCAAAGGTCAAAGGTCAGAGGTCAGAAGTCGGAGGACAGAGGTCAAGGTCACGGTCAGAGGTCAAAAGTCAAAGGTCAAGGTCAAAGGTAAAATCTCAGAGGTCAGAGGTCAAGGTCAAAGGTTAGAGGTCAAGGTCAAAGGTCAAGGTCAAAGGTCAAGGTCAGAGGTCAAAGGTCAGTGGTCAAGGTCAAGGTCAAAGGTCAGAGGTCAAAGGTCAGAGGTCAGAGGTCAGAGATCAAGGTCAAACGTCAGAAGTCAAGGTCAAGGTCAGGGGACAGAGGTCAAGGTCAAAGGTCAGAGGTCAAGGTCAAAGATCAGAGGACAAGGTCAAATGTCAGAGGTCAGAGGTCAAGGTCAAAGGTTAGAGGTCAAGGTCAAAGGTCAAACGTCAGAGGTAAGGTCAAAGGTCAAAGGTCAAAGGTCAAAGGTAAAGGGTCAAGGGTCAAAGGTCAAAGGTAAAGGGTCAAGGGTCAAGGGTCAAAGGTCAAAGGTCAAAGGTCAAAGGTCAAAGGTCAGAGGTCAGAGGTCAAGGTCAAAGGTCAGAGGTCAAAGGCCAGAGGTCAGAGGTCAAGGTCACGGTCAGAGGTCAAAGGTCAAAGGTCAAGGTCAAAGGTCAAATCCCAGAGGTCAGAGGTCAAGGTCAAAGGTTAGAGGTCAAGGTCAAAGGTCAAGGTCAAAGGTCAAGGTCAGAGGTCAAAGGTCAAAGGTTAAAGGTCAAAGGTCAGTGGTCAAGGTCAAGGTCAAAGGTCAGAGGTCAGAGGTCAAGGTCAAAGGTCAGAGGTCAAAGGCCAGAGGTCAGAGGTCAAGGTCACGGTCAGAGGTCAAAGGTCAAAGGTCAAGGTCAAAGGTCAAATCCCAGAGGTCAGAGGTCAAGGTCAAAGGTTAGAGGTCAAGGTCAAAGGTCAAGGTCAAAGGTCAAAGGTCAAGGTCAAAGGTCAAGGTCAGAGGTCAAAGGTCAGTGGTCAAGGTCAAGGTCAAAGGTCAGAGGTCAAAGGTCAGAGGTCAGAGGTCAGAGGTCAGAGATCAAGGTCAAACGTCAGAAGTCAAGGTCAAGGTCAGGGGACAGAGGTCAAGGTCAAAGGTCAGAGGTCAAGGTCAAAGATCAGAGGACAAGGTCAAATGTCAGAGGTCAGAGGTCAAGGTCAAAGGTTAGAGGTCAAGGTCAAAGGTCAAACGTCAGAGGTAAGGTCAAAGGTCAAAGGTCAAAGGTCAAAGGTAAAGGGTCAAGGGTCAAAGGTCAAAGGTAAAGGGTCAAGGGTCAAGGGTCAAAGGTCAAAGGTCAAAGGTCAAAGGTCAAAGGTCAAAGGTCAGAGGTCAGAGGTCAAGGTCAAAGGTCAGAGGTCAAAGGCCAGAGGTCAGAGGTCAAGGTCACGGTCAGAGGTCAAAGGTCAAAGGTCAAGGTCAAAGGTCAAATCCCAGAGGTCAGAGGTCAAGGTCAAAGGTCAGAAGTCAGAGGACAGAGGTCAAGGTCACGGTCAGAGGTCAAAAGTCAAAGGTCAAGGTCAAAGGTCAAATCTCAGAGGTCAGAGGTCAAGGTCAAAGGTTAGAGGTCAAGGTCAAAGGTCAAGGTCAAAGGTCAAGGTCAGAGGTCAAAGGCCAGAGGTCAAAGATCAGAGATCAAGATCATAGGTCAGAGGACAAGGTCAAATGTCAGAGAACAGAGGTCAAGGTCAAAGGTCAGAGGTCAAGGTCAAAGATCAGAGGACAAGGTCAAATGTCAGAGGTCAGAGGTCAAGGTCAAAGGTTAGAGGTCAAGGTCAAAGGTCAAACGTCAGAGGTAAGGTCAAAGGTCAAAGGTCAAAGGTCAAAGGTAAAGGGTCAAGGGTCAAAGGTCAAAGGTAAAGGGTCAAGGGTCAAGGGTCAAAGGTCAAAGGTCAAAGGTCAAAGGTCAAAGGTCAAAGATCAGAAGTCAAAGGTCAGAGGTCAGAGGTCAGAAGTCAGAGGACAGAGGTCAAGGTCACGGTCAGAGGTCAAAAGTCAAAGGTCAAGGTCAAAGGTCAAATCTCAGAGGTCAGAGGTCAAGGTCAAAGGTTAGAGGTCAAGGTCAAAGGTCAAGGTCAAAGGTCAAGGTCAGAGGTCAAAGGTCAAAGGTTAAAGGTGAAGGTGAAAGTTCAAAGGTCAGAGGTCAAGGTCAAAGGTCAAAGGTCAGAGGTCAGAGGTCAAGGTCAAAGGTCAGAGGTCAAAGGCCAGAGGTCAGAGGTCAAGGTCACGGTCAGAGGTCAAAGGTCAAAGGTCAAGGTCAAAGGTCAAATCTCAGAGGTCAGAGGTCAAGGTCAAAGGTTTGATGTCAAGATCAAAGGACAGAGGTCAGAGGACAAGGTCAGATGTCAGAGGTAAAGGTCAAAGGTCAAAGGTCAGAGGTCAAGGTCAAAGGTTAGAGGTCAAGGTCAAAGGTCAGAGGTCAAGGTCAAAGGTCAAAGGTCAAGGTCAAGATCAAACGTAACAGTTCAAAGGTCATAGGTGAATGGTGAAAGATCAAATTCAGATGTCAGAGGTCAAGGTCAAAGGTTAGAGGTCAATGTCAAAGGTCAAAGGTCAGAGATCAAGGTCAAACGTCAGAAGTCAAGGTCAAGGTCAGAGGACAGAGGTCAAGGTCAAGGTCAAAGGTCAAAGGTCAGAGGTCAGAGGTCAAAGGTCCGAGGTCAAGGTCAAACGTCAGAGGTCAAAGGTCAGAGGTCAAGGTCAAAGGTCAAAGGTTAAAGGTGAAGGTGAAAGTTCAAAGGTCAGAGGTCAAGGTCAAAGGTCAAAGGTCAGAGGTCAGATGTCAAGGTCAAAGGTCAAAGGTCAAAGGTCAAAGGTCAAAGGTCAAAGGTCAAAGGTCAAAGATCAGAAGTCAAAGGTCAGAGGTCAAAGGTCAGAAGTCGGAGGACAGAGGTCAAGGTCACGGTCAGAGGTCAAAAGTCAAAGGTCAAGGTCAAAGGTCAAATCTCAGAGGTCAAGGTCAAGGTCAAGGTCAAGGTCAAAGGTCAGAGGTCAAAGGTCAGAGGTCAAAGGTCAGAGGTCAAAGGTCAGAGGTCAAGGTCAAAGGTCAAAGGTTAGAGGTCAAGGTCAAAGTTCAAAGGTCAAAGGTCAAGGTCAAAGGCCAGCGGTCAAGGTCAATGTCAAGGTCAAGGTCAAAGGTCAAATGTCAGAGGTCAGGGGTCAAAGTTCCGAGGTCAAGGTCAAAGGTCAGAGGTCAAGGTCAAAGGTCAAAGGTCAAAGGTCAAAGGTCAAAGGTCAAAGGTCAAAGGTCAAAGGTCAAAGGTCAAAGGTCAAAGGTCAAAGGTCAAAGGTCAAAGGTCAAAGGTCAAAGGTCAAAGGTCAGAAGTCAAAGGTCAGAGGTCAGAGGTCAGAGGTCAGAAGTCAGAGGTCAGAGGTCAAGGTCACGGTCAGAGGTCAAAAGTCAAAGGTCAAGGTCAAAGGTCAAATCTCAGAGGTCAGAGGTCAAGGTCAAAGTTTAGAGGTCAAGGTCAAAGGTCAAAGGTCAGAGGTCAAGGTCAAAGGTCAGAGGTCAAAGGTTAAAGGTGAAGGTGAAAGTTCAAAGGTCAGAGGTCAAGGTCAAAGGTCAAAGGTCAGAGGTCAGAGGTCAAGGTCAAAGGTCAGAGGTCAAAGGCCAGAGGTCAGAGGTCAAGGTCACGGTCAGAGGTCAAAGGTCAAAGGTCAAGGTCAAAGGTCAAATCTCAGAGGTCAGAGGTCAAGGTCAAAGGTTAGAGGTCAAGATCAAAGGACAGAGGTCAGAGGACAAGGTCAGATGTCAGAGGTAAAGGTCAAAGGTCAAAGGTCAGAGGTCAAGGTCAAAGGCTAGAGGTCAAGGTCAAAGGTCAGAGGTCAAGGTCAAAGGTCAAAGGTCAAGGTCAAGATCAAACGTAACAGTTCAAAGGTCATAGGTGAATGGTGAAAGATCAAATTCAGATGTCAGAGGTCAAGGTCAAATGTTAGAGGTCAAGGTCATAGGTCAAAGGTCAGAGGTCAAGGTCAATGGTCAGAGGCCAAGGTCAAAGGCCAGAGGACAGAGGACAAGGTCAAGGTCAAGGTCAAGGTCAAGGTAAAGGTCAAAGGTCAAAGGTCAAAGGTCAAAGGTCAGAGGTCAGAGGTCAAAGGTCATAGTGTAAGAGGTGAAGGTCAAGGTCAAGGTCAAGGTTAAGGTCAAAGGTCAGAGGTCAAAGGTCAGAGGTCAGAGGTCAAGGTCAGCGGTCAAAGGTCAGAGGTCAAGGTCAATGTCAAGGTCAAGGTCAAAGGTCAAATGTCAGAGGTCAGGGGTCAAAGTTCCGAGGTCAAGGTCAAAGGTCAGAGGTCAAGGTCAAATGTTAGAGGTCAAGGTCATAGGTCAAAGGTCAGAGGTCAAGGTCAATGGTCAGATGTCAAGGTCAAAGGCCAGAGGACAGAGGACAAGGTCAAGGTCAAGGTCAAGGTCAAGGTAAAGGTCAAAGGTCAAAGGTCAAAGGTCAAAGGTCAGAGGTCAGAGGTCAAAGTCAAGGTAAAGGTCAAAGGTTAAAGGTCAAAGGTCAGAGGTCAGAGGTCAAAGGTCATAGTGTAAGAGGTCAAGGTCAAGGTCAAGGTCAAGGTCAAGGTCAAGGTCAAGGTCAAGGTCAAGGTCAAGGTCAAAGGTCAGAGGTCAAAGGTCAGAGGTCAAGGTCAGAGGTCAAAGGTCAGAGGTCAAGGTCAAGGTCAAGGTCAAAGGTCAGAGGTCAAGGTCAAAGGTCAAAGGTTAGAGGTCAAGGTCAAAGTTCAAAGGTCAGAGGTCAAAGTCAAAGGTTAGAGGTCAAGGTCAAAGACCAGCGGTCAAGGTCAATGTCAAGGTCAAGGTCAGAGGTCAGAGGTCAAGGTCAAAGGTCAGAGGTCAGAGGTCAGAGGTCAGAGGTCAGAGGTCAGAGGTCAGAGGTCAAAGGTCCAAGGTCAAGGTCAAACGTCAGAGGTCAAGGTCAAGGTCAAAGATCAGAGGCCAAGGTCTAAGGTCAGAGGTCAAGATCAAAGGACAGAGGTCAGAGGACAAGGTCAGATGTCAGAGGTAAATGTCAAAGGTCAAAGGTCAGAGGTCAAGGTCAAAGGTCAAAGATCAGAAGTCAAAGGTCAGAGGTCAGAGGTCAGAAGTCGGAGGACAGAGGTCAAGGTCACGGTCAGAGGTCAAAAGTCAAAGGTCAAGGTCAAAGGTCAAATCTCAGAGGTCAAGGTCAAGGTCAAGGTCAAGGTCAAAGGTCAGAGGTCAAAGGTCAGAGGTCAAAGGTCAGAGGTCAAGGTCAAAGGTCAAAGGTTAGAGGTCAAGGTCAAAGTTCAAAGGTCAAAGGTCAAGGTCAAAGGCCAGAGAACAGAGGTCAAGGTCAAAGGTCAGAGGTCAAGGTCAAAGATCAGAGGACAAGGTCAAATGTCAGAGGTCAGAGGTCAAGGTCAAAGGTTAGAGGTCAAGGTCAAAGGTCAAACGTCAGAGGTAAGGTCAAAGGTCAAAGGTCAAAGGTCAAAGGTAAAGGGTCAAGGGTCAAGGGTCAAAGGTCAAAGGTCAAAGGTCAAAGGTGAAAGGTCAAAGGTCAAAGGTCAAAGGTCAGAGGTCAGAGGTCAAAGGTCAGAGGTCAAGGTCAAAGGTCAGAGGTCAAGGTCAAGGTCAAAGGTCAAAGGTCAGAGGACAGAGGTCAGAGGTCAAGGTCATAGGTTAGAGGTCAAGGTCAAAGGTCAAACGTCAGAGGTCAAAGGTCAGAGGTCAAGGTCAGAGGTCAAAGGTCAGAGGTCAAGGTCAAGGTCAAGGTCAAAGGTCAGAGGTCAAGGTCAAAGGTCAAAGGTTAGAGGTCAAGGTCAAAGTTCAAAGGTCAGAGGTCAAGGTCAAAGGTTAGAGGTCAAGGTCAAAGACCAGCGGTCAAGGTCAATGTCAAGGTCAAGGTCAGAGGTCAGAGGTCAAGGTCAAAGGTCAGAGGTCAGAGGTGAGAGGTCAAGGTCAAAGGTCAAAGGTCAGATGTCAAGGTCAAAGGTCAAAGGTCAAGGTCAAAGGTAAGAGGTCAAAGGTCAAAGGTGAAAGGTGAAAGGTGAAAGGTCAAATTCAGATGTCAGAGGTCAAGGTCAAAGGTTAGAGGTCAAGGTCATAGGTCAAAGGTCAGAGGTCAAGGTCAATGGTCAGAGGTCAAGGTCAAAGGCCAGAGGACAGAGGACAAGGTCAAGGTCAAGGTCAAGGTCAAGGTCAAAGGTCAAAGGTCAAAGGTCAAAGGTCAAAGGTCAAAGGTCAAAGGTCAAAGGTCAGAGGTCAGAGGTCAAAGGTCAGAGGTCAAGGTCAAGGTCAAGGTCAAGGTCAAAGGTCAGAGGTCAAAGGTCAGAGGTCAAAGGTCAGAGGACAGAGGTCAAGGTCAAAGGTGAAAGGTGAAAGGTGAAAGGTCAAATTCAGATGTCAGAGGTCAAGGTCAAAGGTTAGAGGTCAATGTCAAAGGTCAAAGGTCAGAGATCAAGGTCAAACGTCAGAAGTCAAGGTCAAGGTCAGAGGACAGAGGTCAAGGTCAAGGTCAAAGGTCAAAGGTCAGAGGTCAGAGGTCAAAGGTCCAAGGTCAAGGTCAAACGACAGAGGTCAGAGGTCAAGGTCAAGGTAAAAGATCAGAGGTCGTGGACACAGATCAGAGGTCAAGGTCAAAGGTCAGAGGTCAAGGTCAAGGTCAAACGTCAGAGGTCAAAGGTCAGAGGTCAAAGGTCAGAGGTCAAGGTCAAAGGTCAAAGGTTAAAGGTGAAGGTGAAAGTTCAAAGGTCAGAGGTCAAGGTCAAAGGTCAAAGGTCAGAGGTCAGATGTCAAGGTCAAAGGTCAAAGGTCAAAGGTCAAAGATCAGAAGTCAAAGGTCAAAGGTCAGAGGTCAGAAGTCGGAGGACAGAGGTCAAGGTCACGGTCAGAGGTCAAAAGTCAAAGGTCAAGGTCAAAGGTAAAATCTCAGAGGTCAGAGGTCAAGGTCAAAGGTTAGAGGTCAAGGTCAAAGGTCAAGGTCAAAGGTCAAGGTCAGAGGTCAAAGGTCAGTGGTCAAGGTCAAGGTCAAAGGTCAGAGGTCAAAGGTCAGAGGTCAGAGGTCAGAGATCAAGGTCAAACGTCAGAAGTCAAGGTCAAGGTCAGGGGACAGAGGTCAAGGTCAAAGGTCAGAGGTCAAGGTCAAAGATCAGAGGACAAGGTCAAATGTCAGAGGTCAGAGGTCAAGGTCAAAGGTTAGAGGTCAAGGTCAAAGGTCAAACGTCAGAGGTAAGGTCAAAGGTCAAAGGTCAAAGGTCAAAGGTAAAGGGTCAAGGGTCAAAGGTCAAAGGTAAAGGGTCAAGGGTCAAGGGTCAAAGGTCAAAGGTCAAAGGTCAAAGGTCAAAGGTCAGAGGTCAGAGGTCAAGGTCAAAGGTCAGAGGTCAAAGGCCAGAGGTCAGAGGTCAAGGTCACGGTCAGAGGTCAAAGGTCAAAGGTCAAGGTCAAAGGTCAAATCCCAGAGGTCAGAGGTCAAGGTCAAAGGTTAGAGGTCAAGGTCAAAGGTCAAGGTCAAAGGTCAAGGTCAGAGGTCAAAGGTCAAAGGTTAAAGGTCAAAGGTCAGTGGTCAAGGTCAAGGTCAAAGGTCAGAGGTCAGAGGTCAAGGTCAAAGGTCAGAGGTCAAAGGCCAGAGGTCAGAGGTCAAGGTCACGGTCAGAGGTCAAAGGTCAAAGGTCAAGGTCAAAGGTCAAATCCCAGAGGTCAGAGGTCAAGGTCAAAGGTTAGAGGTCAAGGTCAAAGGTCAAGGTCAAAGGTCAAAGGTCAAGGTCAAAGGTCAAGGTCAGAGGTCAAAGGTCAGTGGTCAAGGTCAAGGTCAAAGGTCAGAGGTCAAAGGTCAGAGGTCAGAGGTCAGAGGTCAGAGATCAAGGTCAAACGTCAGAAGTCAAGGTCAAGGTCAGGGGACAGAGGTCAAGGTCAAAGGTCAGAGGTCAAGGTCAAAGATCAGAGGACAAGGTCAAATGTCAGAGGTCAGAGGTCAAGGTCAAAGGTTAGAGGTCAAGGTCAAAGGTCAAACGTCAGAGGTAAGGTCAAAGGTCAAAGGTCAAAGGTCAAAGGTAAAGGGTCAAGGGTCAAAGGTCAAAGGTAAAGGGTCAAGGGTCAAGGGTCAAAGGTCAAAGGTCAAAGGTCAAAGGTCAAAGGTCAAAGGTCAGAGGTCAGAGGTCAAGGTCAAAGGTCAGAGGTCAAAGGCCAGAGGTCAGAGGTCAAGGTCACGGTCAGAGGTCAAAGGTCAAAGGTCAAGGTCAAAGGTCAAATCCCAGAGGTCAGAGGTCAAGGTCAAAGGTCAGAAGTCAGAGGACAGAGGTCAAGGTCACGGTCAGAGGTCAAAAGTCAAAGGTCAAGGTCAAAGGTCAAATCTCAGAGGTCAGAGGTCAAGGTCAAAGGTTAGAGGTCAAGGTCAAAGGTCAAGGTCAAAGGTCAAGGTCAGAGGTCAAAGGTCAAAGGTTAAAGGTGAAGGTGAAAGTTCAAAGGTCAGAGGTCAAGGTCAAAGGTCAAAGGTCAGAGGTCAGAGGTCAAGGTCAAAGGTCAGAGGTCAAAGGCCAGAGGTCAGAGATCAAGGTCACGGTCAGAGGTCAAAGGTCAAAGGTCAAGGTCAAAGGTCAAATCCCAGAGGTCAGAGGTCAAGGTCAAAGGTTTGATGTCAAGATCAAAGGACAGAGGTCAGAGGACAAGGTCAGATGTCAGAGGTAAAGGTCAAAGGTCAAAGGTCAGAGGTCAAGGTCAAAGGTTAGAGGTCAAGGTCAAAGGCCAGCGGTCAAGGTCAATGTCAAGGTCAAGGTCAAAGGTCAAATGTCAGAGGTCAGGGGTCAAAGTTCCGAGGTCAAGGTCAAAGGTCAGAGGTCAAAGGTCAGAGGTCAAAGGTCAGAGGTCAAAGGTCAGAGGTCAAGGTCAAATGTTAGAGGTCAAGGTCATAGGACAAAGGTCAGAGGTCAAGGTCAATGGTCAGATGTCAAGGTCAAAGGCCAGAGGACAGATTACAAGGTCAAGGTCAAGGTCAAGGTCAAGGTAAAGGTCAAAGGTCAAAGGTCAAAGGTCAAAGGTCAAAGGTCAAAGGTCAGAGGTCAGAGGTCAAAGGTCATAGTGTAAGAGGTCAAGGTCAAGGTCAAGGTCAAGGTCAAGGTCAAGGTCAAGGTCAAGGTCAAAGGTCAGAGGTCAAAGGTCAGAGGTCAAGGTCAAAGGTCAGAGGTCAAAGGTCAGAGGTCAAGGTCAAAGGTCAAAGGTTAAAGGTGAAGGTGAAAGTTCAAAGGTCAGAGGTCAAGGTCAAAGGTCAAAGGTCAGAGGTCAGAGGTCAAGGTCAAAGGTCAGAGGTCAAAGGCCAGAGGTCAGAGGTCAAGGTCACGGTCAGAGGTCAAAGGTCAAAGGTCAAGGTCAAAGGTCAAATCTCAGAGGTCAGAGGTCAAGGTCAAAGGTTAGAGGTCAAGATCAAAGGACAGAGGTCAGAGGACAAGGTCAGATGTCAGAGGTAAAGGTCAAAGGTCAAAGGTCAAAGGTCAAGGTCAAAGGTCAAGGTCAGAGGTCAAAGGTCAGTGGTCAAGGTCAAGGTCAAAGGTCAGAGGTCAAGGTCAAATGTTAGAGGTCAAGGTCATAGGTCAAAGGTCAGAAGTCAAGGTCAATGGTCAGATGTCAAGGTCAAAGGCCAGAGGACAGAGGACAGAGGACAGAGGACAAGGTCAAGGTCAAGGTCAAGGTCAAGGTCAAGGTAAAGGTCAAAGGTCAAAGGTCAAAGGTCAAAGGTCAAAGGTCAAAGGTCAGAGGTCAGAGGTCAAAGGTCAGAGGTCAAGGTCAAGGTCAAGGTCAAGGTCAAAGGTCAGAGGTCAAAGGTCAGAGGTCAAAGGTCAGAGGACAGAGGTCAAGGTCAAAGGTGAAAGGTGAAAGGTGAAAGGTCAAATTCAGATGTCAGAGGTCAAGGTCAAAGGTTAGAGGTCAATGTCAAAGGTCAAAGGTCAGAGATCAAGGTCAAACGTCAGAAGTCAAGGTCAAGGTCAGAGGACAGAAGTCAAGGTCAAGGTCAAAGGTCAAAGGTCAGAGGTCAGAGGTCAAAGGTCCAAGGTCAAGGTCAAACGACAGAGGTCAGAGGTCAAGGTCAAGGTAAAAGATCAGAGGTCGTGGACACAGATCAGAGGTCAAGGTCAAAGGTCAGAGGTCAAGGTCAAGGTCAAACGTCAGAGGTCAAAGGTCAGAGGTCAAAGGTCAGAGGTCAAGGTCAAAGGTCAAAGGTTAAAGGTGAAGGTGAAAGTTCAAAGGTCAGAGGTCAAGGTCAAAGGTCAAAGGTCAGAGGTCAGATGTCAAGGTCAAAGGTCAAAGGTCAAAGGTCAAAGATCAGAAGTCAAAGGTCAAAGGTCAGAGGTCAGAAGTCGGAGGACAGAGGTCAAGGTCACGGTCAGAGGTCAAAAGTCAAAGGTCAAGGTCAAAGGTAAAATCTCAGAGGTCAGAGGTCAAGGTCAAAGGTTAGAGGTCAAGGTCAAAGGTCAAGGTCAAAGGTCAAGGTCAGAGGTCAAAGGTCAGTGGTCAAGGTCAAGGTCAAAGGTCAGAGGTCAAAGGTCAGAGGTCAGAGGTCAGAGATCAAGGTCAAACGTCAGAAGTCAAGGTCAAGGTCAGGGGACAGAGGTCAAGGTCAAAGGTCAGAGGTCAAGGTCAAAGATCAGAGGACAAGGTCAAATGTCAGAGGTCAGAGGTCAAGGTCAAAGGTTAGAGGTCAAGGTCAAAGGTCAAACGTCAGAGGTAAGGTCAAAGGTCAAAGGTCAAAGGTCAAAGGTAAAGGGTCAAGGGTCAAAGGTCAAAGGTAAAGGGTCAAGGGTCAAGGGTCAAAGGTCAAAGGTCAAAGGTCAAAGGTCAAAGGTCAGAGGTCAGAGGTCAAGGTCAAAGGTCAGAGGTCAAAGGCCAGAGGTCAGAGGTCAAGGTCACGGTCAGAGGTCAAAGGTCAAAGGTCAAGGTCAAAGGTCAAATCCCAGAGGTCAGAGGTCAAGGTCAAAGGTTAGAGGTCAAGGTCAAAGGTCAAGGTCAAAGGTCAAGGTCAAAGGTCAAGGTCAGAGGTCAAAGGTCAAAGGTTAAAGGTCAAAGGTCAGTGGTCAAGGTCAAGGTCAAAGGTCAGAGGTCAGAGGTCAAGGTCAAAGGTCAGAGGTCAAAGGCCAGAGGTCAGAGGTCAAGGTCACGGTCAGAGGTCAAAGGTCAAAGGTCAAGGTCAAAGGTCAAATCCCAGAGGTCAGAGGTCAAGGTCAAAGGTTAGAGGTCAAGGTCAAAGGTCAAGGTCAAAGGTCAAAGGTCAAGGTCAAAGGTCAAGGTCAGAGGTCAAAGGTCAGTGGTCAAGGTCAAGGTCAAAGGTCAGAGGTCAAAGGTCAGAGGTCAGAGGTCAGAGGTCAGAGATCAAGGTCAAACGTCAGAAGTCAAGGTCAAGGTCAGGGGACAGAGGTCAAGGTCAAAGGTCAGAGGTCAAGGTCAAAGATCAGAGGACAAGGTCAAATGTCAGAGGTCAGAGGTCAAGGTCAAAGGTTAGAGGTCAAGGTCAAAGGTCAAACGTCAGAGGTAAGGTCAAAGGTCAAAGGTCAAAGGTCAAAGGTAAAGGGTCAAGGGTCAAAGGTCAAAGGTAAAGGGTCAAGGGTCAAGGGTCAAAGGTCAAAGGTCAAAGGTCAAAGGTCAAAGGTCAAAGGTCAGAGGTCAGAGGTCAAGGTCAAAGGTCAGAGGTCAAAGGCCAGAGGTCAGAGGTCAAGGTCACGGTCAGAGGTCAAAGGTCAAAGGTCAAGGTCAAAGGTCAAATCCCAGAGGTCAGAGGTCAAGGTCAAAGGTCAGAAGTCAGAGGACAGAGGTCAAGGTCACGGTCAGAGGTCAAAAGTCAAAGGTCAAGGTCAAAGGTCAAATCTCAGAGGTCAGAGGTCAAGGTCAAAGGTTAGAGGTCAAGGTCAAAGGTCAAGGTCAAAGGTCAAGGTCAGAGGTCAAAGGTCAAAGGTTAAAGGTGAAGGTGAAAGTTCAAAGGTCAGAGGTCAAGGTCAAAGGTCAAAGGTCAGAGGTCAGAGGTCAAGGTCAAAGGTCAGAGGTCAAAGGCCAGAGGTCAGAGATCAAGGTCACGGTCAGAGGTCAAAGGTCAAAGGTCAAGGTCAAAGGTCAAATCCCAGAGGTCAGAGGTCAAGGTCAAAGGTTTGATGTCAAGATCAAAGGACAGAGGTCAGAGGACAAGGTCAGATGTCAGAGGTAAAGGTCAAAGGTCAAAGGTCAGAGGTCAAGGTCAAAGGTTAGAGGTCAAGGTCAAAGGCCAGCGGTCAAGGTCAATGTCAAGGTCAAGGTCAAAGGTCAAATGTCAGAGGTCAGGGGTCAAAGTTCCGAGGTCAAGGTCAAAGGTCAGAGGTCAAAGGTCAGAGGTCAAAGGTCAGAGGTCAAAGGTCAGAGGTCAAGGTCAAATGTTAGAGGTCAAGGTCATAGGACAAAGGTCAGAGGTCAAGGTCAATGGTCAGATGTCAAGGTCAAAGGCCAGAGGACGGAGGACAAGGTCAAGGTCAAGGTCAAGGTCAAGGTAAAGGTCAAAGGTCAAAGGTCAAAGGTCAAAGGTCAAAGGTCAAAGGTCAGAGGTCAGAGGTCAAAGGTCATAGTGTAAGAGGTCAAGGTCAAGGTCAAGGTCAAGGTCAAGGTCAAGGTCAAGGTCAAGGTCAAAGGTCAGAGGTCAAAGGTCAGAGGTCAAGGTCAAAGGTCAGAGGTCAAAGGTCAGAGGTCAAGGTCAAAGGTCAAAGGTTAAAGGTGAAGGTGAAAGTTCAAAGGTCAGAGGTCAAGGTCAAAGGTCAAAGGTCAGAGGTCAGAGGTCAAGGTCAAAGGTCAGAGGTCAAAGGCCAGAGGTCAGAGGTCAAGGTCACGGTCAGAGGTCAAAGGTCAAAGGTCAAGGTCAAAGGTCAAATCTCAGAGGTCAGAGGTCAAGGTCAAAGGTTAGAGGTCAAGATCAAAGGACAGAGGTCAGAGGACAAGGTCAGATGTCAGAGGTAAAGGTCAAAGGTCAAAGGTCAAAGGTCAAGGTCAAAGGTCAAGGTCAGAGGTCAAAGGTCAGTGGTCAAGGTCAAGGTCAAAGGTCAGAGGTCAAGGTCAAATGTTAGAGGTCAAGGTCATAGGTCAAAGGTCAGAAGTCAAGGTCAATGGTCAGATGTCAAGGTCAAAGGCCAGAGGACAGAGGACAGAGGACAGAGGACAAGGTCAAGGTCAAGGTCAAGGTCAAGGTCAAGGTAAAGGTCAAAGGTCAAAGGTCAAAGGTCAAAGGTCAAAGGTCAAAGGTCAGAGGTCAGAGGTCAAAGGTCATAGTGTAAGAGGTCAAGGTCAAGGTCAAGGTCAAGGTCAAGGTCAAAGGTCAGAGGTCAAAGGTCAGAGGTCAAGGTCAAAGGTCAGAGGTCAAAGGTCAGAGGTCAAGGTCAAAGGTCAAAGGTCAGAGGTCAGAGGTCAAGGTCAAAGGTCAGAGGTCAAAGGCCAGAGGTCAGAGGTCAAGGTCACGGTCAGAGGTCAAAGGTCAAAGGTCAAGGTCAAAGGTCAAATCTCAGAGGTCAGAGGTCAAGGTCAAAGGTTACATGTCAAGATCAAAGGACAGAGGTCAGAGGACAAGGTCAGATGTCAGAGGTAAAGGTCAAAGGTCAAAGGTCAGAGGTCAAGGTCAAAGGTTAGAGGTCAAGGTCAAAGGTCAGAGGTCAAGGTCAAAGGTCAGAGGTCGAGGACAAAGGTCAGAGGTCAAGGTCAATGGTCAGAGGTCAAGGTCAAAGGTCAAAGGTTAAAGGTGAAGGTGAAAGTTCAAAGGTCAGAGGTCAAGGTCAAAGGTCAAAGGTCAGAGGTCAGAGGTCAAGGTCAAAGGTCAGAGGTCAAAGGCCAGAGGTCAAAGATCAGAGATCAAGATCATAGGTCAGAGGACAAGGTCAAATGTCAGAGAACAGAGGTCAAGGTCAAAGGTCAGAGGTCAAGGTCAAAGATCAGAGGACAAGGTCAAATGTCAGAGGTCAGAGGTCAAGGTCAAAGGTTAGAGGTCAAGGTCAAAGGTCAAACGTCAGAGGTAAGGTCAAAGGTCAAAGGTCAAAGGTCAAAGGTAAAGGGTCAAGGGTCAAAGGTCAAAGGTAAAGGGTCAAGGGTCAAGGGTCAAAGGTCAAAGGTCAAAGGTCAAAGGTCAAAGGTCAAAGATCAGAAGTCAAAGGTCAGAGGTCAGAGGTCAGAAGTCAGAGGACAGAGGTCAAGGTCACGGTCAGAGGTCAAAAGTCAAAGGTCAAGGTCAAAGGTCAAATCTCAGAGGTCAGAGGTCAAGGTCAAAGGTTAGAGGTCAAGGTCAAAGGTCAAGGTCAAAGGTCAAGGTCAGAGGTCAAAGGTCAAAGGTTAAAGGTGAAGGTGAAAGTTCAAAGGTCAGAGGTCAAGGTCAAGGTCAAAGGTCAAATCTCAGAGGTAAGAGGTCAAGGTCAAAGGTTTGATGTCAAGATCAAAGGACAGAGGTCAGAGGACAAGGTCAGATGTCAGAGGTAAAGGTCAAAGGTCAAAGGTCAGAGGTCAAGGTCAAAGGTTAGAGGTCAAGGTCAAAGGTCAGAGGTCAAGGTCAAAGGTCAAAGGTCAAGGTCAAGATCAAACGTAACAGTTCAAAGGTCATAGGTGAATGGTGAAAGATCAAATTCAGATGTCAGAGGTCAAGGTCAAAGGTTAGAGGTCAATGTCAAAGGTCAAAGGTCAGAGATCAAGGTCAAACGTCAGAAGTCAAGGTCAAGGTCAGAGGACAGAGGTCAAGGTCAAGGTCAAAGGTCAAAGGTCAGAGGTCAGAGGTCAAAGGTCCAAGGTCAAGGTCAAACGTCAGAGGTCAAAGGTCAGAGGTCAAGGTCAAAGGTCAAAGGTTAAAGGTGAAGGTGAAAGTTCAAAGGTCAGAGGTCAAGGTCAAAGGTCAAAGGTCAGAGGTCAGATGTCAAGGTCAAAGGTCAAAGGTCAAAGGTCAAAGGTCAAAGGTCAAAGGTCAAAGGTCAAAGATCAGAAGTCAAAGGTCAGAGGTCAGAGGTCAGAAGTCGGAGGACAGAGGTCAAGGTCACGGTCAGAGGTCAAAAGTCAAAGGTCAAGGTCAAAGGTCAAATCTCAGAGGTCAAGGTCAAGGTCAAGGTCAAGGTCAAAGGTCAGAGGTCAAAGGTCAGAGGTCAAAGGTCAGAGGTCAAGGTCAAAGGTCAAAGGTTAGAGGTCAAGGTCAAAGTTCAAAGGTCAAAGGTCAAGGTCAAAGGCCAGCGGTCAAGGTCAATGTCAAGGTCAAGGTCAAAGGTCAAATGTCAGAGGTCAGGGGTCAAAGTTCCGAGGTCAAGGTCAAAGGTCAGAGGTCAAGGTCAAAGGTCAAAGGTCAAAGGTCAAAGGTCAAAGGTCAAAGGTCAAAGGTCAAAGGTCAAAGGTCAAAGGTCAAAGGTCAAAGGTCAAAGGTCAAAGGTCAAAGGTCAAAGGTCAAAGGTCAAAGGTCAAAGGTCAAAGGTCAAAGGTCAAAGGTCAAAGGTCAGAAGTCAAAGGTCAGAGGTCAGAGGTCAGAGGTCAGAAGTCAGAGGTCAGAGGTCAAGGTCACGGTCAGAGGTCAAAAGTCAAAGGTCAAGGTCAAAGGTCAAATCTCAGAGGTCAGAGGTCAAGGTCAAAGTTTAGAGGTCAAGGTCAAAGGTCAAAGGTCAGAGGTCAAGGTCAAAGGTCAGAGGTCGAGGACAAAGGTCAGAGGTCAAGGTCAAAGGTCAGAGGTCAAGGTCAAAGGTCAAAGGTCAAAGGTTAAAGGTGAAGGTGAAAGTTCAAAGGTCAGAGGTCAAGGTCAAAGGTCAAAGGTCAGAGGTCAGAGGTCAAGGTCAAAGGTCAGAGGTCAAAGGCCAGAGGTCAGAGGTCAAGGTCACGGTCAGAGGTCAAAGGTCAAAGGTCAAGGTCAAAGGTCAAATCTCAGAGGTCAGAGGTCAAGGTCAAAGGTTAGAGGTCAAGATCAAAGGACAGAGGTCAGAGGACAAGGTCAGATGTCAGAGGTAAAGGTCAAAGGTCAAAGGTCAGAGGTCAAGGTCAAAGGCTAGAGGTCAAGGTCAAAGGTCAGAGGTCAAGGTCAAAGGTCAAAGGTCAAGGTCAAGATCAAACGTAACAGTTCAAAGGTCATAGGTGAATGGTGAAAGATCAAATTCAGATGTCAGAGGTCAAGGTCAAAGGTTAGAGGTCAATGTCAAAGGTCAAAGGTCAGAGATCAAGGTCAAACGTCAGAAGTCAAGGTCAAGGTCAGAGGACAGAGGTCAAGGTCAAGGTCAAAGGTCAAAGGTCAGAGGTCAGAGGTCAAAGGTCCAAGGTCAAGGTCAAACGTCAGAGGTCAAAGGTCAGAGGTCAAGGTCAAAGGTCAAAGGTTAAAGGTGAAGGTGAAAGTTCAAAGGTCAGAGGTCAAGGTCAAAGGTCAAAGGTCAGAGGTCAGATGTCAAGGTCAAAGGTCAAAGGTCAAAGGTCAAAGGTCAAAGGTCAAAGGTCAAAGGTCAAAGATCAGAAGTCAAAGGTCAGAGGTCAGAGGTCAGAAGTCGGAGGACAGAGGTCAAGGTCACGGTCAGAGGTCAAAAGTCAAAGGTCAAGGTCAAAGGTCAAATCTCAGAGGTCAAGGTCAAGGTCAAGGTCAAGGTCAAAGGTCAGAGGTCAAAGGTCAGAGGTCAAAGGTCAGAGGTCAAGGTCAAAGGTCAAAGGTTAGAGGTCAAGGTCAAAGTTCAAAGGTCAAAGGTCAAGGTCAAAGGCCAGCGGTCAAGGTCAATGTCAAGGTCAAGGTCAAAGGTCAAATGTCAGAGGTCAGGGGTCAAAGTTCCGAGGTCAAGGTCAAAGGTCAGAGGTCAAGGTCAAAGGTCAAAGGTCAAAGGTCAAAGGTCAAAGGTCAAAGGTCAAAGGTCAAAGGTCAAAGGTCAAAGGTCAAAGGTCAAAGGTCAAAGGTCAAAGGTCAAAGGTCAAAGGTCAAAGGTCAAAGGTCAAAGGTCAAAGGTCAAAGGTCAAAGGTCAGAAGTCAAAGGTCAGAGGTCAGAGGTCAGAGGTCAGAAGTCAGAGGTCAGAGGTCAAGGTCACGGTCAGAGGTCAAAAGTCAAAGGTCAAGGTCAAAGGTCAAATCTCAGAGGTCAGAGGTCAAGGTCAAAGTTTAGAGGTCAAGGTCAAAGGTCAAAGGTCAGAGGTCAAGGTCAAAGGTCAGAGGTCGAGGACAAAGGTCAGAGGTCAAGGTCAAAGGTCAGAGGTCAAGGTCAAAGGTCAAAGGTCAAAGGTTAAAGGTGAAGGTGAAAGTTCAAAGGTCAGAGGTCAAGGTCAAAGGTCAAAGGTCAGAGGTCAGAGGTCAAGGTCAAAGGTCAGAGGTCAAAGGCCAGAGGTCAGAGGTCAAGGTCACGGTCAGAGGTCAAAGGTCAAAGGTCAAGGTCAAAGGTCAAATCTCAGAGGTCAGAGGTCAAGGTCAAAGGTTAGAGGTCAAGATCAAAGGACAGAGGTCAGAGGACAAGGTCAGATGTCAGAGGTAAAGGTCAAAGGTCAAAGGTCAGAGGTCAAGGTCAAAGGCTAGAGGTCAAGGTCAAAGGTCAGAGGTCAAGGTCAAAGGTCAAAGGTCAAGGTCAAGATCAAACGTAACAGTTCAAAGGTCATAGGTGAATGGTGAAAGATCAAATTCAGATGTCAGAGGTCAAGGTCAAATGTTAGAGGTCAAGGTCATAGGTCAAAGGTCAGAGGTCAAGGTCAATGGTCAGAGGCCAAGGTCAAAGGCCAGAGGACAGAGGACAAGGTCAAGGTCAAGGTCAAGGTCAAGGTAAAGGTCAAAGGTCAAAGGTCAAAGGTCAGAGGTCAGAGGTCAAAGGTCATAGTGTAAGAGGTGAAGGTCAAGGTCAAGGTCAAGGTCAAGGTCAAGGTTAAGGTCAAAGGTCAGAGGTCAAAGGTCAGAGGTCAGAGGTCAAGGTCAGCGGTCAAAGGTCAGAGGTCAAGGTCAATGTCAAGGTCAAGGTCAAAGGTCAAATGTCAGAGGTCAGGGGTCAAAGTTCCGAGGTCAAGGTCAAAGGTCAGAGGTCAAGGTCAAATGTTAGAGGTCAAGGTCATAGGTCAAAGGTCAGAGGTCAAGGTCAATGGTCAGATGTCAAGGTCAAAGGCCAGAGGACAGAGGACAAGGTCAAGGTCAAGGTCAAGGTCAAGGTCAAGGTCAAGGTCAAGGTCAAGGTCAAGGTAAAGGTCAAAGGTCAAAGGTCAAAGGTCAAAGGTCAAAGGTCAAAGGTCAGAGGTCAGAGGTCAAAGGTCATAGTGTAAGAGGTCAAGGTCAAGGTCAAGGTCAAGGTCAAGGTCAAAGGTCAGAGGTCAAAGGTCAGAGGTCAAGGTCAAAGGTCAAAGGTCAGAGGTCAGAGGTCAAGGTCAAAGGTCAGAGGTCAAAGGCCAGAGGTCAGAGGTCAAGGTCACGGTCAGAGGTCAAAGGTCAAAGGTCAAGGTCAAAGGTCAAATCTCAGAGGTCAGAGGTCAAGGTCAAAGGTTAGAGGTCAAGATCAAAGGACAGAGGTCAGAGGACAAGGTCAGATGTCAGAGGTAAAGGTCAAAGGTCAAAGGTCAAAGGTCAAGGTCAAAGGTCAAGGTCAGAGGTCAAAGGTCAGTGGTCAAGGTCAAGGTCAAAGGTCAGAGGTCAAGGTCAAATGTTAGAGGTCAAGGTCATAGGTCAAAGGTCAGAAGTCAAGGTCAATGGTCAGATGTCAAGGTCAAAGGCCAGAGGACAGAGGACAGAGGACAGAGGACAAGGTCAAGGTCAAGGTCAAGGTCAAGGTCAAGGTAAAGGTCAAAGGTCAAAGGTCAAAGGTCAAAGGTCAAAGGTCAAAGGTCAGAGGTCAGAGGTCAAAGGTCATAGTGTAAGAGGTCAAGGTCAAGGTCAAGGTCAAGGTCAAGGTCAAAGGTCAGAGGTCAAAGGTCAGAGGTCAAGGTCAAAGGTCAGAGGTCAAAGGTCAGAGGTCAAGGTCAAAGGTCAAAGGTCAGAGGTCAGAGGTCAAGGTCAAAGGTCAGAGGTCAAAGGCCAGAGGTCAGAGGTCAAGGTCACGGTCAGAGGTCAAAGGTCAAAGGTCAAGGTCAAAGGTCAAATCTCAGAGGTCAGAGGTCAAGGTCAAAGGTTACATGTCAAGATCAAAGGACAGAGGTCAGAGGACAAGGTCAGATGTCAGAGGTAAAGGTCAAAGGTCAAAGGTCAGAGGTCAAGGTCAAAGGTTAGAGGTCAAGGTCAAAGGTCAGAGGTCAAGGTCAAAGGTCAGAGGTCGAGGACAAAGGTCAGAGGTCAAGGTCAATGGTCAGAGGTCAAGGTCAAAGGTCAAAGGTTAAAGGTGAAGGTGAAAGTTCAAAGGTCAGAGGTCAAGGTCAAAGGTCAAAGGTCAGAGGTCAGAGGTCAAGGTCAAAGGTCAGAGGTCAAAGGCCAGAGGTCAAAGATCAGAGATCAAGATCATAGGTCAGAGGACAAGGTCAAATGTCAGAGAACAGAGGTCAAGGTCAAAGGTCAGAGGTCAAGGTCAAAGATCAGAGGACAAGGTCAAATGTCAGAGGTCAGAGGTCAAGGTCAAAGGTTAGAGGTCAAGGTCAAAGGTCAAACGTCAGAGGTAAGGTCAAAGGTCAAAGGTCAAAGGTCAAAGGTAAAGGGTCAAGGGTCAAAGGTCAAAGGTAAAGGGTCAAGGGTCAAGGGTCAAAGGTCAAAGGTCAAAGGTCAAAGGTCAAAGGTCAAAGGTCAAAGATCAGAAGTCAAAGGTCAAAGGTTAGAGGTCAAGGTCAAAGGTCAAGGTCAAAGGTCAAGGTCAGAGGTCAAAGGTCAAAGGTTAAAGGTGAAGGTGAAAGTTCAAAGGTCAGAGGTCAAGGTCAAGGTCAAAGGTCAAATCTCAGAGGTCAGAGGTCAAGGTCAAAGGTTTGATGTCAAGATCAAAGGACAGAGGTCAGAGGACAAGGTCAGATGTCAGAGGTAAAGGTCAAAGGTCAAAGGTCAGAGGTCAAGGTCAAAGGTTAGAGGTCAAGGTCAAAGGTCAGAGGTCAAGGTCAAAGGTCAAAGGTCAAGGTCAAGATCAAACGTAACAGTTCAAAGGTCATAGGTGAATGGTGAAAGATCAAATTCAGATGTCAGAGGTCAAGGTCAAAGGTTAGAGGTCAATGTCAAAGGTCAAAGGTCAGAGATCAAGGTCAAACGTCAGAAGTCAAGGTCAAGGTCAGAGGACAGAGGTCAAGGTCAAGGTCAAAGGTCAAAGGTCAGAGGTCAGAGGTCAAAGGTCCAAGGTCAAGGTCAAACGTCAGAGGTCAAAGGTCAGAGGTCAAGGTCAAAGGTCAAAGGTTAAAGGTGAAGGTGAAAGTTCAAAGGTCAGAGGTCAAGGTCAAAGGTCAAAGGTCAGAGGTCAGATGTCAAGGTCAAAGGTCAAAGGTCAAAGGTCAAAGGTCAAAGGTCAAAGGTCAAAGGTCAAAGATCAGAAGTCAAAGGTCAGAGGTCAGAGGTCAGAAGTCGGAGGACAGAGGTCAAGGTCACGGTCAGAGGTCAAAAGTCAAAGGTCAAGGTCAAAGGTCAAATCTCAGAGGTCAAGGTCAAGGTCAAGGTCAAGGTCAAAGGTCAGAGGTCAAAGGTCAGAGGTCAAAGGTCAGAGGTCAAGGTCAAAGGTCAAAGGTTAGAGGTCAAGGTCAAAGTTCAAAGGTCAAAGGTCAAGGTCAAAGGCCAGCGGTCAAGGTCAATGTCAAGGTCAAGGTCAAAGGTCAAATGTCAGAGGTCAGGGGTCAAAGTTCCGAGGTCAAGGTCAAAGGTCAGAGGTCAAGGTCAAAGGTCAAAGGTCAAAGGTCAAAGGTCAAAGGTCAAAGGTCAAAGGTCAAAGGTCAAAGGTCAAAGGTCAAAGGTCAAAGGTCAAAGGTCAAAGGTCAAAGGTCAAAGGTCAAAGGTCAAAGGTCAAAGGTCAAAGGTCAAAGGTCAAAGGTCAAAGGTCAAAGGTCAGAAGTCAAAGGTCAGAGGTCAGAGGTCAGAGGTCAGAAGTCAGAGGTCAGAGGTCAAGGTCACGGTCAGAGGTCAAAAGTCAAAGGTCAAGGTCAAAGGTCAAATCTCAGAGGTCAGAGGTCAAGGTCAAAGTTTAGAGGTCAAGGTCAAAGGTCAAAGGTCAGAGGTCAAGGTCAAAGGTCAGAGGTCGAGGACAAAGGTCAGAGGTCAAGGTCAAAGGTCAGAGGTCAAGGTCAAAGGTCAAAGGTCAAAGGTTAAAGGTGAAGGTGAAAGTTCAAAGGTCAGAGGTCAAGGTCAAAGGTCAAAGGTCAGAGGTCAGAGGTCAAGGTCAAAGGTCAGAGGTCAAAGGCCAGAGGTCAGAGGTCAAGGTCACGGTCAGAGGTCAAAGGTCAAAGGTCAAGGTCAAAGGTCAAATCTCAGAGGTCAGAGGTCAAGGTCAAAGGTTAGAGGTCAAGATCAAAGGACAGAGGTCAGAGGACAAGGTCAGATGTCAGAGGTAAAGGTCAAAGGTCAAAGGTCAGAGGTCAAGGTCAAAGGCTAGAGGTCAAGGTCAAAGGTCAGAGGTCAAGGTCAAAGGTCAAAGGTCAAGGTCAAGATCAAACGTAACAGTTCAAAGGTCATAGGTGAATGGTGAAAGATCAAATTCAGATGTCAGAGGTCAAGGTCAAAGGTTAGAGGTCAATGTCAAAGGTCAAAGGTCAGAGATCAAGGTCAAACGTCAGAAGTCAAGGTCAAGGTCAGAGGACAGAGGTCAAGGTCAAGGTCAAAGGTCAAAGGTCAGAGGTCAGAGGTCAAAGGTCCAAGGTCAAGGTCAAACGTCAGAGGTCAAAGGTCAGAGGTCAAGGTCAAAGGTCAAAGGTTAAAGGTGAAGGTGAAAGTTCAAAGGTCAGAGGTCAAGGTCAAAGGTCAAAGGTCAGAGGTCAGATGTCAAGGTCAAAGGTCAAAGGTCAAAGGTCAAAGGTCAAAGGTCAAAGGTCAAAGGTCAAAGATCAGAAGTCAAAGGTCAGAGGTCAGAGGTCAGAAGTCGGAGGACAGAGGTCAAGGTCACGGTCAGAGGTCAAAAGTCCAAGGTCAAGGTCAAAGGTCAAATCTCAGAGGTCAAGGTCAAGGTCAAGGTCAAGGTCAAAGGTCAGAGGTCAAAGGTCAGAGGTCAAAGGTCAGA
Organism: Lasioglossum villosulum; assembly: GCA_963971365.1. Classification (NCBI taxonomy): domain Eukaryota; kingdom Metazoa; phylum Arthropoda; class Insecta; order Hymenoptera; family Halictidae; genus Lasioglossum; species Lasioglossum villosulum. The sequence continues at coordinate 23,304,153 of OZ020498.1, read as the reverse complement.
GGTCAAGGTCAAAGGTCAAAGGTTAGAGGTCAAGGTCAAAGTTCAAAGGTCAAAGGTCAAGGTCAAAGGCCAGCGGTCAAGGTCAATGTCAAGGTCAAGGTCAAAGGTCAAATGTCAGAGGTCAGGGGTCAAAGTTCCGAGGTCAAGGTCAAAGGTCAGAGGTCAAGGTCAAAGGTCAAAGGTCAAAGGTCAAAGGTCAAAGGTCAAAGGTCAAAGGTCAAAGGTCAAAGGTCAAAGGTCAAAGGTCAAAGGTCAAAGGTCAAAGGTCAAAGGTCAAAGGTCAAAGGTCAAAGGTCAAAGGTCAAAGGTCAAAGGTCAAAGGTCAAAGGTCAGAAGTCAAAGGTCAGAGGTCAGAGGTCAGAGGTCAGAAGTCAGAGGTCAGAGGTCAAGGTCACGGTCAGAGGTCAAAAGTCAAAGGTCAAGGTCAAAGGTCAAATCTCAGAGGTCAGAGGTCAAGGTCAAAGTTTAGAGGTCAAGGTCAAAGGTCAAAGGTCAGAGGTCAAGGTCAAAGGTCAGAGGTCGAGGACAAAGGTCAGAGGTCAAGGTCAAAGGTCAGAGGTCAAGGTCAAAGGTCAAAGGTCAAAGGTTAAAGGTGAAGGTGAAAGTTCAAAGGTCAGAGGTCAAGGTCAAAGGTCAAAGGTCAGAGGTCAGAGGTCAAGGTCAAAGGTCAGAGGTCAAAGGCCAGAGGTCAGAGGTCAAGGTCACGGTCAGAGGTCAAAGGTCAAAGGTCAAGGTCAAAGGTCAAATCTCAGAGGTCAGAGGTCAAGGTCAAAGGTTAGAGGTCAAGATCAAAGGACAGAGGTCAGAGGACAAGGTCAGATGTCAGAGGTAAAGGTCAAAGGTCAAAGGTCAGAGGTCAAGGTCAAAGGCTAGAGGTCAAGGTCAAAGGTCAGAGGTCAAGGTCAAAGGTCAAAGGTCAAGGTCAAGATCAAACGTAACAGTTCAAAGGTCATAGGTGAATGGTGAAAGATCAAATTCAGATGTCAGAGGTCAAGGTCAAATGTTAGAGGTCAAGGTCATAGGTCAAAGGTCAGAGGTCAAGGTCAATGGTCAGAGGCCAAGGTCAAAGGCCAGAGGACAGAGGACAAGGTCAAGGTCAAGGTCAAGGTCAAGGTAAAGGTCAAAGGTCAAAGGTCAAAGGTCAGAGGTCAGAGGTCAAAGGTCATAGTGTAAGAGGTGAAGGTCAAGGTCAAGGTCAAGGTCAAGGTCAAGGTTAAGGTCAAAGGTCAGAGGTCAAAGGTCAGAGGTCAGAGGTCAAGGTCAGCGGTCAAAGGTCAGAGGTCAAGGTCAATGTCAAGGTCAAGGTCAAAGGTCAAATGTCAGAGGTCAGGGGTCAAAGTTCCGAGGTCAAGGTCAAAGGTCAGAGGTCAAGGTCAAATGTTAGAGGTCAAGGTCATAGGTCAAAGGTCAGAGGTCAAGGTCAATGGTCAGATGTCAAGGTCAAAGGCCAGAGGACAGAGGACAAGGTCAAGGTCAAGGTCAAGGTCAAGGTCAAGGTCAAGGTCAAGGTCAAGGTCAAGGTAAAGGTCAAAGGTCAAAGGTCAAAGGTCAAAGGTCAAAGGTCAAAGGTCAAAGGTCAGAGGTCAGAGGTCAAAGGTCAGAGGTCAAGGTCAAAGGACAGAGGTCAAAGGTCAGAGGTCAAGGTCAAAGGTCAAAGGTTAAAGGTGAAGGTGAAAGTTCAAAGGTCAGAGGTCAAGGTCAAAGGTCAAAGGTCAGAGGTCAGAGGTCAAGGTCAAAGGTCAGAGGTCAAAGGCCAGAGGTCAGAGGTCAAGGTCACGGTCAGACGTCAAAGGTCAAAGGTCAAGGTCAAAGGTCAAGGTCAAAGTTCAAATCTCAGAGGTCAGAGGTCAAGGTCAAAGGTTAGAGGTCAAGATCAAAGGACAGAGGTCAGAGGACAAGGTCAGATGTCAGAGGTAAAGGTCAAAGGTCAAAGGTCAGAGGTCAAGGTCAAAGGTTAGAGGTCAAGGTCAAAGGTCAGAGGTCAAGGTCAAAGGTCAAAGGTCAAGGTCAAGATCAAACGTAACAGTTCAAAGGTCATAGGTGAATGGTGAAAGATCAAATTCAGATGTCAGAGGTCAAGGTCAAATGTTAGAGGTCAAGGTCATAGGTCAAAGGTCAGAGGTCAAGGTCAATGGTCAGAGGTCAAGGTCAATGGTCAGAGGTCAAGGTCAAAGGCCAGAGGACAGAGGACAAGGTCAAGGTCAAGGTCAAGGTCAAGGTAAAGGTCAAAGGTCAAAGGTCAAAGGTCAAAGGTCAAAGGTCAGAGGTCAGAGGTCAAAGTCAAGGTAAAGGTCAAAGGTCAAAGGTCAAAGGTCAGAGGTCAGAGGTCAAAGGTCATAGTGTAAGAGGTCAAGGTCAAGGTCAAGGTCAAGGTCAAGGTCAAGGTCAAGGTCAAGGTCAAGGTCAAAGGTCAGAGGTCAAAGGTCAGAGGTCAAGGTCAGAGGTCAAAGGTCAGAGGTCAAGGTCAAGGTCAAGGTCAAAGGTCAGAGGTCAAGGTCAAAGGTCAAAGGTTAGAGGTCAAGGACAAAGGTCAAAGGTCAGAGGTCAAAGTCAAAGGTTAGAGGTCAAGGTCAAAGACCAGCGGTCAAGGTCAATGTCAAGGTCAAGGTCAGAGGTCAGAGGTCAAGGTCAAAGGTCAGAGGTCAGAGGTCAGAGGTCAGAGGTCAGAGGTCAGAGGTCAGAGGTCAAAGGTCCAAGGTCAAGGTCAAACGTCAGAGGTCAAGGTCAAGGTCAAAGATCAGAGGCCAAGGTCTAAGGTCAGAGGTCAAGATCAAAGGACAGAGGTCAGAGGACAAGGTCAGATGTCAGAGGTAAATGTCAAAGGTCAAAGGTCAGAGGTCAAGGTCAAAGGTCAGAGGTCAAAGGTCAGAGGACAAGGTCAAGGGTCAACGGTCAAAGGTCAAAGGTCAAAGGTCAAAGGTCAAAGGTCAAAGATCAGAAGTCAAAGGTCAGAGGTCAGAGGTCAGAAGTCGGAGGACAGAGGTCAAGGTCACGGTCAGAGGTCAAAAGTCAAAGGTCAAGGTCAAAGGTCAAATCTCAGAGGTCAAGGTCAAGGTCAAGGTCAAGGTCAAAGGTCAGAGGTCAAAGGTCAGAGGTCAAAGGTCAGAGGTCAAGGTCAAAGGTCAAAGGTTAGAGGTCAAGGTCAAAGTTCAAAGGTCAAAGGTCAAAGGTCAAGGTCAAAGGCCAGAGAACAGAGGTCAAGGTCAAAGGTCAGAGGTCAAGGTCAAAGATCAGAGGACAAGGTCAAATGTCAGAGGTCAGAGGTCAAGGTCAAAGGTTAGAGGTCAAGGTCAAAGGTCAAACGTCAGAGGTAAGGTCAAAGGTCAAAGGTCAAAGGTCAAAGGTAAAGGGTCAAGGGTCAAAGGTCAAAGGTAAAGGGTCAAGGGTCAAGGGTCAAAGGTCAAAGGTCAAAGGTCAAAGGTCAAAGGTCAAAGGTCAGAGGTCAGAGGTCAGAGGTCAAAGGTCAGAGGTCAAGGTCAAAGGTCAGAGGTCAAGGTCAAGGTCAAAGGTCAAAGGTCAGAGGACAGAGGTCAGAGGTCAAGGTCATAGGTTAGAGGTCAAGGTCAAAGGTCAAACGTCAGAGGTCAAAGGTCAGAGGTCAAGGTCAGAGGTCAAAGGTCAGAGGTCAAGGTCAAGGTCAAGGTCAAAGGTCAGAGGTCAAGGTCAAAGGTCAAAGGTTAGAGGTCAAGGTCAAAGTTCAAAGGTCAGAGGTCAAGGTCAAAGGTTAGAGGTCAAGGTCAAAGACCAGCGGTCAAGGTCAATGTCAAGGTCAAGGTCAGAGGTCAGAGGTCAAGGTCAAAGGTCAGAGGTCAGAGGTGAGAGGTCAAGGTCAAAGGTCAAAGGTCAGATGTCAAGGTCAAAGGTCAAAGGTCAAGGTCAAAGGTAAGAGGTCAAAGGTCAAAGGTGAAAGGTGAAAGGTGAAAGGTCAAATTCAGATGTCAGAGGTCAAGGTCAAAGGTTAGAGGTCAAGGTCATAGGTCAAAGGTCAGAGGTCAAGGTCAATGGTCAGAGGTCAAGGTCAAAGGCCAGAGGACAGAGGACAAGGTCAAGGTCAAGGTCAAGGTCAAGGTCAAAGGTCAAAGGTCAAAGGTCAAAGGTCAAAGGTCAAAGGTCAAAGGTCAAAGGTCAGAGGTCAGAGGTCAAAGGTCAGAGGTCAAGGTCAAGGTCAAGGTCAAGGTCAAAGGTCAGAGGTCAAAGGTCAGAGGTCAAAGGTCAGAGGACAGAGGTCAAGGTCAAAGGTGAAAGGTGAAAGGTGAAAGGTCAAATTCAGATGTCAGAGGTCAAGGTCAAAGGTTAGAGGTCAATGTCAAAGGTCAAAGGTCAGAGATCAAGGTCAAACGTCAGAAGTCAAGGTCAAGGTCAGAGGACAGAGGTCAAGGTCAAGGTCAAAGGTCAAAGGTCAGAGGTCAGAGGTCAAAGGTCCAAGGTCAAGGTCAAACGACAGAGGTCAGAGGTCAAGGTCAAGGTAAAAGATCAGAGGTCGTGGACACAGATCAGAGGTCAAGGTCAAAGGTCAGAGGTCAAGGTCAAGGTCAAACGTCAGGGGTCAAAGGTCAGAGGTCAAAGGTCAGAGGTCAAGGTCAAAGGTCAAAGGTTAAAGGTGAAGGTGAAAGTTCAAAGGTCAGAGGTCAAGGTCAAAGGTCAAAGGTCAGAGGTCAGATGTCAAGGTCAAAGGTCAAAGGTCAAAGGTCAAAGATCAGAAGTCAAAGGTCAGAGGTCAGAGGTCAGAAGTCGGAGGACAGAGGTCAAGGTCACGGTCAGAGGTCAAAAGTCAAAGGTCAAGGTCAAAGGTCAAATCTCAGAGGTCAGAGGTCAAGGTCAAAGGTTAGAGGTCAAGGTCAAAGGTCAAGGTCAGAGGTCAAAGGTCAGTGGTCAAGGTCAAGGTCAAAGGTCAGAGGTCAAAGGTCAGAGGTCAGAGGTCAGAGATCAAGGTCAAACGTCAGAAGTCAAGGTCAAGGTCAGGGGACAGAGGTCAAGGTCAAGGTCAAAGGTCAAAGGTCAGAGGTCAGAGGTCAAAGGTCCAAGGTCAAGGTCAAACGACAGAGGTCAGAGGTCGAGGACACAGATCAGAGGTCAAGGTCAAAGGTCAGAGGTCAAGGTCAAGGTCAAACGTCAGAGGTCAAAGGTCAGAGGTCAAGGTCAAATGTCAAAGGTTAGAGGTCAAGGTCAAAGTTCAAAGGTCAAAGGTCAAGGTCAAAGGCCAGCGGTCAAGGTCAATGTCAAGGTCAAGGTCAAAGGTCAAATGTCAGAGGTCAGAGGTCAACGTTCCGAGGTCAAGGTCAAAGGTCAGAGGTCAAGGTCAAAGGTCAAAGGTCAAAGGTCAAAGGTCAAAGGTCAAAGGTCAAAGGTCAAAGGTCAAAGGTCAAAGGTCAAAGGTCAAAGGTTAAAGGTCAAAGGTCAAAGGTCAAAGATCAGAAGTCAAAGGTCAGAGGTCAGAGGTCAGAGGTCAGAGGTCAGAGGTCAGAAGTAAGAGGTCAGAGGTCAAGGTCACGGTCAGAGGTCAAAAGTCAAAGGTCAAGGTCAAAGGTCAAATCTCAGAGGTCAGAGGTCAAGGTCAAAGGTTAGAGGTCAAGGTCAAAGGTCAAAGGTCAGAGGTCAAGGTCAAAGGTCAGAGGTCGAGGACAAAGGTCAGAGGTCAAGGTCAATGGTCAGAGGTCAAGGTCAAAGGTCAAAGGTTAAAGGTGAAGGTGAAAGTTCAAAGGTCAGAGGTCAAGGTCAAAGGTCAAAGGTCAGAGGTCAGAGGTCAAGGTCAAAGGTCAGAGGTCAAAGGCCAGAGGTCAAAGATCAGAGATCAAGATCATAGGTCAGAGGACAAGGTCAAATGTCAGAGAACAGAGGTCAAGGTCAAAGGTCAGAGGTCAAGGTCAAAGATCAGAGGACAAGGTCAAATGTCAGAGGTCAGAGGTCAAGGTCAAAGGTTAGAGGTCAAGGTCAAAGGTCAAACGTCAGAGGTAAGGTCAAAGGTCAAAGGTCAAAGGTCAAAGGTAAAGGGTCAAGGGTCAAAGGTCAAAGGTAAAGGGTCAAGGGTCAAGGGTCAAAGGTCAAAGGTCAAAGGTCAAAGGTCAAAGGTCAAAGATCAGAAGTCAAAGGTCAGAGGTCAGAGGTCAGAAGTCAGAGGACAGAGGTCAAGGTCACGGTCAGAGGTCAAAAGTCAAAGGTCAAGGTCAAAGGTCAAATCTCAGAGGTCAGAGGTCAAGGTCAAAGGTTAGAGGTCAAGGTCAAAGGTCAAGGTCAAAGGTCAAGGTCAGAGGTCAAAGGTCAAAGGTTAAAGGTGAAGGTGAAAGTTCAAAGGTCAGAGGTCAAGGTCAAAGGTCAAAGGTCAGAGGTCAGAGGTCAAGGTCAAAGGTCAGAGGTCAAAGGCCAGAGGTCAGAGGTCAAGGTCACGGTCAGAGGTCAAAGGTCAAAGGTCAAATCTCAGAGGTCAGAGGTCAAGGTCAAAGGTTTGATGTCAAGATCAAAGGACAGAGGTCAGAGGACAAGGTCAGATGTCAGAGGTAAAGGTCAAAGGTCAAAGGTCAGAGGTCAAGGTCAAAGGTTAGAGGTCAAGGTCAAAGGCCAGCGGTCAAGGTCAATGTCAAGGTCAAGGTCAAAGGTCAAATGTCAGAGGTCAGGGGTCAAAGTTCCGAGGTCAAGGTCAAAGGTCAGAGGTCTAGGGTCAGAGGTCAAAGGTCAGAGGTCAAGGTCAAATGTTAGAGGTCAAGGTCATAGGACAAAGGTCAGAGGTCAAGGTCAATGGTCAGATGTCAAGGTCAAAGGCCAGAGGACAGAGGACAAGGTCAAGGTCAAGGTCAAGGTCAAGGTAAAGGTCAAAGGTCAAAGGTCAAAGGTCAAAGGTCAGAGGTCAGAGGTCAAAGGTCATAGTGTAAGAGGTCAAGGTCAAGGTCAAGGTCAAGGTCAAGGTCAAGGTCAAAGGTCAGAGGTCAAAGGTCAGAGGTCAAGGTCAAAGGTCAGAGGTCAAAGGTCAGAGGTCAAGGTCAAAGGTCAAAGGTTAAAGGTGAAGGTGAAAGTTCAAAGGTCAGAGGTCAAGGTCAAAGGTCAAAGGTCAGAGGTCAGAGGTCAAGGTCAAAGGTCAGAGGTCAAAGGCCAGAGGTCAGAGGTCAAGGTCACGGTCAGAGGTCAAAGGTCAAAGGTCAAGGTCAAAGGTCAAATCTCAGAGGTCAGAGGTCAAGGTCAAAGGTTAGAGGTCAAGATCAAAGGACAGAGGTCAGAGGACAAGGTCAGATGTCAGAGGTAAAGGTCAAAGGTCAAAGGTCAGAGGTCAAGGTCAAAGGCTAGAGGTCAAGGTCAAAGGTCAGAGGTCAAGGTCAAAGGTCAAAGGTCAAGGTCAAGATCAAACGTAACAGTTCAAAGGTCATAGGTGAATGGTGAAAGATCAAATTCAGATGTCAGAGGTCAAGGTCAAATGTTAGAGGTCAAGGTCATAGGTCAAAGGTCAGAGGTCAAGGTCAATGGTCAGAGGCCAAGGTCAAAGGCCAGAGGACAGAGGACAAGGTCAAGGTCAAGGTAAAGGTCAAAGGTCAAAGGTCAAAGGTCAAAGGTCAAAGGTCAGAGGTCAGAGGTCAAAGGTCATAGTGTAAGAGGTGAAGGTCAAGGTCAAGGTCAAGGTCAAGGTCAAGGTTAAGGTCAAAGGTCAGAGGTCAAAGGTCAGAGGTCAGAGGTCAAGGTCAGCGGTCAAAGGTCAGAGGTCAAGGTCAATGTCAAGGTCAAGGTCAAAGGTCAAATGTCAGAGGTCAGGGGTCAAAGTTCCGAGGTCAAGGTCAAAGGTCAGAGGTCAAGGTCAAATGTTAGAGGTCAAGGTCATAGGTCAAAGGTCAGAGGTCAAGGTCAATGGTCAGATGTCAAGGTCAAAGGCCAGAGGACAGAGGACAAGGTCAAGGTCAAGGTCAAGGTCAAGGTCAAGGTCAAGGTCAAGGTAAAGGTCAAAGGTCAAAGGTCAAAGGTCAAAGGTCAAAGGTCAAAGGTCAAAGGTCAGAGGTCAGAGGTCAAAGGTCAGAGGTCAAGGTCAAAGGACAGAGGTCAAAGGTCAGAGGTCAAGGTCAAAGGTCAAAGGTTAAAGGTGAAGGTGAAAGTTCAAAGGTCAGAGGTCAAGGTCAAAGGTCAAAGGTCAGAGGTCAGAGGTCAAGGTCAAAGGTCAGAGGTCAAAGGCCAGAGGTCAGAGGTCAAGGTCAAGGTCAAAGGTCAAAGGTCAGAGGTCAAGGTCAAAGGTCAGAGGTCGAGGACAAAGGTCAGAGGTCAAGGTCAATGGTCAGAGGTCAAGGTCAAAGGTCAAAGGTTAAAGGTGAAGGTGAAAGTTCAAAGGTCAGAGGTCAAGGTCAAAGGTCAAAGGTCAGAGGTCAGAGGTCAAGGTCAAAGGTCAGAGGTCAAAGGCCAGAGGTCAAAGATCAGAGATCAAGATCATAGGTCAGAGGACAAGGTCAAATGTCAGAGAACAGAGGTCAAGGTCAAAGGTCAGAGGTCAAGGTCAAAGATCAGAGGACAAGGTCAAATGTCAGAGGTCAGAGGTCAAGGTCAAAGGTTAGAGGTCAAGGTCAAAGGTCAAACGTCAGAGGTAAGGTCAAAGGTCAAAGGTCAAAGGTCAAAGGTAAAGGGTCAAGGGTCAAAGGTCAAAGGTAAAGGGTCAAGGGTCAAGGGTCAAAGGTCAAAGGTCAACGGTCAAAGGTCAAAGGTCAAAGATCAGAAGTCAAAGGTCAGAGGTCAGAGGTCAGAAGTCAGAGGACAGAGGTCAAGGTCACGGTCAGAGGTCAAAAGTCAAAGGTCAAGGTCAAAGGTCAAATCTCAGAGGTCAGAGGTCAAGGTCAAAGGTTAGAGGTCAAGGTCAAAGGTCAAGGTCAAAGGTCAAAGGTCAAAGGTCAGAGGTCAGAGGTCAAAGGTCAGAGGTCAAGGTCAAAGGACAGAGGTCAAAGGTCAGAGGTCAAGGTCAAAGGTCAAAGGTTAAAGGTGAAGGTGAAAGTTCAAAGGTCAGAGGTCAAGGTCAAAGGTCAAAGGTCAGAGGTCAGAGGTCAAGGTCAAAGGTCAGAGGTCAAAGGCCAGAGGTCAGAGGTCAAGGTCACGGTCAGAGGTCAAAGGTCAAAGGTCAAGGTCAAAGGTCAAGGTCAAAGTTCAAATCTCAGAGGTCAGAGGTCAAGGTCAAAGGTTAGAGGTCAAGATCAAAGGACAGAGGTCAGAGGACAAGGTCAGATGTCAGAGGTAAAGGTCAAAGGTCAAAGGTCAGAGGTCAAGGTCAAAGGTTAGAGGTCAAGGTCAAAGGTCAGAGGTCAAGGTCAAAGGTCAAAGGTCAAGGTCAAGATCAAACGTAACAGTTCAAAGGTCATAGGTGAATGGTGAAAGATCAAATTCAGATGTCAGAGGTCAAGGTCAAATGTTAGAGGTCAAGGTCATAGGTCAAAGGTCAGAGGTCAAGGTCAATGGTCAGAGGTCAAGGTCAATGGTCAGAGGTCAAGGTCAAAGGCCACAGGACAGAGGACAAGGTCAAGGTCAAGGTCAAGGTCAAGGTAAAGGTCAAAGGTCAAAGGTCAAAGGTCAAAGGTCAAAGGTCAGAGGTCAGAGGTCAAAGTCAAGGTAAAGGTCAAAGGTCAAAGGTCAAAGGTCAGAGGTCAGAGGTCAAAGGTCATAGTGTAAGAGGTCAAGGTCAAGGTCAAGGTCAAGGTCAAGGTCAAGGTCAAGGTCAAGGTCAAGGTCAAGGTCAAAGGTCAGAGGTCAAAGGTCAGAGGTCAAGGTCAGAGGTCAAAGGTCAGAGGTCAAGGTCAAGGTCAAGGTCAAAGGTCAGAGGTCAAGGTCAAAGGTCAAAGGTTAGAGGTCAAGGTCAAAGTTCAAAGGTCAGAGGTCAAAGTCAAAGGTTAGAGGTCAAGGTCAAAGACCAGCGGTCAAGGTCAATGTCAAGGTCAAGGTCAGAGGTCAGAGGTCAAGGTCAAAGGTCAGAGGTCAGAGGTCAGAGGTCAGAGGTCAGAGGTCAGAGGTCAGAGGTCAAAGGTCCAAGGTCAAGGTCAAACGTCAGAGGTCAAGGTCAAGGTCAAAGATCAGAGGCCAAGGTCTAAGGTCAGAGGTCAAGATCAAAGGACAGAGGTCAGAGGACAAGGTCAGATGTCAGAGGTAAATGTCAAAGGTCAAAGGTCAGAGGTCAAGGTCAAAGGTCAGAGGTCAAAGGTCAGAGGACAAGGTCAAGGGTCAACGGTCAAAGGTCAAAGGTCAAAGGTCAAAGGTCAAAGGTCAAAGATCAGAAGTCAAAGGTCAGAGGTCAGAGGTCAGAAGTCGGAGGACAGAGGTCAAGGTCACGGTCAGAGGTCAAAAGTCAAAGGTCAAGGTCAAAGGTCAAGGTCAAAGATCAGAGGCCAAGGTCTAAGGTCAGAGGTCAAGATCAAAGGACAGAGGTCAGAGGACAAGGTCAGATGTCAGAGGTAAATGTCAAAGGTCAAAGGTCAGAGGTCAAGGTCAAAGGTTAGAGGTCAAGGTCAAAGGTCAAGGTCAAAGGTCAAGGTCAGAGGTCAAAGGTCAAAGGTTAAAGGTGAAGGTGAAAGTTCAAAGGTCAGAGGTCAAGGTCAAAGGTCAAAGGTCAGAGGTCAGAGGTCAAGGTCAAAGGTCAGAGGTCAAAGGCCAGAGGTCAGAGGTCAAGGTCACGGTCAGAGGTCAAAGGTCAAAGGTCAAATCTCAGAGGTCAGAGGTCAAGGTCAAAGGTTTGATGTCAAGATCAAAGGACAGAGGTCAGAGGACAAGGTCAGATGTCAGAGGTAAAGGTCAAAGGTCAAAGGTCAGAGGTCAAGGTCAAAGGTTAGAGGTCAAGGTCAAAGGCCAGCGGTCAAGGTCAATGTCAAGGTCAAGGTCAAAGGTCAAATGTCAGAGGTCAGGGGTCAAAGTTCCGAGGTCAAGGTCAAAGGTCAGAGGTCAAAGGTCAGAGGTCAAAGGTCAGAGGTCAAGGTCAAATGTTAGAGGTCAAGGTCATAGGACAAAGGTCAGAGGTCAAGGTCAATGGTCAGATGTCAAGGTCAAAGGCCAGAGGACAGAGGACAAGGTCAAGGTCAAGGTCAAGGTCAAGGTAAAGGTCAAAGGTCAAAGGTCAAAGGTCAAAGGTCAGAGGTCAGAGGTCAAAGGTCATAGTGTAAGAGGTCAAGGTCAAGGTCAAGGTCAAGGTCAAGGTCAAGGTCAAGGTCAAAGGTCAGAGGTCAAAGGTCAGAGGTCAAGGTCAAAGGTCAGAGGTCAAAGGTCAGAGGTCAAGGTCAAAGGTCAAAGGTTAAAGGTGAAGGTGAAAGTTCAAAGGTCAGAGGTCAAGGTCAAAGGTCAAAGGTCAGAGGTCAGAGGTCAAGGTCAAAGGTCAGAGGTCAAAGGCCAGAGGTCAGAGGTCAAGGTCACGGTCAGAGGTCAAAGGTCAAAGGTCAAGGTCAAAGGTCAAATCTCAGAGGTCAGAGGTCAAGGTCAAAGGTTAGAGGTCAAGATCAAAGGACAGAGGTCAGAGGACAAGGTCAGATGTCAGAGGTAAAGGTCAAAGGTCAAAGGTCAGAGGTCAAGGTCAAAGGCTAGAGGTCAAGGTCAAAGGTCAGAGGTCAAGGTCAAAGGTCAAAGGTCAAGGTCAAGATCAAACGTAACAGTTCAAAGGTCATAGGTGAATGGTGAAAGATCAAATTCAGATGTCAGAGGTCAAGGTCAAATGTTAGAGGTCAAGGTCATAGGTCAAAGGTCAGAGGTCAAGGTCAATGGTCAGAGGCCAAGGTCAAAGGCCAGAGGACAGAGGACAAGGTCAAGGTCAAGGTCAAGGTCAAGGTAAAGGTCAAAGGTCAAAGGTCAAAGGTCAAAGGTCAAAGGTCAGAGGTCAGAGGTCAAAGGTCATAGTGTAAGAGGTGAAGGTCAAGGTCAAGGTCAAGGTCAAGGTCAAGGTTAAGGTCAAAGGTCAGAGGTCAAAGGTCAGAGGTCAGAGGTCAAGGTCAGCGGTCAAAGGTCAGAGGTCAAGGTCAATGTCAAGGTCAAGGTCAAAGGTCAAATGTCAGAGGTCAGGGGTCAAAGTTCCGAGGTCAAGGTCAAAGGTCAGAGGTCAAGGTCAAATGTTAGAGGTCAAGGTCATAGGTCAAAGGTCAGAGGTCAAGGTCAATGGTCAGATGTCAAGGTCAAAGGCCAGAGGACAGAGGACAAGGTCAAGGTCAAGGTCAAGGTCAAGGTCAAGGTCAAGGTCAAGGTAAAGGTCAAAGGTCAAAGGTCAAAGGTCAAAGGTCAAAGGTCAAAGGTCAAAGGTCAGAGGTCAGAGGTCAAAGGTCAGAGGTCAAGGTCAAAGGACAGAGGTCAAAGGTCAGAGGTCAAGGTCAAAGGTCAAAGGTTAAAGGTGAAGGTGAAAGTTCAAAGGTCAGAGGTCAAGGTCAAAGGTCAAAGGTCAGAGGTCAGAGGTCAAGGTCAAAGGTCAGAGGTCAAAGGCCAGAGGTCAGAGGTCAAGGTCAAGGTCAAAGGTCAAAGGTCAGAGGTCAAGGTCAAAGGTCAGAGGTCGAGGACAAAGGTCAGAGGTCAAGGTCAATGGTCAGAGGTCAAGGTCAAAGGTCAAAGGTTAAAGGTGAAGGTGAAAGTTCAAAGGTCAGAGGTCAAGGTCAAAGGTCAAAGGTCAGAGGTCAGAGGTCAAGGTCAAAGGTCAGAGGTCAAAGGCCAGAGGTCAAAGATCAGAGATCAAGATCATAGGTCAGAGGACAAGGTCAAATGTCAGAGAACAGAGGTCAAGGTCAAAGGTCAGAGGTCAAGGTCAAAGATCAGAGGACAAGGTCAAATGTCAGAGGTCAGAGGTCAAGGTCAAAGGTTAGAGGTCAAGGTCAAAGGTCAAACGTCAGAGGTAAGGTCAAAGGTCAAAGGTCAAAGGTCAAAGGTAAAGGGTCAAGGGTCAAAGGTCAAAGGTAAAGGGTCAAGGGTCAAGGGTCAAAGGTCAAAGGTCAAAGGTCAAAGGTCAAAGGTCAAAGATCAGAAGTCAAAGGTCAGAGGTCAGAGGTCAGAAGTCAGAGGACAGAGGTCAAGGTCACGGTCAGAGGTCAAAAGTCAAAGGTCAAGGTCAAAGGTCAAATCTCAGAGGTCAGAGGTCAAGGTCAAAGGTTAGAGGTCAAGGTCAAAGGTCAAGGTCAAAGGTCAAGGTCAGAGGTCAAAGGTCAAAGGTTAAAGGTGAAGGTGAAAGTTCAAAGGTCAGAGGTCAAGGTCAAAGGTCAAAGGTCAGAGGTCAGAGGTCAAGGTCAAAGGTCAGAGGTCAAAGGCCAGAGGTCAGAGGTCAAGGTCACGGTCAGAGGTCAAAGGTCAAAGGTCAAATCTCAGAGGTCAGAGGTCAAGGTCAAAGGTTTGATGTCAAGATCAAAGGACAGAGGTCAGAGGACAAGGTCAGATGTCAGAGGTAAAGGTCAAAGGTCAAAGGTCAGAGGTCAAGGTCAAAGGTTAGAGGTCAAGGTCAAAGGCCAGCGGTCAAGGTCAATGTCAAGGTCAAGGTCAAAGGTCAAATGTCAGAGGTCAGGGGTCAAAGTTCCGAGGTCAAGGTCAAAGGTCAGAGGTCAAAGGTCAGAGGTCAAAGGTCAGAGGTCAAGGTCAAATGTTAGAGGTCAAGGTCATAGGACAAAGGTCAGAGGTCAAGGTCAATGGTCAGATGTCAAGGTCAAAGGCCAGAGGACAGAGGACAAGGTCAAGGTCAAGGTCAAGGTCAAGGTAAAGGTCAAAGGTCAAAGGTCAAAGGTCAAAGGTCAGAGGTCAGAGGTCAAAGGTCATAGTGTAAGAGGTCAAGGTCAAGGTCAAGGTCAAGGTCAAGGTCAAGGTCAAAGGTCAGAGGTCAAAGGTCAGAGGTCAAGGTCAAAGGTCAGAGGTCAAAGGTCAGAGGTCAAGGTCAAAGGTCAAAGGTTAAAGGTGAAGGTGAAAGTTCAAAGGTCAGAGGTCAAGGTCAAAGGTCAAAGGTCAGAGGTCAGAGGTCAAGGTCAAAGGTCAGAGGTCAAAGGCCAGAGGTCAGAGGTCAAGGTCACGGTCAGAGGTCAAAGGTCAAAGGTCAAGGTCAAAGGTCAAATCTCAGAGGTCAGAGGTCAAGGTCAAAGGTTAGAGGTCAAGATCAAAGGACAGAGGTCAGAGGACAAGGTCAGATGTCAGAGGTAAAGGTCAAAGGTCAAAGGTCAGAGGTCAAGGTCAAAGGCTAGAGGTCAAGGTCAAAGGTCAGAGGTCAAGGTCAAAGGTCAAAGGTCAAGGTCAAGATCAAACGTAACAGTTCAAAGGTCATAGGTGAATGGTGAAAGATCAAATTCAGATGTCAGAGGTCAAGGTCAAATGTTAGAGGTCAAGGTCATAGGTCAAAGGTCAGAGGTCAAGGTCAATGGTCAGAGGCCAAGGTCAAAGGCCAGAGGACAGAGGACAAGGTCAAGGTCAAGGTCAAGGTCAAGGTAAAGGTCAAAGGTCAAAGGTCAAAGGTCAAAGGTCAAAGGTCAAAGGTCAGAGGTCAGAGGTCAAAGGTCATAGTGTAAGAGGTGAAGGTCAAGGTCAAGGTCAAGGTCAAGGTCAAGGTTAAGGTCAAAGGTCAGAGGTCAAAGGTCAGAGGTCAGAGGTCAAGGTCAGCGGTCAAAGGTCAGAGGTCAAGGTCAATGTCAAGGTCAAGGTCAAAGGTCAAATGTCAGAGGTCAGGGGTCAAAGTTCCGAGGTCAAGGTCAAAGGTCAGAGGTCAAGGTCAAATGTTAGAGGTCAAGGTCATAGGTCAAAGGTCAGAGGTCAAGGTCAATGGTCAGATGTCAAGGTCAAAGGCCAGAGGACAGAGGACAAGGTCAAGGTCAAGGTCAAGGTCAAGGTCAAGGTCAAGGTCAAGGTAAAGGTCAAAGGTCAAAGGTCAAAGGTCAAAGGTCAAAGGTCAAAGGTCAGAGGTCAGAGGTCAAAGGTCAGAGGTCAAGGTCAAAGGACAGAGGTCAAAGGTCAGAGGTCAAGGTCAAAGGTCAAAGGTTAAAGGTGAAGGTGAAAGTTCAAAGGTCAGAGGTCAAGGTCAAAGGTCAAAGGTCAGAGGTCAGAGGTCAAGGTCAAAGGTCAGAGGTCAAAGGCCAGAGGTCAGAGGTCAAGGTCACGGTCAGAGGTCAAAGGTCAAAGGTCAAGGTCAAAGGTCAAGGTCAAAGTTCAAATCTCAGAGGTCAGAGGTCAAGGTCAAAGGTTAGAGGTCAAGATCAAAGGACAGAGGTCAGAGGACAAGGTCAGATGTCAGAGGTAAAGGTCAAAGGTCAAAGGTCAGAGGTCAAGGTCAAAGGTTAGAGGTCAAGGTCAAAGGTCAGAGGTCAAGGTCAAAGGTCAAAGGTCAAGGTCAAGATCAAACGTAACAGTTCAAAGGTCATAGGTGAATGGTGAAAGATCAAATTCAGATGTCAGAGGTCAAGGTCAAATGTTAGAGGTCAAGGTCATAGGTCAAAGGTCAGAGGTCAAGGTCAATGGTCAGAGGTCAAGGTCAATGGTCAGAGGTCAAGGTCAAAGGCCAGAGGACAGAGGACAAGGTCAAGGTCAAGGTCAAGGTCAAGGTAAAGGTCAAAGGTCAAAGGTCAAAGGTCAAAGGTCAAAGGTCAAAGGTCAAAGGTCAGAGGTCAGAGGTCAAAGTCAAGGTAAAGGTCAAAGGTCAAAGGTCAAAGGTCAGAGGTCAGAGGTCAAAGGTCATAGTGTAAGAGGTCAAGGTCAAGGTCAAGGTCAAGGTCAAGGTCAAGGTCAAGGTCAAGGTCAAGGTCAAGGTCAAGGTCAAAGGTCAGAGGTCAAAGGTCAGAGGTCAAGGTCAGAGGTCAAAGGTCAGAGGTCAAGGTCAAGGTCAAGGTCAAAGGTCAGAGGTCAAGGTCAAAGGTCAAAGGTTAGAGGTCAAGGTCAAAGTTCAAAGGTCAGAGGTCAAAGTCAAAGGTTAGAGGTCAAGGTCAAAGACCAGCGGTCAAGGTCAATGTCAAGGTCAAGGTCAGAGGTCAGAGGTCAAGGTCAAAGGTCAGAGGTCAGAGGTCAGAGGTCAGAGGTCAGAGGTCAGAGGTCAGAGGTCAAAGGTCCAAGGTCAAGGTCAAACGTCAGAGGTCAAGGTCAAGGTCAAAGATCAGAGGCCAAGGTCTAAGGTCAGAGGTCAAGATCAAAGGACAGAGGTCAGAGGACAAGGTCAGATGTCAGAGGTAAATGTCAAAGGTCAAAGGTCAGAGGTCAAGGTCAAAGGTCAGAGGTCAAAGGTCAGAGGACAAGGTCAAGGGTCAACGGTCAAAGGTCAAAGGTCAAAGGTCAAAGGTCAAAGGTCAAAGGTCAAAGGTCAAAGGTCAAAGATCAGAAGTCAAAGGTCAGAGGTCAGAGGTCAGAAGTCGGAGGACAGAGGTCAAGGTCACGGTCAGAGGTCAAAAGTCAAAGGTCAAGGTCAAAGGTCAAATCTCAGAGGTCAAGGTCAAGGTCAAGGTCAAGGTCAAAGGTCAGAGGTCAAAGGTCAGAGGTCAAAGGTCAGAGGTCAAGGTCAAAGGTCAAAGGTTAGAGGTCAAGGTCAAAGTTCAAAGGTCAAAGGTCAAGGTCAAAGGCCAGAGAACAGAGGTCAAGGTCAAAGGTCAGAGGTCAAGGTCAAAGATCAGAGGACAAGGTCAAATGTCAGAGGTCAGAGGTCAAGGTCAAAGGTTAGAGGTCAAGGTCAAAGGTCAAACGTCAGAGGTAAGGTCAAAGGTCAAAGGTCAAAGGTCAAAGGTAAAGGGTCAAGGGTCAAAGGTCAAAGGTAAAGGGTCAAGGGTCAAGGGTCAAAGGTCAAAGGTCAAAGGTCAAAGGTCAAAGGTCAAAGGTCAAAGGTCAAAGGTCAAAGGTCAGAGGTCAGAGGTCAAAGGTCAGAGGTCAAGGTCAAAGGTCAGAGGTCAAGGTCAAGGTCAAAGGTCAAAGGTCAGAGGACAGAGGTCAGAGGTCAAGGTCAAAGGTCAAAGGTCAAAGGTCAAAGGTCAAAGGTCAAAGGTCAAAGGTCAAAGGTCAGAGGTCAGAGGTCAAAGGTCAGAGGTCAAGGTCAAGGTCAAGGTCAAGGTCAAAGGTCAGAGGTCAAAGGTCAGAGGTCAAAGGTCAGAGGACAGAGGTCAAGGTCAAAGGTGAAAGGTGAAAGGTGAAAGGTCAAATTCAGATGTCAGTGGTCAAGGTCAAAGGTTAGAGGTCAATGTCAAAGGTCAAAGGTCAGAGATCAAGGTCAAACGTCAGAAGTCAAGGTCAAGGTCAGAGGACAGAGGTCAAGGTCAAGGTCAAAGGTCAAAGGTCAGAGGTCAGAGGTCAAAGGTCCAAGGTCAAGGTCAAACGACAGAGGTCAGAGGTCAAGGTCAAGGTAAAAGATCAGAGGTCGTGGACACAGATCAGAGGTCAAGGTCAAAGGTCAGAGGTCAAGGTCAAGGTCAAACGTCAGAGGTCAAAGGTCAGAGGTCAAAGGTCAGAGGTCAAGGTCAAAGGTCAAAGGTTAAAGGTGAAGGTGAAAGTTCAAAGGTCAGAGGTCAAGGTCAAAGGTCAAAGGTCAGAGGTCAGATGTCAAGGTCAAAGGTCAAAGGTCAAAGGTCAAAGATCAGAAGTCAAAGGTCAGAGGTCAGAGGTCAGAAGTCGGAGGACAGAGGTCAAGGTCACGGTCAGAGGTCAAAAGTCAAAGGTCAAGGTCAAAGGTCAAATCTCAGAGGTCAGAGGTCAAGGTCAAAGGTTAGAGGTCAAGGTCAAAGGTCAAGGTCAAAGGTCAAGGTCAGAGGTCAAAGGTCAGTGGTCAAGGTCAAGGTCAAAGGTCAGAGGTCAAAGGTCAGAGGTCAGAGGTCAGAGATCAAGGTCAAACGTCAGAAGTCAAGGTCAAGGTCAGGGGACAGAGGTCAAGGTCAAGGTCAAAGGTCAAAGGTCAGAGGTCAGAGGTCAAAGGTCCAAGGTCAAGGTCAAACGACAGAGGTCAGAGGTCGAGGACACAGATCAGAGGTCAAGGTCAAAGGTCAGAGGTCAAGGTCAAGGTCAAACGTCAGAGGTCAAAGGTCAGAGGTCAAGGTCAAATGTCAAAGGTTAGAGGTCAAGGTCAAAGTTCAAAGGTCAAAGGTCAAGGTCAAAGGCCAGCGGTCAAGGTCAATGTCAAGGTCAAGGTCAAAGGTCAAATGTCAGAGGTCAGAGGTCAACGTTCCGAGGTCAAGGTCAAAGGTCAGAGGTCAAGGTCAAAGGTCAAAGGTCAAAGGTCAAAGGTCAAAGGTCAAAGGTCAAAGGTCAAAGGTCAAAGGTCAAAGGTCAAAGGTCAAAGGTCAAAGGTCAAAGGTCAAAGGTTAAAGGTCAAAGGTCAAAGGTCAAAGATCAGAAGTCAAAGGTCAGAGGTCAGAGGTCAGAGGTCAGAGGTCAGAGGTCAGAAGTAAGAGGTCAGAGGTCAAGGTCACGGTCAGAGGTCAAAAGTCAAAGGTCAAGGTCAAAGGTCAAATCTCAGAGGTCAGAGGTCAAGGTCAAAGGTTAGAGGTCAAGGTCAAAGGTCAAAGGTCAGAGGTCAAGGTCAAAGGTCAGAGGTCGAGGACAAAGGTCAGAGGTCAAGGTCAATGGTCAGAGGTCAAGGTCAAAGGTCAAAGGTTAAAGGTGAAGGTGAAAGTTCAAAGGTCAGAGGTCAAGGTCAAAGGTCAAAGGTCAGAGGTCAGAGGTCAAGGTCAAAGGTCAGAGGTCAAAGGCCAGAGGTCAAAGATCAGAGATCAAGATCATAGGTCAGAGGACAAGGTCAAATGTCAGAGAACAGAGGTCAAGGTCAAAGGTCAGAGGTCAAGGTCAAAGATCAGAGGACAAGGTCAAATGTCAGAGGTCAGAGGTCAAGGTCAAAGGTTAGAGGTCAAGGTCAAAGGTCAAACGTCAGAGGTAAGGTCAAAGGTCAAAGGTCAAAGGTCAAAGGTAAAGGGTCAAGGGTCAAAGGTCAAAGGTAAAGGGTCAAGGGTCAAGGGTCAAAGGTCAAAGGTCAAAGGTCAAAGGTCAAAGGTCAAAGATCAGAAGTCAAAGGTCAGAGGTCAGAGGTCAGAAGTCAGAGGACAGAGGTCAAGGTTACGGTCAGAGGTCAAAAGTCAAAGGTCAAGGTCAAAGGTCAAATCTCAGAGGTCAGAGGTCAAGGTCAAAGGTTAGAGGTCAAGGTCAAAGGTCAAGGTCAAAGGTCAAGGTCAGAGGTCAAAGGTCAGTGGTCAAGGTCAAGGTCAAAGGTCAGAGGTCAAGGTCAAATGTTAGAGGTCAAGGTCATAGGTCAAAGGTCAGAAGTCAAGGTCAATGGTCAGATGTCAAGGTCAAAGGCCAGAGGACAGAGGACAGAGGACAGAGGACAAGGTCAAGGTCAAGGTCAAGGTCAAGGTCAAGGTAAAGGTCAAAGGTCAAAGGTCAAAGGTCAAAGGTCAAAGGTCAAAGGTCAAAGGTCAGAGGTCAGAGGTCAAAGGTCATAGTGTAAGAGGTCAAGGTCAAGGTCAAGGTCAAGGTCAAGGTCAAAGGTCAAAGGTCAGAGGTCAGAGGTCAAGGTCAAAGGTCAGAGGTCAAAGGCCAGAGGTCAGAGGTCAAGGTCACGGTCAGAGGTCAAAGGTCAAAGGTCAAGGTCAAAGGTCAAATCTCAGAGGTCAGAGGTCAAGGTCAAAGGTTTGATGTCAAGATCAAAGGACAGAGGTCAGAGGACAAGGTCAGATGTCAGAGGTAAAGGTCAAAGGTCAAAGGTCAGAGGTCAAGGTCAAAGGTTAGAGGTCAAGGTCAAAGGTCAGAGGTCAAGGTCAAAGGTCAAAGGTCAAGGTCAAGATCAAACGTAACAGTTCAAAGGTCATAGGTGAATGGTGAAAGATCAAATTCAGATGTCAGAGGTCAAGGTCAAAGGTTAGAGGTCAATGTCAAAGGTCAAAGGTCAGAGATCAAGGTCAAACGTCAGAAGTCAAGGTCAAGGTCAGAGGACAGAGGTCAAGGTCAAGGTCAAAGGTCAAAGGTCAGAGGTCAGAGGTCAAAGGTCCAAGGTCAAGGTCAAACGTCAGAGGTCAAAGGTCAGAGGTCAAGGTCAAAGGTCAAAGGTTAAAGGTGAAGGTGAAAGTTCAAAGGTCAGAGGTCAAGGTCAAAGGTCAAAGGTCAGAGGTCAGATGTCAAGGTCAAAGGTCAAAGGTCAAAGGTCAAAGGTCAAAGGTCAAAGGTCAAAGGTCAAAGATCAGAAGTCAAAGGTCAGAGGTCAGAGGTCAGAAGTCGGAGGACAGAGGTCAAGGTCACGGTCAGAGGTCAAAAGTCAAAGGTCAAGGTCAAAGGTCAAATCTCAGAGGTCAAGGTCAAGGTCAAGGTCAAGGTCAAAGGTCAGAGGTCAAAGGTCAGAGGTCAAAGGTCAGAGGTCAAGGTCAAAGGTCAAAGGTTAGAGGTCAAGGTCAAAGTTCAAAGGTCAAAGGTCAAGGTCAAAGGCCAGCGGTCAAGGTCAATGTCAAGGTCAAGGTCAAAGGTCAAATGTCAGAGGTCAGGGGTCAAAGTTCCGAGGTCAAGGTCAAAGGTCAGAGGTCAAGGTCAAAGGTCAAAGGTCAAAGGTCAAAGGTCAAAGGTCAAAGGTCAAAGGTCAAAGGTCAAAGGTCAAAGGTCAAAGGTCAAAGGTCAAAGGTCAAAGGTCAAAGGTCAAAGGTCAAAGGTCAAAGGTCAAAGGTCAAAGGTCAAAGGTCAGAAGTCAAAGGTCAGAGGTCAGAGGTCAGAGGTCAGAAGTCAGAGGTCAGAGGTCAAGGTCACGGTCAGAGGTCAAAAGTCAAAGGTCAAGGTCAAAGGTCAAATCTCAGAGGTCAGAGGTCAAGGTCAAAGTTTAGAGGTCAAGGTCAAAGGTCAAAGGTCAGAGGTCAAGGTCAAAGGTCAGAGGTCGAGGACAAAGGTCAGAGGTCAAGGTCAAAGGTCAGAGGTCAAGGTCAAAGGTCAAAGGTCAAAGGTTAAAGGTGAAGGTGAAAGTTCAAAGGTCAGAGGTCAAGGTCAAAGGTCAAAGGTCAGAGGTCAGAGGTCAAGGTCAAAGGTCAGAGGTCAAAGGCCAGAGGTCAGAGGTCAAGGTCACGGTCAGAGGTCAAAGGTCAAAGGTCAAGGTCAAAGGTCAAATCTCAGAGGTCAGAGGTCAAGGTCAAAGGTTAGAGGTCAAGATCAAAGGACAGAGGTCAGAGGACAAGGTCAGATGTCAGAGGTAAAGGTCAAAGGTCAAAGGTCAGAGGTCAAGGTCAAAGGCTAGAGGTCAAGGTCAAAGGTCAGAGGTCAAGGTCAAAGGTCAAAGGTCAAGGTCAAGATCAAACGTAACAGTTCAAAGGTCATAGGTGAATGGTGAAAGATCAAATTCAGATGTCAGAGGTCAAGGTCAAATGTTAGAGGTCAAGGTCATAGGTCAAAGGTCAGAGGTCAAGGTCAATGGTCAGAGGCCAAGGTCAAAGGCCAGAGGACAGAGGACAAGGTCAAGGTCAAGGTCAAGGTCAAGGTAAAGGTCAAAGGTCAAAGGTCAAAGGTCAGAGGTCAGAGGTCAAATCTCAGAGGTCAGAGGTCAAGGTCAAAGGTTAGAGGTCAAGGTCAAAGGTCAAGGTCAAAGGTCAAGGTCAGAGGTCAAAGGTCAGTGGTCAAGGTCAAGGTCAAAGGTCAGAGGTCAAAGGTCAGAGGTCAGAGGTCAGAGATCAAGGTCAAACGTCAGAAGTCAAGGTCAAGGTCAGGGGACAGAGGTCAAGGTCAAGGTCAAAGGTCAAAGGTCAGAGGTCAGAGGTCAAAGGTCCAAGGTCAAGGTCAAACGACAGAGGTCAGAGGTCGAGGACACAGATCAGAGGTCAAGGTCAAAGGTCAGAGGTCAAGGTCAAGGTCAAACGTCAGAGGTCAAAGGTCAGAGGTCAAGGTCAAATGTCAAAGGTTAGAGGTCAAGGTCAAAGTTCAAAGGTCAAAGGTCAAGGTCAAAGGTCAGAGGTCAAGGTCAAAGGCTAGAGGTCAAGGTCAAAGGTCAGAGGTCAAGGTCAAAGGTCAAAGGTCAAGGTCAAGATCAAACGTAACAGTTCAAAGGTCATAGGTGAATGGTGAAAGATCAAATTCAGATGTCAGAGGTCAAGGTCAAATGTTAGAGGTCAAGGTCATAGGTCAAAGGTCAGAGGTCAAGGTCAATGGTCAGAGGCCAAGGTCAAAGGCCAGAGGACAGAGGACAAGGTCAAGGTCAAGGTCAAGGTCAAGGTAAAGGTCAAAGGTCAAAGGTCAAAGGTCAGAGGTCAGAGGTCAAATCTCAGAGGTCAGAGGTCAAGGTCAAAGGTTAGAGGTCAAGGTCAAAGGTCAAGGTCAAAGGTCAAGGTCAGAGGTCAAAGGTCAGTGGTCAAGGTCAAGGTCAAAGGTCAGAGGTCAAAGGTCAGAGGTCAGAGGTCAGAGATCAAGGTCAAACGTCAGAAGTCAAGGTCAAGGTCAGGGGACAGAGGTCAAGGTCAAGGTCAAAGGTCAAAGGTCAGAGGTCAGAGGTCAAAGGTCCAAGGTCAAGGTCAAACGACAGAGGTCAGAGGTCGAGGACACAGATCAGAGGTCAAGGTCAAAGGTCAGAGGTCAAGGTCAAGGTCAAACGTCAGAGGTCAAAGGTCAGAGGTCAAGGTCAAATGTCAAAGGTTAGAGGTCAAGGTCAAAGTTCAAAGGTCAAAGGTCAAGGTCAAAGGCCAGCGGTCAAGGTCAATGTCAAGGTCAAGGTCAAAGGTCAAATGTCAGAGGTCAGAGGTCAACGTTCCGAGGTCAAGGTCAAAGGTCAGAGGTCAAGGTCAAAGGTCAAAGGTCAAAGGTCAAAGGTCAAAGGTCAAAGGTCAAAGGTCAAAGGTCAAAGGTCAAAGGTCAAAGGTCAAAGGTCAAAGGTCAAAGGTCAAAGGTTAAAGGTCAAAGGTCAAAGGTCAAAGATCAGAAGTCAAAGGTCAGAGGTCAGAGGTCAGAGGTCAGAGGTCAGAGGTCAGAAGTAAGAGGTCAGAGGTCAAGGTCACGGTCAGAGGTCAAAAGTCAAAGGTCAAGGTCAAAGGTCAAATCTCAGAGGTCAGAGGTCAAGGTCAAAGGTTAGAGGTCAAGGTCAAAGGTCAAAGGTCAGAGGTCAAGGTCAAAGGTCAGAGGTCGAGGACAAAGGTCAGAGGTCAAGGTCAATGGTCAGAGGTCAAGGTCAAAGGTCAAAGGTTAAAGGTGAAGGTGAAAGTTCAAAGGTCAGAGGTCAAGGTCAAAGGTCAAAGGTCAGAGGTCAGAGGTCAAGGTCAAAGGTCAGAGGTCAAAGGCCAGAGGTCAAAGATCAGAGATCAAGATCATAGGTCAGAGGACAAGGTCAAATGTCAGAGAACAGAGGTCAAGGTCAAAGGTCAGAGGTCAAGGTCAAAGATCAGAGGACAAGGTCAAATGTCAGAGGTCAGAGGTCAAGGTCAAAGGTTAGAGGTCAAGGTCAAAGGTCAAACGTCAGAGGTAAGGTCAAAGGTCAAAGGTCAAAGGTCAAAGGTAAAGGGTCAAGGGTCAAGGGTCAAAGGTCAAAGGTAAAGGGTCAAGGGTCAAGGGTCAAAGGTCAAAGGTCAAAGGTCAAAGGTCAAAGGTCAAAGATCAGAAGTCAAAGGTCAGAGGTCAGAGGTCAGAAGTCAGAGGACAGAGGTCAAGGTTACGGTCAGAGGTCAAAAGTCAAAGGTCAAGGTCAAAGGTCAAATCTCAGAGGTCAGAGGTCAAGGTCAAAGGTTAGAGGTCAAGGTCAAAGGTCAAGGTCAAAGGTCAAGGTCAGAGGTCAAAGGTCAGTGGTCAAGGTCAAGGTCAAAGGTCAGAGGTCAAGGTCAAATGTTAGAGGTCAAGGTCATAGGTCAAAGGTCAGAAGTCAAGGTCAATGGTCAGATGTCAAGGTCAAAGGCCAGAGGACAGAGGACAGAGGACAGAGGACAAGGTCAAGGTCAAGGTCAAGGTCAAGGTCAAGGTAAAGGTCAAAGGTCAAAGGTCAAAGGTCAAAGGTCAAAGGTCAAAGGTCAAAGGTCAGAGGTCAGAGGTCAAAGGTCATAGTGTAAGAGGTCAAGGTCAAGGTCAAGGTCAAGGTCAAGGTCAAAGGTCAAAGGTCAGAGGTCAGAGGTCAAGGTCAAAGGTCAGAGGTCAAAGGCCAGAGGTCAGAGGTCAAGGTCACGGTCAGAGGTCAAAGGTCAAAGGTCAAGGTCAAAGGTCAAATCTCAGAGGTCAGAGGTCAAGGTCAAAGGTTTGATGTCAAGATCAAAGGACAGAGGTCAGAGGACAAGGTCAGATGTCAGAGGTAAAGGTCAAAGGTCAAAGGTCAGAGGTCAAGGTCAAAGGTTAGAGGTCAAGGTCAAAGGTCAGAGGTCAAGGTCAAAGGTCAAAGGTCAAGGTCAAGATCAAACGTAACAGTTCAAAGGTCATAGGTGAATGGTGAAAGATCAAATTCAGATGTCAGAGGTCAAGGTCAAAGGTTAGAGGTCAATGTCAAAGGTCAAAGGTCAGAGATCAAGGTCAAACGTCAGAAGTCAAGGTCAAGGTCAGAGGACAGAGGTCAAGGTCAAGGTCAAAGGTCAAAGGTCAGAGGTCAGAGGTCAAAGGTCCAAGGTCAAGGTCAAACGTCAGAGGTCAAAGGTCAGAGGTCAAGGTCAAAGGTCAAAGGTTAAAGGTGAAGGTGAAAGTTCAAAGGTCAGAGGTCAAGGTCAAAGGTCAAAGGTCAGAGGTCAGATGTCAAGGTCAAAGGTCAAAGGTCAAAGGTCAAAGGTCAAAGGTCAAAGGTCAAAGGTCAAAGATCAGAAGTCAAAGGTCAGAGGTCAGAGGTCAGAAGTCGGAGGACAGAGGTCAAGGTCACGGTCAGAGGTCAAAAGTCAAAGGTCAAGGTCAAAGGTCAAATCTCAGAGGTCAAGGTCAAGGTCAAGGTCAAGGTCAAAGGTCAGAGGTCAAAGGTCAGAGGTCAAAGGTCAGAGGTCAAGGTCAAAGGTCAAAGGTTAGAGGTCAAGGTCAAAGTTCAAAGGTCAAAGGTCAAGGTCAAAGGCCAGCGGTCAAGGTCAATGTCAAGGTCAAGGTCAAAGGTCAAATGTCAGAGGTCAGGGGTCAAAGTTCCGAGGTCAAGGTCAAAGGTCAGAGGTCAAGGTCAAAGGTCAAAGGTCAAAGGTCAAAGGTCAAAGGTCAAAGGTCAAAGGTCAAAGGTCAAAGGTCAAAGGTCAAAGGTCAAAGGTCAAAGGTCAAAGGTCAAAGGTCAAAGGTCAAAGGTCAAAGGTCAAAGGTCAGAAGTCAAAGGTCAGAGGTCTGAGGTCAGAGGTCAGAAGTCAGAGGTCAGAGGTCAAGGTCACGGTCAGAGGTCAAAAGTCAAAGGTCAAGGTCAAAGGTCAAATCTCAGAGGTCAGAGGTCAAGGTCAAAGTTTAGAGGTCAAGGTCAAAGGTCAAAGGTCAGAGGTCAAGGTCAAAGGTCAGAGGTCGAGGACAAAGGTCAGAGGTCAAGGTCAAAGGTCAGAGGTCAAGGTCAAAGGTCAAAGGTCAAAGGTTAAAGGTGAAGGTGAAAGTTCAAAGGTCAGAGGTCAAGGTCAAAGGTCAAAGGTCAGAGGTCAGAGGTCAAGGTCAAAGGTCAGAGGTCAAAGGCCAGAGGTCAGAGGTCAAGGTCACGGTCAGAGGTCAAAGGTCAAAGGTCAAGGTCAAAGGTCAAATCTCAGAGGTCAGAGGTCAAGGTCAAAGGCTAGAGGTCAAGGTCAAAGGTCAGAGGTCAAGGTCAAAGGTCAAAGGTCAAGGTCAAGATCAAACGTAACAGTTCAAAGGTCATAGGTGAATGGTGAAAGATCAAATTCAGATGTCAGAGGTCAAGGTCAAATGTTAGAGGTCAAGGTCATAGGTCAAAGGTCAGAGGTCAAGGTCAATGGTCAGAGGCCAAGGTCAAAGGCCAGAGGACAGAGGACAAGGTCAAGGTCAAGGTCAAGGTCAAGGTAAAGGTCAAAGGTCAAAGGTCAAAGGTCAGAGGTCAGAGGTCAAAGGTCATAGTGTAAGAGGTGAAGGTCAAGGTCAAGGTCAAGGTCAAGGTCAAGGTTAAGGTCAAAGGTCAGAGGTCAAAGGTCAGAGGTCAGAGGTCAAGGTCAGCGGTCAAAGGTCAGAGGTCAAGGTCAATGTCAAGGTCAAGGTCAAAGGTCAAATGTCAGAGGTCAGGGGTCAAAGTTCCGAGGTCAAGGTCAAAGGTCAGAGGTCAAGGTCAAATGTTAGAGGTCAAGGTCATAGGTCAAAGGTCAGAGGTCAAGGTCAATGGTCAGATGTCAAGGTCAAAGGCCAGAGGACAGAGGACAAGGTCAAGGTCAAGGTCAAGGTCAAGGTCAAGGTCAAGGTCAAGGTCAAGGTAAAGGTCAAAGGTCAAAGGTCAAAGGTCAAAGGTCAAAGGTCAGAGGTCAGAGGTCAAAGGTCAGAGGTCAAGGTCAAAGGACAGAGGTCAAAGGTCAGAGGTCAAGGTCAAAGGTCAAAGGTTAAAGGTGAAGGTGAAAGTTCAAAGGTCAGAGGTCAAGGTCAAAGGTCAAAGGTCAGAGGTCAGAGGTCAAGGTCAAAGGTCAGAGGTCAAAGGCCAGAGGTCAGAGGTCAAGGTCACGGTCAGAGGTCAAAGGTCAAAGGTCAAGGTCAAAGGTCAAGGTCAAAGTTCAAATCTCAGAGGTCAGAGGTCAAGGTCAAAGGTTAGAGGTCAAGATCAAAGGACAGAGGTCAGAGGACAAGGTCAGATGTCAGAGGTAAAGGTCAAAGGTCAAAGGTCAGAGGTCAAGGTCAAAGGTTAGAGGTCAAGGTCAAAGGTCAGAGGTCAAGGTCAAAGGTCAAAGGTCAAGGTCAAGATCAAACGTAACAGTTCAAAGGTCATAGGTGAATGGTGAAAGATCAAATTCAGATGTCAGAGGTCAAGGTCAAATGTTAGAGGTCAAGGTCATAGGTCAAAGGTCAGAGGTCAAGGTCAATGGTCAGAGGTCAAGGTCAATGGTCAGAGGTCAAGGTCAAAGGCCAGAGGACAGAGGACAAGGTCAAGGTCAAGGTCAAGGTCAAGGTAAAGGTCAAAGGTCAAAGGTCAAAGGTCAAAGGTCAAAGGTCAGAGGTCAGAGGTCAAAGTCAAGGTAAAGGTCAAAGGTCAAAGGTCAAAGGTCAGAGGTCAGAGGTCAAAGGTCATAGTGTAAGAGGTCAAGGTCAAGGTCAAGGTCAAGGTCAAGGTCAAGGTCAAGGTCAAGGTCAAGGTCAAAGGTCAGAGGTCAAAGGTCAGAGGTCAAGGTCAGAGGTCAAAGGTCAGAGGTCAAGGTCAAGGTCAAGGTCAAAGGTCAGAGGTCAAGGTCAAAGGTCAAAGGTTAGAGGTCAAGGTCAAAGTTCAAAGGTCAGAGGTCAAAGTCAAAGGTTAGAGGTCAAGGTCAAAGACCAGCGGTCAAGGTCAATGTCAAGGTCAAGGTCAGAGGTCAGAGGTCAAGGTCAAAGGTCAGAGGTCAGAGGTCAGAGGTCAGAGGTCAGAGGTCAGAGGTCAGAGGTCAAAGGTCCAAGGTCAAGGTCAAACGTCAGAGGTCAAGGTCAAGGTCAAAGATCAGAGGCCAAGGTCTAAGGTCAGAGGTCAAGATCAAAGGACAGAGGTCAGAGGACAAGGTCAGATGTCAGAGGTAAATGTCAAAGGTCAAAGGTCAGAGGTCAAGGTCAAAGGTCAGAGGTCAAAGGTCAGAGGACAAGGTCAAGGGTCAACGGTCAAAGGTCAAAGGTCAAAGGTCAAAGGTCAAAGGTCAAAGATCAGAAGTCAAAGGTCAGAGGTCAGAGGTCAGAAGTCGGAGGACAGAGGTCAAGGTCACGGTCAGAGGTCAAAAGTCAAAGGTCAAGGTCAAAGGTCAAATCTCAGAGGTCAAGGTCAAGGTCAAGGTCAAGGTCAAAGGTCAGAGGTCAAAGGTCAGAGGTCAAAGGTCAGAGGTCAAGGTCAAAGGTCAAAGGTTAGAGGTCAAGGTCAAAGTTCAAAGGTCAAAGGTCAAAGGTCAAGGTCAAAGGCCAGAGAACAGAGGTCAAGGTCAAAGGTCAGAGGTCAAGGTCAAAGATCAGAGGACAAGGTCAAATGTCAGAGGTCAGAGGTCAAGGTCAAAGGTTAGAGGTCAAGGTCAAAGGTCAAACGTCAGAGGTAAGGTCAAAGGTCAAAGGTCAAAGGTCAAAGGTAAAGGGTCAAGGGTCAAAGGTCAAAGGTAAAGGGTCAAGGGTCAAGGGTCAAAGGTCAAAGGTCAAAGGTCAAAGGTCAAAGGTCAAAGGTCAGAGGTCAGAGGTCAAAGGTCAGAGGTCAAGGTCAAAGGTCAGAGGTCAAGGTCAAGGTCAAAGGTCAAAGGTCAGAGGACAGAGGTCAGAGGTCAAGGTCATAGGTTAGAGGTCAAGGTCAAAGGTCAAACGTCAGAGGTCAAAGGTCAGAGGTCAAGGTCAGAGGTCAAAGGTCAGAGGTCAAGGTCAAGGTCAAGGTCAAAGGTCAGAGGTCAAGGTCAAAGGTCAAAGGTTAGAGGTCAAGGTCAAAGTTCAAAGGTCAGAGGTCAAGGTCAAAGGTTAGAGGTCAAGGTCAAAGACCAGCGGTCAAGGTCAATGTCAAGGTCAAGGTCAGAGGTCAGAGGTCAAGGTCAAAGGTCAGAGGTCAGAGGTGAGAGGTCAAGGTCAAAGGTCAAAGGTCAGATGTCAAGGTCAAAGGTCAAAGGTCAAGGTCAAAGGTAAGAGGTCAAAGGTCAAAGGTGAAAGGTGAAAGGTGAAAGGTCAAATTCAGATGTCAGAGGTCAAGGTCAAAGGTTAGAGGTCAAGGTCATAGGTCAAAGGTCAGAGGTCAAGGTCAATGGTCAGAGGTCAAGGTCAAAGGCCAGAGGACAGAGGACAAGGTCAAGGTCAAGGTCAAGGTCAAGGTCAAAGGTCAAAGGTCAAAGGTCAAAGGTCAAAGGTCAAAGGTCAAAGGTCAAAGGTCAGAGGTCAGAGGTCAAAGGTCAGAGGTCAAGGTCAAGGTCAAGGTCAAGGTCAAAGGTCAGAGGTCAAAGGTCAGAGGTCAAAGGTCAGAGGACAGAGGTCAAGGTCAAAGGTGAAAGGTGAAAGGTGAAAGGTCAAATTCAGATGTCAGAGGTCAAGGTCAAAGGTTAGAGGTCAATGTCAAAGGTCAAAGGTCAGAGATCAAGGTCAAACGTCAGAAGTCAAGGTCAAGGTCAGAGGACAGAGGTCAAGGTCAAGGTCAAAGGTCAAAGGTCAGAGGTCAGAGGTCAAAGGTCCAAGGTCAAGGTCAAACGACAGAGGTCAGAGGTCAAGGTCAAGGTAAAAGATCAGAGGTCGTGGACACAGATCAGAGGTCAAGGTCAAAGGTCAGAGGTCAAGGTCAAGGTCAAACGTCAGGGGTCAAAGGTCAGAGGTCAAAGGTCAGAGGTCAAGGTCAAAGGTCAAAGGTTAAAGGTGAAGGTGAAAGTTCAAAGGTCAGAGGTCAAGGTCAAAGGTCAAAGGTCAGAGGTCAGATGTCAAGGTCAAAGGTCAAAGGTCAAAGGTCAAAGATCAGAAGTCAAAGGTCAGAGGTCAGAGGTCAGAAGTCGGAGGACAGAGGTCAAGGTCACGGTCAGAGGTCAAAAGTCAAAGGTCAAGGTCAAAGGTCAAATCTCAGAGGTCAGAGGTCAAGGTCAAAGGTTAGAGGTCAAGGTCAAAGGTCAAGGTCAAAGGTCAAGGTCAGAGGTCAAAGGTCAGTGGTCAAGGTCAAGGTCAAAGGTCAGAGGTCAAAGGTCAGAGGTCAGAGGTCAGAGATCAAGGTCAAACGTCAGAAGTCAAGGTCAAGGTCAGGGGACAGAGGTCAAGGTCAAGGTCAAAGGTCAAAGGTCAGAGGTCAGAGGTCAAAGGTCCAAGGTCAAGGTCAAACGACAGAGGTCAGAGGTCGAGGACACAGATCAGAGGTCAAGGTCAAAGGTCAGAGGTCAAGGTCAAGGTCAAACGTCAGAGGTCAAAGGTCAGAGGTCAAGGTCAAATGTCAAAGGTTAGAGGTCAAGGTCAAAGTTCAAAGGTCAAAGGTCAAGGTCAAAGGCCAGCGGTCAAGGTCAATGTCAAGGTCAAGGTCAAAGGTCAAATGTCAGAGGTCAGAGGTCAACGTTCCGAGGTCAAGGTCAAAGGTCAGAGGTCAAGGTCAAAGGTCAAAGGTCAAAGGTCAAAGGTCAAAGGTCAAAGGTCAAAGGTCAAAGGTCAAAGGTCAAAGGTCAAAGGTCAAAGGTTAAAGGTCAAAGGTCAAAGGTCAAAGATCAGAAGTCAAAGGTCAGAGGTCAGAGGTCAGAGGTCAGAGGTCAGAGGTCAGAAGTAAGAGGTCAGAGGTCAAGGTCACGGTCAGAGGTCAAAAGTCAAAGGTCAAGGTCAAAGGTCAAATCTCAGAGGTCAGAGGTCAAGGTCAAAGGTTAGAGGTCAAGGTCAAAGGTCAAAGGTCAGAGGTCAAGGTCAAAGGTCAGAGGTCGAGGACAAAGGTCAGAGGTCAAGGTCAATGGTCAGAGGTCAAGGTCAAAGGTCAAAGGTTAAAGGTGAAGGTGAAAGTTCAAAGGTCAGAGGTCAAGGTCAAAGGTCAAAGGTCAGAGGTCAGAGGTCAAGGTCAAAGGTCAGAGGTCAAAGGCCAGAGGTCAAAGATCAGAGATCAAGATCATAGGTCAGAGGACAAGGTCAAATGTCAGAGAACAGAGGTCAAGGTCAAAGGTCAGAGGTCAAGGTCAAAGATCAGAGGACAAGGTCAAATGTCAGAGGTCAGAGGTCAAGGTCAAAGGTTAGAGGTCAAGGTCAAAGGTCAAACGTCAGAGGTAAGGTCAAAGGTCAAAGGTCAAAGGTCAAAGGTAAAGGGTCAAGGGTCAAAGGTCAAAGGTAAAGGGTCAAGGGTCAAGGGTCAAAGGTCAAAGGTCAAAGGTCAAAGGTCAAAGGTCAAAGATCAGAAGTCAAAGGTCAGAGGTCAGAGGTCAGAAGTCAGAGGACAGAGGTCAAGGTCACGGTCAGAGGTCAAAAGTCAAAGGTCAAGGTCAAAGGTCAAATCTCAGAGGTCAGAGGTCAAGGTCAAAGGTTAGAGGTCAAGGTCAAAGGTCAAGGTCAAAGGTCAAGGTCAGAGGTCAAAGGTCAAAGGTTAAAGGTGAAGGTGAAAGTTCAAAGGTCAGAGGTCAAGGTCAAAGGTCAAAGGTCAGAGGTCAGAGGTCAAGGTCAAAGGTCAGAGGTCAAAGGCCAGAGGTCAGAGGTCAAGGTCACGGTCAGAGGTCAAAGGTCAAAGGTCAAGGTCAAAGGTCAAATCTCAGAGGTCAGAGGTCAAGGTCAAAGGTTTGATGTCAAGATCAAAGGACAGAGGTCAGAGGACAAGGTCAGATGTCAGAGGTAAAGGTCAAAGGTCAAAGGTCAGAGGTCAAGGTCAAAGGTTAGAGGTCAAGGTCAAAGGCCAGCGGTCAAGGTCAATGTCAAGGTCAAGGTCAAAGGTCAAATGTCAGAGGTCAGGGGTCAAAGTTCCGAGGTCAAGGTCAAAGGTCAGAGGTCAAAGGTCAGAGGTCAAAGGTCAGAGGTCAAGGTCAAATGTTAGAGGTCAAGGTCATAGGACAAAGGTCAGAGGTCAAGGTCAATGGTCAGATGTCAAGGTCAAAGGCCAGAGGACAGAGGACAAGGTCAAGGTCAAGGTCAAGGTCAAGGTAAAGGTCAAAGGTCAAAGGTCAAAGGTCAAAGGTCAGAGGTCAGAGGTCAAAGGTCATAGTGTAAGAGGTCAAGGTCAAGGTCAAGGTCAAGGTCAAGGTCAAGGTCAAAGGTCAGAGGTCAAAGGTCAGAGGTCAAGGTCAAAGGTCAGAGGTCAAAGGTCAGAGGTCAAGGTCAAAGGTCAAAGGTTAAAGGTGAAGGTGAAAGTTCAAAGGTCAGAGGTCAAGGTCAAAGGTCAAAGGTCAGAGGTCAGAGGTCAAGGTCAAAGGTCAGAGGTCAAAGGCCAGAGGTCAGAGGTCAAGGTCACGGTCAGAGGTCAAAGGTCAAAGGTCAAGGTCAAAGGTCAAATCTCAGAGGTCAGAGGTCAAGGTCAAAGGTTAGAGGTCAAGATCAAAGGACAGAGGTCAGAGGACAAGGTCAGATGTCAGAGGTAAAGGTCAAAGGTCAAAGGTCAGAGGTCAAGGTCAAAGGCTAGAGGTCAAGGTCAAAGGTCAGAGGTCAAGGTCAAAGGTCAAAGGTCAAGGTCAAGATCAAACGTAACAGTTCAAAGGTCATAGGTGAATGGTGAAAGATCAAATTCAGATGTCAGAGGTCAAGGTCAAATGTTAGAGGTCAAGGTCATAGGTCAAAGGTCAGAGGTCAAGGTCAATGGTCAGAGGCCAAGGTCAAAGGCCAGAGGACAGAGGACAAGGTCAAGGTCAAGGTCAAGGTCAAGGTAAAGGTCAAAGGTCAAAGGTCAAAGGTCAAAGGTCAAAGGTCAGAGGTCAGAGGTCAAAGGTCATAGTGTAAGAGGTGAAGGTCAAGGTCAAGGTCAAGGTCAAGGTCAAGGTTAAGGTCAAAGGTCAGAGGTCAAAGGTCAGAGGTCAGAGGTCAAGGTCAGCGGTCAAAGGTCAGAGGTCAAGGTCAATGTCAAGGTCAAGGTCAAAGGTCAAATGTCAGAGGTCAGGGGTCAAAGTTCCGAGGTCAAGGTCAAAGGTCAGAGGTCAAGGTCAAATGTTAGAGGTCAAGGTCATAGGTCAAAGGTCAGAGGTCAAGGTCAATGGTCAGATGTCAAGGTCAAAGGCCAGAGGACAGAGGACAAGGTCAAGGTCAAGGTCAAGGTCAAGGTCAAGGTCAAGGTCAAGGTAAAGGTCAAAGGTCAAAGGTCAAAGGTCAAAGGTCAAAGGTCAAAGGTCAAAGGTCAGAGGTCAGAGGTCAAAGGTCAGAGGTCAAGGTCAAAGGACAGAGGTCAAAGGTCAGAGGTCAAGGTCAAAGGTCAAAGGTTAAAGGTGAAGGTGAAAGTCAAGGGTCAAAGGTCAAAGGTAAAGGGTCAAGGGTCAAGGGTCAAAGGTCAAAGGTCAAAGGTCAAAGGTCAAAGGTCAAAGGTCAAAGGTCAAAGGTCAAAGGTCAAAGGTCAGAGGTCAGAGGTCAAAGGTCAGAGGTCAAGGTCAAAGGTCAGAGGTCAAGGTCAAGGTCAAAGGTCAGAGGTCAAAGGTCAGAGGTCAAAGGTCAGAGGTCAAGGTCAAAGGTCAAAGGTTAAAGGTGAAGGTGAAAGTTCAAAGGTCAGAGGTCAAGGTCAAAGGTCAAAGGTCAGAGGTCAGATGTCAAGGTCAAAGGTCAAAGGTCAAAGGTCAAAGATCAGAAGTCAAAGGTCAGAGGTCAGAGGTCAGAAGTCGGAGGACAGAGGTCAAGGTCACGGTCAGAGGTCAAAAGTCAAAGGTCAAGGTCAAAGGTCAAATCTCAGAGGTCAGAGGTCAAGGTCAAAGGTTAGAGGTCAAGGTCAAAGGTCAAGGTCAAAGGTCAAGGTCAGAGGTCAAAGGTCAGTGGTCAAGGTCAAGGTCAAAGGTCAGAGGTCAAAGGTCAGAGGTCAGAGGTCAGAGATCAAGGTCAAACGTCAGAAGTCAAGGTCAAGGTCAGGGGACAGAGGTCAAGGTCAAGGTCAAAGGTCAAAGGTCAGAGGTCAGAGGTCAAAGGTCCAAGGTCAAGGTCAAACGACAGAGGTCAGAGGTCGAGGACACAGATCAGAGGTCAAGGTCAAAGGTCAGAGGTCAAGGTCAAGGTCAAACGTCAGAGGTCAAAGGTCAGAGGTCAAGGTCAAATGTCAAAGGTTAGAGGTCAAGGTCAAAGTTCAAAGGTCAAAGGTCAAGGTCAAAGGCCAGCGGTCAAGGTCAATGTCAAGGTCAAGGTCAAAGGTCAAATGTCAGAGGTCAGAGGTCAACGTTCCGAGGTCAAGGTCAAAGGTCAGAGGTCAAGGTCAAAGGTCAAAGGTCAAAGGTCAAAGGTCAAAGGTCAAAGGTCAAAGGTCAATGGTCAAAGGTCAAAGGTCAAAGGTCAAAGGTCAAAGGTTAAAGGTCAAAGGTCAAAGGTCAAAGATCAGAAGTCAAAGGTCAGAGGTCAGAGGTCAGAGGTCAGAGGTCAGAGGTCAGAAGTAAGAGGTCAGAGGTCAAGGTCACGGTCAGAGGTCAAAAGTCAAAGGTCAAGGTCAAAGGTCAAATCTCAGAGGTCAGAGGTCAAGGTCAAAGGTTAGAGGTCAAGGTCAAAGGTCAAAGGTCAGAGGTCAAGGTCAAAGGTCAGAGGTCGAGGACAAAGGTCAGAGGTCAAGGTCAATGGTCAGAGGTCAAGGTCAAAGGTCAAAGGTTAAAGGTGAAGGTGAAAGTTCAAAGGTCAGAGGTCAAGGTCAAAGGTCAAAGGTCAGAGGTCAGAGGTCAAGGTCAAAGGTCAGAGGTCAAAGGCCAGAGGTCAAAGATCAGAGATCAAGATCATAGGTCAGAGGACAAGGTCAAATGTCAGAGAACAGAGGTCAAGGTCAAAGGTCAGAGGTCAAGGTCAAAGATCAGAGGACAAGGTCAAATGTCAGAGGTCAGAGGTCAAGGTCAAAGGTTAGAGGTCAAGGTCAAAGGTCAAACGTCAGAGGTAAGGTCAAAGGTCAAAGGTCAAAGGTCAAAGGTAAAGGGTCAAGGGTCAAAGGTCAAAGGTAAAGGGTCAAGGGTCAAGGGTCAAAGGTCAAAGGTCAAAGGTCAAAGGTCAAAGGTCAAAGATCAGAAGTCAAAGGTCAGAGGTCAGAGGTCAGAAGTCAGAGGACAGAGGTCAAGGTTACGGTCAGAGGTCAAAAGTCAAAGGTCAAGGTCAAAGGTCAAATCTCAGAGGTCAGAGGTCAAGGTCAAAGGTTAGAGGTCAAGGTCAAAGGTCAAGGTCAAAGGTCAAGGTCAGAGGTCAAAGGTCAGTGGTCAAGGTCAAGGTCAAAGGTCAGAGGTCAAGGTCAAATGTTAGAGGTCAAGGTCATAGGTCAAAGGTCAGAAGTCAAGGTCAATGGTCAGATGTCAAGGTCAAAGGCCAGAGGACAGAGGACAGAGGACAGAGGACAAGGTCA
The DNA here is from genome assembly GCA_963971365.1 of Lasioglossum villosulum. Classification (NCBI taxonomy): domain Eukaryota; kingdom Metazoa; phylum Arthropoda; class Insecta; order Hymenoptera; family Halictidae; genus Lasioglossum; species Lasioglossum villosulum. The sequence continues at coordinate 23,269,349 of OZ020498.1, read as the reverse complement.
AGGTCAAGGTCAAGGTCAAGGTCAAGGTAAAGGTCAAAGGTCAAAGGTCAAAGGTCAAAGGTCAAAGGTCAAAGGTCAAAGGTCAGAGGTCAGAGGTCAAAGGTCATAGTGTAAGAGGTCAAGGTCAAGGTCAAGGTCAAGGTCAAGGTCAAAGGTCAGAGGTCAAAGGTCAGAGGTCAAGGTCAAGGTCAAGGTCAAAGGTCAGAGGTCAAAGGTCAAAGGTCAGAGGTCAAGGTCAAAGGTTAGAGGTCAAGGTCAAAGGTCAGAGGTCAAGGTCAAAGGTCAAAGGTCAAGGTCAAGATCAAACGTAACAGTTCAAAGGTCATAGGTGAATGGTGAAAGATCAAATTCAGATGTCAGAGGTCAAGGTCAAAGGTTAGAGGTCAATGTCAAAGGTCAAAGGTCAGAGATCAAGGTCAAACGTCAGAAGTCAAGGTCAAGGTCAGAGGACAGAGGTCAAGGTCAAGGTCAAAGGTCAAAGGTCAGAGGTCAGAGGTCAAAGGTCCAAGGTCAAGGTCAAAGGTCAGAGGTCAAAGGTCAGAGGTCAAGGTCAAAGGTCAAAGGTTAGAGGTCAAGGTCAAAGTTCAAAGGTCAAAGGTCAAGGTCAAAGGCCAGCGGTCAAGGTCAATGTCAAGGTCAAGGTCAAAGGTCAAATGTCAGAGGTCAGGGGTCAAAGTTCCGAGGTCAAGGTCAAAGGTCAGAGGTCAAAGGTCAGAGGTCAAAGGTCAGAGGTCAAGGTCAAATGTTAGAGGTCAAGGTCATAGGACAAAGGTCAGAGGTCAAGGTCAATGGTCAGATGTCAAGGTCAAAGGCCAGAGGACAGAGGACAAGGTCAAGGTCAAGGTCAAGGTCAAGGTAAAGGTCAAAGGTCAAAGGTCAAAGGTCAAAGGTCAAAGGTCAGAGGTCAGAGGTCAAAGGTCATAGTGTAAGAGGTCAAGGTCAAGGTCAAGGTCAAAGGTCAGAGGTCAAAGGTCAGAGGTCAAGGTCAAAGGTCAGAGGTCAAAGGTCAGAGGTCAAGGTCAAAGGTCAAAGGTTAAAGGTGAAGGTGAAAGTTCAAAGGTCAGAGGTCAAGGTCAAAGGTCAAAGGTCAGAGGTCAGAGGTCAAGGTCAAAGGTCAGAGGTCAAAGGCCAGAGGTCAGAGGTCAAGGTCACGGTCAGAGGTCAAAGGTCAAAGGTCAAGGTCAAAGGTCAAATCTCAGAGGTCAGAGGTCAAGGTCAAAGGTTAGAGGTCAAGATCAAAGGACAGAGGTCAGAGGACAAGGTCAGATGTCAGAGGTAAAGGTCAAAGGTCAAAGGTCAGAGGTCAAGGTCAAAGGCTAGAGGTCAAGGTCAAAGGTCAGAGGTCAAGGTCAAAGGTCAAAGGTCAAGGTCAAGATCAAACGTAACAGTTCAAAGGTCATAGGTGAATGGTGAAAGATCAAATTCAGATGTCAGAGGTCAAGGTCAAATGTTAGAGGTCAAGGTCATAGGTCAAAGGTCAGAGGTCAAGGTCAATGGTCAGAGGCCAAGGTCAAAGGCCAGAGGTCAAGGTCAGCGGTCAAAGGTCAGATGTCAAGGTCAAGGTCAAGGTCAAAGGTCAAATGTCAGAGGTCAGGGGTCAAAGTTCCGAGGTCAAGGTCAAAGGTCAGAGGTCAAAGGCCAGAGGTCAGAGGTCAAGGTCACGGTCAGAGGTCAAAGGTCAAAGGTCAAGGTCAAAGGTCAAATCTCAGAGGTCAGAGGTCAAGGTCAAAGGTTTGATGTCAAGATCAAAGGACAGAGGTCAGAGGACAAGGTCAGATGTCAGAGGTAAAGGTCAAAGGTCAAAGGTCAGAGGTCAAGGTCAAAGGTTAGAGGTCAAGGTCAAAGGTCAGAGGTCAAGGTCAAAGGTCAAAGGTCAAGGTCAAAGGTCAGAGGTCAAGGTCAAAGGTCAAAGGTCAAAGGTCAAAGGTCAAAGGTCAAAGGTCAGAGGTCAAAGGTCAGAGGTCAAGGTCAAAGGTCAGAGGTCAAAGGTCAGAGGTCAAGGTCAAAGGTCAAAGGTTAAAGGTGAAGGTGAAAGTTCAAAGGTCAGAGGTCAAGGTCAAAGGTCAAAGGTCAGAGGTCAGAGGTCAAGGTCAAAGGTCAGAGGTCAAAGGCCAGAGGTCAGAGGTCAAGGTCACGATCAGAGGTCAAAGGTCAAAGGTCAAGGTCAAAGGTCAAATCTCAGAGGTCAGAGGTCAAGGTCAAAGGTTAGAGGTCAAGATCAAAGGACAGAGGTCAGAGGACAAGGTCAGATGTCAGAGGTAAAGGTCAAAGGTCAAAGGTCAGAGGTCAAGGTCAAAGGCTAGAGGTCAAGGTCAAAGGTCAGAGGTCAAGGTCAAAGGTCAAAGGTCAAGGTCAAGATCAAACGTAACAGTTCAAAGGTCATAGGTGAATGGTGAAAGATCAAATTCAGATGTCAGAGGTCAAGGTCAAAGGTTAGAGGTCAATGTCAAAGGTCAAAGGTCAGAGATCAAGGTCAAACGTCAGAAGTCAAGGTCAAGGTCAGAGGACAGAGGTCAAGGTCAAGGTCAAAGGTCAAAGGTCAGAGGTCAGAGGTCAAAGGTCCAAGGTCAAGGTCAAACGTCAGAGGTCAAAGGTCAGAGGTCAAGGTCAAAGGTCAAAGGTTAAAGGTGAAGGTGAAAGTTCAAAGGTCAGAGGTCAAGGTCAAAGGTCAAAGGTCAGAGGTCAGATGTCAAGGTCAAAGGTCAAAGGTCAAAGGTCAAAGGTCAAAGGTCAAAGGTCAAAGGTCAAAGGTCAAAGATCAGAAGTCAAAGGTCAGAGGTCAGAGGTCAGAAGTCGGAGGACAGAGGTCAAGGTCACGGTCAGAGGTCAAAAGTCAAAGGTCAAGGTCAAAGGTCAAATCTCAGAGGTCAAGGTCAAGGTCAAGGTCAAGGTCAAAGGTCAGAGGTCAAAGGTCAGAGGTCAAAGGTCAGAGGTCAAGGTCGAAGGTCAAAGGTTAGAGGTCAAGGTCAAAGTTCAAAGGTCAGAGGTCAGGGGTCAAAGTTCCGAGGTCAAGGTCAAAGGTCAGAGGTCAAGGTCAAAGGTCAAAGGTCAAAGGTCAAAGGTCAAAGGTCAAAGGTCAAAGGTCAAAGGTCAAAGGTCAAAGGTCAAAGGTCAAAGGTCAAAGGTCAAAGGTCAAAGGTCAAAGGTCAAAGGTCAAAGGTCAAAGGTCAGAAGTCAAAGGTCAGAGGTCAGAGGTCAGAGGTCAGAAGTCAGAGGTCAGAGGTCAAGGTCACGGTCAGAGGTCAAAAGTCAAAGGTCAAGGTCAAAGGTCAAATCTCAGAGGTCAGAGGTCAAGGTCAAAGTTTAGAGGTCAAGGTCAAAGGTCAAAGGTCAGAGGTCAAGGTCAAAGGTCAGAGGTCGAGGACAAAGGTCAGAGGTCAAGGTCAAAGGTCAGAGATCAAGGTCAAAGGTCTAAGGTCAAAGGTGAAGGTGAAAGGTCAAAGGTCAAAGGTCAAAGGTCAAAGATCAGAAGTCAAAGGTCAGAGGTCAGAGGTCAGAAGTCGGAGGACAGAGGTCAAGGTCACGGTCAGAGGTCAAAAGTCAAAGGTCAAGGTCAAAGGTCAAATCTCAGAGGTCAGAGGTCAAGGTCAAAGGTTAGAGGTCAAGGTCAAAGGTCAAGGACAAAGGTCAAGGTCAGAGGTCAAAGGTCAGTGGTCAAGGTCAAGGTCAAAGGTCAGAGGTCAAAGGTCAGAGGTCAGAGGTCAGAGATCAAGGTCAAACGTCAGAAGTCAAGGTCAAGGTCAGGGGACAGAGGTCAAGGTCAAGGTCAAAGGTCAAAGGTCAGAGGTCAGAGGTCAAAGGTCCAAGGTCAAAGGTCAAAGGTCAAAGGTCAAAGGTCAAAGGTCAAAGGTCAAAGGTCAAAGGTCAAAGGTCAGAAGTCAAAGGTCAGAGGTCAGAGGTCAGAGGTCAGAAGTCAGAGGTCAGAGGTCAAGGTCACGGTCAGAGGTCAAAAGTCAAAGGTCAAGGTCAAAGGTCAAATCTCAGAGGTCAGAGGTCAAGGTCAAAGTTTAGAGGTCAAGGTCAAAGGTCAAAGGTCAGAGGTCAAGGTCAAAGGTCAGAGGTCGAGGACAAAGGTCAGAGGTCAAGGTCAAAGGTCAGAGATCAAGGTCAAAGGTCTAAGGTCAAAGGTGAAGGTGAAAGTTCAAAGGTCAGAGGTCAAGGTCAAAGGTCAAAGGTCAGAGGTCAGATGTCAAGGTCAAAGGTCAAAGGTCAAAGGTCAAAGGTCAAAGGTCAAAGGTCAAAGGTCAAAGATCAGAAGTCAAAGGTCAGAGGTCAGAGGTCAGAAGTCGGAGGACAGAGGTCAAGGTCACGGTCAGAGGTCAAAAGTCAAAGGTCAAGGTCAAAGGTCAAATCTCAGAGGTCAAGGTCAAGGTCAAGGTCAAGGTCAAAGGTCAGAGGTCAAAGGTCAGAGGTCAAGGTCGAAGGTCAAAGGTTAGAGGTCAAGGTCAAAGTTCAAAGGTCAGAGGTCAGGGGTCAAAGTTCCGAGGTCAAGGTCAAAGGTCAGAGGTCAAGGTCAAAGGTCAAAGGTCAAAGGTCAAAGGTCAAAGGTCAAAGGTCAGAGGTCAAAGGTCAGAGGTCAAGGTCAAAGGTCAGAGGTCAAAGGTCAGAGGTCAGAGGTCAGAGGTCAGAGGTCAGAGGTCAGAAGTAAGAGGTCAGAGGTCAAGGTCACGGTCAGAGGTCAAAAGTCAAAGGTCAAGGTCAAAGGTCAAATCTCAGAGGTCAGAGGTCAAGGTCAAAGGTTAGAGGTCAAGGTCAAAGGTCAAAGGTCAGAGGTCAAGGTCAAAGGTCAGAGGTCGAGGACAAAGGTCAGAGGTCAAGGTCAATGGTCAGAGGTCAAGGTCAAAGGTCAAAGGTTAAAGGTGAAGGTGAAAGTTCAAAGGTCAGAGGTCAAGGTCAAAGGTCAAAGGTCAGAGGTCAGAGGTCAAGGTCAAAGGTCAGAGGTCAAAGGCCAGAGGTCAAAGATCAGAGATCAAGATCATAGGTCAGAGGACAAGGTCAAATGTCAGAGAACAGAGGTCAAGGTCAAAGGTCAGAGGTCAAGGTCAAAGATCAGAGGACAAGGTCAAATGTCAGAGGTCAGAGGTCAAGGTCAAAGGTTAGAGGTCAAGGTCAAAGGTCAAACGTCAGAGGTAAGGTCAAAGGTCAAAGGTCAAAGGTCAAAGGTAAAGGGTCAAGGGTCAAAGGTCAAAGGTAAAGGGTCAAGGGTCAAGGGTCAAAGGTCAAAGGTCAAAGGTCAAAGGTCAAAGGTCAAAGATCAGAAGTCAAAGGTCAGAGGTCAGAGGTCAGAAGTCAGAGGACAGAGGTCAAGGTTACGGTCAGAGGTCAAAAGTCAAAGGTCAAGGTCAAAGGTCAAATCTCAGAGGTCAGAGGTCAAGGTCAAAGGTTAGAGGTCAAGGTCAAAGGTCAAGGTCAAAGGTCAAGGTCAGAGGTCAAAGGTCAGTGGTCAAGGTCAAGGTCAAAGGTCAGAGGTCAAGGTCAAATGTTAGAGGTCAAGGTCATAGGTCAAAGGTCAGAAGTCAAGGTCAATGGTCAGATGTCAAGGTCAAGGGCCAGAGGACAGAGGACAGAGGACAGAGGACAAGGTCAAGGTCAAGGTCAAGGTCAAGGTCAAGGTAAAGGTCAAAGGTCAAAGGTCAAAGGTCAAAGGTCAAAGGTCAAAGGTCAAAGGTCAGAGGTCAGAGGTCAAAGGTCATAGTGTAAGAGGTCAAGGTCAAGGTCAAGGTCAAGGTCAAGGTCAAAGGTCAGAGGTCAAAGGTCAGAGGTCAAGGTCAAGGTCAAGGTCAAAGGTCAGAGGTCAAAGGTCAAAGGTCAGAGGTCAAGGTCAAAGGTTAGAGGTCAAGGTCAAAGGTCAGAGGTCAAGGTCAAAGGTCAAAGGTCAAGGTCAAGATCAAACGTAACAGTTCAAAGGTCATAGGTGAATGGTGAAAGATCAAATTCAGATGTCAGAGGTCAAGGTCAAAGGTTAGAGGTCAATGTCAAAGGTCAAAGGTCAGAGATCAAGGTCAAACGTCAGAAGTCAAGGTCAAGGTCAGAGGACAGAGGTCAAGGTCAAGGTCAAAGGTCAAAGGTCAGAGGTCAGAGGTCAAAGGTCCAAGGTCAAGGTCAAAGGTCAGAGGTCAAAGGTCAGAGGTCAAGGTCAAAGGTCAAAGGTTAGAGGTCAAGGTCAAAGTTCAAAGGTCAAAGGTCAAGGTCAAAGGCCAGCGGTCAAGGTCAATGTCAAGGTCAAGGTCAAAGGTCAAATGTCAGAGGTCAGGGGTCAAAGTTCCGAGGTCAAGGTCAAAGGTCAGAGGTCAAAGGTCAGAGGTCAAAGGTCAGAGGTCAAAGGTCAGAGGTCAAGGTCAAATGTTAGAGGTCAAGGTCATAGGACAAAGGTCAGAGGTCAAGGTCAATGGTCAGATGTCAAGGTCAAAGGCCAGAGGACAGAGGACAAGGTCAAGGTCAAGGTCAAGGTCAAGGTAAAGGTCAAAGGTCAAAGGTCAAAGGTCAAAGGTCAAAGGTCAGAGGTCAGAGGTCAAAGGTCATAGTGTAAGAGGTCAAGGTCAAGGTCAAGGTCAAAGGTCAGAGGTCAAAGGTCAGAGGTCAAGGTCAAAGGTCAGAGGTCAAAGGTCAGAGGTCAAGGTCAAAGGTCAAAGGTTAAAGGTGAAGGTGAAAGTTCAAAGGTCAGAGGTCAAGGTCAAAGGTCAAAGGTCAGAGGTCAGAGGTCAAGGTCAAAGGTCAGAGGTCAAAGGCCAGAGGTCAGAGGTCAAGGTCACGGTCAGAGGTCAAAGGTCAAAGGTCAAGGTCAAAGGTCAAATCTCAGAGGTCAGAGGTCAAGGTCAAAGGTTAGAGGTCAAGATCAAAGGACAGAGGTCAGAGGACAAGGTCAGATGTCAGAGGTAAAGGTCAAAGGTCAAAGGTCAGAGGTCAAGGTCAAAGGCTAGAGGTCAAGGTCAAAGGTCAGAGGTCAAGGTCAAAGGTCAAAGGTCAAGGTCAAGATCAAACGTAACAGTTCAAAGGTCATAGGTGAATGGTGAAAGATCAAATTCAGATGTCAGAGGTCAAGGTCAAATGTTAGAGGTCAAGGTCATAGGTCAAAGGTCAGAGGTCAAGGTCAATGGTCAGAGGCCAAGGTCAAAGGCCAGAGGTCAAGGTCAGCGGTCAAAGGTCAGATGTCAAGGTCAAGGTCAAGGTCAAAGGTCAAATGTCAGAGGTCAGGGGTCAAAGTTCCGAGGTCAAGGTCAAAGGTCAGAGGTCAAAGGCCAGAGGTCAGAGGTCAAGGTCACGGTCAGAGGTCAAAGGTCAAAGGTCAAGGTCAAAGGTCAAATCTCAGAGGTCAGAGGTCAAGGTCAAAGGTTTGATGTCAAGATCAAAGGACAGAGGTCAGAGGACAAGGTCAGATGTCAGAGGTAAAGGTCAAAGGTCAAAGGTCAGAGGTCAAGGTCAAAGGTTAGAGGTCAAGGTCAAAGGTCAGAGGTCAAGGTCAAAGGTCAAAGGTCAAGGTCAAAGGTCAGAGGTCAAGGTCAAAGGTCAAAGGTCAAAGGTCAAAGGTCAAAGGTCAGAGGTCAAAGGTCAGAGGTCAAGGTCAAAGGTCAGAGGTCAAAGGTCAGAGGTCAAGGTCAAAGGTCAAAGGTTAAAGGTGAAGGTGAAAGTTCAAAGGTCAGAGGTCAAGGTCAAAGGTCAAAGGTCAGAGGTCAGAGGTCAAGGTCAAAGGTCAGAGGTCAAAGGCCAGAGGTCAGAGGTCAAGGTCACGGTCAGAGGTCAAAGGTCAAAGGTCAAGGTCAAAGGTCAAATCTCAGAGGTCAGAGGTCAAGGTCAAAGGTTAGAGGTCAAGATCAAAGGACAGAGGTCAGAGGACAAGGTCAGATGTCAGAGGTAAAGGTCAAAGGTCAAAGGTCAGAGGTCAAGGTCAAAGGCTAGAGGTCAAGGTCAAAGGTCAGAGGTCAAGGTCAAAGGTCAAAGGTCAAGGTCAAGATCAAACGTAACAGTTCAAAGGTCATAGGTGAATGGTGAAAGATCAAATTCAGATGTCAGAGGTCAAGGTCAAAGGTTAGAGGTCAATGTCAAAGGTCAAAGGTCAGAGATCAAGGTCAAACGTCAGAAGTCAAGGTCAAGGTCAGAGGACAGAGGTCAAGGTCAAGGTCAAAGGTCAAAGGTCAGAGGTCAGAGGTCAAAGGTCCAAGGTCAAGGTCAAACGTCAGAGGTCAAAGGTCAGAGGTCAAGGTCAAAGGTCAAAGGTTAAAGGTGAAGGTGAAAGTTCAAAGGTCAGAGGTCAAGGTCAAAGGTCAAAGGTCAGAGGTCAGATGTCAAGGTCAAAGGTCAAAGGTCAAAGGTCAAAGGTCAAAGGTCAAAGGTCAAAGGTCAAAGGTCAAAGATCAGAAGTCAAAGGTCAGAGGTCAGAGGTCAGAAGTCGGAGGACAGAGGTCAAGGTCACGGTCAGAGGTCAAAAGTCAAAGGTCAAGGTCAAAGGTCAAATCTCAGAGGTCAAGGTCAAGGTCAAGGTCAAGGTCAAAGGTCAGAGGTCAAAGGTCAGAGGTCAAAGGTCAGAGGTCAAGGTCGAAGGTCAATGGTCAGAGGTCAAGGTCAAAGGTCAAAGGTTAAAGGTGAAGGTGAAAGTTCAAAGGTCAGAGGTCAAGGTCAAAGGTCAAAGGTCAGAGGTCAGAGGTCAAGGTCAAAGGTCAGAGGTCAAAGGCCAGAGGTCAAAGATCAGAGATCAAGATCATAGGTCAGAGGACAAGGTCAAATGTCAGAGAACAGAGGTCAAGGTCAAAGGTCAGAGGTCAAGGTCAAAGATCAGAGGACAAGGTCAAATGTCAGAGGTCAGAGGTCAAGGTCAAAGGTTAGAGGTCAAGGTCAAAGGTCAAACGTCAGAGGTAAGGTCAAAGGTCAAAGGTCAAAGGTCAAAGGTAAAGGGTCAAGGGTCAAAGGTCAAAGGTAAAGGGTCAAGGGTCAAGGGTCAAAGGTCAAAGGTCAAAGGTCAAAGGTCAAAGGTCAAAGATCAGAAGTCAAAGGTCAGAGGTCAGAGGTCAGAAGTCAGAGGACAGAGGTCAAGGTTACGGTCAGAGGTCAAAAGTCAAAGGTCAAGGTCAAAGGTCAAATCTCAGAGGTCAGAGGTCAAGGTCAAAGGTTAGAGGTCAAGGTCAAAGGTCAAGGTCAAAGGTCAAGGTCAGAGGTCAAAGGTCAGTGGTCAAGGTCAAGGTCAAAGGTCAGAGGTCAAGGTCAAATGTTAGAGGTCAAGGTCATAGGTCAAAGGTCAGAAGTCAAGGTCAATGGTCAGATGTCAAGGTCAAAGGCCAGAGGACAGAGGACAGAGGACAGAGGACAAGGTCAAGGTCAAGGTCAAGGTCAAGGTCAAGGTAAAGGTCAAAGGTCAAAGGTCAAAGGTCAAAGGTCAAAGGTCAAAGGTCAAAGGTCAGAGGTCAGAGGTCAAAGGTCATAGTGTAAGAGGTCAAGGTCAAGGTCAAGGTCAAGGTCAAGGTCAAAGGTCAGAGGTCAAAGGTCAGAGGTCAAGGTCAAGGTCAAGGTCAAAGGTCAGAGGTCAAAGGTCAAAGGTCAGAGGTCAAGGTCAAAGGTTAGAGGTCAAGGTCAAAGGTCAGAGGTCAAGGTCAAAGGTCAAAGGTCAAGGTCAAGATCAAACGTAACAGTTCAAAGGTCATAGGTGAATGGTGAAAGATCAAATTCAGATGTCAGAGGTCAAGGTCAAAGGTTAGAGGTCAATGTCAAAGGTCAAAGGTCAGAGATCAAGGTCAAACGTCAGAAGTCAAGGTCAAGGTCAGAGGACAGAGGTCAAGGTCAAGGTCAAAGGTCAAAGGTCAGAGGTCAGAGGTCAAAGGTCCAAGGTCAAGGTCAAAGGTCAGAGGTCAAAGGTCAGAGGTCAAGGTCAAAGGTCAAAGGTTAGAGGTCAAGGTCAAAGTTCAAAGGTCAAAGGTCAAGGTCAAAGGCCAGCGGTCAAGGTCAATGTCAAGGTCAAGGTCAAAGGTCAAATGTCAGAGGTCAGGGGTCAAAGTTCCGAGGTCAAGGTCAAAGGTCAGAGGTCAAAGGTCAGAGGTCAAAGGTCAGAGGTCAAAGGTCAGAGGTCAAGGTCAAATGTTAGAGGTCAAGGTCATAGGACAAAGGTCAGAGGTCAAGGTCAATGGTCAGATGTCAAGGTCAAAGGCCAGAGGACAGAGGACAAGGTCAAGGTCAAGGTCAAGGTCAAGGTAAAGGTCAAAGGTCAAAGGTCAAAGGTCAAAGGTCAAAGGTCAGAGGTCAGAGGTCAAAGGTCATAGTGTAAGAGGTCAAGGTCAAGGTCAAGGTCAAAGGTCAGAGGTCAAAGGTCAGAGGTCAAGGTCAAAGGTCAGAGGTCAAAGGTCAGAGGTCAAGGTCAAAGGTCAAAGGTTAAAGGTGAAGGTGAAAGTTCAAAGGTCAGAGGTCAAGGTCAAAGGTCAAAGGTCAGAGGTCAGAGGTCAAGGTCAAAGGTCAGAGGTCAAAGGCCAGAGGTCAGAGGTCAAGGTCACGGTCAGAGGTCAAAGGTCAAAGGTCAAGGTCAAAGGTCAAATCTCAGAGGTCAGAGGTCAAGGTCAAAGGTTAGAGGTCAAGATCAAAGGACAGAGGTCAGAGGACAAGGTCAGATGTCAGAGGTAAAGGTCAAAGGTCAAAGGTCAGAGGTCAAGGTCAAAGGCTAGAGGTCAAGGTCAAAGGTCAGAGGTCAAGGTCAAAGGTCAAAGGTCAAGGTCAAGATCAAACGTAACAGTTCAAAGGTCATAGGTGAATGGTGAAAGATCAAATTCAGATGTCAGAGGTCAAGGTCAAATGTTAGAGGTCAAGGTCATAGGTCAAAGGTCAGAGGTCAAGGTCAATGGTCAGAGGCCAAGGTCAAAGGCCAGAGGTCAAGGTCAGCGGTCAAAGGTCAGATGTCAAGGTCAAGGTCAAGGTCAAAGGTCAAATGTCAGAGGTCAGGGGTCAAAGTTCCGAGGTCAAGGTCAAAGGTCAGAGGTCAAAGGCCAGAGGTCAGAGGTCAAGGTCACGGTCAGAGGTCAAAGGTCAAAGGTCAAGGTCAAAGGTCAAATCTCAGAGGTCAGAGGTCAAGGTCAAAGGTTTGATGTCAAGATCAAAGGACAGAGGTCAGAGGACAAGGTCAGATGTCAGAGGTAAAGGTCAAAGGTCAAAGGTCAGAGGTCAAGGTCAAAGGTTAGAGGTCAAGGTCAAAGGTCAGAGGTCAAGGTCAAAGGTCAAAGGTCAAGGTCAAAGGTCAGAGGTCAAGGTCAAAGGTCAAAGGTCAAAGGTCAAAGGTCAAAGGTCAAAGGTCAGAGGTCAAAGGTCAGAGGTCAAGGTCAAAGGTCAGAGGTCAAAGGTCAGAGGTCAAGGTCAAAGGTCAAAGGTTAAAGGTGAAGGTGAAAGTTCAAAGGTCAGAGGTCAAGGTCAAAGGTCAAAGGTCAGAGGTCAGAGGTCAAGGTCAAAGGTCAGAGGTCAAAGGCCAGAGGTCAGAGGTCAAGGTCACGGTCAGAGGTCAAAGGTCAAAGGTCAAGGTCAAAGGTCAAATCTCAGAGGTCAGAGGTCAAGGTCAAAGGTTAGAGGTCAAGATCAAAGGACAGAGGTCAGAGGACAAGGTCAGATGTCAGAGGTAAAGGTCAAAGGTCAAAGGTCAGAGGTCAAGGTCAAAGGCTAGAGGTCAAGGTCAAAGGTCAGAGGTCAAGGTCAAAGGTCAAAGGTCAAGGTCAAGATCAAACGTAACAGTTCAAAGGTCATAGGTGAATGGTGAAAGATCAAATTCAGATGTCAGAGGTCAAGGTCAAAGGTTAGAGGTCAATGTCAAAGGTCAAACGTCAGAAGTCAAGGTCAAGGTCAGAGGACAGAGGTCAAGGTCAAGGTCAAAGGTCAAAGGTCAGAGGTCAGAGGTCAAAGGTCCAAGGTCAAGGTCAAACGTCAGAGGTCAAAGGTCAGAGGTCAAGGTCAAAGGTCAAAGGTTAAAGGTGAAGGTGAAAGTTCAAAGGTCAGAGGTCAAGGTCAAAGGTCAAAGGTCAGAGGTCAGATGTCAAGGTCAAAGGTCAAAGGTCAAAGGTCAAAGGTCAAAGGTCAAAGGTCAAAGGTCAAAGGTCAAAGATCAGAAGTCAAAGGTCAGAGGTCAGAGGTCAGAAGTCGGAGGACAGAGGTCAAGGTCACGGTCAGAGGTCAAAAGTCAAAGGTCAAGGTCAAAGGTCAAATCTCAGAGGTCAAGGTCAAGGTCAAGGTCAAGGTCAAAGGTCAGAGGTCAAAGGTCAGAGGTCAAAGGTCAGAGGTCAAGGTCGAAGGTCAAAGGTTAGAGGTCAAGGTCAAAGTTCAAAGGTCAGAGGTCAGGGGTCAAAGTTCCGAGGTCAAGGTCAAAGGTCAGAGGTCAAGGTCAAAGGTCAAAGGTCAAAGGTCAAAGGTCAAAGGTCAAAGGTCAAAGGTCAAAGGTCAAAGGTCAAAGGTCAAAGGTCAAAGGTCAAAGGTCAAAGGTCAAAGGTCAAAGGTCAAAGGTCAAAGGTCAAAGGTCAGAAGTCAAAGGTCAGAGGTCAGAGGTCAGAGGTCAGAAGTCAGAGGTCAGAGGTCAAGGTCACGGTCAGAGGTCAAAAGTCAAAGGTCAAGGTCAAAGGTCAAATCTCAGAGGTCAGAGGTCAAGGTCAAAGTTTAGAGGTCAAGGTCAAAGGTCAAAGGTCAGAGGTCAAGGTCAAAGGTCAGAGGTCGAGGACAAAGGTCAGAGGTCAAGGTCAAAGGTCAGAGATCAAGGTCAAAGGTCTAAGGTCAAAGGTGAAGGTGAAAGGTCAAAGGTCAAAGGTCAAAGGTCAAAGATCAGAAGTCAAAGGTCAGAGGTCAGAGGTCAGAAGTCGGAGGACAGAGGTCAAGGTCACGGTCAGAGGTCAAAAGTCAAAGGTCAAGGTCAAAGGTCAAATCTCAGAGGTCAGAGGTCAAGGTCAAAGGTTAGAGGTCAAGGTCAAAGGTCAAGGACAAAGGTCAAGGTCAGAGGTCAAAGGTCAGTGGTCAAGGTCAAGGTCAAAGGTCAGAGGTCAAAGGTCAGAGGTCAGAGGTCAGAGATCAAGGTCAAACGTCAGAAGTCAAGGTCAAGGTCAGGGGACAGAGGTCAAGGTCAAGGTCAAAGGTCAAAGGTCAGAGGTCAGAGGTCAAAGGTCCAAGGTCAAAGGTCAAAGGTCAAAGGTCAAAGGTCAAAGGTCAAAGGTCAAAGGTCAAAGGTCAAAGGTCAGAAGTCAAAGGTCAGAGGTCAGAGGTCAGAGGTCAGAAGTCAGAGGTCAGAGGTCAAGGTCACGGTCAGAGGTCAAAAGTCAAAGGTCAAGGTCAAAGGTCAAATCTCAGAGGTCAGAGGTCAAGGTCAAAGTTTAGAGGTCAAGGTCAAAGGTCAAAGGTCAGAGGTCAAGGTCAAAGGTCAGAGGTCGAGGACAAAGGTCAGAGGTCAAGGTCAAAGGTCAGAGATCAAGGTCAAAGGTCTAAGGTCAAAGGTGAAGGTGAAAGTTCAAAGGTCAGAGGTCAAGGTCAAAGGTCAAAGGTCAGAGGTCAGATGTCAAGGTCAAAGGTCAAAGGTCAAAGGTCAAAGGTCAAAGGTCAAAGGTCAAAGGTCAAAGATCAGAAGTCAAAGGTCAGAGGTCAGAGGTCAGAAGTCGGAGGACAGAGGTCAAGGTCACGGTCAGAGGTCAAAAGTCAAAGGTCAAGGTCAAAGGTCAAATCTCAGAGGTCAAGGTCAAGGTCAAGGTCAAGGTCAAAGGTCAGAGGTCAAAGGTCAGAGGTCAAAGGTCAGAGGTCAAGGTCGAAGGTCAAAGGTTAGAGGTCAAGGTCAAAGTTCAAAGGTCAGAGGTCAGGGGTCAAAGTTCCGAGGTCAAGGTCAAAGGTCAGAGGTCAAGGTCAAAGGTCAAAGGTCAAAGGTCAAAGGTCAAAGGTCAAAGGTCAGAGGTCAAAGGTCAGAGGTCAAGGTCAAAGGTCAGAGGTCAAAGGTCAGAGGTCAGAGGTCAGAGGTCAGAGGTCAGAGGTCAGAAGTAAGAGGTCAGAGGTCAAGGTCACGGTCAGAGGTCAAAAGTCAAAGGTCAAGGTCAAAGGTCAAATCTCAGAGGTCAGAGGTCAAGGTCAAAGGTTAGAGGTCAAGGTCAAAGGTCAAAGGTCAGAGGTCAAGGTCAAAGGTCAGAGGTCGAGGACAAAGGTCAGAGGTCAAGGTCAATGGTCAGAGGTCAAGGTCAAAGGTCAAAGGTTAAAGGTGAAGGTGAAAGTTCAAAGGTCAGAGGTCAAGGTCAAAGGTCAAAGGTCAGAGGTCAGAGGTCAAGGTCAAAGGTCAGAGGTCAAAGGCCAGAGGTCAAAGATCAGAGATCAAGATCATAGGTCAGAGGACAAGGTCAAATGTCAGAGAACAGAGGTCAAGGTCAAAGGTCAGAGGTCAAGGTCAAAGATCAGAGGACAAGGTCAAATGTCAGAGGTCAGAGGTCAAGGTCAAAGGTTAGAGGTCAAGGTCAAAGGTCAAACGTCAGAGGTAAGGTCAAAGGTCAAAGGTCAAAGGTCAAAGGTAAAGGGTCAAGGGTCAAAGGTCAAAGGTAAAGGGTCAAGGGTCAAGGGTCAAAGGTCAAAGGTCAAAGGTCAAAGGTCAAAGGTCAAAGGTCAAAGGTCAAAGATCAGAAGTCAAAGGTCAGAGGTCAGAGGTCAGAAGTCAGAGGACAGAGGTCAAGGTTACGGTCAGAGGTCAAAAGTCAAAGGTCAAGGTCAAAGGTCAAATCTCAGAGGTCAGAGGTCAAGGTCAAAGGTTAGAGGTCAAGGTCAAAGGTCAAGGTCAAAGGTCAAGGTCAGAGGTCAAAGGTCAGTGGTCAAGGTCAAGGTCAAAGGTCAGAGGTCAAGGTCAAATGTTAGAGGTCAAGGTCATAGGTCAAAGGTCAGAAGTCAAGGTCAATGGTCAGATGTCAAGGTCAAGGGCCAGAGGACAGAGGACAGAGGACAGAGGACAAGGTCAAGGTCAAGGTCAAGGTCAAGGTCAAGGTAAAGGTCAAAGGTCAAAGGTCAAAGGTCAAAGGTCAAAGGTCAAAGGTCAAAGGTCAGAGGTCAGAGGTCAAAGGTCATAGTGTAAGAGGTCAAGGTCAAGGTCAAGGTCAAGGTCAAGGTCAAAGGTCAGAGGTCAAAGGTCAGAGGTCAAGGTCAAGGTCAAGGTCAAAGGTCAGAGGTCAAAGGTCAAAGGTCAGAGGTCAAGGTCAAAGGTTAGAGGTCAAGGTCAAAGGTCAGAGGTCAAGGTCAAAGGTCAAAGGTCAAGGTCAAGATCAAACGTAACAGTTCAAAGGTCATAGGTGAATGGTGAAAGATCAAATTCAGATGTCAGAGGTCAAGGTCAAAGGTTAGAGGTCAATGTCAAAGGTCAAAGGTCAGAGATCAAGGTCAAACGTCAGAAGTCAAGGTCAAGGTCAGAGGACAGAGGTCAAGGTCAAGGTCAAAGGTCAAAGGTCAGAGGTCAGAGGTCAAAGGTCCAAGGTCAAGGTCAAAGGTCAGAGGTCAAAGGTCAGAGGTCAAGGTCAAAGGTCAAAGGTTAGAGGTCAAGGTCAAAGTTCAAAGGTCAAAGGTCAAGGTCAAAGGCCAGCGGTCAAGGTCAATGTCAAGGTCAAGGTCAAAGGTCAAATGTCAGAGGTCAGGGGTCAAAGTTCCGAGGTCAAGGTCAAAGGTCAGAGGTCAAAGGTCAGAGGTCAAAGGTCAGAGGTCAAAGGTCAGAGGTCAAGGTCAAATGTTAGAGGTCAAGGTCATAGGACAAAGGTCAGAGGTCAAGGTCAATGGTCAGATGTCAAGGTCAAAGGCCAGAGGACAGAGGACAAGGTCAAGGTCAAGGTCAAGGTCAAGGTAAAGGTCAAAGGTCAAAGGTCAAAGGTCAAAGGTCAAAGGTCAGAGGTCAGAGGTCAAAGGTCATAGTGTAAGAGGTCAAGGTCAAGGTCAAGGTCAAAGGTCAGAGGTCAAAGGTCAGAGGTCAAGGTCAAAGGTCAGAGGTCAAAGGTCAGAGGTCAAGGTCAAAGGTCAAAGGTTAAAGGTGAAGGTGAAAGTTCAAAGGTCAGAGGTCAAGGTCAAAGGTCAAAGGTCAGAGGTCAGAGGTCAAGGTCAAAGGTCAGAGGTCAAAGGCCAGAGGTCAGAGGTCAAGGTCACGGTCAGAGGTCAAAGGTCAAAGGTCAAGGTCAAAGGTCAAATCTCAGAGGTCAGAGGTCAAGGTCAAAGGTTAGAGGTCAAGATCAAAGGACAGAGGTCAGAGGACAAGGTCAGATGTCAGAGGTAAAGGTCAAAGGTCAAAGGTCAGAGGTCAAGGTCAAAGGCTAGAGGTCAAGGTCAAAGGTCAGAGGTCAAGGTCAAAGGTCAAAGGTCAAGGTCAAGATCAAACGTAACAGTTCAAAGGTCATAGGTGAATGGTGAAAGATCAAATTCAGATGTCAGAGGTCAAGGTCAAATGTTAGAGGTCAAGGTCATAGGTCAAAGGTCAGAGGTCAAGGTCAATGGTCAGAGGCCAAGGTCAAAGGCCAGAGGTCAAGGTCAGCGGTCAAAGGTCAGATGTCAAGGTCAAGGTCAAGGTCAAAGGTCAAATGTCAGAGGTCAGGGGTCAAAGTTCCGAGGTCAAGGTCAAAGGTCAGAGGTCAAAGGCCAGAGGTCAGAGGTCAAGGTCACGGTCAGAGGTCAAAGGTCAAAGGTCAAGGTCAAAGGTCAAATCTCAGAGGTCAGAGGTCAAGGTCAAAGGTTTGATGTCAAGATCAAAGGACAGAGGTCAGAGGACAAGGTCAGATGTCAGAGGTAAAGGTCAAAGGTCAAAGGTCAGAGGTCAAGGTCAAAGGTTAGAGGTCAAGGTCAAAGGTCAGAGGTCAAGGTCAAAGGTCAAAGGTCAAGGTCAAAGGTCAGAGGTCAAGGTCAAAGGTCAAAGGTCAAAGGTCAAAGGTCAAAGGTCAAAGGTCAGAGGTCAAAGGTCAGAGGTCAAGGTCAAAGGTCAGAGGTCAAAGGTCAGAGGTCAAGGTCAAAGGTCAAAGGTTAAAGGTGAAGGTGAAAGTTCAAAGGTCAGAGGTCAAGGTCAAAGGTCAAAGGTCAGAGGTCAGAGGTCAAGGTCAAAGGTCAGAGGTCAAAGGCCAGAGGTCAGAGGTCAAGGTCACGGTCAGAGGTCAAAGGTCAAAGGTCAAGGTCAAAGGTCAAATCTCAGAGGTCAGAGGTCAAGGTCAAAGGTTAGAGGTCAAGATCAAAGGACAGAGGTCAGAGGACAAGGTCAGATGTCAGAGGTAAAGGTCAAAGGTCAAAGGTCAGAGGTCAAGGTCAAAGGCTAGAGGTCAAGGTCAAAGGTCAGAGGTCAAGGTCAAAGGTCAAAGGTCAAGGTCAAGATCAAACGTAACAGTTCAAAGGTCATAGGTGAATGGTGAAAGATCAAATTCAGATGTCAGAGGTCAAGGTCAAAGGTTAGAGGTCAATGTCAAAGGTCAAAGGTCAGAGATCAAGGTCAAACGTCAGAAGTCAAGGTCAAGGTCAGAGGACAGAGGTCAAGGTCAAGGTCAAAGGTCAAAGGTCAGAGGTCAGAGGTCAAAGGTCCAAGGTCAAGGTCAAACGTCAGAGGTCAAAGGTCAGAGGTCAAGGTCAAAGGTCAAAGGTTAAAGGTGAAGGTGAAAGTTCAAAGGTCAGAGGTCAAGGTCAAAGGTCAAAGGTCAGAGGTCAGATGTCAAGGTCAAAGGTCAAAGGTCAAAGGTCAAAGGTCAAAGGTCAAAGGTCAAAGGTCAAAGGTCAAAGATCAGAAGTCAAAGGTCAGAGGTCAGAGGTCAGAAGTCGGAGGACAGAGGTCAAGGTCACGGTCAGAGGTCAAAAGTCAAAGGTCAAGGTCAAAGGTCAAATCTCAGAGGTCAAGGTCAAGGTCAAGGTCAAGGTCAAAGGTCAGAGGTCAAAGGTCAGAGGTCAAAGGTCAGAGGTCAAGGTCGAAGGTCAAAGGTTAGAGGTCAAGGTCAAAGTTCAAAGGTCAGAGGTCAGGGGTCAAAGTTCCGAGGTCAAGGTCAAAGGTCAGAGGTCAAGGTCAAAGGTCAAAGGTCAAAGGTCAAAGGTCAAAGGTCAAAGGTCAAAGGTCAAAGGTCAAAGGTCAAAGGTCAAAGGTCAAAGGTCAAAGGTCAAAGGTCAAAGGTCAAAGGTCAAAGGTCAAAGGTCAAAGGTCAGAAGTCAAAGGTCAGAGGTCAGAGGTCAGAGGTCAGAAGTCAGAGGTCAGAGGTCAAGGTCACGGTCAGAGGTCAAAAGTCAAAGGTCAAGGTCAAAGGTCAAATCTCAGAGGTCAGAGGTCAAGGTCAAAGTTTAGAGGTCAAGGTCAAAGGTCAAAGGTCAGAGGTCAAGGTCAAAGGTCAGAGGTCGAGGACAAAGGTCAGAGGTCAAGGTCAAAGGTCAGAGATCAAGGTCAAAGGTCTAAGGTCAAAGGTGAAGGTGAAAGGTCAAAGGTCAAAGGTCAAAGGTCAAAGATCAGAAGTCAAAGGTCAGAGGTCAGAGGTCAGAAGTCGGAGGACAGAGGTCAAGGTCACGGTCAGAGGTCAAAAGTCAAAGGTCAAGGTCAAAGGTCAAATCTCAGAGGTCAGAGGTCAAGGTCAAAGGTTAGAGGTCAAGGTCAAAGGTCAAGGACAAAGGTCAAGGTCAGAGGTCAAAGGTCAGTGGTCAAGGTCAAGGTCAAAGGTCAGAGGTCAAAGGTCAGAGGTCAGAGGTCAGAGATCAAGGTCAAACGTCAGAAGTCAAGGTCAAGGTCAGGGGACAGAGGTCAAGGTCAAGGTCAAAGGTCAAAGGTCAGAGGTCAGAGGTCAAAGGTCCAAGGTCAAAGGTCAAAGGTCAAAGGTCAAAGGTCAAAGGTCAAAGGTCAAAGGTCAAAGGTCAAAGGTCAGAAGTCAAAGGTCAGAGGTCAGAGGTCAGAGGTCAGAAGTCAGAGGTCAGAGGTCAAGGTCACGGTCAGAGGTCAAAAGTCAAAGGTCAAGGTCAAAGGTCAAATCTCAGAGGTCAGAGGTCAAGGTCAAAGTTTAGAGGTCAAGGTCAAAGGTCAAAGGTCAGAGGTCAAGGTCAAAGGTCAGAGGTCGAGGACAAAGGTCAGAGGTCAAGGTCAAAGGTCAGAGATCAAGGTCAAAGGTCTAAGGTCAAAGGTGAAGGTGAAAGTTCAAAGGTCAGAGGTCAAGGTCAAAGGTCAAAGGTCAGAGGTCAGATGTCAAGGTCAAAGGTCAAAGGTCAAAGGTCAAAGGTCAAAGGTCAAAGGTCAAAGGTCAAAGATCAGAAGTCAAAGGTCAGAGGTCAGAGGTCAGAAGTCGGAGGACAGAGGTCAAGGTCACGGTCAGAGGTCAAAAGTCAAAGGTCAAGGTCAAAGGTCAAATCTCAGAGGTCAAGGTCAAGGTCAAGGTCAAGGTCAAAGGTCAGAGGTCAAAGGTCAGAGGTCAAAGGTCAGAGGTCAAGGTCGAAGGTCAAAGGTTAGAGGTCAAGGTCAAAGTTCAAAGGTCAGAGGTCAGGGGTCAAAGTTCCGAGGTCAAGGTCAAAGGTCAGAGGTCAAGGTCAAAGGTCAAAGGTCAAAGGTCAAAGGTCAAAGGTCAAAGGTCAGAGGTCAAAGGTCAGAGGTCAAGGTCAAAGGTCAGAGGTCAAAGGTCAGAGGTCAAGGTCAAAGGTCAAAGGTTAAAGGTGAAGGTGAAAGTTCAAAGGTCAGAGGTCAAGGTCAAAGGTCAAAGGTCAGAGGTCAGAGGTCAAGGTCAAAGGTCAGAGGTCAAAGGCCAGAGGTCAGAGGTCAAGGTCACGGTCAGAGGTCAAAGGTCAAAGGTCAAGGTCAAAGGTCAAATCTCAGAGGTCAGAGGTCAAGGTCAAAGGTTAGAGGTCAAGATCAAAGGACAGAGGTCAGAGGACAAGGTCAGATGTCAGAGGTAAAGGTCAAAGGTCAAAGGTCAGAGGTCAAGGTCAAAGGCTAGAGGTCAAGGTCAAAGGTCAGAGGTCAAGGTCAAAGGTCAAAGGTCAAGGTCAAGATCAAACGTAACAGTTCAAAGGTCATAGGTGAATGGTGAAAGATCAAATTCAGATGTCAGAGGTCAAGGTCAAAGGTTAGAGGTCAATGTCAAAGGTCAAAGGTCAGAGATCAAGGTCAAACGTCAGAAGTCAAGGTCAAGGTCAGAGGACAGAGGTCAAGGTCAAGGTCAAAGGTCAAAGGTCAGAGGTCAGAGGTCAAAGGTCCAAGGTCAAGGTCAAACGTCAGAGGTCAAAGGTCAGAGGTCAAGGTCAAAGGTCAAAGGTTAAAGGTGAAGGTGAAAGTTCAAAGGTCAGAGGTCAAGGTCAAAGGTCAAAGGTCAGAGGTCAGATGTCAAGGTCAAAGGTCAAAGGTCAAAGGTCAAAGGTCAAAGGTCAAAGGTCAAAGGTCAAAGGTCAAAGGTCAAAGATCAGAAGTCAAAGGTCAGAGGTCAGAGGTCAGAAGTCGGAGGACAGAGGTCAAGGTCACGGTCAGAGGTCAAAAGTCAAAGGTCAAGGTCAAAGGTCAAATCTCAGAGGTCAAGGTCAAGGTCAAGGTCAAGGTCAAAGGTCAGAGGTCAAAGGTCAGAGGTCAAAGGTCAGAGGTCAAGGTCGAAGGTCAAAGGTTAGAGGTCAAGGTCAAAGTTCAAAGGTCAGAGGTCAGGGGTCAAAGTTCCGAGGTCAAGGTCAAAGGTCAGAGGTCAAGGTCAAAGGTCAAAGGTCAAAGGTCAAAGGTCAAAGGTCAAAGGTCAAAGGTCAAAGGTCAAAGGTCAAAGGTCAAAGGTCAAAGGTCAAAGGTCAAAGGTCAAAGGTCAAAGGTCAAAGGTCAAAGGTCAAAGGTCAGAAGTCAAAGGTCAGAGGTCAGAGGTCAGAGGTCAGAAGTCAGAGGTCAGAGGTCAAGGTCACGGTCAGAGGTCAAAAGTCAAAGGTCAAGGTCAAAGGTCAAATCTCAGAGGTCAGAGGTCAAGGTCAAAGTTTAGAGGTCAAGGTCAAAGGTCAAAGGTCAGAGGTCAAGGTCAAAGGTCAGAGGTCGAGGACAAAGGTCAGAGGTCAAGGTCAAAGGTCAGAGATCAAGGTCAAAGGTCTAAGGTCAAAGGTGAAGGTGAAAGGTCAAAGGTCAAAGGTCAAAGGTCAAAGATCAGAAGTCAAAGGTCAGAGGTCAGAGGTCAGAAGTCGGAGGACAGAGGTCAAGGTCACGGTCAGAGGTCAAAAGTCAAAGGTCAAGGTCAAAGGTCAAATCTCAGAGGTCAGAGGTCAAGGTCAAAGGTTAGAGGTCAAGGTCAAAGGTCAAGGACAAAGGTCAAGGTCAGAGGTCAAAGGTCAGTGGTCAAGGTCAAGGTCAAAGGTCAGAGGTCAAAGGTCAGAGGTCAGAGGTCAGAGATCAAGGTCAAACGTCAGAAGTCAAGGTCAAGGTCAGGGGACAGAGGTCAAGGTCAAGGTCAAAGGTCAAAGGTCAGAGGTCAGAGGTCAAAGGTCCAAGGTCAAGGTCAAACGACAGAGGTCAGAGGTCGAGGACACAGATCAGAGGTCAAGGTCAAAGGTCAGAGGTCAAGGTCAAGGTCAAACGTCAGAGGTCAAAGGTCAGAGGTCAAGGTCAAATGTCAAAGGTTAGAGGTCAAGGTCAAAGTTCAAAGGTCAAAGGTCAAGGTCAAAGGCCAGCGGTCAAAGTCAATGTCAAGGTCAAGGTCAAAGGTCAAATGTCAGAGGTCAGAGGTCAACGTTCCGAGGTCAAGGTCAAAGGTCAGAGGTCAAGGTCAAAGGTCAAAGGTCAAAGGTCAAAGGTCAAAGGTCAAAGGTCAAAGGTCAAAGGTCAAAGGTCAAAGGTCAAAGGTCAAAGGTCAAAGGTCAAAGGTCAAAGGTTAAAGGTCAAAGGTCAAAGGTCAAAGATCAGAAGTCAAAGGTCAGAGGTCAGAGGTCAGAGGTCAGAGGGCAGAGGTCAGAAGTAAGAGGTCAGAGGTCAAGGTCACGGTCAGAGGTCAAAAGTCAAAGGTCAAGGTCAAAGGTCAAATCTCAGAGGTCAGAGGTCAAGGTCAAAGGTTAGAGGTCAAGGTCAAAGGTCAATGGTCAGAGGTCAAGGTCAAAGGTCAAAGGTTAAAGGTGAAGGTGAAAATTCAAAGGTCAGAGGTCAAGGTCAAAGGTCAAAGGTCAGAGGTCAGAGGTCAAGGTCAAAGGTCAGAGGTCAAAGGCCAGAGGTCAAAGATCAGAGATCAAGATCATAGGTCAGAGGACAAGGTCAAATGTCAGAGAACAGAGGTCAAGGTCAAAGGTCAGAGGTCAAGGTCAAAGATCAGAGGACAAGGTCAAATGTCAGAGGTCAGAGGTCAAGGTCAAAGGTTAGAGGTCAAGGTCAAAGGTCAAACGTCAGAGGTAAGGTCAAAGGTCAAAGGTCAAAGGTCAAAGGTAAAGGGTCAAGGGTCAAAGGTCAAAGGTAAAGGGTCAAGGGTCAAGGGTCAAAGGTCAAAGGTCAAAGGTCAAAGGTCAAAGGTCAAAGATCAGAAGTCAAAGGTCAGAGGTCAGAGGTCAGAAGTCAGAGGACAGAGGTCAAGGTTACGGTCAGAGGTCAAAAGTCAAAGGTCAAGGTCAAAGGTCAAATCTCAGAGGTCAGAGGTCAAGGTCAAAGGTTAGAGGTCAAGGTCAAAGGTCAAGGTCAAAGGTCAAGGTCAGAGGTCAAAGGTCAGTGGTCAAGGTCAAGGTCAAAGGTCAGAGGTCAAGGTCAAATGTTAGAGGTCAAGGTCATAGGTCAAAGGTCAGAAGTCAAGGTCAATGGTCAGATGTCAAGGTCAAAGGCCAGAGGACAGAGGACAGAGGACAGAGGACAAGGTCAAGGTCAAGGTCAAGGTCAAGGTCAAACGTCAGAGGTCAAGGTCAAGGTCAAAGATCAGAGGCCAAGGTCTAAGGTCAGAGGTCAAGATCAAAGGACAGAGGTCAGAGGACAAGGTCAGATGTCAGAGGTAAATGTAAAGGTCAAAGGTCAGAGGTCAAGGTCAAAGGTCAGAGGTCAAAGGTCAGAGGACAAGGTCAAGGGTCAACGGTCAACGGTCAAAGGTCAAAGCTCAAAGGTCAAATGTCAAAAGTCAAGATCAAGGTCAGAGGTCAGAGGTCAAGGTCAAGGTCAAAGGTTAGAGGTCAATGTCAAAGGTCAAAGGTCAGAGATCAAGGTCAAACGTCAGAGGTCAAGGTCAAAGGTCAGAGGTCAAGGTCAAAGGTCAAAGGTCAGAGGTCAGAGGTCAAAGGTCACAGGTCATAGTTCAGAGATTAGAGATCAGTGTACAGAGTGCAGTGGTCACAGAGCAAAGGTCACAGGTCAGAGGTCACAGGCAGTGGTCAGAGTACAGTGTTCAGAGGTAAGTCGTCAGTGTTGAGTTGTAAGACGTCAGAGTTCAGAGTTCATAGGTCACAGGTCAGACGACAGAGATCACAGGTCAGAGGTCAAAGGTCAGAGTTCAGAGGTCAGAGGTCAGAGGTCAGAGGTCAAAGGTCCAAGGTCAAGGTCGAACGACAGAGGTCAGAGGTCAAGGTCAAGGTCAAAGATCAGAGGTCGAGGACACAGATCAGAGGTCAAGGTCATAGGTCAAAGGTCAGAGGTCAAGGTCAAACGTCAGAGGTCAAGGTCAAAGTCAAAGGCCAGCGGTCACGGTCAATGTCAAGGTCAAGGTCAAAGGTCAAATGTCAGAGGTCAGAGGTCAAAGTTCCGAGGTCAAGGTCAAAGGTCAGAGGTCAAGGTCAAAGGTCAAAGGTCAAAGGTCAAAGGTCAGAGGTCAAAGGTCAAAGGTCAAAGGTCAAAGGTCAAAGGTCAAAGGTCAAAGGTCAAAGGTCAGAGGTCAAAGGTCAGAGGTCAAGGTCAAAGGTCAAAGGTTAAAGGTGAAGGTGAAAGTTCAAAGGTCAGAGGTCAAGGTCAAAGGTCAAGGTCAAAGGTCAATGGTCAGAGGTCAGAGGTCAAGGTCAAAGGTCAGAGGTCAAAGGCCAGAGGTCAGAGGTCAAGGTCACGGTCAGAGGTCAAAGGTCAAAGGTCAAGGTCAAAGGTCAAGGTCAAAGTTCAAATCTCAGAGGTCAGAGGTCAAGGTCAAAGGTTAGAGGTCAAGATCAAAGGACAGAGGTCAGAGGACAAGGTCAGATGTCAGAGGTAAAGGTCAAAGGTCAAAGGTCAGAGGTCAAGGTCAAAGGTTAGAGGTCAAGGTCAAAGGTCAGAGGTCAAGGTCAAAGGTCAAAGGTCAAGGTCAAGATCAAACGTAACAGTTCAAAGGTCATAGGTGAATGGTGAAAGATCAAATTCAGATGTCAGAGGTCAAGGTCAAATGTTAGAGGTCAAGGTCATAGGTCAAAGGTCAGAGGTCAAGGTCAATGGTCATAGGTCAAGGTCAATGGTCAGAGGTCAAGGTCAAAGGCCAGAGGACAGAGGACAAGGTCAAAGTTCAAAGGTCAGAGGTCAAAGTCAAAGGTTAGAGGTCAAGGTCAAAGACCAGCGGTCAAGGTCAATGTCAAGGTCAAGGTCAGAGGTCAAGGTCAAGGTCAAGGTCAAGGTTAAGGTCAAAGGTCAGAGGTCAAAGGTCAGAGGTCAGAGGTCAAGGTCAGCGGTCAAAGGTCAGAGGTCAAGGTCAATGTCAAGGTCAAGGTCAAGGTCAAAGGTCAAATGTCAGAGGTCAGGGGTCAAAGTTCCGAGGTCAAGGTCAAAGGTCAGAGGTCAAGGTCAAATGTTAGAGGTCAAGGTCATAGGTCAAAGGTCAGAGGTCAAGGTCAATGGTCAGATGTCAAGGTCAAAGGCCAGAGGACAGAGGACAAGGTCAAGGTCAAGGTCAAGGTCAAGGTCAAGGTCAAGGTCAAGGTAAAGGTCAAAGGTCAAAGGTCAAAGGTCAAAGGTCAAAGGTCAAAGGTCAAAGGTCAGAGGTCAGAGGTCAAAGGTCAGAGGTCAAGGTCAAAGGACAGAGGTCAAAGGTCAGAGGTCAAGGTCAAAGGTCAAAGGTTAAAGGTGAAGGTGAAAGTTCAAAGGTCAGAGGTCAAGGTCAAAGGTCAAAGGTCAGAGGTCAGAGGTCAAGGTCAAAGGTCAGAGGTCAAAGGCCAGAGGTCAGAGGTCAAGGTCACGGTCAGAGGTCAAAGGTCAAAGGTCAAGGTCAAAGGTCAAGGTCAAAGTTCAAATCTCAGAGGTCAGAGGTCAAGGTCAAAGGTTAGAGGTCAAGATCAAAGGACAGAGGTCAGAGGACAAGGTCAGATGTCAGAGGTAAAGGTCAAAGGTCAAAGGTCAGAGGTCAAGGTCAAAGGTTAGAGGTCAAGGTCAAAGGTCAGAGGTCAAGGTCAAAGGTCAAAGGTCAAGGTCAAGATCAAACGTAACAGTTCAAAGGTCATAGGTGAATGGTGAAAGATCAAATTCAGATGTCAGAGGTCAAGGTCAAATGTTAGAGGTCAAGGTCATAGGTCAAAGGTCAGAGGTCAAGGTCAATGGTCAGAGGTCAAGGTCAATGGTCAGAGGTCAAGGTCAAAGGCCAGAGGACAGAGGACAAGGTCAAGGTCAAGGTCAAGGTCAAGGTAAAGGTCAAAGGTCAAAGGTCAAAGGTCAAAGGTCAAAGGTCAGAGGTCAGAGGTCAAAGTCAAGGTAAAGGTCAAAGGTCAAAGGTCAGAGGTCAGAGGACAAGGTCAGATGTCAGAGGTAAATGTCAAAGGTCAAAGGTCAGAGGTCAAGGTCAAAGGTCAGAGGTCAAGGTCAAAGGTCAGAGGTCAAAGGTCAGAGGACAAGGTCAAGGGTCAACGGTCAACGGTCAAAGGTCAAAGCTCAAAGGTCAAATGTCAAAAGTCAAGATCAAGGTCAGAGGTCAGAGGTCAAGGTCAAGGTCAAAGTTCAAAGGTCAAAGGTCAAGGTCAATGGTAAGAGGTCAAAGGTCAAAGGTGAAAGGTGAAAGGTGAAAGGTCAAAGTCAGATGTCAGAGATCAAGGTCAAAGGTTAGAGGTCAATGTCAAAGGTCAAAGGTCAGAGATCAAGGTCAAACGTCAGAGGTCAAGGTCAAAGGTCAGAGGTCAAGGTCAAAGGTCAAAGGTCAGAGGTCAGAGGTCAAAGGTCACAGGTCATAGTTCAGAGATTAGAGATCAGTGTACAGAGTGCAGTGGTCACAGAGCAAAGGTCACAGGTCAGAGGTCACAGGCAGTGGTCAGAGTACAGTGTTCAGAGGTAAGTCGTCAGTGTTGAGTTGTAAGACGTCAGAGTTCAGAGTTCATAGGTCACAGGTCAGACGACAGAGATCACAGGTCAGAGGTCAAAGGTCAGAGTTCAGAGGTCAGAGGTCAGAGGTCAGAGGTCAAAGGTCCAAGGTCAAGGTCGAACGACAGAGGTCAGAGGTCAAGGTCAAGGTCAAAGATCAGAGGTCGAGGACACAGATCAGAGGTCAAGGTCATAGGTCAAAGGTCAGAGGTCAAGGTCAAACGTCAGAGGTCAAGGTCAAAGTCAAAGGCCAGCGGTCACGGTCAATGTCAAGGTCAAGGTCAAAGGTCAAATGTCAGAGGTCAGAGGTCAAAGTTCCGAGGTCAAGGTCAAAGGTCAGAGGTCAAGGTCAAAGGTCAAAGGTCAAAGGTCAAAGGTCAGAGGTCAAAGGTCAAAGGTCAAAGGTCAAAGGTCAAAGGTCAAAGGTCAAAGGTCAAAGGTCAAAGGTCAAAGGTCAAAGGTCAGAGGTCAAAGGTCAAAGGTCAAAGGTCAAAGGTCAAAGGTCAAAGGTCAAAGGTCAAAGGTCAAAGGTCAAAGGTCAAAGATCAGAAGTCAAAGGTCAGAGGTCAGAGGTCAGAGGTCAGAAGTCTGAGGTTACAGGTGACGGTCACAGTGAGAGGTCAAAGGTATAGGTCAAAGGTCAAAGCTCAGAGGTCAGTGGCCAGACGTCAAGGTCAGAGGTCAAGGTCAAAGGTCAGAGGTCAAAGGTCATAGTGTAAGAGGTCAAGGTCAAGGTCAAGGTCAAGGTCAAGGTCAAGGTCAAGGTCAAGGTCAAGGTCAAAGGTCAGAGGTCAAAGGTCAGAGGTCAAGGTCAGAGGTCAAAGGTCAGAGGTCAAGGTCAAGGTCAAGGTCAAGGTCAAAGGTCAGAGGTCAAGGTCAAAGGTCAAAGGTTAGACGTCAAGGTCAAAGTTCAAAGGTCAGAGGTCAAAGTCAAAGGTTAGAGGTCAAGGTCAAAGACCAGCGGTCAAGGTCAATGTCAAGGTCAAGGTCAGAGGTCAAGGTCAAGGTCAAGGTCAAGGTTAAGGTCAAAGGTCAGAGGTCAAAGGTCAGAGGTCAGAGGTCAAGGTCAGCGGTCAAAGGTCAGAGGTCAAGGTCAATGTCAAGGTCAAGGTCAAGGTCAAAGGTCAAATGTCAGAGGTCAGGGGTCAAAGTTCCGAGGTCAAGGTCAAAGGTCAGAGGTCAAGGTCAAATGTTAGAGGTCAAGGTCATAGGTCAAAGGTCAGAGGTCAAGGTCAATGGTCAGATGTCAAGGTCAAAGGCCAGAGGACAGAGGACAAGGTCAAGGTCAAGGTCAAGGTCAAGGTCAAGGTCAAGGTCAAGGTCAAGAACAAGGTCAAGGTAAAGGTCAAAGGTCAAAGGTCAAAGGTCAAAGGTCAAAGGTCAAAGGTCAAAGGTCAGAGGTCAGAGGTCAAAGGTCAGAGGTCAAGGTCAAAGGACAGAGGTCAAAGGTCAGAGGTCAAGGTCAAAGGTCAAAGGTTAAAGGTGAAGGTGAAAGTTCAAAGGTCAGAGGTCAAGGTCAAAGGTCAAAGGTCAGAGGTCAGAGGTCAAGGTCAAAGGTCAGAGGTCAAAGGCCAGAGGTCAGAGGTCAAGGTCACGGTCAGAGGTCAAAGGTCAAAGGTCAAGGTCAAAGGTCAAGGTCAAAGTTCAAATCTCAGAGGTCAGAGGTCAAGGTCAAAGGTTAGAGGTCAAGATCAAAGGACAGAGGTCAGAGGACAAGGTCAGATGTCAGAGGTAAAGGTCAAAGGTCAAAGGTCAGAGGTCAAGGTCAAAGGTTAGAGGTCAAGGTCAAAGGTCAGAGGTCAAGGTCAAAGGTCAAAGGTCAAGGTCAAGACAAACGTAACAGTTCAAAGGTCATAGGTGAATGGTGAAAGATCAAATTCAGATGTCAGAGGTCAAGGTCAAATGTTAGAGGTCAAGGTCATAGGTCAAAGGTCAGAGGTCAAGGTCAATGGTCAGAGGTCAAGGTCAATGGTCAGAGGTCAAGGTCAAAGGCCAGAGGACAGAGGACAAGGTCAAGGTCAAGGTCAAGGTCAAGGTAAAGGTCAAAGGTCAAAGGTCAAAGGTCAAAGGTCAAAGGTCAGAGGTCAGAGGTCAAAGTCAAGGTAAAGGTCAAAGGTCAAAGGTCAGAGGTCAGAGGACAAGGTCAGATGTCAGAGGTAAATGTCAAAGGTCAAAGGTCAGAGGTCAAGGTCAAAGGTCAGAGGTCAAGGTCAAAGGTCAGAGGTCAAAGGTCAGAGGACAAGGTCAAGGGTCAACGGTCAACGGTCAAAGGTCAAAGCTCAAAGGTCAAATGTCAAAAGTCAAGATCAAGGTCAGAGGTCAGAGGTCAAGGTCAAGGTCAAAGTTCAAAGGTCAAAGGTCAAGGTCAATGGTAAGAGGTCAAAGGTCAAAGGTGAAAGATGAAAGGTGAAAGGTCAAAGTCAGATGTCAGAGGTCAAGGTCAAAGGTTAGAGGTCAATGTCAAAGGTCAAAGGTCAGAGATCAAGGTCAAACGTCAGAGGTCAAGGTCAAAGGTCAGAGGTCAAGGTCAAAGGTCAAAGGTCAGAGGTCAGAGGTCAAAGGTCACAGGTCATAGTTCAGAGATTAGAGATCAGTGTACAGAGTGCAGTGGTCACAGAGCAAAGGTCACAGGTCAGAGGTCACAGGCAGTGGTCAGAGTACAGTGTTCAGAGGTAAGTCGTCAGTGTTGAGTTGTAAGACGTCAGAGTTCAGAGTTCATAGGTCACAGGTCAGACGACAGAGATCACAGGTCAGAGGTCAAAGGTCAGAGTTCAGAGGTCAGAGGTCAGAGGTCAGAGGTCAAAGGTCCAAGGTCAAGGTCGAACGACAGAGGTCAGAGGTCAAGGTCAAGGTCAAAGATCAGAGGTCGAGGACACAGATCAGAGGTCAAGGTCATAGGTCAAAGGTCAGAGGTCAAGGTCAAACGTCAGAGGTCAAGGTCAAAGTCAAAGGCCAGCGGTCACGGTCAATGTCAAGGTCAAGGTCAAAGGTCAAATGTCAGAGGTCAGAGGTCAAAGTTCCGAGGTCAAGGTCAAAGGTCAGAGGTCAAGGTCAAAGGTCAAAGGTCAAAGGTCAAAGGTCAAAGGTCAAAGGTCAAAGGTCAAAGATCAGAAGTCAAAGGTCAGAGGTCAGAGGTCAGAGGTCAGAAGTCTGAGGTTACAGGTGACGGTCACAGTGAGAGGTCAAAGGTATAGGTCAAAGGTCAAAGCTCAGAGGTCAGTGGCCAGACGTCAAGGTCAGAGGTCAAGGTCAAAGGTCAGAGGTCAAAGGTCATAGTGTAAGAGGTCAAGGTCAAGGTCAAGGTCAAGGTCAAGGTCAAGGTCAAGGTCAAGGTCAAGGTCAAAGGTCAGAGGTCAAAGGTCAGAGGTCAAGGTCAGAGGTCAAAGGTCAGAGGTCAAGGTCAAGGTCAAGGTCAAGGTCAAAGGTCAGAGGTCAAGGTCAAAGGTCAAAGGTTAGACGTCAAGGTCAAAGTTCAAAGGTCAGAGGTCAAAGTCAAAGGTTAGAGGTCAAGGTCAAAGACCAGCGGTCAAGGTCAATGTCAAGGTCAAGGTCAGAGGTCAAGGTCAAGGTCAAGGTTAAGGTCAAAGGTCAGAGGTCAAAGGTCAGAGGTCAGAGGTCAAGGTCAGCGGTCAAAGGTCAGAGGTCAAGGTCAATGTCAAGGTCAAGGTCAAGGTCAAAGGTCAAATGTCAGAGGTCAGGGGTCAAAGTTCCGAGGTCAAGGTCAAAGGTCAGAGGTCAAGGTCAAATGTTAGAGGTCAAGGTCATAGGTCAAAGGTCAGAGGTCAAGGTCAATGGTCAGATGTCAAGGTCAAAGGCCAGAGGACAGAGGACAAGGTCAAGGTCAAGGTCAAGGTCAAGGTCAAGGTCAAGGTCAAGGTCAAGAACAAGGTCAAGGTAAAGGTCAAAGGTCAAAGGTCAAAGGTCAAAGGTCAAAGGTCAAAGGTCAAAGGTCAGAGGTCAGAGGTCAAA
The DNA here is from genome assembly GCA_963971365.1 of Lasioglossum villosulum. NCBI lineage: Eukaryota > Metazoa > Arthropoda > Insecta > Hymenoptera > Halictidae > Lasioglossum > Lasioglossum villosulum. The sequence continues at coordinate 23,239,303 of OZ020498.1, read as the reverse complement.
GGTCAGAGGTCAAGGTCAAAGGACAGAGGTCAAAGGTCAGAGGTCAAGGTCAAAGGTCAAAGGTCAGAGGTCAGAGGTCAAGGTCAAAGGTCAGAGGTCAAAGGCCAGAGGTCAGAGGTCAAGGTCACGGTCAGAGGTCAAAGGTCAAAGGTCAAGGTCAAAGGTCAAGGTCAAAGTTCAAATCTCAGAGGTCAGAGGTCAAGGTCAAAGGTTAGAGGTCAAGATCAAAGGACAGAGGTCAGAGGACAAGGTCAGATGTCAGAGGTAAAGGTCAAAGGTCAAAGGTCAGAGGTCAAGGTCAAAGGTTAGAGGTCAAGGTCAAAGGTCAGAGGTCAAGGTCAAAGGTCAAAGGTCAAGGTCAAGACAAACGTAACAGTTCAAAGGTCATAGGTGAATGGTGAAAGATCAAATTCAGATGTCAGAGGTCAAGGTCAAATGTTAGAGGTCAAGGTCATAGGTCAAAGGTCAGAGGTCAAGGTCAATGGTCAGAGGTCAAGGTCAATGGTCAGAGGTCAAGGTCAAAGGCCAGAGGACAGAGGACAAGGTCAAGGTCAAGGTCAAGGTCAAGGTAAAGGTCAAAGGTCAAAGGTCAAAGGTCAAAGGTCAAAGGTCAGAGGTCAGAGGTCAAAGTCAAGGTAAAGGTCAAAGGTCAAAGGTCAGAGGTCAGAGGACAAGGTCAGATGTCAGAGGTAAATGTCAAAGGTCAAAGGTCAGAGGTCAAGGTCAAAGGTCAGAGGTCAAGGTCAAAGGTCAGAGGTCAAAGGTCAGAGGACAAGGTCAAGGGTCAACGGTCAACGGTCAAAGGTCAAAGCTCAAAGGTCAAATGTCAAAAGTCAAGATCAAGGTCAGAGGTCAGAGGTCAAGGTCAAGGTCAAAGTTCAAAGGTCAAAGGTCAAGGTCAATGGTAAGAGGTCAAAGGTCAAAGGTGAAAGATGAAAGGTGAAAGGTCAAAGTCAGATGTCAGAGGTCAAGGTCAAAGGTTAGAGGTCAATGTCAAAGGTCAAAGGTCAGAGATCAAGGTCAAACGTCAGAGGTCAAGGTCAAAGGTCAGAGGTCAAGGTCAAAGGTCAAAGGTCAGAGGTCAGAGGTCAAAGGTCACAGGTCATAGTTCAGAGATTAGAGATCAGTGTACAGAGTGCAGTGGTCACAGAGCAAAGGTCACAGGTCAGAGGTCACAGGCAGTGGTCAGAGTACAGTGTTCAGAGGTAAGTCGTCAGTGTTGAGTTGTAAGACGTCAGAGTTCAGAGTTCATAGGTCACAGGTCAGACGACAGAGATCACAGGTCAGAGGTCAAAGGTCAGAGTTCAGAGGTCAGAGGTCAGAGGTCAGAGGTCAAAGGTCCAAGGTCAAGGTCGAACGACAGAGGTCAGAGGTCAAGGTCAAGGTCAAAGATCAGAGGTCGAGGACACAGATCAGAGGTCAAGGTCATAGGTCAAAGGTCAGAGGTCAAGGTCAAACGTCAGAGGTCAAGGTCAAAGTCAAAGGCCAGCGGTCACGGTCAATGTCAAGGTCAAGGTCAAAGGTCAAATGTCAGAGGTCAGAGGTCAAAGTTCCGAGGTCAAGGTCAAAGGTCAGAGGTCAAGGTCAAAGGTCAAAGGTCAAAGGTCAAAGGTCAGAGGTCAAAGGTCAAAGGTCAAAGGTCAAAGGTCAAAGGTCAAAGGTCAAAGGTCAAAGGTCAAAGGTCAAAGTTCCGAGGTCAAGGTCAAAGGTCAGAGGTCAAGGTCAAAGGTCAAAGGTCAAAGGTCAAAGGTCAGAGGTCAAAGGTCAAAGGTCAAAGGTCAAAGGTCAAAGGTCAAAGGTCAAAGGTCAAAGGTCAAAGGTCAAAGGTCAAAGGTCAAAGATCAGAAGTCAAAGGTCAGAGGTCAGAGGTCAGAGGTCAGAAGTCTGAGGTTACAGGTGACGGTCACAGTGAGAGGTCAAAGGTATAGGTCAAAGGTCAAAGCTCAGAGGTCAGTGGCCAGACGTCAAGGTCAGAGGTCAAGGTCAAAGGTCAGAGGTCAAGGTCAAAGGTCAGAGGTCGAGGACAAAGGTCAGAGGTCAAGGTCAAAGGTCAGAGGTCAAGGTCAAGGTCAAAGGTCAGAGCTCAAATGTCAGAGGTCAAGGTCAAAGGTCGAAGGTTAAAGGTGAAGGTGAAAGTTCAAAGGTCAGAGGTCAAGGTCAAAGGTCAAAGGTCAGAGGTCAGAGGTCAAGGTCAAAGGTCAGAGATCAAAGGCCAGAGGTCAGAGGTCAGAAGTCAGAGGTCGAGGACAAGGTCAGGGGTCAAAGGTCAAAGGTCATAGGTCAAAGGTCAAAGGTCAAAGGTCAAAGGTCAAAGGTCAAAGGTCAAAGGTCAAAGGTCAAAGGTCAAAGGTCAAAGGTCAAAGGTCAAAGGTCAAAGGTCAAAGGTTAGAGGTCAAGGTCAAAGGTCAAAGGTCAGAGGTTAAGGTCAAGGTCAAGGTCAAGGTCAAAGGTCAAAGGTCAGAGGTCAAAGGTCAGAGGTCAAGGTCAGAGGTCAAAGGTCAGTGGTCAAGGTCAAGGTCGAAGGTCAGAAGTCAAGGTCAAGGTCAAAGGTCAGAGGTCAAGGTCAAAGGTCAAAGGTTAGAGGTCAAGGTCAAAGTTCAAAGGTCAAAGGTCAAGGTCAAAGGCCAGCGGTCAAGGTCAATGTCAAGGTCAATGTCAAAGGTCAAATGTCAGAGGTCAGAGGTCAAAGCTCCGAGGTCAAGTTCAAAGGTCAGAGGTCAAGGTCAAAGGTCAAAGGTCAAAGGTCAAAGGTCAAAGGTCAAAGGTCAAAGGTCAAAGGTCAAAGGTCAAAGATCAGAAGTCAAAGGTCAGAGGTCAGAGGTCAGAAGTCAGTGGTCAGAGGTCAAGGTCACGGTCAGAGGTCAAAAGTCAAAGGTCAAGGTCAAAGGTCAAATGTCAGAAGTCAGAGGTCAAAGTTCCGAGGTCAAGGTCAAAGGTCAGAGGTCAAGGACAAAGGTCAAATGTCAAAGGTCATAGGTCAAAAGTCAAAGGTCAAAGGTCAAAGGTCAAAGGTCAAAGGTCAAAGGTCAAAGGTCAAAGGTCAAAGGTCAAAGATCAGAAGACAAAGGTCAGAGGTCAGAGGTCAGAAGTCAGAGGTCAGAGGTCAAGGTCACGGTGAGAGGTCAAAAGTCAAAGGTCAAGGTCAAAGGTCAAATCTCAGAGGTCAGAGGTCAAGGTCAAAGGTCAAAGGTCACAGGTCATAGTTCAGAGATCACAGATCAGTGTACAGAGTGCAGTGGTCACAGAGCAGAGGTCACAGGTCAGAGGTCAAGGTCAAACGTCAGAGGTCAAGGTCAATGGTCAGAGGTCAAGGTGAAAGACCAGATGATAGAGGGCAAGGTCAAGGTCAAAGGTCAAGGTAAAGGTCAGAGTTCAAAGGTCAGAGGTCAAGGTCAGAGGTCAAAGGTCAGTGGTCAAGGTCAAGGTCAAAGGTCAAAGGTCAAAGGTCAAAGGTCAAAGGTCAAAGGTCAAAGGTCAAAGGTCAAAGATCAGAAGTCAAAGGTCAGAGGTCAGAGGTCAGAGGTCAGAAGTCTGAGGTTAGAGGTGACGGTCACAGTGAGAGGTCAAAGGTATAGGTCAAAGGTCAAAGCTCAGAGGTCAGTGGCCAGACGTCAAGGTCAGAGGTCAAGGTCAAAGGTCAGAGGTCAAGGTCAAAGGTCAGAGGTCGAGGACAAAGGTCAGAGGTCAAGGTCAAAGGTCTGAGGTCAAGGTCAAGGTCAAAGGTCAGAGCTCAAATGTCAGAGGTCAAGGTCAAAGGTCAAAGGTTAAAGGTGAAGGTGAAAGTTCAAAGGTCAGAGGTCAAGGTCAAAGGTCAAAGGTCAGAGGTCAGAGGTCAGAGGTCAAGGTCAAAGGTCAGAGATCAAAGGCCAGAGGTCAGAGGTCAGAAGTCAGAGGTCGAGGACAAGGTCAGGGGTCAAAGGTCAAAGGTGATAGGTCATAGGTCAAAAGTCAAAGGTCAAAGGTCAAAGGTCAAAGGTCAAAGGTCAAAGGTCAAAGGTCAAAGGTCAAAGGTCAAAGATCAGAAGACAAAGGTCAGAGGTCAGAGGTCAGAAGTCAGAGGTCAGAGGTCAAGGTCACGGTGAGAGGTCAAAAGTCAAAGGTCAAGGTCAAAGGTCAAATCTCAGAGGTCAGAGGTCAAGGTCAAAGGTCAAAGGTCACAGGTCATAGTTCAGAGATCACAGATCAGTGTACAGAGTGCAGTGGTCACAGAGCAGAGGTCACAGGTCAGAGGTCAAGGTCAAACGTCAGAGGTCAAGGTCAATGGTCAGAGGTCAAGGTGAAAGACCAGATGATAGAGGGCAAGGTCAAGGTCAAAGGTCAAGGTAAAGGTCAGAGTTCAAAGGTCAGAGGTCAAGGTCAGAGGTCAAAGGTCAGTGGTCAAGGTCAAGGTCAAAGGTCAAAGGTCAAAGGTCAAAGGTCAAAGGTCAAAGGTCAAAGGTCAAAGATCAGAAGTCAAAGGTCAGAGGTCAGAGGTCAGAGGTCAGAAGTCTGAGGTTAGAGGTGACGGTCACAGTGAGAGGTCAAAGGTATAGGTCAAAGGTCAAAGCTCAGAGGTCAGTGGCCAGACGTCAAGGTCAGAGGTCAAGGTCAAAGGTCAGAGGTCAAGGTCAAAGGTCAGAGGTCGAGGACAAAGGTCAGAGGTCAAGGTCAAAGGTCTGAGGTCAAGGTCAAGGTCAAAGGTCAGAGCTCAAATGTCAGAGGTCAAGGTCAAAGGTCAAAGGTTAAAGGTGAAGGTGAAAGTTCAAAGGTCAGAGGTCAAGGTCAAAGGTCAAAGGTCAGAGGTCAGAGGTCAGAGGTCAAGGTCAAAGGTCAGAGATCAAAGGCCAGAGGTCAGAGGTCAGAAGTCAGAGGTCGAGGACAAGGTCAGGGGTCAAAGGTCAAAGGTGATAGGTCAAAGGTCAAAGGTCAAAGGTCAAAGGTCAAAGGTCAAAGGTCAAAGGTCAAAGGTCAAAGGTCAAAGGTCAGAGGTCAAATGTCAGAGGTCAGAGGTCAAAGCTCCGAGGTCAAGTTCAAAGGTCAGAGGTCAAGGTCAAAGGTCAAAGGTCAAAGGTCAAAGGTCAAAGGTCAAAGGTCAAAGATCAGAAGTCAAAGGTCAGAGGTCAGAGGTCAGAAGTCAGTGGTCAGAGGTCAAGGTCACAGTCAGAGGTCAAAAGTCAAAGGTCAAGGTGAAAGGTCAAATGTCAGAAGTCAGAGGTCAAAGTTTCGAGGTCAAGGTCAAAGGTCAGAGGTCAAGGACAAAGGTCAAATGTTGTCACGTCCTGAACGGGATATTTCGCGAGGGGAAATATCGATCGATCGCGACCCGAACCGATTCAGGCAGACTTTAATAACGATGATCTTTGATCCAACCAGCACGTACGTCTGGCTCTGATCCTGGCCCGTTACCGCGTACAAACAAACTCTATATGACTAATATTTAAGATAGATTTATCATTACGTTTAGTATCCTGGGAGTCCGTCGTATTGCCCTGGGAACGATGGGTACCGCCCCTGTCGGATGGTGATCCGCAACGGCTTTCGTAGGATGACGTTGCTCCGGATTTTGACTATGTTCTTCCTAGTCAGAGGAAAATCGGGCAGCGCTTCCGCGGAGAAGTGGGACCTTTTCCACTTCGCGGAGCACTTTGACACGCCACTGTCCACTTCGGGTGTAGAGGAACCGTCCTCTGGATCTGGAATAGGACGGCGGTCGAGGATCACCGTCTCGGCGTCGGAGATGCCTTCCTCGTCGTCGTGATTACTGTCCGCGTGGTTGACAGGGCTGAACTCGCGTAGCTCGTCCGCGTGGTTGACGGAGCCTTTATTACACGGACAACCGTATACGGACACGTGGTCGTTAGCGTTGCACTGAATATGTTCGGTTGTGCCCAACAAAGGTTGATACCAGCCGGGATTGTGTAAATGTTTGAACAACTCGGAAATGGTGGATTTACGATGGGATTGTCGACTACGCGGCATGCAAGCGCGTTAAAACAATATTCAAGAATTTACTTCAAAAGTTCAGTGGGTGGTGAGACCGACTCGGCACTGAATGCACACAAGATTTAAATTGGATTTAAACAACCAACGTTCAATAATTCCAGTGGGTGGTGAGACCGACTCGTCACTGGTAATCACTGAATCGTGTATGATTTCTATTTGTTGAAACAATCTTGACTCGAAGTCGAACTAAGGATAATTCACTGGATGGTTGAAATCACTTGAATAGATTTATATATTAATATGTTTAATAAGGAGATAACTGGTACAACGATGATACAAACGACGGTGTCTAAACCGTATGCTAATATAACGGACGGTGTCTAAACCGTATTGGCTGCGACGGTGTCTAAACCGTATAAGACTTGAAGTCGACCGTACTGGTCGAGAGGTGCGCGGTGACTGACTACTCCAGTCGGTGGTCGAACGTCGACTGACGATTCGGGACGCTGCTCGCCCGTCGTCGATGCTCGGCAGCGTCGAACAAAGGAAATGCCGAGTCAGCGGTTTTCAGTCCGCGCGGACTCTCGGCATCTCTCTGCCTCTATCCGTACGCTTGGCCTCGCTCGAGGCACGTAGTGCCGAGTCAGCAAAAGGGGACCGCGTCCTCTTTGTGCTAACCATTCGTGCAAGGGCGTATACATTAGAATATTTGATTTTAACAACTGGCACCATAGGCGGGTGCATCGGAATATTATATATTACTTAGTTTAGGTGAAATTTAACATATGATTACATCTACGTGTTTGTGTTATAATGTGTAGTGTTTTAAAGACTAACATGCACATTTATACTTGCATATCCAATATTCCATTCATACTTGCGCTACATACTTTACGTATGTCCAACGTCGTGGCGTCGAGCGCATGACGTCACACCTCCCCCCTTAGCGAAGAAATTTCGCGCAACGAAATTTCTTGCTCTCGGTGGCGGAACACAGGGTGGATCGATATATCGTCTGATTCGCGTGTGGGTTCTGGGGTGGACGGGGCTCTATCGCGTTCAGTCTTTTGGGGCCTTGGGTGGGCTTGGGGAACACTGACACTTTCACTGTCGTTCACATAGTATCTTGTAGGGCTTATGGCGTTGTTTTGTTTCCGGAATATGAAAAATCTTGTGAGGGAGCTCCATACTGCTACGATGAGGTGGATGCTCCATCCGTAGAGGGAATGTAGGGCCATGCCGTTGACCACCGTTCTGATGAGGGTTTTGATGGTTTTGACGATTACGTATACCCCTATTATACCTGCACTGATTGATCCGAATGTTGTGAATCCGGACCATATCTTCTGCATGGTAGATTCCGCTATTTGTTGTAGCGTGTTTTCGTCCAGTAGATTGAACATGTTGATGCTATCGGTGGCGAAACGCCTGCCAGATGCGCCTTGCGCAATTGAATTGATCAATGCCACCTTCTCCACAGGGAACATGATGTGGTCCTGGAGTTTGTCCAGGTCGTCTTGGGAATAGATACCTCCTGTCGCGAGGTTTTTGGGGTCCACGTATTTCCATGTGGGCTTCGTGAGGGGATGGAGCGTTGCAGGGGCGACTGCTTCCAAGAGTGACGGCGTGAGGCGGTACCAGGTTCCGTGCAGGCGGTACAGGGGGGGTAGTAGCTCGTTGCATGGCTTCTCTGTTCCCGTATTGGTAATGATGCGGTCCCTTGGTTTCAAGAATTTCGACGAATTCTTGTATGTAATGGGCAGCTCGTCGAAACATGTGTCCGTTTTTCGCAGCTGTACGTTGACGGGTATGCATTTTATAATATGGATTGCCTCTCCGGCGGGTACCGCGGTGAATCCTGGCTCTCGCATGATTGCCGTGGCCACTTCTTCCGGGGCTGAGTGCAGCTGGGTGAGCGCGTTCTGGAGGATTTGTTTCTCCAACTCGCACTTTTGGCGTATGACGTCCTTGTACAACTGCGATAGTTGGTTACGGAGATGCTTTTCTACGTATATGAACTTGCTGTTCACGTAGGTGAATATGTCCAGATTGTTTACTAACGTGTGCGTTCTCTCTTTAAACTTTCCCGAGAGCCCTGTTTCAAGGATGAATAGTTTAGGGTGTTCAGTGCGGATTATTGTGTAGCCGCATACTGAGGATCTGCCAGTTTCTGTTAGGGCGAACGTGACGTCGTCCGTGGAAACGGTGTATATGGTTGGCGATGAATCTATCTTTGACGAGATTCGTGTCGCTGGCCCCTCGTACAGGACGTCGTAGTTGTTGAATTTGCAGTAATCCGTTGGGACCGTTTCCCAGAATGCATGGCCGTCCTGGGTGTCCAGGCAGCTGCCTTTTTGTAATGGACAGGCTTGTCCGGATTGCAGGTGAATTCGTGCTGTGGATAGCTTGATCGGTGCTGAGTAGTCACGGATCGCTATGCGCACCACTGCTTGTACGACAACGCTGGTCCAGGTACCGAATGGGTCGCTGTACGTGGTTCCCGAGCATTGTCCGTCGTTCTTGATCTCTCCGGCCAGAGTGAGGCTGCGGGAGGTAGTTGAGTTGGGTTGCACTCCGCTGATCTGGGCAGCAGGTGTAATATAGAGCGTGCCGGTCGTTTGTAGACTGGAGCACGTTTTGCTGGTTGTGGTCAGGAGGTATTCTTGGCGTCCGTTGGCCACAACCGATATATGGGAGTGCATGCCGCAGTAGTAGATGGTCCTATCTACCTCTACGTGGCATTGGATCACGTGTGTTTCCCCGAATTCTGCCAATTGGAGGAGTTGTACCTTCACTGTTTCCTCTAGTGGTTTGGTATCCTCAGGTTCGCAGCTGGGTGTGTCGATGGCGGAGAACGTGGTGACGTTCAACGTGGAGCCTCCACAATCGAAGCCGATGAGCGCGGATGATTGTGTTGCCCATGCAAGGAGGGCGATGAGTCGGAGCTGTTTCATCTCGTTATTGGTTGTGGAACAGCTTATCGTTGGAATGTCTGAGGTAGACTGGTTGTCGTCGAAATGATTGGAGCTTTTGTTCCTAGACTTCCGGAAAGTGCTGATGTGTCGTAGTGGTGGGGGTTCGAATCGTCCCAGGGTTTCGGATTTCGCTTCGCGGAATTTTGATCTGCTGATCTTTCTATTTGCTCGCACGAGGGTCGGTTTCGCGTTACATCTCGTCGCGATAACCTGGAATTGTGCTTGCGCGTTCTCGAATTTCGCGTGCTTATGGTTAGTGAGCTCGTTGCTCATATTACTTTGCGCGTCGACGTTTAGGACTTTTAGGTCGTGGGAAGGAATGTCTCTGCACGTTATTCGACTCGGTATGGCAGTATTGTACATTGCCATCATGATATTGGACTTAGTTTTAATTTTGCATTCTTTCCCGCGATCTACGGGGTCGATCCCTTGAGGGCATCGCAACGCGGTTATTGTGAATGCTCTTTTAGATTTCCGAAGATTCGTTTTGTACGGTGTGACGTCATGCGCTCGACGCCACGACGTTGGACATACGTAAAGTATGTAGCGCAAGTATGAATGGAATATGGGATATGCAAGTATAAATGTGCATGTTAGTCTTTAAAACACTACACATTATAACACAAACACGTAGATGTAATCATATGTTAAATTTCACCTAAACTAAGTAAGATATACTATTTTAGTGCACCCGCCTATGGTGCCCGATATATAATATAATTATTCTAATCCGTACGCCTATGAGCGGATGGATAGAGCAAAGAGGACGCGGTCCCCTTTTGCTGACGCGGCAGTACGTGCTCCGAGCGAGGCCACAGTGGCCTGGGAACCCCTGCTGAGTCAGCGGCCCACGGCTCGAGCGAGGCCACTCGCGAACAAACTGCTGACGCTGCAGTCTCTTTGTTCGCTGCAGTCGTGCGTCAACGAGGGACGAGCGAGCTCCCTCGGCAGTCAGTCGGCGACCACCACCCGACGCGGACAGTCGACGTTCGACCACCGACTGGAGTAGTCAGTCACCGCGCACCTCTCGACCAGTACGGTCGACTTCAAGTCTTATACGGTTTAGACACCGTCGCAGCCAATACGGTTTAGACACCGTCCGTTATATTAGCATACGGTTTAGACACCGTCGTTTGTATCATCGTTGTACCAGTTATCTCCTTATTAAACATATTAATATATAAATCTATTCAAGTGATTTCAACCATCCAGTGAATTATCCTTAGTTCGACTTCGAGTCAAGATTGTTTCAACAAATAGAAATCATACACGATTCAGTGATTACCAGTGACGAGTCGGTCTCACCACCCACTGGAATTATTGAACGTTGGTTGTTTAAATCCAATTTAAATCTTGTGTGCATTCAGTGCCGAGTCGGTCTCACCACCCACTGAACTTTTGAAGTAAATTCTTGAATATTGTTTTAACGCGCTTGCATGCCGCGTTGTCGACAATCCCATCGTAAATCCACCATTTCCGAGTTGTTCAAACATTTACACAATCCCGGCTGGTATCAACCTTTGTTGGGCACAACCGAACATATTCAGTGCAACGCTAACGACCACGTGTCCGTATACGGTTGTCCGTGTAATAAAGGCTCCGTCAACCACGCGGACGAGCTACGCGAGTTCAGCCCTGTCAACCACGCGGACAGTAATCACGACGACGAGGAAGGCATCTCCGACGCCGAGACGGTGATCCTCGACCGCCGTCCTATTCCAGATCCAGAGGACGGTTCCTCTACACCCGAAGTGGACAGTGGCGTGTCAAAGTGCTCCGCGAAGTGGAAAAGGTCCCACTTCTCCGCGGAAGCGCTGCCCGATTTTCCTCTGACTAGGAAGAACATAGTCAAAATCCGGAGCAACGTCATCTTACGAAAGCCGTTGCGGATCACCATCCGACAGTGGCGGTACCCATCGTTCCCAGGGCAATACGACGGACTCCCAGGATACTAAACGTAATGATAAATCTATTTTAAATATTAGTCATATAGAGTTTGTTTGTACGCGGTAACGGGCCAGGATCAGAGCCAGACGTACGTGCTGGTTGGATCAAAGATCATCGTTATTAAAGTCTGCCTGAATCGGTTCGGGTCGCGATCGATCGATATTTCCCCTCGCGAAATATCCCGTTCAGGACGTGACATAAAAATTTGGCGCAGTCGGTAGGACGTGAAGATGATCCCCGTTTTCAAAAACCGCATCATAAACTCGCAGATTTTTGAAAATACCCTCGCGTAACAAGCACACGAAAGGATAGTTGTCATGAAATACAAACGATAGAAGTACTCCCAGTGAGAAAAATTTTACGGAAATTACATATCACAGATGCTTCCGCGAAAGCACCGCGAAGTAATGTCACGCACGGAAATCGCATCTACATCCAAAGAAACTTTCCTAGAGACGTGCTCGCACAGAAATGTGGTCACGAAACAATCCTTCCGAACCATCGTTATGATAAATTAGACCCAGAAAACGTGATGGATTCCGAGGAAAATTTTCTCCAAAACATAGAAAAATTTTGAAAATATTCCACCTCGCACGAGTAAGGTATACAGACTCCCCGCGCGATAACGGATCCAATAGGCACGATCCTATCTAAGAAATTCTCGCGTCAAAAATTATTCGTTCTAAGGAGAACTCAAAAGACCACCTCTTCGGTCAAACTAAGTCAGTTAACGACAACCCCTCGAAAGAAAATATTTTCGCAAAAATAAATCTTCGAAATAAGATCGACAAACCTCGATCAAACTTGTCCAATAAATGGTTGTAGATACCCGTAGTTCAAGCAAAAATCCGAAAATGGATCCTTCAACTTCTAAATCAAATCCTCCTACAGAGGCGGAATTACTTGCATTCCAACAGGAACTAGCAAAACGCGAAGTAGCCCTTAAAGAATACCACGATTCGCTCGAATTAAATAGACTAAAATATGAACACGAACTCCAAGCACAACGCGACGCATTCAAAGAGTTACGTCGGGAAATAGACGCGCTCAGGGAAACGACCCCTTCAGAATTCACGCCGCGTTCCGATCGCTTCGATATCACGATCCCGCGTGATCATTTTCCTCAAGACACCGCAAACATGTATACGGTAAAGCAAGCCGTCGAGACAATCCCTACGTTCGACGGGAAATCAATTTCGCTAATGCAATTTGTCCGAGCATGCAAACGAGCCCACGAATTAGTTCCAGCCTCGTCGGAAAGGCTTTTCACTAAATTAATTTGCAACAAACTCCGCGGACGCGCATATGCAGCCGTCGAAGACGCGAATTGCTGCACGGTCGACGAACTATGCAATCGCCTGAAAAATGTCCTAGGTCCATATAAAGTAGTAGACCAGTATCGCGGAGAACTAGCCAGCATACTACAAGGTTCATCGGAACATATGCTTGATTACATCGGGAGAGTAAAAGACCTCCGTACAGCCATTCTCGATTACGGCACAGATAACGACTCCACGACCGAAGTAGACAAATTCGTCGCCGCGTGTTTCCTCCGTGGAATTATCCCCACCCTACGATACGAAGTCAGCCGATTCGAGAGACAGGGCATTAAAAGAATTTTCGACGAAGCCATAAGCGCCTATAAACAATACGAGCACGACAAGACTCGTTACCGCGATCCGTTCCGCGACGAAAACCGACGCGTTAGTTTCTTCGAGAACAGAAGCCGAACGCCCGAGAGACGGAATATAGAGCCATACGCGCGCGATAATTTTCACACGCGAAACTTAACGCCGGAAAGAAGGAACAGCAAACCAGCTATCCCATGGCGCGATTCAAACTCCCCTCATCCACGGGACAATTATCGCTCGTCGCCGCCGCGAAAATACGAGCCACCCCAAGCGCGAGAACGCGAAGATTACGCGCCACGCGAAATTAAAAATCTCGAGTCATATCGTGAAGCCAGAGACCGATTCCCTACGGAAAACGCAAAATATTGCAAGTATTGTAAACGCACCGGACACGATATCCACGAGTGTCGCCGTCGCGAATTTTTCAATAATCCGGGAAACGAGCGCGGCCTCCCGACTGGCGTTCCGCAGACGAACGAGGCCCAAAGCCCACGACCCGCACGGAACGTAAATATCGCAGCCCCAATCGAACAAAGATCACACGATCTGTCAATGTCGTAAATTTGACAGACGACTCTCCGATCCCGCGAATTCAAATCACGGCCCCCCAGTTCTCAAAAAAATGTGAGTTTCTGGTAGACACGGGATCAGAAATAAATTTAATAAGCGCGGATAGCATGAATCCCAAAACGCGCCTAGAATCCGACTGCGAGATTCAAATACACGGGATCACCGATGGTCATATCAGTACTATCGGCGAGGTCACCGCTCATCTAGCAGGGACTATACCCGTCAAACTTCATGTCCTCCCAGACGAGTTCCCGATCAATCTAGACGGAATAATCGGGGCACCATTCTTCCAACACGGAGGAGAAATATCATTCGCGCGACAAGAAATCGTGCACGGGAATACGAAAATCGCATTCAGCAACGTGCGTCGGCATACGATTGAGGCACGTACCGCAGCGTGTATATCGATCGACGTAAACGGCCCAGCCGAGGGTTACATCCGTCGTCAGGAGGTAGCACCCGAAGTGTTCCTCGGAGACTGCCTCGTAACGAACCGCAACGGAAAAGCGAGCCTACGGTGCATAAATGCATCGTCCGAAGTGGCATCCTTCGACCTGCCTACATTGGAGGTAGAAGAGATCGAGGCGATTGATTCCGATTTGCTTACAAACTCTGGAAGTCATCCAGAAGTCAAAATAAATGCTCATGCACACCGAGTGCATGAGACGATCAAAAAGGATCACCACGCGAAAAGATTCAATACAGAATCAAAGGTTGACGACTATATCAATGTTATCAATCGCCAAATTCAAGTTCCCGTAAATCCGGATAGCGTTAAAATAAATGCTCATGCATACCGCATGCATGAGACGATCGAAAACGATCAACCCGCGATTGTTCCTGGGAAAAACCCAGACGAAGTTCCCGTAAATCCGGATAAGATAAAAATAAACGCTCATACGCACCGAACATATGAGACGATCGAAAACGATCAAATCGCGAGTACTTCTAGAACTAGCTTCTCTGAGAGAATTACGGAACTAATCAAAACCATACCGTTGGATCACCTCAACAAAGACGAGGTAGACCACGTAGTAGACTTGTTGGAAGAAAATCATGATCTCTTCCACCTTCAAGGTGACCGCCTGGGAAAAACCAATGCGGTCACCCACAAAATTCCTACCACCGATGACATACCGGTGCATACGAAACAATACCGCTATCCGCCGATTCACAAGGAAGAAATAGATAAGCAAATGCGAGAGCTCCTCGCTAACGACATAGTGTCGCCATCCAGTTCCCCGTACAATTCTCCCTTGTGGATCGTCCCCAAAAAACCAGACGCAGATGGCAATAAGAAATGGCGAATGGTGATTGATTATCGCGCTCTCAACGAGAAATCCATATCCGACGCGTACCCCTTACCTAGTATCAACGAAATATTGGACCAGTTAGGTAGCGCCAAATACTTTAGTGTCTTCGACCTCGCGAGCGGTTTTCACCAAATTGCGATGGAAAAATCAGACGCCGCGAAAACCGCGTTCTCAACACCCTTCGGGCACTACCAATATAATAGAATGCCATTCGGGCTCAAAAACGCGCCAGCCACGTTTCAAAGACTAATGGACAACATCCTCACTGGTCTCCAAGGAAACGAGCTGTTCGTCTACCTAGACGACATCGTTGTATACGCTCGTACCTTGGAAGAACATAAATCAAAATTTAATAAGTTGGCCCGACGTCTGAGAGCAGCCAACCTCAAGCTCCAACCTTCCAAATGCGGATTCTTACATAAAGAAGTAGCGTATCTCGGACACCAAATAAGCGAGAACGGCGTTAAACCGTGTCCAAAGAAAATCGCGGCCGTCCAAAATTACCCGCGACCGAAAAATGCTAAGAACGTTCGTGAATTCCTAGGGCTCGCCGGATATTACCGGAGATTCATTGACAAATTCGCGCAGATTTCCAAACCCTTAACCCAACTCCTCACCAAGGACACAAAATTCGCGTGGGGTCCCAGTCAAGAAAGGGCATTCGAAACATTGAGATCAGCGCTGTGCAGAGACCCAGTCCTGCAATACCCAGACTTCACGAAACCATTCAATGTCACGTGCGATGCGTCAGGACACGCAATCGGCGCGGTCCTCAGTCAAGGAGACGTCGGCAAAGACCGACCCATAGCCTACGCATCCAGGATCCTACACGGTCCAGAATTAAACTATTCTACCATAGAAAAGGAGTGCCTGGCCATCATATTCGCCGTCCAGTATTTCCGACCATACATCTATGGGAGGAAATTCAAACTAATCACCGACCACCGCCCGTTAGTGTGGATGAATTCGGTAAAGGATCCCACATCTCGATTACTAAGGTGGAGACTTAAACTAGCAGAGTTCGAGTACGAGATCCTCTACAAGCCTGGAAGAGCGAACTCCAACGCAGACGCCCTCTCGAGAAACCCAGCGGTTCTCCCCCTCTCCTGGCACAGGCACAGCGACTCGCCCCCACGGACGCCTATGACGCCGGGAACACCATTATTCGAGGCACGTCCCAACCAAGACTCCTCCAACCAACAATCGTTCCCCGAGATGGAATCAGTCAGGGGGCAAAACGACGAAACGCGCGGGCCCGAAGAACACTTAAACGAAGACGAAGGAAGTCTCCTCATGCCCGCACCAGCCGCATCCCCACCCAGAAGAAGAACGATAACCGTAAATCCGGAGGACGGAGATATCGACCCGTTCATTCCAATTCTCCCCTATCCGAGTGATAATCCAATCCCGGAACCGCCCGAAGAACCAGAAAGCGATTCGAGCGAGGAAGCACCCGAATTGCCAATCCGGAGAACAATAACACACACTAAGGACCGCCTAATCATGCGAAAGGATAACCTTGTGTGCTTTACCACTCTCGACGGCCGCCCAATAGACGCCGGCGCAGCAGACCTCTACAGAATGGGAAAACTATCGTCAACCCGGGACCTAACGTTCCAAAGAGTCAAGGTCACGGCCTATGGATCGTACAAATTAATCCAGTGTCACGTCCGCCGACGTGTTGCCGCTCTCCAGGCGCGTGCGACCGCCCCTAGCACACCGCCGCCCTTCGGACTCGTGCGCTTTCGCCGATGCGTTGCCGCCTCACAGGCGTGTTCTAGCTGTAAGTTATATTATACTACATTTTATATTATTAACCTATATACCTACCTCGTACTTACCTTGTATTTCACGCATTCATGTTACATATATATATATACTTACCTTATACCTATCCTAATATACCTATATACTTACCTTATACCTACCTTAACATATCCGCATATCCACTTCATATACTCACCTATACTTACCTTAATACTGCATCCTTACCTATACCTGTAAATAAAACATCCATCTATATTCCGACGATCGCGTTACAATTACGTTAGTTTAAGTACTCAACCATTGTAACGCAAACACCTAGTTGTAAGTTAGATTTAAGACATTTATATAATACTATATTTTACTACCTACCGTTTAAGCCTAGTATGATAATTTTAGGTTAACTATTACTATTTTAATTTTGTATTATTAAACTATGCTACGAGCGTCTAGCGTGCGCGCGACCGCAAAAGACGCGCGGACCTCGCCGACACGCGTCAGCGCGCCCCACTACCGCGACGCGCCCCACCACCGCTCACTAGCGCGCGCGTCACTACCCCCACTGCGCCGCGTCACCAGCGAGCTCAGCGGAGCGACGCGCCTCGTCACTTCTACTCCGCGCGCGTCTTCGGACGCAGCATCCGATTCTCAAAGTTCTCTTAGAGGACTTCATCTTGTTTTCCAGCTCCAGCCGAGAGACTCTGTCTCCTGGAGACCAGCATTGTAGCTTCGAGCGATTGTTCTATTTTAATTATATCTCGTTATTCATATTTCGCCTTATTAAATACAATTCCGTTTCCTCTCAAACATTATCTGCATTCATTTATTGGAAAATATACAGTTTATTTATACCTTTTTTTTTTTTTTTTTTTTTTTTTTTTTTTTTGTTAAGGAAGGAGGAGGTAGAAAACTCCTCCTTCCCGGACACCAGATGACATCGGTGCCCTTTCCTCGTATTCTACGACTCGAAAAACACCTCAGGGACCTGCTATTTGCATAAACTCACAGTGGTGTTTTATTATCGAGTTTAGGCCACTCGTGTTCTTGTCCTATAATCAATATAATCAATATAAGTGTTAAGTGTTAATCAATATAAGTGTTAATTAATATATATTCAAGGTAAGTATATTAGTTTTAATTCACGGTAAGTATAAGTTTTAATCATTATTTTGATTTTGGTTTTCCTTATTCCTTTTTTCTAAATATCTTTCATGATTTTCTTTTTTCTCCATAATATCGTTAATATAACAATTAATTTTATTCCAGGTTTTTTCAGAACTAAGCATGTATTCTATCATATTATCAGCATTTAACGTATATCCTAAATCTAATTCTAATTTTTGTCTTTCCAGGAACCATCTTTGACAGTAAAATAGCGTATGTTCAACATCATCTCGGAGATCTATGCACCACCAACAGCGATCATCGTCAGCTTTCTTAATCCAAGATAAGTACGATTTAAATACTCCATGTCCCGACAAGACCTGTGTCAATCTATAATTCAATAATCCGAATTTTCTCTCATCCCATTTTTTCGGATCAGGAATTAAACGTCTCGTCCAAACTGAATATTCTTGGTCATGCCATTGTTTCGACCACTTTTTCCATGAAAGCTCTTTAATTTTCTTCTTTTCTATTTCTAAATTTTCTCTTTTCCAGTTTATTAAATCATCATCATCAGATTCAAGAATTCTATATCGGACAGAGGCTTGATAAAGAGGGACACGTTCTTCTAACGTAATCTCCAAAGGTAAGTAACCAGTTATCGCACACAACGCCAACCTTGCAGCAGTTCGGTACGCGCACGCAACCCTATTTAAACCAGCGCGTTGAATTTTCGCTATCTTTGCAATATTGTTTTTAATTTTAAGGGCTTTATCTGCCCATACCGGGCCCGCATAGCAAACTATCGACTCTACGATATTATAATAAAGTCGTCTACTGGCAAATGATGGGCCACCAATGTTGGCCATCATGCGGGACAACTCGCCCATCACCTTACTCGTCCTTTCTGCTAATTTATCTAGATGATAACAATAATTATTTTTATTATTTAGAAATATGCCTAAATATTTTAAATGTTCACTAGCTTTTATTTGTGTTCCTAATATATTTAATGAAAAGTCAAAACATGGATCTATTTCTTTTCTATTAATAAAAATAAATTTTGTTTTTTGCGGGGCCATTTGAAGTCCTCTTTTTATCAACCATGGAGCAATCACTGTGTTAATAGTATTTTCTATGTTAGTTTTAAGTTTATTTAGGTTATGCGCTGCTGAATATATCGCGATATCATCAGCATACGCTATAATATTAATATTTTTATCTATTTTTAATTCTAATAACTCGTCGTAGACGAGATTCCATAAATTAGGAGAGATCACGGAGCCTTGTGGGACTCCTTTTTGAACCACAACTCTCGTCCATCCGTCTACGGCTTTATAAACTATACTTCTATCTTTAAGATAGTTTTCAAGTACCAATTGCAAATGAATAGGGAATTGCCTTTTCTGTATATTTTCGAAAATCACGTTCCACATAAGGTTATTAAACGCGTTCTTCACGTCTAGACTAACAATAACCCCGTATTTTCCTAGCCTATTATTTTCGGTCGTAAAATCTGTAATCTTTTGTAGGGCATCAATCGTGCTCTTCTTCTTACAAAAACCATATTGATTTATATGATACGGAGGGTTATTTAAATATTCCATTATTTTCTTTTGTACAAGTTTCTCGAATACCTTATTCAAACTATCTCCTATACATATAGGCCTAAGATTAGACGAGGTTACGTTTTTATCTTTACTTTTCCATAATAAAATCACACGTGATCGCTTCCATTGTGGTGGGATGTAATTTAATTGTAAACAGCCATTCATAATTTTTGTTATGTTTTCAAGATCATTTTGAATAATAATTTTAATTAACCCAGGTGGAATCTTGTCGGGGCCCGCGGCCTTATTAGTCTTCATTTCCTTTCCAATCTCCGCCAAATCTTCCGTATCTACGAAGATGGATCTCTCAAAAGTATTTATTGAATTATATATAATTTTCGAATTATCACGTGGAAACAATTCATTTAATAAAGGTTTAACTTCTGATTTTTCCAAAATTGGGGGAGGAGTTCTCCCTTTTATTTTATTTTTTATAATTTGAAATGGTCTACCCCATTGATCGTATTTTAGTAAGTCAATGAATTGTTTCCACGCATTTCTTTTATTATCATTAATTTTATATTTTAGTTTAGTTTTTAGTTGTTTATAATTCTCTCTAGCAGTTTCTTTTTCTAGGTTTGTGGCATGTACTCTACGTAATGTCCTTTGGAGGATCCTTCTAGACTTGACGACTTCATTACGTATTATGGTAAGTTCAGGAGACCACCATGTATTTTCTTTATGCATGTATTTATTATTTTTCTTTTTCATAGTACTATTGCATGCTGTTGTTATATTTTTAATATATGTATTTATTAAGTTTTCGTCTATATTTAACCAATTTAAATTATTATTTATTTCATTAAATTTTTTCATATATTTTTCGACATCAAGAGATTTCATATTCCACGACCATTCAATATTTCTTTTCATATAATTTTTAAATTTCGCTTTCTGATCAAAATTAATTACATGCAGACAATATAAATGGTCTGAAGCATTATAATCATCTAAAATTTTACTTTGTATATTCGAAAAAATAAACCGATTTGCACAAATAATATCAATTTTTGATTTTTTATTGTCTTTCCTAAAAGTATAAGAACTTCCAGTCATATTAATAGGTATAAGATTCATTTCATGAATATAGTGGTTAAGTACCTTACCTCTGTAATTTTCAATTTTGTCGCCAAATTGCTTAGATCTTGCATTTGGATCGCCAATAATAACTAAAGGACCTTTCAATATTTTACAAACGTTCTTGAGTTCTGATAAATTTTCATTAAAGATTTTTCTACTACAGTTAGGACTTATATATAAATTTATTATATTTATATACTCTGTACAAAAACCAGCGTAAAATTCTCCGGTAATTATTTTTGATTGTGGAATCTTAATATTTTTATTTACTATCTGTATAGCTGATTTATTATTTTTTGACGATATCCAGCCTTCGTTTACACGGTACATTTCCTGCATACATACAACATCTACTTTATATGTATTAATCGCTTGTATTAGAAGGTTCTGTGCATCTCTGCAGTTATTGCAATTTATTTGTAATATTTTAATAGAACCCTGTTTTATATTATGTTGTACTAGATTCATGATATAGACGGAAATTTTGTTTTAATTCCATAACTCTGTTTCTGAATTGAGGACAGGCCATAGTTCTGATTAGATGATCATACGGTAATTTTAATTTGTAACAACTTAAACATCTCATTCCGTTAACACAATCTTTCTTTTCGTGTCCGTCAATACCGCAATTTCTACAACGTTTATTACCAGGTATATCTTCCTTGCAGTTTGAGCTAAAATGTCCAACATTATGACAACGGAAACATATAATCATTTTAGGCATCGGACTAAATTTAACCACCATTTTACCTATAATAGGTTTTTTAATGGTTAAAATATTCGTTAAATGTTTTAAAGGTAACTCAACAATTGCCATCTGTGTGCCTATTTTAGTAGTCCGTAGTATTTTAACTTTAATATCATCTCTAGTTTTTAACAACATCTGCAAATCTTGTTCAATTTCTTGCGATTCAATTATAGGATCCAGTTCTCGAATTTCTAAATCAAATGTTTTTTGACGGATTTGTATATTATCTCTATTACCTAACGTTTTCTCCAATTGTCCTTTTAGTACTTCGGGATTAGTATCTTCATTTAATTCCAGCAGTAAATGACCCATTCGTGTTTTACGTATTTTATTTATTCTTTCTATTTTTTCCATATTAGTTTTAATAATTTCGCATGATGCATGAAAGTTTTCTGGTTTGTCTATTTTAACAATTATAGCATCTTTTTTAGGTACTGTCCATTTAGGACGCTTTACTGTTTTAATGTATTTATTGGAGCCTTCCGTTCCACTTGTTTGCAATTCCTCGATCCTTTGTTGTTTTTTAGTTTTGTGCTTTCTCGGTTCTACGACTTTCCAGGAACTCTCCTCTCTGTGTATGACTTGCATGTTGTTGTTATCAGTGTTTGTGTTATCATTATATTTATTTATTGCATGTTTATACGCTTTTTCTGTTATTGCATGTTTATTTTTTGTTTTTGCATGTTTATTTTCTGTTATTGCATGTTTATTTTCTGTTATTGCATGTCTATTCTTTCGTTGATATTTATTATGTTCTTGTTTTTTCTTATTTTTTTGAAAATCATCCAGAAAGCTAATTAAACTTTTACACAGATCCATCTCCGAGTCCTCCTCATCGTCATCTGACGACGACGACAATGATGCAGATACTGATCTTGTTTTATCAATTTCTTCTCTACTATTACGCGGTGTTGTTAGTTTTTTACGTTTTACTTGTTGAGAATTATTATTTGTTACTATGTGAGATGTTTTATCACTTTTCCGTTTATTACTCTGTTTGTCTTTCTTGACAACATCAACATACAATGTCTTCTGTGCTGTTATTTCACACTCTGATCTGGACATCATATCCGAATCATAAGTATCTGTAGCTGACCTAATTATCGGTGTTTTAAAATTATTTTTAATATTAGTAATTTTTGAGATCTCAGAATCTGCGGCTATACTTTTCTTTTCTAAATTTTCTATTTTCTTCTCTAATAATTCTATTTTCTTTAATAGAATCTCTTCTTTTTTCTTTTTCAAAGTTTCTCTTTGTTCTTCTTTTTTAATTTCTTCTTTCCTCGTATTTTTAATAACATTTTTCTTTCTAATCATACTTTCAAAATCTATTAACAAAGCTTCTGATCTAATTTTTGCATCTACTCTAACATTTTTACTAGACTGTATATATGCCGTATGTTCTTTTAAATTACCAAGGAAATCTTTCATATTACTCGCTAGCTCGCTAACAATTTTAAGTATCTTGTCTTTTTTATATTTATCTTCATTTTTATTTATATTTGAATCAGATTCTGAGATAATTACCGATGAATCATCCCCAATTAGTGGGTTCTCCACGGGTGGCCAATTTTCGCTATTTTCCGTTGTTAATGGCCTAATAAACGTGTCCGAGGTACCCGGTGCCTGTAAACTTTCGGTTTCCATCTTATTTGTGTCGGTGATAGAAGACACCACTTTTGCACCTAAACCTTCTCCTAAACTAGAAGCATCTCCTTTAGAGGCATCACTTGTCGCTATTTCTTCCTGAACGGCCAAGCGGTCCACCTGTTCAGGCTCGCAGTTGTTGGATGACGACCCGAGGGGGGCCTGCTCGCCCACCCCCCCCGTGCCGGCGCTGGAGTATCCATCTCCTGTCGCAGTAAACGCTTTATCCTTTAGTTGTGCCAGAGAGAGAAGTCACACCACTTGCGGCTGGCCGAAACCGAAAACTCCTAACTTGCCCGAGTCCAAAGCCAATCAAATCCGTTCGGCAGAGAAGAGGAAAGACGCGCGCAACCCACCCAGAGACGACAACACCCACAAAAGAAGAAAGAAGAGGACAGGATAGAAGGAAAGGTAGGTAAAACAAGGTAAGTAAAAACATAAACAAAAAGGTAACGTAAGGTAAACAAAAGGTAAGTATAAACTAAATAGAAAACAGGAAAACAAGGTAAGTACGGTAAACGAAAAGGTAAACAAAAATAAAACAAAAATAAAATAAAAAATAAATAAAATAGGTAAACAAAATAAATAGGTAACCGAAGAAAAGAAAAAGAAGAACAGAAGACAAAGGGAACACAAGAAGAAGAAGGAAAAACATCAAAAATAAAAACCCCACCCGCATCACGCGACCCATCCCGGCTCCACTGGACCGCCACGAAGGACAGCCCAGGGAGGAAAAAGAAGAGGACCGGCTCACCGCAAACAAAACTGAAAAACAGAAGGAGAAGAAGGAGAAACTAGGAAGAAGAAGGTAAACAAAAGGTAAGTAAAATAAACAGGTAAGTAATAAATAATAGAAATAAGGTAGTAATGAACTTAGGAAAATAATAAGAAAAGGTAATTAAAAATAAATATAAATAACTAATAAATAGAATAAAAAGATAGAGAAAGAAAATAGAACCCCAAAAATAATAGAAAAAAGCCCCAAAAACACGCGACCCCCTCCCCCCTGCACCCCTCACTCCGTTAGCCACCCTCCGCAGAGGGTGCCCGGGGACCACCACGAGGAGGTGGAGTGAGAGGAATTTTAGCCATGTGACTCTCTCACACCGAGAGACCGAAATCGACAGTGGATCAGAGTCACCACTGTAGACGCCACATGACCTTAGTCCCCAGTTTATTTATACCTCAATTCAGTTTGTTCATTATTCGCCACCCAGTTCCTCGCGTGTGAGTTCATTTCATTCTTTAGATATCTTACGCTGAATAATTCGTTGTTTGTCAAGCAGCCCACCAGTGGCTCTATTCAACGGATCATTCAGACGCCCGATTTGTGCCTTGCAATTTATACTGAGCTCATGCCGCGTCGCGCCGGTCGGAAGCATCAATTGAAGAAACTCGCTCGCGATCTCGTTCCGGACGACTCAGCTCGCGTTAGATATTTCAATCTGCTCGGTATTCGCGCCGCTCCTACGATCATCCGCGACGCCTCGTTTAACGAGAGATACCAGATCCGGATTGAAGCTGACACGAGACAGGCCGTCTCTTCGCAGAGTTCCAGCCTCCAGCCTCCTTGCGAGGACACCAGCGTTCCAGTTGAGATCGATCAGTTTCGAGAGGACGTTTCCAAGCCACCAGGCCCTTTAGAATTTCCTGAAAGGCATTAATCATCCGCAGCAGAGTTCCAGACCGCATGCACGAGAGAACGAGAATTAATCATCTGCAGCAGAGTTCCAGACCGCATGCACGAGAGAACGAGAATTATCCATCTGCAGCAGAGTTCCTGACATCCCGAACGAGAGGAAGATCCCTTGCAGACCTATACCTGTCATTTGCGAGCGTTAACATTCAGGGTCGGTGAGTCTGCGTAAATTATATTTGTGCTTGTGCGGACATCGTGATTCCCGGGTTAGATTCGGATTGCCGTTTGGACCCGAAAGTTGCAGAATTGTTAGCATTGCGTTTTCTCCGGTGCGATCTAAAGTAGATTTTTAAAATTTTTACCTAAATCGCGAACCGGGACGTAACACCAGATCCCAGTCAAGGAAACGATGCTACATGAAACTTCCCCAGAAGACGCCAAAGAATGCATCAGGGCACTGCATGACGCGGTTAACGAACTGCAGCTGACATCATTCTCAATCTCGAAAACCTTCTTAGATAACCTACCCTGGGAATATATATTGAAACTACTCCTAGACGTCTTTCAAGACGCGCCCATACATATGTTCCTGTGCTCCAACGAAATACAAATCCCGGCCGAGGACAGACGGACTGAGATAATTAGGGAAAATCACGTCTCGCCCGTAGCCGGACACAAAGGGATCACAAAAACGTATAAACGAATACGGGAAAAATACTACTGGAGCAGTCTGAAACCAGACGTGACGAATTACGTCAACAATTGCGAGAGTTGCCAGCGGCTCAAACTCACGCGCGTCAAAACCCGGCTTCCGATGACGATAACCGACACCCCGGGACGCGCATTCGACAAGGTTTCAATCGATATAGTGGGACCCCTTCCCCCAACTAACGATGAGCACAGATACATCCTGACGATTCAGGACCTGCTCACTAAATACTCCATAGCGGTACCCATGAAAACAGCCACCTCGGAAGAAATTGCAGACGGATTCATTACTCATCTCATCTGCCGCTTCGGTGCACCCAAGGCCCTACTCACAGACCAGGGAGCAAATCTCACGAGCGCCCTAATGAAAGCAGTAGCCAGGAAGTTTAAAATAACCCGGATGAGAACCACCGCGTTCCACCCACAAAGCAACGGCTCCATCGAGAGATCCCACCACGTACTGACAGAATACTTAAAACAATATGTCAATAAAAACGATTGGGATAAATGGGTACCTTTAGCCATGATGAGCTACAATTCCAGCGTCCATGAAGGCACCAACTTCACGCCACACGAGTTGGTCTTCGGTTCCCTCCTTCGCGCCCCATCCTCAGACACCTACCTATTTGAAGTCGAAAATGAGTCATACGCCGCATACCTCCACGACCTGCAGGAAAAAGTCAATGGGTCTCAACGAATCGCACGCGAGAACCTAACTTCGGCTAAAACTAAATCAAAAACGTATTACGACAGACGGATCAACCAAGTAAAATTCTCTGTAAACGACAAAGTCTATCTTCTTAAAGAACCACGTAAGGGCAAATTCGACGCCCAGTACACAGGCCCCCACAAAGTATTAGAGATCCTACCCAATGGTAATGTTAAAATACAAGTAGGCAGTCATTACAAAATAGTTCATGCGAATAAACTCAAACGAAGCGCGATACAAAGCCACGAGCAATCCGGTCCCACGGTAACCCGAAACGCAGCTCCGATTGCATCGCGACACACGACCCCCATAGAAGATAGGACCGAACCTCCAGAGGCGAACTCAGCAAGAAATCTGAGATGCCTCGCGATTACGAAACAAGCAGAGGTTACCTCGAGAGAACCCAACGCGGCATACGACAGAACACCACTCAGCAGCGGCACAAGCAACACCTCCGAACTACGCACGAGGAACAAGCCGAAGATGTGTGGACCATTCACCAAGCGTAAAACCGCAGACCGTAAAGCGGGAAAATATATCAACAAGTTCCGCGAGCTAACATGCTACTGCGGAACACTTAGAATATCCGCCGATAGAAAACCCCTATGTTACGACTGTAGCGAAAGGACTGTCGTCATCGAAATCGAACGATGGTATCACGACAGACTATACGAAATGCGTAACAATTGTGGAACGTGCGGAATGAAAATCCTAAAGGAGACCCCAGTATTAGACTGCGACATTTGCCTACATTTGATCGCACTCAGGAATTCAGGAGGGATCCAACCCATGGACGCCATAACTGAGGACGAAAGCGACTCCGACGATTCCTCAAGTACCGACGCCCCCGACACGGATTCTGAAGACACAGACCCCGAGGATCCATGGCACGTCCCAGACGAGGTCTACACATTCACAACAGGCAACAACGCAAACGACGACACAGACTAAATAACAAGATACTATGTGAACGACAGTGAAAGTGTCAGTGTTCCCCAAGCCCACCCAAGGCCCCAAAAGACTGAACGCGATAGAGCCCCGTCCACCCCAGAACCCACACGCGAATCAGACGATATATCGATTCACCCTGCGTTCCGCCACCGAGAGCAAGAAATTTCGTTGCGCGAAATTTCTTCGCTAAGGGGGGAGGTGTGACGTCATGCGCTCGACGCCACGACGTTGGACATACGTAAAGTATGTAGCGCAAGTATGAATGGAATATGGGATATGCAAGTATAAATGTGCATGTTAGTCTTTAAAACACTACACATTATAACACAAACACGTAGATGTAATCATATGTTAAATTTCACCTAAACTAAGTAAGATATACTATTTTAGTGCACCCGCCTATGGTGCCCGATATATAATATAATTATTCTAATCCGTACGCCTATGAGCGGATGGATAGAGCAAAGAGGACGCGGTCCCCTTTTGCTGACGCGGCAGTACGTGCTCCGAGCGAGGCCACAGTGGCCTGGGAACCCCTGCTGAGTCAGCGGCCCACGGCTCGAGCGAGGCCACTCGCGAACAAACTGCTGACGCTGCAGTCTCTTTGTTCGCTGCAGTCGTGCGTCAACGAGGGACGAGCGAGCTCCCTCGGCAGTCAGTCGGCGACCACCACCCGACGCGGACAGTCGACGTTCGACCACCGACTGGAGTAGTCAGTCACCGCGCACCTCTCGACCAGTACGGTCGACTTCAAGTCTTATACGGTTTAGACACCGTCGCAGCCAATACGGTTTAGACACCGTCCGTTATATTAGCATACGGTTTAGACACCGTCGTTTGTATCATCGTTGTACCAGTTATCTCCTTATTAAACATATTAATATATTGTGACGTCGGCTCAAGAGAGCCAACGTTTGAATTAGCGTCCTCCTAAAAATATGTATATACATTCATAAATACCCGTAATATTAATAATTACATATATTTACCGATATTTCTGCGACACACGAGCAAGAACAAGAAGTTCACCTTTGAAACGTCCTGTACAAGCGTCATCCACCTGTGGAACGCCCTATAGAAATAGCATCGACCCTTGAAACGCCCTTACGGACGTAATACCTGAAAAGAACATTTATTAGTTAATCACATTGTTAAACCTACGAAAATCACATAAATTCACTTACCTGATACTTACGCCAATGGTTTTGCCTCTCCATTCCTCCTACAAATAATTAATTCTTGTTACTTCTTTTTCGCGCTCGTCATCTGAAATTATTTATAATAATTTGTAAAAATAGTTTAAACATAAAATAATTTCAGATAAATTAATTATAAGCACACAAACTTTGTAACACAAACACGATAGCTCTAAGAAGAAAGCTAACGAACGAAACCAACGCAAAACAAATTTAAATTCGCTATATTAAAACAGTTAAATTAATTATAATTACTCAATTATAATCAATTTAACCCTTAAAATTGCTTTAGATCAAAAAAATCTATTAACTATCCGAAATCGAATAATTAATAGTTACGCCTATGACATTCCAGCAAGCCGCGTGCTATATATAGATAGTCAGGCGTTACATAATCGCCACGTGTTCCTGCCTAGCAACAGGAACATTCTAGAAGTCCGCGCGTCAGCTATAAATAGCAGCCGCGCGATGCTCCGCTCTCTCAGTCGGCTTCGTGCTACGATCAAGTTCACACCTCTCAGTTCACAGTTCTCTTAAATCGGCCACGTGCTATCATTTCTATTCGCGTTACGCAGTGCGTGAATTCGTTCGTTATCTTCCAATATCCTAATCCTTAGATCTATATCCATTTCTATTCTATATTCAATTATTATAATATATTTAGTTATCTTTATTTACTATATTTCTATATCTAGTTATTATTCCTTAACATTCTCTATTAATATCCAACGTTGAATCGTATTCATTATTATAACCATCATTATTCCTTTTGCAATTATTGTATTTCTATTACTTTTATTATATTACACGAGTCATTTCGTCGTGTTTCACAGTTATTAATACCATTATATTGTACCTCCTTAATTCTCTCCTTTTTCTATTCCACATCGTTCCATTTTCTTTCGTCGCGTCTATCAAGTGACAGTGCTCTCGTTCACGGTTCTCGACGTTCGCTCTTTGGGAGAGGAAGGTATCTCCTGTTACTGCTCCGCTCCGGTGAATTAGAGAATCCGTGCCAAGCGACATCGTAGCTCAGTGCTCTCGTTTCGACGTTCCCGACCTTGGTTCTTAGGGCGAGGACAATTACCTTGAGTGTTGATCCGCGCCGACCAACGACGGAATCTAGAAATAAGTGACAATTATTATACAGTGTCCATACTTGTTCACCGCGTGCCGCGTTGAACGATTTCCTTCCCTCTTCCATTAATTTTCTCATCGTGCTCCATGCGTCGTACGAGACGTGCCGGGAAGAAGTACCAACGCGCGAAACTCGCTCGTCTCGCGCACAGTGTTCCTGCGCCTCCGCCCGAACGAGAGGCAATCGAAGCGGTCAATAACCGTGTCACCAAGGACATTCCCTTAATCGACCTCACTGGTCCGGACTCTCCGCCGACCCATCCAAGGATCGTGTCGAGCAGGACCTTGACGCCGGACACCCTACACGTTGTTCGGGCTTCGAACCGACGGTTCCTCCTCCGGGGCACCCTCAAGGTCAAAATCCTCCTCCCTCCGCTGCCACGCTTGGAGGACATTTGCATCGAGGATCCAGAGTACGAGCGTAGTGCACGCCTCCGTCGGCAACGTCTCCTAAAATATTATTGAAGGTCATTTGGTAAGTATCTGATTTACCTAGTTCCCTCGCGTCACACTTTCTTCCCCTATCGCCGTAAAATCGTTCCCCTTCTCCCTGCCACCGGTTTCGGGCCTGGATCAGACGCGGACGTACGCGCCGCGTGGATCGAAGATCGTCACCTGTAAAAATATTTAATTATTGTTCGTTGCCGGAGTGACCTTCCCTCCTGGCACGTAACAAAAATTGGCGCAGTCGGTAGGACACAGAGACGATCCCCGTGTAAAAATCCGGTCGAATTTCCATTTCCTCGCGAAGCGTTCGCCCCTTTTTACATATATATTAATCTCTGTTCCCCCCCTTTCCTTTTTTTTCCTTTTCTCTTCCTGGCCAAACCCCTTTTTGTACCTTAACCTCTGATTTTGCCCTGAACGATTGTTCAGATTGCGAAGATTTTCGCCATGAATCCCGATATACCCCTCACCGAAGAGGAGCTCCTCGCCCTTCAACAGGAATTAATTAAACGAGAAGCCGATCTCCGCGAACAGTCCGCGACCCTCGAACTCGCGAGAAGCGCATACGAAGCAGACGCACGTGCACGCGAAAGTGAAGTAAATGCCATGCAACGCGAAATCCGCGAGTTGCGCTTGAACAATATCGATTCGAACAGCCCTCGATTTTTCCCCCGATCTAATTCCACCCCCCACGCAGATCTACCGCGCCCTGAACCCGTAAACTACGTCGTCAAGCAAGCCGTAGAATTTGTCCCCACCTTCGACGGAAATAATTTAACGGTACTTCAATTCGTGCGGGCATGCAAACGCGCGCGCGAAACAATCCCACCCCACGCGGAATACACACTGACCAAGCTTATCTGCAATAAGCTCCGCGGACGTGCGTATGCGGCTATCGAAGACACTGACTGCACTACCATTTCTGGATTGTGCAACAGATTAAAGGACGTTTTAGGCCCCCATCGTTTCGCAGATCAGTACCGCGGCGAACTAGCCGGCATTTCCCAAGGCCCCACCGAGCACATACTCGATTTTATTACCCGTGTTAAAGACCTGCGCACCGCCATATTGGATTGCGATCGCGCAAACCCCGACGTCAAAGGAATCGACGCCTTCACGCGAGAATGTTTCATGCGAGGCATGATCCCCGCTCTCCGAGCAGCAGTAAGCCCCCAACAGTCCCGAAAACTCAACGAAGTTTTCGACGAAGCCATCATCGCGTATCGACAATACGAGTTGGATGACGAACGGTATGGGCACTTCTACCGCGACAGACGCGTAAGATTCGCCGATCCACGAGACCGCACCCCCGAACGTCGCACATTCGACCACCCCGCACGCGACCATCGAGAAACCCGGGTTTACGCTGCCAACCCAGAACCGACGAAAAACAATCGCGACCAACGCAGCCCCACACCCACCCCCTGGGGCTCCACGACCCCCTCTTACTCCCAAAAGGCTCCCCGCCCTCTCCTTCCCAATTCATACCGCGAGGGACGCGAAAACTACCCGACCGAGGCACCCAAATTTTGTCGCTATTGCAAATACCCCGGCCATGATATCCACGAGTGCCGCCGCCGTGAATTTAACAATAATTCGAAAAAGGGAAACGACCCCAGCCTCCCGAACAATCCGCAGTCCCGGGAGGTCTCACCCGCGCGGAACCCTACGACAACCCCTCAAAACCCCCAACCCGGTTCATCTCAACATTGAGCCTTTCTCACGATTCCCCAATTCCAACGGTAACCCTCACTGCCCCCCAATTCCCTAAACCATGTACATTCATTGTCGACACCGGTTCGGAGGTGAACATTATCAAAGTTTCCTCTATCCGCCCCGATGTCCACATAATTCCCGAACACACTATCAAGGTTCACGGAATCACTGAAGGCACAATTAGCACCCTCGGCATCGTACATGTCCAACTACCTATTTCCCCTATTACTCTATTCAACGTATTCCCCGACACCCTCCCCGCTAATATAGACGGAATCCTGGGCTCCCCATTCTTCAATAATGGAGGCGAGATATCATTTGCTAAACGCCAGATCGTCTGTAATAACACTCGCATACCATTCAATAAACCACGCGATCACATGGTCGAAGCTCGGACCGCCGCGTGCATCTCAGTCGACGTAATCGGCCCCGTATCCGGTTACCTCCCCCGCGTAGACATTAAACCCAACGTATTCCTAGGCGACTGTGTCGTCACCAACCGTAACGGAAAGGCATGCCTGCGGTGCTTTAACGCATCGACCGACGTGGCAACCTTCAATCTCCCGGTTCTAGAGATTGAAGAGTTCGAGGCCCCCCTTTCCACCCCAGAACCCCTAACCAACCCTAACCGCACGCCAGCCACCCTCCCAATTACCAAATTCAACCACCTCGCGTCAAACACGTTCCCATTTACAAATTCCGATCGCGACTCGAACCCCCCTTCCCCAACAACTCTAACCGCTCGTATCAACGAACTATACGAATCCATCCCAATGCAACACCTCAATGAAGACGAGGTCACACACGTCAAGTCCCTCCTTAAAGCTAATCACGACCTCTTCCACATCCAAGGAGACCGTCTGGGAAAAACAAACGCCGTTAAACACAGAATCCTCACCACAGACGATAATCCTGTTCATACTAAACAGTACCGGTACCCGCCAATCCATAAGGAAGAGATAAATAAGCAAATGAGTGAACTCCTCGCAAACGACATCGTCGTACCGTCAAACTCGCCTTACAACTCACCCTTATGGATTGTCCCAAAAAAACCGGACGAACACGGGAACAAAAAGTGGCGGATGGTCATTGATTATCGCGCTCTAAACGAAAAATCCGTAGCCGATGCGTATCCGTTACCGAGCATTAATGAAATACTTGACCAACTGGGAAACGCCAAGTATTTCAGCGTGTTTGATCTGGCCAGCGGATTCCACCAGATTGGTATGGAACCGGATGATGCAGCCAAGACTGCGTTTTCAACCCCCTTCGGTCATTACCAGTACAACCGCATGCCCTTCGGATTGAGAAACGCGCCCGCGACCTTCCAAAGATTGATGGATAACATCCTTTGCGGCCTCCAGGGTAACGAGCTCTTTGTATACCTCGACGATATTGTTGTCTACGCCCGGACTCTGGAGGAACATCAGTCGAAATTTGATAAACTAGCGCGTCGCCTCCGCGAAGCTAACCTCAAATTACAACCGTCTAAATGCGGTTTTCTGTTCAAAGAGGTCGCGTACCTCGGACACCTCATTAGCGAAGACGGAGTGAAACCTTGCCCCAAAAAAATCACCGCCGTTCAAAACTTCCCGCGACCCAAATCCGTGCGAAACGTTCGAGAATTCCTCGGCCTCGCCGGATATTACAGGCGTTTTATTGAGAAATTCGCGCAGATTTCGAAGCCGTTGACGCGTTTGCTAAACAAAGATGCCAAGTTCGTATGGGGTCGTGATCAAGAGGAAGCCTTTACCACCCTCCGTTCCGTCCTATGTGACAAGCCAGTGCTCCAATACCCGGACTTCGCGAAGCCGTTTAATGTCACCTGTGACGCCTCCGGCTACGCAATCGGAGCGATTCTCAGCCAAGGAGAAATTGGAAAGGACAGACCCATTGCATACGCTTCGAGGCTCCTACATGGCGCCGAAACAAACTATTCAACGATCGAGAAGGAATGCCTATCAATCATCTTCGCGGTCCAATATTTCCGGCCATACATCTACGGACGCGAATTCCAACTCATAACGGATCATCAACCCCTGGTATGGATGAACTCCGTCAAAGACCCCACGTCGAGGCTTCTCAGATGGAGGTTGAAGCTCGCAGAATTCGAGTACAAAGTCGTCTATAAACCAGGGAAGGCGAATTCCAACGCCGACGCCCTATCCCGAAATCCAGTAATCCTCCCACTGTCCACGGGACAAGGCCGCAAGAAGATTGTACCCCCGACCCTCCACTGGCAAACCAGATTCTCTTCGTCGGACGACGACTCGCCAGACGTATCATCGCCACCCCCAACATCCCCCACAACCCCGGAAACACCCCCCATACCTCGTCCACGCAACACCTTCAGCCCACCACCCACAACCCCTCTATCTCCCCCACTATCTCAATCTCGCGCTAGCCGCAGCCCATCCCCAATATCCCCGCACAACCCCACCCCATTATCACCCCGCCCAATAACACCCACCCTGAATCAAATATCGCCCTCACTACCTCACGCCCAACTCAGTCCCTCTTCTTCAACCTTACCTCCACCATCTCCAATCGCAACAGACCCCCCACCCTCCGAGGAGGAAGACGAGAGTTCCGAGGACGAACTGCTCTCCCACGTCAACCCGCAAGCATCGATTCAGAGACGCACGCTCACGCACACCAGGGACAGACTAATAATGCGGAACGACAACCTGGTCTGCTTCGTGACGTTGGATGGACGCCCGGTAGACCCCGGCGCTGCTGACCTCTTCCGCCAAGGCAAAATATCCACAGGCAGAGATCTCACCCTCCACCGGGCAAAGGTCAAAAGGATTGGCTCGTTTAAGCTAATACAGCTCCCTATCAAGCAATCAATGCTTCACGAGGTGACACGCGACGACATCAACGAATGTCTTCGTTCTCTTTACAACGTCACTGAAGAGCTACAACTATCCACTGTCTCCATCTCCAAAAACCCCCTAGATCGCATCCCCTGGGACTACACGCAGAGCTCCCTTACCGCAATATTCGCACGAACAAATGTACGAATATTTGCCTGTTCCAATGAGGTTCAGATCCCGGCAGAGGATAGACGTCAGGAAATCCTTGCGGAAAACCACGTGTCCGCGTACGCAGGACACAAAGGGATAAATAAAACATACCGACGAATTAGAGAAAAGTTTTATTGGAGAACCCTGAAACAGGATGTCGCAGCCTTCGTCAACAGTTGTCCCAGCTGTCAATTACAGAAACTAACCAGAGTGAAGACTCGTCTCCCCATGAGACTAACGGATACGCCAGGCCGCGCCTTCGACAAGGTCTCAATCGACGTCATGGGTCCACTCCCAGTGACACCAGAAGGATTCCAGTATATCCTCACCATGCAGGACCTGTTAACAAAGTACTCCTTAGCCGCCCCCATGAAGAGCATTGGCGCGATCGAAACCGCCGACGCCTTTATCGAACACTTGATCTGTCGATTCGGAGCACCGAAGGCCATACTCACCGATCAAGGTGCGAATTTCACCAGTTCCCTCATGAAGGCGGTCGCGAAAAGGTTCAGGATTTCACGTTTCCAAGCAACGGCATTCCACCCCCAAACCAATGGCTCCATTGAAAGGTCCCACCTTGTTCTTACGGAGTACCTGAAGCAATTCGTGACGAACAATGACTGGAACCGTTGGCTGAACCTGGCAATGTTAAGTTACAACACCAGCGTACACGAAGGAACAAACTTCACCCCCCACGAACTGGTATTCGGCAATTTAGCAAACGTCCCAACGGCAAATCCGACATTCTCGAGCGTAACGGAAGAATCATATGATAACTACCTACGCGAACTACAAACCAAAATCGTTGAAACACAGTCGCGAGCGCGCGATAACCTCACGATCGCGAAGGAAAGATCAAAACGTTACTACGATAGGAACCTCAACCCCAAATCATTCTCCGTAGGAGAACTAGTCTACCTCCTCAAAGAACCCCGATACGGCAAATTCGATGCCCAATATACTGGACCCCACGAAATCCTCGAGATCCTAGCGAGCAACAATGTGAGGATCAGAATCGGTAGCAGGCAAAAAATTGTCCATGCCAATAAACTCAAAAAGGCAAACGCTACTAACCCCCAGCGTGCGACAACACCCGCTGTGTAACCCCCACCCCCGCCCTCCAGCGCGCATGCAGTTCCACCACATCCAACAAAGGATGAAGCCGGCACCGCCTACGTCAAAAACAAAAGGAATTACCTGCAAAGCTGTAAAACCGCATCCTGGAATCTGCATACAACTCGCAGTAGCCGCCACGAAGACAGCTTCCCAACGACTTGCCGTTCGATGACGCCGCCGTTGGAAGATTTGCCCCAACCCACCCGCGACCCACTACCCCACAGGGTGTTGTCAGCCCCGCCGCAGTCCGCGCAGCCCTGTTGCGCCAAGAATTTCCGCCTTGCGAAAATTCTTCCCTGGCAAGGGAGGTGTGACGTCGGCTCAAGAGAGCCAACGTTTGAATTAGCGTCCTCCTAAAAATATGTATATACATTCATAAATACCCGTAATATTAATAATTACATATATTTACCGATATTTCTGCGACACACGAGCAAGAACAAGAAGTTCACCTTTGAAACGTCCTGTACAAGCGTCATCCACCTGTGGAACGCCCTATAGAAATAGCATCGACCCTTGAAACGCCCTTACGGACGTAATACCTGAAAAGAACATTTATTAGTTAATCACATTGTTAAACCTACGAAAATCACATAAATTCACTTACCTGATACTTACGCCAATGGTTTTGCCTCTCCATTCCTCCTACAAATAATTAATTCTTGTTACTTCTTTTTCGCGCTCGTCATCTGAAATTATTTATAATAATTTGTAAAAATAGTTTAAACATAAAATAATTTCAGATAAATTAATTATAAGCACACAAACTTTGTAACACAAACACGATAGCTCTAAGAAGAAAGCTAACGAACGAAACCAACGCAAAACAAATTTAAATTCGCTATATTAAAACAGTTAAATTAATTATAATTACTCAATTATAATCAATTTAACCCTTAAAATTGCTTTAGATCAAAAAAATCTATTAACTATCCGAAATCGAATAATTAATAGTTACGCCTATGACATTCCAGCAAGCCGCGTGCTATATATAGATAGTCAGGCGTTACATAATCGCCACGTGTTCCTGCCTAGCAACAGGAACATTCTAGAAGTCCGCGCGTCAGCTATAAATAGCAGCCGCGCGATGCTCCGCTCTCTCAGTCGGCTTCGTGCTACGATCAAGTTCACACCTCTCAGTTCACAGTTCTCTTAAATCGGCCACGTGCTATCATTTCTATTCGCGTTACGCAGTGCGTGAATTCGTTCGTTATCTTCCAATATCCTAATCCTTAGATCTATATCCATTTCTATTCTATATTCAATTATTATAATATATTTAGTTATCTTTATTTACTATATTTCTATATCTAGTTATTATTCCTTAACATTCTCTATTAATATCCAACGTTGAATCGTATTCATTATTATAACCATCATTATTCCTTTTGCAATTATTGTATTTCTATTACTTTTATTATATTACACGAGTCATTTCGTCGTGTTTCACAGTTATTAATACCATTATATTGTACCTCCTTAATTCTCTCCTTTTTCTATTCCACATCGTTCCATTTTCTTTCGTCGCGTCTATCAAGTGACAGTGCTCTCGTTCACGGTTCTCGACGTTCGCTCTTTGGGAGAGGAAGGTATCTCCTGTTACTGCTCCGCTCCGGTGAATTAGAGAATCCGTGCCAAGCGACATCGTAGCTCAGTGCTCTCGTTTCGACGTTCCCGACCTTGGTTCTTAGGGCGAGGACAATTACCTTGAGTGTTGATCCGCGCCGACCAACGACGGAATCTAGAAATAAGTGACAATTATTATACAGTGTCCATACTTGTTCACCGCGTGCCGCGTTGAACGATTTCCTTCCCTCTTCCATTAATTTTCTCATCGTGCTCCATGCGTCGTACGAGACGTGCCGGGAAGAAGTACCAACGCGCGAAACTCGCTCGTCTCGCGCACAGTGTTCCTGCGCCTCCGCCCGAACGAGAGGCAATCGAAGCGGTCAATAACCGTGTCACCAAGGACATTCCCTTAATCGACCTCACTGGTCCGGACTCTCCGCCGACCCATCCAAGGATCGTGTCGAGCAGGACCTTGACGCCGGACACCCTACACGTTGTTCGGGCTTCGAACCGACGGTTCCTCCTCCGGGGCACCCTCAAGGTCAAAATCCTCCTCCCTCCGCTGCCACGCTTGGAGGACATTTGCATCGAGGATCCAGAGTACGAGCGTAGTGCACGCCTCCGTCGGCAACGTCTCCTAAAATATTATTGAAGGTCATTTGGTAAGTATCTGATTTACCTAGTTCCCTCGCGTCACACTTTCTTCCCCTATCGCCGTAAAATCGTTCCCCTTCTCCCTGCCACCGGTTTCGGGCCTGGATCAGACGCGGACGTACGCGCCGCGTGGATCGAAGATCGTCACCTGTAAAAATATTTAATTATTGTTCGTTGCCGGAGTGACCTTCCCTCCTGGCACGTAACAATATAAATCTATTCAAGTGATTTCAACCATCCAGTGAATTATCCTTAGTTCGACTTCGAGTCAAGATTGTTTCAACAAATAGAAATCATACACGATTCAGTGATTACCAGTGACGAGTCGGTCTCACCACCCACTGGAATTATTGAACGTTGGTTGTTTAAATCCAATTTAAATCTTGTGTGCATTCAGTGCCGAGTCGGTCTCACCACCCACTGAACTTTTGAAGTAAATTCTTGAATATTGTTTTAACGCGCTTGCATGCCGCGTTGTCGAGAATCCCATCGTAAATCCACCATTTCCGAGTTGTTCAAACATTTACACAATCCCGGCTGGTATCAACCTTTGTTGGGCACAACCGAACATATTCAGTGCAACGCTAACGACCACGTGTCCGTATACGGTTGTCCGTGTAATAAAGGCTCCGTCAACCACGCGGACGAGCTACGCGAGTTCAGCCCTGTCAACCACGCGGACAGTAATCACGACGACGAGGAAGGCATCTCCGACGCCGAGACGGTGATCCTCGACCGCCGTCCTATTCCAGATCCAGAGGACGGTTCCTCTACACCCGAAGTGGACAGTGGCGTGTCAAAGTGCTCCGCGAAGTGGAAAAGGTCCCACTTCTCCGCGGAAGCGCTGCCCGATTTTCCTCTGACTAGGAAGAACATAGTCAAAATCCGGAGCAACGTCATCTTACGAAAGCCGTTGCGGATCACCATCCGACAGTGGCGGTACCCATCGTTCCCAGGGCAATACGACGGACTCCCAGGATACTAAACGTAATGATAAATCTATTTTAAATATTAGTCATATAGAGTTTGTTTGTACGCGGTAACGGGCCAGGATCAGAGCCAGACGTACGTGCTGGTTGGATCAAAGATCATCGTTATTAAAGTCTGCCTGAATCGGTTCGGGTCGCGATCGATCGATATTTCCCCTCGCGAAATATCCCGTTCAGGACGTGACAACGGAAATGTTTGAGAGTAGGAGAGATCGTTTCTTTCTGGTCCGGTTAATTCGGACGTAAGAGTATTCGCGATTTGATCGTTTTCGATCGTCTCATATGTTCGATGCGTATGAGCGTTTATTTTTATCTTATCCGGATTTACGGGAACTTCGTCTGGGTTTTTCCCAGGAAGAATCGCGGGTTGATCGTTTTCGATCGTCTCATGCATGCGGTATGCATGAGCATTTCTTTTAACGCTGTCCGGATTTACGGGAACTTCGTCTGGGTTTTTCCCAGGAACAATCGCGAGTTGATCGTTTTCGATCGTCTCATGCATGCGGTATGCATGAGCATTTATTTTAACGCTGTCCGGATTTACGGGAACTTGAATTTGGCGATTGATAACATTGATATAGTCGTCAACCTTTGATTCTGTATTGAATCTTTTCGCGTGGTGATCCTTTTTGATCGTCTCATGCACTCGGTGTGCATGAGCATTTATTTTGACTTCTGGATGACTTCCAGAGTTTGTAAGCAAATCGGAATCAATCGCCTCGATCTCTTCTACCTCCAATGTAGGCAGGTCGAAGGATGCCACTTCGGACGATGCATTTATGCACCGTAGGCTCGCTTTTCCGTTTCGGTTTGTTACGAGGCAGTCTCCGAGGAACACTTCGGGTGCTACCTCCTGACGACGGATGTAACCCTCGGCTGGGCCGTTTACGTCGATCGATATACACGCTGCGGTACGTGCCTCAATCGTATGCCGACGCACGTTGCTGAATGGGATTTTTGTTTTCCCGTGCACGATTTCTTGTCGCGCGAATGATATTTCTCCCCCATGTTGGAAGTACGGTGCCCCAATTATTCCGTCTAAATTGATCGGAAACTCGTCTGGGAGGACATGAAATTTGACGGGTATAGTCCCTGCTAGATGAGCGGTGACCTCGCCGATAGTACTGATATGACCATCGGTGATCCCGTGTATTTGAATCTCGCAGTCGGATTCTAGGCGCGTTTTGGGATTCATGCTATCCGCGCTTATTAAATTTATTTCTGATCCCGTGTCTACCAGAAACTCACATTTTTTTGAGAACTGGGGGGCCGTGATT
Source organism: Lasioglossum villosulum (assembly GCA_963971365.1). NCBI lineage: Eukaryota > Metazoa > Arthropoda > Insecta > Hymenoptera > Halictidae > Lasioglossum > Lasioglossum villosulum. The sequence continues at coordinate 23,199,858 of OZ020498.1, read as the reverse complement.
TGAATTCGCGGGATCGGAGAGTCGTCTGTCAAATTTACGACATTGACAGATCTTGTAACCGTGTCTCGATCGGAGCGGTGACATTCACGTTCCGTACGGGTCTTGGACTTTGGGCCTCGTTCGTCTGCGGAACGCCAGTCGGGAGGCCGCGCTCGTTTCCCGAATTATTGAAATAGTCTCGGCGGCGACATTCGTGTATATCGTGACCTGCGCGTTTGCAATACTTGCATTATTTCGCGTTCTCTGTAGGGAACCGGTTCCTGGGCTCACGATAAGTTTCGAAATTTTTATTATCTCGCGGCGCGTATTCCTCGCGAGTTTTAATCGGACGTGGCTCGTATTTCTGCGGCGGCGGCGAGCGATAGTCGTCCCGTTGATAGGTGGGGTTCGAGTTACGCCATGGGACTGTCGGTTTGATATCCCTTCTTTCCGGTGTAGGATTTCGCACATGGAAGTTATCGTGTGGGTATGGCTCTATGCCTCTTCGCTCAGGTGTTCGGTTTCGGCTTTCCGAAAAGCTGACGCGTCGGTTTTCGTCACGAAACGGATCTCGGTATCGAGTCTTATCATGCTCGTATTGCTTGTAAGCGCTTATCGCTTCGTCGAATACTTTCCTGATACCCTGGTTTTCGAATCGGCTGACCTCGTATCTTAACGTGGGAATTATGCCACGGAGGAAGCATGCTATGACGAATTTATCGACTTCGGTCGCGGTGTCGTTATCGTTACCGTAATCTAGAATGGCTGTGCGAAGGTCTTTTACTCTACCGATGTACTCTAGAATGTGTTCTGCGGAACCCTGTAATATACTAGCCAATTCTCCGCGATATTGATCGACTACTTTGTATGGACCTAGGACGTTTTTTAATCGGTTGCATAATTCATCAACCGTGCAGCAATTCGCGTCTTCTACGGCTGCATAGGCGCGTCCGCGAAGTTTATTGCAAATTAGTTTAGTGAAAAGCCTTTCCGACGAGGCTGGGATTAGTTCGTGGGCTCGTTTGCATGCTCGGACAAATTGCATTAGCGAAATTGATTTCCCGTCGAACGTAGGGACTGTCTCGACGGCTTGCTTTACCGTATACATGTTTGCGGGGTCTTGAGGAAAATGATCACGCGGGATCGTGATATCGAAGCGATCGGAACGCGGCGTGAATTCGGAAGGGGTCGTTTCTCTAAGCGCGTCTATCTCTCGGCGTAATTCTTTAAATGCGTCGCGTTGGGCTTGAAGTTCGTTCTCGTACTTCATCCTGTTTAGTTCAAGCGAATCATGATATTCTTTAAGGGCTACTTCGCGTTTTGCTAGTTCCTGTTGGAATGCAAGTAATTCCGCCTCTGTAGGAGGATTTGATTTAGAAGTTGAAGGATCCATTTTCGGATTTTTGCTTGAACTACGGGTATCTACAACCATTTATTGGACAAGTTTGATCGAGGTTTGTCGATCTTATTTCGAAGATTTATTTTTGCGAAAATATTTTCTTTCGAGGGGTTGTCGTTAACTGACTTAGTTTGACCGAAGAGGTGGTCTTTTGAGTTCTCCTTGGAACGAATAATTTTTGACGCGAGAATTTCTTAGATAGGATCGTGCCTATTGGATCCGTTATCGCGCGGGGAGTCTGTATACCTTACTCGTGCGAGGTGGAATATTTTCGAAATTTTTCTATGTTTTGGAGAAAATTTTCCTCGGAATCCATCACGTTTTCTGGGTCTAATTTATCATAACGATGGTTCGGAAGGATTGTTTCGTGACCACATTTCTGTGCGAGCACATCTCTAGGAAAGTTTCTTTGGATGTAGATGCGATTTCCGTGCGTGACATTACTTCGCGGTGCTTTCGCGGAAGCATCTGTGATATGTAATTTCCGTAAAATTTTTCTCACTGGGAGTACTTCTATCGTTTGTATTTCATGACAACTATCCTTTCGTGTGCTTGTTACGCGAGGGTATTTTCAAAAATCTGCGAGTTTATGATGCGGTTTTTGAAAACGGGGATCATCTTCAGGTCCTACCGACTGCGCCAAATTTTTATGTCACGTCCTGAACGGGATATTTCGCGAGGGGAAATATCGATCGATCGCGACCCGAACCGATTCAGGCAGACTTTAATAACGATGATCTTTGATCCAACCAGCACGTACGTCTGGCTCTGATCCTGGCCCGTTACCGCGTACAAACAAACTCTATATGACTAATATTTAAAATAGATTTATCATTACGTTTAGTATCCTGGGAGTCCGTCGTATTGCCCTGGGAACGATGGGTACCGCCACTGTCGGATGGTGATCCGCAACGGCTTTCGTAGGATGACGTTGCTCCGGATTTTGACTATGTTCTTCCTAGTCAGAGGAAAATCGGGCAGCGCTTCCGCGGAGAAGTGGGACCTTTTCCACTTCGCGGAGCACTTTGACACGCCACTGTCCACTTCGGGTGTAGAGGAACCGTCCTCTGGATCTGGAATAGGACGGCGGTCGAGGATCACCGTCTCGGCGTCGGAGATGCCTTCCTCGTCGTCGTGATTACTGTCCGCGTGGTTGACAGGGCTGAACTCGCGTAGCTCGTCCGCGTGGTTGACGGAGCCTTTATTACACGGACAACCGTATACGGACACGTGGTCGTTAGCGTTGCACTGAATATGTTCGGTTGTGCCCAACAAAGGTTGATACCAGCCGGGATTGTGTAAATGTTTGAACAACCCGGAAATGGTGGATTTACGATGGGATTGTCGACTACGCGGCATGCAAGCGCGTTAAAACAATATTCAAGAATTTACTTCAAAAGTTCAGTGGGTGGTGAGACCGACTCGGCACTGAATGCACACAAGATTTAAATTGGATTTAAACAACCAACGTTCAATAATTCCAGTGGGTGGTGAGACCGACTCGTCACTGGTAATCACTGAATCGTGTATGATTTCTATTTGTTGAAACAATCTTGACTCGAAGTCGAACTAAGGATAATTCACTGGATGGTTGAAATCACTTGAATAGATTTATATATTAATATGTTTAATAAGGAGATAACTGGTACAACGATGATACAAACGACGGTGTCTAAACCGTATGCTAATATAACGGACGGTGTCTAAACCGTATTGGCTGCGACGGTGTCTAAACCGTATAAGACTTGAAGTCGACCGTACTGGTCGAGAGGTGCGCGGTGACTGACTACTCCAGTCGGTGGTCGAACGTCGACTAACGATTCGGGACGCTGCTCGCCCGTCGTCGATGCTCGGCAGCGTCGAACAAAGGAAATGCCGAGTCAGCGGTTTTCAGTCCGCGCGGACTCTCGGCATCTCTCTGCCTCTATCCGTACGCTTGGCCTCGCTCGAGGCACGTAGTGCCGAGTCAGCAAAAGGGGACCGCGTCCTCTTTGTGCTAACCATTCGTGCAAGGGCGTATACATTAGAATATTTGATTTTAACAACTAGCACCATAGGCGGGTGCATCGGAATATTATATATTACTTAGTTTAGGTGAAATTTAACATATGATTACATCTACGTGTTTGTGTTATAATGTGTAGTGTTTTAAAGACTAACATGCACATTTATACTTGCATATCCCATATTCCATTCATACTTGCGCTACATACTTTACGTATGTCCAACGTCGTGGCGTCGAGCGCATGACGTCACACCTTCGAAGGTCGAACGTTTCGAAGCTTCGAAGCATCGGAAAAGTTACAGCCCTAAATGAAACCCGAGTAGCCGCATCTAAACATCCATCCACTTCGTAATCTCTGTCTTCGTCTCTCCTGCGATCGAGCGACATATATCCCTCTTCATCACAGCCGTACGGGAGAAACGAGGATCTCTCTGTCCTCCTCCTACTTCAATCGTAGGCAATCGTAGGTCAGTTACGCTCGGAGAGAAAGCGTGTTCATGAATGGGTTTCTGAAAGAACAGCAGGAGACACGGCAACAGCGATACGGCGGGAAGTCGGAAAGCGCGAAGGGAAGCTGCCATGTTGAAATACGAAGTGTTCGGTTCTATAACGATCGGCTACTTGGGCTGCATTTAGCGAAAACGCAATATTTTTGGATAATTTTGGTATTGAAATATTCCCTGAACTATTGCGGGGTAGCGTACAGAGTCCTTTTTTGCGATTTGTCCCCTGCAACTTTATAAACAATAATTGCGTCCTTTTTCATAGAAGATATTTTTTTCTGTACACTTTTTCCAAAAAAGGCCTCTGTACGCTACCCCGCAATAATTCGAAGAACATTTCAATGCAAAGAGCATCAGGAAATATTGCTTCCTCGCTCAATGAAACCAGAGTAGCCGCATCAAAAAATCCAGCCATTTCGTAATCTCTGTCTTTGTCACTCCTGCGAGTGAGCGACATATCTCCCTCTCCGTCGCAGCCCAACAAGAGTGACGAGGATCTCTCTGTCGTTCTCCTCTACGCCGATAGAGGTGCCACTTTACCTGTGGTAATTCACCTCGACGCCGATAGAGGTGCCACTTTACCTGTGGTAATTCACCTCGACGCCGATAGAGGTGCCACTTTACCTGTGGTAGTTCACCTCGACGCCGATAGAGGTGCCACTTTACCTGTGGTAGTTCACCTCGACGCCGATAGAGGTGCCACTTTACCTGTGGTAGTTCACCTCGACGCCGATAGAGGTGCCACTTTACAGCCATTCCTAGTGATTTCTGACTCCGGCGCACCCTTAAAGGTGAAGGTGAAAGTTCAAAGGTCAGAGGTCAAGGTCAAAGGTCAAAGGTCAGAGGTAAGATGTCAAGGTCAAAGGTCAAAGGTCAAAGGTCAAAGGTCAAAGGTCAAAGATCAGAAGTCAAAGGTCAGAGGTCAGAGGTCAGAAGTCAGAGGTCAGAGGTCAAGGTCACGGTCAGAGGTCAAAAGTCAAAGGTCAAGGTCAAAGGTCAAATCTCAGAGGTCAGAGGTCAAGGTCGAAGGTTAGAGGTCAAGGTCAAAGGTCAAGGTCAAAGGTCAAGGTCAAAGGTCAAGGTCAGAGGTCAGAGGTCAAAGGTCAGTGGTCAAGGTCAAGGTCAAGGTCAAAGGTCAGAGGTCAAGGTCAAGGTCAAGGTCAAGGTCAAAGGTCAGAGGTCGAAGGTCAGAGGTCAAGGTCAAAGGTCAAAGGTTAGAGGTCAAGGTCAAAGTTCAAAGGTCAAAGGTCAAGGTCAAAGGCCAGCGGTCAAGGTCAATGTCAAGGTCAAGGTCAAAGGTCAAATGTCAGAGGTCAGAGGTCAAAGTTCCGAGGTCAAGGTCAAAGGTCAGAGGTCAAGGTCAAAGGTCAAAGGTCAGAGGTCAAGGTCAATGGTCAGAGGTCAAGGTCAAAGGCCAGAGGACAGAGGACAAGGTCAAGGTCAAGGTCAAGGTCAAGGTCAAGGTAAAGGTCAAAGGTCAAAGGTCAAAGGTCAAAGGTCAAAGGTCAAAGGTCAGAGGTCAGAGGTCAAAGGTCAGAGGTCAAGGTCAAGGTCAAGGTCAAGGTCAAAGGCCAGAGGTCAAAGGTCAGAGGACAGAGGTCAAAGGTCAGAGGTCAAGGTCAAAGGTCAGAGGTCGAGGACAAAGGTCAGAGGACAAGGTCAAATGTCAGAGAACAGAGGTCAAGGTCAAAGGTCACAGGTCAAGGTCAAAGATCAGAGGACAAGGTCAAATGTCAGAGGTCAGAGGTCAAGGTCAAAGGTTAGAGGTCAAGGTCAAAGGTCAAACGTCAGAGGTAAGGTCAAAGGTCAAAGGTCAAAGGTCAAAGGCCAGCGGTCAAGGTCAATGTCAAGGTCAAGGTCAAAGGTCAAATGTCAGAGGTCAGAGGTCAAAGTTCCGAGGTCAAGGTCAAAGGTCAGAGGTCAAGGTCAAAGGTCAAAGGTCAAAGGTCAAAGGTCAAAGGTCAAAGGTCAAAGGTCAAAGGTCAAAGGTCAAAGGTCAGAGGTCGAGGACAAAGGTCAGAGGTCAAGGTCAAAGGTCAGAGGTCAAGGTCAAAGGTCAAAGGTTAAAGGTGAAGGTGAAAGTTCAAAGGTCAGAGGTCAAGGTCAAAGGTCAAAGGTCAGAGGTCAGAGGTCAAGGTCAAAGGTCAGAGGTCAAAGGCCAGAGGTCAAAGATCAGAGATCAAGATCATAGGTCAGAGGACAAGGTCAAATGTCAGAGAACAGAGGTCAAGGTCAAAGGTCACAGGTCAAGGTCAAAGATCAGAGGACAAGGTCAAATGTCAGAGGTCAGAGGTCAAGGTCAAAGGTTAGAGGTCAAGGTCAAAGGTCAAACGTCAGAGGTAAGGTCAAAGGTCAAAGGTCAAAGGTCAAAGGTAAAGGGTCAAGGGTCAAAGGTCAAAGGTAAAGGGTCAAGGGTCAAAGGTCAAAGGTCAGAGGTCAGAGGTGAGAGGTCAAGGTCAAAGGTCAAAGGTCAGAGGTCAGAGGTGAGAGGTCAAGGTCAAAGGTCAAAGTTCAGATGTCAAGGTCAAAGGTCAAAGGTCAAAGGTCAAGGTCAAAGGTAAGAGATCAAAGGTGAAAGGTGAAATGTGAAAGGTGAAAGGTGAAAGGTCAAATTCAGATGTCAGAGGTCAAGGTCAAAGGTTAGAGGTCAAGGTCATAGGTCAAAGGTCAGAGGTCAAGGTCAATGGTCAGAGGTCAAGGTCAAAGGCCAGAGGACAGAGGACAAGGTTAAGGTCAAGGTCAAGGTCAAGGTAAAGGTCAAAGGTCAAAGGTCAAAGGTCAAAGGTCACAGGTCAAAGGTCAAAGGTCAGAGGTCAGAGGTCAAAGGTCAGAGGTCAAGGTCAAGGTCAAGGTCAAGGTCAAAGGTCAGAGGTCAAAGGTCAGAGGACAGAGGTCAAAGGTCAGAGGTCAAGGTCAAAGGTCAGAGGTCGAGGACAAAGGTCAGAGGTCAAGGTCAAAGGTCAGAGGTCAAGGTCAAGGTCAAACGTCAGAGGTCAAAGGTCAGAGGTCAAGGTCAAAGGTCAAAGGTTAAAGGTGAAGGTGAAAGTTCAAAGGTCAGAGGTCAAGGTCAAAGGTCAAAGGTCAGAGGTCAGATGTCAAGGTCAAAGGTCAAAGGTCAAAGGTCAAAGGTCAAAGGTCAAAGGTCAAAGGTCAAAGGTCAAAGGTCAAAGATCAGAAGTCAAAGGTCAGAGGTCAGAGGTCAGAAGTCAGAGGACAGAGGTCAAGGTCACGGTCAGAGGTCAAAAGTCAAAGGTCAAGGTCAAAGGTCAAATATCAGAGGTCAGAGGTCAAGGTCAAAGGTTAGAGGTCAAGGTCAAAGGTCAGTGGTCAGTGGTCAAGGTCAAGGTCAAAGGTCAGAGGTCAAGGTCAAGGTCAAGGTCAAAGGTCAGAGGTCAGAAGTCAGAGGTCAGAGGTCAAGGTCACGGTCAGAGGTCAAAAGTCAAAGGTCAAGGTCAAAGGTCAAATCTCAGAGGTCAGAGGTCAAGGTCAAAGGTTAGAGGTCAAGGTCAAAGGTCAAGGTCAAAGGTCAAGGTCAGAGGTCAAAGGTCAGTGGTCAAGGTCAAGGTCAAAGGTCAGAGGTCAAGGTCAAGGTCAAGGTCAAAGGTCAGAGGTCGAAGGTCAGAGGTCAAGGTCAAAGGTCAAAGGTTGGAGGTCAAGGTCAAAGTTCAAAGGTCAAAGGTCAAGGTCAAAGGCCAGCGGTCAAGGTCAATGTCAAGGTCAAGGTCAAAGGTCAAATGTCAGAGGTCAGAGGTCAAAGTTCCGAGGTCAAGGTCAAAGGTCAGAGGTCAAGGTCAAAGGTCAAAGGTCAAAGGTCAAAGGTCAAAGGTCAAAGGTCAAGGTCAAAGGCCAGAGGACAGAGGACAAGGTCAAGGTCAAGGTCAAGGTCAAGGTCAAGGTAAAGGTCAAAGGTCAAAGGTCAAAGGTCAAAGGTCAAAGGTCAAAGGTCAGAGGTCAGAGGTCAAAGGTCAGAGGTCAAGGTCAAGGTCAAGGTCAAGGTCAAAGGTCAGAGGTCAAAGGTCAGAGGACAGAGGTCAAAGGTCAGAGGTCAAGGTCAAAGGTCAGAGGTCGAGGACAAAGGTCAGAGGACAAGGTCAAATGTCAGAGAACAGAGGTCAAGGTCAAAGGTCACAGGTCAAGGTCAAAGATCAGAGGACAAGGTCAAATGTCAGAGGTCAGAGGTCAAGGTCAAAGGTTAGAGGTCAAGGTCAAAGGTCAAACGTCAGAGGTAAGGTCAAAGGTCAAAGGTCAAAGGTCAAAGGCCAGCGGTCAAGGTCAATGTCAAGGTCAAGGTCAAAGGTCAAATGTCAGAGGTCAGAGGTCAAAGTTCCGAGGTCAAGGTCAAAGGTCAGAGGTCAAGGTCAAAGGTCAAAGGTCAAAGGTCAAAGGTCAAAGGTCAAAGGTCAAAGGTCAAAGGTCAAAGGTCAAAGGTCAGAGGTCGAGGACAAAGGTCAGAGGTCAAGGTCAAAGGTCAGAGGTCAAGGTCAAAGGTCAAAGGTTAAAGGTGAAGGTGAAAGTTCAAAGGTCAGAGGTCAAGGTCAAAGGTCAAAGGTCAGAGGTCAGAGGTCAAGGTCAAAGGTCAGAGGTCAAAGGCCAGAGGTCAAAGATCAGAGATCAAGATCATAGGTCAGAGGACAAGGTCAAATGTCAGAGAACAGAGGTCAAGGTCAAAGGTCACAGGTCAAGGTCAAAGATCAGAGGACAAGGTCAAATGTCAGAGGTCAGAGGTCAAGGTCAAAGGTTAGAGGTCAAGGTCAAAGGTCAAACGTCAGAGGTAAGGTCAAAGGTCAAAGGTCAAAGGTCAAAGGTAAAGGGTCAAGGGTCAAAGGTCAAAGGTAAAGGGTCAAGGGTCAAAGGTCAAAGGTCAGAGGTCAGAGGTGAGAGGTCAAGGTCAAAGGTCAAAGGTCAGAGGTCAGAGGTGAGAGGTCAAGGTCAAAGGTCAAAGTTCAGATGTCAAGGTCAAAGGTCAAAGGTCAAAGGTCAAGGTCAAAGGTAAGAGATCAAAGGTGAAAGGTGAAATGTGAAAGGTGAAAGGTGAAAGGTCAAATTCAGATGTCAGAGGTCAAGGTCAAAGGTTAGAGGTCAAGGTCATAGGTCAAAGGTCAGAGGTCAAGGTCAATGGTCAGAGGTCAAGGTCAAAGGCCAGAGGACAGAGGACAAGGTTAAGGTCAAGGTCAAGGTCAAGGTAAAGGTCAAAGGTCAAAGGTCAAAGGTCAAAGGTCAAAGGTCACAGGTCAAAGGTCAAAGGTCAGAGGTCAGAGGTCAAAGGTCAGAGGTCAAGGTCAAGGTCAAGGTCAAGGTCAAAGGTCAGAGGTCAAAGGTCAGAGGACAGAGGTCAAAGGTCAGAGGTCAAGGTCAAAGGTCAGAGGTCGAGGACAAAGGTCAGAGGTCAAGGTCAAAGGTCAGAGGTCAAGGTCAAGGTCAAACGTCAGAGGTCAAAGGTCAGAGGTCAAGGTCAAAGGTCAAAGGTTAAAGGTGAAGGTGAAAGTTCAAAGGTCAGAGGTCAAGGTCAAAGGTCAAAGGTCAGAGGTCAGATGTCAAGGTCAAAGGTCAAAGGTCAAAGGTCAAAGGTCAAAGGTCAAAGGTCAAAGGTCAAAGGTCAAAGGTCAAAGATCAGAAGTCAAAGGTCAGAGGTCAGAGGTCAGAAGTCAGAGGACAGAGGTCAAGGTCACGGTCAGAGGTCAAAAGTCAAAGGTCAAGGTCACGGTCAGAGGTCAAAAGTCAAAGGTCAAGGTCAAAGGTCAAATCTCAGAGGTCAGAGGTCAAGGTCAAAGGTTAGAGGTCAAGGTCAAAGGTCAAGGTCAAAGGTCAAGGTCAGAGGTCAAAGGTCAGTGGTCAAGGTCAAGGTCAAAGGTCAGAGGTCAAGGTCAAGGTCAAGGTCAAAGGTCAGAGGTCGAAGGTCAGAGGTCAAGGTCAAAGGTCAAAGGTTAGAGGTCAAGGTCAAAGTTCAAAGGTCAAAGGTCAAGGTCAAAGGCCAGCGGTCAAGGTCAATGTCAAGGTCAAGGTCAAAGGTCAAATGTCAGAGGTCAGAGGTCAAAGTTCCGAGGTCAAGGTCAAAGGTCAGAGGTCAAGGTCAAAGGTCAAAGGTCAAAGGTCAAAGGTCAAAGGTCAAAGGTCAAAGGTTAAAGGTCAAAGGTCAAAGGTCAAAGATCAGAAGTCAAAGGTCAGAGGTCAGAGGTCAGAGGTCAGAAGTCAGAGGTCAGAGGTCAAGGTCACGGTCAGAGGTCAAAAGTCAAAGGTCAAGGTCAAAGGTCAAATCTCAGAGGTCAGAGGTCAAGGTCAAAGGTTAGAGGTCAAGGTCAAAGGTCAAAGGTCAGAGGTCAAGGTCAAAGGTCAGAGGTCGAGGACAAAGGTCAGAGGTCAAGGTCAAAGGTCAGAGGTCAAGGTCAAAGGTCAAAGGTTAAAGGTGAAGGTGAAAGTTCAAAGGTCAGAGGTCAAGGTCAAAGGTCAAAGGTCAGAGGTCAGAGGTCAAGGTCAAAGGTCAGAGGTCAAAGGCCAGAGGTCAAAGATCAGAGATCAAGATCATAGGTCAGAGGACAAGGTCAAATGTCAGAGAACAGAGGTCAAGGTCAAAGGTCACAGGTCAAGGTCAAAGATCAGAGGTCAGAGGTCAAGGTCAAAGGTTAGAGGTCAAGGTCAAAGGTCAAACGTCAGAGGTAAGGTCAAAGGTCAAAGGTCAAAGGTCAAAGGTAAAGGGTCAAGGGTCAAAGGTCAAAGATAAAGGGTCAAGGGTCAAAGGTCAAAGGTCAGAGGTCAGAGGTCAGAGGTCAAGGTCAAAGGTCAAAGGTCAGAGGTCAGAGGTGAGAGGTCAAGGTCAAAGGTCAAAGGTCAAAGGTCAAGGTCAAAGGTAAGAGATCAAAGGTGAAAGGTGAAAGGTGAAAGGTGAAAGGTGAAAGGTCAAATTCAGATGTCAGAGGTCAAGGTCAAAGGTTAGAGGTCAAGGTCATAGGTCAAAGGTCAGAGGTCAAGGTCAATGGTCAGAGGTCAAGGTCAAAGGCCAGAGGACAGAGGACAAGGTCAAGGTCAAGGTCAAGGTCAAGGTCAAGGTAAAGGTCAAAGGTCAAAGGTCAAAGGTCAAAGGTCAAAGGTCAAAGGTCAAAGGTCAAAGGTCAAAGGTCAGAGGTCAGAGGTCAAAGGTCAGAGGTCAAGGTCAAGGTCAAGGTCAAGGTCAAAGGTCAGAGGTCAAAGGTCAGAGGACAGAGGTCAAAGGTCAGAGGTCAAGGTCAAAGGTCAGAGGTCGAGGACAAAGGTCAGAGGTCAAGGTCAAAGGTCAGAGGTCAAGGTCAAGGTCAAGGTCAAAGGTCAGAGGTCAAAGGTCAGAGGTCAAAGGTCAGATGTCAGAGGTCAAAGGTCAAAGGTCAAGGTCAAAGGTCAAAGGTCAGAGGTCAAGGTCAAGGTCAAGGTCAAAGGTCAGAGGTCAGAAGTCAGAGGTCAGAGGTCAAGGTCACGGTCAGAGGTCAAAAGTCAAAGGTCAAGGTCAAAGGTCAAATCTCAGAGGTCAGAGGTCAAGGTCAAAGGTTAGAGGTCAAGGTCAAAGGTCAAGGTCAAAGGTCAAGGTCAGAGGTCAAAGGTCAGTGGTCAAGGTCAAGGTCAAAGGTCAGAGGTCAAGGTCAAGGTCAAGGTCAAAGGTCAGAGGTCAGAGGTCGAAGGTCAGAGGTCAAGGTCAAAGGTCAAAGGTTAGAGGTCAAGGTCAAAGTTCAAAGGTCAAAGGTCAAGGTCAAAGGCCAGCGGTCAAGGTCAATGTCAAGGTCAAGGTCAAAGGTCAAATGTCAGAGGTCAGAGGTCAAAGTTCCGAGGTCAAGGTCAAAGGTCAGAGGTCAAGGTCAAAGGTCAAAGGTCAAAGGTCAAAGGTCAAAGGTCAAAGGTCAAAGGTTAAAGGTCAAAGGTCAAAGGTCAAAGATCAGAAGTCAAAGGTCAGAGGTCAGAGGTCAGAGGTCAGAAGTCAGAGGTCAGAGGTCAAGGTCACGGTCAGAGGTCAAAAGTCAAAGGTCAAGGTCAAAGGTCAAATCTCAGAGGTCAGAGGTCAAGGTCAAAGGTTAGAGGTCAAGGTCAAAGGTCAAAGGTCAGAGGTCAAGGTCAAAGGTCAGAGGTCGAGGACAAAGGTCAGAGGTCAAGGTCAAAGGTCAGAGGTCAAGGTCAAAGGTCAAAGGTTAAAGGTGAAGGTGAAAGTTCAAAGGTCAGAGGTCAAGGTCAAAGGTCAAAGGTCAGAGGTCAGAGGTCAAGGTCAAAGGTCAGAGGTCAAAGGCCAGAGGTCAAAGATCAGAGATCAAGATCATAGGTCAGAGGACAAGGTCAAATGTCAGAGAACAGAGGTCAAGGTCAAAGGTCACAGGTCAAGGTCAAAGATCAGAGGTCAGAGGTCAAGGTCAAAGGTCAAACGTCAGAGGTAAGGTCAAAGGTCAAAGGTCAAAGGTCAAAGGTAAAGGGTCAAGGGTCAAAGGTCAAAGATAAAGGGTCAAGGGTCAAAGGTCAAAGGTCAGAGGTCAGAGGTCAGAGGTCAAGGTCAAAGGTCAAAGGTCAGAGGTCAGAGGTGAGAGGTCAAGGTCAAAGGTCAAAGGTCAAAGGTCAAGGTCAAAGGTAAGAGATCAAAGGTGAAAGGTGAAAGGTGAAAGGTGAAAGGTGAAAGGTCAAATTCAGATGTCAGAGGTCAAGGTCAAAGGTTAGAGGTCAAGGTCATAGGTCAAAGGTCAGAGGTCAAGGTCAATGGTCAGAGGTCAAGGTCAAAGGCCAGAGGACAGAGGACAAGGTCAAGGTCAAGGTCAAGGTCAAGGTCAAGGTAAAGGTCAAAGGTCAAAGGTCAAAGGTCAAAGGTCAAAGGTCAAAGGTCAAAGGTCAAAGGTCAAAGGTCAGAGGTCAGAGGTCAAAGGTCAGAGGTCAAGGTCAAGGTCAAGGTCAAGGTCAAGGTCAAAGGTCAGAGGTCAAAGGTCAGAGGACAGAGGTCAAAGGTCAGAGGTCAAGGTCAAAGGTCAGAGGTCGAGGACAAAGGTCAGAGGTCAAGGTCAAAGGTCAGAGGTCAAGGTCAAGGTCAAGGTCAAAGGTCAGAGGTCAAAGGTCAGAGGTCAAAGGTCAGATGTCAGAGGTCAAAGGTCAAAGGTCAAGGTCAAAGGTAAGAGGTCAAAGGTCAAAGGTGAAAGGTCAAATTCAGATGTCAGAGGTCAAGGTCAAAGGTTAGAGGTCAATGTCAAAGGTCAAAGGTCAGAGATCAAGGTCAAACGTCAGAAGTCAAGGTTAAGGTCAGAGGACAGAGGTCAAAGGTCAAAGATCAGAAGTCAAAGGTCAGAGGTCAGAGGTCAGAAGTCAGAGGACAGAGGTCAAGGTCACGGTCAGAGGTCAAAAGTCAAAGGTCAAGGTCAAAGGTCAAATCTCAGAGGTCAGAGGTCAAGGTCAAAGGTTAGAGGTCAAGGTCAAAGGTCAAGGTCAAAGGTCAAGGTCAGAGGTCAAAGGTCAGTGGTCAAGGTCAAGGTCAAAGGTCAGAGGTCAAGGTCAAGGTCAAGGTCAAAGGTCAGAGGTCAAAGGTCAGAGGTCAAAGGTCAGAGGTCAAGGTCAAAGGTCAAAGGTTAGAGGTCAAGGTCAAAGTTCAAAGGTCAAAGGTCAAGGTCAAAGGCCAGCGGTCAAGGTCAATGTCAAGGTCAAGGTCAAAGGTCAAATGTCAGAGGTCAGGGGTCAAAGTTCCGAGGTCAAGGTCAAAGGTCAGAGGTCAAGGTCAAAGGTCAAATGTCAGAGGTCAGGGGTCAAAGTTCCGAGGTCAAGGTCAAAGGTCAGAGGTCAAGGTCAAAGTTTAGAGGTCAAGGTCAAAGGTCAGAGGTCAAAGGTCAGAGGTCAAAGGTCAGAGGTCAAGGTCAAAGGTCAAAGGTTAGAGGTCAAGGTCAAAGGTCAGAGGTCAAGGTCAAGGTCAAAGGTCAAAGGTCAAAGTCAAGATCAAAAGTCAGAGTTCAAAGGTAAAAGGTGAATGGTAAAAGATCAAATTCAGATGTCAGAGGTCAAGGTCAAATGTTAGAGGTCAAGGTCATAGGTCAAAGGTCAGAGGTCAAGGTCAAACGTCAGAGGTCAAAGTCAAGGTCAAAGATCAGAGATCAAGATCATAGGTCAGAGGACAAGGTCAAATGTCAGAGAACAGAGGTCAAGGTCAAAGGTCAGAGGTCAAGGTCAAAGGTCAGAGGACAAGGTCAAATGTCAGAGGTCAGAGGTCAAGGTCAAAGGTTAGAGGTCAAGGTCAAAGGTCAAACGTCAGAGGTAAGGACAAAGGTCAAAGGTCAAAGGTAAAGGGTCAAGGGTCAAAGGTCAAAGGTAAAGGGTCAAGGGTCAAAGGTCAAAGGTCAGAGGTCAGAGGTGAGGGGTCAAGGTCAAAGGTCAAAGGTCAGAGGTCAGAGGTGAGAGGTCAAGGTCAAAGGTCAAAGGTCAAAGGTCAGATGTCAAGGTCAAAGGTCAAAGGTCAAGGTCAAAGGTAAGAGGTCAAAGGTCAAAGGTGAAAGGTGAAAGGTGAAAGGTCAAATTCAGATGTCAGAGGTCAAGGTCAAAGGTTAGAGGTCAAGGTCATAGGTCAAAGGTCAGAGGTCAAGGTCAATGGCCAGAGGTCAAGGTCAAAGGCCAGAGGACAGAGGACAAGGTCAAGGTCAAGGTCAAGGTCAAGGTCAAGGTCAAGGTAAAGGTCAAAGGTGAAAGGGCAAAGGTCAAAGGTCAAAGGTCAAAGGTCAAAGGTCAAAGGTCAAAGGTGAAGGTGAAAGTTCAAAGGTCAGAGGTCAAGGTCAAAGGTCAAAGGTCAGAGGTCAGAGGTCAAGGTCAAAGGTCAGAGGTCAAAGGCCAGAGGTCAGAGGTCAGAGGTCAAGGTCACGGTCAGAGGTCAAACGTCAAAGGTCAAGGTCAAAGGTCAAATCTCAGAGGTCAGAGGTCAAGGTCAAAGGTTAGAGGTCAAGATCAAAGGACAGAGGTCAGAGGACAAGGTCAGATGTCAGAGGTAAAGGTCAGAGGTCAGAGGTCAAGGTCAAAGGTCAGAGGTCAAAGGCCAGAGGTCAGAGGTCAAGGTCACGGTCAGAGGTCAAACGTCAAAGGTCAAGGTCAAAGGTCAAATCTCAGAGGTCAGAGGTCAAGGTCAAAGGTTAGAGGTCAAGATCAAAGGACAGAGGTCAGAGGACAAGGTCAGATGTCAGAGGTAAAGGTCAAAGGTCAAAGGTCAGAGGTCAAGGTTAGAGGTTAGAGGTCAAGGTCAAAGGTCAGAGGTCAAGGTCAAAGGTCAAAGGTCAAGGTCAAGATCAAAAGTCAGAGTTCAAAGGTAAAAGGTGAATGGTAAAAGATCAAATTCAGATGTCAGAGGTCAAGGTCAAATGTTAGAGGTCAAGGTCATAGGTCAAAGGTCAGAGGTCAAGGTCAAACGTCAGAGGTCAAAGTCAAGGTCAAAGATCAGAGATCAAGATCATAGGTCAGAGGACAAGGTCAAAAGTCAGAGTTCAAAGGTAAAAGGTGAATGGTAAAAGATCAAATTCAGATGTCAGAGGTCAAGGTCAAATGTTAGAGGTCAAGGTCATAGGTCAAAGGTCAGAGGTCAAGGTCAAACGTCAGAGGTCAAAGTCAAGGTCAAAGATCAGAGATCAAGATCATAGGTCAGAGGACAAGGTCAAATGTCAGAGAACAGAGGTCAAGGTCAAAGGTCAGAGGTCAAGGTCAAAGGTCAGAGGACAAGGTCAAAGGTAAGAGGTCAAAGGTCAAAGGTGAAAGGTGAAAGGTGAAAGGTCAAATTCAGATGTCAGAGGTCAAGGTCAAAGGTTAGAGGTCAAGGTCATAGGTCAAAGGTCAGAGGTCAAGGTCAATGGTCAGAGGTCAAGGTCAAAGGCCAGAGGACAGAGGACAAGGTCAAGGTCAAGGTCAAGGTCAAGGTCAAGGTCAAGGTCAAGGTAAAAGTCAAAGGTCAAAGGTCAAAGGTCAAAGGTCAAAGGTCAAAGGTCAAAGGTCAAAGGTCAGAGGTCAGAGGTCAAAGGTCAGAGGTCAAGGTCAAGGTCAAGGTCAAGGTCAAGGTCAAAGGTCAGAGGTCAAAGGTCAGAGGACAGAGGTCAAGGTCAAAGGTCAGAGGTCAAGGTCAAGGTCAAGGTCAAAGGTCAGAGGTCGAAGGTCAGAGGTCAAGGTCAAAGGTCAAAGGTTAGAGGTCAAGGTCAAAGTTCAAAGGTCAAAGGTCAAGGTCAAAGGCCAGCGGTCAAGGTCAATGTCAAGGTCAAGGTCAAAGGTCAAATGTCAGAGGTCAGAGGTCAAAGTTCCGAGGTCAAGGTCAAAGGTCAGAGGTCAAGGTCAAAGGTCAAAGGTCAAAGGTCAAAGGTCAAAGGTCAAAGGTCAAAGGTTAAAGGTCAAAGGTCAAAGGTCAAAGATCAGAAGTCAAAGGTCAGAGGTCAGAGGTCAGAGGTCAGAAGTCAGAGGTCAGAGGTCAAGGTCACGGTCAGAGGTCAAAAGTCAAAGGTCAAGGTCAAAGGTCAAATCTCAGAGGTCAGAGGTCAAGGTCAAAGGTTAGAGGTCAAGGTCAAAGGTCAAAGGTCAGAGGTCAAGGTCAAAGGTCAGAGGTCGAGGACAAAGGTTAGAGGTCAAGGTCAAAGGTCAAGGTCAAAGGTCAAGGTCAGAGGTCAAAGGTCAGTGGTCAAGGTCAAGGTCAAAGGTCAGAGGTCAAGGTCAAGGTCAAGGTCAAAGGTCAGAGGTCAAAGGTCAGAGGTCAAGGTCAAAGGTCAAAGGTTAGAGGTCAAGGTCAAAGTTCAAAGGTCAAAGGTCAAGGTCAAAGGCCAGCGGTCAAGGTCAAGGTCAAAGGTCAAATGTCAGAGGTCAGGGGTCAAAGTTCCGAGGTCAAGGTCAAAGGTCAGAGGTCAAGGTCAAAGGTCAAAGGTTAAAGGTGAAGGTGAAAGTTCAAAGGTCAGAGGTCAAGGTCAAAGGTCAAAGGTCAGAGGTCAGAGGTCAAGGTCAAAGGTCAGAGGTCAAAGGCCAGAGGTCAAAGATCAGAGATCAAGATCATAGGTCAGAGGACAAGGTCAAATGTCAGAGAACAGAGGTCAAGGTCAAAGGTCACAGGTCAAGGTCAAAGATCAGAGGACAAGGTCAAATGTCAGAGGTCAGAGGTCAAGGTCAAAGGTTAGAGGTCAAGGTCAAAGGTCAAACGTCAGAGGTAAGGTCAAAGGTCAAAGGTCAAAGGTCAAAGGTAAAGGGTCAAGGGTCAAAGGTCAAAGATAAAGGGTCAAGGGTCAAAGGTCAAAGGTCAGAGGTCAGAGGTCAGAGGTCAAGGTCAAAGGTCAAAGGTCAGAGGTCAGAGGTGAGAGGTCAAGGTCAAAGGTCAAAGGTCAAAGGTCAAGGTCAAAGGTAAGAGATCAAAGGTGAAAGGTGAAAGGTGAAAGGTGAAAGGTCAAATTCAGATGTCAGAGGTCAAGGTCAAAGGTTAGAGGTCAAGGTCATAGGTCAAAGGTCAGAGGTCAAGGTCAATGGTCAGAGGTCAAGGTCAAAGGCCAGAGGACAGAGGACAAGGTCAAGGTCAAGGTCAAGGTAAAGGTCAAAGGTCAAAGGTCAAAGGTCAAAGGTCAAAGGTCAAAGGTCAAAGGTCAAAGGTCAAAGGTCAAAGGTCAAAGGTCAGAGGTCAGAGGTCAAAGGTCAGAGGTCAAGGTCAAGGTCAAGGTCAAGGTCAAAGGTCAGAGGTCAAAGGTCAGAGGACAGAGGTCAAAGGTCAGAGGTCAAGGTCAAAGGTCAGAGGTCGAGGACAAAGGTCAGAGGTCAAGGTCAAAGGTCAGAGGTCAAGGTCAAGGTCAAAGGTCAGAGGTCAAAGGTCAGAGGTCAAAGGTCAGAGGTCAAAGGTCAGATGTCAGAGGTCAAGGTCAAAGGTCAAAGGTCAGAGGTCAGAGGTGAGAGGTCAAGGTCAAAGGTCAAAGGTCAAAGGTCAAGGTCAAAGGTAAGAGATCAAAGGTGAAAGGTGAAAGGTGAAAGGTGAAAGGTCAAATTCAGATGTCAGAGGTCAAGGTCAAAGGTTAGAGGTCAAGGTCATAGGTCAAAGGTCAGAGGTCAAGGTCAATGGTCAGAGGTCAAGGTCAAAGGCCAGAGGACAGAGGACAAGGTCAAGGTCAAGGTCAAGGTCAAGGTCAAGGTAAAGGTCAAAGGTCAAAGGTCAAAGGTCAAAGGTCAAAGGTCAAAGGTCAAAGGTCAAAGGTCAAAGGTCAGAGGTCAGAGGTCAAAGGTCAGAGGTCAAGGTCAAGGTCAAGGTCAAGGTCAAAGGTCAGAGGTCAAAGGTCAGAGGACAGAGGTCAAAGGTCAGAGGTCAAGGTCAAAGGTCAGAGGTCGAGGACAAAGGTCAGAGGTCAAGGTCAAAGGTCAGAGGTCAAGGTCAAGGTCAAAGGTCAGAGGTCAAAGGTCAGATGTCAGAGGTCAAAGGTCAAAGGTCAAGGTCAAAGGTAAGAGGTCAAAGGTCAAAGGTGAAAGGTCAAATTCAGATGTCAGAGGTCAAGGTCAAAGGTTAGAGGTCAATGTCAAAGGTCAAAGGTCAGAGATCAAGGTCAAACGTCAGAAGTCAAGGTTAAGGTCAGAGGACAGAGGTCAAAGGTCAAAGATCAGAAGTCAAAGGTCAGAGGTCAGAGGTCAGAAGTCAGAGGACAGAGGTCAAGGTCACGGTCAGAGGTCAAAAGTCAAAGGTCAAGGTCAAAGGTCAAATCTCAGAGGTCAGAGGTCAAGGTCAAAGGTTAGAGGTCAAGGTCAAAGGTCAAGGTCAAAGGTCAAGGTCAGAGGTCAAAGGTCAGTGGTCAAGGTCAAGGTCAAAGGTCAGAGGTCAAGGTCAAGGTCAAGGTCAAAGGTCAGAGGTCAAAGGTCAGAGGTCAAAGGTCAGAGGTCAAGGTCAAAGGTCAAAGGTTAGAGGTCAAGGTCAAAGTTCAAAGGTCAAAGGTCAAGGTCAAAGGCCAGCGGTCAAGGTCAATGTCAAGGTCAAGGTCAAAGGTCAAATGTCAGAGGTCAGGGGTCAAAGTTCCGAGGTCAAGGTCAAAGGTCAGAGGTCAAGGTCAAAGGTCAAATGTCAGAGGTCAGGGGTCAAAGTTCCGAGGTCAAGGTCAAAGGTCAGAGGTCAAGGTCAAAGTTTAGAGGTCAAGGTCAAAGGTCAGAGGTCAAAGGTCAGAGGTCAAAGGTCAGAGGTCAAGGTCAAAGGTCAAAGGTTAGAGGTCAAGGTCAAAGGTCAGAGGTCAAGGTCAAGGTCAAAGGTCAAAGGTCAAAGTCAAGATCAAAAGTCAGAGTTCAAAGGTAAAAGGTGAATGGTAAAAGGTCAAATTCAGATGTCAGAGGTCAAGGTCAAATGTTAGAGGTCAAGGTCATAGGTCAAAGGTCAGAGGTCAAGGTCAAACGTCAGAGGTCAAAGTCAAGGTCAAAGATCAGAGATCAAGATCATAGGTCAGAGGACAAGGTCAAATGTCAGAGAACAGAGGTCAAGGTCAAAGGTCAGAGGTCAAGGTCAAAGGTCAGAGGACAAGGTCAAATGTCAGAGAACAGAGGTCAAGGTCAAAGGTCAGAGGTCAAGGTCAAAGGTCAGAGGACAAGGTCAAATGTCAGAGGTCAGAGGTCAAGGTCAAAGGTTAGAGGTCAAGGTCAAAGGTCAAACGTCAGAGGTAAGGACAAAGGTCAAAGGTCAAAGGTAAAGGGTCAAGGGTCAAAGGTCAAAGGTAAAGGGTCAAGGGTCAAAGGTCAAAGGTCAGAGGTCAGAGGTGAGGGGTCAAGGTCAAAGGTCAAAGGTCAGAGGTCAGAGGTGAGAGGTCAAGGTCAAAGGTCAAAGGTCAGATGTCAAGGTCAAAGGTCAAAGGTCAAGGTCAAAGGTAAGAGGTCAAAGGTCAAAGGTGAAAGGTGAAAGGTGAAAGGTCAAATTCAGATGTCAGAGGTCAAGGTCAAAGGTTAGAGGTCAAGGTCATAGGTCAAAGGTCAGAGGTCAAGGTCAATGGTCAGAGGTCAAGGTCAAAGGCCAGAGGACAGAGGACAAGGTCAAGGTCAAGGTAAAGGTCAAGGTCAAGGTAAAGGTCAAAGGTGAAAGGGCAAAGGTCAAAGGTCAAAGGTCAAAGGTCAAAGGTCAAAGGTCAAAGGTGAAGGTGAAAGTTCAAAGGTCAGAGGTCAAGGTCAAAGGTCAAAGGTCAGAGGTCAGAGGTCAAGGTCAAAGGTCAGAGGTCAAAGGCCAGAGGTCAGAGGTCAGAGGTCAAGGTCACGGTCAGAGGTCAAACGTCAAAGGTCAAGGTCAAAGGTCAAATCTCAGAGGTCAGAGGTCAAGGTCAAAGGTTAGAGGTCAAGGTCATAGGTCAAAGGTCAGAGGTCAAGGTCAATGGCCAGAGGTCAAGGTCAAAGGCCAGAGGACAGAGGACAAGGTCAAGGTCAAGGTCAAGGTCAAGGTCAAGGTCAAGGTAAAGGTCAAAGGTGAAAGGGCAAAGGTCAAAGGTCAAAGGTCAAAGGTCAAAGGTCAAAGGTCAAAGGTGAAGGTGAAAGTTCAAAGGTCAGAGGTCAAGGTCAAAGGTCAAAGGTCAGAGGTCAGAGGTCAAGGTCAAAGGTCAGAGGTCAAAGGCCAGAGGTCAGAGGTCAGAGGTCAAGGTCACGGTCAGAGGTCAAACGTCAAAGGTCAAGGTCAAAGGTCAAATCTCAGAGGTCAGAGGTCAAGGTCAAAGGTTAGAGGTCAAGATCAAAGGACAGAGGTCAGAGGACAAGGTCAGATGTCAGAGGTAAAGGTCAGAGGTCAGAGGTCAAGGTCAAAGGTCAGAGGTCAAAGGCCAGAGGTCAGAGGTCAAGGTCACGGTCAGAGGTCAAACGTCAAAGGTCAAGGTCAAAGGTCAAATCTCAGAGGTCAGAGGTCAAGGTCAAAGGTTAGAGGTCAAGATCAAAGGACAGAGGTCAGAGGACAAGGTCAGATGTCAGAGGTAAAGGTCAAAGGTCAAAGGTCAGAGGTCAAGGTTAGAGGTTAGAGGTCAAGGTCAAAGGTCAGAGGTCAAGGTCAAAGGTCAAAGGTCAAGGTCAAGATCAAAAGTCAGAGTTCAAAGGTAAAAGGTGAATGGTAAAAGATCAAATTCAGATGTCAGAGGTCAAGGTCAAATGTTAGAGGTCAAGGTCATAGGTCAAAGGTCAGAGGTCAAGGTCAAACGTCAGAGGTCAAAGTCAAGGTCAAAGATCAGAGATCAAGATCATAGGTCAGAGGACAAGGTCAAAAGTCAGAGTTCAAAGGTAAAAGGTGAATGGTAAAAGATCAAATTCAGATGTCAGAGGTCAAGGTCAAATGTTAGAGGTCAAGGTCATAGGTCAAAGGTCAGAGGTCAAGGTCAAACGTCAGAGGTCAAAGTCAAGGTCAAAGATCAGAGATCAAGATCATAGGTCAGAGGACAAGGTCAAATGTCAGAGAACAGAGGTCAAGGTCAAAGGTCAGAGGTCAAGGTCAAAGGTCAGAGGACAAGGTCAAAGGTAAGAGGTCAAAGGTCAAAGGTGAAAGGTGAAAGGTGAAAGGTCAAATTCAGATGTCAGAGGTCAAGGTCAAAGGTTAGAGGTCAAGGTCATAGGTCAAAGGTCAGAGGTCAAGGTCAATGGTCAGAGGTCAAGGTCAAAGGCCAGAGGACAGAGGACAAGGTCAAGGTCAAGGTCAAGGTCAAGGTCAAGGTAAAAGTCAAAGGTCAAAGGTCAAAGGTCAAAGGTCAAAGGTCAAAGGTCAAAGGTCAAAGGTCAGAGGTCAGAGGTCAAAGGTCAGAGGTCAAGGTCAAGGTCAAGGTCAAGGTCAAGGTCAAAGGTCAGAGGTCAAAGGTCAGAGGACAGAGGTCAAGGTCAAAGGTCAGAGGTCAAGGTCAAGGTCAAGGTCAAAGGTCAGAGGTCGAAGGTCAGAGGTCAAGGTCAAAGGTCAAAGGTTAGAGGTCAAGGTCAAAGTTCAAAGGTCAAAGGTCAAGGTCAAAGGCCAGCGGTCAAGGTCAATGTCAAGGTCAAGGTCAAAGGTCAAATGTCAGAGGTCAGAGGTCAAAGTTCCGAGGTCAAGGTCAAAGGTCAGAGGTCAAGGTCAAAGGTCAAAGGTCAAAGGTCAAAGGTCAAAGGTCAAAGGTCAAAGGTTAAAGGTCAAAGGTCAAAGGTCAAAGATCAGAAGTCAAAGGTCAGAGGTCAGAGGTCAGAGGTCAGAAGTCAGAGGTCAGAGGTCAAGGTCACGGTCAGAGGTCAAAAGTCAAAGGTCAAGGTCAAAGGTCAAATCTCAGAGGTCAGAGGTCAAGGTCAAAGGTTAGAGGTCAAGGTCAAAGGTCAAAGGTCAGAGGTCAAGGTCAAAGGTCAGAGGTCGAGGACAAAGGTTAGAGGTCAAGGTCAAAGGTCAAGGTCAAAGGTCAAGGTCAGAGGTCAAAGGTCAGTGGTCAAGGTCAAGGTCAAAGGTCAGAGGTCAAGGTCAAGGTCAAGGTCAAAGGTCAGAGGTCAAAGGTCAGAGGTCAAGGTCAAAGGTCAAAGGTTAGAGGTCAAGGTCAAAGTTCAAAGGTCAAAGGTCAAGGTCAAAGGCCAGCGGTCAAGGTCAAGGTCAAAGGTCAAATGTCAGAGGTCAGGGGTCAAAGTTCCGAGGTCAAGGTCAAAGGTCAGAGGTCAAGGTCAAAGGTCAAAGGTTAAAGGTGAAGGTGAAAGTTCAAAGGTCAGAGGTCAAGGTCAAAGGTCAAAGGTCAGAGGTCAGAGGTCAAGGTCAAAGGTCAGAGGTCAAAGGCCAGAGGTCAAAGATCAGAGATCAAGATCATAGGTCAGAGGACAAGGTCAAATGTCAGAGAACAGAGGTCAAGGTCAAAGGTCACAGGTCAAGGTCAAAGATCAGAGGACAAGGTCAAATGTCAGAGGTCAGAGGTCAAGGTCAAAGGTTAGAGGTCAAGGTCAAAGGTCAAACGTCAGAGGTAAGGTCAAAGGTCAAAGGTCAAAGGTCAAAGGTAAAGGGTCAAGGGTCAAAGGTCAAAGATAAAGGGTCAAGGGTCAAAGGTCAAAGGTCAGAGGTCAGAGGTCAGAGGTCAAGGTCAAAGGTCAAAGGTCAGAGGTCAGAGGTGAGAGGTCAAGGTCAAAGGTCAAAGGTCAAAGGTCAAGGTCAAAGGTAAGAGATCAAAGGTGAAAGGTGAAAGGTGAAAGGTGAAAGGTCAAATTCAGATGTCAGAGGTCAAGGTCAAAGGTTAGAGGTCAAGGTCATAGGTCAAAGGTCAGAGGTCAAGGTCAATGGTCAGAGGTCAAGGTCAAAGGCCAGAGGACAGAGGACAAGGTCAAGGTCAAGGTCAAGGTAAAGGTCAAAGGTCAAAGGTCAAAGGTCAAAGGTCAAAGGTCAAAGGTCAAAGGTCAAAGGTCAAAGGTCAAAGGTCAAAGGTCAGAGGTCAGAGGTCAAAGGTCAGAGGTCAAGGTCAAGGTCAAGGTCAAGGTCAAAGGTCAGAGGTCAAAGGTCAGAGGACAGAGGTCAAAGGTCAGAGGTCAAGGTCAAAGGTCAGAGGTCGAGGACAAAGGTCAGAGGTCAAGGTCAAAGGTCAGAGGTCAAGGTCAAGGTCAAAGGTCAGAGGTCAAAGGTCAGAGGTCAAAGGTCAGAGGTCAAAGGTCAGATGTCAGAGGTCAAGGTCAAAGGTCAAAGGTCAGAGGTCAGAGGTGAGAGGTCAAGGTCAAAGGTCAAAGGTCAAAGGTCAAGGTCAAAGGTAAGAGATCAAAGGTGAAAGGTGAAAGGTGAAAGGTGAAAGGTCAAATTCAGATGTCAGAGGTCAAGGTCAAAGGTTAGAGGTCAAGGTCATAGGTCAAAGGTCAGAGGTCAAGGTCAATGGTCAGAGGTCAAGGTCAAAGGCCAGAGGACAGAGGACAAGGTCAAGGTCAAGGTCAAGGTCAAGGTCAAGGTAAAGGTCAAAGGTCAAAGGTCAAAGGTCAAAGGTCAAAGGTCAAAGGTCAAAGGTCAAAGGTCAAAGGTCAAAGGTCAGAGGTCAGAGGTCAAAGGTCAGAGGTCAAGGTCAAGGTCAAGGTCAAGGTCAAAGGTCAGAGGTCAAAGGTCAGAGGACAGAGGTCAAAGGTCAGAGGTCAAGGTCAAAGGTCAGAGGTCGAGGACAAAGGTCAGAGGTCAAGGTCAAAGGTCAGAGGTCAAGGTCAAGGTCAAAGGTCAGAGGTCAAAGGTCAGATGTCAGAGGTCAAAGGTCAAAGGTCAAGGTCAAAGGTAAGAGGTCAAAGGTCAAAGGTGAAAGGTCAAATTCAGATGTCAGAGGTCAAGGTCAAAGGTTAGAGGTCAATGTCAAAGGTCAAAGGTCAGAGATCAAGGTCAAACGTCAGAAGTCAAGGTTAAGGTCAGAGGACAGAGGTCAAAGGTCAAAGATCAGAAGTCAAAGGTCAGAGGTCAGAGGTCAGAAGTCAGAGGACAGAGGTCAAGGTCACGGTCAGAGGTCAAAAGTCAAAGGTCAAGGTCAAAGGTCAAATCTCAGAGGTCAGAGGTCAAGGTCAAAGGTTAGAGGTCAAGGTCAAAGGTCAAGGTCAAAGGTCAAGGTCAGAGGTCAAAGGTCAGTGGTCAAGGTCAAGGTCAAAGGTCAGAGGTCAAGGTCAAGGTCAAGGTCAAAGGTCAGAGGTCAAAGGTCAGAGGTCAAAGGTCAGAGGTCAAGGTCAAAGGTCAAAGGTTAGAGGTCAAGGTCAAAGTTCAAAGGTCAAAGGTCAAGGTCAAAGGCCAGCGGTCAAGGTCAATGTCAAGGTCAAGGTCAAAGGTCAAATGTCAGAGGTCAGGGGTCAAAGTTCCGAGGTCAAGGTCAAAGGTCAGAGGTCAAGGTCAAAGGTCAAATGTCAGAGGTCAGGGGTCAAAGTTCCGAGGTCAAGGTCAAAGGTCAGAGGTCAAGGTCAAAGTTTAGAGGTCAAGGTCAAAGGTCAGAGGTCAAAGGTCAGAGGTCAAGGTCAAAGGTCAAAGGTTAGAGGTCAAGGTCAAAGGTCAGAGGTCAAGGTCAAGGTCAAAGGTCAAAGGTCAAAGTCAAGATCAAAAGTCAGAGTTCAAAGGTAAAAGGTGAATGGTAAAAGGTCAAATTCAGATGTCAGAGGTCAAGGTCAAATGTTAGAGGTCAAGGTCATAGGTCAAAGGTCAGAGGTCAAGGTCAAACGTCAGAGGTCAAAGTCAAGGTCAAAGATCAGAGATCAAGATCATAGGTCAGAGGACAAGGTCAAATGTCAGAGAACAGAGGTCAAGGTCAAAGGTCAGAGGTCAAGGTCAAAGGTCAGAGGACAAGGTCAAATGTCAGAGAACAGAGGTCAAGGTCAAAGGTCAGAGGTCAAGGTCAAAGGTCAGAGGACAAGGTCAAATGTCAGAGGTCAGAGGTCAAGGTCAAAGGTTAGAGGTCAAGGTCAAAGGTCAAACGTCAGAGGTAAGGACAAAGGTCAAAGGTCAAAGGTAAAGGGTCAAGGGTCAAAGGTCAAAGGTAAAGGGTCAAGGGTCAAAGGTCAAAGGTCAGAGGTCAGAGGTGAGGGGTCAAGGTCAAAGGTCAAAGGTCAGAGGTCAGAGGTGAGAGGTCAAGGTCAAAGGTCAAAGGTCAGATGTCAAGGTCAAAGGTCAAAGGTCAAGGTCAAAGGTAAGAGGTCAAAGGTCAAAGGTGAAAGGTGAAAGGTGAAAGGTCAAATTCAGATGTCAGAGGTCAAGGTCAAAGGTTAGAGGTCAAGGTCATAGGTCAAAGGTCAGAGGTCAAGGTCAATGGTCAGAGGTCAAGGTCAAAGGCCAGAGGACAGAGGACAAGGTCAAGGTCAAGGTAAAGGTCAAGGTCAAGGTAAAGGTCAAAGGTGAAAGGGCAAAGGTCAAAGGTCAAAGGTCAAAGGTCAAAGGTCAAAGGTCAAAGGTGAAGGTGAAAGTTCAAAGGTCAGAGGTCAAGGTCAAAGGTCAAAGGTCAGAGGTCAGAGGTCAAGGTCAAAGGTCAGAGGTCAAAGGCCAGAGGTCAGAGGTCAGAGGTCAAGGTCACGGTCAGAGGTCAAACGTCAAAGGTCAAGGTCAAAGGTCAAATCTCAGAGGTCAGAGGTCAAGGTCAAAGGTTAGAGGTCAAGATCAAAGGACAGAGGTCAGAGGACAAGGTCAGATGTCAGAGGTAAAGGTCAGAGGTCAGAGGTCAAGGTCAAAGGTCAAGGTCAAAGGTCAGAGGTCAAGGTCAAGGTCAAGGTCAAAGGTCAGAGGTCAAAGGTCAGAGGTCAAAGGTCAGAGGTCAAGGTCAAAGGTCAAAGGTTAGAGGTCAAGGTCAAAGTTCAAAGGTCATAGGTCAAGGTCAAAGGCCAGCGGTCAAGGTCAATGTCAAGGTCAAGGTCAAAGGTCAAATGTCAGAGGTCAGGGGTCAAAGTTCCGAGGTCAAGGTCAAAGGTCAGAGGTCAAGGTCAAAGGTCAAAGGTTAAAGGTGAAGGTGAAAGTTCAAAGGTCAGAGGTCAAGGTCAAAGGTCAAAGGTCAGAGGTCAGAGGTCAAGGTCAAAGGTCAGAGGTCAAAGGCCAGAGGTCAAAGATCAGAGATCAAGATCATAGGTCAGAGGACAAGGTCAAATGTCAGAGAACAGAGGTCAAGGTCAAAGGTCACAGGTCAAGGTCAAAGATCAGAGGACAAGGTCAAATGTCAGAGGTCAGAGGTCAAGGTCAAAGGTTAGAGGTCAAGGTCAAAGGTCAAACGTCAGAGGTAAGGTCAAAGGTCAAAGGTCAAAGGTCAAAGGTAAAGGGTCAAGGGTCAAAGGTCAAAGATAAAGGGTCAAGGGTCAAAGGTCAAAGGTCAGAGGTCAGAGGTCAGAGGTCAAGGTCAAAGGTCAAAGGTCAGAGGTCAGAGGTGAGAGGTCAAGGTCAAAGGTCAAAGGTCAAAGGTCAAGGTCAAAGGTAAGAGATCAAAGGTGAAAGGTGAAAGGTGAAAGGTGAAAGGTCAAATTCAGATGTCAGAGGTCAAGGTCAAAGGTTAGAGGTCAAGGTCATAGGTCAAAGGTCAGAGGTCAAGGTCAATGGTCAGAGGTCAAGGTCAAAGGCCAGAGGACAGAGGACAAGGTCAAGGTCAAGGTCAAGGTCAAGGTCAAGGTCAAGGTCAAGGTAAAGGTCAAAGGTCAAAGGTCAAAGGTCAAAGGTCAAAGGTCAAAGGTCAAAGGTCAAAGGTCAAAGGTCAAAGGTCAAAGGTCAAAGGTCAGAGGTCAGAGGTCAAAGGTCAGAGGTCAAGGTCAAGGTCAAGGTCAAGGTCAAAGGTCAGAGGTCAAAGGTCAGAGGACAGAGGTCAAAGGTCAGAGGTCAAGGTCAAAGGTCAGAGGTCGAGGACAAAGGTCAGAGGTCAAGGTCAAAGGTCAGAGGTCAAGGTCAAGGTCAAAGGTCAGAGGTCAAAGGTCAGAGGTCAAAGGTCAGATGTCAGAGGTCAAAGGTCAAAGGTCAAGGTCAAAGGTAAGAGGTCAAAGGTCAAAGGTGAAAGGTCAAATTCAGATGTCAGAGGTCAAGGTCAAAGGTTAGAGGTCAATGTCAAAGGTCAAAGGTCAGAGATCAAGGTCAAACGTCAGAAGTCAAGGTTAAGGTCAGAGGACAGAGGTCAAAGGTCAAAGATCAGAAGTCAAAGGTCAGAGGTCAGAGGTCAGAAGTCAGAGGACAGAGGTCAAGGTCACGGTCAGAGGTCAAAAGTCAAAGGTCAAGGTCAAAGGTCAAATCTCAGAGGTCAGAGGTCAAGGTCAAAGGTTAGAGGTCAAGGTCAAAGGTCAAGGTCAAAGGTCAAGGTCAGAGGTCAAAGGTCAGTGGTCAAGGTCAAGGTCAAAGGTCAGAGGTCAAGGTCAAGGTCAAGGTCAAAGGTCAGAGGTCAAAGGTCAGAGGTCAAAGGTCAGAGGTCAAGGTCAAAGGTCAAAGGTTAGAGGTCAAGGTCAAAGTTCAAAGGTCAAAGGTCAAGGTCAAAGGCCAGCGGTCAAGGTCAATGTCAAGGTCAAGGTCAAAGGTCAAATGTCAGAGGTCAGGGGTCAAAGTTCCGAGGTCAAGGTCAAAGGTCAGAGGTCAAGGTCAAAGGTCAAATGTCAGAGGTCAGGGGTCAAAGTTCCGAGGTCAAGGTCAAAGGTCAGAGGTCAAGGTCAAAGTTTAGAGGTCAAGGTCAAAGGTCAGAGGTCAAAGGTCAGAGGTCAAAGGTCAGAGGTCAAGGTCAAAGGTCAAAGGTTAGAGGTCAAGGTCAAAGGTCAGAGGTCAAGGTCAAGGTCAAAGGTCAGAGGTCAAGGTCAAAGGTCAAAGGTTAAAGGTGAAGGTGAAAGTTCAAAGGTCAGAGGTCAAGGTCAAAGGTCAAAGGTCAGAGGTCAGAGGTCAAGGTCAAAGGTCAGAGGTCAAAGGCCAGAGGTCAAAGATCAGAGATCAAGATCATAGGTCAGAGGACAAGGTCAAATGTCAGAGAACAGAGGTCAAGGTCAAAGGTCACAGGTCAAGGTCAAAGATCAGAGGACAAGGTCAAATGTCAGAGGTCAGAGGTCAAGGTCAAAGGTTAGAGGTCAAGGTCAATGGTCAAACGTCAGAGGTAAGGTCAAAGGTCAAAGGTCAAAGGTCAAAGGTAAAGGGTCAAGGGTCAAAGGTCAAAGATAAAGGGTCAAGGGTCAAAGGTCAAAGGTCAGAGGTCAGAGGTCAGAGGTCAAGGTCAAAGGTCAAAGGTCAGAGGTCAGAGGTCAGAGGTCAAGGTCAAAGGTCAAAGGTCAGAGGTCAGAGGTGAGAGGTCAAGGTCAAAGGTCAAAGGTCAAAGGTCAAGGTCAAAGGTAAGAGATCAAAGGTGAAAGGTGAAAGGTGAAAGGTGAAAGGTGAAAGGTGAAAGGTGAAAGGTCAAATTCAGATGTCAGAGGTCAAGGTCAAAGGTTAGAGGTCAAGGTCATAGGTCAAAGGTCAGAGGTCAAGGTCAATGGTCAGAGGTCAAGGTCAAAGGCCAGAGGACAGAGGACAAGGTCAAGGTCAAGGTCAAGGTCAAGGTCAAGGTCAAGGTCAAGGTAAAGGTCAAAGGTCAAAGGTCAAAGGTCAAAGGTCAAAGGTCAAAGGTCAAAGGTCAAAGGTCAAAGGTCAAAGGTCAAAGGTCAGAGGTCAGAGGTCAAAGGTCAGAGGTCAAGGTCAAGGTCAAGGTCACGGTCAAAGGTCAGAGGTCAAAGGTCAGAGGACAGAGGTCAAAGGTCAGAGGTCAAGGTCAAAGGTCAGAGGTCGAGGACAAAGGTCAGAGGTCAAGGTCAAAGGTAAGAGGTCAAAGGTCAAAGGTGAAAGGTCAAAGGTCAAAGGTCAAAGGTCAAAGGTCAAAGGTCAAAGGTCAAAGGTCAAAGGTCAAAGGTCAGAGGTCAGAGGTCAAAGGTCAGAGGTCAAGGTCAAGGTCAAGGTCACGGTCAAAGGTCAGAGGTCAAAGGTCAGAGGACAGAGGTCAAAGGTCAGAGGTCAAGGTCAAAGGTCAGAGGTCGAGGACAAAGGTCAGAGGTCAAGGTCAAAGGTAAGAGGTCAAAGGTCAAAGGTGAAAGGTCAAATTCAGATGTCAGAGGTCAAGGTCAAAGGTTAGAGGTCAATGTCAAAGGTCAAAGGTCAGAGATCAAGGTCAAACGTCAGAAGTCAAGGTTAAGGTCAGAGGACAGAGGTCAAAGGTCAAAGATCAGAGGTCAGGGGTCAAAGTTCCGAGGTCAAGGTCAAAGGTCAGAGGTCAAGGTCAAAGGTCAAATGTCAGAGGTCAGGGGTCAAAGTTCCGAGGTCAAGGTCAAAGGTCAGAGGTCAAGGTCAAAGTTTAGAGGTCAAGGTCAAAGGTCAGAGGTCAAAGGTCAGAGGTCAAGGTCAAAGGTCAAAGGTTAGAGGTCAAGGTCAAAGGTCAGAGGTCAAGGTCAAGGTCAAAGGTCAAAGGTCAAAGTCAAGATCAAAAGTCAGAGTTCAAAGGTAAAAGGTGAATGGTAAAAGATCAAATTCAGATGTCAGAGGTCAAGGTCAAATGTTAGAGGTCAAGGTCATAGGTCAAAGGTCAGAGGTCAAGGTCAAAGGTCAAAGGTCAGAGGTCAGAGGTGAGAGGTCAAGGTCAAAGGTCAAAGGTCAAAGGTCAAGGTCAAAGGTAAGAGATCAAAGGTGAAAGGTGAAAGGTGAAAGGTGAAAGGTGAAAGGTGAAAGGTCAAATTCAGATGTCAGAGGTCAAGGTCAAAGGTTAGAGGTCAAGGTCATAGGTCAAAGGTCAGAGGTCAAGGTCAATGGTCAGAGGTCAAGGTCAAAGGCCAGAGGACAGAGGACAAGGTCAAGGTCAAGGTCAAGGTCAAGGTCAAGGTAAAGGTCAAAGGTCAAAGGTCAAAGGTCAAAGGTCAAAGGTCAAAGGTCAAAGGTCAAAGGTCAAAGGTCAAAGGTCAAAGGTCAGAGGTCAGAGGTCAAAGGTCAGAGGTCAAGGTCAAGGTCAAGGTCACGGTCAAAGGTCAGAGGTCAAAGGTCAGAGGACAGAGGTCAAAGGTCAGAGGTCAAGGTCAAAGGTCAGAGGTCGAGGACAAAGGTCAGAGGTCAAGGTCAAAGGTCAGAGGTCAAGGTCAAGGTCAAAGGTCAGAGGTCAAAGGTCAGAGGTCAAAGGTCAGATGTCAGAGGTCAAAGGTCAAAGGTCAAGGTCAAAGGTAAGAGGTCAAAGGTCAAAGGTGAAAGGTCAAATTCAGATGTCAGAGGTCAAGGTCAAAGGTTAGAGGTCAATGTCAAAGGTCAAAGGTCAGAGATCAAGGTCAAACGTCAGAAGTCAAGGTTAAGGTCAGAGGACAGAGGTCAAAGGTCAAAGATCAGAAGTCAAAGGTCAGAGGTCAGAGGTCAGAAGTCAGAGGACAGAGGTCAAGGTCACGGTCAGAGGTCAAAAGTCAAAGGTCAAGGTCAAAGGTCAAATCTCAGAGGTCAGAGGTCAAGGTCAAAGGTTAGAGGTCAAGGTCAAAGGTCAAGGTCAAAGGTCAAGGTCAGAGGTCAAAGGTCAGTGGTCAAGGTCAAGGTCAAAGGTCAGAGGTCAAGGTCAAGGTCAAGGTCAAAGGTCAGAGGTCAAAGGTCAGAGGTCAAAGGTCAGAGGTCAAGGTCAAAGGTCAAAGGTTAGTGGTCAAGGTCAAAGTTCAAAGGTCAAAGGTCAAGGTCAAAGGCCAGCGGTCAAGGTCAATGTCAAGGTCAAGGTCAAAGGTCAAATGTCAGAGGTCAGGGGTCAAAGTTCCGAGGTCAAGGTCAAAGGTCAGAGGTCAAGGTCAAAGGTCAAATGTCAGAGGTCAGGGGTCAAAGTTCCGAGGTCAAGGTCAAAGGTCAGAGGTCAAGGTCAAAGTTTAGAGGTCAAGGTCAAAGGTCAGAGGTCAAAGGTCAGAGGTCAAAGGTCAGAGGTCAAAGGTCAGAGGTCAAGGTCAAAGGTCAAAGGTTAGAGGTCAAGGTCAAAGGTCAGAGGTCAAGGTCAAGGTCAAAGGTCAAAGGTCAAAGTCAAGATCAAAAGTCAGAGTTCAAAGGTAAAAGGTGAATGGTAAAAGATCAAATTCAGATGTCAGAGGTCAAGGTCAAATGTTAGAGGTCAAGGTCATAGGTCAAAGGTCAGAGGTCAAGGTCAAACGTCAGAGGTCAAAGTCAAGGTCAAAGATCAGAGATCAAGATCATAGGTCAGAGGACAAGGTCAAATGTCAGAGAACAGAGGTCAAGGTCAAAGGTCAGAGGTCAAGGTCAAAGGTCAGAGGACAAGGTCAAATGTCAGAGGTCAGAGGTCAAGGTCAAAGGTTAGAGGTCAAGGTCATAGGTCAAAGGTCAGAGGTCAAGGTCAAACGTCAGAGGTCAAAGTCAAGGTCAAAGATCAGAGATCAAGATCATAGGTCAGAGGACAAGGTCAAATGTCAGAGAACAGAGGTCAAGGTCAAAGGTCAGAGGTCAAGGTCAAAGGTCAGAGGACAAGGTCAAATGTCAGAGGTCAGAGGTCAAGGTCAAAGGTTAGAGGTCAAGGTCAAAGGTCAAACGTCAGAGGTAAGGACAAAGGTCAAAGGTCAAAGGTAAAGGGTCAAGGGTCAAATGTCAAAGGTAAAGGGTCAAGGGTCAAAGGTCAAAGGTCAGAGGTCAGAGGTGAGGGGTCAAGGTCAAAGGTCAAAGGTCAGAGGTCAGAGGTGAGAGGTCAAGGTCAAAGGTCAAAGGTCAGAGGTCAAGGTCAAAGGTCAAAGGTTAAAGGTGAAGGTGAAAGTTCAAAGGTCAGAGGTCAAGGTCAAAGGTCAAAGGTCAGAGGTCAGAGGTCAAGGTCAAAGGTCAGAGGTCAAAGGCCAGAGGTCAAAGATCAGAGATCAAGATCATAGGTCAGAGGACAAGGTCAAATGTCAGAGAACAGAGGTCAAGGTCAAAGGTCACAGGTCAAGGTCAAAGATCAGAGGACAAGGTCAAATGTCAGAGGTCAGAGGTCAAGGTCAAAGGTTAGAGGTCAAGGTCAAAGGTCAAACGTCAGAGGTAAGGTCAAAGGTCAAAGGTCAAAGGTCAAAGGTAAAGGGTCAAGGGTCAAGGGTCAAAGGTCAAAGATAAAGGGTCAAGGGTCAAAGGTCAAAGGTCAGAGGTCAGAGGTCAGAGGTCAAGGTCAAAGGTCAAAGGTCAGAGGTCAGAGGTGAGAGGTCAAGGTCAAAGGTCAAAGGTCAAAGGTCAAGGTCAAAGGTAAGAGATCAAAGGTGAAAGGTGAAAGGTGAAAGGTGAAAGGTGAAAGGTGAAAGGTCAAATTCAGATGTCAGAGGTCAAGGTCAAAGGTTAGAGGTCAAGGTCATAGGTCAAAGGTCAGAGGTCAAGGTCAATGGTCAGAGGTCAAGGTCAAAGGCCAGAGGACAGAGGACAAGGTCAAGGTCAAGGTCAAGGTCAAGGTCAAGGTAAAGGTCAAAGGTCAAAGGTCAAAGGTCAAAGGTCAAAGGTCAAAGGTCAAAGGTCAAAGGTCAAAGGTCAAAGGTCAAAGGTCAGAGGTCAGAGGTCAAAGGTCAGAGGTCAAGGTCAAGGTCAAGGTCAAGGTCAAAGGTCAGAGGTCAAAGGTCAGAGGACAGAGGTCAAAGGTCAGAGGTCAAGGTCAAAGGTCAGAGGTCGAGGACAAAGGTCAGAGGTCAAGGTCAAAGGTCAGAGGTCAAGGTCAAGGTCAAAGGTCAGAGGTCAAAGGTCAGAGGTCAAAGGTCAGATGTCAGAGGTCAAAGGTCAAAGGTCAAGGTCAAAGGTAAGAGGTCAAAGGTCAAAGGTGAAAGGTCAAATTCAGATGTCAGAGGTCAAGGTCAAAGGTTAGAGGTCAATGTCAAAGGTCAAAGGTCAGAGATCAAGGTCAAACGTCAGAAGTCAAGGTTAAGGTCAGAGGACAGAGGTCAAAGGTCAAAGATCAGAAGTCAAAGGTCAGAGGTCAGAGGTCAGAAGTCAGAGGACAGAGGTCAAGGTCACGGTCAGAGGTCAAAAGTCAAAGGTCAAGGTCAAAGGTCAAATCTCAGAGGTCAGAGGTCAAGGTCAAAGGTTAGAGGTCAAGGTCAAAGGTCAAGGTCAATGGTCAAGGTCAGAGGTCAAAGGTCAGTGGTCAAGGTCAAGGTCAAAGGTCAGAGGTCAAGGTCAAGGTCAAGGTCAAAGGTCAGAGGTCAAAGGTCAGAGGTCAAAGGTCAGAGGTCAAGGTCAAAGGTCAAAGGTTAGAGGTCAAGGTCAAAGTTCAAAGGTCAAAGGTCAAGGTCAAAGGCCAGCGGTCAAGGTCAATGTCAAGGTCAAGGTCAAAGGTCAAATGTCAGAGGTCAGGGGTCAAAGTTCCGAGGTCAAGGTCAAAGGTCAGAGGTCAAGGTCAAAGGTCAAATGTCAGAGGTCAGGGGTCAAAGTTCCGAGGTCAAGGTCAAAGGTCAGAGGTCAAGGTCAAAGTTTAGAGGTCAAGGTCAAAGGTCAGAGGTCAAAGGTTAGAGGTCAAAGGTCAGAGGTCAAAGGTCAGAGGTCAAGGTCAAAGGTTAGAGGTCAAGGTCAAAGGTCAGAGGTCAAGGTCAAGGTCAAAGGTCAAAGGTCAAAGTCAAGATCAAAAGTCAGAGTTCAAAGGTAAAAGGTGAATGGTAAAAGATCAAATTCAGATGTCAGAGGTCAAGGTCAAAGGTCAGAGGTCAAGGTCAAAGGTCAGAGGACAAGGTCAAATGTCAGAGGTCAGAGGTCAAGGTCAAAGGTTAGAGGTCAAGGTCATAGGTCAAAGGTCAGAGGTCAAGGTCAAACGTCAGAGGTCAAAGTCAAGGTCAAAGATCAGAGATCAAGATCATAGGTCAGAGGACAAGGTCAAATGTCAGAGAACAGAGGTCAAGGTCAAAGGTCAGAGGTCAAGGTCAAAGGTCAGAGGACAAGGTCAAATGTCAGAGGTCAGAGGTCAAGGTCAAAGGTTAGAGGTCAAGGTCAAAGGTCAAACGTCAGAGGTAAGGACAAAGGTCAAAGGTCAAAGGTAAAGGGTCAAGGGTCAAAGGTCAAAGGTAAAGGGTCAAGGGTCAAAGGTCAAAGGTCAGAGGTCAGAGGTGAGGGGTCAAGGTCAAAGGTCAAAGGTCAGAGGTCAGAGGTGAGAGGTCAAGGTCAAAGGTCAAAGGTCAGAGGTCAAGGTCAAAGGTCAAAGGTTAAAGGTGAAGGTGAAAGTTCAAAGGTCAGAGGTCAAGGTCAAAGGTCAAAGGTCAGAGGTCAGAGGTCAAGGTCAAAGGTCAGAGGTCAAAGGCCAGAGGTCAAAGATCAGAGATCAAGATCATAGGTCAGAGGACAAGGTCAAATGTCAGAGAACAGAGGTCAAGGTCAAAGGTCACAGGTCAAGGTCAAAGATCAGAGGACAAGGTCAAATGTCAGAGGTCAGAGGTCAAGGTCAAAGGTTAGAGGTCAAGGTCAAAGGTCAAACGTCAGAGGTAAGGTCAAAGGTCAAAGGTCAAAGGTCAAAGGTAAAGGGTCAAGGGTCAAAGGTCAAAGATAAAGGGTCAAGGGTCAAAGGTCAAAGGTCAGAGGTCAGAGGTCAGAGGTCAAGGTCAAAGGTCAAAGGTCAGAGGTGAGAGGTCAAGGTCAAAGGTCAAAGGTCAAAGGTCAAGGTCAAAGGTAAGAGATCAAAGGTGAAAGGTGAAAGGTGAAAGGTGAAAGGTGAAAGGTGAAAGGTGAAAGGTCAAATTCAGATGTCAGAGGTCAAGGTCAAAGGTTAGAGGTCAAGGTCATAGGTCAAAGGTCAGAGGTCAAGGTCAATGGTCAGAGGTCAAGGTCAAAGGCCAGAGGACAGAGGACAAGGTCAAGGTCAAGGTCAAGGTCAAGGTCAAGGTAAAGGTAAAGGTCAAAGGTCAAAGGTCAAAGGTCAAAGGTCAAAGGTCAAAGGTCAAAGGTCAAAGGTCAAAGGTCAAAGGTCAAAGGTCAGAGGTCAGAGGTCAAAGGTCAGAGGTCAAGGTCAAGGTCAAGGTCAAGGTCAAAGGTCAGAGGTCAAAGGTCAGAGGACAGAGGTCAAAGGTCAGAGGTCAAGGTCAAAGGTCAGAGGTCGAGGACAAAGGTCAGAGGTCAAGGTCAAAGGTCAGAGGTCAAGGTCAAGGTCAAAGGTCAGAGGTCAAAGGTCAGAGGTCAAAGGTCAGATGTCAGAGGTCAAAGGTCAAAGGTCAAGGTCAAAGGTAAGAGGTCAAAGGTCAAAGGTGAAAGGTCAAATTCAGATGTCAGAGGTCAAGGTCAAAGGTTAGAGGTCAATGTCAAAGGTCAAAGGTCAGAGATCAAGGTCAAACGTCAGAAGTCAAGGTTAAGGTCAGAGGACAGAGGTCAAAGGTCAAAGATCAGAAGTCAAAGGTCAGAGGTCAGAGGTCAGAAGTCAGAGGACAGAGGTCAAGGTCACGGTCAGAGGTCAAAAGTCAAAGGTCAAGGTCAAAGGTCAAATCTCAGAGGTCAGAGGTCAAGGTCAAAGGTTAGAGGTCAAGGTCAAAGGTCAAGGTCAAAGGTCAAGGTCAGAGGTCAAAGGTCAGTGGTCAAGGTCAAGGTCAAAGGTCAGAGGTCAAGGTCAAGGTCAAGGTCAAAGGTCAGAGGTCAAAGGTCAGAGGTCAAAGGTCAGAGGTCAAGGTCAAAGGTCAAAGGTCAGAGGTCAAGGTCAATGGTCAGAGGTCAAGGTCAAAGGCCAGAGGACAGAGGACAAGGTCAAGGTCAAGGTCAAGGTCAAGGTCAAGGTAAAGGTCAAAGGTCAAAGGTCAAAGGTCAAAGGTCAAAGGTCAAAGGTCAAAGGTCAAAGGTCAAAGGTCAAAGGTCAGAGGTCAGAGGTCAAAGGTCAGAGGTCAAGGTCAAGGTCAAGGTCAAGGTCAAAGGTCAGAGGTCAAAGGTCAGAGGACAGAGGTCAAAGGTCAAAGGTCAAGGTCAAAGGCCAGCGGTCAAGGTCAATGTCAAGGTCAAGGTCAAAGGTCAAATGTCAGAGGTCAGGGGTCAAAGTTCCGAGGTCAAGGTCAAAGGTCAGAGGTCAAGGTCAAAGGTCAAATGTCAGAGGTCAGGGGTCAAAGTTCCGAGGTCAAGGTCAAAGGTCAGAGGTCAAGGTCAAAGTTTAGAGGTCAAGGTCAAAGGTCAAAGGTCAGAGGTCAAGGTCAAAGGTCAAAGGTTAGAGGTCAAGGTCAAAGGTCAGAGGTCAAGGTCAAGGTCAAAGGTCAAAGGTCAAAGTCAAGATCAAAAGTCAGAGTTCAAAGGTAAAAGGTGAATGGTAAAAGATCAAATTCAGATGTCAGAGGTCAAGGTCAAATGTTCGAGGTCAAGGTCATAGGTCAAAGGTCAGAGGTCAAGGTCAAACGTCAGAGGTCAAAGTCAAGGTCAAAGATCAGAGATCAAGATCATAGGTCAGAGGACAAGGTCAAATGTCAGAGAACAGAGGTCAAGGTCAAAGGTCAGAGGTCAAGGTCAAAGGTCAGAGGACAAGGTCAAATGTCAGAGGTCAGAGGTCAAGGTCAAAGGTTAGAGGTCAAGGTCATAGGTCAAAGGTCAGAGGTCAAGGTCAAACGTCAGAGGTCAAAGTCAGGGTCAAAGATCAGAGATCAAGATCATAGGTCAGAGGACAAGGTCAAATGTCAGAGAACAGAGGTCAAGGTCAAAGGTCAGAGGTCAAGGTCAAAGGTCAGAGGACAAGGTCAAATGTCAGAGGTCAGAGGTCAAGGTCAAAGGTTAGAGGTCAAGGTCAAAGGTCAAACGTCAGAGGTAAGGACAAAGGTCAAAGGTCAAAGGTAAAGGGTCAAGGGTCAAAGGTCAAAGGTAAAGGGTCAAGGGTCAAAGGTCAAAGGTCAGAGGTCAGAGGTGAGGGGTCAAGGTCAAAGGTCAAAGGTCAGAGGTCAGAGGTCAGAGGTGAGAGGTCAAGGTCAAAGGTCAAAGGTCAGATGTCAAGGTCAAAGGTCAAAGGTCAAGGTCAAAGGTAAGAGGTCAAAGGTCAAAGGTGAAAGGTGAAAGGTGAAAGGTCAAATTCAGATGTCAGAGGTCAAGGTCAAAGGTTAGAGGTCAAGGTCATAGGTCAAAGGTCAGAGGTCAAGGTCAATGGTCAGAGGTCAAGGTCAAAGGCCAGAGGACAGAGGACAAGGTCAAGGTCAAGGTCAAGGTCAAGGTCAAGGTCAAGGTAAAGGTCAAAGGTGAAAGGGCAAAGGTCAAAGGTCAAAGGTCAAAGGTCAAAGGTCAAAGGTCAAAGGTGAAGGTGAAAGTTCAAAGGTCAGAGGTCAAGGTCAAAGGTCAAAGGTCAGAGGTCAGAGGTCAAGGTCAAAGGTCAGAGGTCAAAGGCCAGAGGTCAGAGGTCAGAGGTCAAGGTCACGGTCAGAGGTCAAACGTCAAAGGTCAAGGTCAAAGGTCAAATCTCAGAGGTCAGAGGTCAAGGTCAAAGGTTAGAGGTCAAGATCAAAGGACAGAGGTCAGAGGACAAGGTCAGATGTCAGAGGTAAAGGTCAAAGGTCAAAGGTCAGAGGTCAAGGTTAGAGGTTAGAGGTCAAGGTAAAAGGTCAGAGGTCAAGGTCAAAGGTCAAAGGTCAGAGGTCAAGGTCAAACGTCAGAGGTCAAAGTCAAGGTCAAAGATCAGAGATCAAGATCATAGGTCAGAGGACAAGGTCAAATGTCAGAGAACAGAGGTCAAGGTCAAAGGTCAGAGGTCAAGGTCAAAGGTCAGAGGACAAGGTCAAATGTCAGAGGTCAGAGGTCAAGGTCAAAGGTTTGAGGTCAAGGTCAAAGGTCAAACGTCAGAGGTAAGGTCAAAGGTCAAAGGTCAAAGGTAAAGGGTCAAGGGTCAAAGGTCAAAGGTAAAGGGTCAAGGGTCGAAGGTCAAAGGTCAGAGGTCAGAGGTGAGAGGTCAAAGGTCAGAGGTCAAGGTCAAAGGTCAAAGGTCAAGGTCAAGATCAAAAGTCAGAGTTCAAAGGTAAAAGGTGAATGGTAAAAGATCAAATTCAGATGTCAGAGGTCAAGGTCAAAGGTTAGAGGTCAAGGTCATAGGTCAAAGGTCAGAGGTCAAGGTCAATGGTCAGAGGTCAAGGTCAAAGGCCAGAGGACAGAGGACAAGGTCAAGGTCAAGGTCAAGGTCAAGGTAAAAGTCAAAGGTCAAAGGTCAAAGGTCAAAGGTCAAAGGTCAAAGGTCAAAGGTCAGAGGTCAGAGGTCAAAGGTCAGAGGTCAAGGTCAAGGTCAAGGTCAAGGTCAAGGTCAAAGGTCAGAGGTCAAAGGTCAGAGGACAGAGGTCAAGGTCAAAGGTCAGAGGTCAAGGTCAAGGTCAAGGTCAAAGGTCAGAGGTCGAAGGTCAGAGGTCAAGGTCAAAGGTCAAAGGTTAGAGGTCAAGGTCAAAGTTCAAAGGTCAAAGGTCAAGGTCAAAGGCCAGCGGTCAAGGTCAATGTCAAGGTCAAGGTCAAAGGTCAAATGTCAGAGGTCAGAGGTCAAAGTTCCGAGGTCAAGGTCAAAGGTCAGAGGTCAAGGTCAAAGGTCAAAGGTCAAAGGTCAAAGGTCAAAGGTCAAAGGTCAAAGGTTAAAGGTCAAAGGTCAAAGGTCAAAGATCAGAAGTCAAAGGTCAGAGGTCAGAGGTCAGAGGTCAGAAGTCAGAGGTCAGAGGTCAAGGTCACGGTCAGAGGTCAAAAGTCAAAGGTCAAGGTCAAAGGTCAAATCTCAGAGGTCAGAGGTCAAGGTCAAAGGTTAGAGGTCAAGGTCAAAGGTCAAAGGTCAGAGGTCAAGGTCAAAGGTCAGAGGTCGAGGACAAAGGTCAGAGGTCAAGGTCAAAGGTCAGAGGTCAAGGTCAAAGGTCAAAGGTTAAAGGTGAAGGTGAAAGTTCAAAGGTCAGAGGTCAAGGTCAAAGGTCAAAGGTCAGAGGTCAGAGGTCAAGGTCAAAGGTCAGAGGTCAAAGGCCAGAGGTCAAAAATCAGAGATCAAGATCATAGGTCAGAGGACAAGGTCAAATGTCAGAGAACAGAGGTCAAGGTCAAAGGTCACAGGTCAAGGTCAAAGATCAGAGGACAAGGTCAAATGTCAGAGGTCAGAGGTCAAGGTCAAAGGTTAGAGGTCAAGGTCAAAGGTCAAACGTCAGAGGTAAGGTCAAAGGTCAAAGGTCAAAGGTCAAAGGTAAAGGGTCAAGGGTCAAAGGTCAAAGATAAAGGGTCAAGGGTCAAAGGTCAAAGGTCAGAGGTCAGAGGTCAGAGGTCAAGGTCAAAGGTCAAAGGTCAGAGGTCAGAGGTGAGAGGTCAAGGTCAAAGGTCAAAGGTCAAAGGTCAAGGTCAAAGGTAAGAGATCAAAGGTGAAAGGTGAAAGGTGAAAGGTGAAAGGTCAAATTCAGATGTCAGAGGTCAAGGTCAAAGGTTAGAGGTCAAGGTCATAGGTCAAAGGTCAGAGGTCAAGGTCAATGGTCAGAGGTCAAGGTCAAAGGCCAGAGGACAGAGGACAAGGTCAAGGTCAAGGTCAAGGTCAAGGTCAAGGTCAAGGTAAAGGTCAAAGGTCAAAGGTCAAAGGTCAAAGGTCAAAGGTCAAAGGTCAAAGGTCAAAGGTCAAAGGTCAAAGGTCAGAGGTCAGAGGTCAAAGGTCAGAGGTCAAGGTCAAGGTCAAGGTCAAGGTCAAAGGTCAGAGGTCAAAGGTCAGAGGACAGAGGTCAAAGGTCAGAGGTCAAGGTCAAAGGTCAGAGGTCGAGGACAAAGGTCAGAGGTCAAGGTCAAAGGTCAGAGGTCAAGGTCAAAGTTTAGAGGTCAAGGTCAAAGGTCAGAGGTCAAAGGTCAGAGGTCAAAGGTCAGAGGTCAAGGTCAAAGGTCAAAGGTTAGAGGTCAAGGTCAAAGGTCAGAGGTCAAGGTCAAGGTCAAAGGTCAGAGGTCAAAGGTCAGAGGTCAAAGGTCAGATGTCAGAGGTCAAAGGTCAAAGGTCGAGGTCAAAGGTAAGAGGTCAAAGGTCAAAGGTGAAAGGTCAAATTCAGATGTCAGAGGTCAAGGTCAAAGGTTAGAGGTCAATGTCAACGGTCAAAGGTCAGAGATCAAGGTCAAACGTCAGAAGTCAAGGTTAAGGTCAGAGGACAGAGGTCAAAGGTCAAAGATCAGAAGTCAAAGGTCAGAGGTCAGAGGTCAGAAGTCAGAGGACAGAGGTCAAGGTCACGGTCAGAGGTCAAAAGTCAAAGGTCAAGGTCAAAGGTCAAATCTCAGAGGTCAGAGGTCAAGGTCAAAGGTTAGAGGTCAAGGTCAAAGGTCAAGGTCAAAGGTCAAGGTCAGAGGTCAAAGGTCAGTGGTCAAGGTCAAGGTCAAAGGTCAGAGGTCAAGGTCAAGGTCAAGGTCAAAGGTCAGAGGTCAAAGGTCAGAGGTCAAAGGTCAGAGGTCAAGGTCAAAGGTCAAAGGTTAGAGGTCAAGGTCAAAGTTCAAAGGTCAAAGGTCAAGGTCAAAGGCCAGCGGTCAAGGTCAATGTCAAGGTCAAGGTCAAAGGTCAAATGTCA
The DNA here is from genome assembly GCA_963971365.1 of Lasioglossum villosulum. Classification (NCBI taxonomy): domain Eukaryota; kingdom Metazoa; phylum Arthropoda; class Insecta; order Hymenoptera; family Halictidae; genus Lasioglossum; species Lasioglossum villosulum. The sequence continues at coordinate 23,159,270 of OZ020498.1, read as the reverse complement.
GAGGTCAGGGGTCAAAGTTCCGAGGTCAAGGTCAAAGGTCAGAGGTCAAGGTCAAAGGTCAAATGTCAGAGGTCAGGGGTCAAAGTTCCGAGGTCAAGGTCAAAGGTCAGAGGTCAAGGTCAAAGTTTAGAGTTCAAGGTCAAAGGTCAGAGGTCAAAGGTCAGAGGTCAAAGGTCAGAGGTCAAGGTCAAAGGTCAAAGGTTAGAGGTCAAGGTCAAAGGTCAGAGGTCAAGGTCAAGGTCAAAGGTCAAAGGTCAAAGTCAAGATCAAAAGTCAGAGTTCAAAGGTAAAAGGTGAATGGTAAAAGATCAAATTCAGATGTCAGAGGTCAAGGTCAAATGTTAGAGGTCAAGGTCATAGGTCAAAGGTCAGAGGTCAAGGTCAAACGTCAGAGGTCAAAGTCAAGGTCAAAGATCAGAGATCAAGATCATAGGTCAGAGGACAAGGTCAAATGTCAGAGAACAGAGGTCAAGGTCAAAGGTCAGAGGTCAAGGTCAAAGGTCAGAGGACAAGGTCAAATGTCAGAGGTCAGAGGTCAAGGTCAAAGGTTAGAGGTCAAGGTCAAAGGTCAAACGTCAGAGGTAAGGACAAAGGTCAAAGGTCAAAGGTAAAGGGTCAAGGGTCAAAGGTCAAAGGTAAAGGGTCAAGGGTCAAAGGTCAAAGGTCAGAGGTCAGAGGTGAGGGGTCAAGGTCAAAGGTCAAAGGTCAGAGGTCAGAGGTGAGAGGTCAAGGTCAAAGGTCAAAGGTCAGATGTCAAGGTCAAAGGTCAAAGGTCAAGGTCAAAGGTAAGAGGTCAAAGGTCAAAGGTGAAAGGTGAAAGGTGAAAGGTCAAATTCAGATGTCAGAGGTCAAGGTCAAAGGTTAGAGGTCAAGGTCATAGGTCAAAGGTCAGAGGTCAAGGTCAATGGTCAGAGGTCAAGGTCAAAGGCCAGAGGACAGAGGACAAGGTCAAGGTCAAGGTCAAGTCAAGGTCAAGGTCAAGGTAAAGGTCAAAGGTGAAAGGGCAAAGGTCAAAGGTCAAAGGTGAAGGTGAAAGTTCAAAGGTCAGAGGTCAAGGTCAAAGGTCAAAGGTCAGAGATCAAGGTCAAACGTCAGAAGTCAAGGTTAAGGTCAGAGGACAGAGGTCAAAGGTCAAAGATCAGAAGTCAAAGGTCAGAGGTCAGAGGTCAGAAGTCAGAGGACAGAGGTCAAGGTCACGGTCAGAGGTCAAAAGTCAAAGGTCAAGGTCAAAGGTCAAATCTCAGAGGTCAGAGGTCAAGGTCAAAGGTTAGAGGTCAAGGTCAAAGGTCAAGGTCAAAGGTCAAGGTCAGAGGTCAAAGGTCAGTGGTCAAGGTCAAGGTCAAAGGTCAGAGGTCAAGGTCAAGGTCAAGGTCAAAGGTCAGAGGTCAAAGGTCAGAGGTCAAAGGTCAGAGGTCAAGGTCATAGGTCAAAGGTCAGAGGTCAAGGTCAATGGTCAGAGGTCAAGGTCAAAGGCCAGAGGACAGAGGACAAGGTCAAGGTCAAGGTCAAGGTCAAGGTCAAGGTAAAGGTCAAAGGTCAAAGGTCAAAGGTCAAAGGTCAAAGGTCAAAGGTCAAAGGTCAAAGGTCAAAGGTCAAAGGTCAGAGGTCAGAGGTCAAAGGTCAGAGGTCAAGGTCAAGGTCAAGGTCAAGGTCAAAGGTCAGAGGTCAAAGGTCAGAGGACAGAGGTCAAAGGTCAGAGGTCAAGGTCAAAGGTCAGAGGTCGAGGACAAAGGTCAGAGGTCAAAGGTAAGAGGTCAAAGGTCAAAGGTGAAAGGTCAAATTCAGATGTCAGAGGTCTAGGTCAAAGGTTAGAGGTCAATGTCAACGGTCAAAGGTCAGAGATCAAGGTCAAACGTCAGAAGTCAAGGTTAAGGTCAGAGGACAGAGGTCAAAGGTCAAAGATCAGAAGTCAAAGGTCAGAGGTCAGAGGTCAGAAGTCAGAGGACAGAGGTCAAGGTCACGGTCAGAGGTCAAAAGTCAAAGGTCAAGGTCAAAGGTCAAATCTCAGAGGTCAGAGGTCAAGGTCAAAGGTTAGAGGTCAAGGTCAAAGGTCAAGGTCAAAGGTCAAGGTCAGAGGTCAAAGGTCAGTGGTCAAGGTCAAGGTCAAAGGTCAGAGGTCAAGGTCAAGGTCAAGGTCAAAGGTCAGAGGTCAAAGGTCAGAGGTCAAAGTTCAGAGGTCAAGGTCAAAGGTCAAAGGTTAGAGGTCAAGGTCAAAGTTCAAAGGTCAAAGGTCAAGGTCAAAGGCCAGCGGTCAAGGTCAATGTCAAGGTCAAGGTCAAAGGTCAAATGTCAGAGGTCAGGGGTCAAAGTTCCGAGGTCAAGGTCAAAGGTCAGAGGTCAAGGTCAAAGGTCAAATGTCAGAGGTCAGGGGTCAAAGTTCCGAGGTCAAGGTCAAAGGTCAGAGGTCAAGGTCAAAGTTTAGAGGTCAAGGTCAAAGGTCAGAGGTCAAAGGTCAGAGGTCAAAGGTCAGAGGTCAAGGTCAAAGGTCAAAGGTTAGAGGTCAAGGTCAAAGGTCAGAGGTCAAGGTCAAGGTCAAAGGTCAGAGGTCAAAGGTCAGAGGTCAAAGGTCAGATGTCAGAGGTCAAAGGTCAAAGGTCGAGGTCAAAGGTAAGAGGTCAAAGGTCAAAGGTGAAAGGTCAAATTCAGATGTCAGAGGTCAAGGTCAAAGGTTAGAGGTCAATGTCAACGGTCAAAGGTCAGAGATCAAGGTCAAACGTCAGAAGTCAAGGTTAAGGTCAGAGGACAGAGGTCAAAGGTCAAAGATCAGAAGTCAAAGGTCAGAGGTCAGAGGTCAGAAGTCAGAGGACAGAGGTCAAGGTCACGGTCAGAGGTCAAAAGTCAAAGGTCAAGGTCAAAGGTCAAATCTCAGAGGTCAGAGGTCAAGGTCAAAGGTTAGAGGTCAAGGTCAAAGGTCAAGGTCAAAGGTCAAGGTCAGAGGTCAAAGGTCAGTGGTCAAGGTCAAGGTCAAAGGTCAGAGGTCAAGGTCAAGGTCAAGGTCAAAGGTCAGAGGTCAAAGGTCAGAGGTCAAAGGTCAGAGGTCAAGGTCAAAGGTCAAAGGTTAGAGGTCAAGGTCAAAGTTCAAAGGTCAAAGGTCAAGGTCAAAGGCCAGCGGTCAAGGTCAATGTCAAGGTCAAGGTCAAAGGTCAAATGTCAGAGGTCAGGGGTCAAAGTTCCGAGGTCAAGGTCAAAGGTCAGAGGTCAAGGTCAAAGGTCAAATGTCAGAGGTCAGGGGTCAAAGTTCCGAGGTCAAGGTCAAAGGTCAGAGGTCAAGGTCAAAGTTTAGAGGTCAAGGTCAAAGGTCAGAGGTCAAAGGTCAGAGGTCAAAGGTCAGAGGTCAAGGTCAAAGGTCAAAGGTTAGAGGTCAAGGTCAAAGGTCAGAGGTCAAGGTCAAGGTCAAAGGTCAAAGGTCAAAGTCAAGATCAAAAGTCAGAGTTCAAAGGTAAAAGGTGAATGGTAAAAGATCAAATTCAGATGTCAGAGGTCAAGGTCAAATGTTAGAGGTCAAGGTCATAGGTCAAAGGTCAGAGGTCAAGGTCAAACGTCAGAGGTCAAAGTCAAGGTCAAAGATCAGAGATCAAGATCATAGGTCAGAGGACAAGGTCAAATGTCAGAGAACAGAGGTCAAGGTCAAAGGTCAGAGGTCAAGGTCAAAGGTCAGAGGACAAGGTCAAATGTCAGAGGTCAGAGGTCAAGGTCAAAGGTTAGAGGTCAAGGTCAAAGGTCAAACGTCAGAGGTAAGGACAAAGGTCAAAGGTCAAAGGTAAAGGGTCAAGGGTCAAAGGTCAAAGGTAAAGGGTCAAGGGTCAAAGGTCAAAGGTCAGAGGTCAGAGGTGAGGGGTCAAGGTCAAAGGTCAAAGGTCAGAGGTCAGAGGTGAGAGGTCAAGGTCAAAGGTCAAAGGTCAGATGTCAAGGTCAAAGGTCAAAGGTCAAGGTCAAAGGTAAGAGGTCAAAGGTCAAAGGTGAAAGGTGAAAGGTGAAAGGTCAAATTCAGATGTCAGAGGTCAAGGTCAAAGGTTAGAGGTCAAGGTCATAGGTCAAAGGTCAGAGGTCAAGGTCAATGGTCAGAGGTCAAGGTCAAAGGCCAGAGGACAGAGGACAAGGTCAAGGTCAAGGTCAAGGTAAAGGTCAAAGGTGAAAGGGCAAAGGTCAAAGGTCAAAGGTGAAGGTGAAAGTTCAAAGGTCAGAGGTCAAGGTCAAAGGTCAAAGGTCAGAGGTCAAGGTCAAAGGTCAGAGGTCAAAGGCCAGAGGTCAGAGGTCAGAGGTCAAGGTCACGGTCAGAGGTCAAACGTCAAAGGTCAAGGTCAAAGGTCAAATCTCAGAGGTCAGAGGTCAAGGTCAAAGGTTAGAGGTCAAGATCAAAGGACAGAGGTCAGAGGACAAGGTCAGATGTCAGAGGTAAAGGTCAAAGGTCAAAGGTCAGAGGTCAAGGTCAGAGGTTAGAGGTCAAGGTCAAAGGTCAGAGGTCAAGGTCAAAGGTCAAAGGTCAAGGTCAAGATCAAAAGTCAGAGTTCAAAGGTAAAAGGTCAAAGGTCAGAGGTCAGAGGTCAAGGTCAAAGGTCAGAGGTCAAAGGCCAGAGGTCAGAGGTCAAGGTCACGGTCAGAGGTCAAACGTCAAAGGTCAAGGTCAAAGGTCAAATCTCAGAGGTCAGAGGTCAAGGTCAAAGGTTAGAGGTCAAGATCAAAGGACAGAGGTCAGAGGACAAGGTCAGATGTCAGAGGTAAAGGTCAAAGGTCAAAGGTCAGAGGTCAAGGTCAGAGGTTAGAGGTCAAGGTCAAAGGTCAGAGGTCAAGGTCAAAGGTCAAAGGTCAAGGTCAAGATCAAAAGTCAGAGTTCAAAGGTAAAAGGTGAATGGTAAAAGATCAAATTCAGATGTCAGAGGTCAAGGTCAAATGTTAGAGGTCAAGGTCATAGGTCAAAGGTCAGAGGTCAAGGTCAAACGTCAGAGGTCAAAGTCAAGGTCAAAGATCAGAGATCAAGATCATAGGTCAGAGGACAAGGTCAAATGTCAGAGAACAGAGGTCAAGGTCAAAGGTCAGAGGTCAAGGTCAAAGGTCAGAGGACAAGGTCAAATGTCAGAGGTCAGAGGTCAAGGTCAAAGGTTAGAGGTCAAGGTAAAAGGTCAAACGTCAGAGGTAAGGTCAAAGGTCAAAGGTCAAAGGTAAAGGGTCAAGGGTCAAAGGTCAAAGGTAAAGGGTCAAGGGTCAAAGGTCAAAGGTAAAGGGTCAAGGGTCAAAGGTCAAAGGTCAGAGGTCAGAGGTGAGAGGTCAAGGTCAAAGGTCAAAGGTCAGAGGTCAGAGGTGAGAGGTCAAGGTCAAAGGTCAAAGGTCAGATGTCAAGGTCAAAGGTCAAAGGTCAAGGTCAAAGGTAAGAGGTCAAAGGTCAAAGGTGAAAGGTGAAAGGTGAAAGGTCAAATTCAGATGTCAGAGGTCAAGGTCAAAGGTTAGAGGTCAAGGTCAAAGGTTAGAGGTCAAGGTCAAAGGTCAGAGGTCAAGGTCAAAGGTCAGAGGAGAAGGTCAGATGTCAGAGGTCAAGGTCAAAGGTTAGAGGTCAAGGTCATAGGTCAAAGGTCAGAGGTCAAGGTCAATGGTCAGAGGTCAAAGGTCAGAGGTCAGAGGTCAAGGTCAAAGGTCAAAGGTTAGAGGTCAAGGTCAAAGGTCAAACGTCAGAGGTAAGGTCAAAGGACAAAGGTCAAAGGTAAAGGGTCAAGGTCAAAGGTCAAAGGTCAAAGGTCAAAGGTCAAAGGTCAAAGGTCAAAGGTCAAAGGTCAAAGGTCAAAGGTCAAAGGTCAAAGGTCAAAGGTCAAAGGTCAAAAGTCAAAGTTCAAAGGTCAGAGGTCAAGGTCAAAGGTCAAAGGTCAGACGTCAGAGGTCAAGGTCAAAGGTCAGAGGTCAAAGGCCAGAGGTCAGAGGTCAAGGTCACGGTCAGAGGTCAAAGGTCAAAGGTCAAGGTCAAAGGTCAAATCTCAGAGGTCAGACGTCAAGGTCAAAGGTTAGAGGTCAAGATCAAAGGACAGAGGTCAGAGGACAAGGTCAGATGTCAGAGGTAAAGGTCAAAGGTCAGAGGTCAAGGTCAAAGGTTAGAGGTCAAGGTCAAAGGTCAGAGGTCAAGGTCAAAGGTCAGAGGAGAAGGTCAGATGTCAGAGGTCAAGGTCAAAGGTTAGAGGTCAAGGTCATAGGTCAAAGGTCAGAGGTCAAGGTCAATGGTCAGAGGTCAAGGTCAAAGGCCAGAGGACAGAGGACAAGGTCATGGTCAAGGTCAAGGTCAAGGTCAAGGTCAAAGGTCAGAGGTCAAAGGTCAGAGGACAGAGGTCAAAGGTCAGAGGTCAAGGTCAAAGGTCAGAGGTCGAGGACAAAGGTCAGAGGTCAAGGTCAAAGGTCAGAGGTCAAGGTCAAGGTCAAAGGTCAGAGGTCAAAGGTCAGAGGTCAGAGGTCAAGGTCAAAGGTCAAAGGTCAAAGGTCAGACGTCAGAGGTCAAAGTCAAGGTCAAAGATCAGAGATCAAGATCATAGGTCAGAGGACAAGGTCAAATGTCAGAGAACAGAGGTCAAGGTCAAAGGTCAGAGGACAAGGTCAAATGTCAGAGGTCAGAGGTCAAGGTCAAAGGTTAGAGGTCAAGGTAAAAGGTCAAACGTCAGAGGTAAGGTCAAAGGTCAAAGGTCAAAGGTAAAGGGTCAAGGGTCAAAGGTCAAAGGTAAAGGGTCAAGGGTCAAAGGTCAAAGGTAAAGGGTCAAGGGTCAAAGGTCAAAGGTAAAGGGTCAAGGGTCAAAGGTCAAAGGTCAGAGGTCAGAGGTGAGGGGTCAAGGTCAAAGGTCAAAGGTCAGAGGTCAGAGGTGAGAGGTCAAGGTCAAAGGTCAAAGGTCAGATGTCAAGGTCAAAGGTCAAAGGTCAAGGTCAAAGGTAAGAGGTCAAAGGTCAAAGGTGAAAGGTGAAAGGTGAAAGGTCAAATTCAGATGTCAGAGGTCAAGGTCAAAGGTTAGAGGTCAAGGTCATAGGTCAAAGGTCAGAGGTCAAGGTCAATGGTCAGAGGTCAAGGTCAAAGGCCAGAGGACAGAGGACAAGGTCAAGGTCAAGGTCAAGTCAAGGTCAAGGTCAAGGTAAAGGTCAAAGGTGAAAGGGCAAAGGTCAAAGGTCAAAGGTGAAGGTGAAAGTTCAAAGGTCAGAGGTCAAGGTCAAAGGTCAAAGGTCAGAGGTCAGAGGTCAAGGTCAAAGGTCAGAGGTCAAAGGCCAGAGGTCAGAGGTCAGAGGTCAAGGTCACGGTCAGAGGTCAAACGTCAAAGGTCAAGGTCAAAGGTCAAATCTCAGAGGTCAGAGGTCAAGGTCAAAGGTTAGAGGTCAAGATCAAAGGACAGAGGTCAGAGGACAAGGTCAGATGTCAGAGGTAAAGGTCAAAGGTCAAAGGTCAGAGGTCAAGGTCAGAGGTTAGAGGTCAAGGTCAAAGGTCAGAGGTCAAGGTCAAAGGTCAAAGGTCAAGGTCAAGATCAAAAGTCAGAGTTCAAAGGTAAAAGGTCAAAGGTCAGAGGTCAGACGTCAAGGTCAAAGGTCAGAGGTCAAAGGCCAGAGGTCAGAGGTCAAGGTCACGGTCAGAGGTCAAACGTCAAAGGTCAAGGTCAAAGGTCAAATCTCAGAGGTCAGAGATCAAGGTCAAAGGTTAGAGGTCAAGATCAAAGGACAGAGGTCAGAGGACAAGGTCAGATGTCAGAGGTAAAGGTCAAAGGTCAAAGGTCAGAAGTCAAGGTCAGAGGTTAGAGGTCAAGGTCAAAGGTCAGAGGTCAAGGTCAAAGGTCAAAGGTCAAGGTCAAGATCAAAAGTCAGAGTTCAAAGGTAAAAGGTGAATGGTAAAAGATCAAATTCAGATGTCAGAGGTCAAGGTCAAATGTTAGAGGTCAAGGTCATAGGTCAAAGGTCAGAGGTCAAGGTCAAACGTCAGAGGTCAAAGTCAAGGTCAAAGATCAGAGATCAAGATCATAGGTCAGAGGACAAGGTCAAATGTCAGAGAACAGAGGTCAAGGTCAAAGGTCAGAGGTCAAGGTCAAAGGTCAGAGGACAAGGTCAAATGTCAGAGGTCAGAGGTCAAGGTCAAAGGTTAGAGGTCAAGGTAAAAGGTCAAACGTCAGAGGTAAGGTCAAAGGTCAAAGGTCAAAGGTAAAGGGTCAAGGGTCAAAGGTCAAAGGTAAAGGGTCAAGGGTCAAAGGTCAAAGGTAAAGGGTCAAGGGTCAAAGGTCAAAGGTAAAGGGTCAAGGGTCAAAGGTCAAAGGTCAGAGGTCAGAGGTGAGAGGTCAAGGTCAAAGGTCAAAGGTCAGAGGTCAGAGGTGAGAGGTCAAGGTCAAAGGTCAAAGGTCAGATGTCAAGGTCAAAGGTCAAAGGTCAAGGTCAAAGGTAAGAGGTCAAAGGTCAAAGGTGAAAGGTGAAAGGTGAAAGGTCAAATTCAGATGTCAGAGGTCAAGGTCAAAGGTTAGAGGTCAAGGTCATAGGTCAAAAGTCAGAGGTCAAGGTCAATGGTCAGAGGTCAAGGTCAAAGGCCAGAGGACAGAGGACAAGGTCAAGGTCAAGGTCAAGGTAAAAGTCAAAGGTCAAAGGTCAAAGGTCAAAGGTCAAAGGTCAAAGGTCAAAGGTCAGAGGTCAGAGGTCAAAGGTCAGAGGTCAAGGTCAAGGTCAAGGTCAAGGTCAAGGTCAAAGGTCAGAGGTCAAAGGTCAGAGGACAGAGGTCAAAGGTCAGAGGTCAAGGTCAAAGGTCAGAGGTCGAGGACAAAGGTCAGAGGTCAAGGTCAAAGGTCAGAGGTCAAGGTCAAGGTCAAAGGTCAGAGGTCAAAGGTCAGAGGTCAGAGGTCAAGGTCAAAGGTCAAAGGTTAGAGGTCAAGGTCAAAGGTCAAACGTCAGAGGTAAGGTCAAAGGACAAAGGTCAAAGGTAAAGGGTCAAGGTCAAAGGTCAAAGGTCAAAGGTCAAAGGTCAAAGGTCAAAGGTCAAAGGTCAAAGGTCAAAGGTCAAAGGTCAAAGGTCAAAGGTCAAAGGTCAAAGGTCAAAGGTCAAAGGTCAAAAGTCAAAGTTCAAAGGTCAGAGGTCAAGGTCAAAGGTCAAAGGTCAGACGTCAGAGGTCAAGGTCAAAGGTCAGAGGTCAAAGGCCAGAGGTCAGAGGTCAAGGTCACGGTCAGAGGTCAAAGGTCAAAGGTCAAGGTCAAAGGTCAAATCTCAGAGGTCAGACGTCAAGGTCAAAGGTTAGAGGTCAAGATCAAAGGACAGAGGTCAGAGGACAAGGTCAGATGTCAGAGGTAAAGGTCAAAGGTCAGAGGTCAAGGTCAAAGGTTAGAGGTCAAGGTCAAAGGTCAGAGGTCAAGGTCAAAGGTCAGAGGAGAAGGTCAGATGTCAGAGGTCAAGGTCAAAGGTTAGAGGTCAAGGTCATAGGTCAAAGGTCAGAGGTCAAGGTCAATGGTCAGAGGTCAAGGTCAAAGGCCAGAGGACAGAGGACAAGGTCATGGTCAAGGTCAAGGTCAAGGTCAAGGTCAAAGGTCAGAGGTCAAAGGTCAGAGGACAGAGGTCAAAGGTCAGAGGTCAAGGTCAAAGGTCAGAGGTCGAGGACAAAGGTCAGAGGTCAAGGTCAAAGGTCAGAGGTCAAGGTCAAGGTCAAAGGTCAGAGGTCAAAGGTCAGAGGTCAGAGGTCAAGGTCAAAGGTCAAAGGTCAAAGGTCAGACGTCAGAGGTCAAAGTCAAGGTCAAAGATCAGAGATCAAGATCATAGGTCAGAGGACAAGGTCAAATGTCAGAGAACAGAGGTCAAGGTCAAAGGTCAGAGGACAAGGTCAAATATCAGAGGTCAGAGGTCAAGGTCAAAGGTTAGAGGTCAAGGTAAAAGGTCAAACGTCAGAGGTAAGGTCAAAGGTCAAAGGTCAAAGGTAAAGGGTCAAGGGTCAAAGGTCAAAGGTAAAGGGTCAAGGGTCAAAGGTCAAAGGTAAAGGGTCAAGGGTCAAAGGTCAAAGGTCAGAGGTCAGAGGTGAGGGGTCAAGGTCAAAGGTCAAAGGTCAGAGGTCAGAGGTGAGAGGTCAAGGTCAAAGGTCAAAGGTCAGATGTCAAGGTCAAAGGTCAAAGGTCAAGGTCAAAGGTAAGAGGTCAAAGGTCAAAGGTGAAAGGTGAAAGGTGAAAGGTCAAATTCAGATGTCAGAGGTCAAGGTCAAAGGTTAGAGGTCAAGGTCATAGGTCAAAGGTCAGAGGTCAAGGTCAATGGTCAGAGGTCAAGGTCAAAGGCCAGAGGACAGAGGACAAGGTCAAGGTCAAGGTCAAGTCAAGGTCAAGGTCAAGGTAAAGGTCAAAGGTGAAAGGGCAAAGGTCAAAGGTCAAAGGTGAAGGTGAAAGTTCAAAGGTCAGAGGTCAAGGTCAAAGGTCAAAGGTCAGAGGTCAGAGGTCAAGGTCAAAGGTCAGAGGTCAAAGGCCAGAGGTCAGAGGTCAGAGGTCAAGGTCACGGTCAGAGGTCAAACGTCAAAGGTCAAGGTCAAAGGTCAAATCTCAGAGGTCAGAGGTCAAGGTCAAAGGTTAGAGGTCAAGATCAAAGGACAGAGGTCAGAGGACAAGGTCAGATGTCAGAGGTAAAGGTCAAAGGTCAAAGGTCAGAGGTCAAGGTCAGAGGTTAGAGGTCAAGGTCAAAGGTCAGAGGTCAAGGTCAAAGGTCAAAGGTCAAGGTCAAGATCAAAAGTCAGAGTTCAAAGGTAAAAGGTCAAAGGTCAGAGGTCAGAGGTCAAGGTCAAAGGTCAGAGGTCAAAGGCCAGAGGTCAGAGGTCAAGGTCACGGGCAGAGGTCAAACGTCAAAGGTCAAGGTCAAAGGTCAAATCTCAGAGGTCAGAGGTCAAGGTCAAAGGTTAGAGGTCAAGATCAAAGGACAGAGGTCAGAGGACAAGGTCAGATGTCAGAGGTAAAGGTCAAAGGTCAAAGGTCAGAGGTCAAGGTCAGAGGTTAGAGGTCAAGGTCAAAGGTCAGAGGTCAAGGTCAAAGGTCAAAGGTCAAGGTCAAGATCAAAAGTCAGAGTTCAAAGGTAAAAGGTGAATGGTAAAAGATCAAATTCAGATGTCAGAGGTCAAGGTCAAATGTTAGAGGTCAAGGTCATAGGTCAAAGGTTTGAGGTCAAGGTCAAACGTCAGAGGTCAAAGTCAAGGTCAAAGATCAGAGATCAAGATCATAGGTCAGAGGACAAGGTCAAATGTCAGAGAACAGAGGTCAAGGTCAAAGGTCAGAGGTCAAGGTCAAAGGTCAGAGGACAAGGTCAAATGTCAGAGGTCAGAGGTCAAGGTCAAAGGTTAGAGGTCAAGGTAAAAGGTCAAACGTCAGAGGTAAGGTCAAAGGTCAAAGGTCAAAGGTAAAGGGTCAAGGGTCAAAGGTCAAAGGTAAAGGGTCAAGGGTCAAAGGTCAAAGGTAAAGGGTCAAGGGTCAAAGGTCAAAGGTCAGAGGTCAGAGGTGAGAGGTCAAGGTCAAAGGTCAAAGGTCAGAGGTCAGAGGTGAGAGGTCAAGGTCAAAGGTCAAAGGTCAGATGTCAAGGTCAAAGGTCAAAGGTCAAGGTCAAAGGTAAGAGGTCAAAGGTCAAAGGTGAAAGGTGAAAGGTGAAAGGTCAAATTCAGATGTCAGAGGTCAAGGTCAAAGGTTAGAGGTCAAGGTCATAGGTCAAAAGTCAGAGGTCAAGGTCAATGGTCAGAGGTCAAGGTCAAAGGCCAGAGGACAGAGGACAAGGTCAAGGTCAAGGTCAAGGTAAAAGTCAAAGGTCAAAGGTCAAAGGTCAAAGGTCAAAGGTCAAAGGTCAAAGGTCAGAGGTCAGAGGTCAAAGGTCAGAGGTCAAGGTCAAGGTCAAGGTCAAGGTCAAGGTCAAAGGTCAGAGGTCAAAGGTCAGAGGACAGAGGTCAAAGGTCAGAGGTCAAGGTCAAAGGTCAGAGGTCGAGGACAAAGGTCAGAGGTCAAGGTCAAAGGTCAGAGGTCAAGGTCAAGGTCAAAGGTCAGAGGTCAAAGGTCAGAGGTCAGAGGTCAAGGTCAAAGGTCAAAGGTTAGAGGTCAAGGTCAAAGGTCAAACGTCAGAGGTAAGGTCAAAGGTCAAAGGTCAAAGGTAAAGGGTCAAGGTCAAAGGTCAAAGGTCAAAGGTCAAAGGTCAAAGGTCAAAGGTCAAAGGTCAAAGGTCAAAGGTCAAAGGTCAAAGGTCAAAGGTCAAAAGTCAAAGTTCAAAGGTCAGAGGTCAAGGTCAAAGGTCAAAGGTCAGACGTCAGAGGTCAAGGTCAAAGGTCAGAGGTCAAAGGCCAGAGGTCAGAGGTCAAGGTCACGGTCAGAGGTCAAAGGTCAAAGGTCAAGGTCAAAGGTCAAATCTCAGAGGTCAGACGTCAAGGTCAAAGGTTAGAGGTCAAGATCAAAGGACAGAGGTCAGAGGACAAGGTCAGATGTCAGAGGTAAAGGTCAAAGGTCAGAGGTCAAGGTCAAAGGTTAGAGGTCAAGGTCAAAGGTCAGAGGTCAAGGTCAAAGGTCAGAGGAGAAGGTCAGATGTCAGAGGTCAAGGTCAAAGGTTAGAGGTCAAGGTCATAGGTCAAAGGTCAGAGGTCAAGGTCAATGGTCAGAGGTCAAGGTCAAAGGCCAGAGGACAGAGGACAAGGTCATGGTCAAGGTCAAGGTCAAGGTCAAGGTCAAAGGTCAGAGGTCAAAGGTCAGAGGACAGAGGTCAAAGGTCAGAGGTCAAGGTCAAAGGTCAGAGGTCGAGGACAAAGGTCAGAGGTCAAGGTCAAAGGTCAGAGGTCAAGGTCAAGGTCAAAGGTCAGAGGTCAAAGGTCAGAGGTCAGAGGTCAAGGTCAAAGGTCAAAGGTCAAAGGTCAGACGTCAGAGGTCAAGGTCAAAGGTCAGAGGTCAAAGGCCAGAGGTCAAAGGCCAGAGGTCAGAGGTCAAGGTCACGGTCAGAGGTCAAAGGTCAAAGGTCAAGGTCAAAGGTCAAATCTCAGAGGTCAGAGGTCAAGGTCAAAGGTCAGAGGAGAAGGTCAGATGTCAGAGGTCAAGGTCAAAGGTTAGAGGTCAAGGTCATAGGTCAAAGGTCAGAGGTCAGAGGTGAGGGGTCAAGGTCAAAGGTCAAAGGTCAGAGATCAGAGGTGAGAGGTCAAGGTCAAAGGTCAAAGGTCAGATGTCAAGGTCAAAGGTCAAAGGTCAAGGTCAAAGGTAAGAGGTCAAAGGTCAAAGGTCAAAGGTCAAAGGTGAAGGTGAAAGTTCAAAGGTCAGAGGTCAAGGTCAAAGGTCAAAGGTCAGAGGTCAGAGGTCAAGGTCAAAGGTCAGAGGTCAAAGGCCAGAGGTCAGAGGTCAAGGTCAAGGTAAAGGTCAAAGGTCAAAGGTCAAAGGTCAAAGGTCAAAGGTGAAGGTGAAAGTTCAAAGGTCAGAGGTCAAGGTCAAAGGTCAAAGGTCAGAGGTCAGAGGTCAAGGTCAAAGGTCAGAGGTAAAAGGCCAGAGGTCAGAGGTCAAGGTCACGGTCAGAGGTCAAACGTCAAAGGTCAAGGTCAAAGGTCAAATCTCAGAGGTCAGAGGTCAAGGTCAAAGGTTAGAGGTCAATGTCAAAGGTCAAAGGTCAGAGATCAAGGTCAAACGTCAGAAGTCAAGGTCAAGGTCAGAGGACAGAGGTCAAGGTCAAGGTCAAAGGTCAAAGGTCAGAGGTCAGAGGTCAAAGGTCCAAGGTCAAGGTCAAACGACAGAGGTCAGAGGTCAAGGTCAAGGTAAAAGATCAGAGGTCGAGGACACAGATCAGAGGTCAAGGTCAAAGGTCAGAGGTCAAGGTCAAGGTCAAACGTCAGAGGTCAAAGGTCAGAGGTCAGAGGTCAAGGTCAAAGGTCAAAGGTTAAAGGTGAAGGTGAAAGTTCAAAGGTCAGAGGTCAAGGTCAAAGGTCAAAGGTCAGAGGTCAGATGTCAAGGTCAAAGGTCAAAGGTCAAAGGTCAAAGGTCAAAGGTCAAAGGTCAAAGGTCAAAGGTCAAAGGTCAAAGGTCAAAGGTCAAAGGTCAAAGGTCAAAGATCAGAAGTCAAAGGTCAAGGTCAAAGGCCAGCGGTCAAGGTCAATGTCAAGGTCAAGGTCAAAGGTCAAATGTCAGAGGTCAGAGGTCAAGGTCAAAGGTTAGAGGTAAAGGTCAAAGGTCAAGGTCAGAGGTCAAGGTCAAAGGTCAAAGGTCAAAGGTCAGAGGTCAGAGGTCAAGGTCAAAGGTCAGAGGTCAAAGGCCAGAGGTCAGAGGTCAAGGTCACGGTCAGAGGTCAAACGTCAAAGGTCAAGGTCAAAGGTCAAATCTCAGAGGTCAGAGGTCAAGGTCAAAGGTTAGAGGTCAAGATCAAAGGACAGAGGTCAGAGGACAAGGTCAGATGTCAGAGGTAAAGGTCAAAGGTCAAAGGTCAGAGGTCAAGGTCAGAGGTTAGAGGTCAAGGTCAAAGGTCAGAGGTCAAGGTCAAGATCAAAAGTCAGAGTTCAAAGGTAAAAGGTGAATGGTAAAAGATCAAATTCAGATGTCAGAGGTCAAGGTCAAATGTTAGAGGTCAAGGTCATAGGTCAAAGGTCAGAGGTCAAGGTCAAACGTCAGAGGTCAAAGTCAAGGTCAAAGATCAGAGATCAAGATCATAGGTCAGAGGACAAGGTCAAATGTCAGAGAACAGAGGTCAAGGTCAAAGGTCAGAGGTCAAGGTCAAAGGTCAGAGGACAAGGTCAAATGTCTGAGGTCAGAGGTCAAGGTCAAAGGTTAGAGGTCAAGGTCAAAGGTCAAACGTCAGAGGTAAGGTCAAAGGTCAAAGGTCAAAGGTAAAGGGTCAAGGGTCAAAGGTCAAAGGTAAAGGGTCAAGGGTCAAAGGTCAAAGGTCAAAGGTCAAAGGTCAAAGGTGAAGGTGAAAGTTCAAAGGTCAGAGGTCAAGGTCAAAGGTCAAAGGTCAGAGGTCAGAGGTCAAGGTCAAAGGTTAGAGGTCAAGATCAAAGGACAGAGGTCAGAGGACAAGGTCAGATGTCAGAGGTAAAGGTCAAAGGTCAGAGGTCAAGGTCAAAGGTTAGAGGTCAAGGTCAAATGTCAGAGGTCAGAGGTCAAGTTCAATGGTCAGAGGTCAAGGTCAAAGGCCAGAGGACAGAGGACAAGGTCAAGGTCAAGGTCAAGGTCAAGGTCAAGGTAAAGGTCAAAGGTCAAAGGTCAAAGGTCAAAGGTCAAAGGTCAAAGGTCAAAGGTCAAAGGTCAAAGGTCAAAGGTCAAAGGTCAAAGGTCAAAGGTGAAGGTGAAAGTTCAAAGGTCAGAGGTCAAGGTCAAAGGTCAGAGGTCAGAGGTCAAGGTCAAAGGTCAGAGGTCAAAGGCCAGAGGTCAGAGGTCAAGGTCACGGTCAGAGGTCAAACGTCAAAGGTCAAGGTCAAAGGTCAAATCTCAGAGGTCAGAGGTCAAGGTCAAAGGTTAGAGGTCAATGTCAAAGGTCAAAGGTCAGAGATCAAGGTCAAACGTCAGAAGTCAAGGTCAAGGTCAGAGGTCAAGGTCAAGGTCAAGGTCAAAGGTCAAAGGTCAGAGGTCAGAGGTCAAAGGTCCAAGGTCAAGGTCAAAGGTTAGAGGTCAAGGTCAAATGTCAGAGGTCAGAGGTCAAGGTCAAAGGTCAGAGGTCAAGGTCAAGGTCAAACGTCAGAGGTCAAAGGTCAGAGGTCAAGGTCAAAGGTCAAAGGTCAGAGGTCAGAGGTCAAGGTCAAAGGTCAGAGGTCAAAGGCCAGAGGTCAGAGGTCAAGGTCACGGTCAGAGGTCAAACGTCAAAGGTCAAGGTCAAAGGTCAAATCTCAGAGATCAGAGGTCAAGGTCAAAGGTTAGAGGTCAAGATCAAAGGACAGAGGTCAGAGGACAAGGTCAGATGTCAGAGGTAAAGGTCAAAGGTCAGAGGTCAAGGTCAAAGGTTAGAGGTCAAGGTCAAAGGTCAAAGGTCAAAGGTCAAAGGTCAAAGGTCAAAGGTCAAAGGTCAAAGGTCAAAGGTCAGAAGTCAAAGGTCAGAGGTCAGAGGTCAGAGGTCAGAAGTCAGAGATCAAGGTCACGGTCAGAGGTCAAAAGTCAAAGGTCAAGGTCAAAGGTCAAATCTCAGAGGTCAGAGGTCAAGGTCAAAGGTTAGAGGTCAAGATCAAAGGACAGAGGTCAGAGGACAAGGTCAGATGTCAGAGGTAAAGGTCAAAGGTCAGAGGTCAAGGTCAAAGGTTAGAGGTCAAGGTCAGAGGTCAAGGTCAAAGGTCAAAGGTTAGAGGTCAAGGTCAAAGTTCAAAGGTCAAAGGTCAAGGTCAAAGGCCAGCGGTCAAGGTCAATGTCAAGGTCAAGGTCAAAGGTCAAATGTCAGAGGTCAGGGGTCAAAGTTCCGAGGTCAAGGTCAAAGGTCAGAGGTCAAGGTCAAAGGTCAAAGGTCAAAGGTCAAAGGTCAAAGGTCAAAGGTCAAAGGTCAAAGGTCAAAGGTCAAAGGTCAAAGGTCAAAGGTCAAAGGTCAAAGGTCAAAGGTCAGAAGTCAAAGGTCAGAGGTCAGAGGTCAGAGGTCAGAAGTCAGAGGTCAAGGTCACGGTCAGAGGTCAAAAGTCAAAGGTCAAGGTCAAAGGTCAAATCTCAGAGGTCAGAGGTCAAGGTCAAAGTTTAGAGGTCAAGGTCAAAGGTCAAAGGTCAGAGGTCAAGGTCAAAGGTCAGAGGTCGAGGACAAAGGTCAGAGGTCAAGGTCAAAGGTCAGAGGTCAAGGTCAAAGGTCAAAGGTTAAAGGTGAAGGTGAAAGTTCAAAGGTCAGAGGTCAAGGTCAAAGGTCAAAGGTCAAAGGTCAGAGGTCAGAGGTCAAGGTCAAAGGTCAGAGGTCAAAGGCCAGAGGTCAGAGGTCAAGGTCACGGTCAGAGGTCAAACGTCAAAGGTCAAGGTCAAAGGTCAAATCTCAGAGGTCAGAGGTAAAGGTCAAAGGTCAAAGGTCAGAGGTCAAGGTCAGAGGTTAGAGGTCAAGGTCAAAGGTCAGAGGTCAAGGTCAAAGGTCAAAGGTCAAGGTCAAGATCAAAAGTCAGAGTTCAAAGGTAAAAGGTGAATGGTAAAAGATCAAATTCAGATGTCAGAGGTCAAGGTCAAATGTTAGAGGTCAAGGTCATAGGTCAAAGGTTTGAGGTCAAGGTCAAACGTCAGAGGTCAAAGTCAAGGTCAAAGATCAGAGATCAAGATCATAGGTCAGAGGACAAGGTCAAATGTCAGAGAACAGAGGTCAAGGTCAAAGGTCAGAGGTCAAGGTCAAAGGTCAGAGGACAAGGTCAAATGTCAGAGGTCAGAGGTCAAGGTAAAAGGTCAAACGTCAGAGGTAAGGTCAAAGGTCAAAGGTCAAAGGTAAAGGGTCAAGGGTCAAAGGTCAAAGGTAAAGGGTCAAGGGTCAAAGGTCAAAGGTAAAGGGTCAAGGGTCAAAGGTCAAAGGTCAGAGGTCAGAGGTGAGAGGTCAAGGTCAAAGGTCAAAGGTCAGAGGTCAGAGGTGAGAGGTCAAGGTCAAAGGTCAAAGGTCAGATGTCAAGGTCAAAGGTCAAAGGTCAAGGTCAAAGGTAAGAGGTCAAAGGTCAAAGGTGAAAGGTGAAAGGTGAAAGGTCAAATTCAGATGTCAGAGGTCAAGGTCAAAGGTTAGAGGTCAAGGTCATAGGTCAAAAGTCAGAGGTCAAGGTCAATGGTCAGAGGTCAAGGTCAAAGGCCAGAGGACAGAGGACAAGGTCAAGGTCAAGGTCAAGGTAAAAGTCAAAGGTCAAAGGTCAAAGGTCAAAGGTCAAAGGTCAAAGGTCAAAGGTCAGAGGTCAGAGGTCAAAGGTCAGAGGTCAAGGTC
Source organism: Lasioglossum villosulum (assembly GCA_963971365.1). Classification (NCBI taxonomy): domain Eukaryota; kingdom Metazoa; phylum Arthropoda; class Insecta; order Hymenoptera; family Halictidae; genus Lasioglossum; species Lasioglossum villosulum. The sequence continues at coordinate 23,141,488 of OZ020498.1, read as the reverse complement.
AAGGTCAAGGTCAAGGTCAAGGTCAAAGGTCAGAGGTCAAAGGTCAGAGGACAGAGGTCAAAGGTCAGAGGTCAAGGTCAAAGGTCAGAGGTCGAGGACAAAGGTCAGAGGTCAAGGTCAAAGGTCAGAGGTCAAGGTCAAGGTCAAAGGTCAGAGGTCAAAGGTCAGAGGTCAGAGGTCAAGGTCAAAGGTCAAAGGTTAGAGGTCAAGGTCAAAGGTCAAACGTCAGAGGTAAGGTCAAAGGTCAAAGGTCAAAGGTAAAGGGTCAAGGTCAAAGGTCAAAGGTCAAAGGTCAAAGGTCAAAGGTCAAAGGTCAAAGGTCAAAGGTCAAAGGTCAAAGGTCAAAGGTCAAAGGTCAAAGGTCAAAGGTCAAAAGTCAAAGTTCAAAGGTCAGAGGTCAAGGTCAAAGGTCAAAGGTCAGACGTCAGAGGTCAAGGTCAAAGGTCAGAGGTCAAAGGCCAGAGGTCAGAGGTCAAGGTCACGGTCAGAGGTCAAAGGTCAAAGGTCAAGGTCAAAGGTCAAATCTCAGAGGTCAGACGTCAAGGTCAAAGGTTAGAGGTCAAGATCAAAGGACAGAGGTCAGAGGACAAGGTCAGATGTCAGAGGTAAAGGTCAAAGGTCAGAGGTCAAGGTCAAAGGTTAGAGGTCAAGGTCAAAGGTCAGAGGTCAAGGTCAAAGGTCAGAGGAGAAGGTCAGATGTCAGAGGTCAAGGTCAAAGGTTAGAGGTCAAGGTCATAGGTCAAAGGTCAGAGGTCAAGGTCAATGGTCAGAGGTCAAGGTCAAAGGCCAGAGGACAGAGGACAAGGTCATGGTCAAGGTCAAGGTCAAGGTCAAGGTCAAAGGTCAGAGGTCAAAGGTCAGAGGACAGAGGTCAAAGGTCAGAGGTCAAGGTCAAAGGTCAGAGGTCGAGGACAAAGGTCAGAGGTCAAGGTCAAAGGTCAGAGGTCAAAGGCCAGAGGTCAGAGGTCAAGGTCAAGGTAAAGGTCAAAGGTCAAAGGTCAAAGGTCAAAGGTCAAAGGTGAAGGTGAAAGTTCAAAGGTCAGAGGTCAAGGTCAAAGGTCAAAGGTCAGAGGTCAGAGGTCAAGGTCAAAGGTCAGAGGTAAAAGGCCAGAGGTCAGAGGTCAAGGTCACGGTCAGAGGTCAAACGTCAAAGGTCAAGGTCAAAGGTCAAATCTCAGAGGTCAGAGGTCAAGGTCAAAGGTTAGAGGTCAATGTCAAAGGTCAAAGGTCAGAGATCAAGGTCAAACGTCAGAAGTCAAGGTCAAGGTCAGAGGACAGAGGTCAAGGTCAAGGTCAAAGGTCAAAGGTCAGAGGTCAGAGGTCAAAGGTCCAAGGTCAAGGTCATACGACAGAGGTCAGAGGTCAAGGTCAAGGTAAAAGATCAGAGGTCGAGGACACAGATCAGAGGTCAAGGTCAAAGGTCAGAGGTCAAGGTCAAGGTCAAACGTCAGAGGTCAAAGGTCAGAGGTCAGAGGTCAAGGTCAAAGGTCAAAGGTTAAAGGTGAAGGTGAAAGTTCAAAGGTCAGAGGTCAAGGTCAAAGGTCAAAGGTCAGAGGTCAGATGTCAAGGTCAAAGGTCAAAGGTCAAAGGTCAAAGGTCAAAGGTCAAAGGTCAAAGGTCAAAGGTCAAAGGTCAAAGGTCAAAGGTCAAAGGTCAAAGGTCAAAGATCAGAAGTCAAAGGTCAAGGTCAAAGGCCAGCGGTCAAGGTCAATGTCAAGGTCAAGGTCAAAGGTCAAATGTCAGAGGTCAGAGGTCAAGGTCAAAGGTTAGAGGTAAAGGTCAAAGGTCAAGGTCAGAGGTCAAGGTCAAAGGTCAAAGGTCAAAGGTCAGAGGTCAGAGGTCAAGGTCAAAGGTCAGAGGTCAAAGGCCAGAGGTCAGAGGTCAAGGTCACGGTCAGAGGTCAAACGTCAAAGGTCAAGGTCAAAGGTCAAATCTCAGAGGTCAGAGGTCAAGGTCAAAGGTTAGAGGTCAAGATCAAAGGACAGAGGTCAGAGGACAAGGTCAGATGTCAGAGGTAAAGGTCAAAGGTCAAAGGTCAGAGGTCAAGGTCAGAGGTTAGAGGTCAAGGTCAAAGGTCAGAGGTCAAGGTCAAGATCAAAAGTCAGAGTTCAAAGGTAAAAGGTGAATGGTAAAAGATCAAATTCAGATGTCAGAGGTCAAGGTCAAATGTTAGAGGTCAAGGTCATAGGTCAAAGGTCAGAGGTCAAGGTCAAACGTCAGAGGTCAAAGTCAAGGTCAAAGATCAGAGATCAAGATCATAGGTCAGAGGACAAGGTCAAATGTCAGAGAACAGAGGTCAAGGTCAAAGGTCAGAGGTCAAGGTCAAAGGTCAGAGGACAAGGTCAAATGTCTGAGGTCAGAGGTCAAGGTCAAAGGTTAGAGGTCAAGGTCAAAGGTCAAACGTCAGAGGTAAGGTCAAAGGTCAAAGGTCAAAGGTAAAGGGTCAAGGGTCAAAGGTCAAAGGTAAAGGGTCAAGGGTCAAAGGTCAAAGGTCAAAGGTCAAAGGTCAAAGGTGAAGGTGAAAGTTCAAAGGTCAGAGGTCAAGGTCAAAGGTCAAAGGTCAGAGGTCAGAGGTCAAGGTCAAAGGTTAGAGGTCAAGATCAAAGGACAGAGGTCAGAGGACAAGGTCAGATGTCAGAGGTAAAGGTCAAAGGTCAGAGGTCAAGGTCAAAGGTTAGAGGTCAAGGTCAAATGTCAGAGGTCAGAGGTCAAGTTCAATGGTCAGAGGTCAAGGTCAAAGGCCAGAGGACAGAGGACAAGGTCAAGGTCAAGGTCAAGGTCAAGGTCAAGGTAAAGGTCAAAGGTCAAAGGTCAAAGGTCAAAGGTCAAAGGTCAAAGGTCAAAGGTCAAAGGTCAAAGGTCAAAGGTCAAAGGTGAAGGTGAAAGTTCAAAGGTCAAGGTCAAAGGTCAAAGGTCAGAGGTCAGAGGTCAAAGGTCCAAGGTCAAGGTCAAAGGTTAGAGGTCAAGGTCAAATGTCAGAGGTCAGAGGTCAAGGTCAAAGGTCAGAGGTCAAGGTCAAGGTCAAACGTCAGAGGTCAAAGGTCAGAGGTCAAGGTCAAAGGTCAAAGGTCAGAGGTCAGAGGTCAAGGTCAAAGGTCAGAGGTCAAAGGCCAGAGGTCAGAGGTCAAGGTCACGGTCAGAGGTCAAACGTCAAAGGTCAAGGTCAAAGGTCAAATCTCAGAGATCAGAGGTCAAGGTCAAAGGTTAGAGGTCAAGATCAAAGGACAGAGGTCAGAGGACAAGGTCAGATGTCAGAGGTAAAGGTCAAAGGTCAGAGGTCAAGGTCAAAGGTTAGAGGTCAAGGTCAAAGGTCAAAGGTCAAAGGTCAAAGGTCAAAGGTCAAAGGTCAAAGGTCAAAGGTCAAAGGTCAAAGGTCAGAAGTCAAAGGTCAGAGGTCAGAGGTCAGAGGTCAGAAGTCAGAGGTCAAGGTCACGGTCAGAGGTCAAAAGTCAAAGGTCAAGGTCAAAGGTCAAATCTCAGAGGTCAGAGGTCAAGGTCAAAGGTTAGAGGTCAAGATCAAAGGACAGAGGTCAGAGGACAAGGTCAGATGTCAGAGGTAAAGGTCAAAGGTCAGAGGTCAAGGTCAAAGGTTAGAGGTCAAGGTCAGAGGTCAAGGTCAAAGGTCAAAGGTTAGAGGTCAAGGTCAAAGTTCAAAGGTCAAAGGTCAAGGTCAAAGGCCAGCGGTCAAGGTCAATGTCAAGGTCAAGGTCAAAGGTCAAATGTCAGAGGTCAGGGGTCAAAGTTCCGAGGTCAAGGTCAAAGGTCAGAGGTCAAGGTCAAAGGTCAAAGGTCAAAGGTCAAAGGTCAAAGGTCAAAGGTCAAAGGTCAAAGGTCAAAGGTCAAAGGTCAAAGGTCAAAGGTCAAAGGTCAAAGGTCAGAAGTCAAAGGTCAGAGGTCAGAGGTCAGAGGTCAGAAGTCAGAGGTCAAGGTCACGGTCAGAGGTCAAAAGTCAAAGGTCAAGGTCAAAGGTCAAATCTCAGAGGTCAGAGGTCAAGGTCAAAGTTTAGAGGTCAAGGTCAAAGGTCAAAGGTCAGAGGTCAAGGTCAAAGGTCAGAGGTCGAGGACAAAGGTCAGAGGTCAAGGTCAAAGGTCAGAGGTCAAGGTCAAAGGTCAAAGGTTAAAGGTGAAGGTGAAAGTTCAAAGGTCAGAGGTCAAGGTCAAAGGTCAAAGGTCAAAGGTCAGAGGTCAGAGGTCAAGGTCAAAGGTCAGAGGTCAAAGGCCAGAGGTCAGAGGTCAAGGTCACGGTCAGAGGTCAAACGTCAAAGGTCAAGGTCAAAGGTCAAATCTCAGAGGTCAGAGGTCAAGGTCAGAGGTTAGAGGTCAAGGTCAAAGGTCAGAGGTCAAGGTCAAGATCAAAAGTCAGAGTTCAAAGGTAAAAGGTGAATGGTAAAAGATCAAATTCAGATGTCAGAGGTCAAGGTCAAATGCTAGAGGTCAAGGTCATAGGTCAAAGGTCAGAGGTCAAGGTCAAACGTCAGAGGTCAAAGTCAAGGTCAAAGATCAGAGATCAAGATCATAGGTCAGAGGACAAGGTCAAATGTCAGAGAACAGAGGTCAAGGTCAAAGGTCAGAGGTCAAGGTCAAAGGTCAGAGGACAAGGTCAAATGTCAGAGGTCAGAGGTCAAGGTCAAAGGTTAGAGGTCAAGGTCAAAGGTCAAACGTCAGAGGTAAGGTCAAAGGTCAAAGGTCAAAGGTAAAGGGTCAAGGGTCAAAGGTCAAAGGTAAAGGGTCAAGGGTCAAAGGTCAAAGGTCAAAGGTCAAAGGTCAAAGGTGAAGGTGAAAGTTCAAAGGTCAGAGGTCAAGGTCAAAGGTCAAAGGTCAGAGGTCAGAGGTCAAGGTCAAAGGTTAGAGGTCAAGATCAAAGGACAGAGGTCAGAGGACAAGGTCAGATGTCAGAGGTAAAGGTCAAAGGTCAGAGGTCAAGGTCAAAGGTTAGAGGTCAAGGTCAAATGTCAGAGGTCAGAGGTCAAGGTCAATGGTCAGAGGTCAAGGTCAAAGGCCAGAGGACAGAGGACAAGGTCAAGGTCAAGGTCAAGGTCAAGGTAAAGGTCAAAGGTCAAAGGTCAAAGGTCAAAGGTCAAAGGTCAAAGGTCAAAGGTCAAAGGTCAAAGGTCAAAGGTCAAAGGTGAAGGTGAAAGTTCAAAGGTCAGAGGTCAAGGTCAAAGGTCAGAGGTCAGAGGTCAAGGTCAAAGGTCAGAGGTCAAAGGCCAGAGGTCAGAGGTCAAGGTCACGGTCAGAGGTCAAACGTCAAAGGTCAAGGTCAAAGGTCAAATCTCAGAGGTCAGAGGTCAAGGTCAAAGGTTAGAGGTCAATGTCAAAGGTCAAAGGTCAGAGATCAAGGTCAAACGTCAGAAGTCAAGGTCAAGGTCAGAGGTCAAGGTCAAGGTCAAGGTCAAAGGTCAAAGGTCAGAGGTCAGAGGTCAAAGGTCCAAGGTCAAGGTCAAAGGTTAGAGGTCAAGGTCAAATGTCAGAGGTCAGAGGTCAAGGTCAAAGGTCAGAGGTCAAGGTCAAGGTCAAACGTCAGAGGTCAAAGGTCAGAGGTCAAGGTCAAAGGTCAAAGGTCAGAGGTCAGAGGTCAAGGTCAAAGGTCAGAGGTCAAAGGCCAGAGGTCAGAGGTCATGGTCACGGTCAGAGGTCAAACGTCAAAGGTCAAGGTCAAAGGTCAAATCTCAGAGATCAGAGGTCAAGGTCAAAGGTTAGAGGTCAAGATCAAAGGACAGAGGTCAGAGGACAAGGTCAGATGTCAGAGGTAAAGGTCAAAGGTCAGAGGTCAAGGTCAAAGGTTAGAGGTCAAGGTCAAAGGTCAGAGGTCAGAGGTCAAGGTCAATGGTCAGAGGTCAAGGTCAAAGGCCAGAGGACAGAGGACAAGATCAAGGTCAAGGTCAAGGTCAAGGTCAAGGTCAAGGTCAAGGTCAAGGTCAAGGTAAAGGTCAAAGGTCAAAGGTCAAAGGTCAAAGGTCAAAGGTCAAAGGTGAAGGTGAAAGTTCAAAGGTCAGAGGTCAAGGTCAAAGGTCAAAGGTCAGAGGTCAGAGGTCAAGGTCAAAGGTCAGAGGTCAAAGGCCAGAGGTCAGAGGTCAAGGTCACGGTCAGAGGTCAAACGTCAAAGGTCAAGGTCAAAGGTCAAATCTCAGAGGTCAGAGGTCAAGGTCAAAGGTTAGAGGTCAATGTCAAAGGTCAAAGGTCAGAGATCAAGGTCAAACGTCAGAAGTCAAGGTCAAGGTCAGAGGACAGAGGTCAAGGTCAAGGTCAAAGGTCAAAGGTCAGAGGTCAGAGGTTAAAGGTCCAAGGTCAAGGTCAAACGACAGAGGTCAGAGGTCAAGGTCAAGGTAAAAGATCAGAGGTCGAGGACACAGATCAGAGGTCAAGGTCAAAGGTCAGAGGTCAAGGTCAAGGTCAAACGTCAGAGGTCAAAGGTCAGAGGTCAAGGTCAAAGGTCAAAGGTTAAAGGTGAAGGTGAAAGTTCAAAGGTCAGAGGTCAAGGTCAAAGGTCAAAGGTCAGAGGTCAGATGTCAAGGTCAAAGGTCAAAGGTCAAAGGTCAAAGGTCAAAGGTCAAAGGTCAAAGGTCAAAGGTCAAAGGTCAAAGGTCAAAGGTCAAAGGTCAAAGATCAGAAGTCAAAGGTCAGAGGTCAGAGGTCAGAAGTCAGAGGACAGAGGTCAAGGTCACGGTCAGAGGTCAAAAGTCAAAGGTCAAGGTCAAAGGTCAAATCTCAGAGGTCAGAGGTCAAGGTCAAAGGTTAGAGGTCAAGGTCAAAGGTCAAGGTCAGAGGTCAAAGGTCAGTGGTCAAGGTCAAGGTCAAGGTCAAGGTCAAGGTCAAGGTCAAAGGTCAGAGGTCAAAGGTCAGAGGTCAAGGTCAAAGGTCAAAGGTTAGAGGTCAAGGTCAAAGTTCAAAGGTCAAAGGTCAAGGTCAAAGGCCAGCGGTCAAGGTCAATGTCAAGGTCAAGGTCAAAGGTCAAATGTCAGAGGTCAGGGGTCAAAGTTCCGAGGTCAAGGTCAAAGGTCAGAGGTCAAGGTCAAAGGTCAAAGGTCAAAGGTCAAAGGTCAAAGGTCAAAGGTCAAAGGTCAAAGGTCAAAGGTCAAAGGTCAAAGGTCAGAAGTCAAAGGTCAGAGGTCAGAGGTCAGAGGTCAGAAGTCAGAGGTCAAGGTCACGGTCAGAGGTCAAAAGTCAAAGGTCAAGGTCAAAGGTCAAATCTCAGAGGTCAGAGGTCAAGGTCAAAGTTTAGAGGTCAAGGTCAAAGGTCAAAGGTCAGAGGTCAAGGTCAAAGGTCAGAGGTCGAGGACAAAGGTCAGAGGTCAAGGTCAAAGGCCAGAGGACAGAGGACAAGGTCAAGGTCAAGGTCAAGGTCAAGGTCAAGGTCAAGGTAAAGGTCAAAGGTCAAAGGTCAAAGGTCAAAGGTTAAAGGTGAAGGTGAAAGTTCAAAGGTCACAGGTCAAGGTCAAAGGTCAAAGGTCAGAGGTCAGAGGTCAAGGTCAAAGGTCAGAGGTCAAAGGCCAGAGGTCAGAGGTCAAGGTCACGGTCAGAGATCAAACGTCAAAGGTCAAGGTCAAAGGTCAAATCTCAGAGGTCAGAGGTCAAGCTCAAAGGTTAGAGGTCAAGATCAAAGGACAGAGGTCAGAGGTCAAGGTCAGAAGTTAGAGGTCAAGGTCAAAGGTCAGAGGTCAAGGTCAAGATCAAAAGTCAGAGTTCAAAGGTAAAAGGTGAATGGTAAAAGATCAAATTCAGATGTCAGAGGACAAGGTCAAATGTTAGAGGTCAAGGTCATAGGTCAAAGGTCAGAGGTCAAGGTCAAACGTCAGAGGTCAAAGTCAAGGTCAAAGATCAGAGATCAAGATCATAGGTCAGAGGACAAGGTCAAATGTCAGAGAACAGAGGTCAAGGTCAAAGGTCAGAGGTCAAGGTCAAAGGTCAGAGGACAAGATCAAATGTCAGAGGTCAGAGGTCAAGGTCAAAGGTTAGAGGTCAAGGTCAAAGGTCAAACGTCAGAGGTAAGGTCAAAGGTCAAAGGTCAAAGGTAAAGGGTCAAGGGTCAAAGGTCAAAGGTAAAGGGTCAAGGGTCAAAGGTCAAAGGTCAGAGGTCAGAGGTGAGGGGTCAAGGTCAAAGGTCAAAGGTCAGAGATCAGAGGTGAGAGGTCAAGGTCAAAGGTCAAAGGTCAGATGTCAAGGTCAAAGGTCAAAGGTCAAGGTCAAAGGTAAGAGGTCAAAGGTCAAAGGTCAAAGGTGAAAGGTGAAAGGTCAAATTCAGATGTCAGAGGTCAAGGTCAAAGGTTAGAGGTCAAGGTCATAGGTCAAAGGTCAGAGGTCAAGGTCAATGGTCAGAGGTCAAGGTCAAAGGCCAGAGGACAGAGGACAAGGTCAAGGTCAAGGTCAAGGTCAAGGTCAAGGTCAAGGTCAAGGTAAAGGTCAAAGGTCAAAGGGCAAAGGTCAAAGGTCAAAGGTCAAAGGTCAAAGGTCAAAGGTCAAAGGTGAAGGTGAAAGTTCAAAGGTCAGAGGTCAAGGTCAAAGGTCAAAGGTCAGAGGTTAGAGGTCAAGGTCAAAGGTCAGAGGTGAAGGTCAAAGGTCAAAGGTAAAGGTCAAGATCAAAAGTCAGAGTTCAAAGGTAAAAGGTGAATGGTAAAAGATCAAATTCAGATGTCAGAGGTCAAGGTCAAATGTTAGAGGTCAAGGTCATTGGTCAAAGGTCAGAGGTCAAGGTCAAACGTCAGAGGTCAAAGTCAAGGTCAAAGATCAGAGATCAAGATCATAGGTCAGAGGACAAGGTCAAATGTCAGAGAACAGAGGTCAAGGTCAAAGGTCAGAGGTCAAGGTCAAAGGTCAGAGGACAAGGTCAAATGTCAGAGGTCAGAGGTCAAGGTCAAAGGTTAGAGGTCAAGGTCAAAGGTCAAACGTCAGAGGTAAGGTCAAAGGTCAAAGGTCAAAGGTAAAGGGTCAAGGGTCAAAGGTCAAAGGTAAAGGGTCAAGGGTCAAAGGTCAAAGGTCAGAGGTCAGAGGTGAGAGGTCAGAGGTCAGAAGTCAGAGGACAGAGGTCAAGGTCACGGTCAGAGGTCAAAAGTCAAAGGTCAAGGTCAAAGGTCAAATCTCAGAGGTCAGAGGTCAAGGTCAAAGGTTAGAGGTCAAGGTCAAAGGTCAAGGTCAGAGGTCAAAGGTCAGTGGTCAAGGTCAAGGTCAAGGTCAAGGTCAAGGTCAAGGTCAAAGGTCAGAGGTCAAAGGTCAGAGGTCAAGGTCAAAGGTCAAAGGTTAGAGGTCAAGGTCAAAGTTCAAAGGTCAAAGGTCAAGGTCAAAGGCCAGCGGTCAAGGTCAATGTCAAGGTCAAGGTCAAAGGTCAAATGTCAGAGGTCAGGGGTCAAAGTTCCGAGGTCAAGGTCAAAGGTCAGAGGTCAAGGTCAAAGGTCAAAGGTCAAAGGTCAAAGGTCAAAGGTCAAAGGTCAAAGGTCAAAGGTCAAAGGTCAAAGGTCAAAGGTCAAAGGTCAAAGGTCAAAGGTCAAAGGTCAAAGGTCAGAAGTCAAAGGTCAGAGGTCAGAGGTCAGAGGTCAGAAGTCAGAGGTCAAGGTCACGGTCAGAGGTCAAAAGTCAAAGGTCAAGGTCAAAGGTCAAATCTCAGAGGTCAGAGGTCAAGGTCAAAGTTTAGAGGTCAAGGTCAAAGGTCAAAGGTCAGAGGTCAAGGTCAAAGGTCAGAGGTCGAGGACAAAGGTCAGAGGTCAAGGTCAAAGGTCAGAGGTCAAGGTCAAAGGTCAAAGGTTAAAGGTGAAGGTGAAAGTTCAAAGGTCAGAGGTCAAGGTCAAAGGTCAAAGGTCAGAGGTCAGAGGTCAAGGTCAAAGGTCAGAGGTCAAAGGCCAGAGGTCAGAGGTCAAGGTCACGGTCAGAGATCAAACGTCAAAGGTCAAGGTCAAAGGTCAAATCTCAGAGGTCAGAGGTCAAGCTCAAAGGTTAGAGGTCAAGATCAAAGGACAGAGGTCAGAGGTCAAGGTCAGAGGTTAGAGGTCAAGGTCAAAGGTCAGAGGTCAAGGTCAAGATCAAAAGTCAGAGTTCAAAGGTAAAAGGTGAATGGTAAAAGATCAAATTCAGATGTCAGAGGACAAGGTCAAATGTTAGAGGTCAAGGTCATAGGTCAAAGGTCAGAGGTCAAGGTCAAACGTCAGAGGTCAAAGTCAAGGTCAAAGATCAGAGATCAAGATCATAGGTCAGAGGACAAGGTCAAATGTCAGAGAACAGAGGTCAAGGTCAAAGGTCAGAGGTCAAGGTCAAAGGTCAGAGGACAAGATCAAATGTCAGAGGTCAGAGGTCAAGGTCAAAGGTTAGAGGTCAAGGTCAAAGGTCAAACGTCAGAGGTAAGGTCAAAGGTCAAAGGTCAAAGGTAAAGGGTCAAGGGTCAAAGGTCAAAGGTAAAGGGTCAAGGGTCAAAGGTCAAAGGTCAGAGGTCAGAGGTGAGGGGTCAAGGTCAAAGGTCAAAGGTCAGAGATCAGAGGTGAGAGGTCAAGGTCAAAGGTCAAAGGTCAGATGTCAAGGTCAAAGGTCAAAGGTCAAGGTCAAAGGTAAGAGGTCAAAGGTCAAAGGTCAAAGGTGAAAGGTGAAAGGTCAAATTCAGATGTCAGAGGTCAAGGTCAAAGGTTAGAGGTCAAGGTCATAGGTCAAAGGTCAGAGGTCAAGGTCAATGGTCAGAGGTCAAGGTCAAAGGCCAGAGGACAGAGGACAAGGTCAAGGTCAAGGTCAAGGTCAAGGTCAAGGTCAAGGTCAAGGTAAAGGTCAAAGGTCAAAGGGCAAAGGTCAAAGGTCAAAGGTCAAAGGTCAAAGGTCAAAGGTCAAAGGTGAAGGTGAAAGTTCAAAGGTCAGAGGTCAAGGTCAAAGGTCAAAGGTCAGAGGTTAGAGGTCAAGGTCAAAGGTCAGAGGTGAAGGTCAAAGGTCAAAGGTAAAGGTCAAGATCAAAAGTCAGAGTTCAAAGGTAAAAGGTGAATGGTAAAAGATCAAATTCAGATGTCAGAGGTCAAGGTCAAATGTTAGAGGTCAAGGTCATTGGTCAAAGGTCAGAGGTCAAGGTCAAACGTCAGAGGTCAAAGTCAAGGTCAAAGATCAGAGATCAAGATCATAGGTCAGAGGACAAGGTCAAATGTCAGAGAACAGAGGTCAAGGTCAAAGGTCAGAGGTCAAGGTCAAAGGTCAGAGGACAAGGTCAAATGTCAGAGGTCAGAGGTCAAGGTCAAAGGTTAGAGGTCAAGGTCAAAGGTCAAACGTCAGAGGTAAGGTCAAAGGTCAAAGGTCAAAGGTAAAGGGTCAAGGGTCAAAGGTCAAAGGTAAAGGGTCAAGGGTCAAAGGTCAAAGGTCAGAGGTCAGAGGTGAGAGGTCAGAGGTCAGAAGTCAGAGGACAGAGGTCAAGGTCACGGTCAGAGGTCAAAAGTCAAAGGTCAAGGTCAAAGGTCAAATCTCAGAGGTCAGAGGTCAAGGTCAAAGGTTAGAGGTCAAGGTCAAATGTCAGAGGTCAGAGGTCAAGGTCAAAGGTCAGAGGTCAAGGTCAAGGTCAAACGTCAGAGGTCAAAGGTCAGAGGTCAAGGTCAAAGGTCAAAGGTCAGAGGTCAGAGGTCAAGGTCAAAGGTCAGAGGTCAAAGGCCAGAGGTCAGAGGTCATGGTCACGGTCAGAGGTCAAACGTCAAAGGTCAAGGTCAAAGGTCAAATCTCAGAGATCAGAGGTCAAGGTCAAAGGTTAGAGGTCAAGATCAAAGGACAGAGGTCAGAGGACAAGGTCAGATGTCAGAGGTAAAGGTCAAAGGTCAGAGGTCAAGGTCAAAGGTTAGAGGTCAAGGTCAAAGGTCAGAGGTCAGAGGTCAAGGTCAATGGTCAGAGGTCAAGGTCAAAGGCCAGAGGACAGAGGACAAGATCAAGGTCAAGGTCAAGGTCAAGGTCAAGGTCAAGGTCAAGGTCAAGGTAAAGGTCAAAGGTCAAAGGTCAAAGGTCAAAGGTCAAAGGTCAAAGGTGAAGGTGAAAGTTCAAAGGTCAGAGGTCAAGGTCAAAGGTCAAAGGTCAGAGGTCAGAGGTCAAGGTCAAAGGTCAGAGGTCAAAGGCCAGAGGTCAGAGGTCAAGGTCACGGTCAGAGGTCAAACGTCAAAGGTCAAGGTCAAAGGTCAAATCTCAGAGGTCAGAGGTCAAGGTCAAAGGTTAGAGGTCAATGTCAAAGGTCAAAGGTCAGAGATCAAGGTCAAACGTCAGAAGTCAAGGTCAAGGTCAGAGGACAGAGGTCAAGGTCAAGGTCAAAGGTCAAAGGTCAGAGGTCAGAGGTTAAAGGTCCAAGGTCAAGGTCAAACGACAGAGGTCAGAGGTCAAGGTCAAGGTAAAAGATCAGAGGTCGAGGACACAGATCAGAGGTCAAGGTCAAAGGTCAGAGGTCAAGGTCAAGGTCAAACGTCAGAGGTCAAAGGTCAGAGGTCAAGGTCAAAGGTCAAAGGTTAAAGGTGAAGGTGAAAGTTCAAAGGTCAGAGGTCAAGGTCAAAGGTCAAAGGTCAGAGGTCAGATGTCAAGGTCAAAGGTCAAAGGTCAAAGGTCAAAGGTCAAAGGTCAAAGGTCAAAGGTCAAAGGTCAAAGGTCAAAGGTCAAAGGTCAAAGGTCAAAGATCAGAAGTCAAAGGTCAGAGGTCAGAGGTCAGAAGTCAGAGGACAGAGGTCAAGGTCACGGTCAGAGGTCAAAAGTCAAAGGTCAAGGTCAAAGGTCAAATCTCAGAGGTCAGAGGTCAAGGTCAAAGGTTAGAGGTCAAGGTCAAAGGTCAAGGTCAGAGGTCAAAGGTCAGTGGTCAAGGTCAAGGTCAAGGTCAAGGTCAAGGTCAAGGTCAAAGGTCAGAGGTCAAAGGTCAGAGGTCAAGGTCAAAGGTCAAAGGTTAGAGGTCAAGGTCAAAGTTCAAAGGTCAAAGGTCAAGGTCAAAGGCCAGCGGTCAAGGTCAATGTCAAGGTCAAGGTCAAAGGTCAAATGTCAGAGGTCAGGGGTCAAAGTTCCGAGGTCAAGGTCAAAGGTCAGAGGTCAAGGTCAAAGGTCAAAGGTCAAAGGTCAAAGGTCAAAGGTCAAAGGTCAAAGGTCAAAGGTCAAAGGTCAAAGGTCAAAGGTCAGAAGTCAAAGGTCAGAGGTCAGAGGTCAGAGGTCAGAAGTCAGAGGTCAAGGTCACGGTCAGAGGTCAAAAGTCAAAGGTCAAGGTCAAAGGTCAAATCTCAGAGGTCAGAGGTCAAGGTCAAAGTTTAGAGGTCAAGGTCAAAGGTCAAAGGTCAGAGGTCAAGGTCAAAGGTCAGAGGTCGAGGACAAAGGTCAGAGGTCAAGGTCAAAGGCCAGAGGACAGAGGACAAGGTCAAGGTCAAGGTCAAGGTCAAGGTCAAGGTCAAGGTAAAGGTCAAAGGTCAAAGGTCAAAGGTCAAAGGTTAAAGGTGAAGGTGAAAGTTCAAAGGTCACAGGTCAAGGTCAAAGGTCAAAGGTCAGAGGTCAGAGGTCAAGGTCAAAGGTCAGAGGTCAAAGGCCAGAGGTCAGAGGTCAAGGTCACGGTCAGAGATCAAACGTCAAAGGTCAAGGTCAAAGGTCAAATCTCAGAGGTCAGAGGTCAAGCTCAAAGGTTAGAGGTCAAGATCAAAGGACAGAGGTCAGAGGTCAAGGTCAGAAGTTAGAGGTCAAGGTCAAAGGTCAGAGGTCAAGGTCAAGATCAAAAGTCAGAGTTCAAAGGTAAAAGGTGAATGGTAAAAGATCAAATTCAGATGTCAGAGGACAAGGTCAAATGTTAGAGGTCAAGGTCATAGGTCAAAGGTCAGAGGTCAAGGTCAAACGTCAGAGGTCAAAGTCAAGGTCAAAGATCAGAGATCAAGATCATAGGTCAGAGGACAAGGTCAAATGTCAGAGAACAGAGGTCAAGGTCAAAGGTCAGAGGTCAAGGTCAAAGGTCAGAGGACAAGATCAAATGTCAGAGGTCAGAGGTCAAGGTCAAAGGTTAGAGGTCAAGGTCAAAGGTCAAACGTCAGAGGTAAGGTCAAAGGTCAAAGGTCAAAGGTAAAGGGTCAAGGGTCAAAGGTCAAAGGTAAAGGGTCAAGGGTCAAAGGTCAAAGGTCAGAGGTCAGAGGTGAGGGGTCAAGGTCAAAGGTCAAAGGTCAGAGATCAGAGGTGAGAGGTCAAGGTCAAAGGTCAAAGGTCAGATGTCAAGGTCAAAGGTCAAAGGTCAAGGTCAAAGGTAAGAGGTCAAAGGTCAAAGGTCAAAGGTGAAAGGTGAAAGGTCAAATTCAGATGTCAGAGGTCAAGGTCAAAGGTTAGAGGTCAAGGTCATAGGTCAAAGGTCAGAGGTCAAGGTCAATGGTCAGAGGTCAAGGTCAAAGGCCAGAGGACAGAGGACAAGGTCAAGGTCAAGGTCAAGGTCAAGGTCAAGGTCAAGGTCAAGGTAAAGGTCAAAGGTCAAAGGGCAAAGGTCAAAGGTCAAAGGTCAAAGGTCAAAGGTCAAAGGTCAAAGGTGAAGGTGAAAGTTCAAAGGTCAGAGGTCAAGGTCAAAGGTCAAAGGTCAGAGGTTAGAGGTCAAGGTCAAAGGTCAGAGGTGAAGGTCAAAGGTCAAAGGTAAAGGTCAAGATCAAAAGTCAGAGTTCAAAGGTAAAAGGTGAATGGTAAAAGATCAAATTCAGATGTCAGAGGTCAAGGTCAAATGTTAGAGGTCAAGGTCATTGGTCAAAGGTCAGAGGTCAAGGTCAAACGTCAGAGGTCAAAGTCAAGGTCAAAGATCAGAGATCAAGATCATAGGTCAGAGGACAAGGTCAAATGTCAGAGAACAGAGGTCAAGGTCAAAGGTCAGAGGTCAAGGTCAAAGGTCAGAGGACAAGGTCAAATGTCAGAGGTCAGAGGTCAAGGTCAAAGGTTAGAGGTCAAGGTCAAAGGTCAAACGTCAGAGGTAAGGTCAAAGGTCAAAGGTCAAAGGTAAAGGGTCAAGGGTCAAAGGTCAAAGGTAAAGGGTCAAGGGTCAAAGGTCAAAGGTCAGAGGTCAGAGGTGAGAGGTCAGAGGTCAGAAGTCAGAGGACAGAGGTCAAGGTCACGGTCAGAGGTCAAAAGTCAAAGGTCAAGGTCAAAGGTCAAATCTCAGAGGTCAGAGGTCAAGGTCAAAGGTTAGAGGTCAAGGTCAAAGGTCAAGGTCAGAGGTCAAAGGTCAGTGGTCAAGGTCAAGGTCAAGGTCAAGGTCAAGGTCAAGGTCAAGGTCAAAGGTCAGAGGTCAAAGGTCAGAGGTCAAGGTCAAAGGTCAAAGGTTAGAGGTCAAGGTCAAAGTTCAAAGGTCAAAGGTCAAGGTCAAAGGCCAGCGGTCAAGGTCAATGTCAAGGTCAAGGTCAAAGGTCAAATGTCAGAGGTCAGGGGTCAAAGTTCCGAGGTCAAGGTCAAAGGTCAGAGGTCAAGGTCAAAGGTCAAAGGTCAAAGGTCAAAGGTCAAAGGTCAAAGGTCAAAGGTCAAAGGTCAAAGGTCAAAGGTCAAAGGTCAAAGGTCAAAGGTCAAAGGTCAGAAGTCAAAGGTCAGAGGTCAGAGGTCAGAGGTCAGAAGTCAGAGGTCAAGGTCACGGTCAGAGGTCAAAAGTCAAAGGTCAAGGTCAAAGGTCAAATCTCAGAGGTCAGAGGTCAAGGTCAAAGTTTAGAGGTCAAGGTCAAAGGTCAAAGGTCAGAGGTCAAGGTCAAAGGTCAGAGGTCGAGGACAAAGGTCAGAGGTCAAGGTCAAAGGTCAGAGGTCAAGGTCAAAGGTCAAAGGTTAAAGGTGAAGGTGAAAGTTCAAAGGTCAGAGGTCAAGGTCAAAGGTCAAAGGTCAGAGGTCAGAGGTCAAGGTCAAAGGTCAGAGGTCAAAGGCCAGAGGTCAGAGGTCAAGGTCACGGTCAGAGATCAAACGTCAAAGGTCAAGGTCAAAGGTCAAATCTCAGAGGTCAGAGGTCAAGCTCAAAGGTTAGAGGTCAAGATCAAAGGACAGAGGTCAGAGGTCAAGGTCAGAGGTTAGAGGTCAAGGTCAAAGGTCAGAGGTCAAGGTCAAGATCAAAAGTCAGAGTTCAAAGGTAAAAGGTGAATGGTAAAAGATCAAATTCAGATGTCAGAGGACAAGGTCAAATGTTAGAGGTCAAGGTCATAGGTCAAAGGTCAGAGGTCAAGGTCAAACGTCAGAGGTCAAAGTCAAGGTCAAAGATCAGAGATCAAGATCATAGGTCAGAGGACAAGGTCAAATGTCAGAGAACAGAGGTCAAGGTCAAAGGTCAGAGGTCAAGGTCAAAGGTCAGAGGACAAGATCAAATGTCAGAGGTCAGAGGTCAAGGTCAAAGGTTAGAGGTCAAGGTCAAAGGTCAAACGTCAGAGGTAAGGTCAAAGGTCAAAGGTCAAAGGTAAAGGGTCAAGGGTCAAAGGTCAAAGGTAAAGGGTCAAGGGTCAAAGGTCAAAGGTCAGAGGTCAGAGGTGAGGGGTCAAGGTCAAAGGTCAAAGGTCAGAGATCAGAGGTGAGAGGTCAAGGTCAAAGGTCAAAGGTCAGATGTCAAGGTCAAAGGTCAAAGGTCAAGGTCAAAGGTAAGAGGTCAAAGGTCAAAGGTCAAAGGTGAAAGGTGAAAGGTCAAATTCAGATGTCAGAGGTCAAGGTCAAAGGTTAGAGGTCAAGGTCATAGGTCAAAGGTCAGAGGTCAAGGTCAATGGTCAGAGGTCAAGGTCAAAGGCCAGAGGACAGAGGACAAGGTCAAGGTCAAGGTCAAGGTCAAGGTCAAGGTCAAGGTCAAGGTAAAGGTCAAAGGTCAAAGGGCAAAGGTCAAAGGTCAAAGGTCAAAGGTCAAAGGTCAAAGGTCAAAGGTGAAGGTGAAAGTTCAAAGGTCAGAGGTCAAGGTCAAAGGTCAAAGGTCAGAGGTTAGAGGTCAAGGTCAAAGGTCAGAGGTGAAGGTCAAAGGTCAAAGGTAAAGGTCAAGATCAAAAGTCAGAGTTCAAAGGTAAAAGGTGAATGGTAAAAGATCAAATTCAGATGTCAGAGGTCAAGGTCAAATGTTAGAGGTCAAGGTCATTGGTCAAAGGTCAGAGGTCAAGGTCAAACGTCAGAGGTCAAAGTCAAGGTCAAAGATCAGAGATCAAGATCATAGGTCAGAGGACAAGGTCAAATGTCAGAGAACAGAGGTCAAGGTCAAAGGTCAGAGGTCAAGGTCAAAGGTCAGAGGACAAGGTCAAATGTCAGAGGTCAGAGGTCAAGGTCAAAGGTTAGAGGTCAAGGTCAAAGGTCAAACGTCAGAGGTAAGGTCAAAGGTCAAAGGTCAAAGGTAAAGGGTCAAGGGTCAAAGGTCAAAGGTAAAGGGTCAAGGGTCAAAGGTCAAAGGTCAGAGGTCAGAGGTGAGAGGTCAGAGGTCAGAAGTCAGAGGACAGAGGTCAAGGTCACGGTCAGAGGTCAAAAGTCAAAGGTCAAGGTCAAAGGTCAAATCTCAGAGGTCAGAGGTCAAGGTCAAAGGTTAGAGGTCAAGGTCAAAGGTCAAGGTCAGAGGTCAAAGGTCAGTGGTCAAGGTCAAGGTCAAGGTCAAGGTCAAGGTCAAGGTCAAAGGTCAGAGGTCAAAGGTCAGAGGTCAAGGTCAAAGGTCAAAGGTTAGAGGTCAAGGTCAAAGTTCAAAGGTCAAAGGTCAAGGTCAAAGGCCAGCGGTCAAGGTCAATGTCAAGGTCAAGGTCAAAGGTCAAATGTCAGAGGTCAGGGGTCAAAGTTCCGAGGTCAAGGTCAAAGGTCAGAGGTCAAGGTCAAAGGTCAAAGGTCAAAGGTCAAAGGTCAAAGGTCAAAGGTCAAAGGTCAAAGGTCAAAGGTCAAAGGTCAAAGGTCAAAGGTCAAAGGTCAAAGGTCAAAGGTCAAAGGTCAGAAGTCAAAGGTCAGAGGTCAGAGGTCAGAGGTCAGAAGTCAGAGGTCAAGGTCACGGTCAGAGGTCAAAAGTCAAAGGTCAAGGTCAAAGGTCAAATCTCAGAGGTCAGAGGTCAAGGTCAAAGTTTAGAGGTCAAGGTCAAAGGTCAAAGGTCAGAGGTCAAGGTCAAAGGTCAGAGGTCGAGGACAAAGGTCAGAGGTCAAGGTCAAAGGTCAGAGGTCAAGGTCAAAGGTCAAAGGTTAAAGGTGAAGGTGAAAGTTCAAAGGTCAGAGGTCAAGGTCAAAGGTCAAAGGTCAGAGGTCAGAGGTCAAGGTCAAAGGTCAGAGGTCAAAGGCCAGAGGTCAGAGGTCAAGGTCACGGTCAGAGATCAAACGTCAAAGGTCAAGGTCAAAGGTCAAATCTCAGAGGTCAGAGGTCAAGCTCAAAGGTTAGAGGTCAAGATCAAAGGACAGAGGTCAGAGGTCAAGGTCAGAGGTTAGAGGTCAAGGTCAAAGGTCAGAGGTCAAGGTCAAGATCAAAAGTCAGAGTTCAAAGGTAAAAGGTGAATGGTAAAAGATCAAATTCAGATGTCAGAGGACAAGGTCAAATGTTAGAGGTCAAGATCATAGGTCAAAGGTCAGAGGTCAAGGTCAAACGTCAGAGGTCAAAGTCAAGGTCAAAGATCAGAGATCAAGATCATAGGTCAGAGGACAAGGTCAAATGTCAGAGAACAGAGGTCAAGGTCAAAGGTCAGAGGTCAAGGTCAAAGGTCAGAGGACAAGATCAAATGTCAGAGGTCAGAGGTCAAGGTCAAAGGTTAGAGGTCAAGGTCAAAGGTCAAACGTCAGAGGTAAGGTCAAAGGTCAAAGGTCAAAGGTAAAGGGTCAAGGGTCAAAGGTCAAAGGTAAAGGGTCAAGGGTCAAAGGTCAAAGGTCAGAGGTCAGAGGTGAGGGGTCAAGGTCAAAGGTCAAAGGTCAGAGATCAGAGGTGAGAGGTCAAGGTCAAAGGTCAAAGGTCAGATGTCAAGGTCAAAGGTCAAAGGTCAAGGTCAAAGGTAAGAGGTCAAAGGTCAAAGGTCAAAGGTGAAAGGTGAAAGGTCAAATTCAGATGTCAGAGGTCAAGGTCAAAGGTTAGAGGTCAAGGTCATAGGTCAAAGGTCAGAGGTCAAGGTCAATGGTCAGAGGTCAAGGTCAAAGGCCAGAGGACAGAGGACAAGGTCAAGGTCAAGGTCAAGGTCAAGGTCAAGGTCAAGGTCAAGGTAAAGGTCAAAGGTCAAAGGGCAAAGGTCAAAGGTCAAAGGTCAAAGGTCAAAGGTCAAAGGTCAAAGGTCAAAGGTGAAGGTGAAAGTTCAAAGGTCAGAGGTCAAGGTCAAAGGTCAAAGGTCAGAGGTTAGAGGTCAAGGTCAAAGGTCAGAGGTGAAGGTCAAAGGTCAAAGGTAAAGGTCAAGATCAAAAGTCAGAGTTCAAAGGTAAAAGGTGAATGGTAAAAGATCAAATTCAGATGTCAGAGGTCAAGGTCAAATGTTAGAGGTCAAGGTCATTGGTCAAAGGTCAGAGGTCAAGGTCAAACGTCAGAGGTCAAAGTCAAGGTCAAAGATCAGAGATCAAGATCATAGGTCAGAGGACAAGGTCAAATGTCAGAGAACAGAGGTCAAGGTCAAAGGTCAGAGGTCAAGGTCAAAGGTCAGAGGACAAGGTCAAATGTCAGAGGTCAGAGGTCAAGGTCAAAGGTTAGAGGTCAAGGTCAAAGGTCAAACGTCAGAGGTAAGGTCAAAGGTCAAAGGTCAAAGGTAAAGGGTCAAGGGTCAAAGGTCAAAGGTAAAGGGTCAAGGGTCAAAGGTCAAAGGTCAGAGGTCAGAGGTGAGAGGTCAGAGGTCAGAAGTCAGAGGACAGAGGTCAAGGTCACGGTCAGAGGTCAAAAGTCAAAGGTCAAGGTCAAAGGTCAAATCTCAGAGGTCAGAGGTCAAGGTCAAAGGTTAGAGGTCAAGGTCAAAGGTCAAGGTCAGAGGTCAAAGGTCAGTGGTCAAGGTCAAGGTCAAGGTCAAGGTCAAGGTCAAGGTCAAGGTCAAAGGTCAGAGGTCAAAGGTCAGAGGTCAAGGTCAAAGGTCAAAGGTGAGAGGTCAAGGTCAAAGTTCAAAGGTCAAAGGTCAAGGTCAAAGGCCAGCGGTCAAGGTCAATGTCAAGGTCAAGGTCAAAGGTCAAATGTCAGAGGTCAGGGGTCAAAGTTCCGAGGTCAAGGTCAAAGGTCAGAGGTCAAGGTCAAAGGTCAAAGGTCAAAGGTCAAAGGTCAAAGGTCAAAGGTCAAAGGTCAAAGGTCAAAGGTCAAAGGTCAAAGGTCAAAGGTCAAAGGTCAAAGGTCAAAGGTCAAAGGTCAAAGGTCAGAAGTCAAAGGTCAGAGGTCAGAGGTCAAAGTTTAGAGGTCAAGGTCAAAGGTCAAAGGTCAGAGGTCAAGGTCAAAGGTCAGAGGTCGAGGACAAAGGTCAGAGGTCAAGGTCAAAGGTCAGAGGTCAAGGTCAAAGGTCAAAGGTTAAAGGTGAAGGTGAAAGTTCAAAGGTCAGAGGTCAAGGTCAAAGGTCAAAGGTCAGAGGTCAGAGGTCAAGGTCAAAGGTCAGAGGTCAAAGGCCAGAGGTCAGAGGTCAAGGTCACGGTCAGAGATCAAACGTCAAAGGTCAAGGTCAAAGGTCAAATCTCAGAGGTCAGAGGTCAAGCTCAAAGGTTAGAGGTCAAGATCAAAGGACAGAGGTCAGAGGTCAAGGTCAGAGGTTAGAGGTCAAGGTCAAAGGTCAGAGGTCAAGGTCAAGATCAAAAGTCAGAGTTCAAAGGTAAAAGGTGAATGGTAAAAGATCAAATTCAGATGTCAGAGGACAAGGTCAAATGTTAGAGGTCAAGATCATAGGTCAAAGGTCAGAGGTCAAGGTCAAACGTCAGAGGTCAAAGTCAAGGTCAAAGATCAGAGATCAAGATCATAGGTCAGAGGACAAGGTCAAATGTCAGAGAACAGAGGTCAAGGTCAAAGGTCAGAGGTCAAGGTCAAAGGTCAGAGGACAAGATCAAATGTCAGAGGTCAGAGGTCAAGGTCAAAGGTTAGAGGTCAAGGTCAAAGGTCAAACGTCAGAGGTAAGGTCAAAGGTCAAAGGTCAAAGGTAAAGGGTCAAGGGTCAAAGGTCAAAGGTAAAGGGTCAAGGGTCAAAGGTCAAAGGTCAGAGGTCAGAGGTGAGGGGTCAAGGTCAAAGGTCAAAGGTCAGAGATCAGAGGTGAGAGGTCAAGGTCAAAGGTCAAAGGTCAGATGTCAAGGTCAAAGGTCAAAGGTCAAGGTCAAAGGTAAGAGGTCAAAGGTCAAAGGTCAAAGGTGAAAGGTGAAAGGTCAAATTCAGATGTCAGAGGTCAAGGTCAAAGGTTAGAGGTCAAGGTCATAGGTCAAAGGTCAGAGGTCAAGGTCAATGGTCAGAGGTCAAGGTCAAAGGCCAGAGGACAGAGGACAAGGTCAAGGTCAAGGTCAAGGTCAAGGTCAAGGTCAAGGTAAAGGTCAAAGGTCAAAGGGCAAAGGTCAAAGGTCAAAGGTCAAAGGTCAAAGGTCAAAGGTCAAAGGTGAAGGTGAAAGTTCAAAGGTCAGAGGTCAAGGTCAAAGGTCAAAGGTCAGAGGTTAGAGGTCAAGGTCAAAGGTCAGAGGTGAAGGTCAAAGGTCAAAGGTAAAGGTCAAGATCAAAAGTCAGAGTTCAAAGGTAAAAGGTGAATGGTAAAAGATCAAATTCAGATGTCAGAGGTCAAGGTCAAATGTTAGAGGTCAAGGTCATTGGTCAAAGGTCAGAGGTCAAGGTCAAACGTCAGAGGTCAAAGTCAAGGTCAAAGATCAGAGATCAAGATCATAGGTCAGAGGACAAGGTCAAATGTCAGAGAACAGAGGTCAAGGTCAAAGGTCAGAGGTCAAGGTCAAAGGTCAGAGGACAAGGTCAAATGTCAGAGGTCAGAGGTCAAGGTCAAAGGTTAGAGGTCAAGGTCAAAGGTCAAACGTCAGAGGTAAGGTCAAAGGTCAAAGGTCAAAGGTAAAGGGTCAAGGGTCAAAGGTCAAAGGTAAAGGGTCAAGGGTCAAAGGTCAAAGGTCAGAGGTCAGAGGTGAGAGGTCAGAGGTCAGAAGTCAGAGGACAGAGGTCAAGGTCACGGTCAGAGGTCAAAAGTCAAAGGTCAAGGTCAAAGGTCAAATCTCAGAGGTCAGAGGTCAAGGTCAAAGGTTAGAGGTCAAGGTCAAAGGTCAAGGTCAGAGGTCAAAGGTCAGTGGTCAAGGTCAAGGTCAAGGTCAAGGTCAAGGTCAAGGTCAAAGGTCAGAGGTCAAAGGTCAGAGGTCAAGGTCAAAGGTCAAAGGTTAGAGGTCAAGGTCAAAGTTCAAAGGTCAAAGGTCAAGGTCAAAGGCCAGCGGTCAAGGTCAATGTCAAGGTCAAGGTCAAAGGTCAAATGTCAGAGGTCAGGGGTCAAAGTTCCGAGGTCAAGGTCAAAGGTCAGAGGTCAAGGTCAAAGGTCAAAGGTCAAAGGTCAAAGGTCAAAGGTCAAAGGTCAAAGGTCAAAGGTCAAAGGTCAAAGGTCAAAGGTCAAAGGTCAAAGGTCAAAGGTCAAAGGTCAAAGGTCAGAAGTCAAAGGTCAGAGGTCAGAGGTCAGAGGTCAGAAGTCAGAGGTCAAGGTCACGGTCAGAGGTCAAAAGTCAAAGGTCAAGGTCAAAGGTCAAATCTCAGAGGTCAGAGGTCAAGGTCAAAGTTTAGAGGTCAAGGTCAAAGGTCAAAGGTCAGAGGTCAAGGTCAAAGGTCAGAGGTCGAGGACAAAGGTCAGAGGTCAAGGTCAAAGGTCAGAGGTCAAGGTCAAAGGTCAAAGGTTAAAGGTGAAGGTGAAAGTTCAAAGGTCAGAGGTCAAGGTCAAAGGTCAAAGGTCAGAGGTCAGAGGTCAAGGTCAAAGGTCAGAGGTCAAAGGCCAGAGGTCAGAGGTCAAGGTCACGGTCAGAGATCAAACGTCAAAGGTCAAGGTCAAAGGTCAAATCTCAGAGGTCAGAGGTCAAGCTCAAAGGTTAGAGGTCAAGATCAAAGGACAGAGGTCAGAGGTCAAGGTCAGAGGTTAGAGGTCAAGGTCAAAGGTCAGAGGTCAAGGTCAAGATCAAAAGTCAGAGTTCAAAGGTAAAAGGTGAATGGTAAAAGATCAAATTCAGATGTCAGAGGACAAGGTCAAATGTTAGAGGTCAAGATCATAGGTCAAAGGTCAGAGGTCAAGGTCAAACGTCAGAGGTCAAAGTCAAGGTCAAAGATCAGAGATCAAGATCATAGGTCAGAGGACAAGGTCAAATGTCAGAGAACAGAGGTCAAGGTCAAAGGTCAGAGGTCAAGGTCAAAGGTCAGAGGACAAGATCAAATGTCAGAGGTCAGAGGTCAAGGTCAAAGGTTAGAGGTCAAGGTCAAAGGTCAAACGTCAGAGGTAAGGTCAAAGGTCAAAGGTCAAAGGTAAAGGGTCAAGGGTCAAAGGTCAAAGGTAAAGGGTCAAGGGTCAAAGGTCAAAGGTCAGAGGTCAGAGGTGAGGGGTCAAGGTCAAAGGTCAAAGGTCAGAGATCAGAGGTGAGAGGTCAAGGTCAAAGGTCAAAGGTCAGATGTCAAGGTCAAAGGTCAGATGTCAAGGTCAAAGGTCAAAGGTCAAGGTCAAAGGTAAGAGGTCAAAGGTCAAAGGTCAAAGGTGAAAGGTGAAAGGTCAAATTCAGATGTCAGAGGTCAAGGTCAAAGGTTAGAGGTCAAGGTCATAGGTCAAAGGTCAGAGGTCAAGGTCAATGGTCAGAGGTCAAGGTCAAAGGCCAGAGGACAGAGGACAAGGTCAAGGTCAAGGTCAAGGTCAAGGTCAAGGTCAAGGTAAAGGTCAAAGGTCAAAGGGCAAAGGTCAAAGGTCAAAGGTCAAAGGTCAAAGGTCAAAGGTCAAAGGTGAAGGTGAAAGTTCAAAGGTCAGAGGTCAAGGTCAAAGGTCAAAGGTCAGAGGTTAGAGGTCAAGGTCAAAGGTCAGAGGTGAAGGTCAAAGGTCAAAGGTAAAGGTCAAGATCAAAAGTCAGAGTTCAAAGGTAAAAGGTGAATGGTAAAAGATCAAATTCAGATGTCAGAGGTCAAGGTCAAATGTTAGAGGTCAAGGTCATTGGTCAAAGGTCAGAGGTCAAGGTCAAACGTCAGAGGTCAAAGTCAAGGTCAAAGATCAGAGATCAAGATCATAGGTCAGAGGACAAGGTCAAATGTCAGAGAACAGAGGTCAAGGTCAAAGGTCAGAGGTCAAGGTCAAAGGTCAGAGGACAAGGTCAAATGTCAGAGGTCAGAGGTCAAGGTCAAAGGTTAGAGGTCAAGGTCAAAGGTCAAACGTCAGAGGTAAGGTCAAAGGTCAAAGGTCAAAGGTAAAGGGTCAAGGGTCAAAGGTCAAAGGTAAAGGGTCAAGGGTCAAAGGTCAAAGGTCAGAGGTCAGAGGTGAGAGGTCAAGGTCAGAGGTCAGAGGTCAGAGGTCAAGGTCAAAGGTCAAAGGTCAAAGGTCAAAGGTCAAAGGTCAAAGGTCAAAGGTCAAAGGTCAAAGGTCAAAGGTCAAAGGTCAAAGGTCAAAGTTCAAAGGTCAGAGGTCAAGGTCAAAGGTCAAAGGTCAGACGTCAGAGGTCAAGGTCAAAGGTGAGAGGTCAAAGGCCAGAGGTCAGAGGTCAAGGTCACGGTCAGAGGTCAAAGGTCAAAGGTCAAGGCCAAAGGTCAAATCTCAGAGGTCAGAGGTCAAGGTCAAAGGTTAGAGGTCAAGATCAAAGGACAGAGGTCAGAGGACAAGGTCAGATGTCAGAGGTAAAGGTCAAAGGTCAAAGGTCAGAGGTCAAGGTCAAAGGTTAGAGGTCAAGGTCAAAGGTCAGAGGTCGAGGACAAAGGTCAGAGGTCAAGGTCAAAGGTCAGAGTTCAAGGTCAAGGTCAAAGGTCAGAGGTCAAAGGTCAGAGGTCAAGGTCAAAGGTCAAAGGTTAAAGGTGAAGGTGAAAGTTCAAAGGTCAGAGGTCAAGGTCAAAGGTCAAAGGTCAGAGGTCAGAGGTCAAGGTCAAAGGTCAGAGGTCAAAGGCCAGAGGTCAGAGGTCAAGGTCACGGTCAGAGGTCAAACGTCAAAGGTCAAGGTCAAAGGTCAAATCTCAGAGGTCAGAGGTCAAGGTCAAAGGTTAGAGGTCAAGATCAAAGGACAGAGGTCAGAGGACAAGGTCAGATGTCAGAGGTAAAGGTCAAAGGTCAGAGGTCAAGGTCAAAGGTTAGAGGTCAAGGTCAAAGGTCAGAGGTCAGAGGTCAAGGTCAATGGTCAGAGGTCAAGGTCAAAGCCCAGAGGACTGAGGACAAGGTCAAGGTCAAGGTCAAGGTCAAGGTCAAGGTAAAGGTCAAAGGTCAGAGGTCAAAGGTCAGTGGTCAAGGTCAAGGTCAAGGTCAAGGTCAAGGTCAAGGTCAAAGGTCAGAGGTCAAAGGTCAGAGGTCAAGGTCAAAGGTCAAAGGTTAGAGGTCAAGGTCAAAGTTCAAAGGTCAAAGGTCAAGGTCAAAGGCCAGCGGTCAAGGTCAATGTCAAGGTCAAGGTCAAAGGTCAAATGTCAGAGGTCAGGGGTCAAAGTTCCGAGGTCAAGGTCAAAGGTCAGAGGTCAAGGTCAAAGGTCAAAGGTCAAAGGTCAAAGGTCAAAGGTCAAAGGTCAAAGGTCAAAGGTCAAAGGTCAAAGGTCAAAGGTCAAAGGTCAAAGGTCAAAGGTCAAAGGTCAAAGGTCAGAAGTCAAAGGTCAGAGGTCAGAGGTCAGAGGTCAGAAGTCAGAGGTCAAGGTCACGGTCAGAGGTCAAAAGTCAAAGGTCAAGGTCAAAGGTCAAATCTCAGAGGTCAGAGGTCAAGGTCAAAGTTTAGAGGTCAAGGTCAAAGGTCAAAGGTCAGAGGTCAAGGTCAAAGGTCAGAGGTCGAGGACAAAGGTCAGAGGTCAAGGTCAAAGGTCAGAGGTCAAGGTCAAAGGTCAAAGGTTAAAGGTGAAGGTGAAAGTTCAAAGGTCAGAGGTCAAGGTCAAAGGTCAAAGGTCAGAGGTCAGAGGTCAAGGTCAAAGGTCAGAGGTCAAAGGCCAGAGGTCAGAGGTCAAGGTCACGGTCAGAGATCAAACGTCAAAGGTCAAGGTCAAAGGTCAAATCTCAGAGGTCAGAGGTCAAGCTCAAAGGTTAGAGGTCAAGATCAAAGGACAGAGGTCAGAGGTCAAGGTCAGAGGTTAGAGGTCAAGGTCAAAGGTCAGAGGTCAAGGTCAAGATCAAAAGTCAGAGTTCAAAGGTAAAAGGTGAATGGTAAAAGATCAAATTCAGATGTCAGAGGACAAGGTCAAATGTTAGAGGTCAAGATCATAGGTCAAAGGTCAGAGGTCAAGGTCAAACGTCAGAGGTCAAAGTCAAGGTCAAAGATCAGAGATCAAGATCATAGGTCAGAGGACAAGGTCAAATGTCAGAGAACAGAGGTCAAGGTCAAAGGTCAGAGGTCAAGGTCAAAGGTCAGAGGACAAGATCAAATGTCAGAGGTCAGAGGTCAAGGTCAAAGGTTAGAGGTCAAGGTCAAAGGTCAAACGTCAGAGGTAAGGTCAAAGGTCAAAGGTCAAAGGTAAAGGGTCAAGGGTCAAAGGTCAAAGGTAAAGGGTCAAGGGTCAAAGGTCAAAGGTCAGAGGTCAGAGGTGAGGGGTCAAGGTCAAAGGTCAAAGGTCAGAGATCAGAGGTGAGAGGTCAAGGTCAAAGGTCAAAGGTCAGATGTCAAGGTCAAAGGTCAAAGGTCAAGGTCAAAGGTAAGAGGTCAAAGGTCAAAGGTCAAAGGTGAAAGGTGAAAGGTCAAATTCAGATGTCAGAGGTCAAGGTCAAAGGTTAGAGGTCAAGGTCATAGGTCAAAGGTCAGAGGTCAAGGTCAATGGTCAGAGGTCAAGGTCAAAGGCCAGAGGACAGAGGACAAGGTCAAGGTCAAGGTCAAGGTCAAGGTCAAGGTCAAGGTAAAGGTCAAAGGTCAAAGGGCAAAGGTCAAAGGTCAAAGGTCAAAGGTCAAAGGTCAAAGGTCAAAGGTGAAGGTGAAAGTTCAAAGGTCAGAGGTCAAGGTCAAAGGTCAAAGGTCAGAGGTTAGAGGTCAAGGTCAAAGGTCAGAGGTGAAGGTCAAAGGTCAAAGGTAAAGGTCAAGATCAAAAGTCAGAGTTCAAAGGTAAAAGGTGAATGGTAAAAGATCAAATTCAGATGTCAGAGGTCAAGGTCAAATGTTAGAGGTCAAGGTCATTGGTCAAAGGTCAGAGGTCAAGGTCAAACGTCAGAGGTCAAAGTCAAGGTCAAAGATCAGAGATCAAGATCATAGGTCAGAGGACAAGGTCAAATGTCAGAGAACAGAGGTCAAGGTCAAAGGTCAGAGGTCAAGGTCAAAGGTCAGAGGACAAGGTCAAATGTCAGAGGTCAGAGGTCAAGGTCAAAGGTTAGAGGTCAAGGTCAAAGGTCAAACGTCAGAGGTAAGGTCAAAGGTCAAAGGTCAAAGGTAAAGGGTCAAGGGTCAAAGGTCAAAGGTAAAGGGTCAAGGGTCAAAGGTCAAAGGTCAGAGGTCAGAGGTGAGAGGTCAGAGGTCAGAAGTCAGAGGACAGAGGTCAAGGTCACGGTCAGAGGTCAAAAGTCAAAGGTCAAGGTCAAAGGTCAAATCTCAGAGGTCAGAGGTCAAGGTCAAAGGTTAGAGGTCAAGGTCAAAGGTCAAGGTCAGAGGTCAAAGGTCAGTGGTCAAGGTCAAGGTCAAGGTCAAGGTCAAGGTCAAGGTCAAAGGTCAGAGGTCAAAGGTCAGAGGTCAAGGTCAAAGGTCAAAGGTTAGAGGTCAAGGTCAAAGTTCAAAGGTCAAAGGTCAAGGTCAAAGGCCAGCGGTCAAGGTCAATGTCAAGGTCAAGGTCAAAGGTCAAATGTCAGAGGTCAGGGGTCAAAGTTCCGAGGTCAAGGTCAAAGGTCAGAGGTCAAGGTCAAAGGTCAAAGGTCAAAGGTCAAAGGTCAAAGGTCAAAGGTCAAAGGTCAAAGGTCAAAGGTCAAAGGTCAAAGGTCAAAGGTCAAAGGTCAAAGGTCAAAGGTCAAAGGTCAAAGGTCAGAAGTCAAAGGTCAGAGGTCAGAGGTCAGAGGTCAGAAGTCAGAGGTCAAGGTCACGGTCAGAGGTCAAAAGTCAAAGGTCAAGGTCAAAGGTCAAATCTCAGAGGTCAGAGGTCAAGGTCAAAGTTTAGAGGTCAAGGTCAAAGGTCAAAGGTCAGAGGTCAAGGTCAAAGGTCAGAGGTCGAGGACAAAGGTCAGAGGTCAAGGTCAAAGGTCAGAGGTCAAGGTCAAAGGTCAAAGGTTAAAGGTGAAGGTGAAAGTTCAAAGGTCAGAGGTCAGAGGTCAAGGTCAAAGGTCAGAGGTCAAAGGCCAGAGGTCAGAGGTCAAGGTCACGGTCAGAGATCAAACGTCAAAGGTCAAGATCAAAGGTCAAATCTCAGAGGTCAGAGGTCAAGCTCAAAGGTTAGAGGTCAAGATCAAAGGACAGAGGTCAGAGGTCAAGGTCAGAGGTTAGAGGTCAAGGTCAAAGGTCAGAGGTCAAGGTCAAGATCAAAAGTCAGAGTTCAAAGGTAAAAGGTGAATGGTAAAAGATCAAATTCAGATGTCAGAGGACAAGGTCAAATGTTAGAGGTCAAGATCATAGGTCAAAGGTCAGAGGTCAAGGTCAAACGTCAGAGGTCAAAGTCAAGGTCAAAGATCAGAGATCAAGATCATAGGTCAGAGGACAAGGTCAAATGTCAGAGAACAGAGGTCAAGGTCAAAGGTCAGAGGTCAAGGTCAAAGGTCAGAGGACAAGATCAAATGTCAGAGGTCAGAGGTCAAGGTCAAAGGTTAGAGGTCAAGGTCAAAGGTCAAACGTCAGAGGTAAGGTCAAAGGTCAAAGGTCAAAGGTAAAGGGTCAAGGGTCAAAGGTCAAAGGTAAAGGGTCAAGGGTCAAAGGTCAAAGGTCAGAGGTCAGAGGTGAGGGGTCAAGGTCAAAGGTCAAAGGTCAGAGATCAGAGGTGAGAGGTCAAGGTCAAAGGTCAAAGGTCAGATGTCAAGGTCAAAGGTCAAAGGTCAAGGTCAAAGGTAAGAGGTCAAAGGTCAAAGGTCAAAGGTGAAAGGTGAAAGGTCAAATTCAGATGTCAGAGGTCAAGGTCAAAGGTTAGAGGTCAAGGTCATAGGTCAAAGGTCAGAGGTCAAGGTCAATGGTCAGAGGTCAAGGTCAAAGGCCAGAGGACAGAGGACAAGGTCAAGGTCAAGGTCAAGGTCAAGGTCAAGGTCAAGGTAAAGGTCAAAGGTCAAAGGGCAAAGGTCAAAGGTCAAAGGTCAAAGGTCAAAGGTCAAAGGTCAAAGGTGAAGGTGAAAGTTCAAAGGTCAGAGGTCAAGGTCAAAGGTCAAAGGTCAGAGGTTAGAGGTCAAGGTCAAAGGTCAGAGGTGAAGGTCAAAGGTCAAAGGTAAAGGTCAAGATCAAAAGTCAGAGTTCAAAGGTAAAAGGTGAATGGTAAAAGATCAAATTCAGATGTCAGAGGTCAAGGTCAAATGTTAGAGGTCAAGGTCATTGGTCAAAGGTCAGAGGTCAAGGTCAAACGTCAGAGGTCAAAGTCAAGGTCAAAGATCAGAGATCAAGATCATAGGTCAGAGGACAAGGTCAAATGTCAGAGAACAGAGGTCAAGGTCAAAGGTCAGAGGTCAAGGTCAAAGGTCAGAGGACAAGGTCAAATGTCAGAGGTCAGAGGTCAAGGTCAAAGGTTAGAGGTCAAGGTCAAAGGTCAAACGTCAGAGGTAAGGTCAAAGGTCAAAGGTCAAAGGTAAAGGGTCAAGGGTCAAAGGTCAAAGGTAAAGGGTCAAGGGTCAAAGGTCAAAGGTCAGAGGTCAGAGGTGAGAGGTCAAGGTCAGAGGTCAGAGGTGAGAGGTCAAGGTCAAAGGTCAAAGGTCAGATGTCAAGGTCAATGGTCAAAGGTCAAGGTCAAAGGTAAGAGGTCAAAGGTCAAAGGTGAAAGGTGAAAGGTGAAAGGTCAAATTCAGATGTCAGAGGTCAAGGTCAAAGGTTAGAGGTCAAGGTCATAGGTCAAAGGTCAGAGGTCAAGGTCAATGGTCAGAGGTCAAGGTCAAAGGCCAGAGGACAGAGGACAAGGTCAAGGTCAAGGTAAAAGTCAAAGTCAAAGGTCAAAGGTCAAAGGTCAAAGGTCAAGGTCAAAGGTCAGAGGTCAAGGTCAAGGTCAAAGGTCAGAGGTCAGAGGTCAAGGTCAAAGGTCAAAGGTCAAAGGTCAAAGGTCAAAGGTCAAAGGTCAAAGGTCAAAGGTCAAAGGTCAAAGGTCAAAGGTCAAAGGTCAAAGTTCAAAGGTCAGAGGTCAAGGTCAAAGGTCAAAGGTCAGACGTCAGAGGTCAAGGTCAAAGGTGAGAGGTCAAAGGCCAGAGGTCAGAGGTCAAGGTCACGGTCAGAGGTCAAAGGTCAAAGGTCAAAGGTCAAGGTCAAAGGTCAAATCTCAGAGGTCAGAGGTCAAGGTCAAAGGTTAGAGGTCAAGATCAAAGGACAGAGGTCAGAGGACAAGGTCAGATGTCAGAGGTAAAGGTCAAAGGTCAAAGGTCAGAGGTCAAGGTCAAAGGTTAGAGGTCAAGGTCAAAGGTCAGAGGTCGAGGACAAAGGTCAGAGGTCAAGGTCAAAGGTCAGAGTTCAAGGTCAAGGTCAAAGGTCAGAGGTCAAAGGTCAGAGGTCAAGGTCAAAGGTCAAAGGTTAAAGGTGAAGGTGAAAGTTCAAAGGTCAGAGGTCAAGGTCAAAGGTCAAAGGTCAGAGGTCAGAGGTCAAGGTCAAAGGTCAGAGGTCAAAGGCCAGAGGTCAGAGGTCAAGGTCACGGTCAGAGGTCAAACGTCAAAGGTCAAGGTCAAAGGTCAAATCTCAGAGGTCAGAGGTCAAGGTCAAAGGTTAGAGGTCAAGATCAAAGGACAGAGGTCAGAGGACAAGGTCAGATGTCAGAGGTAAAGGTCAAAGGTCAGAGGTCAAGGTCAAAGGTTAGAGGTCAAGGTCAAAGGTCAGAGGTCAGAGGTCAAGGTCAAAGGTCAAAGGTCAAGGTCAAGATCAAAAGTCAGAGTTCAAAGGTAAAAGGTGAATGGTAAAAGATCAAATTCAGATGTCAGAGGTCAAGGTCAAATGTTAGAGGTCAAGGTCATAGGTCAAAGGTCAGAGGTCAAGGTCAAACGTCAGAGGTCAAAGTCAAGGTCAAAGATCAGAGATCAAGATCATAGGTCAGAGGATAAGGTCAAATGTCAGAGAACAGAGGTCAAGGTCAAAGGTCAGAGGTCAAGGTCAAAGGTCAGAGGACAAGGTCAAATGTCAGAGGTCAGAGGTCAAGGTCAAAGGTTAGAGGTCAAGGTCAAAGGTCAAACGTCAGAGGTGAGAGGTCAAGGTCAAAGGTCAAAGGTCAGATGTCAAGGTCAAAGGTCAAAGGTCAAGGTCAAAGGTCAGAGGTCAAGGTCAAACGTCAGAGGTCAAAGTCAAGGTCAAAGATCAGAGATCAAGATCATAGGTCAGAGGACAAGGTCAAATGTCAGAGAACAGAGGTCAAGGTCAAAGGTCAGAGGTCAAGGTCAAAGGTCAGAGGACAAGGTCAGATGTCAGAGGTCAAGGTCAAAGGTTAGAGGTCAAGGTCATAGGTCAAAGGTCAGAGGTCAAGGTCAATGGTCAGAGGTCAAGGTCAAAGGCCAGAGGACAGAGGACAAGGTCAAGGTCAAGGTCAAGGTCAAGGTCAAGGTCAAAGGTCAAGGTCAAGGTCAAAGGTCAGAGGTCAAAGGTCAGAGGTCAGAGGTCAAGGTCAAAGGTCAAAGGTCAAAGGTCAAAGGTCAAAGGTCAAAGGTCAAAGGTCAAAGGTCAAAGGTCAAAGGTCAAAGTTCAAAGGTCAGAGGTCAAAGGTCAGACGTCAGAGGTCAAGGTCAAAGGTCAGAGGTCAAAGGCCAGAGGTCAGAGGTCAAGGTCACGGTCACGGTCAGAGGTCAAAGGTCAAAGGTCAAGGTCAAAGGTCAAATCTCAGAGGTCAGAGGTCAAGGTCAAAGGTTAGAGGTCAAGATCAAAGGACAGAGGTCAGAGGACAAGGTCAGATGTCAGAGGTAAAGGTCAAAGGTCAAAGGTCAGAGGTCAAGGTCAAAGGTTAGAGGTCAAGGTCAAAAATCAGAGGTCGAGGACAAAGGTCAGAGGTCAAGGTCAAAGGTCAGAGTTCAAGGTCAAGGTCAAAGGTCAGAGGTCAAAGTCAGAGGTCAAGGTCAAAGGTCAAAGGTTAAAGGTGAAGGTGAAAGTTCAAAGGTCAGAGGTCAAGGTCAAAGGTCAAAGGTCAGAGGTCAGAGGTCAAGGTCAAAGGTCAGAGGTCAAAGGCCAGAGGTCAGAGGTCAAGGTCACGGTCAGAGGTCAAACGTCAAAGGTCAAGGTCAAAGGTCAAATCTCAGAGGTCAGAGGTCAAGGTCAAAGGTTAGAGGTCAAGATCAAAGGACAGAGGTCAGAGGACAAGGTCAGATGTCAGAGGTAAAGGTCAAAGGTCAGAGGTCAAGGTCAAAGGTTAGAGGTCAAGGTCAAAGGTCAGAGGTCAGAGGTCAAGGTCAATGGTCAGAGGTCAAGGTCAAAGGCCAGAGGACAGAGGACAAGGTCAAGGTCAAGGTCAAGGTCAAGGTAAAGGTCAAAGGTCAAAGGTCAAAGGTCAAAGGTCAAAGGTCAAAGGTCAAAGATCAAAGGTCAAGGTGAAAGTTCAAAGGTCAGAGGTCAAGGTCAAAGGTCAAAGGTCAGAGGTCAGAGGTCAAGGTCAAAGGTCAAGGTCAAAGGTCAGAGGTCAAGGTCAAGGTCAAAGGTCAGAGGTCAGAGGTCAAGGTCAAAGGTCAAAGGTCAAAGGTCAAAGGTCAAAGGTCAAAGGTCAAAGGTCAAAGGTCAAAGGTCAAAGGTCAAAGGTCAAAGTTCAAAGGTCAGAGGTCAAGGTCAAAGGTCAAAGGTCAGACGTCAGAGGTCAAGGTCAAAGGTGAGAGGTCAAAGGCCAGAGGTCAGAGGTCAAGGTCACGGTCAGAGGTCAAAGGTCAAAGGTCAAAGGTCAAGGTCAAAGGTCAAATCTCAGAGGTCAGAGGTCAAGGTCAAAGGTTAGAGGTCAAGATCAAAGGACAGAGGTCAGAGGACAAGGTCAGATGTCAGAGGTAAAGGTCAAAGGTCAAAGGTCAGAGGTCAAGGTCAAAGGTTAGAGGTCAAGGTCAAAGGTCAGAGGTCGAGGACAAAGGTCAGAGGTCAAGGTCAAAGGTCAGAGTTCAAGGTCAAGGTCAAAGGTCAGAGGTCAAAGGTCAGAGGTCAAGGTCAAAGGTCAAAGGTTAAAGGTGAAGGTGAAAGTTCAAAGGTCAGAGGTCAAGGTCAAAGGTCAAAGGTCAGAGGTCAGAGGTCAAGGTCAAAGGTCAGAGGTCAAAGGCCAGAGGTCAGAGGTCAAGGTCACGGTCAGAGGTCAAACGTCAAAGGTCAAGGTCAAAGGTCAAATCTCAGAGGTCAGAGGTCAAGGTCAAAGGTTAGAGGTCAAGATCAAAGGACAGAGGTCAGAGGACAAGGTCAGATGTCAGAGGTAAAGGTCAAAGGTCAGAGGTCAAGGTCAAAGGTTAGAGGTCAAGGTCAAAGGTCAGAGGTCAGAGGTCAAGGTCAATGGTCAGAGGTCAAGGTCAAAGCCCAGAGGTCAGAGGTCAAGGTCAAAGGTTAGAGGTCAAGATCAAAGGACAGAGGTCAGAGGACAAGGTCAGATGTCAGAGGTAAAGGTCAAAGGTCAGAGGTCAGAGGTCAAGGTCAGAGGTTAGAGGTCAAGGTCAAAGGTCAAGGTCAAAGGTCAGAGGTCAAAGGCCAGAGGTCAGAGGTCAAGGTCACGGTCAGAGGTCAAACGTCAAAGGTCAAGGTCAAAGGTCAAATCTCAGAGGTCAGAGGTCAAGGTCAAAGGTTAGAGGTCAAGATCAAAGGACAGAGGTCAGAGGACAAGGTCAGATGTCAGAGGTAAAGGTCAGATGTCAGAGGTAAAGGTCAAAGGTCAGAGGTCAGAGGTCAAGGTCAGAGGTTAGAGGTCAAGGTCAAAGGTCAGAGGTCAAGGTCAAAGGTCAAAGGTCAAGGTCAAGATCAAAAGTCAGAGTTCAAAGGTAAAAGGTGAATGGTAAAAGATCAAATTCAGATGTCAGAGGTCAAGGTCAAATGTTAGAGGTCAAGGTCATAGGTCAAAGGTCAGAGGTCAAGGTCAAACGTCAGAGGTCAAAGTCAAGGTCAAAGATCAGAGATCAAGATCATAGGTCAGAGGATAAGGTCAAATGTCAGAGAACAGAGGTCAAGGTCAAAGGTCAGAGGTCAAGGTCAAAGGTCAGAGGACAAGGTCAAATGTCAGAGGTCAGAGGTCAAGGTCAAAGGTTAGAGGTCAAGGTCAAAGGTCAAACGTCAGAGGTGAGAGGTCAAGGTCAAAGGTCAAAGGTCAGATGTCAAGGTCAAAGGTCAAAGGTCAAGGTCAAAGGTCAGAGGTCAAGGTCAAACGTCAGAGGTCAAAGTCAAGGTCAAAGATCAGAGATCAAGATCATAGGTCAGAGGACAAGGTCAAATGTCAGAGAACAGAGGACAAGGTCAAGGTCAAGGTCAAGGTCAAGGTCAAGGTCAAAGGTCAGAGGTCAAAGGTCAGAGGACAGAGGTCAAAGGTCAGAGGTCAAGGTCAAAGGTCAGAGGTCGAGGACAAAGGTCAGAGGTCAAGGTCAAAGGTCAGAGGTCAAGGTCAAGGTCAAAGGTCAGAGGTCAAAGGTCAGAGGTCAGAGGTCAAGGTCAAAGGTCAAAGGTCAAAGGTCAAAGGTCAAAGGTCAAAGGTCAAAGGTCAAAGGTCAAAGGTCAAAGTTCAAAGGTCAGAGGTCAAAGGTCAGACGTCAGAGGTCAAGGTCAAAGGTCAGAGGTCAGAGGTCAAAGGCCAGAGGTCAGAGGTCAAGGTCACGGTCAGAGGTCAAAGGTCAAAGGTCAAGGTCAAAGGTCAAATCTCAGAGGTCAGAGGTCAAGGTCAAAGGTTAGAGGTCAAGATCAAAGGACAGAGGTCAGAGGACAAGGTCAGATGTCAGAGGTAAAGGTCAAAGGTCAAAGGTCAGAGGTCAAGGTCAAAGGTTAGAGGTCAAGGTCAAAGGTCAGAGGTCGAGGACAAAGGTCAGAGGTCAAGGTAAAAGGTCAGAGTTCAAGGTCAAGGTCAAAGGTCAGAGGTCAAAGTCAGAGGTCAAGGTCAAAGGTCAAAGGTTAAAGGTGAAGGTGAAAGTTCAAAGGTCAGAGGTCAAGGTCAAAGGTCAAAGGTCAGAGGTCAGAGGTCAAGGTCAAAGGTCAGAGGTCAAAGGCCAGAGGTCAGAGGTCAAGGTCACGGTCAGAGGTCAAACGTCAAAGGTCAAGGTCAAAGGTCAAATCTCAGAGGTCAGAGGTCAAGGTCAAAGGTTAGAGGTCAAGATCAAAGGACAGAGGTCAGAGGACAAGGTCAGATGTCAGAGGTAAAGGTCAAAGGTCAGAGGTCAAGGTCAAAGGTTAGAGGTCAAGGTCAAAGGTCAGAGGTCAGAGGTCAAGGTCAATGGTCAGAGGTCAAGGTCAAAGGCCAGAGGACAGAGGACAAGGTCAAGGTCAAGGTCAAGGTCAAGGTAAAGGTCAAAGGTCAAAGGTCAAAGGTCAAAGGTCAAAGGTCAAAGGTCAAAGATCAAAGGTCAAGGTGAAAGTTCAAAGGTCAGAGGTCAAGGTCAAAGGTCAAAGGTCAGAGGTCAGAGGTCAAGGTCAAAGGTCAGAGGTCAAAGGCCAGAGGTCAGAGGTCAAGGTCACGGTCAGAGGTCAAACGTCAAAGGTCAAGGTCAAAGGTCAAATCTCAGAGGTCAGAGGTCAAGGTCAAAGGTTAGAGGTCAAGATCAAAGGACAGAGGTCAGAGGACAAGGTCAGATGTCAGAGGTAAAGGTCGAAGGTCAAAGGTCAGAGGTCAAGGTCAGAGGTTAGAGGTCAAGGTCAAAGGTCAGAGGTCAAGGTCAAAGGTCAAAGGTCAAGGTCAAGATCAAAAGTCAGAGTTCAAAGGTAAAAGGTGAATGGTAAAAGATCAAATTCAGATGTCAGAGGTCGAGGACAAAGGTGAGAGGTCAAGGTCAAAGGTCAGAGGTCAAGGTCAAGGTGAAAGGTCAGAGGTCAAAGGTCAGAGGTCAGAGGTCAAGGTCAAAGGTCAAAGGTCAAAGGTCAAAGGTCAAAGGTCAAAGGTCAAAGGTCAAAGGTCAAAGGTCAAAGGTCAAAGGTCAAAGGTCAAAGGTCAAAGGTCAAAGGTCAAAGTTCAAAGGTCAGAGGTCAAGGTCAAAGGTCAAAGGTCAGAGGTCAGAGGTCAAGGTCAAAGGTCAGAGGTCAAAGGCCAGAGGTCAGAGGTCAAGGTCACGGTCAGAGGTCAAAGGTCAAAGGTCAAGGTCAAAGGTCAAATCTCAGAGGTCAGAGGTCAAGGTCAAAGGTTAGAGGTCAAGATCAAAGGACAGAGGTCAGAGGACAAGGTCAGATGTCAGAGGTAAAGGTCAAAGGTCAAAGGTCAGAGGTCAAGGTCAAAGGTTAGAGGTCAAGGTCAAAGGTCAGAGGTCGAGGACAAAGGTCAGAGGTCAAGGTCAAAGGTCAGAGTTCAAGGTCAAGGTCAAAGGTCAGAGGTCAAAGGTCAGAGGTCAAGGTCAAAGGTCAAAGGTTAAAGGTGAAGGTGAAAGTTCAAAGGTCAGAGGTCAAGGTCAAAGGTCAAAGGTCAGAGGTCAGAGGTCAAGGTCAAAGGTCAGAGGTCAAAGGCCAGAGGTCAGAGGTCAAGGTCACGGTCAGAGGTCAAACGTCAAAGGTTAAGGTCAAAGGTCAAATCTCAGAGGTCAGAGGTCAAGGTCAAAGGTTAGAGGTCAAGATCAAAGGACAGAGGTCAGAGGACAAGGTCAGATGTCAGAGGTAAAGGTCAAAGGTCAGAGGTCAAGGTCAAAGGTTAGAGGTCAAGGTCAAAGGTCAGAGGTCAGAGGTCAAGGTCAATGGTCAGAGGTCAAGGTCAAAGGCCAGAGGACAGAGGACAAGGTCAAGGTCAAGGTCAAGGTCAAGGTCAAGGTAAAGGTCAAAGGTCAAAGGTCAAAGGTCAAAGGTCAAAGGTCAAAGGTCAAAGGTCAAAGGTGAAGGTGAAAGTTCAAAGGTCAGAGGTCAAAGTCAAAGGTCAAAGGTCAGAGGTCAGAGGTCAAGGTCAAAGGTCAGAGGTCAAAGGCCAGAGGTCAGAGGTCAAGGTCACGGTCAGAGGTCAAACGTCAAACGTCAAGGTCAAAGGTCAAATCTCAGAGGTCAGAGGTCAAGGTCAAAGGTTAGAGGTCAAGATCAAAGGACAGAGGTCAGAGGACAAGGTCAGATGTCAGAGGTAAAGGTCAAAGGTCAAAGGTCAGAGGTCAAGGTCAGAGGTTAGAGGTCAAGGTCAAAGGTCAGAGGTCAAGGTCAAAGGTCAAAGGTCAAGGTCAAGATCAAAAGTCAGAGTTCAAAGGTAAAAGGTGAATGGTAAAAGATCAAATTCAGATGTCAGAGGTCAAGGTCAAATGTTAGAGGTCAAGGTCATAGGTCAAAGGTCAGAGGTCAAGGTCAAACGTCAGAGGTCAAAGTCAAGGTCAAAGATCAGAGATCAAGATCATAGGTCAGAGGACAAGGTCAAATGTCAGATAACAGAGGTCAAGGTCAAAGGTCAGAGGTCAAGGTTAAAGGTCAGAGGACAAGGTCAAATGTCAGAGGTCAGAGGTCAAGGTCAAAGGTCAGAGGTCAAGGTCAAAGGTCAAACGTCAGAGGTAAGGTCAAAGGTCAAAGGTCAAAGGTAAAGGGTCAAGGGTCAAAGGTCAAAGGTAAAGGGTCAAGGGTCAAGGGTCAAAGGTCAAAGGTCAAAGGTCAGAGGTCAAAGGTCAGAGGACAGAGGTCAAAGGTCAGAGGTCAAGGTCAAAGGTCAGAGGTCGAGGACAAAGGTCAGAGGTCAAGGTCAAAGGTCAGGGGTCAAGGTCAAGGTCAAAGGTCAGAGGTCAAAGGTCAGAGGTCAGAGGTCAAGGTCAAAGGTCAAAGGTCAAAGGTCAAAGGTCAAAGGTCAAAGGTCAAAGGTCAAAGGTCAAAGGTCAAAGGTCAAAGGTCAGAGGTCAGAGGTCAAAGGTCAGAGGTCAAGGTCAAGGTCAAGGTCAAGGTCAAGGTCAAAGGTCAGAGGTCAAAGGTCAGAGGACAGAGGTCAAAGGTCAGAGGTCAAGGTCAAAGGTCAGAGGTCGAGGACAAAGGTCAGAGGTCAAGGTCAAAGGTCAGGGGTCAAGGTCAAGGTCAAAGGTCAAAGGTCAGAGGTCAAAGGTCAGAGGTCAGAGGTCAGAGGTCAAGGTCAAAGGTCAAAGGTCAAAGGTCAAAGGTCAAAGGTCAAAGGTCAAAGGTCAAAGGTCAAAGGTCAAAGGTCAAAGGTCAAAGTTCAAAGGTCAGAGGTCAAAGGTCAAAGGTCAAAGGTCAAAGGTCAAAGGTCAAAGGTCAAAGGTCAAAGGTCAAAGGTCAAAGTTCAAAGGTCAGAGGTCAAGGTCAAAGGTCAAAGGTCAGAGGTCAGAGGTCAAGGTCAAAGGTCAGAGGTCAAAGGCCAGAGGTCAGAGGTCAAGGTCACGGTCAGAGGTCAAAGGTCAAAGGTCACGGTCAAAGGTCAAATCTCAGAGGTCAGAGGTCAAGGTCAAAGGTTAGAGGTCAAGATCAAAGGACAGAGGTCAGAGGACAAGGTCAGATGTCAGAGGTAAAGGTCAAAGGTCAAAGGTCAGAGGTCAAGGTCAAAGGTTAGAGGTCAAGGTCAAAGGTCAGAGGTCGAGGACAAAGGTCAGAGGTCAGAGGTCAAGGTCAAAGGTCAAAGGTCAAAGGTCAAAGGTCAAAGGTCAAAGGTCAAAGGTCAAAGGTCAAAGGTCAAAGGCCAGAGGACAGAGGACAAGGTCAAGGTCAAGGTCAAGGTCAAGGTAAAAGTCAAAGGTCAAAGGTCAAAGGTCAAAGGTCAAAGGTCAAAGGTCAAAGGTCAAAGGTCAAAGGTCAAAGGTCAAAGGTCAGAGGTCAGAGGTCAAGGTCAGAGGTCAAGGTCAAGGGCAAGGGCAAGGTCAAGGTCAAGGTCAAAGGTCAGAGGTCAAAGGTCAGAGGACAGAGGTCAAAGGTCAGAGGTCAAGGTCAAAGGTCAGAGGTCGAGGACAAAGGTCAGAGGTCAAGGTCAAAGGTCAGGGGTCAAGGTCAAGGTCAAAGGTCAGAGGTCAAAGGTCAGATGTCAGAGGTCAGAGGTCAAGGTCAAAGGTCAAAGGTCAAAGGTCAAAGGTCAAAGGTCAAAGGTCAAAGGTCAAAGGTCAAAGGTCAAAGTTCAAAGGTCAGAGGTCAAGGTCAAAGGTCAAAGGTCAGAGGTCAGAGGTCAAGGTCAAAGGTCAGAGGTCAAAGGCCAGAGGTCAGAGGTCACGGTCACGGTCAGAGGTCAAAGGTCAAAGGTCACGGTCAAAGGTCAAATCTCAGAGGTCAGAGGTCAAGGTCAAAGGTTAGAGGTCAAGATCAAAGGACAGAGGTCAGAGGACAAGGTCAGATGTCAGAGGTAAAGGTCAAAGGTCAAAGGTCAGAGGTCAAGGTCAAAGGTTAGAGGTCAAGGTCAAAGGTCAGAGGTCGAGGACAAAGGTCAGAGGTCAAGGTCAAAGGTCAGAGTTCAAGGTCAAGGTCAAAGGTCAGAGGTCAAAGGTCAGAGGTCAAGGTCAAAGGTCAAAGGTTAAAGGTGAAGGTGAAAGTTCAAAGGTCAGAGGTCAAGGTCAAAGGTCAAAGGTCAGAGGTCAGAGGTCAGAGGTCAAGGTCAAAGGTCAGAGGTCAAAGGCCAGAGGTCAGAGGTCAAGGTCACGGTCAGAGGTCAAACGTCAAAGGTCAAGGTCAAAGGTCAAATCTCAGAGGTCAGAGGTCAAGGTCAAAGGTTAGAGGTCAAGATAAAAGGACAGAGGTCAGAGGACAAGGTCAGATGTCAGAGGTAAAGGTCAAAGGTCAGAGGTCAAGGTCAAAGGTTAGAGGTCAAGGTCAAAGGTCAAACGTCAGAGGTAAGGTCAAAGGTCAAAGGTCAAAGGTAAAGGGTCAAGGGTCAAAGGTCAAAGGTAAAGGGTCAAGGGTCAAAGGTCAAAGGTCAGAGGTCAGAGGTGAGAGGTCAAGGTCAAAGGTCAAAGGTCAGAGGTCAGAGGTGAGAGGTGAGAGGTCAAGGTCAAAGGTCAAAGGTCAGATGTCAAGGTCAAAGGTCAAAGGTCAAGGTCAAAGGTCAAAGGTCAAAGGTCAAAGGTCAAAGGTCAAAGGTCAAAGGTCAAAGGTCAAAGGTCAGAGGTCAAGGTCAAAGGTTAGAGGTCAAGATCAAAGGACAGAGGTCAGAGGACAAGGTCAGATGTCAGAGGTAAAGGTCAAAGGTCAAAGGTCAGAGGTCAAGGTCAAAGGTTAGAGGTCAAGGTCAAAGGTCAGAGGTCGAGGACAAAGGTCAGAGGTCAAGGTCAGAGTTCAAGGTCAAGGTCAAAGGTCAGAGGTCAAAGGTCAGAGGTCAAGGTCAAAGGTCAAAGGTCAAAGGTCAAAGGTCAGAGGTCAGAGGTCAAGGTCAAAGGTCAGAGGTCAAAGGCCAGAGGTCAGAGGTCAAGGTCACGGTCAGAGGTCAAAGGTCAAAGGTCAAGGTCAAAGGTCAAATCTCAGAGGTCAGAGGACAAGGTCAAAGGTTAGAGTTCAAGGTCAAGGTCAAAGGTCAGAGGTCAAAGGTCAGAGGTCAAGGTCAAAGGTCAAAGGTTAAAGGTGAAGGTGAAAGTTCAAAGGTCAGAGGTCAAGGTCAAAGGTCAAAGGTCAGAGGTCAGAGGTCAAGGTCAAAGGTCAGAGGTCAAAGGCCAGAGGTCAGAGGTCAAGGTCACGCTCAGAGGTCAAAAGGTCAAAGGTCAAGGTCAAAGCTCAAATCTCAGAGGTCAGAGGTCAAGGTCAAAGGTTAGAGGTCAAGATCAAAGGACAGAGGTCAGAGGACAAGGTCAGATGTCAGAGGTAAAGGTCAAAGGTCAGAGGTCAAGGTCAAAGGTTAGAGGTCAAGGTCAAAGGTCAGAGGTCAGAGGTCAAGGTCAATGGTCAGAGGTCAAGGTCAAAGGCCAGAGGACAGAGGACAAGGTCAAGGTCAAGGTCAAGGTCAAAGGTCAAGGTCAAAGGTCAAATCTCAGAGGTCAGAGGTCAAGGTCAAAGGTTAGAGGTCAAGATCAAAGGACAGAGGTCAGAGGACAAGGTCAGATGTCAGAGGTAAAGGTCAAAGGTCAGAGGTCAAGGTCAAAGGTTAGAGGTCAAGGTCAAAGGTCAAACGTCAGAGATAAGGTCAAAGGTCAAAGGTCAAAGGTAAAGGGTCAAGGGTCAAGGGTCAAAGGTCAAAGGTAAAGGGTCAAGGGTCAAAGGTCAAAGGTCAGAGGTCAGAGGTGAGAGGTCAAGGTCAAAGGTCAAAGGTCAGAGGTCAGAGGTGAGAGGTGAGATGTCAAGGTCAAAGGTCAAAGGTCAGATGTCAAGGTCAAAGGTCAAAGGTCAAGGTCAAAGGTCAAAGGTCAAAGGTCAAAGGTCAAAGGTCAAAGGTCAGAGGTCAGAGGTCAAGGTCAAAGGTTAGAGGTCAAGATCAAAGGACAGAGGTCAGAGGACAAGGTCAGATGTCAGAGGTAAAGGTCAAAGGTCAAAGGTCAGAGGTCAAGGTCAAAGGTTAGAGGTCAAGGTCAAGGTCAAAGGTCAGAGGTCAAAGGTCAGAGGTCAAGGTCAAAGGTCAGAGTTCAAGGTCAAGGTCAAAGGTCAGAGGTCAAAGGTCAGAGGTCAAGGTCAAAGGTCAAAGGTCAAAGGTTAAAGGTGAAGGTGAAAGTTCAAAGGTCAGAGGTCAAGGTCAAAGGTCAAAGGTCAGAGGTCAGAGGTCAAGGTCAAAGGTCAGAGGTCAAAGGCCAGAGGTCAGAGGTCAAGGTCACGGTCAGAGGTCAAAGGTCAAAGGTCAAGGTCAAAGGTCAAATCTCAGAGGTCAGAGGTCAAGGTCAAAGGTTAGAGGTCAAGATCAAAGGACAGAGGTCAGAGGACAAGGTCAGATGTCAGAGGTAAAGGTCAAAGGTCAAAGGTCAGAGGTCAAGGTCAAAGGTTAGAGGTCAAGGTCAAAGGTCAGAGGTCGAGGACAAAGGTCAGAGGTCAAGGTCAAAGGTCAGAGTTCAAGGTCAAGGTCAAAGGTCAGAGGTCAAAGGTCAGAGGTCAAGGTCAAAGGTCAAAGGTTAAAGGTGAAGGTGAAAGTTCAAAGGTCAGAGGTCAAGGTCAAAGGTCAAAGGTCAGAGGTCAGAGGTCAAGGTCAAAGGTCAGAGGTCAAAGGCCAGAGGTCAGAGGTCAAGGTCACGCTCAGAGGTCAAAAGGTCAAAGGTCAAGGTCAAAGGTCAAATCTCAGAGGTCAGAGGTCAAGGTCAATGGTTAGAGGTCAAGATCAAAGGACAGAGGTCAGAGGACAAGGTCTGATGTCAGAGGTAAAGGTCAAAGGTCAGAGGTCAAGGTCAAAGGTTAGAGGTCAAGGTCAAAGGTCAGAGGTCAGAGGTCAAGGTCAATGGTCAGAGGTCAAGGTCAAAGGCCAGAGGACAGAGGACAAGGTCAAGGTCAAGGTCAAGGTCAAGGTGAAGGTCAAGGTAAAGGTCAAAGGTCAAAGGTCAAAGGTCAAAGGTCAAAGGTCAAAGGTGAAGGTGAAAGTTCAAAGGTCAGAGGTCAAGGTCAAAGGTCAAAGGTCAGAGGTCAGAGGTCAAGGTCAAAGGTCAGAGGTCAAAGGCCAGAGGTCAGAGGTCAAGGTCACGGTCAGAGGTCAAACGTCAAAGGTCAAGGTCAAAGCTCAAATCTCAGAGGTCAGAGGTCAAGGTCAAAGGTTAGAGGTCAAGATCAAAGGACAGAGGTCAGAGGACAAGGTCAGATGTCAGAGGTAAAGGTCAAAGGTCAGAGGTCAAGGTCAAAGGTTAGAGGTCAAGGTCAAAGGTCAGAGGTCAGAGGTCAAGGTCAATGGTCAGAGGTCAAGGTCAAAGGCCAGAGGACAGAGGACAAGGTCAAGGTCAAGGTCAAGGTCAAAGGTCAAGGTCAAAGGTCAAATCTCAGAGGTCAGAGGTCAAGGTCAAAGGTTAGAGGTCAAGATCAAAGGACAGAGGTCAGAGGACAAGGTCAGATGTCAGAGGTAAAGGTCAAAGGTCAGAGGTCAAGGTCAAAGGTTAGAGGTCAAAGGTCAAAGGTCAAAGGTCAAAGGTCAAAGGTCAAAGTTCAAAGGTCAGAGGTCAAAGGTCAAAGGTCAAAGGTCAAAGGTCAAAGGTCAAAGGTCAAAGGTCAAAGGTCAAAGGTCAAAGTTCAAAGGTCAGAGGTCAAGGTCAAAGGTCAAAGGTCAGAGGTCAGAGGTCAAGGTCAAAGGTCAGAGGTCAAAGGCCAGAGGT
This sequence comes from Lasioglossum villosulum, assembly GCA_963971365.1. Classification (NCBI taxonomy): domain Eukaryota; kingdom Metazoa; phylum Arthropoda; class Insecta; order Hymenoptera; family Halictidae; genus Lasioglossum; species Lasioglossum villosulum. The sequence continues at coordinate 23,098,249 of OZ020498.1, read as the reverse complement.
CAGAGGTCAAGGTCACGGTCAGAGGTCAAAGGTCAAAGGTCACGGTCAAAGGTCAAATCTCAGAGGTCAGAGGTCAAGGTCAAAGGTTAGAGGTCAAGATCAAAGGACAGAGGTCAGAGGACAAGGTCAGATGTCAGAGGTAAAGGTCAAAGGTCAAAGGTCAGAGGTCAAGGTCAAAGGTTAGAGGTCAAGGTCAAAGGTCAGAGGTCGAGGACAAAGGTCAGAGGTCAGAGGTCAAGGTCAAAGGTCAAAGGTCAAAGGTCAAAGGTCAAAGGTCAAAGGTCAAAGGTCAAAGGTCAAAGGTCAAAGGCCAGAGGACAGAGGACAAGGTCAAGGTCAAGGTCAAGGTCAAGGTAAAAGTCAAAGGTCAAAGGTCAAAGGTCAAAGGTCAAAGGTCAAAGGTCAAAGGTCAAAGGTCAAAGGTCAAAGGTCAAAGGTCAGAGGTCAGAGGTCAAGGTCAGAGGTCAAGGTCAAGGGCAAGGGCAAGGTCAAGGTCAAGGTCAAAGGTCAGAGGTCAAAGGTCAGAGGACAGAGGTCAAAGGTCAGAGGTCAAGGTCAAAGGTCAGAGGTCGAGGACAAAGGTCAGAGGTCAAGGTCAAAGGTCAGGGGTCAAGGTCAAGGTCAAAGGTCAGAGGTCAAAGGTCAGATGTCAGAGGTCAGAGGTCAAGGTCAAAGGTCAAAGGTCAAAGGTCAAAGGTCAAAGGTCAAAGGTCAAAGGTCAAAGGTCAAAGGTCAAAGTTCAAAGGTCAGAGGTCAAGGTCAAAGGTCAAAGGTCAGAGGTCAGAGGTCAAGGTCAAAGGTCAGAGGTCAAAGGCCAGAGGTCAGAGGTCACGGTCACGGTCAGAGGTCAAAGGTCAAAGGTCACGGTCAAAGGTCAAATCTCAGAGGTCAGAGGTCAAGGTCAAAGGTTAGAGGTCAAGATCAAAGGACAGAGGTCAGAGGACAAGGTCAGATGTCAGAGGTAAAGGTCAAAGGTCAAAGGTCAGAGGTCAAGGTCAAAGGTTAGAGGTCAAGGTCAAAGGTCAGAGGTCGAGGACAAAGGTCAGAGGTCAAGGTCAAAGGTCAGAGTTCAAGGTCAAGGTCAAAGGTCAGAGGTCAAAGGTCAGAGGTCAAGGTCAAAGGTCAAAGGTTAAAGGTGAAGGTGAAAGTTCAAAGGTCAGAGGTCAAGGTCAAAGGTCAAAGGTCAGAGGTCAGAGGTCAGAGGTCAAGGTCAAAGGTCAGAGGTCAAAGGCCAGAGGTCAGAGGTCAAGGTCACGGTCAGAGGTCAAACGTCAAAGGTCAAGGTCAAAGGTCAAATCTCAGAGGTCAGAGGTCAAGGTCAAAGGTTAGAGGTCAAGATAAAAGGACAGAGGTCAGAGGACAAGGTCAGATGTCAGAGGTAAAGGTCAAAGGTCAGAGGTCAAGGTCAAAGGTTAGAGGTCAAGGTCAAAGGTCAAACGTCAGAGGTAAGGTCAAAGGTCAAAGGTCAAAGGTAAAGGGTCAAGGGTCAAAGGTCAAAGGTAAAGGGTCAAGGGTCAAAGGTCAAAGGTCAGAGGTCAGAGGTGAGAGGTCAAGGTCAAAGGTCAAAGGTCAGAGGTCAGAGGTGAGAGGTGAGAGGTCAAGGTCAAAGGTCAAAGGTCAGATGTCAAGGTCAAAGGTCAAAGGTCAAGGTCAAAGGTCAAAGGTCAAAGGTCAAAGGTCAAAGGTCAAAGGTCAAAGGTCAAAGGTCAAAGGTCAAAGGTCAGAGGTCAAGGTCAAAGGTTAGAGGTCAAGATCAAAGGACAGAGGTCAGAGGACAAGGTCAGATGTCAGAGGTAAAGGTCAAAGGTCAAAGGTCAGAGGTCAAGGTCAAAGGTTAGAGGTCAAGGTCAAAGGTCAGAGGTCGAGGACAAAGGTCAGAGGTCAAGGTCAGAGTTCAAGGTCAAGGTCAAAGGTCAGAGGTCAAAGGTCAGAGGTCAAGGTCAAAGGTCAAAGGTCAAAGGTCAAAGGTCAGAGGTCAGAGGTCAAGGTCAAAGGTCAGAGGTCAAAGGCCAGAGGTCAGAGGTCAAGGTCACGGTCAGAGGTCAAAGGTCAAAGGTCAAGGTCAAAGGTCAAATCTCAGAGGTCAGAGGACAAGGTCAAAGGTTAGAGTTCAAGGTCAAGGTCAAAGGTCAGAGGTCAAAGGTCAGAGGTCAAGGTCAAAGGTCAAAGGTTAAAGGTGAAGGTGAAAGTTCAAAGGTCAGAGGTCAAGGTCAAAGGTCAAAGGTCAGAGGTCAGAGGTCAAGGTCAAAGGTCAGAGGTCAAAGGCCAGAGGTCAGAGGTCAAGGTCACGCTCAGAGGTCAAAAGGTCAAAGGTCAAGGTCAAAGCTCAAATCTCAGAGGTCAGAGGTCAAGGTCAAAGGTTAGAGGTCAAGATCAAAGGACAGAGGTCAGAGGACAAGGTCAGATGTCAGAGGTAAAGGTCAAAGGTCAGAGGTCAAGGTCAAAGGTTAGAGGTCAAGGTCAAAGGTCAGAGGTCAGAGGTCAAGGTCAATGGTCAGAGGTCAAGGTCAAAGGCCAGAGGACAGAGGACAAGGTCAAGGTCAAGGTCAAGGTCAAAGGTCAAGGTCAAAGGTCAAATCTCAGAGGTCAGAGGTCAAGGTCAAAGGTTAGAGGTCAAGATCAAAGGACAGAGGTCAGAGGACAAGGTCAGATGTCAGAGGTAAAGGTCAAAGGTCAGAGGTCAAGGTCAAAGGTTAGAGGTCAAGGTCAAAGGTCAAACGTCAGAGATAAGGTCAAAGGTCAAAGGTCAAAGGTAAAGGGTCAAGGGTCAAGGGTCAAAGGTCAAAGGTAAAGGGTCAAGGGTCAAAGGTCAAAGGTCAGAGGTCAGAGGTGAGAGGTCAAGGTCAAAGGTCAAAGGTCAGAGGTCAGAGGTGAGAGGTGAGATGTCAAGGTCAAAGGTCAAAGGTCAGATGTCAAGGTCAAAGGTCAAAGGTCAAGGTCAAAGGTCAAAGGTCAAAGGTCAAAGGTCAAAGGTCAAAGGTCAGAGGTCAGAGGTCAAGGTCAAAGGTTAGAGGTCAAGATCAAAGGACAGAGGTCAGAGGACAAGGTCAGATGTCAGAGGTAAAGGTCAAAGGTCAAAGGTCAGAGGTCAAGGTCAAAGGTTAGAGGTCAAGGTCAAGGTCAAAGGTCAGAGGTCAAAGGTCAGAGGTCAAGGTCAAAGGTCAGAGTTCAAGGTCAAGGTCAAAGGTCAGAGGTCAAAGGTCAGAGGTCAAGGTCAAAGGTCAAAGGTCAAAGGTTAAAGGTGAAGGTGAAAGTTCAAAGGTCAGAGGTCAAGGTCAAAGGTCAAAGGTCAGAGGTCAGAGGTCAAGGTCAAAGGTCAGAGGTCAAAGGCCAGAGGTCAGAGGTCAAGGTCACGGTCAGAGGTCAAAGGTCAAAGGTCAAGGTCAAAGGTCAAATCTCAGAGGTCAGAGGTCAAGGTCAAAGGTTAGAGGTCAAGATCAAAGGACAGAGGTCAGAGGACAAGGTCAGATGTCAGAGGTAAAGGTCAAAGGTCAAAGGTCAGAGGTCAAGGTCAAAGGTTAGAGGTCAAGGTCAAAGGTCAGAGGTCGAGGACAAAGGTCAGAGGTCAAGGTCAAAGGTCAGAGTTCAAGGTCAAGGTCAAAGGTCAGAGGTCAAAGGTCAGAGGTCAAGGTCAAAGGTCAAAGGTTAAAGGTGAAGGTGAAAGTTCAAAGGTCAGAGGTCAAGGTCAAAGGTCAAAGGTCAGAGGTCAGAGGTCAAGGTCAAAGGTCAGAGGTCAAAGGCCAGAGGTCAGAGGTCAAGGTCACGCTCAGAGGTCAAAAGGTCAAAGGTCAAGGTCAAAGGTCAAATCTCAGAGGTCAGAGGTCAAGGTCAATGGTTAGAGGTCAAGATCAAAGGACAGAGGTCAGAGGACAAGGTCTGATGTCAGAGGTAAAGGTCAAAGGTCAGAGGTCAAGGTCAAAGGTTAGAGGTCAAGGTCAAAGGTCAGAGGTCAGAGGTCAAGGTCAATGGTCAGAGGTCAAGGTCAAAGGCCAGAGGACAGAGGACAAGGTCAAGGTCAAGGTCAAGGTCAAGGTGAAGGTCAAGGTAAAGGTCAAAGGTCAAAGGTCAAAGGTCAAAGGTCAAAGGTCAAAGGTGAAGGTGAAAGTTCAAAGGTCAGAGGTCAAGGTCAAAGGTCAAAGGTCAGAGGTCAGAGGTCAAGGTCAAAGGTCAGAGGTCAAAGGCCAGAGGTCAGAGGTCAAGGTCACGGTCAGAGGTCAAACGTCAAAGGTCAAGGTCAAAGCTCAAATCTCAGAGGTCAGAGGTCAAGGTCAAAGGTTAGAGGTCAAGATCAAAGGACAGAGGTCAGAGGACAAGGTCAGATGTCAGAGGTAAAGGTCAAAGGTCAGAGGTCAAGGTCAAAGGTTAGAGGTCAAGGTCAAAGGTCAGAGGTCAGAGGTCAAGGTCAATGGTCAGAGGTCAAGGTCAAAGGCCAGAGGACAGAGGACAAGGTCAAGGTCAAGGTCAAGGTCAAAGGTCAAGGTCAAAGGTCAAATCTCAGAGGTCAGAGGTCAAGGTCAAAGGTTAGAGGTCAAGATCAAAGGACAGAGGTCAGAGGACAAGGTCAGATGTCAGAGGTAAAGGTCAAAGGTCAGAGGTCAAGGTCAAAGGTTAGAGGTCAAGGTCAAAGGTCAAACGTCAGAGATAAGGTCAAAGGTCAAAGGTCAAAGGTAAAGGGTCAAGGGTCAAAGGTCAAAGGTAAAGGGTCAAGGGTCAAAGGTCAAAGGTCAGAGGTCAGAGGTGAGAGGTCAAGGTCAAAGGTCAAAGGTCAGAGGTCAGAGGTGAGAGGTGAGATGTCAAGGTCAAAGGTCAAAGGTCAGATGTCAAGGTCAAAGGTCAAAGGTCAAGGTCAAAGGTCAAAGGTCAAAGGTCAAAGGTCAAAGGTTAAAGGTCAAAGGTCAAAGGTCAGAGGTCAAGGTCAAAGGTTAGAGGTCAAGATCAAAGGACAGAGGTCAGAGGACAAGGTCAGATGTCAGAGGTAAAGGTCAAAGGTCAAAGGTCAGAGGTCAAGGTCAAAGGTTAGAGGTCAAGGTCAAAGGTCAGAGGTCGAGGACAAAGGTCAGAGGTCAAGGTCAAAGGTCAGAGTTCAAGGTCAAGGTCAAAGGTCAGAGGTCAAAGGTCAGAGGTCAAGGTCAAAGGTCAGAGTTCAAGGTCAAGGTCAAAGGTCAGAGGTCAAAGGTCAGAGGTCAAGGTCAAAGGTCAAAGGTCAAAGGTTAAAGGTGAAGGTGAAAGTTCAAAGGTCAGAGGTCAAGGTCAAAGGTCAAAGGTCAGAGGTCAGAGGTCAAGGTCAAAGGTCAGAGGTCAAAGGCCAGAGGTCAGAGGTCAAGGTCACGGTCAGAGGTCAAAGGTCAAAGGTCAAGGTCAAAGGTCAAATCTCAGAGGTCAGAGGTCAAGGTCAAAGGTTAGAGGTCAAGATCAAAGGACAGAGGTCAGAGGACAAGGTCAGATGTCAGAGGTAAAGGTCAAAGGTCAAAGGTCAGAGGTCAAGGTCAAAGGTTAAAGGTGAAGGTGAAAGTTCAAAGGTCAGAGGTCAAGGTCAAAGGTCAAAGGTCAGAGGTCAGAGGTCAAGGTCAAAGGTCAGAGGTCAAAGGCCAGAGGTCAGAGGTCAAGGTCACGCTCAGAGGTCAAAAGGTCAAAGGTCAAGGTCAAAGGTCAAATCTCAGAGGTCAGAGGTCAAGGTCAAAGGTTAGAGGTCAAGATCAAAGGACAGAGGTCAGAGGACAAGGTCTGATGTCAGAGGTAAAGGTCAAAGGTCAGAGGTCAAGGTCAAAGGTTAGAGGTCAAGGTCAAAGGTCAGAGGTCAGAGGTCAAGGTCAATGGTCAGAGGTCAAGGTCAAAGGCCAGAGGACAGAGGACAAGGTCAAGGTCAAGGTCAAGGTCAAGGTCAAGGTCAAGGTAAAGGTCAAAGGTCAAAGGTCAAAGGTCAAAGGTGAAGGTGAAAGTTCAAAGGTCAGAGGTCAAGGTCAAAGGTCAAAGGTCAGAGGTCAGAGGTCAAGGTCAAAGGTCAGAGGTCAAAGGCCAGAGGTCAGAGGTCAAGGTCACGGTCAGAGGTCAAACGTCAAAGGTCAAGGTCAAAGGTCAAATCTCAGAGGTCAGAGGTCAAGGTCAAAGGTTAGAGGTCAAGATCAAAGGACAGAGGTCAGAGGACAAGGTCAGATGTCAGAGGTAAAGGTCAAAGGTGAATGGTAAAAGATCAAATTCAGATGTCAGAGGTCAAGGTCAAATGTTAGAGGTCAAGGTCATAGGTCAAAGGTCAGAGGTCAAGGTCAAACGTCAGAGGTCAAAGTCAAGGTCAAAGATCAGAGATCAAGATCATAGGTCTGAGGACAAGGTCAAATGTCAGAGAACAGAGGTCAAGGTCAAAGGTCAGAGGTCAAGGTCAAAGGTCAGAGGACAAGGTCAAATGTCAGAGGTCAGAGGTCAAGGTCAAAGGTTAGAGGTCAAGGTCAAAGGTCAAAGGTCAGAGGTCAGAGGTGAGAGGTCAAGGTCAAAGGTCAAAGGTCACAGGTCAGAGGTGAGAGGTAAAGGTCAAAGGTCAAAGGTCAGATGTCAAGGTCAAAGGTCAAAGGTCAAAGGTCAAGGTCAAAGGTAAGAGGTCAAAGGTCAAAGGTGAAAGGTGAAAGGTGAAAGGTGAAAGGTGAAAGGTGAAAGGTCAAATTCAGATGTCAGAGGTCAAGGTCAAAGGTTAGAGGTCAAGGTCATAGGTCAAAGGTCAGAGGTCAAGGTCAATGGTCAGAGGTCAAGGTCAAAGGCCAGAGGACAGAGGACAAGGTCAAGGTCAAGGTCAAGGTAAAAGTCAAAGGTCAAAGGTCAAAGGTCAAAGGTCAGAGGTCAGAGGTCAAAGGTCAGAGGTCAAGGTCAAGGTCAAGGTCAAGGTCAAGGTCAAAGGTCAGAGGTCAAAGGTCAGAGGACAGAGGTCAAAGGTCAGAGGTCAAGGTCAAAGGTCAGAGGTCGAGGACAAAGGTCAGAGGTCAAGGTCAAAGGTCAGAGGTCAAGGTCAAGGTCAAAGGTCAAAGGTCAGAGGTCAAAGGTCAGAGGTCAGAGGTCAGAGGTCAAGGTCAAAGGTCAAAGGTCAAAGGCCAAAGGTCAAAGGTCAAAGGTCAGAGGTCAAGGTCAAAGGTCAAAGGTCAGAGGTCAGAGGTCAAGGTCAAAGGTTAAAGGTGAAGGTGAAAGTTCAAAGGTCAGAGGTCAAGGTCAAAGGTCAAAGGTCAGAGGTCAGAGGTCAAGGTCAAAGGTCAGAGGTCAAAGGCCAGAGGTCAGAGGTCAAGGTCACGGTCAGAGGTCAAAGGTCAAAGGTCAAGGTCAAAGGTCAAATCTCAGAGGTCAGAGGTCAAGGTCAAAGGTTAGAGGTCAAGATCAAAGGACAGAGGTCAGAGGACAAGGTCAGATGTCAGAGGTAAAGGTCAAAGGTCAAAGGTCAGAGGTCAAGGTCAAAGGTTAAAGGTGAAGGTGAAAGTTCAAAGGTCAGAGGTCAAGGTCAAAGGTCAAAGGTCAGAGGTCAGAGGTCAAGGTCAAAGGTCAGAGGTCAAAGGCCAGAGGTCAGAGGTCAAGGTCACGCTCAGAGGTCAAAAGGTCAAAGGTCAAGGTCAAAGGTCAAATCTCAGAGGTCAGAGGTCAAGGTCAAAGGTTAGAGGTCAAGATCAAAGGACAGAGGTCAGAGGACAAGGTCTGATGTCAGAGGTAAAGGTCAAAGGTCAGAGGTCAAGGTCAAAGGTTAGAGGTCAAGGTCAAAGGTCAGAGGTCAGAGGTCAAGGTCAATGGTCAGAGGTCAAGGTCAAAGGCCAGAGGACAGAGGACAAGGTCAAGGTCAAGGTCAAGGTCAAGGTCAAGGTCAAGGTAAAGGTCAAAGGTCAAAGGTCAAAGGTCAAAGGTCAAAGGTCAAAGGTGAAGGTGAAAGTTCAAAGGTCAGAGGTCAAGGTCAAAGGTCAAAGGTCAGAGGTCAGAGGTCAAGGTCAAAGGTCAGAGGTCAAAGGCCAGAGGTCAGAGGTCAAGGTCACGGTCAGAGGTCAAACGTCAAAGGTCAAGGTCAAAGGTCAAATCTCAGAGGTCAGAGGTCAAGGTCAAAGGTTAGAGGTCAAGATCAAAGGACAGAGGTCAGAGGACAAGGTCAGATGTCAGAGGTAAAGGTCAAAGGTGAATGGTAAAAGATCAAATTCAGATGTCAGAGGTCAAGGTCAAATGTTAGAGGTCAAGGTCATAGGTCAAAGGTCAGAGGTCAAGGTCAAACGTCAGAGGTCAAAGTCAAGGTCAAAGATCAGAGATCAAGATCATAGGTCAGAGGACAAGGTCAAATGTCAGAGAACAGAGGTCAAGGTCAAAGGTCAGAGGTCAAGGTCAAAGGTCAGAGGACAAGGTCAAATGTCAGAGGTCAGAGGTCAAGGTCAAAGGTTAGAGGTCAAGGTCAAAGGTCAAAGGTCAGAGGTCAGAGGTGAGAGGTCAAGGTCAAAGGTCAAAGGTCACAGGTCAGAGGTGAGAGGTAAAGGTCAAAGGTCAAAGGTCAGATGTCAAGGTCAAAGGTCAAAGGTCAAAGGTCAAGGTCAAAGGTAAGAGGTCAAAGGTCAAAGGTCAAAGGTGAAAGGTGAAAGGTGAAAGGTGAAAGGTGAAAGGTGAAAGGTCAAATTCAGATGTCAGAGGTCAAGGTCAAAGGTTAGAGGTCAAGGTCATAGGTCAAAGGTCAGAGGTCAAGGTCAATGGTCAGAGGTCAAGGTCAAAGGCCAGAGGACAGAGGACAAGGTCAAGGTCAAGGTCAAGGTAAAAGTCAAAGGTCAAAGGTCAAAGGTCAAAGGTCAGAGGTCAGAGGTCAAAGGTCAGAGGTCAAGGTCAAGGTCAAGGTCAAGGTCAAGGTCAAGGTCAAAGGTCAGAGGTCAAAGGTCAGAGGACAGAGGTCAAAGGTCAGAGGTCAAGGTCAAAGGTCAGAGGTCGAGGACAAAGGTCAGAGGTCAAGGTCAAAGGTCAGAGGTCAAGGTCAAGGTCAAAGGTCAAAGGTCAGAGGTCAAAGGTCAGAGGTCAGAGGTCAAGGTCAAAGGTCAAAGGTCAAAGGCCAAAGGTCAAAGGTCAAAGGTCAGAGGTCAAGGTCAAAGGTCAAAGGTCAGAGGTCAGAGGTCAAGGTCAAAGGTCAGAGGTCAAAGGCCAGAGGTCAGAGGTCAAGGTCACGGTCAGAGGTCAAAGGTCAAAGGTCAAATCTCAGAGGTCAGAGGTCAAGGTCAAAGGTTAGAGGTCAAGATCAAAGGACAGAGGTCAGAGGACAAGGTCAGATGTCAGAGGTAAAGGTCAAAGGTCAAAGGTCAAGGTCAAAGGTTAGAGGTCAAGGTCAAAGGTCAGAGGTCAGAGGTCTAGGTCAATGGTCAGAGGTTAAGGTCAAAGCCCAGAGGACAGAGGCCATGGTCAAGGTCAAGGTCAAGGTCAAGGTAAAGGTCAAAGGTCAAAGGTCAAAGGTCAAAGGTCAAAGGTCAAAGGTCAAAGGTCAAAGGTGAAGGTGAAAGTTCAAAGGTCAGAGGTCAAGGTCAAAGGTCAAAGGTCAGAGGTCAGAGGTCAAGGTCAAAGGTCAGAGGTCAAAGGCCAGAGGTCAGAGGTCAAGGTCACGGTCAGAGGTCAAACGTCAAAGGTCAAGGTCAAAGGTCAAATCTCAGAGGTCAGAGGTCAAGGTCAAAGGTTAGAGGTCAAGATCAAAGGACAGAGGTCAGAGGACAAGGTCAGATGTCAGAGGTAAAGGTCAAAGGTGAATGGTAAAAGATCAAATTCAGATGTCAGAGGTCAAGGTCAAATGTTAGAGGTCAAGGTCATAGGTCAAAGGTCAGAGGTCAAGGTCAAACGTCAGAGGTCAAAGTCAAGGTCAAAGATCAGAGATCAAGATCATAGGTCAGAGGACAAGGTCAAATGTCAGAGAACAGAGGTCAAGGTCAAAGGTCAGAGGTCAAGGTCAAAGGTCAGAGGACAAGGTCAAATGTCAGAGGTCAGAGGTCAAGGTCAAAGGTTAGAGGTCAAGGTCAAAGGTCAAAGGTCAGAGGTCAGAGGTGAGAGGTCAAGGTCAAAGGTCAAAGGTCACAGGTCAGAGGTGAGAGGTAAAGGTCAAAGGTCAAAGGTCAGATGTCAAGGTCAAAGGTCAAAGGTCAAAGGTCAAGGTCAAAGGTAAGAGGTCAAAGGTCAAAGGTCAAAGGTGAAAGGTGAAAGGTGAAAGGTGAAAGGTGAAAGGTCAAATTCAGATGTCAGAGGTCAAGGTCAAAGGTTAGAGGTCAAGGTCATAGGTCAAAGGTCAGAGGTCAAGGTCAATGGTCAGAGGTCAAGGTCAAAGGCCAGAGGACAGAGGACAAGGTCAAGGTCAAGGTCAAGGTAAAAGACAAAGGTCAAAGGTCAAAGGTCAAAGGTCAGAGGTCAGAGGTCAAAGGTCAGAGGTCAAGGTCAAGGTCAAGGTCAAGGTCAAGGTCAAAGGTCAGAGGTCAAAGGTCAGAGGACAGAGGTCAAAGGTCAGAGGTCAAGGTCAAAGGTCAGAGGTCGAGGACAAAGGTCAGAGGTCAAGGTCAAAGGTCAGAGGTCAAGGTCAAGGTCAAAGGTCAAAGGTCAGAGGTCAAAGGTCAGAGGTCAGAGGTCAAGGTCAAAGGTCAAAGGTCAAAGGCCAAAGGTCAAAGGTCAAAGGTCAGAGGTCAAGGTCAAAGGTCAAAGGTCAGAGGTCAGAGGTCAAGGTCAAAGGTCAGAGGTCAAAGGCCAGAGGTCAGAGGTCAAGGTCACGGTCAGAGGTCAAAGGTCAAAGGTCAAATCTCAGAGGTCAGAGGTCAAGGTCAAAGGTTAGAGGTCAAGATCAAAGGACAGAGGTCAGAGGACAAGGTCAGATGTCAGAGGTAAAGGTCAAAGGTCAAAGGTCAAGGTCAAAGGTTAGAGGTCAAGGTCAAAGGTCAGAGGTCAGAGGTCAGAGGTCAAGGTCAAAGGTCAGAGGTCAAAGGCCAGAGGTCAGAGGTCAAGGTCACGGTCAGAGGTCAAACGTCAAAGGTCAGAGGACAAGGTCAAATGTCAGAGAACAGAGGTCAAGGTCAAAGGTCAGAGGTCAAGGTCAAAGGTCAGAGGACAAGGTCAAATGTCAGAGGTCAGAGGTCAAGGTCAAAGGTTAGAGGTCAAGGTCAAAGGTCAAAGGTCAGAGGTCAGAGGTGAGAGGTCAAGGTCAAAGGTCAAAGGTCACAGGTCAGAGGTGAGAGGTAAAGGTCAAAGGTCAAAGGTCAGATGTCAAGGTCAAAGGTCAAAGGTCAAAGGTCAAGGTCAAAGGTAAGAGGTCAAAGGTCAAAGGTCAAAGGTCAAAGGTGAAAGGTGAAAGGTGAAAGGTGAAAGGTGAAAGGTCAAATTCAGATGTCAGAGGTCAAGGTCAAAGGTTAGAGGTCAAGGTCATAGGTCAAAGGTCAGAGGTCAAGGTCAATGGTCAGAGGTCAAGGTCAAAGGCCAGAGGACAGAGGACAAGGTCAAGGTCAAGGTCAAGGTAAAAGTCAAAGGTCAAAGGTCAAAGGTCAAAGGTCAGAGGTCAGAGGTCAAAGGTCAGAGGTCAAGGTCAAGGTCAAGGTCAAGGTCAAGGTCAAGGTCAAAGGTCAGAGGTCAAAGGTCAGAGGACAGAGGTCAAAGGTCAGAGGTCAAGGTCAAAGGTCAGAGGTCGAGGACAAAGGTCAGAGGTCAAGGTCAAAGGTCAGAGGTCAAGGTCAAGGTCAAAGGTCAAAGGTCAGAGGTCAAAGGTCAGAGGTCAGAGGTCAAGGTCAAAGGTCAAAGGTCAAAGGCCAAAGGTCAAAGGTCAAAGGTCAGAGGTCAAGGTCAAAGGTCAAAGGTCAGAGGTCAGAGGTCAAGGTCAAAGGTCAGAGGTCAAAGGCCAGAGGTCAGAGGTCAAGGTCACGGTCAGAGGTCAAAGGTCAAAGGTCAAATCTCAGAGGTCAGAGGTCAAGGTCAAAGGTTAGAGGTCAAGATCAAAGGACAGAGGTCAGAGGACAAGGTCAGATGTCAGAGGTAAAGGTCAAAGGTCAAAGGTCAAGGTCAAAGGTTAGAGGTCAAGGTCAAAGGTCAGAGGTCAGAGGTCTAGGTCAATGGTCAGAGGTTAAGGTCAAAGCCCAGAGGACAGAGGCCATGGTCAAGGTCAAGGTCAAGGTCAAGGTCAAGGTAAAGGTCAAAGGTCAAAGGTCAAAGGTCAAAGGTCAAAGGTCAAAGGTCAAAGGTGAAGGTGAAAGTTCAAAGGTCAGAGGTCAAGGTCAAAGGTCAAAGGTCAGAGGTCAGAGGTCAAGGTCAAAGGTCAGAGGTCAAAGGCCAGAGGTCAGAGGTCAAGGTCACGGTCAGAGGTCAAACGTCAAAGGTCAAGGTCAAAGGTCAAATCTCAGAGGTCAGAGGTCAAGGTCAAAGGTTAGAGGTCAAGATCAAAGGACAGAGGTCAGAGGACAAGGTCAGATGTCAGAGGTAAAGGTCAAAGGTGAATGGTAAAAGATCAAATTCAGATGTCAGAGGTCAAGGTCAAATGTTAGAGGTCAAGGTCATAGGTCAAAGGTCAGAGGTCAAGGTCAAACGTCAGAGGTCAAAGTCAAGGTCAAAGATCAGAGATCAAGATCATAGGTCAGAGGACAAGGTCAAATGTCAGAGAACAGAGGTCAAGGTCAAAGGTCAGAGGTCAAGGTCAAAGGTCAGAGGACAAGGTCAAATGTCAGAGGTCAGAGGTCAAGGTCAAAGGTTAGAGGTCAAGGTCAAAGGTCAAAGGTCAGAGGTCAGAGGTGAGAGGTCAAGGTCAAAGGTCAAAGGTCACAGGTCAGAGGTGAGAGGTAAAGGTCAAAGGTCAAAGGTCAGATGTCAAGGTCAAAGGTCAAAGGTCAAAGGTCAAGGTCAAAGGTAAGAGGTCAAAGGTCAAAGGTCAAAGGTGAAAGGTGAAAGGTGAAAGGTGAAAGGTGAAAGGTCAAATTCAGATGTCAGAGGTCAAGGTCAAAGGTTAGAGGTCAAGGTCATAGGTCAAAGGTCAGAGGTCAAGGTCAATGGTCAGAGGTCAAGGTCAAAGGCCAGAGGACAGAGGACAAGGTCAAGGTCAAGGTCAAGGTAAAAGACAAAGGTCAAAGGTCAAAGGTCAAAGGTCAGAGGTCAGAGGTCAAAGGTCAGAGGTCAAGGTCAAGGTCAAGGTCAAGGTCAAGGTCAAAGGTCAGAGGTCAAAGGTCAGAGGACAGAGGTCAAAGGTCAGAGGTCAAGGTCAAAGGTCAGAGGTCGAGGACAAAGGTCAGAGGTCAAGGTCAAAGGTCAGAGGTCAAGGTCAAGGTCAAAGGTCAAAGGTCAGAGGTCAAAGGTCAGAGGTCAGAGGTCAAGGTCAAAGGTCAAAGGTCAAAGGCCAAAGGTCAAAGGTCAAAGGTCAGAGGTCAAGGTCAAAGGTCAAAGGTCAGAGGTCAGAGGTCAAGGTCAAAGGTCAGAGGTCAAAGGCCAGAGGTCAGAGGTCAAGGTCACGGTCAGAGGTCAAAGGTCAAAGGTCAAATCTCAGAGGTCAGAGGTCAAGGTCAAAGGTTAGAGGTCAAGATCAAAGGACAGAGGTCAGAGGACAAGGTCAGATGTCAGAGGTAAAGGTCAAAGGTCAAAGGTCAAGGTCAAAGGTTAGAGGTCAAGGTCAAAGGTCAGAGGTCAGAGGTCTAGGTCAATGGTCAGAGGTTAAGGTCAAAGCCCAGAGGACAGAGGCCATGGTCAAGGTCAAGGTCAAGGTCAAGGTCAAGGTAAAGGTCAAAGGTCAAAGGTCAAAGGTCAAAGGTCAAAGGTCAAAGGTGAAGGTGAAAGTTCAAAGGTCAGAGGTCAAGGTCAAAGGTCAAAGGTCAAAGGTCAGAGGTCAGAGGTCAAGGTCAAAGGTCAGAGGTCAAAGGCCAGAGGTCAGAGGTCAAGGTCACGGTCAGAGGTCAAACGTCAAAGGTCAAGGTCAAAGGTCAAATCTCAGAGGTCAGAGGTCAAGGTCAAAGGTTAGAGGTCAAGATCAAAGGACAGAGGTCAGAGGACAAGGTCAGATGTCAGAGGTAAAGGTCAAAGGTCAAAGGTCAGAGGTCAAGGTCAGAGGTTAGAGGTCAAGGTCAAAGGTCAGAGGTCAAGGTCAAAGGTCAAAGGTCAAGGTCAAGATCAAAAGTCAGAGTTCAAAGGTAAAAGGTGAATGGTAAAAGATCAAATTCAGATGTCAGAGGTCAAGGTCAAATGTTAGAGGTCAAGGTCATAGGTCAAAGGTCAGAGGTCAAGGTCAAACGTCAGAGGTCAAAGTCAAGGTCAAAGATCAGAGATCAAGATCATAGGTCAGAGGACAAGGTCAAATGTCAGAGAACAGAGGTCAAGGTCAAAGGTCAGAGGTCAAGGTCAAAGGTCAGAGGACAAGGTCAAATGTCAGAGGTCAGAGGTCAAGGTCAAAGGTTAGAGGTCAAGGTCAAAGGTCAAACGTCAGAGGTAAGGTCAAAGGTCAAAGGTCAAAGGTAAAGGGTCAAGGGTCAAAGGTCAAAGGTAAAGGGTCAAAGGTCAAAGGTCAGAGGTCAGAGGTGAGAGGTCAAGGTCAAAGGTCAAAGGTCAGAGGTCAGAGGTCAGAGGTGAGAGGTCAAGGTCAAAGGTCAAAGGTCAGATGTCAAGGTCAAAGGTCAAAGGTCAAGGTCAAAGGTCAGAGGTCAAGGTCAAACGTCAGAGGTCAAAGTCAAGGTCAAAGATCAGAGATCAAGATCATAGGTCAGAGGACAAGGTCAAATGTCAGAGAACAGAGGTCAAGGTCAAAGGTCAGAGGTCAAGGTCAAAGGTCAGAGGACAAGGTCAGATGTCAGAGGTCAAGGTCAAAGGTTAGAGGTCAAGGTCATAGGTCAAAGGTCAGAGGTCAAGGTCAATGGTCAGAGGTCAAGGTCAAAGGCCAGAGGACAGAGGACAAGGTCAAGGTCAAGGTCAAGGTCAAGGTAAAAGTCAAAGGTCAAAGGTCAAAGGTCAAAGGTCAAAGGTCAAAGGTCAAAGGTCAAAGGTCAGAGGTCAGAGGTCAAAGGTCAGAGGTCAAGGTCAAGGTCAAGGTCAAGGTCAAGGTCAAAGGTCAGAGGTCAAAGGTCAGAGGACAGAGGTCAAAGGTCAGAGGTCAAGGTCAAAGGTCAGAGGTCGAGGACAAAGGTCAGAGGTCAAGGTCAAAGGTCAGAGGTCAAGGTCAAGGTCAAAGGTCAGAGGTCAAAGGTCAGAGGTCAGAGGTCAAGGTCAAAGGTCAAAGGTCAAAGGTCAAAGGTCAAAGGTCAAAGGTCAAAGGTCAAAGGTCAAAGGTCAAAGGTCAAAGGTCAAGGTCAAAGGTTAGAGGTCAAGGTCAAAGGTCAGAGGTCAGAGGTCAAGGTCAATGTTCAGAGGTCAAGGTCAAAGGCCAGAGGACAGAGGACAAGGTCAAGGTCAAGGTCAAGGTCAAGGTCAAGGTCAAGGTAAAGGTCAAAGGTCAAAGGTCAAAGGTCAAAGGTCAAAGGTCAAAGGTGAAGGTGAAAGTTCAAAGGTCAGAGGTCAAGGTCAAAGGTCAAAGGTCAGAGGTCAGAGGTCAAGGTCAAAGGTCAGAGGTCAAAGGCCAGAGGTCAGAGGTCAAGGTCACGGTCAGAGGTCAAACGTCAAAGGTCAAGGTCAAAGGTCAAATCTCAGAGGTCAGAGGTCAAGGTCAAAGGTTAGAGGTCAAGATCAAAGGACAGAGGTCAGAGGACAAGGTCAGATGTCAGAGGTAAAGGTCAAAGGTGAATGGTAAAAGATCAAATTCAGATGTCAGAGGTCAAGGTCAAATGTTAGAGGTCAAGGTCATAGGTCAAAGGTCAGAGGTCAAGGTCAAACGTCAGAGGTCAAAGTCAAGGTCAAAGATCAGAGATCAAGATCATAGGTCAGAGGACAAGGTCAAATGTCAGAGAACAGAGGTCAAGGTCAAAGGTCAGAGGTCAAGGTCAAAGGTCAGAGGACAAGGTCAAATGTCAGAGGTCAGAGGTCAAGGTCAAAGGTTAGAGGTCAAGGTCAAAGGTCAAACGTCAGAGGTAAGGACAAAGGTCAAAGGTCAAAGGTAAAGGGTCAAGGGTCAAAGGTCAAAGCTAAAGGGTCAAGGGACAAAGGTCAAAGGTCAGAGGTCAGAGGTGAGGGGTCAAGGTCAAAGGTCAAAGGTCAGAGGTCAGAGGTGAGAGGTCAAGGTCAAAGGTCAAAGGTCAGATGTCAAGGTCAAAGGTCAAAGGTCAAGGTCAAAGGTAAGAGGTCAAAGGTCAAAGGTGAAAGGTGAAAGGTGAAAGGTCAAATTCAGATGTCAGAGGTCAAGGTCAAAGGTTAGAGGTCAAGGTCATAGGTCAAAGGTCAGAGGTCAAGGTCAAGGTCAAAGGCCAGAGGACAGAGGACAAGGTCAAGGTCAAGGTCAAGGTCAAGGTCAAGGTAAAGGTCAAAGGTGAAAGGGCAAAGGTCAAAGGTCAAAGGTCAAAGGTCAAAGGTCAAAGGTGAAGGTGAAAGTTCAAAGGTCAGAGGTCAAGGTCAAAGGTCAAAGGTCAGAGGTCAGAGGTCAAGGTCAAAGGTCAGAGGTCAAAGGCCAGAGGTCAGAGGTCAGAGGTCAAGGTCACGGTCAGAGGTCAAACGTCAAAGGTCAAGGTCAAAGGTCAAATCTCAGAGGTCAGAGGTCAAGGTCAAAGGTTAGAGGTCAAGATCAAAGGACAGAGGTCAGAGGACAAGGTCAGATGTCAGAGGTAAAGGTCAGAGGTCAGAGGTCAAGGTCAAAGGTCAGAGGTCAAAGGCCAGAGGTCAGAGGTCAAGGTCACGGTCAGAGGTCAAACGTCAAAGGTCAAGGTCAAAGGTCAAATCTCAGAGGTCAGAGGTCAAGGTCAAAGGTTAGAGGTCAAGATCAAAGGACAGAGGTCAGAGGACAAGGTCAGATGTCAGAGGTAAAGGTCAAAGGTCAAAGGTCACAGGTCAAGGTTAGAGGTTAGAGGTCAAGGTCAAAGGTCAGAGGTCAAGGTCAAAGGTCAAAGGTCAAAGGTCAAGGTCAAGATCAAAAGTCAGAGTTCAAAGGTAAAAGGTGAATGGTAAAAGATCAAATTCAGATGTCAGAGGTCAAGGTCAAATGTTAGAGGTCAAGGTCATAGGTCAAAGGTCAGAGGTCAAGGTCAAACGTCAGAGGTCAAAGTCAAGGTCAAAGATCAGAGATCAAGATCATAGGTCAGAGCACAAGGTCAAATGTCAGAGAACAGAGGTCAAGGTCAAAGGTCAGAGGTCAAGGTCAAAGGTCAGAGGACAAGGTCAGATGTCAGAGGTAAAGGTCAAAGGTCAAAGGTCAAGGTCAAAGGTTAGAGGTCAAGGTCAAAGGTCAGAGGTCAGAGGTCTAGGTCAATGGTCAGAGGTTAAGGTCAAAGCCCAGAGGACAGAGGCCATGGTCAAGGTCAAGGTCAAGGTCAAGGTCAAGGTAAAGGTCAAAGGTCAAAGGTCAAAGGTCAAAGGTCAAAGGTCAAAGGTCAAAGGTGAAGGTGAAAGTTCAAAGGTCAGAGGTCAAGGTCAAAGGTCAAAGGTCAGAGGTCAGAGGTCAAGGTCAAAGGTCAGAGGTCAAAGGCCAGAGGTCAGAGGTCAAGGTCACGGTCAGAGGTCAAACGTCAAAGGTCAAGGTCAAAGGTCAAATCTCAGAGGTCAGAGGTCAAGGTCAAAGGTTAGAGGTCAAGATCAAAGGACAGAGGTCAGAGGACAAGGTCAGATGTCAGAGGTAAAGGTCAAAGGTGAATGGTAAAAGATCAAATTCAGATGTCAGAGGTCAAGGTCAAATGTTAGAGGTCAAGGTCATAGGTCAAAGGTCAGAGGTCAAGGTCAAACGTCAGAGGTCAAAGTCAAGGTCAAAGATCAGAGATCAAGATCATAGGTCAGAGGACAAGGTCAAATGTCAGAGAACAGAGGTCAAGGTCAAAGGTCAGAGGTCAAGGTCAAAGGTCAGAGGACAAGGTCAAATGTCAGAGGTCAGAGGTCAAGGTCAAAGGTTAGAGGTCAAGGTCAAAGGTCAAAGGTCAGAGGTCAGAGGTGAGAGGTCAAGGTCAAAGGTCAAAGGTCACAGGTCAGAGGTGAGAGGTAAAGGTCAAAGGTCAAAGGTCAGATGTCAAGGTCAAAGGTCAAAGGTCAAAGGTCAAGGTCAAAGGTAAGAGGTCAAAGGTCAAAGGTCAAAGGTGAAAGGTGAAAGGTGAAAGGTGAAAGGTGAAAGGTCAAATTCAGATGTCAGAGGTCAAGGTCAAAGGTTAGAGGTCAAGGTCATAGGTCAAAGGTCAGAGGTCAAGGTCAATGGTCAGAGGTCAAGGTCAAAGGCCAGAGGACAGAGGACAAGGTCAAGGTCAAGGTCAAGGTAAAAGACAAAGGTCAAAGGTCAAAGGTCAAAGGTCAGAGGTCAGAGGTCAAAGGTCAGAGGTCAAGGTCAAGGTCAAGGTCAAGGTCAAGGTCAAAGGTCAGAGGTCAAAGGTCAGAGGACAGAGGTCAAAGGTCAGAGGTCAAGGTCAAAGGTCAGAGGTCGAGGACAAAGGTCAGAGGTCAAGGTCAAAGGTCAGAGGTCAAGGTCAAGGTCAAAGGTCAAAGGTCAGAGGTCAAAGGTCAGAGGTCAGAGGTCAAGGTCAAAGGTCAAAGGTCAAAGGCCAAAGGTCAAAGGTCAAAGGTCAGAGGTCAAGGTCAAAGGTCAAAGGTCAGAGGTCAGAGGTCAAGGTCAAAGGTCAGAGGTCAAAGGCCAGAGGTCAGAGGTCAAGGTCACGGTCAGAGGTCAAAGGTCAAAGGTCAAATCTCAGAGGTCAGAGGTCAAGGTCAAAGGTTAGAGGTCAAGATCAAAGGACAGAGGTCAGAGGACAAGGTCAGATGTCAGAGGTAAAGGTCAAAGGTCAAAGGTCAAGGTCAAAGGTTAGAGGTCAAGGTCAAAGGTCAGAGGTCAGAGGTCTAGGTCAATGGTCAGAGGTTAAGGTCAAAGCCCAGAGGACAGAGGCCATGGTCAAGGTCAAGGTCAAGGTCAAGGTCAAGGTAAAGGTCAAAGGTCAAAGGTCAAAGGTCAAAGGTCAAAGGTCAAAGGTGAAGGTGAAAGTTCAAAGGTCAGAGGTCAAGGTCAAAGGTCAAAGGTCAAAGGTCAGAGGTCAGAGGTCAAGGTCAAATGTTAGAGGTCAAGGTCATAGGTCAAAGGTCAGAGGTCAAGGTCAAACGTCAGAGGTCAAAGTCAAGGTCAAAGATCAGAGATCAAGATCATAGGTCAGAGGACAAGGTCAAATGTCAGAGAACAGAGGTCAAGGTCAAAGGTCAGAGGTCAAGGTCAAAGGTCAGAGGACAAGGTCAAATGTCAGAGGTCAGAGGTCAAGGTCAAAGGTTAGAGGTCAAGGTCAAAGGTCAAACGTCAGAGGTAAGGACAAAGGTCAAAGGTCAAAGGTAAAGGGTCAAGGGTCAAAGGTCAAAGCTAAAGGGTCAAGGGACAAAGGTCAAAGGTCAGAGGTCAGAGGTGAGGGGTCAAGGTCAAAGGTCAAAGGTCAGAGGTCAGAGGTGAGAGGTCAAGGTCAAAGGTCAAAGGTCAGATGTCAAGGTCAAAGGTCAAAGGTCAAGGTCAAAGGTAAGAGGTCAAAGGTCAAAGGTGAAAGGTGAAAGGTGAAAGGTCAAATTCAGATGTCAGAGGTCAAGGTCAAAGGTTAGAGGTCAAGGTCATAGGTCAAAGGTCAGAGGTCAAGGTCAAGGTCAAAGGCCAGAGGACAGAGGACAAGGTCAAGGTCAAGGTCAAGGTCAAGGTCAAGGTAAAGGTCAAAGGTGAAAGGGCAAAGGTCAAAGGTCAAAGGTCAAAGGTCAAAGGTCAAAGGTGAAGGTGAAAGTTCAAAGGTCAGAGGTCAAGGTCAAAGGTCAAAGGTCAGAGGTCAGAGGTCAAGGTCAAAGGTCAGAGGTCAAAGGCCAGAGGTCAGAGGTCAGAGGTCAAGGTCACGGTCAGAGGTCAAACGTCAAAGGTCAAGGTCAAAGGTCAAATCTCAGAGGTCAGAGGTCAAGGTCAAAGGTTAGAGGTCAAGATCAAAGGACAGAGGTCAGAGGACAAGGTCAGATGTCAGAGGTAAAGGTCAGAGGTCAGAGGTCAAGGTCAAAGGTCAGAGGTCAAAGGCCAGAGGTCAGAGGTCAAGGTCACGGTCAGAGGTCAAACGTCAAAGGTCAAGGTCAAAGGTCAAATCTCAGAGGTCAGAGGTCAAGGTCAAAGGTTAGAGGTCAAGATCAAAGGACAGAGGTCAGAGGACAAGGTCAGATGTCAGAGGTAAAGGTCAAAGGTCAAAGGTCACAGGTCAAGGTTAGAGGTTAGAGGTCAAGGTCAAAGGTCAGAGGTCAAGGTCAAAGGTCAAAGGTCAAAGGTCAAGGTCAAGATCAAAAGTCAGAGTTCAAAGGTAAAAGGTGAATGGTAAAAGATCAAATTCAGATGTCAGAGGTCAAGGTCAAATGTTAGAGGTCAAGGTCATAGGTCAAAGGTCAGAGGTCAAGGTCAAACGTCAGAGGTCAAAGTCAAGGTCAAAGATCAGAGATCAAGATCATAGGTCAGAGCACAAGGTCAAATGTCAGAGAACAGAGGTCAAGGTCAAAGGTCAGAGGTCAAGGTCAAAGGTCAGAGGACAAGGTCAAATGTCAGAGGTCAGAGGTCAAGGTCAAAGGTTAGAGGTCAAGGTCAAAGGTCAAACGTCAGAGGTAAGGTCAAAGGTCAAAGGTCAAAGGTAAAGGGTCAAGGGTCAAAGGTCAAAGGTAAAGGGTCAAGGGTCGAAGGTCAAAGGTCAGAGGTCAGAGGTGAGAGGTCAAGGTCAAAGGTCAAAGGTCAGAGGTCAGAGGTGAGAGGTCAAGGTCAAAGGTCAAAGGTCAGATGTCAAGGTCAAAGGTCAAAGGTCAAGGTCAAAGGTAAGAGGTCAAAGGTCAAAGGTGAAAGGTGAAAGGTGAAAGGTCAAATTCAGATGTCAGAGGTCAAGGTCAAAGGTTAGAGGTCAAGGTCATAGGTCAAAGGTCAGAGGTCAAGGTCAATGGTCAGAGGTCAAGGTCAAAGGCCAGAGGACAGAGGACAAGGTCAAGGTCAAGGTCAAGGTCAAGGTAAAAGTCAAAGGTCAAAGGTCAAAGGTCAAAGGTCAAAGGTCAAAGGTCAAAGGTCAAAGGTCAGAGGTCAGAGGTCAAAGGTCAGAGGTCAAGGTCAAGGTCAAGGTCAAGGTCAAGGTCAAAGGTCAGAGGTCAAAGGTCAGAGGACAGAGGTCAAAGGTCAGAGGTCAAGGTCAAAGGTCAGAGGTCGAGGACAAAGGTCAGAGGTCAAGGTCAAAGGTCAGAGGTCAAGGTCAAAGGTCAGAGGTCGAGGACAAAGGTCAGAGGTCAAGGTCAAAGGTCAGAGGTCAAGGTCAAGGTCAAAGGTCAGAGGTCAAAGGTCAGAGGTCAGAGGTCAGAGGTCAAGGTCAAAGGTCAAAGGTCAAAGGTCAAAGGTCAAAGGTCAAAGGTCAAAGGTCAAAGGTCAAAGTTCAAAGGTCAGAGGTCAAGGTCAAAGGTCAAAGGTCAGACGTCAGAGGTCAAGGTCAAAGGTCAGAGGTCAAAGGCCAGAGGTCAGAGGTCAAGGTCACGGTCAGAGGTCAAAGGTCAAAGGTCAAGGTCAAAGGTCAAATCTCAGAGGTCAGAGGTCAAGGTCAAAGGTTAGAGGTCAAGATCAAAGGACAGAGGTCAGAGGACAAGGTCAGATGTCAGAGGTAAAGGTCAAAGGTCAAAGGTCAGAGGTCAAGGTCAAAGGTTAGAGGTCAAGGTCAAAGGTCAGAGGTCGAGGACAAAGGTCAGAGGTCAGAGATCAAGATCATAGGTCAGAGGACAAGGTCAAATGTCAGAGAACAGAGGTCAAGGTCAAAGGTCAGAGGTCAAGGTCAAAGGTCAGAGGACAAGGTCAAATGTCAGAGGTCAGAGGTCAAGGTCAAAGGTTAGAGGTCAAGGTCAAAGGTCAAACGTCAGAGGTAAGGTCAAAGGTCAAAGGTCAAAGGTAAAGGGTCAAGGGTCAAAGGTCAAAGGTAAAGGGTCAAGGGTCAAAGGTCAAAGGTCAGAGGTCAGAGGTGAGAGGTCAAGGTCAAAGGTCAAAGGTCAGAGGACAGAGGTGAGAGGTCAAGGTCAAAGGTCAAAGGTCAGATGTCAAGGTCAAAGGTCAAAGGTCAAGGTCAAAGGTAAGAGGTCAAAGGTCAAAGGTGAAAGGTGAAAGGTGAAAGGTGAAAGGTCAAATTCAGATGTCAGAGGTCAAGGTCAAAGGTTAGAGGTCAAGGTCATAGGTCAAAGGTCAGAGGTCAAGGTCAATGGTCAGAGGTCAAGGTCAAAGGCCAGAGGACAGAGGACAAGGTCAAGGTCAAGGTCAAGGTCAAGGTCAAGGTAAAAGTCAAAGGTCAAAGGTCAAAGGTCAAACGTCAAAGGTCAGAGGTCAGAGGTCAAAGGTCAGAGGTCAAGGTCAAGGTCAAGGTCGAGGTCAAGGTCAAAGGTCAGAGGTCAAAGGTCAGAGGACAGAGGTCAAAGGTCAGAGGTCAAGGTCAAGGTCAAAGGTCAGAGGTCAAAGGTCAGAGGTCAGAGGTCAAGGTCAAAGGTCAAAGGTCAAAGGTCAAAGGTCAAAGGTCAAAGGTCAAAGGTCAAAGGTCAAAGGTCAAAGGTCAAAGGTCAAAGGTCAAAGTTCAAAGGTCAGAGGTCAAGGTCAAAGGTCAAAGGTCAGACGTCAGAGGTCAAGGTCAAAGGTCAGAGGTCAAAGGCCAGAGGTCAGAGGTCAAGGTCACGGTCAGAGGTCAAAGGTCAAAGGTCAAGGTCAAAGGTCAAATCTCAGAGGTCAGAGGTCAAGGTCAAAGGTTAGAGGTCAAGATCAAAGGACAGAGGTCAGAGGACAAGGTCAGATGTCAGAGGTAAAGGTCAAAGGTCAGAGGTCAAGGTCAAAGGTTAGAGGTCAAGGTCAAAGGTCAGAGGTCAAGGTCAAAGGTCAGAGGAGAAGGTCAGATGTCAGAGGTCAAGGTCAAAGGTTAGAGGTCAAGGTCATAGGTCAAAGGTCAGAGGTCAAGGTCAATGGTCAGAGGTCAAGGTCAAAGGCCAGAGGACAGAGGACAAGGTCAAGGTCAAGGTCAAGGTCAAGGTCAAGGTCAAAGGTCAGAGGTCAAAGGTCAGAGGACAGAGGTCAAAGGTCAGAGGGCAAGGTCAGAGGTCAAAGGTCAGAGGTCAAGGTCAAGGTCAAGGTCAAGGTCAAAGGTCAGAGGTCAAAGGTCAGATGTCAGAGGTCAAGGTCAAAGGTCAAGGTCAAAGGTCAGAGGTCGAGGACAAAGGTCAGAGGTCAAGGTCAAAGGTCAGAGGTCAAGGTCAAGGTCAAAGGTCAGAGGTCAAAGGTCAGAGGTCAAAGGTCAGATGTCAGAGGTCAGAGGTCAGAAGTCAGAGGACAGAGGTCAAGGTCACGGTCAGAGGTCAAAAGTCAAAGGTCAAGGTCAAAGGTCAAATCTCAGAGGTCAGAGGTCAAGGTCAAAGGTTAGAGGTCAAGGTCAAAGGTCAAGGTCAAAGGTCAAGGTCAGAGGTCAAAGGTCAGTGGTCAAGGTCAAGGTCAAAGGTCAGAGGTCAAGGTCAAGGTCAAGGTCAAAGGTCAGAGGTCAAAGGTCAGAGGTCAAAGGTCAGAGGTCAAGGTCAAAGGTCAAAGGTTAGAGGTCAAGGTCAAAGTTCAAAGGTCAAAGGTCAAGGTCAAAGGCCAGCGGTCAAGGTCAATGTCAAGGTCAAGGTCAAAGGTCAAATGTCAGAGGTCAGGGGTCAAAGTTCCGAGGTCAAGGTCAAAGGTCAGAGGTCAAGGTCAAAGGTCAAAGGTCAAAGGTCAAAGGTCAAAGGTCAAAGGTCAAAGGTCAAAGGTCAAAGGTCAAAGGTCAAAGGTCAGAAGTCAAAGGTCAGAGGTCAGAGGTCAGAGGTCAGAAGTCAGAGGTCAAGGTCACGGTCAGAGGTCAAAAGTCAAAGGTCAAGGTCAAAGGTCAAATCTCAGAGGTCAGAGGTCAAGGTCAAAGTTTAGAGGTCAAGGTCAAAGGTCAAATGTCAGAGGTCAAGGTCAAAGGTCAGAGGTCGAGGACAAAGGTCAGAGGTCAAGGTCAAAGGTCAGAGGTAAAGGTCAAAGGTCAAAGGTCAGAGGTCAAGGTCAGAGGTTAGAGGTCAAGGTCAAAGGTCAGAGGTCAAGGTCAAGGTCAAAGGTCAAAGGTCAAGGTCAAGATCAAAAGTCAGAGTTCAAAGGTAAAAGGTGAATGGTAAAAGATCAAATTCAGATGTCAGAGGTCAAGGTCAAATGTTAGAGGTCAAGGTCATAGGTCAAAGGTCAGAGGTCAAGGTCAAACGTCAGAGGTCAAAGTCAAGGTCAAAGATCAGAGATCAAGATCATAGGTCAGAGGACAAGGTCAAATGTCAGAGAACAGAGGTCAAGGTCAAAGGTCAGAGGTCAAGGTCAAAGGTCAGAGGACAAGGTCAAATGTCAGAGGTCAGAGGTCAAGGTCAAAGGTGAGAGGTCAAGGTCAAAGGTCAAACGTCAGAGGTAAGGTCAAAGGTCAAAGGTCAAAGGTAAAGGGTCAAGGGTCAAAGGTCAAAGGTAAAGGGTCAAGGGTCAAAGGTCAAAGGTCAGAGGTCAGAGGTGAGGGGTCAAGGTCAAAGGTCAGAGGTCAGAGGTGAGAGGTCAAGGTCAAAGGTCAAAGGTCAGATGTCAAGGTCAAAGGTCAAAGGTCAAGGTCAAAGGTAAGAGGTCAAAGGTGAAAGGTGAAAGGTCAAATTCAGATGTCAGAGGTCAAGGTCAAAGGTTAGAGGTCAAGGTCATAGGTCAAAGGTCAGAGGTCAAGGTCAATGGTCAGAGGTCAAGGTCAAAGGCCAGAGGACAGAGGACAAGGTCAAGGTCAAGGTCAAGGTCAAGGTCAAGGTCAAGGTAAAGGTCAAAGGTGAAAGGGCAAAGGTCAAAGGTCAAAGGTCAAAGGTCAAAGGTCAAAGGTGAAGGTGAAAGTTCAAAGGTCAGAGGTCAAGGTCAAAGGTCAAAGGTCAGAGGTCAGAGGTCAAGGTCAAAGGTCAGAGGTCAAAGGCCAGAGGTCAGAGGTCAAGGTCACGGTCAGAGGTCAAACGTCAAAGGTCAAGGTCAAAGGTCAAATCTCAGAGGTCAGAGGTCAAGGTCAAAGGTTAGAGGTCAAGATCAAAGGACAGAGGTCAGAGGACAAGGTCAGATGTCAGAGGTAAAGGTCAAAGGTCAAAGGTCAGAGGTCAAGGTCAGAGGTTAGAGGTCAAGGTCAAAGGTCAGAGGTCAAGGTCAAAGGTCAAAGGTCAAGGTCAAGATCAAAAGTCAGAGTTCAAAGGTAAAAGGTGAATGGTAAAAGATCAAATTCAGATGTCAGAGGTCAAGGTCAAAGGTCAGAGGTAAAGGTCAAAGGTCAAAGGTCAGAGGTCAAGGTCAGAGGTTAGAGGTCAAGGTCAAAGGTCAGAGGTCAAGGTCAAGGTCAAAGGTCAAAGGTCAAGGTCAAGATCAAAAGTCAGAGTTCAAAGGTAAAAGGTGAATGGTAAAAGATCAAATTCAGATGTCAGAGGTCAAGGTCAAATGTTAGAGGTCAAGGTCATAGGTCAAAGGTCAGAGGTCAAGGTCAAACGTCAGAGGTCAAAGTCAAGGTCAAAGATCAGAGATCAAGATCATAGGTCAGAGGACAAGGTCAAATGTCAGAGAACAGAGGTCAAGGTCAAAGGTCAGAGGTCAAGGTCAAAGGTCAGAGGACAAGGTCAAATGTCAGAGGTCAGAGGTCAAGGTCAAAGGTGAGAGGTCAAGGTCAAAGGTCAAACGTCAGAGGTAAGGTCAAAGGTCAAAGGTCAAAGGTAAAGGGTCAAGGGTCAAAGGTCAAAGGTAAAGGGTCAAGGGTCAAAGGTCAAAGGTCAGAGGTCAGAGGTGAGGGGTCAAGGTCAAAGGTCAGAGGTCAGAGGTGAGAGGTCAAGGTCAAAGGTCAAAGGTCAGATGTCAAGGTCAAAGGTCAAAGGTCAAGGTCAAAGGTAAGAGGTCAAAGGTGAAAGGTGAAAGGTCAAATTCAGATGTCAGAGGTCAAGGTCAAAGGTTAGAGGTCAAGGTCATAGGTCAAAGGTCAGAGGTCAAGGTCAATGGTCAGAGGTCAAGGTCAAAGGCCAGAGGACAGAGGACAAGGTCAAGGTCAAGGTCAAGGTCAAGGTCAAGGTAAAGGTCAAAGGTGAAAGGGCAAAGGTCAAAGGTCAAAGGTCAAAGGTCAAAGGTCAAAGGTCAAAGGTGAAGGTGAAAGTTCAAAGGTCAGAGGTCAAGGTCAAAGGTCAAAGGTCAGAGGTCAGAGGTCAAGGTCAAAGGTCAGAGGTCAAAGGCCAGAGGTCAGAGGTCAAGGTCACGGTCAGAGGTCAAACGTCAAAGGTCAAGGTCAAAGGTCAAATCTCAGAGGTCAGAGGTCAAGGTCAAAGGTTAGAGGTCAAGATCAAAGGACAGAGGTCAGAGGACAAGGTCAGATGTCAGAGGTAAAGGTCAAAGGTCAAAGGTCAGAGGTCAAGGTCAGAGGTTAGAGGTCAAGGTCAAAGGTCAGAGGTCAAGGTCAAAGGTCAAAGGTCAAGGTCAAGATCAAAAGTCAGAGTTCAAAGGTAAAAGGTGAATGGTAAAAGATCAAATTCAGATGTCAGAGGTCAAGGTCAAAGGTCAGAGGTAAAGGTCAAAGGTCAAAGGTCAGAGGTCAAGGTCAGAGGTTAGAGGTCAAGGTCAAAGGTCAGAGGTCAAGGTCAAGGTCAAAGGTCAAAGGTCAAGGTCAAGATCAAAAGTCAGAGTTCAAAGGTAAAAGGTGAATGGTAAAAGATCAAATTCAGATGTCAGAGGTCAAGGTCAAATGTTAGAGGTCAAGGTCATAGGTCAAAGGTCAGAGGTCAAGGTCAAACGTCAGAGGTCAAAGTCAAGGTCAAAGATCAGAGATCAAGATCATAGGTCAGAGGACAAGGTCAAATGTCAGAGAACAGAGGTCAAGGTCAAAGGTCAGAGGTCAAGGTCAAAGGTCAGAGGACAAGGTCAAATGTCAGAGGTCAGAGGTCAAGGTCAAAGGTTAGAGGTCAAGGTCAAAGGTCAAACGTCAGAGGTAAGGTCAAAGGTCAAAGGTCAAAGGTAAAGGGTCAAGGGTCAAAGGTCAAAGGTAAAGGGTCAAGGGTCAAAGGTCAAAGGTCAGAGGTCAGAGGTGAGGGGTCAAGGTCAAAGGTCAAAGGTCAGAGGTCAGAGGTGAGAGGTCAAGGTCAAAGGTCAAAGGTCAGATGTCAAGGTCAAAGGTCAAAGGTCAAGGTCAAAGGTAAGAGGTCAAAGGTCAAAGGTGAAAGGTGAAAGGTGAAAGGTCAAATTCAGATGTCAGAGGTCAAGGTCAAAGGTTAGAGGTCAAGGTCATAGGTCAAAGGTCAGAGGTCAAGGTCAATGGTCAGAGGTCAAGGTCAAAGGCCAGAGGACAGAGGACAAGGTCAAGGTCAAGGTCAAGGTCAAGGTCAAGGTCAAGGTAAAGGTCAAAGGTGAAAGGGCAAAGGTCAAAGGTCAAAGGTCAAAGGTCAAAGGTCAAAGGTCAAAGGTGAAGGTGAATGTTCAAAGGTCAGAGGTCAAGGTCAAAGGTCAAAGGTCAGAGGTCAGAGGTCAAGGTCAAAGGTCAGAGGTCAAAGGCCAGAGGTCAGAGGTCAAGGTCACGGTCAGAGGTCAAACGTCAAAGGTCAAGGTCAAAGGTCAAATCTCAGAGGTCAGAGGTCAAGGTCAAAGGTTAGAGGTCAAGATCAAAGGACAGAGGTCAGAGGACAAGGTCAGATGTCAGAGGTAAAGGTCAAAGGTCAAAGGTCAGAGGTCAAGGTCAGAGGTTAGAGGTCAAGGTCAAAGGTCAGAGGTCAAGGTCAAAGGTCAAAGGTCAAGGTCAAGATCAAAAGTCAGAGTTCAAAGGTAAAAGGTGAATGGTAAAAGATCAAATTCAGATGTCAGAGGTCAAGGTCAAATGTTAGAGGTCAAGGTCATAGGTCAAAGGTCAGAGGTCAAGGTCAAACGTCAGAGGTCAAAGTCAAGGTCAAAGATCAGAGATCAAGATCATAGGTCAGAGGACAAGGTCAAATGTCAGAGAACAGAGGTCAAGGTCAAAGGTCAGAGGTCAAGGTCAAAGGTCAGAGGACAAGGTCAAATGTCAGAGGTCAGAGGTCAAGGTCAAAGGTTAGAGGTCAAGGTCAAAGGTCAAACGTCAGAGGTAAGGTCAAAGGTCAAAGGTCAAAGGTAAAGGGTCAAGGGTCAAAGGTCAAAGGTAAAGGGTCAAGGGTCAAAGGTCAAAGGTCAGAGGTCAGAGGTGAGAGGTCAAGGTCAAAGGTCAAAGGTCAAAGGTCAGAGGTCAGAGGTGAGAGGTCAAGGTCAAAGGTCAAAGGTCAGATGTCAAGGTCAAAGGTCAAAGGTCAAGGTCAAAGGTAAGAGGTCAAAGGTCAAAGGTGAAAGGTGAAAGGTGAAAGGTCAAATTCAGATGTCAGAGGTCAAGGTCAAAGGTTAGAGGTCAAGGTCATAGGTCAAAGGTCAGAGGTCAAGGTCAATGGTCAGAGGTCAAGGTCAAAGGCCAGAGGACAGAGGACAAGGTCAAGGTCAAGGTCAAGGTCAAGGTAAAAGTCAAAGGTCAAAGGTCAAAGGTCAAAGGTCAAAGGTCAAAGGTCAAAGGTCAAAGGTCAGAGGTCAGAGGTCAAAGGTCAGAGGTCAAGGTCAAGGTCAAGGTCAAGGTCAAGGTCAAGGTCGAGGTCAAGGTCAAAGGTCAGAGGTCAAAGGTCAGAGGACAGAGGTCAAAGGTCAGAGGTCAAGGTCAAGGTCAAAGGTCAGAGGTCAAAGGTCAGAGGTCAGAGGTCAAGGTCAAAGGTCAAAGGTCAAAGGTCAAAGGTCAAAGGTCAAAGGTCAAAGGTCAAAGGTCAAAGGTCAAAGGTCAAAGGTCAAAGGTCAAAGTTCAAAGGTCAGAGGTCAAGGTCAAAGGTCAAAGGTCAGACGTCAGAGGTCAAGGTCAAAGGTCAGAGGTCAAAGGCCAGAGGTCAGAGGTCAAGGTCACGGTCAGAGGTCAAAGGTCAAAGGTCAAGGTCAAAGGTCAAATCTCAGAGGTCAGAGGTCAAGGTCAAAGGTTAGAGGTCAAGATCAAAGGACAGAGGTCAGAGGACAAGGTCAGATGTCAGAGGTAAAGGTCAAAGGTCAGAGGTCAAGGTCAAAGGTTAGAGGTCAAGGTCAAAGGTCAGAGGTCAAGGTCAAAGGTCAGAGGAGAAGGTCAGATGTCAGAGGTCAAGGTCAAAGGTTAGAGGTCAAGGTCATAGGTCAAAGGTCAGAGGTCAAGGTCAATGGTCAGAGGTCAAGGTCAAAGGCCAGAGGACAGAGGACAAGGTCAAGGTCAAGGTCAAGGTCAAGGTCAAGGTCAAAGGTCAGAGGTCAAAGGTCAGAGGACAGAGGTCAAAGGTCAGAGGGCAAGGTCAGAGGTCAAAGGTCAGAGGTCAAGGTCAAGGTCAAGGTCAAGGTCAAAGGTCAGAGGTCAAAGGTCAGATGTCAGAGGTCAAGGTCAAAGGTCAAGGTCAAAGGTCAGAGGTCGAGGACAAAGGTCAGAGGTCAAGGTCAAAGGTCAGAGGTCAAGGTCAAGGTCAAAGGTCAGAGGTCAAAGGTCAGAGGTCAAAGGTCAGATGTCAGAGGTCAGAGGTCAGAAGTCAGAGGACAGAGGTCAAGGTCACGGTCAGAGGTCAAAAGTCAAAGGTCAAGGTCAAAGGTCAAATCTCAGAGGTCAGAGGTCAAGGTCAAAGGTTAGAGGTCAAGGTCAAAGGTCAAGGTCAAAGGTCAAGGTCAGAGGTCAAAGGTCAGTGGTCAAGGTCAAGGTCAAAGGTCAGAGGTCAAGGTCAAGGTCAAGGTCAAAGGTCAGAGGTCAAAGGTCAGAGGTCAAAGGTCAGAGGTCAAGGTCAAAGGTCAAAGGTTAGAGGTCAAGGTCAAAGTTCAAAGGTCAAAGGTCAAGGTCAAAGGCCAGCGGTCAAGGTCAATGTCAAGGTCAAGGTCAAAGGTCAAATGTCAGAGGTCAGGGGTCAAAGTTCCGAGGTCAAGGTCAAAGGTCAGAGGTCAAGGTCAAAGGTCAAAGGTCAAAGGTCAAAGGTCAAAGGTCAAAGGTCAAAGGTCAAAGGTCAAAGGTCAAAGGTCAAAGGTCAGAAGTCAAAGGTCAGAGGTCAGAGGTCAGAGGTCAGAAGTCAGAGGTCAAGGTCACGGTCAGAGGTCAAAAGTCAAAGGTCAAGGTCAAAGGTCAAATCTCAGAGGTCAGAGGTCAAGGTCAAAGTTTAGAGGTCAAGGTCAAAGGTCAAATGTCAGAGGTCAAGGTCAAAGGTCAGAGGTCGAGGACAAAGGTCAGAGGTCAAGGTCAAAGGTCAGAGGTAAAGGTCAAAGGTCAAAGGTCAGAGGTCAAGGTCAGAGGTTAGAGGTCAAGGTCAAAGGTCAGAGGTCAAGGTCAAGGTCAAAGGTCAAAGGTCAAGGTCAAGATCAAAAGTCAGAGTTCAAAGGTAAAAGGTGAATGGTAAAAGATCAAATTCAGATGTCAGAGGTCAAGGTCAAATGTTAGAGGTCAAGGTCATAGGTCAAAGGTCAGAGGTCAAGGTCAAACGTCAGAGGTCAAAGTCAAGGTCAAAGATCAGAGATCAAGATCATAGGTCAGAGGACAAGGTCAAATGTCAGAGAACAGAGGTCAAGGTCAAAGGTCAGAGGTCAAGGTCAAAGGTCAGAGGACAAGGTCAAATGTCAGAGGTCAGAGGTCAAGGTCAAAGGTGAGAGGTCAAGGTCAAAGGTCAAACGTCAGAGGTAAGGTCAAAGGTCAAAGGTCAAAGGTAAAGGGTCAAGGGTCAAAGGTCAAAGGTAAAGGGTCAAGGGTCAAAGGTCAAAGGTCAGAGGTCAGAGGTGAGGGGTCAAGGTCAAAGGTCAGAGGTCAGAGGTGAGAGGTCAAGGTCAAAGGTCAAAGGTCAGATGTCAAGGTCAAAGGTCAAAGGTCAAGGTCAAAGGTAAGAGGTCAAAGGTGAAAGGTGAAAGGTCAAATTCAGATGTCAGAGGTCAAGGTCAAAGGTTAGAGGTCAAGGTCATAGGTCAAAGGTCAGAGGTCAAGGTCAATGGTCAGAGGTCAAGGTCAAAGGCCAGAGGACAGAGGACAAGGTCAAGGTCAAGGTCAAGGTCAAGGTCAAGGTCAAGGTAAAGGTCAAAGGTGAAAGGGCAAAGGTCAAAGGTCAAAGGTCAAAGGTCAAAGGTCAAAGGTGAAGGTGAAAGTTCAAAGGTCAGAGGTCAAGGTCAAAGGTCAAAGGTCAGAGGTCAGAGGTCAAGGTCAAAGGTCAGAGGTCAAAGGCCAGAGGTCAGAGGTCAAGGTCACGGTCAGAGGTCAAACGTCAAAGGTCAAGGTCAAAGGTCAAATCTCAGAGGTCAGAGGTCAAGGTCAAAGGTTAGAGGTCAAGATCAAAGGACAGAGGTCAGAGGACAAGGTCAGATGTCAGAGGTAAAGGTCAAAGGTCAAAGGTCAGAGGTCAAGGTCAGAGGTTAGAGGTCAAGGTCAAAGGTCAGAGGTCAAGGTCAAGGTCAAGGTAAAGGTCAAAGGTGAAAGGGCAAAGGTCAAAGGTCAAAGGTCAAAGGTCAAAGGTCAAAGGTCAAAGGTGAAGGTGAAAGTTCAAAGGTCAGAGGTCAAGGTCAAAGGTCAAAGGTCAGAGGTCAGAGGTCAAGGTCAAAGGTCAGAGGTCAAAGGCCAGAGGTCAGAGGTCAAGGTCACGGTCAGAGGTCAAACGTCAAAGGTCAAGGTCAAAGGTCAAATCTCAGAGGTCAGAGGTCAAGGTCAAAGGTTAGAGGTCAAGATCAAAGGACAGAGGTCAGAGGACAAGGTCAGATGTCAGAGGTAAAGGTCAAAGGTCAAAGGTCAGAGGTCAAGGTCAGAGGTTAGAGGTCAAGGTCAAAGGTCAGAGGTCAAGGTCAAAGGTCAAAGGTCAAGGTCAAGATCAAAAGTCAGAGTTCAAAGGTAAAAGGTGAATGGTAAAAGATCAAATTCAGATGTCAGAGGTCAAGGTCAAAGGTCAGAGGTAAAGGTCAAAGGTCAAAGGTCAGAGGTCAAGGTCAGAGGTTAGAGGTCAAGGTCAAAGGTCAGAGGTCAAGGTCAAGGTCAAAGGTCAAAGGTCAAGGTCAAGATCAAAAGTCAGAGTTCAAAGGTAAAAGGTGAATGGTAAAAGATCAAATTCAGATGTCAGAGGTCAAGGTCAAATGTTAGAGGTCAAGGTCATAGGTCAAAGGTCAGAGGTCAAGGTCAAACGTCAGAGGTCAAAGTCAAGGTCAAAGATCAGAGATCAAGATCATAGGTCAGAGGACAAGGTCAAATGTCAGAGAACAGAGGTCAAGGTCAAAGGTCAGAGGTCAAGGTCAAAGGTCAGAGGACAAGGTCAAATGTCAGAGGTCAGAGGTCAAGGTCAAAGGTTAGAGGTCAAGGTCAAAGGTCAAACGTCAGAGGTAAGGTCAAAGGTCAAAGGTCAAAGGTAAAGGGTCAAGGGTCAAAGGTCAAAGGTAAAGGGTCAAGGGTCAAAGGTCAAAGGTCAGAGGTCAGAGGTGAGGGGTCAAGGTCAAAGGTCAAAGGTCAGAGGTCAGAGGTGAGAGGTCAAGGTCAAAGGTCAAAGGTCAGATGTCAAGGTCAAAGGTCAAAGGTCAAGGTCAAAGGTAAGAGGTCAAAGGTCAAAGGTGAAAGGTGAAAGGTGAAAGGTCAAATTCAGATGTCAGAGGTCAAGGTCAAAGGTTAGAGGTCAAGGTCATAGGTCAAAGGTCAGAGGTCAAGGTCAATGGTCAGAGGTCAAGGTCAAAGGCCAGAGGACAGAGGACAAGGTCAAGGTCAAGGTCAAGGTCAAGGTCAAGGTCAAGGTAAAGGTCAAAGGTGAAAGGGCAAAGGTCAAAGGTCAAAGGTCAAAGGTCAAAGGTCAAAGGTCAAAGGTGAAGGTGAAAGTTCAAAGGTCAGAGGTCAAGGTCAAAGGTCAAAGGTCAGAGGTCAGAGGTCAAGGTCAAAGGTCAGAGGTCAAAGGCCAGAGGTCAGAGGTCAAGGTCACGGTCAGAGGTCAAACGTCAAAGGTCAAGGTCAAAGGTCAAATCTCAGAGGTCAGAGGTCAAGGTCAAAGGTTAGAGGTCAAGATCA
Organism: Lasioglossum villosulum; assembly: GCA_963971365.1. Taxonomy (NCBI): domain Eukaryota; kingdom Metazoa; phylum Arthropoda; class Insecta; order Hymenoptera; family Halictidae; genus Lasioglossum; species Lasioglossum villosulum. The sequence goes on along the minus strand of OZ020498.1, from coordinate 23,065,184 downwards.
AAGGACAGAGGTCAGAGGACAAGGTCAGATGTCAGAGGTAAAGGTCAAAGGTCAAAGGTCAGAGGTCAAGGTCAGAGGTTAGAGGTCAAGGTCAAAGGTCAGAGGTCAAGGTCAAAGGTCAAAGGTCAAGGTCAAGATCAAAAGTCAGAGTTCAAAGGTAAAAGGTGAATGGTAAAAGATCAAATTCAGATGTCAGAGGTCAAGGTCAAATGTTAGAGGTCAAGGTCATAGGTCAAAGGTCAGAGGTCAAGGTCAAACGTCAGAGGTCAAAGTCAAGGTCAAAGATCAGAGATCAAGATCATAGGTCAGAGGACAAGGTCAAATGTCAGAGAACAGAGGTCAAGGTCAAAGGTCAGAGGTCAAGGTCAAAGGTCAGAGGACAAGGTCAAATGTCAGAGGTCAGAGGTCAAGGTCAAAGGTTAGAGGTCAAGGTCAAAGGTCAAACGTCAGAGGTAAGGTCAAAGGTCAAAGGTCAAAGGTAAAGGGTCAAGGGTCAAAGGTCAAAGGTAAAGGGTCAAGGGTCAAAGGTCAAAGGTCAGAGGTCAGAGGTGAGAGGTCAAGGTCAAAGGTCAAAGGTCAAAGGTCAGAGGTCAGAGGTGAGAGGTCAAGGTCAAAGGTCAAAGGTCAGATGTCAAGGTCAAAGGTCAAAGGTCAAGGTCAAAGGTAAGAGGTCAAAGGTCAAAGGTGAAAGGTGAAAGGTGAAAGGTCAAATTCAGATGTCAGAGGTCAAGGTCAAAGGTTAGAGGTCAAGGTCATAGGTCAAAGGTCAGAGGTCAAGGTCAATGGTCAGAGGTCAAGGTCAAAGGCCAGAGGACAGAGGACAAGGTCAAGGTCAAGGTCAAGGTCAAGGTAAAAGTTAAAGGTCAAAGGTCAAAGGTCAAAGGTCAAAGGTCAAAGGTCAAAGGTCAAAGGTCAGAGGTCAGAGGTCAAAGGTCAGAGGTCAAGGTCAAGGTCAGAGGTCAGAGGTCAAGGTCAAAGGTCAGAGGTCAAAGGCCAGAGGTCAGAGGTCAAGGTCACGGTCAGAGGTCAAACGTCAAAGGTCAAGGTCAAAGGTCAAATCTCAGAGGTCAGAGGTCAAGGTCAAAGGTTAGAGGTCAAGATCAAAGGACAGAGGTCAGAGGACAAGGTCAGATGTCAGAGGTAAAGGTCAAAGGTCAAAGGTCAGAGGTCAAGGTCAGAGGTTAGAGGTCAAGGTCAAAGGTCAGAGGTCAAGGTCAAAGGTCAAAGGTCAAGGTCAAGATCAAAAGTCAGAGTTCAAAGGTAAAAGGTGAATGGTAAAAGATCAAATTCAGATGTCAGAGGTCAAGGTCAAATGTTAGAGGTCAAGGTCATAGGTCAAAGGTCAGAGGTCAAGGTCAAACGTCAGAGGTCAAAGTCAAGGTCAAAGATCAGAGATCAAGATCATAGGTCAGAGGACAAGGTCAAATGTCAGAGAACAGAGGTCAAGGTCAAAGGTCAGAGGTCAAGGTCAAAGGTCAGAGGACAAGGTCAAATGTCAGAGGTCAGAGGTCAAGGTCAAAGGTTAGAGGTCAAGGTCAAAGGTCAAACGTCAGAGGTAAGGTCAAAGGTCAAAGGTCAAAGGTAAAGGGTCAAGGGTCAAAGGTCAAAGGTAAAGGGTCAAGGGTCAAAGGTCAAAGGTCAGAGGTCAGAGGTGAGAGGTCAAGGTCAAAGGTCAAAGGTCAAAGGTCAGAGGTCAGAGGTGAGAGGTCAAGGTCAAAGGTCAAAGGTCAGATGTCAAGGTCAAAGGTCAAAGGTCAAGGTCAAAGGTAAGAGGTCAAAGGTCAAAGGTGAAAGGTGAAAGGTGAAAGGTCAAATTCAGATGTCAGAGGTCAAGGTCAAAGGTTAGAGGTCAAGGTCATAGGTCAAAGGTCAGAGGTCAAGGTCAATGGTCAGAGGTCAAGGTCAAAGGCCAGAGGACAGAGGACAAGGTCAAGGTCAAGGTCAAGGTCAAGGTAAAAGTTAAAGGTCAAAGGTCAAAGGTCAAAGGTCAAAGGTCAAAGGTCAAAGGTCAAAGGTCAGAGGTCAGAGGTCAAAGGTCAGAGGTCAAGGTCAAGGTCAAGGTCAAGGTCAAGGTCAAGGTCGAGGTCAAGGTCAAAGGTCAGAGGTCAAAGGTCAGAGGACAGAGGTCAAAGGTCAGAGGTCAAGGTCAAGGTCAAAGGTCAGAGGTCAAAGGTCAGAGGTCAGAGGTCAAGGTCAAAGGTCAAAGGTCAAAGGTCAAAGGTCAAAGGTCAAAGGTCAAAGGTCAAAGGTCAAAGGTCAAAGGTCAAAGGTCAAAGGTCAAAGTTCAAAGGTCAGAGGTCAAGGTCAAAGGTCAAAGGTCAGACGTCAGAGGTCAAGGTCAAAGGTCAGAGGTCAAAGGCCAGAGGTCAGAGGTCAAGGTCACGGTCAGAGGTCAAAGGTCAAAGGTCAAGGTCAAAGGTCAAATCTCAGAGGTCAGAGGTCAAGGTCAAAGGTTAGAGGTCAAGATCAAAGGACAGAGGTCAGAGGACAAGGTCAGATGTCAGAGGTAAAGGTCAAAGGTCAGAGGTCAAGGTCAAAGGTTAGAGGTCAAGGTCAAAGGTCAGAGGTCAAGGTCAAAGGTCAGAGGAGAAGGTCAGATGTCAGAGGTCAAGGTCAAAGGTTAGAGGTCAAGGTCATAGGTCAAAGGTCAGAGGTCAAGGTCAATGGTCAGAGGTCAAGGTCAAAGGCCAGAGGACAGAGGACAAGGTCAAGGTCAAGGTCAAGGTCAAGGTCAAGGTCAAAGGTCAGAGGTCAAAGGTCAGAGGACAGAGGTCAAAGGTCAGAGGGCAAGGTCAGAGGTCAAAGGTCAGAGGTCAAGGTCAAGGTCAAGGTCAAGGTCAAAGGTCAGAGGTCAAAGGTCAGATGTCAGAGGTCAAGGTCAAAGGTCAAGGTCAAAGGTCAGAGGTCGAGGACAAAGGTCAGAGGTCAAGGTCAAAGGTCAGAGGTCAAGGTCAAGGTCAAAGGTCAGAGGTCAAAGGTCAGAGGTCAAAGGTCAGATGTCAGAGGTCAGAGGTCAGAAGTCAGAGGACAGAGGTCAAGGTCACGGTCAGAGGTCAAAAGTCAAAGGTCAAGGTCAAAGGTCAAATCTCAGAGGTCAGAGGTCAAGGTCAAAGGTTAGAGGTCAAGGTCAAAGGTCAAGGTCAAAGGTCAAGGTCAGAGGTCAAAGGTCAGTGGTCAAGGTCAAGGTCAAAGGTCAGAGGTCAAGGTCAAGGTCAAGGTCAAAGGTCAGAGGTCAAAGGTCAGAGGTCAAAGGTCAGAGGTCAAGGTCAAAGGTCAAAGGTTAGAGGTCAAGGTCAAAGTTCAAAGGTCAAAGGTCAAGGTCAAAGGCCAGCGGTCAAGGTCAATGTCAAGGTCAAGGTCAAAGGTCAAATGTCAGAGGTCAGGGGTCAAAGTTCCGAGGTCAAGGTCAAAGGTCAGAGGTCAAGGTCAAAGGTCAAAGGTCAAAGGTCAAAGGTCAAAGGTCAAAGGTCAAAGGTCAAAGGTCAAAGGTCAAAGGTCAAAGGTCAGAAGTCAAAGGTCAGAGGTCAGAGGTCAGAGGTCAGAAGTCAGAGGTCAAGGTCACGGTCAGAGGTCAAAAGTCAAAGGTCAAGGTCAAAGGTCAAATCTCAGAGGTCAGAGGTCAAGGTCAAAGTTTAGAGGTCAAGGTCAAAGGTCAAATGTCAGAGGTCAAGGTCAAAGGTCAGAGGTCGAGGACAAAGGTCAGAGGTCAAGGTCAAAGGTCAGAGGTAAAGGTCAAAGGTCAAAGGTCAGAGGTCAAGGTCAGAGGTTAGAGGTCAAGGTCAAAGGTCAGAGGTCAAGGTCAAGGTCAAAGGTCAAAGGTCAAGGTCAAGATCAAAAGTCAGAGTTCAAAGGTAAAAGGTGAATGGTAAAAGATCAAATTCAGATGTCAGAGGTCAAGGTCAAATGTTAGAGGTCAAGGTCATAGGTCAAAGGTCAGAGGTCAAGGTCAAACGTCAGAGGTCAAAGTCAAGGTCAAAGATCAGAGATCAAGATCATAGGTCAGAGGACAAGGTCAAATGTCAGAGAACAGAGGTCAAGGTCAAAGGTCAGAGGTCAAGGTCAAAGGTCAGAGGACAAGGTCAAATGTCAGAGGTCAGAGGTCAAGGTCAAAGGTGAGAGGTCAAGGTCAAAGGTCAAACGTCAGAGGTAAGGTCAAAGGTCAAAGGTCAAAGGTAAAGGGTCAAGGGTCAAAGGTCAAAGGTAAAGGGTCAAGGGTCAAAGGTCAAAGGTCAGAGGTCAGAGGTGAGGGGTCAAGGTCAAAGGTCAGAGGTCAGAGGTGAGAGGTCAAGGTCAAAGGTCAAAGGTCAGATGTCAAGGTCAAAGGTCAAAGGTCAAGGTCAAAGGTAAGAGGTCAAAGGTGAAAGGTGAAAGGTCAAATTCAGATGTCAGAGGTCAAGGTCAAAGGTTAGAGGTCAAGGTCATAGGTCAAAGGTCAGAGGTCAAGGTCAATGGTCAGAGGTCAAGGTCAAAGGCCAGAGGACAGAGGACAAGGTCAAGGTCAAGGTCAAGGTCAAGGTCAAGGTCAAGGTAAAGGTCAAAGGTGAAAGGGCAAAGGTCAAAGGTCAAAGGTCAAAGGTCAAAGGTCAAAGGTGAAGGTGAAAGTTCAAAGGTCAGAGGTCAAGGTCAAAGGTCAAAGGTCAGAGGTCAGAGGTCAAGGTCAAAGGTCAGAGGTCAAAGGCCAGAGGTCAGAGGTCAAGGTCACGGTCAGAGGTCAAACGTCAAAGGTCAAGGTCAAAGGTCAAATCTCAGAGGTCAGAGGTCAAGGTCAAAGGTTAGAGGTCAAGATCAAAGGACAGAGGTCAGAGGACAAGGTCAGATGTCAGAGGTAAAGGTCAAAGGTCAAAGGTCAGAGGTCAAGGTCAGAGGTTAGAGGTCAAGGTCAAAGGTCAGAGGTCAAGGTCAAAGGTCAAAGGTCAAGGTCAAGATCAAAAGTCAGAGTTCAAAGGTAAAAGGTGAATGGTAAAAGATCAAATTCAGATGTCAGAGGTCAAGGTCAAAGGTCAGAGGTAAAGGTCAAAGGTCAAAGGTCAGAGGTCAAGGTCAGAGGTTAGAGGTCAAGGTCAAAGGTCAGAGGTCAAGGTCAAGGTCAAAGGTCAAAGGTCAAGGTCAAGATCAAAAGTCAGAGTTCAAAGGTAAAAGGTGAATGGTAAAAGATCAAATTCAGATGTCAGAGGTCAAGGTCAAATGTTAGAGGTCAAGGTCATAGGTCAAAGGTCAGAGGTCAAGGTCAAACGTCAGAGGTCAAAGTCAAGGTCAAAGATCAGAGATCAAGATCATAGGTCAGAGGACAAGGTCAAATGTCAGAGAACAGAGGTCAAGGTCAAAGGTCAGAGGTCAAGGTCAAAGGTCAGAGGACAAGGTCAAATGTCAGAGGTCAGAGGTCAAGGTCAAAGGTGAGAGGTCAAGGTCAAAGGTCAAACGTCAGAGGTAAGGTCAAAGGTCAAAGGTCAAAGGTAAAGGGTCAAGGGTCAAAGGTCAAAGGTAAAGGGTCAAGGGTCAAAGGTCAAAGGTCAGAGGTCAGAGGTGAGGGGTCAAGGTCAAAGGTCAGAGGTCAGAGGTGAGAGGTCAAGGTCAAAGGTCAAAGGTCAGATGTCAAGGTCAAAGGTCAAAGGTCAAGGTCAAAGGTAAGAGGTCAAAGGTGAAAGGTGAAAGGTCAAATTCAGATGTCAGAGGTCAAGGTCAAAGGTTAGAGGTCAAGGTCATAGGTCAAAGGTCAGAGGTCAAGGTCAAAGGCCAGAGGACAGAGGACAAGGTCAAGGTCAAGGTCAAGGTCAAGGTCAAGGTCAAGGTAAAGGTCAAAGGTGAAAGGGCAAAGGTCAAAGGTCAAAGGTCAAAGGTCAAAGGTCAAAGGTGAAGGTGAAAGTTCAAAGGTCAGAGGTCAAGGTCAAAGGTCAAAGGTCAGAGGTCAGAGGTCAAGGTCAAAGGTCAGAGGTCAAAGGCCAGAGGTCAGAGGTCAAGGTCACGGTCAGAGGTCAAACGTCAAAGGTCAAGGTCAAAGGTCAAATCTCAGAGGTCAGAGGTCAAGGTCAAAGGTTAGAGGTCAAGATCAAAGGACAGAGGTCAGAGGACAAGGTCAGATGTCAGAGGTAAAGGTCAAAGGTCAAAGGTCAGAGGTCAAGGTCAGAGGTTAGAGGTCAAGGTCAAAGGTCAGAGGTCAAGGTCAAAGGTCAAAGGTCAAGGTCAAGATCAAAAGTCAGAGTTCAAAGGTAAAAGGTGAATGGTAAAAGATCAAATTCAGATGTCAGAGGTCAAGGTCAAAGGTCAGAGGTAAAGGTCAAAGGTCAAAGGTCAGAGGTCAAGGTCAGAGGTTAGAGGTCAAGGTCAAAGGTCAGAGGTCAAGGTCAAGGTCAAAGGTCAAAGGTCAAGGTCAAGATCAAAAGTCAGAGTTCAAAGGTAAAAGGTGAATGGTAAAAGATCAAATTCAGATGTCAGAGGTCAAGGTCAAATGTTAGAGGTCAAGGTCATAGGTCAAAGGTCAGAGGTCAAGGTCAAACGTCAGAGGTCAAAGTCAAGGTCAAAGATCAGAGATCAAGATCATAGGTCAGAGGACAAGGTCAAATGTCAGAGAACAGAGGTCAAGGTCAAAGGTCAGAGGTCAAGGTCAAAGGTCAGAGGACAAGGTCAAATGTCAGAGGTCAGAGGTCAAGGTCAAAGGTTAGAGGTCAAGGTCAAAGGTCAAACGTCAGAGGTAAGGTCAAAGGTCAAAGGTCAAAGGTAAAGGGTCAAGGGTCAAAGGTCAAAGGTAAAGGGTCAAGGGTCAAAGGTCAAAGGTCAGAGGTCAGAGGTGAGGGGTCAAGGTCAAAGGTCAAAGGTCAGAGGTCAGAGGTGAGAGGTCAAGGTCAAAGGTCAAAGGTCAGATGTCAAGGTCAAAGGTCAAAGGTCAAGGTCAAAGGTAAGAGGTCAAAGGTCAAAGGTGAAAGGTGAAAGGTGAAAGGTCAAATTCAGATGTCAGAGGTCAAGGTCAAAGGTTAGAGGTCAAGGTCATAGGTCAAAGGTCAGAGGTCAAGGTCAATGGTCAGAGGTCAAGGTCAAAGGCCAGAGGACAGAGGACAAGGTCAAGGTCAAGGTCAAGGTCAAGGTCAAGGTCAAGGTAAAGGTCAAAGGTGAAAGGGCAAAGGTCAAAGGTCAAAGGTCAAAGGTCAAAGGTCAAAGGTCAAAGGTGAAGGTGAAAGTTCAAAGGTCAGAGGTCAAGGTCAAAGGTCAAAGGTCAGAGGTCAGAGGTCAAGGTCAAAGGTCAGAGGTCAAAGGCCAGAGGTCAGAGGTCAAGGTCACGGTCAGAGGTCAAACGTCAAAGGTCAAGGTCAAAGGTCAAATCTCAGAGGTCAGAGGTCAAGGTCAAAGGTTAGAGGTCAAGATCAAAGGACAGAGGTCAGAGGACAAGGTCAGATGTCAGAGGTAAAGGTCAAAGGTCAAAGGTCAGAGGTCAAGGTCAGAGGTTAGAGGTCAAGGTCAAAGGTCAGAGGTCAAGGTCAAAGGTCAAAGGTCAAGGTCAAGATCAAAAGTCAGAGTTCAAAGGTAAAAGGTGAATGGTAAAAGATCAAATTCAGATGTCAGAGGTCAAGGTCAAATGTTAGAGGTCAAGGTCATAGGTCAAAGGTCAGAGGTCAAGGTCAAACGTCAGAGGTCAAAGTCAAGGTCAAAGATCAGAGATCAAGATCATAGGTCAGAGGACAAGGTCAAATGTCAGAGAACAGAGGTCAAGGTCAAAGGTCAGAGGTCAAGGTCAAAGGTCAGAGGACAAGGTCAAATGTCAGAGGTCAGAGGTCAAGGTCAAAGGTTAGAGGTCAAGGTCAAAGGTCAAACGTCAGAGGTAAGGTCAAAGGTCAAAGGTCAAAGGTAAAGGGTCAAGGGTCAAAGGTCAAAGGTAAAGGGTCAAGGGTCAAAGGTCAAAGGTCAGAGGTCAGAGGTGAGAGGTCAAGGTCAAAGGTCAAAGGTCAAAGGTCAGAGGTCAGAGGTGAGAGGTCAAGGTCAAAGGTCAAAGGTCAGATGTCAAGGTCAAAGGTCAAAGGTCAAGGTCAAAGGTAAGAGGTCAAAGGTCAAAGGTGAAAGGTGAAAGGTGAAAGGTCAAATTCAGATGTCAGAGGTCAAGGTCAAAGGTTAGAGGTCAAGGTCATAGGTCAAAGGTCAGAGGTCAAGGTCAATGGTCAGAGGTCAAGGTCAAAGGCCAGAGGACAGAGGACAAGGTCAAGGTCAAGGTCAAGGTCAAGGTAAAAGTCAAAGGTCAAAGGTCAAAGGTCAAAGGTCAAAGGTCAAAGGTCAAAGGTCAAAGGTCAGAGGTCAGAGGTCAAAGGTCAGAGGTCAAGGTCAAGGTCAAGGTCAAGGTCAAGGTCAAAGGTCAGAGGTCAAAGGTCAGAGGACAGAGGTCAAAGGTCAGAGGTCAAGGTCAAAGGTCAGAGGTCGAGGACAAAGGTCAGAGGTCAAGGTCAAAGGTCAGAGGTCAAGGTCAAGGTCAAAGGTCAGAGGTCAAAGGTCAGAGGTCAGAGGTCAAGGTCAAAGGTCAAAGGTCAAAGGTCAAAGGTCAAAGGTCAAAGGTCAAAGGTCAAAGGTCAAAGGTCAAAGGTCAAAGGTCAAGGTCAAAGGTTAGAGGTCAAGGTCAAAGGTCAGAGGTCAGAGGTCAAGGTCAATGGTCAGAGGTCAAGGTCAAAGGCCAGAGGACAGAGGACAAGGTCAAGGTCAAGGTCAAGGTCAAGGTCAAGGTCAAGGTCAAGGTAAAGGTCAAAGGTCAAAGGTCAAAGGTCAAAGGTCAAAGGTCAAAGGTGAAGGTGAAAGTTCAAAGGTCAGAGGTCAAGGTCAAAGGTCAAAGGTCAGAGGTCAGAGGTCAAGGTCAAAGGTCAAAGGTCAAAGGCCAGAGGTCAGAGGTCAAGGTCACGGTCAGAGGTCAAACGTCAAAGGTCAAGGTCAAAGGTCAAATCTCAGAGGTCAGAGGTCAAGGTCAAAGGTTAGAGGTCAAGATCAAAGGACAGAGGTCAGAGGACAAGGTCAGATGTCAGAGGTAAAGGTCAAAGGTGAATGGTAAAAGATCAAATTCAGATGTCAGAGGTCAAGGTCAAATGTTAGAGGTCAAGGTCATAGGTCAAAGGTCAGAGGTCAAGGTCAAACGTCAGAGGTCAAAGTCAAGGTCAAAGATCAGAGATTAAGATCATAGGTCAGAGGACAAGGTCAAATGTCAGAGAACAGAGGTCAAGGTCAAAGGTCAGAGGTCAAGGTCAAAGGTCAGAGGACAAGGTCAAATGTCAGAGGTCAGAGGTCAAGGTCAAAGGTTAGAGGTCAAGGTCAAAGGTCAAACGTCAGAGGTAAGGACAAAGGTCAAAGGTCAAAGGTAAAGGGTCAAGGGTCAAAGGTCAAAGGTCAGAGGTCAGAGGTGAGGGGTCAAGGTCAAAGGTCAAAGGTCAGAGGTCAGAGGTGAGAGGTCAAGGTCAAAGGTCAAAGGTCAGATGTCAAGGTCAAAGGTCAAAGGTCAAGGTCAAAGGTAAGAGGTCAAAGGTCAAAGGTGAAAGGTGAAAGGTGAAAGGTCAAATTCAGATGTCAGAGGTCAAGGTCAAAGGTTAGAGGTCAAGGTCAAAGGTCAAACGTCAGAGGTAAGGACAAAGGTCAAAGGTCAAAGGTAAAGGGTCAAGGGTCAAAGGTCAAAGGTAAAGGGTCAAGGGTCAAAGGTCAAAGGTCAGAGGTCAGAGGTGAGGGGTCAAGGTCAAAGGTCAAAGGTCAGAGGTCAGAGGTGAGAGGTCAAGGTCAAAGGTCAAAGGTCAGATGTCAAGGTCAAAGGTCAAAGGTCAAGGTCAAAGGTAAGAGGTCAAAGGTCAAAGGTGAAAGGTGAAAGGTGAAAGGTCAAATTCAGATGTCAGAGGTCAAGGTCAAAGGTTAGAGGTCAAGGTCATAGGTCAAAGGTCAGAGGTCAAGGTCAAGGTCAAAGGCCAGAGGACAGAGGACAAGGTCAAGGTCAAGGTCAAGGTCAAGGTCAAGGTCAAGGTAAAGGTCAAAGGTGAAAGGGCAAAGGTCAAAGGTCAAAGGTCAAAGGTCAAAGGTCAAAGGTCAAAGGTGAAGGTGAAAGTTCAAAGGTCAGAGGTCAAGGTCAAAGGTCAAAGGTCAGAGGTCAGAGGTCAAGGTCAAAGGTCAGAGGTCAAAGGCCAGAGGTCAGAGGTCAGAGGTCAAGGTCACGGTCAGAGGTCAAACGTCAAAGGTCAAGGTCAAAGGTCAAATCTCAGAGGTCAGAGGTCAAGGTCAAAGGTTAGAGGTCAAGATCAAAGGACAGAGGTCAGAGGACAAGGTCAGATGTCAGAGGTAAAGGTCAGAGGTCAGAGGTCAAGGTCAAAGGTCAGAGGTCAAAGGCCAGAGGTCAGAGGTCAAGGTCACGGTCAGAGGTCAAACGTCAAAGGTCAAGGTCAAAGGTCAAATCTCAGAGGTCAGAGGTCAAGGTCAAAGGTTAGAGGTCAAGATCAAAGGACAGAGGTCAGAGGACAAGGTCAGATGTCAGAGGTAAAGGTCAAAGGTCAAAGGTCAGAGGTCAAGGTTAGAGGTTAGAGGTCAAGGTCAAAGGTCAGAGGTCAAGGTCAAAGGTCAAAGGTCAAGGTCAAGATCAAAAGTCAGAGTTCAAAGGTAAAAGGTGAATGGTAAAAGATCAAATTCAGATGTCAGAGGTCAAGGTCAAATGTTAGAGGTCAAGGTCATAGGTCAAAGGTCAGAGGTCAAGGTCAAACGTCAGAGGTCAAAGTCAAGGTCAAAGATCAGAGATCAAGATCATAGGTCAGAGGACAAGGTCAAATGTCAGAGAACAGAGGTCAAGGTCAAAGGTCAGAGGTCAAGGTCAAAGGTCAGAGGACAAGGTCAAATGTCAGAGGTCAGAGGTCAAGGTCAAAGGTTAGAGGTCAAGGTCAAAGGTCAAACGTCAGAGGTAAGGTCAAAGGTCAAAGGTCAAAGGTAAAGGGTCAAGGGTCAAAGGTCAAAGGTAAAGGGTCAAGGGTCGAAGGTCAAAGGTCAGAGGTCAGAGGTGAGAGGTCAAGGTCAAAGGTCAAAGGTCAGAGGTCAGAGGTGAGAGGTCAAGGTCAAAGGTCAAAGGTCAGATGTCAAGGTCAAAGGTCAAAGGTCAAGGTCAAAGGTAAGAGGTCAAAGGTCAAAGGTGAAAGGTGAAAGGTGAAAGGTCAAATTCAGATGTCAGAGGTCAAGGTCAAGGTCAAGGTCAAGGTCATAGGTCAAAGGTCAGAGGTCAAGGTCAATGGTCAGAGGTCAAGGTCAAAGGCCAGAGGACAGAGGACAAGGTCAAGGTCAAGGTCAAGGTCAAGGTAAAAGTCAAAGGTCAAAGGTCAAAGGTCAAAGGTCAAAGGTCAAAGGTCAAAGGTCAGAGGTCAGAGGTCAAAGGTCAGAGGTCAAGGTCAAGGTCAAGGTCAAGGTCAAGGTCAAGGTCAAAGGTCAGAGGTCAAAGGTCAGAGGACAGAGGTCAAAGGTCAGAGGTCAAGGTCAAAGGTCAGAGGTCGAGGACAAAGGTCAGAGGTCAAGGTCAAAGGTCAGAGGTCAAGGTCAAAGGTCAGAGGTCGAGGACAAAGGTCAGAGGTCAAGGTCAAAGGTCAGAGGTCAAGGTCGAGGTCAAAGGTCAGAGGTCAAAGGTCAGAGGTCAGAGGTCAGAGGTCAAGGTCAAAGGTCAAAGGTCAAAGGTCAAAGGTCAAAGGTCAAAGGTCAAAGGTCAAAGGTCAAAGGTCAAAGTTCAAAGGTCAGAGGTCAAGGTCAAAGGTCAAAGGTCAGACGTCAGAGGTCAAGGTCAAAGGTCAGAGGTCAAAGGCCAGAGGTCAGAGGTCAAGGTCACGGTCAGAGGTCAAAGGTCAAAGGTCAAGGTCAAAGGTCAAATCTCAGAGGTCAGAGGTCAAGGTCAAAGGTTAGAGGTCAAGATCAAAGGACAGAGGTCAGAGGACAAGGTCAGATGTCAGAGGTAAAGGTCAAAGGTCAAAGGTCAGAGGTCAAGGTCAAAGGTTAGAGGTCAAGGTCAAAGGTCAGAGGTCGAGGACAAAGGTCAGAGGTCAGAGATCAAGATCATAGGTCAGAGGACAAGGTCAAATGTCAGAGAACAGAGGTCAAGGTCAAAGGTCAGAGGTCAAGGTCAAAGGTCAGAGGACAAGGTCAAATGTCAGAGGTCAGAGGTCAAGGTCAAAGGTTAGAGGTCAAGGTCAAAGGTCAAACGTCAGAGGTAAGGTCAAAGGTCAAAGGTCAAAGGTAAAGGGTCAAGGGTCAAAGGTCAAAGGTAAAGGGTCAAGGGTCAAAGGTCAAAGGTCAGAGGTCAGAGGTGAGAGGTCAAGGTCAAAGGTCAAAGGTCAGAGGACAGAGGTGAGAGGTCAAGGTCAAAGGTCAAAGGTCAGATGTCAAGGTCAAAGGTCAAAGGTCAAAGTCAAAGGTAAGAGGTCAAAGGTCAAAGGTGAAAGGTGAAAGGTGAAAGGTGAAAGGTCAAATTCAGATGTCAGAGGTCAAGGTCAAAGGTTAGAGGTCAAGGTCATAGGTCAAAGGTCAGAGGTCAAGGTCAATGGTCAGAGGTCAAGGTCAAAGGCCAGAGGACAGAGGACAAGGTCAAGGTCAAGGTCAAGGTCAAGGTCAAGGTAAAAGTCAAAGGTCAAAGGTCAAAGGTCAAACGTCAAAGGTCAGAGGTCAGAGGTCAAAGGTCAGAGGTCAAGGTCAAGGTCAAGGTCGAGGTCAAGGTCAAAGGTCAGAGGTCAAAGGTCAGAGGACAGAGGTCAAAGGTCAGAGGTCAAGGTCAAGGTCAAAGGTCAGAGGTCAAAGGTCAGAGGTCAGAGGTCAAGGTCAAAGGTCAAAGGTCAAAGGTCAAAGGTCAAAGGTCAAAGGTCAAAGGTCAAAGGTCAAAGGTCAAAGGTCAAAGTTCAAAGGTCAGAGGTCAAGGTCAAAGGTCAAAGGTCAGACGTCAGAGGTCAAGGTCAAAGGTCAGAGGTCAAAGGCCAGAGGTCAGAGGTCAAGGTCACGGTCAGAGGTCAAAGGTCAAAGGTCAAGGTCAAAGGTCAAATCTCAGAGGTCAGAGGTCAAGGTCAAAGGTTAGAGGTCAAGATCAAAGGACAGAGGTCAGAGGACAAGGTCAGATGTCAGAGGTAAAGGTCAAAGGTCAGAGGTCAAGGTCAAAGGTTAGAGGTCAAGGTCAAAGGTCAGAGGTCAAGGTCAAAGGTCAGAGGAGAAGGTCAGATGTCAGAGGTCAAGGTCAAAGGTTAGAGGTCAAGGTCATAGGTCAAAGGTCAGAGGTCAAGGTCAATGGTCAGAGGCCAAGGTCAAAGGCCAGAGGACAGAGGACAAGGTCAAGGTCAAGGTCAAGGTCAAAGGTCAGAGGTCAAAGGTCAGAGGACAGAGGTCAAAGGTCAAAGGTCAGAGGTCAGAGGTCAAAGGTCAGAGGTCAAGGTCAAGGTCAAGGTCAAGGTCAAGGTCAAGGTCAAAGGTCAGAGGTCAAAGGTCAGAGGACAGAGGTCAAAGGTCAGAGGTCAAGGTCAAAGGTCAGAGGTCGAGGACAAAGGTCAGAGGTCAAGGTCAAAGGTCAGAGGTCAAGGTCAAAGGTCAGAGGTCGAGGACAAAGGTCAGAGGTCAAGGTCAAAGGTCAGAGGTCAAGGTCAAGGTCAAAGGTCAGAGGTCAAAGGTCAGAGGTCAGAGGTCAGAGGTCAAGGTCAAAGGTCAAAGGTCAAAGGTCAAAGGTCAAAGGTCAAAGGTCAAAGGTCAAAGTTCAAAGGTCAGAGGTCAAGGTCAAAGGTCAAAGGTCAGACGTCAGAGGTCAAGGTCAAAGGTCAGAGGTCAAAGGCCAGAGGTCAGAGGTCAAGGTCACGGTCAGAGGTCAAAGGTCAAAGGTCAAGGTCAAAGGTCAAATCTCAGAGGTCAGAGGTCAAGGTCAAAGGTTAGAGGTCAAGATCAAAGGACAGAGGTCAGAGGACAAGGTCAGATGTCAGAGGTAAAGGTCAAAGGTCAAAGGTCAGAGGTCAAGGTCAAAGGTTAGAGGTCAAGGTCAAAGGTCAGAGGTCGAGGACAAAGGTCAGAGGTCAGAGATCAAGATCATAGGTCAGAGGACAAGGTCAAATGTCAGAGAACAGAGGTCAAGGTCAAAGGTCAGAGGTCAAGGTCAAAGGTCAGAGGACAAGGTCAAATGTCAGAGGTCAGAGGTCAAGGTCAAAGGTTAGAGGTCAAGGTCAAAGGTCAAACGTCAGAGGTAAGGTCAAAGGTCAAAGGTCAAAGGTAAAGGGTCAAGGGTCAAAGGTCAAAGGTAAAGGGTCAAGGGTCAAAGGTCAAAGGTCAGAGGTCAGAGGTGAGAGGTCAAGGTCAAAGGTCAAAGGTCGGAGGACAGAGGTGAGAGGTCAAGGTTGTTCAAGATTGGCGCGCCCGAGCGCCATATTGACAAACCGGCACCGCGCGATCCCGCCAAGACTACCGCGATCCCGCCGAAACCGCGAGCCACATCGTATGCCATCGAGGCTTACGCGGGCAATAGATCGGCTGCGTGATTGGCCAATTCACACTCTCGATCCTTCTGGAAGATTCGCGAACGCTCAACCGGAACCACCGGTGCGTGACGAACTTCCAGGAGGATCGAGACAATAAAAGAGAGTGACAACCGTCATCTCGCTCTCACAGCGACAATCAGCTGATCGAATTATACACGTGATTCCAAACAAAGTCATCTTTATTTCAAGTCAACTCATTGTACATTAATTTCATTACGCAGTGTAATATTCTTTGACAAACATAAGTGCAAATACAGTTATTTATACATAGATCCATCCATTCGTGCTCTCAATTCCATTTATACAGTCCACTTCTCTTCCATTCAAATCCAACCGTTACCATAAACATCCATTCCGTTCAATCTTGCATCCTATCCCTAATTCCAGTCACTCTGCCATCCTGTCCCATTCGTTCCAGTCACTCCAATCTTCCAAATCCAAGTTCCAGTCAATTCGGTCGACCAAGACCGCTCACTCTCAAACATTGGTCCTTCGAGCCGGATTTCATCGTTTCTGGCAACCTTACCTCCACGGATCTACAAACAGTGAATAGATCAGTGTCAAATCAGTGATCAACCCAGTGATCAAACCAGTGATCAAACCAGTGATCAACTCAGTTCTGCCAGTGAGAAGACCATCCAGCGAACCAGCCGCAGTCAAAATGGAAATCTCACCTGATGAACTGCTCCAAACTCAACAGGCTCTGGCAGAGAAGATCAGCAAGACTATGGAGGACTTCTGGAAATCAGTATCCCAGTCCGAAGTCACGATAGAAGCCATCCAAACCAGGCTGCAAATCATAGACGATGACTTTTTCAACAAATTCGAAAGGAATCACGACATAATCATGTACGTTCGCAGAGCAGAATTCAAGGACAGTGACTACGTGCGCAATGAATTCTACGACATAGTCGAGGAATCCTACTTACAACAATCAGCTAGACTGTTAGACCTGGCTTATGAATACGACGAAAGCTTCACACATCCGCCGCCGCAAACTCAGGCATGGTATGCTGTTTGCTCTCAAACCGTCTCAGAGTCCAGACTACAGCCATCTCCGTCACATGAGGTCGTTGTGGAGTGTCCTTCCAGCAATGTCGTTTCCTGCAGGTCCACGGAAACGACGCAAAGGACCAGTGCAATCCATGACAGATCCCTCGAAACACCTTCTGGAACAGATCGTACCAGTTCCAAACGATCGTTCAGCGTGTCCAGGGCCAATCACGCACAGAAGGAAGAAGGACAATCTAGCTTCTCCTCGCCTTTTCAATCGTCAATGGAGATAACTTCATGCTCCGATTCAGGGTCGCTGTCCAGACTACAGCCGTCTCAGTCCAATGAGGCTTTCGTGGAGTG
This sequence comes from Lasioglossum villosulum, assembly GCA_963971365.1. NCBI lineage: Eukaryota > Metazoa > Arthropoda > Insecta > Hymenoptera > Halictidae > Lasioglossum > Lasioglossum villosulum. Next base: position 23,049,366 of record OZ020498.1, on the reverse strand, counting down.
TCCTTCCAGCACTGTCGTTCCTTCCAGATCCACGGAAACGACGCAGAGGACCAGTGAAATCCACGAGAGTTCTCTCGAAGTTCCTTCTCGAACAGGTCGCACCAATTCCAAGCGACTGTTCAGCGTGTGCAGGGTCAACCACGCTCAGAAGGAAGAATCACAAGCTGGCTTCTCCACGTCTGCTGAACCAACAGCAGAAACCATCCCAGGTTCCAGTTCAAGGTGGTCATCGAGACTTCAGGCGTCTCAATACCGTCACGACTGCGTGGATTGGCCTTCCATCGATGCAGTTTCCTGCAGTTCCACGGAAACGACAACAGAGACCAGCCTCAGCCACATCAGTCGCAGCGCAGCATCTTCCAGAGCAGATCGCGATGACTCCGAGCGATCAGCTGACGTGCTCCCTGCAAATAAGAGGGACAGAGTCAGGAAAGGTGCTCAACACCACACAGAGGGACAACACATCGTTCACGGCTGGATCAACTCTGGAATGGTGGACTCGTGTTCCAGTTCCGTGCATGCCCAGATGCACCGAGCCATCATCGGCGATTCCACGACCATCGCAGAGCGGTCACTCACCACTGACGCTCATTCCAGAAATCTTCAGCACGCTGACAGACGAAAGTCAAGGGGGCAAGGCACCATCGAGCCCACACGAGGCTCATCCATCATCTTGCACCCACAACCTAACCTCTCTGACTTTCAGATTACGTTGTCGACTCAAAGGAGAACCTCGCACGGAGGTGCTCAACCAATTTCCAGGGTCGCACAGCATCACCGCTGGAACTCGAATGAGCGCTCCACAACCAAAGGGGTGATCCGAGGGCGTGCAACCAGCTCCGCTAACTACCATGCGCACCGAGCTGTCGTAGCCCACGCCACACTCCAGCGACTACCAACGTCGCGGTTGCGATCTCCAGGACGCAGCAACCAGCCTCCACAGCAGCTGAGGACAACAATCCGGAGAGGTGTTGACGGCGACACTGCCAAAACACCCACTGCAACAAAGAAATTGAGAGGTTATGGGACGACCGTTGCTCAACCTTCAAGAGCATCCTCTCACCTTTGTCGCCAGCACCAGACGACATCAGCCTGCAAAAAGTCGAGGACATCTGGGCAAGACACCTCGGAATCCATCCGAGGCTCATCCATTGTCTTGCACGCAGAACCTAACCTCACTCTTTTGCAGGTTATGTTCTCTTCCAGGAGAACCGCACCAGGAGGCCTCCATTACGACACCAGGGTCGTTCGGCAACACTGTTGGATCCACCAATGGCACTCCATCACCAGAGGGTCGATCCAAGGGCGTGCATCAGCTCCTCCATGGCGGGCGGACCCAGCTTGCCCATCCAAGGACGAGCTGTCGGAGCATCACGTCACTCCCGCACGCTCTTTCGACGCCACCGATGGGGAACGTGTCCATCCAGCATTGCTGCCCCTCTTCAGTGCATCCAAAGGGCTCTCCATCGACAGAGTGGTCATCCAAGGTCATGCATCCAGTCCTCCATGGCGGGCGGAGCCAACTCGCCAACCCAAAGACGAGCTGTCGGAGCACCAGGTCACTCCAGCACGCTCCTTCCACTCCATCGATGGGAACCATGCCCATCAAGCCCTGTTGCTCCACCTCAGGGCGTCCAAGGGCTGCTTCAGGTCCAAGGAGTCGAGCCAAGGACGTGCAGCAGGCCATCCATGGCGGGCGGTGCCAATTCACCAGCCCATGGACGAGCTTTTGGGGTATCAGTCGCTCCCGCACCTACCTGCCACTCTGCCGGTGACGCCCTTGGAATTTCAACCTAGCAGCAGACCACACCAGGACGTGGGCACGGCAATTCACGGCGAACCGTCTTCCGCCAGGACGAACCACGCGTCCAAAATGTCGTCGCTCAAACGAAGTCCTCGTGTCCGTCCGTCGCAGCATCATCGTTGGATATTCGTCACCCCACTCGCGATATCCACTAGCACGCGCGACGGTATTTCACTTCGGAACGGCCGGAAACGTTCGTGTCGCGAGAGTGATCACCGCAATCACCAAATTCGAGAGATCAACGCGAAAACTCATTGTTCAATCGATCGACGCGGATGATCAATGAACGCGTCGATACAGACACCGCGCGCACTCTCATTGCGCAACTTACTACTGCGTAGTACGCGACGCGACGCATCCACACGCCGGCGTTTTCATTGACACCTTTCGCGACTTCGTTTATTACACCGTAATAGTTCCAATCGCGTTCTGCATACTCCTGCGCACTCCATTACACTCGCACTCATTTTACCGTTCTTCTGCTTCCAATATCATTATCACGCCAATTCAACGTCACGTAGCCCACCGATCATTGTTACGCGAGCACGGGAAATTTCGACAAGTCGAGGCGGGCGGAATGTTCAAGATTGGCGCGCCCGAGCGCCATATTGACAAACCGGCACCGCGCGATCCCGCCAAGACTACCGCGATCCCGCCGAAACCGCGAGCCACATCGTATGCCATCGAGGCTTACGCGGGCAATAGATCGGCTGCGTGATTGGCCAATTCACACTCTCGATCCTTCTGGAAGATTCGCGAACGCTCAACCGGAACCACCGGTGCGTGACGAACTTCCAGGAGGATCGAGACAATAAAAGAGAGTGACAACCGTCATCTCGCTCTCACAGCGACAATCAGCTGATCGAATTATACACGTGATTCCAAACAAAGTCATCTTTATTTCAAGTCAACTCATTGTACATTAATTTCATTACGCAGTGTAATATTCTTTGACAAACATAAGTGCAAATACAGTTATTTATACATAGATCCATCCATTCGTGCTCTCAATTCCATTTATACAGTCCACTTCTCTTCCATTCAAATCCAACCGTTACCATAAACATCCATTCCGTTCAATCTTGCATCCTATCCCTAATTCCAGTCACTCTGCCATCCTGTCCCATTCGTTCCAGTCACTCCAATCTTCCAAATCCAAGTTCCAGTCAATTCGGTCGACCAAGACCGCTCACTCTCAAACAAGGTCAAAGGTCAAAGGTCAGATGTCAAGGTCAAAGGTCAAAGGTCAAGGTCAAAGGTAAGAGGTCAAAGGTCAAAGGTGAAAGGTGAAAGGTAAAAGTCAAAGGTCAAAGGTCAAAGGTCAAACGTCAAAGGTCAGAGGTCAGAGGTCAAGGTCATAGGTCAAAGGTCAGAGGTCAAGGTCAATGGTCAGAGGTCAAGGTCAAAGGCCAGAGGACAGAGGACAAGGTCAAGGTCAAGGTCAAGGTCAAGGTCAAGGTCAAGGTCAAAGGTCAGAGGTCAAAGGTCAGAGGTCAGAGGTCAAGGTCAAAGGTCAAAGGTCAAAGGTCAAAGGTCAAAGGTCAAAGGTCAAAGGTCAAAGGTCAAAGGTCAAAGGTCAAAGTTCAAAGGTCAGAGGTCAAGGTCAAAGGTCAAAGGTCAGACGTCAGAGGTCAAGGTCAAAGGTCAGAGGTCAAAGGCCAGAGGTCAGAGGTCAAGGTCACGGTCAGAGGTCAAAGGTCAAAGGTCAAGGTCAAAGGTCAAATCTCAGAGGTCAGAGGTCAAGGTCAAAGGTTAGAGGTCAAGATCAAAGGACAGAGGTCAGAGGACAAGGTCAGATGTCAGAGGTAAAGGTCAAAGGTCAGAGGTCAAGGTCAAAGGTTAGAGGTCAAGGTCAAAGGTCAGAGGTCAAGGTCAAAGGTCAGAGGAGAAGGTCAGATGTCAGAGGTCAAGGTCAAAGGTTAGAGGTCAAGGTCATAGGTCAAAGGTCAGAGGTCAAGGTCAATGGTCAGAGGTCAAGGTCAAAGGCCAGAGGACAGAGGACAAGGTCAAGGTCAAGGTCAAGGTCAAAGGTCAGAGGTCAAAGGTCAGAGGACAGAGGTCAAAGGTCAGAGGGCAAGGTCAGAGGTCAAAGGTCAGAGGTCAAGGTCAAGGTCAAGGTCAAGGTCAAAGGTCAGAGGTCAAAGGTCAGATGTCAGAGGTCAAGGTCAAAGGTCAAGGTCAAAGGTCAGAGGTCGAGGACAAAGGTCAGAGGTCAAGGTCAAAGGTCAGAGGTCAAGGTCAAGGTCAAAGGTCAGAGGTCAAAGGTCAGAGGTCAAAGGTCAGATGTCAGAGGTCAGAGGTCAGAAGTCAGAGGACAGAGGTCAAGGTCACGGTCAGAGGTCAAAAGTCAAAGGTCAAGGTCAAAGGTCAAATCTCAGAGGTCAGAGGTCAAGGTCAAAGGTTAGAGGTCAAGGTCAAAGGTCAAGGTCAAAGGTCAAGGTCAGAGGTCAAAGGTCAGTGGTCAAGGTCAAGGTCAAAGGTCAGAGGTCAGAGGTCAAGGTCAAAGGTTAGAGGTCAAGATCAAAGGACAGAGGTCAGAGGACAAGGTCAGATGTCAGAGGTAAAGGTCAAAGGTCAGAGGTCAAGGTCAAAGGTTAGAGGTCAAGGTCAAAGGTCAGAGGTCAAGGTCAAAGGTCAGAGGAGAAGGTCAGATGTCAGAGGTCAAGGTCAAAGGTTAGAGGTCAAGGTCATAGGTCAAAGGTCAGAGGTCAAGGTCAATGGTCAGAGGTCAAGGTCAAAGGCCAGAGGACAGAGGACAAGGTCAAGGTCAAGGTCAAGGTCAAAGGTCAGAGGTCAAAGGTCAGAGGACAGAGGTCAAAGGTCAGAGGGCAAGGTCAGAGGTCAAAGGTCAGAGGTCAAGGTCAAGGTCAAGGTCAAGGTCAAAGGTCAGAGGTCAAAGGTCAGATGTCAGAGGTCAAGGTCAAAGGTCAAGGTCAAAGGTCAGAGGTCGAGGACAAAGGTCAGAGGTCAAGGTCAAAGGTCAGAGGTCAAGGTCAAGGTCAAAGGTCAGAGGTCAAAGGTCAGAGGTCAAAGGTCAGATGTCAGAGGTCAGAGGTCAGAAGTCAGAGGACAGAGGTCAAGGTCACGGTCAGAGGTCAAAAGTCAAAGGTCAAGGTCAAAGGTCAAATCTCAGAGGTCAGAGGTCAAGGTCAAAGGTTAGAGGTCAAGGTCAAAGGTCAAGGTCAAAGGTCAAGGTCAGAGGTCAAAGGTCAGTGGTCAAGGTCAAGGTCAAAGGTCAGAGGTCAAGGTCAAGGTCAAGGTCAAAGGTCAGAGGTCAAAGGTCAGAGGTCAAAGGTCAGAGGTCAAGGTCAAAGGTCAAAGGTTAGAGGTCAAGGTCAAAGTTCAAAGGTCAAAGGTCAAGGTCAAAGGCCAGCGGTCAAGGTCAATGTCAAGGTCAAGGTCAAAGGTCAAATGTCAGAGGTCAGGGGTCAAAGTTCCGAGGTCAAGGTCAAAGGTCAGAGGTCAAGGTCAAAGGTCAAAGGTCAAAGGTCAAAGGTCAAAGGTCAAAGGTCAAAGGTCAAAGGTCAAAGGTCAGAAGTCAAAGGTCAGAGGTCAGAGGTCAGAGGTCAGAAGTCAGAGGTCAAGGTCACGGTCAGAGGTCAAAAGTCAAAGGTCAAGGTCAAAGGTCAAATCTCAGAGGTCAGAGGTCAAGGTCAAAGTTTAGAGGTCAAGGTCAAAGGTCAAATGTCAGAGGTCAAGGTCAAAGGTCAGAGGTCGAGGACAAAGGTCAGAGGTCAAGGTCAAAGGTCAGAGGTAAAGGTCAAAGGTCAAAGGTCAGAGGTCAAGGTCAGAGGTTAGAGGTCAAGGTCAAAGGTCAGAGGTCAAGGTCAAGGTCAAAGGTCAAAGGTCAAGGTCAAGATCAAAAGTCAGAGTTCAAAGGTAAAAGGTGAATGGTAAAAGATCAAATTCAGATGTCAGAGGTCAAGGTCAAATGTTAGAGGTCAAGGTCATAGGTCAAAGGTCAGAGGTCAAGGTCAAACGTCAGAGGTCAAAGTCAAGGTCAAAGATCAGAGATCAAGATCATAGGTCAGAGGACAAGGTCAAATGTCAGAGAACAGAGGTCAAGGTCAAAGGTCAGAGGTCAAGGTCAAAGGTCAGAGGACAAGGTCAAATGTCAGAGGTCAGAGGTCAAGGTCAAAGGTGAGAGGTCAAGGTCAAAGGTCAAACGTCAGAGGTAAGGTCAAAGGTCAAAGGTCAAAGGTAAAGGGTCAAGGGTCAAAGGTCAAAGGTAAAGGGTCAAGGGTCAAAGGTCAAAGGTCAGAGGTCAGAGGTGAGGGGTCAAGGTCAAAGGTCAAAGGTCAGAGGTCAGAGGTGAGAGGTCAAGGTCAAAGGTCAAAGGTCAGATGTCAAGGTCAAAGGTCAAAGGTAAGAGGTCAAAGGTCAAAGGTGAAAGGTGAAAGGTGAAAGGTCAAATTCAGATGTCAGAGGTCAAGGTCAAAGGTTAGAGGTCAAGGTCATAGGTCAAAGGTCAGAGGTCAAGGTCAATGGTCAGAGGTCAAGGTCAAAGGCCAGAGGACAGAGGACAAGGTCAAGGTCAAGGTCAAGGTCAAGGTCAAGGTAAAGGTCAAAGGTGAAAGGGCAAAGGTCAAAGGTCAAAGGTCAAAGGTCAAAGGTCAAAGGTCAAAGGTGAAGGTGAAAGTTCAAAGGTCAGAGGTCAAGGTCAAAGGTCAAAGGTCAGAGGTCAGAGGTCAAGGTCAAAGGTCAGAGGTCAAAGGCCAGAGGTCAGAGGTCAAGGTCACGGTCAGAGGTCAAACGTCAAAGGTCAAGGTCATAGGTCAAATCTCAGAGGTCAGAGGTCAAGGTCAAAGGTTAGAGGTCAAGATCAAAGGACAGAGGTCAGAGGACAAGGTCAGATGTCAGAGGTAAAGGTCAAAGGTCAAAGGTCAGAGGTCAAGGTCAGAGGTTAGAGGTCAAGGTCAAAGGTCAGAGGTCAAGGTCAAAGGTCAAAGGTCAAGGTCAAGATCAAAAGTCAGAGTTCAAAGGTAAAAGGTGAATGGTAAAAGATCAAATTCAGATGTCAGAGGTCAAGGTCAAAGGTCAGAGGTAAAGGTCAAAGGTCAAAGGTCAGAGGTCAAGGTCAGAGGTTAGAGGTCAAGGTCAAAGGTCAGAGGTCAAGGTCAAGGTCAAAGGTCAAAGGTCAAGGTCAAGATCAAAAGTCAGAGTTCAAAGGTAAAAGGTGAATGGTAAAAGATCAAATTCAGATGTCAGAGGTCAAGGTCAAATGTTAGAGGTCAAGGTCATAGGTCAAAGGTCAGAGGTCAAGGTCAAACGTCAGAGGTCAAAGTCAAGGTCAAAGATCAGAGATCAAGATCATAGGTCAGAGGACAAGGTCAAATGTCAGAGAACAGAGGTCAAGGTCAAAGGTCAGAGGTCAAGGTCAAAGGTCAGAGGACAAGGTCAAATGTCAGAGGTCAGAGGTCAAGGTCAAAGGTTAGAGGTCAAGGTCAAAGGTCAAACGTCAGAGGTAAGGTCAAAGGTCAAAGGTCAAAGGTAAAGGGTCAAGGGTCAAAGGTCAAAGGTAAAGGGTCAAGGGTCAAAGGTCAAAGGTCAGAGGTCAGAGGTGAGGGGTCAAGGTCAAAGGTCAAAGGTCAGAGGTCAGAGGTGAGAGGTCAAGGTCAAAGGTCAAAGGTCAGATGTCAAGGTCAAAGGTCAAAGGTCAAGGTCAAAGGTAAGAGGTCAAAGGTCAAAGGTGAAAGGTGAAAGGTGAAAGGTCAAATTCAGATGTCAGAGGTCAAGGTCAAAGGTTAGAGGTCAAGGTCATAGGTCAAAGGTCAGAGGTCAAGGTCAATGGTCAGAGGTCAAGGTCAAAGGCCAGAGGACAGAGGACAAGGTCAAGGTCAAGGTCAAGGTCAAGGTCAAGGTAAAGGTCAAAGGTGAAAGGGCAAAGGTCAAAGGTCAAAGGTCAAAGGTCAAAGGTCAAAGGTCAAAGGTCAAAGGTGAAGGTGAAAGTTCAAAGGTCAGAGGTCAAGGTCAAAGGTCAAAGGTCAGAGGTCAGAGGTCAAGGTCAAAGGTCAGAGGTCAAAGGCCAGAGGTCAGAGGTCAAGGTCACGGTCAGAGGTCAAACGTCAAAGGTCAAGGTCAAAGGTCAAATCTCAGAGGTCAGAGGTCAAGGTCAAAGGTTAGAGGTCAAGATCAAAGGACAGAGGTCAGAGGACAAGGTCAGATGTCAGAGGTAAAGGTCAAAGGTCAAAGGTCAGAGGTCAAGGTCAGAGGTTAGAGGTCAAGGTCAAAGGTCAGAGGTCAAGGTCAAAGGTCAAAGGTCAAGGTCAAGATCAAAAGTCAGAGTTCAAAGGTAAAAGGTGAATGGTAAAAGATCAAATTCAGATGTCAGAGGTCAAGGTCAAATGTTAGAGGTCAAGGTCATAGGTCAAAGGTCAGAGGTCAAGGTCAAACGTCAGAGGTCAAAGTCAAGGTCAAAGATCAGAGATCAAGATCATAGGTCAGAGGACAAGGTCAAATGTCAGAGAACAGAGGTCAAGGTCAAAGGTCAGAGGTCAAGGTCAAAGGTCAGAGGACAAGGTCAAATGTCAGAGGTCAGAGGTCAAGGTCAAAGGTTAGAGGTCAAGGTCAAAGGTCAAACGTCAGAGGTAAGGTCAAAGGTCAAAGGTCAAAGGTAAAGGGTCAAGGGTCAAAGGTCAAAGGTAAAGGGTCAAGGGTCAAAGGTCAAAGGTCAGAGGTCAGAGGTGAGAGGTCAAGGTCAAAGGTCAAAGGTCAAAGGTCAGAGGTCAGAGGTGAGAGGTCAAGGTCAAAGGTCAAAGGTCAGATGTCAAGGTCAAAGGTCAAAGGTCAAGGTCAAAGGTAAGAGGTCAAAGGTCAAAGGTGAAAGGTGAAAGGTGAAAGGTCAAATTCAGATGTCAGAGGTCAAGGTCAAAGGTTAGAGGTCAAGGTCATAGGTCAAAAGTCAGAGGTCAAGGTCAATGGTCAGAGGTCAAGGTCAAAGGCCAGAGGACAGAGGACAAGGTCAAGGTCAAGGTCAAGGTAAAAGTCAAAGGTCAAAGGTCAAAGGTCAAAGGTCAAAGGTCAAAGGTCAAAGGTCAGAGGTCAGAGGTCAAAGGTCAGAGGTCAAGGTCAAGGTCAAGGTCAAGGTCAAGGTCAAAGGTCAGAGGTCAAAGGTCAGAGGACAGAGGTCAAAGGTCAGAGGTCAAGGTCAAAGGTCAGAGGTCGAGGACAAAGGTCAGAGGTCAAGGTCAAAGGTCAGAGGTCAAGGTCAAGGTCAAAGGTCAGAGGTCAAAGGTCAGAGGTCAGAGGTCAAGGTCAAAGGTCAAAGGTTAGAGGTCAAGGTCAAAGGTCAAACGTCAGAGGTAAGGTCAAAGGTCAAAGGTCAAAGGTAAAGGGTCAAGGGTCAAAGGTCAAAGGTCAGATGTCAAGGTCAAAGGTCAAAGGTCAAGGTCAAAGGTAAGAGGTCAAAGGTCAAAGGTGAAAGGTGAAAGGTCAAATTCAGATGTCAGAGGTCAAGGTCAAAGTTTAGAGGTCAAGGTCATAGGTCAAAGGTCAGAGGTCAAGGTCAATGGTCAGAGGTCAAGGTCAAAGGCCAGAGGACAGAGGACAAGGTCAAGGTCAAGGTCAAGGTCAAGGTCAAGGTAAAAGTCAAAGGTCAAAGGTCAAAGGTCAAACGTCAAAGGTCAGAGGTCAGAGGTCAAAGGTCAGAGGTCAAGGTCAAGGTCAAGGTCAAGGTCGAGGTCAAGGTCAAAGGTCAGAGGTCAAAGGTCAGAGGACAGAGGTCAAAGGTCAGAGGTCAAGGTCAAAGGTCAGAGGTCGAGGACAAAGGTCAGAGGTCAAGGTCAAAGGTCAGAGGTCAAGGTCAAGGTCAAAGGTCAGAGGTCAAAGGTCAGAGGTCAGAGGTCAAGGTCAAAGGTCAAAGGTCAAAGGTCAAAGGTCAAAGGTCAAAGGTCAAAGGTCAAAGGTCAAAAGTCAAAGTTCAAAGGTCAGAGGTCAAGGTCAAAGGTCAAAGGTCAGACGTCAGAGGTCAAGGTCAAAGGTCAGAGGTCAAAGGCCAGAGGTCAGAGGTCAAGGTCACGGTCAGAGGTCAAAGGTCAAAGGTCAAGGTCAAAGGTCAAATTTCAGAGGTCAGAGGTCAAGGTCAAAGGTTAGAGGTCAAGATCAAAGGACAGAGGTCAGAGGACAAGGTCAGATGTCAGAGGTAAAGGTCAAAGGTCAGAGGTCAAGGTCAAAGGTTAGAGGTCAAGGTCAAAGGTCAGAGGTCAAGGTCAAAGGTCAGAGGAGAAGGTCAGATGTCAGAGGTCAAGGTCAAAGGTTAGAGGTCAAGGTCATAGGTCAAAGGTCAGAGGTCAAGGTCAATGGTCAGAGGTCAAGGTCAAAGGCCAGAGGACAGAGGACAAGGTCAAGGTCAAAGGCCAGCGGTCAAGGTCAATGTCAAGGTCAAGGTCAAAGGTCAAATGTCAGAGGTCAGAGGTCAAGGTCAAAGGTTAGAGGTAAAGGTCAAAGGTCAAGGTCAGAGGTCAAAGGTCAGTGGTCAAGGTCAAGGTCAAGGTCAAGGTCAAAGGTCAGAGGTCAAAGGTCAGAGGTCAAAGGTCAGAGGTCAAAGGTCAGAGGTCAGAGGTCAAGGTCAAAGGTCAAAGGTCAAAGGTCAAAGGTCAAAGGTCAAAGGTCAAAGGTCAGAGGTCAAGGTCAAGGTCAAGGTCAAAGGTCAAATGTCAGAGGTCAGGGGTCAAAGTTCCGAGGTCAAGGTCAAAGGTCAGAGGTCAAGGTCAAAGGTCAAAGGTCAAAGGTCAAAGGTCAAAGGTCAAAGGTCAAAGGTCAAAGGTCAAAGGTCAAAGGTCAAAGGTCAAAGGTCAAAGGTCAAAGGTCAGAAGTCAAAGGTCAGAGGTCAGAGGTCAGAGGTCAGAAGTCAGAGGTCAAGGTCACGGTCAGAGGTCAAAAGTCAAAGGTCAAGGTCAAAGGTCAAATCTCAGAGGTCAGAGGTCAAGGTCAAAGTTTAGAGGTCAAGGTCAAAGGTCAAAGGTCAGAGGTCAAGGTCAAAGGTCAGAGGTCGAGGACAAAGGTCAGAGGTCAAGGTCAAAGGTCAGAGGTCAAGGTCAAAGGTCAAAGGTTAAAGGTGAAGGTGAAAGTTCAAAGGTCAGAGGTCAAGGTCAAAGGTCAAAGGTCAAAGGTCAGAGGTCAGAGGTCAAGGTCAAAGGTCAGATGTCAAAGGCCAGAGGTCAGAGGTCAAGGTCACGGTCAGAGGTCAAACGTCAAAGGTCAAGGTCAAAGGTCAAATCTCAGAGGTCAGAGGTCAAGGTCAAAGGTTAGAGGTCAAGATCAAAGGACAGAGGTCAGAGGACAAGGTCAGATGTCAGAGGTAAAGGTCAAAGGTCAAAGGTCAGAGGACAAGGTCAGAGGTTAGAGGTCAAGGTCAAAGGTCAGAGGTCAAGGTCAAAGGTCAAAGGTCAAGGTCAAGATCAAAAGTCAGAGTTCAAAGGTAAAAGGTGAATGGTAAAAGATCAAATTCAGATGTCAGAGGTCAAGGTCAAAGGTCAGAGGTAAAGGTCAAAGGTCAAAGGTCAGAGGTCAAGGTCAGAGGTTAGAGGTCAAGGTCAAAGGTCAGAGGTCAAGGTCAAGGTCAAAGGTCAAAGGTCAAGGTCAAGATCAAAAGTCAGAGTTCAAAGGTAAAAGGTGAATGGTAAAAGATCAAATTCAGATGTCAGAGGTCAAGGTCAAATGTTAGAGGTCAAGGTCATAGGTCAAAGGTCAGAGGTCAAGGTCAAACGTCAGAGGTCAAAGTCAAGGTCAAAGATCAGAGATCAAGATCATAGGTCAGAGGACAAGGTCAAATGTCAGAGAACAGAGGTCAAGGTCAAAGGTCAGAGGTCAAGGTCAAAGGTCAGAGGACAAGGTCAAATGTCAGAGGTCAGAGGTCAAGGTCAAAGGTTAGAGGTCAAGGTCAAAGGTCAAACGTCAGAGGTAAGGTCAAAGGTCAAAGGTCAAAGGTAAAGGGTCAAGGGTCAAAGGTCAAAGGTAAAGGGTCAAGGGTCAAAGGTCAAAGGTCAGAGGTCAGAGGTGAGGGGTCAAGGTCAAAGGTCAAAGGTCAGAGGTCAGAGGTGAGAGGTCAAGGTCAAAGGTCAAAGGTCAGATGTCAAGGTCAAAGGTCAAAGGTCAAGGTCAAAGGTAAGAGGTCAAAGGTCAAAGGTGAAAGGTGAAAGGTGAAAGGTCAAATTCAGATGTCAGAGGTCAAGGTCAAAGGTTAGAGGTCAAGGTCATAGGTCAAAGGTCAGAGGTCAAGGTCAATGGTCAGAGGTCAAGGTCAAAGGCCAGAGGACAGAGGACAAGGTCAAGGTCAAGGTCAAGGTCAAGGTCAAGGTAAAGGTCAAAGGTGAAAGGGCAAAGGTCAAAGGTCAAAGGTCAAAGGTCAAAGGTCAAAGGTCAAAGGTCAAAGGTGAAGGTGAAAGTTCAAAGGTCAGAGGTCAAGGTCAAAGGTCAAAGGTCAGAGGTCAGAGGTCAAGGTCAAAGGTCAGAGGTCAAAGGCCAGAGGTCAGAGGTCAAGGTCACGGTCAGAGGTCAAACGTCAAAGGTCAAGGTCAAAGGTCAAATCTCAGAGGTCAGAGGTCAAGGTCAAAGGTTAGAGGTCAAGATCAAAGGACAGAGGTCAGAGGACAAGGTCAGATGTCAGAGGTAAAGGTCAAAGGTCAAAGGTCAGAGGTCAAGGTCAGAGGTTAGAGGTCAAGGTCAAAGGTCAGAGGTCAAGGTCAAAGGTCAAAGGTCAAGGTCAAGATCAAAAGTCAGAGTTCAAAGGTAAAAGGTGAATGGTAAAAGATCAAATTCAGATGTCAGAGGTCAAGGTCAAATGTTAGAGGTCAAGGTCATAGGTCAAAGGTCAGAGGTCAAGGTCAAACGTCAGAGGTCAAAGTCAAGGTCAAAGATCAGAGATCAAGATCATAGGTCAGAGGACAAGGTCAAATGTCAGAGAACAGAGGTCAAGGTCAAAGGTCAGAGGTCAAGGTCAAAGGTCAGAGGACAAGGTCAAATGTCAGAGGTCAGAGGTCAAGTTCAAAGGTTAGAGGTCAAGGTCAAAGGTCAAACGTCAGAGGTAAGGTCAAAGGTCAAAGGTCAAAGGTAAAGGGTCAAGGGTCAAAGGTCAAAGGTAAAGGGTCAAGGGTCAAAGGTCAAAGGTCAGAGGTCAGAGGTGAGAGGTCAAGGTCAAAGGTCAAAGGTCAAAGGTCAGAGGTCAGAGGTGAGAGGTCAAGGTCAAAGGTCAAAGGTCAGATGTCAAGGTCAAAGGTCAAAGGTCAAGGTCAAAGGTAAGAGGTCAAAGGTCAAAGGTGAAAGGTGAAAGGTGAAAGGTCAAATTCAGATGTCAGAGGTCAAGGTCAAAGGTTAGAGGTCAAGGTCATAGGTCAAAAGTCAGAGGTCAAGGTCAATGGTCAGAGGTCAAGGTCAAAGGCCAGAGGACAGAGGACAAGGTCAAGGTCAAGGTCAAGGTAAAAGTCAAAGGTCAAAGGTCAAAGGTCAAAGGTCAAAGGTCAAAGGTCAAAGGTCAGAGGTCAGAGGTCAAAGGTCAGAGGTCAAGGTCAAGGTCAAGGTCAAGGTCAAGGTCAAAGGTCAGAGGTCAAAGGTCAGAGGACAGAGGTCAAAGGTCAGAGGTCAAGGTCAAAGGTCAGAGGTCGAGGACAAAGGTCAGAGGTCAAGGTCAAAGGTCAGAGGTCAAGGTCAAGGTCAAAGGTCAGAGGTCAAAGGTCAGAGGTCAGAGGTCAAGGTCAAAGGTCAAAGGTTAGAGGTCAAGGTCAAAGGTCAAACGTCAGAGGTAAGGTCAAAGGTCAAAGGTCAAAGGTAAAGGGTCAAGGGTCAAAGGTCAAAGGTAAAGGGTCAAGGGTCAAAGGTCAAAGGTCAGAGGTCAGAGGTGAGAGGTCAAGGTCAAAGGTCAAAGGTCAGAGGTCAGAGGTGAGAGGTCAAGGTCAAAGGTCAAAGGTCAGATGTCAAGGTCAAAGGTCAAAGGTCAAGGTCAAAGGTAAGAGGTCAAAGGTCAAAGGTGAAAGGTGAAAGGTCAAATTCAGATGTCAGAGGTCAAGGTCAAAGGTTAGAGGTCAAGGTCATAGGTCAAAGGTCAGAGGTCAAGGTCAATGGTCAGAGGTCAAGGTCAAAGGCCAGAGGACAGAGGACAAGGTCAAGGTCAAGGTCAAGGTCAAGGTCAAGGTAAAAGTCAAAGGTCAAAGGTCAAAGGTCAAACGTCAAAGGTCAGAGGTCAGAGGTCAAAGGTCAGAGGTCAAGGTCAAGGTCAAGGTCAAGGTCGAGGTCAAGGTCAAAGGTCAGAGGTCAAAGGTCAGAGGACAGAGGTCAAAGGTCAGAGGTCAAGGTCAAAGGTCAGAGGTCGAGGACAAAGGTCAGAGGTCAAGGTCAAAGGTCAGAGGTCAAGGTCAAGGTCAAAGGTCAGAGGTCAAAGGTCAGAGGTCAGAGGTCAAGGTCAAAGGTCAAAGGTCAAAGGTCAAAGGTCAAAGGTCAAAGGTCAAAGGTCAAAGGTCAAAAGTCAAAGTTCAAAGGTCAGAGGTCAAGGTCAAAGGTCAAAGGTCAGACGTCAGAGGTCAAGGTCAAAGGTCAGAGGTCAAAGGCCAGAGGTCAGAGGTCAAGGTCACGGTCAGAGGTCAAAGGTCAAAGGTCAAGGTCAAAGGTCAAATTTCAGAGGTCAGAGGTCAAGGTCAAAGGTTAGAGGTCAAGATCAAAGGACAGAGGTCAGAGGACAAGGTCAGATGTCAGAGGTAAAGGTCAAAGGTCAGAGGTCAAGGTCAAAGGTTAGAGGTCAAGGTCAAAGGTCAGAGGTCAAGGTCAAAGGTCAGAGGAGAAGGTCAGATGTCAGAGGTCAAGGTCAAAGGTTAGAGGTCAAGGTCATAGGTCAAAGGTCAGAGGTCAAGGTCAATGGTCAGAGGTCAAGGTCAAAGGCCAGAGGACAGAGGACAAGGTCAAGGTCAAAGGCCAGCGGTCAAGGTCAATGTCAAGGTCAAGGTCAAAGGTCAAATGTCAGAGGTCAGAGGTCAAGGTCAAAGGTTAGAGGTAAAGGTCAAAGGTCAAGGTCAGAGGTCAAAGGTCAGTGGTCAAGGTCAAGGTCAAGGTCAAGGTCAAAGGTCAGAGGTCAAAGGTCAGAGGTCAAAGGTCAGAGGTCAAAGGTCAGAGGTCAGAGGTCAAGGTCAAAGGTCAAAGGTCAAAGGTCAAAGGTCAAAGGTCAAAGGTCAAAGGTCAGAGGTCAAGGTCAAGGTCAAGGTCAAGGTCAAAGGTCAAATGTCAGAGGTCAGGGGTCAAAGTTCCGAGGTCAAGGTCAAAGGTCAGAGGTCAAGGTCAAAGGTCAAAGGTCAAAGGTCAAAGGTCAAAGGTCAAAGGTCAAAGGTCAGAAGTCAAAGGTCAGAGGTCAGAGGTCAGAGGTCAGAAGTCAGAGGTCAAGGTCACGGTCAGAGGTCAAAAGTCAAAGGTCAAGGTCAAAGGTCAAATCTCAGAGGTCAGAGGTCAAGGTCAAAGTTTAGAGGTCAAGGTCAAAGGTCAAACGTCAGAGGTCAAGGTCAAAGGTCAGAGGTCGAGGACAAAGGTCAGAGGTCAAGGTCAAAGGTCAGAGGTCAAGGTCAAAGGTCAAAGGTTAAAGGTGAAGGTGAAAGTTCAAAGGTCAGAGGTCAAGGTCAAAGGTCAAAGGTCAAAGGTCAGAGGTCAGAGGTCAAGGTCAAAGGTCAGAGGTCAAAGGCCAGAGGTCAGAGGTCAAGGTCACGGTCAGAGGTCAAACGTCAAAGGTCAAGGTCAAAGGTCAAATCTCAGAGGTCAGAGGTCAAGGTCAAAGGTTAGAGGTCAAGATCAAAGGACAGAGGTCAGAGGACAAGGTCAGATGTCAGAGGTAAAGGTCAAAGGTCAAAGGTCAGAGGTCAAGGTCAGAGGTTAGAGGTCAAGGTCAAAGGTCAGAGGTCAAGGTCAAGATCAAAAGTCAGAGTTCAAAGGTAAAAGGTGAATGGTAAAAGATCAAATTCAGATGTCAGAGGTCAAGGTCAAATGTTAGAGGTCAAGGTCATAGGTCAAAGGTCAGAGGTCAAGGTCAAACGTCAGAGGTCAAAGTCAAGGTCAAAGATCAGAGATCAAGATCATAGGTCAGAGGACAAGGTCAAATGTCAGAGAACAGAGGTCAAGGTCAAAGGTCAGAGGTCAAGGTCAAAGGTCAGAGGACAAGGTCAAATGTCAGAGGTCAGAGGTCAAGGTCAAAGGTTAGAGGTCAAGGTCAAAGGTCAAACGTCAGAGGTAAGGTCAAAGGTCAAAGGTCAAAGGTAAAGGGTCAAGGGTCAAAGGTCAAAGGTAAAGGGTCAAGGGTCAAAGGTCAAAGGTCAAAGGTCAAAGGTCAAAGGTGAAGGTGAAAGTTCAAAGGTCAGAGGTCAAGGTCAAAGGTCAAAGGTCAGAGGTCAGAGGTCAAGGTCAAAGGTTAGAGGTCAAGATCAAAGGACAGAGGTCAGAGGACAAGGTCAGATGTCAGAGGTAAAGGTCAAAGGTCAGAGGTCAAGGTCAAAGGTTAGAGGTCAAGGTCAAATGTCAGAGGTCAGAGGTCAAGGTCAATGGTCAGAGGTCAAGGTCAAAGGCCAGAGGACAGAGGACAAGGTCAAGGTCAAGGTCAAGGTCAAGGTAAAGGTCAAAGGTCAAAGGTCAAAGGTCAAAGGTCAAAGGTCAAAGGTGAAGGTGAAAGTTCAAAGGTCAGAGGTCAAGGTCAAAGGTCAGAGGTCAGAGGTCAAGGTCAAAGGTCAGAGGTCAAAGGCCAGAGGTCAGAGGTCAAGGTCACGGTCAGAGGTCAAACGTCAAAGGTCAAGGTCAAAGGTCAAATCTCAGAGGTCAGAGGTCAAGGTCAAAGGTTAGAGGTCAATGTCAAAGGTCAAAGGTCAGAGATCAAGGTCAAACGTCAGAAGTCAAGGTCAAGGTCAGAGGTCAAGGTCAAGGTCAAGGTCAAAGGTCAAAGGTCAGAGGTCAGAGGTCAAAGGTCCAAGGTCAAGGTCAAAGGTTAGAGGTCAAGGTCAAATGTCAGAGGTCAGAGGTCAAGGTCAAAGGTCAGAGGTCAAGGTCAAGGTCAAACGTCAGAGGTCAAAGGTCAGAGGTCAAGGTCAAAGGTCAAAGGTCAGAGGTCAGAGGTCAAGGTCAAAGGTCAGAGGTCAAAGGCCAGAGGTCAGAGGTCAAGGTCACGGTCAGAGGTCAAACGTCAAAGGTCAAGGTCAAAGGTCAAATCTCAGAGATCAGAGGTCAAGGTCAAAGGTTAGAGGTCAAGATGAAAGGACAGAGGTCAGAGGACAAGGTCAGATGTCAGAGGTAAAGGTCAAAGGTCAGAGGTCAAGGTCAAAGGTTAGAGGTCAAGGTCAAAGGTCAGAGGTCAGAGGTCAAGGTCAATGGTCAGAGGTCAAGGTCAAAGGCCAGAGGACAGAGGACAAGGTCAAGGTCAAGGTCAAGGTCAAGGTCAAGGTCAAGGTAAAGGTCAAAGGTCAAAGGTCAAAGGTCAAAGGTCAAAGGTGAAGGTGAAAGTTCAAAGGTCAGAGGTCAAGGTCAAAGGTCAAAGGTCAGAGGTCAGAGGTCAAGGTAAAAGGTCAGAGGTCAAAGGCCAGAGGTCAGAGGTCAAGGTCACGGTCAGAGGTCAAACGTCAAAGGTCAAGGTCAAAGGTCAAATCTCAGAGGTCAGAGGTCAAGGTCAAAGGTTAGAGGTCAATGTCAAAGGTCAAAGGTCAGAGATCAAGGTCAAACGTCAGAAGTCAAGGTCAAGGTCAGAGGACAGAGGTCAAGGTCAAGGTCAAAGGTCAAAGGTCAGAGGTCAGAGGTCAAAGGTCCAAGGTCAAGGTCAAACGACAGAGGTCAGAGGTCAAGGTCAAGGTAAAAGATCAGAGGTCGAGGACACAGATCAGAGGTCAAGGTCAAAGGTCAGAGGTCAAGGTCAAGGTCAAACGTCAGAGGTCAAAGGTCAGAGGTCAAGGTCAAAGGTCAAAGGTTAAAGGTGAAGGTGAAAGTTCAAAGGTCAGAGGTCAAGGTCAAAGGTCAAAGGTCAGAGGTCAATGTCAAGGTCAAGGTCAAAGGTCAAATGTCAGAGGTCAGGGGTCAAAGTTCCGAGGTCAAGGTCAAAGGTCAGAGGTCAAGGTCAAAGGTCAAAGGTCAAAGGTCAAAGGTCAAAGGTCAAAAGTCAAAGTTCAAAGGTCAGAGGTCAGAAGTCAGAGGTCAAGGTCACGGTCAGAGGTCAAAAGTCAAAGGTCAAGGTCAAAGGTCAAATCTCAGAGGTCAGAGGTCAAGGTCAAAGTTTAGAGGTCAAGGTCAAAGGTCAAAGGTCAGAGGTCAAGGTCAAAGGTCAGAGGTCGAGGACAAAGGTCAGAGGTCAAGGTCAAAGGTCAGAGGTCAAGGTCAAAGGTCAAAGGTTAAAGGTGAAGGTGAAAGTTCAAAGGTCAGAGGTCAAGGTCAAAGGTCAAAGGTCAGAGGTCAGAGGTCAAGGTCAAAGGTCAGAGGTCAAAGGCCAGAGGTCAGAGGTCAGAGGTCAAGGTCACGGTCAGAGGTCAAACGTCAAAGGTCAAGGTCAAAGGTCAAATCTCAGAGGTCAGAGGTCAAGCTCAAAGGTTAGAGGTCAAGATCAAAGGACAGAGGTCAGAGGTCAAGGTCAGAGGTTAGAGGTCAAGGTCAAAGGTCAGAGGTCAAGGTCAAGATCAAAAGTCAGAGTTCAAAGGTAAAAGGTGAATGGTAAAAGATCAAATTCAGATGTCAGAGGACAAGGTCAAATGTTAGAGGTCAAGGTCATAGGTCAAAGGTCAGAGGTCAAGGTCAAACGTCAGAGGTCAAAGTCAAGGTCAAAGATCAGAGATCAAGATCATAGGTCAGAGGACAAGGTCAAATGTCAGAGAACAGAGGTCAAGGTCAAAGGTTAGAGGTCAAGGTCAAAGGTCAGAGGACAAGGTCAAATGTCAGAGGTCAGAGGTCAAGGTCAAAGGTTAGAGGTCAAGGTCAAAGGTCAAACGTCAGAGGTAAGGTCAAAGGTCAAAGGTCAAAGGTAAAGGGTCAAGGGTCAAAGGTCAAAGGTAAAGGGTCAAGGGTCAAAGGTCAAAGGTCAGAGGTCAGAGGTGAGGGGTCAAGGTCAAAGGTCAAAGGTCAGAGATCAGAGGTGAGAGGTCAAGGTCAAAGGTCAAAGGTCAGATGTCAAGGTCAAAGGTCAAAGGTCAAGGTCAAAGGTAAGAGGTCAAAGGTCAAAGGTCAAAGGTGAAAGGTGAAAGGTCAAATTCAGATGTCAGAGGTCAAGGTCAAATGTTAGAGGTCAAGGTCATTGGTCAAAGGTCAGAGGTCAAGGTCAAACGTCAGAGGTCAAAGTCAAGGTCAAAGATCAGAGATCAAGATCATAGGTCAGAGGACAAGGTCAAATGTCAGAGAACAGAGGTCAAGGTCAAAGGTCAGAGGTCAAGGTCAAAGGTCAGAGGACAAGGTCAAATGTCAGAGGTCAGAGGTCAAGGTCAAAGGTTAGAGGTCAAGGTCAAAGGTCAAACGTCAGAGGTAAGGTCAAAGGTCAAAGGTCAAAGGTAAAGGGTCAAGGGTCAAAGGTCAAAGGTAAAGGGTCAAGGGTCAAAGGTCAAAGGTCAGAGGTCAGAGGTGAGAGGTCAAGGTCAGAGGTCAGAGGTGAGAGGTCAAGGTCAAAGGTCAAAGGTCAGATGTCAAGGTCAATGGTCAAAGGTCAAGGTCAAAGGTAAGAGGTCAAAGGTCAAAGGTGAAAGGTGAAAGGTGAAAGGTCAAATTCAGATGTCAGAGGTCAAGGTCAAAGGTTAGAGGTCAAGGTCATAGGTCAAAGGTCAGAGGTCAAGGTCAATGGTCAGAGGTCAAGGTCAAAGGCCAGAGGACAGAGGACAAGGTCAAGGTCAAGGTCAAGGTCAAGGTAAAAGTCAAAGGTCAAAGGTCAAAGGTCAAAGGTCAAGGTCAAAGGTCAGAGGTCAAGGTCAAGGTCAAAGGTCAGAGGTCAGAGGTCAAGGTCAAAGGTCAAAGGTCAAAGGTCAAAGGTCAAAGGTCAAAGGTCAAAGGTCAAAGGTCAAAGGTCAAAGGTCAAAGGTCAAAGGTCAAAGTTCAAAGGTCAGAGGTCAAGGTCAAAGGTCAAAGGTCAGACGTCAGAGGTCAAGGTCAAAGGTGAGAGGTCAAAGGCCAGAGGTCAGAGGTCAAGGTCACGGTCAGAGGTCAAAGGTCAAAGGTCAAGGTCAAAGGTCAAATCTCAGAGGTCAGAGGTCAAGGTCAAAGGTTAGAGGTCAAGATCAAAGGACAGAGGTCAGAGGACAAGGTCAGATGTCAGAGGTAAAGGTCAAAGGTCAAAGGTCAGAGGTCAAGGTCAAAGGTTAGAGGTCAAGGTCAAAGGTCAGAGGTCGAGGACAAAGGTCAGAGGTCAAGGTCAAAGGTCAGAGTTCAAGGTCAAGGTCAAAGGTCAGAGGTCAAAGGTCAGAGGTCAAGGTCAAAGGTCAAAGGTTAAAGGTGAAGGTGAAAGTTCAAAGGTCAGAGGTCAAGGTCAAAGGTCAAAGGTCAGAGGTCAGAGGTCAAGGTCAAAGGTCAGAGGTCAAAGGCCAGAGGTCAGAGGTCAAGGTCACGGTCAGAGGTCAAACGTCAAAGGTCAAGGTCAAAGGTCAAATCTCAGAGGTCAGAGGTCAAGGTCAAAGGTTAGAGGTCAAGATCAAAGGACAGAGGTCAGAGGACAAGGTCAGATGTCAGAGGTAAAGGTCAAAGGTCAGAGGTCAAGGTCAAAGGTTAGAGGTCAAGGTCAAAGGTCAGAGGTCAGAGGTCAAGGTCAATGGTCAGAGGTCAAGGTCAAAGCCCAGAGGACTGAGGACAAGGTCAAGGTCAAGGTCAAGGTCAAGGTCAAGGTCAAGGTCAAGGTCAAGGTAAAGGTCAAAGGTCAAAGGTCAAAGGTCAAAGGTCAAAGGTCAAAGGTCAAAGGTCAAAGGTCAAAGGTCAAAGGTCAAAGGTGAAGGTGAAAGTTCAAAGGTCAGAGGTCAAGGTCAAAGGTCAAAGGTCAGAGGTCAGAGGTCAAGGTCAAAGGTCAGAGGTCAAAGGCCAGAGGTCAGAGGTCAAGGTCACGGTCAGAGGTCAAACGTCAAAGGTCAAGGTCAAAGGTCAAATCTCAGAGGTCAGAGGTCAAGGTCAAAGGTTAGAGGTCAAGATCAAAGGACAGAGGTCAGAGGACAAGGTCAGATGTCAGAGGTAAAGGTCAAAGGTCAGAGGTCAGAGGTCAAGGTCAGAGGTTAGAGGTCAAGGTCAAAGGTCAGAGGTCAAGGTCAAAGGTCAAAGGTCAAGGTCAAGATCAAAAGTCAGAGTTCAAAGGTAAAAGGTGAATGGTAAAAGATCAAATTCAGATGTCAGAGGTCAAGGTCAAATGTTAGAGGTCAAGGTCATAGGTCAAAGGTCAGAGGTCAAGGTCAAACGTCAGAGGTCAAAGTCAAGGTCAAAGATCAGAGATCAAGATCATAGGTCAGAGGATAAGGTCAAATGTCAGAGAACAGAGGTCAAGGTCAAAGGTCAGAGGTCAAGGTCAAAGGTCAGAGGACAAGGTCAAATGTCAGAGGTCAGAGGTCAAGGTCAAAGGTTAGAGGTCAAGGTCAAAGGTCAAACGTCAGAGGTGAGAGGTCAAGGTCAAAGGTCAAAGGTCAGATGTCAAGGTCAAAGGTCAAAGGTCAAGGTCAAAGGTCAGAGGTCAAGGTCAAACGTCAGAGGTCAAAGTCAAGGTCAAAGATCAGAGATCAAGATCATAGGTCAGAGGACAAGGTCAAATGTCAGAGAACAGAGGTCAAGGTCAAAGGTCAAGGTCACGGTCAGAGGTCAAAGGTCAAAGGTCAAATCTCAGAGGTCAGAGGTCAAGGTCAAAGGTTAGAGGTCCAGATCAAAGGACAGAGGTCAGAGGACAAGGTCAGATGTCAGAGGTAAAGGTCAAAGGTCAAAGGTCAAGGTCAAAGGTTAGAGGTCAAGGTCAAAGGTCAGAGGTCAGAGGTCTAGGTCAATGGTCAGAGGTTAAGGTCAAAGGCCAGAGGACAGAGGCCATGGTCAAGGTCAAGGTCAAGGTCAAGGTCAAGGTAAAGGTCAAAGGTCAAAGGTCAAAGGTCAAAGGTCAAAGGTCAAAGGTCAAAGGTCAAAGGTCAAAGGTCAAAGGTCAAAGGTCAAAGGTCAAAGGTCAAAGGTCAAAGGTCAAAGGTCAAAGGTCAAAGTTCAAAGGTCAGAGGTCAAGGTCAAAGGTCAAAGGTCAGAGGTCAGAGGTCAAGGTCAAAGGTCAGAGGTCAAAGGCCAGAGGTCAGAGGTCAAGGTCACGGTCAGAGGTCAAAGGTCAAAGGTCAAGGTCAAAGGTCAAATCTCAGAGGTCAGAGGTCAAGGTCAAAGGTTAGAGGTCAAGATCAAAGGACAGAGGTCAGAGGACAAGGTCAGATGTCAGAGGTAAAGGTCAAAGGTCAAAGGTCAGAGGTCAAGGTCAAAGGTTAGAGGTCAAGGTCAAAGGTCAGAGGTCGAGGACAAAGGTCAGAGGTCAAGGTCAAAGGTCAGAGTTCAAGGTCAAGGTCAAAGGTCAGAGGTCAAAGGTCAGAGGTCAAGGTCAAAGGTCAAAGGTTAAAGGTGAAGGTGAAAGTTCAAAGGTCAGAGGTCAAGGTCAAAGGTCAAAGGTCAGAGGTCAGAGGTCAGAGGTCAAGGTCAAAGGTCAGAGGTCAAAGGCCAGAGGTCAGAGGTCAAGGTCACGGTCAGAGGTCAAACGTCAAAGGTCAAGGTCAAAGGTCAAATCTCAGAGGTCAGAGGTCAAGGTCAAAGGTTAGAGGTCAAGATCAAAGGACAGAGGTCAGAGGACAAGGTCAGATGTCAGAGGTAAAGGTCAAAGGTCAGAGGTCAAGGTCAAAGGTTAGAGGTCAAGGTCAAAGGTCAGAGGTCAGAGGTCAAGGTCAATGGTCAGAGGTCAAGGTCAAAGGCCAGAGGACAGAGGACAAGGTCAAGGTCAAGGTCAAGGTCAAGGTAAAGGTCAAAGGTCAAAGGTCAAAGGTCAAAGGTCAAAGGTCAAAGGTCAAAGATCAAAGGTCAAGGTGAAAGTTCAAAGGTCAGAGGTCAAGGTCAAAGGTCAAAGGTCAGAGGTCAGAGGTCAAGGTCAAAGGTCAGAGGTCAAAGGCCAGAGGTCAGAGGTCAAGGTCACGGTCAGAGGTCAAACGTCAAAGGTCAAGGTCAAAGGTCAAATCTCAGAGGTCAGAGGTCAAGGTCAAAGGTTAGAGGTCAAGATCAAAGGACAGAGGTCAGAGGACAAGGTCAGATGTCAGAGGTAAAGGTCAAAGGTCAAAGGTCAGAGGTCAAGGTCAGAGGTTAGAGGTCAAGGTCAAAGGTCAGAGGTCAAGGTCAAAGGTCAAAGGTCAAGGTCAAGATCAAAAGTCAGAGTTCAAAGGTAAAAGGTGAATGGTAAAAGATCAAATTCAGATGTCAGAGGTCGAGGACAAAGGTGAGAGGTCAAGGTCAAAGGTCAGAGGTCAAGGTCAAGGTGAAAGGTCAGAGGTCAAAGGTCAGAGGTCAGACGTCAAGGTCAAAGGTCAAAGGTCAAAGGTCAAAGGTCAAAGGTCAAAGGTCAAAGGTCAAAGGTCAAAGGTCAAAGGTCAAAGGTCAAAGGTCAAAGGTCAAAGGTCAAAGGTCAAAGGTCAAAGTTCAAAGGTCAGAGGTCAAGGTCAAAGGTCAAAGGTCAGAGGTCAGAGGTCAAGGTCAAAGGTCAGAGGTCAAAGGCCAGAGGTCAGAGGTCAAGGTCACGGTCAGAGGTCAAAGGTCAAAGGTCAAGGTCAAAGGTCAAATCTCAGAGGTCAGAGGTCAAGGTCAAAGGTTAGAGGTCAAGATCAAAGGACAGAGGTCAGAGGACAAGGTCAGATGTCAGAGGTAAAGGTCAAAGGTCAAAGGTCAGAGGTCAAGGTCAAAGGTTAGAGGTCAAGGTCAAAGGTCAGAGGTCGAGGACAAAGGTCAGAGGTCAAGGTCAAAGGTCAGAGTTCAAGGTCAAGGTCAAAGGTCAGAGGTCAAAGGTCAGAGGTCAAGGTCAAAGGTCAAAGGTTAAAGGTGAAGGTGAAAGTTCAAAGGTCAGAGGTCAAGGTCAAAGGTCAAAGGTCAGAGGTCAGAGGTCAAGGTCAAAGGTCAGAGGTCAAAGGCCAGAGGTCAGAGGTCAAGGTCACGGTCAGAGGTCAAACGTCAAAGGTCAAGGTCAAAGGTCAAATCTCAGAGGTCAGAGGTCAAGGTCAAAGGTTAGAGGTCAAGATCAAAGGACAGAGGTCAGAGGACAAGGTCAGATGTCAGAGGTAAAGGTCAAAGGTCAAAGGTCAGAGGTCAAGGTCAGAGGTTAGAGGTCAAGGTCAAAGGTCAGAGGTCAAGGTCAAAGGTCAAAGGTCAAGGTCAAGATCAAAAGTCAGAGTTCAAAGGTAAAAGGTGAATGGTAAAAGATCAAATTCAGATGTCAGAGGTCAAGGTCAAATGTTAGAGGTCAAGGTCATAGGTCAAAGGTCAGAGGTCAAGGTCAAACGTCAGAGGTCAAAGTCAAGGTCAAAGATCAGAGATCAAGATCATAGGTCAGAGGACAAGGTCAAATGTCAGAGAACAGAGGTCAAGGTCAAAGGTCAGAGGTCAAGGTCAAAGGTCAGAGGACAAGGTCAAATGTCAGAGGTCAGAGGTCAAGGTCAAAGGTTAGAGGTCAAGGTCAAAGGTCAAACGTCAGAGGTAAGGTCAAAGGTCAAAGGTCAAAGGTAAAGGGACAAGGGTCAAAGGTCAAAGGTAAAGGGTCAACGGTCAAAGGTCAAAGGTCAGAGGTCAGAGGTGAGAGGTCAAGGTCAAAGGTCAAAGCTCAGAGGTCAGAGGTCAGAGGTGAGAGGTCAAGGTCAAAGGTCAAAGGTCAGATGTCAAGGTCAAAGGTCAAAGGTCAAGGTCAAAGGTCAGAGGTCAAGGTCAAACGTCAGAGGTCAAAGTCAAGGTCAAAGATCAGAGATCAAGATCATAGGTCAGAGGACAAGGTCAAATGTCAGAGAACAGAGGTCAAGGTCAAAGGTTAGAGGTCAAGGTCATAGGTCAAAGGTCAGAGGTCAAGGTCAATGGTCAGAGGTCAAGGTCAAAGGCCAGAGGACAGAGGACAAGGTCAAGGTCAAGGTCAAGGTCAAGGTAAAAGTCAAAGGTCAAAGGTCAAAGGTCAAAGGTCAAAGGTCAAAGGTCAAAGGTCAAAGGTCAAAGGTCAGAGGTCAGAGGTCAAAGGTCAGAGGTCAAGGTCAAGGTCAAGGTCAAGGTCAAGGTCAAAGGTCAGAGGTCAAAGGTCAGAGGACAGAGGTCAAAGGTCAGAGGTCAAGGTCAAAGGTCAGAGGTCAAGGTCAAAGGTTAGAGGTCAAGGTCAAAGGTCAGAGGTCAGAGGTCAAGGTCAATGGTCAGAGGTCAAGGTCAAAGGCCAGAGGACAGAGGACAAGGTCAAGGTCAAGGTCAAGGTCAAGGTCAAGGTCAAGGTAAAGGTCAAAGGTCAAAGGTCAAAGGTCAAAGGTCAAAGGTCAAAGGTCAAAGGTCAAAGGTCAAAGGTGAAGGTGAAAGTTCAAAGGTCAGAGGTCAAGGTCAAAGGTCAAAGGTCAGAGGTCAGAGGTCAAGGTCAAAGGTCAGAGGTCAAAGGCCAGAGGTCAGAGGTCAAGGTCACGGTCAGAGGTCAAACGTCAAACGTCAAGGTCAAAGGTCAAATCTCAGAGGTCAGAGGTCAAGGTCAAAGGTTAGAGGTCAAGATCAAAGGACAGAGGTCAGAGGACAAGGTCAGATGTCAGAGGTAAAGGTCAAAGGTCAAAGGTCAAAGGTCAAAGGTCAGAGGTCAGAGGTCAAAGGTCAGAGGTCAAGGTCAAGGTCAAGGTCAAGGTCAAGGTCAAAGGTCAGAGGTCAAAGGTCAGAGGACAGAGGTCAAAGGTCAGAGGTCAAGGTCAAAGGTCAGAGGTCAAGGTCAAAGGTTAGAGGTCAAGGTCAAAGGTCAAAGATCAGAGATCAAGATCATAGGTCAGAGGACAAGGTCAAATGTCAGATAACAGAGGTCAAGGTCAAAGGTCAGAGGTCAAGGTTAAAGGTCAGAGGACAAGGTCAAATGTCAGAGGTCAGAGGTCAAGGTCAAAGGTCAGAGGTCAAGGTCAAAGGTCAAACGTCAGAGGTAAGGTCAAAGGTCAAAGGTCAAAGGTAAAGGGTCAAGGGTCAAAGGTCAAAGGTAAAGGGTCAAGGGTCAAGGGTCAAAGGTCAAAGGTCAAAGGTCAGAGGTCAAAGGTCAGAGGACAGAGGTCAAAGGTCAGAGGTCAAGGTCAAAGGTCAGAGGTCGAGGACAAAGGTCAGAGGTCAAGGTCAAAGGTCAGGGGTCAAGGTCAAGGTCAAAGGTCAGAGGTCAAAGGTCAGAGGTCAGAGGTCAAGGTCAAAGGTCAAAGGTCAAAGGTCAAAGGTCAAAGGTCAAAGGTCAAAGGTCAAAGGTCAAAGGTCAAAGGTCAAAGGTCAAAGGTCAAAGGTCAAAGGTCAAAGGTCAGAGGTCAGAGGTCAAAGGTCAGAGGTCAAGGTCAAGGTCAAGGTCAAGGTCAAGGTCAAAGGTCAGAGGTCAAAGGTCAGAGGACAGAGGTCAAAGGTCAGAGGTCAAGGTCAAAGGTCAGAGGTCGAGGACAAAGGTCAAAGGTCAAAGGTCAAAGGTCAAAGGTCAAAGGTCAAAGGTCAAAGGTCAAAGGTCAAAGTTCAAAGGTCAGAGGTCAAAGGTCAAAGGTCAAAGGTCAAAGGTCAAAGGTCAAAGGTCAAAGGTCAAAGGTCAAAGGTCAGAGGTCAGAGGTGAGAGGTCAAGGTCAAAGGTCAAAGGTCAGAGGTCAGAGGTCAGAGGTGAGAGGTCAAGGTCAAAGGTCAAAGGTCAGATGTCAAGGTCAAAGGTCAAAGGTCAAGGTCAAAGGTCAGAGGTCAAGGTCAAACGTCAGAGGTCAAAGTCAAGGTCAAAGATCAGAGATCAAGATCATAGGTCAGAGGACAAGGTCAAATGTCAGAGAACAGAGGTCAAGGTCAAAGGTCAGAGGTCAAGGTCAAAGGTCAGAGGACAAGGTCAGATGTCAGAGGTCAAGGTCAAAGGTTAGAGGTCAAGGTCATAGGTCAAAGGTCAGAGGTCAAGGTCAATGGTCAGAGGTCAAGGTCAAAGGCCAGAGGACAGAGGACAAGGTCAAGGTCAAGGTCAAGGTCAAGGTAAAAGTCAAAGGTCAAAGGTCAAAGGTCAAAGGTCAAAGGTCAAAGGTCAAAGGTCAAAGGTCAGAGGTCAGAGGTCAAAGGTCAGAGGTCAAGGTCAAGGTCAAGGTCAAGGTCAAGGTCAAAGGTCAGAGGTCAAAGGTCAGAGGACAGAGGTCAAAGGTCAGAGGTCAAGGTCAAAGGTCAGAGGTCGAGGACAAAGGTCAGAGGTCAAGGTCAAAGGTCAGAGGTCAAGGTCAAGGTCAAAGGTCAGAGGTCAAAGGTCAGAGGTCAGAGGTCAAGGTCAAAGGTCAAAGGTCAAAGGTCAAAGGTCAAAGGTCAAAGGTCAAAGGTCAAAGGTCAAAGGTCAAAGGTCAAAGGTCAAGGTCAAAGGTTAGAGGTCAAGGTCAAAGGTCAGAGGTCAGAGGTCAAGGTCAATGGTCAGAGGTCAAGGTCAAAGGCCAGAGGACAGAGGACAAGGTCAAGGTCAAGGTCAAGGTCAAGGTCAAGGTCAAGGTCAAGGTAAAGGTCAAAGGTCAAAGGTCAAAGGTCAAAGGTCAAAGGTCAAAGGTGAAGGTGAAAGTTCAAAGGTCAGAGGTCAAGGTCAAAGGTCAAAGGTCAGAGGTCAGAGGTCAAGGTCAAAGGTCAGAGGTCAAAGGCCAGAGGTCAGAGGTCAAGGTCACGGTCAGAGGTCAAACGTCAAAGGTCAAGGTCAAAGGTCAAATCTCAGAGGTCAGAGGTCAAGGTCAAAGGTTAGAGGTCAAGATCAAAGGACAGAGGTCAGAGGACAAGGTCAGATGTCAGAGGTAAAGGTCAAAGGTGAATGGTAAAAGATCAAATTCAGATGTCAGAGGTCAAGGTCAAATGTTAGAGGTCAAGGTCATAGGTCAAAGGTCAGAGGTCAAGGTCAAACGTCAGAGGTCAAAGTCAAGGTCAAAGATCAGAGATCAAGATCATAGGTCAGAGGACAAGGTCAAATGTCAGAGAACAGAGGTCAAGGTCAAAGGTCAGAGGTCAAGGTCAAAGGTCAGAGGACAAGGTCAAATGTCAGAGGTCAGAGGTCAAGGTCAAAGGTTAGAGGTCAAGGTCAAAGGTCAAAGGTCAGAGGTCAGAGGTGAGAGGTCAAGGTCAAAGGTCAAAGGTCACAGGTCAGAGGTGAGAGGTAAAGGTCAAAGGTCAAAGGTCAGATGTCAAGGTCAAAGGTCAAAGGTCAAGGTCAAAGGTAAGAGGTCAAAGGTCAAAGGTCAAAGGTGAAAGGTGAAAGGTGAAAGGTGAAAGGTGAAAGGTGAAAGGTCAAATTCAGATGTCAGAGGTCAAGGTCAAAGGTTAGAGGTCAAGGTCATAGGTCAAAGGTCAGAGGTCAAGGTCAATGGTCAGAGGTCAAGGTCAAAGGCCAGAGGACAGAGGACAAGGTCAAGGTCAAGGTCAAGGTCAAGGTAAAAGTCAAAGGTCAAAGGTCAAAGGTCAAAGGTCAGAGGTCAGAGGTCAAAGGTCAGAGGTCAAGGTCAAGGTCAAGGTCAAGGTCAAGGTCAAAGATCAGAGGTCAAAGGTCAGAGGACAGAGGTCAAAGGTCAGAGGTCAAGGTCAAAGGTCAGAGGTCGAGGACAAAGGTCAGAGGTCAAGGTCAAAGGTCAGAGGTCAAGGTCAAGGTCAAAGGTCAAAGGTCAGAGGTCAAAGGTCAGAGGTCAGAGGTCAAGGTCAAAGGTCAAAGGTCAAAGGCCAAAGGTCAAAGGTCAAAGGTCAGAGGTCAAGGTCAAGGTCAAATGTCAAAGGTCAGAGGTCAGAGGTCAAGGTCAAAGGTCAGAGGTGAAAGGCCAGAGGGCAGAGGTCAAGGTCACGGTCAGAGGTCAAAGGTCAAAGGTCAAATCTCAGAGGTCAGAGGTCAAGGTCAAAGGTTAGAGGTCCAGATCAAAGGACAGAGGTCAGAGGACAAGGTCAGATGTCAGAGGTAAAGGTCAAAGGTCAAAGGTCAAGGTCAAAGGTTAGAGGTCAAGGTCAAAGGTCAGAGGTCAGAGGTCTAGGTCAATGGTCCGAGGTTAAGGTCAAAGGCCAGAGGACAGAGGCCATGGTCAAGGTCAAGGTCAAGGTCAAGGTCAAGGTAAAGGTCAAAGGTCAAAGGTCAAAGGTCAAAGGTCAAAGGTCAAAGGTGAAGGTGAAAGTTCAAAGGTCAGAGGTCAAGGTCAAAGGTCAAAGGTCAAAGGTCAGAGGTCAGAGGTCAAGGTCAAAGGTCAGAGGTCAAAGGCCAGAGGTAAGAGGTCAAGGTCACGGTCAGAGGTCAAACGTCAAAGGTCAAGGTCAAAGGTCAAATCTCAGAGGTCAGAGGTCAAGGTCAAAGGTTAGAGGTCAAGATCAAAGGACAGAGGTCAGAGGACAAGGTCAGATGTCAGAGGTAAAGGTCAAAGGTCAAAGGTCAGAGGTCAAGGTCAGAGGTTAGAGGTCAAGGTCAAAGGTCAGAGGTCAAGGTCAAAGGTCAAAGGTCAAGGTCAAGATCAAAAGTCAGAGTTCAAAGGTAAAAGGTGAATGGTAAAAGATCAAATTCAGATGTCAGAGGTCAAGGTCAAATGTTAGAGGTCAAGGTCATAGGTCAAAGGTCAGAGGTCAAGGTCAAACGTCAGAGGTCAAAGTCAAGGTCAAAGATCAGAGATCAAGATCATAGGTCAGAGGACAAGGTCAAATGTCAGAGAACAGAGGTCAAGGTCAAAGGTCAGAGGTCAAGGTCAAAGGTCAGAGGACAAGGTCAAATGTCAGAGGTCAGAGGTCAAGGTCAAAGGTTAGAGGTCAAGGTCAAAGGTCAAACGTCAGAGGTAAGGTCAAAGGTCAATGGTCAAAGGTAAAGGGTCAAGGGTCAAAGGTCAAAGGTAAAGGGTCAACGGTCAAAGGTCAAAGGTCAGAGGTCAGAGGTGAGAGGTCAAGGTCAAAGGTCAAAGGTCAGAGGTCAGAGGTCAGAGGTGAGAGGTCAAGGTCAAAGGTCAAAGGTCAGATGTCAAGGTCAAAGGTCAAAGGTCAAGGTCAAAGGTCAGAGGTCAAGGTCAAACGTCAGAGGTCAAAGTCAAGGTCAAAGATCAGAGATCAAGATCATAGGTCAGAGGACAAGGTCAAATGTCAGAGAACAGAGGTCAAGGTCAAAGGTTAGAGGTCAAGGTCATAGGTCAAAGGTCAGAGGTCAAGGTCAATGGTCAGAGGTCAAGGTCAAAGGCCAGAGGACAGAGGACAAGGTCAAGGTCAAGGTCAAGGTCAAGGTAAAAGTCAAAGGTCAAAGGTCAAAGGTCAAAGGTCAAAGGTCAAAGGTCAAAGGTCAAAGGTCAAAGGTCAGAGGTCAGAGGTCAAAGGTCAGAGGTCAAGGTCAAGGTCAAGGTCAAGGTCAAGGTCAAAGGTCAGAGGTCAAAGGTCAGAGGACAGAGGTCAAAGGTCAGAGGTCAAGGTCAAAGGTCAGAGGTCGAGGACAAAGGTCAGAGGTCAAGGTCAAAGGTCAGAGTTCAAGGTCAAGGTCAAAGGTCAGAGGTCAAAGGTCAGAGGTCAAGGTCAAAGGTCAAAGGTTAAAGGTGAAGGTGAAAGTTCAAAGGTCAGAGTTCAAGGTCAAGGTCAAAGGTCAGAGGTCAAAGGTCAGAGGTCAAGGTCAAAGGTCAAAGGTCAAAGGTCAAAGGTCAGAGGTCAGAGGTCAAGGTCAAAGGTCAGAGGTCAAAGGCCAGAGGTCA
Organism: Lasioglossum villosulum; assembly: GCA_963971365.1. NCBI lineage: Eukaryota > Metazoa > Arthropoda > Insecta > Hymenoptera > Halictidae > Lasioglossum > Lasioglossum villosulum. Next base: position 23,018,772 of record OZ020498.1, on the reverse strand, counting down.
GAGGTCAAGGTCACGGTCAGAGGTCAAAGGTCAAAGGTCAAGGTCAAAGGTCAAATCTCAGAGGTCAGAGGTCAAGGTCAAAGGTCAGAGTTCAAGGTCAAGGTCAAAGGTCAGAGGTCAAAGGTCAGAGGTCAAGGTCAAAGGTCAAAGGTTAAAGGTGAAGGTGAAAGTTCAAAGGTCAGAGGTCAAGGTCAAAGGTCAAAGGTCAGAGGTCAGAGGTCAAGGTCAAAGGTCAGAGGTCAAAGGCCAGAGGTCAGAGGTCAAGGTCACGCTCAGAGGTAAAGGTCAAAGGTCAGAGGTCAAGGTCAAAGGTTAGAGGTCAAGGTCAAAGGTCAGAGGTCAGAGGTCAAGGTCAATGGTCAGAGGTCAAGGTCAAAGGCCAGAGGACAGAGGACAAGGTCAAGGTCAAGGTCAAGGTCAAAGGTCAAGGTCAAAGGTCAAATCTCAGAGGTCAGAGGTCAAGGTCAAAGGTTAGAGGTCAAGATCAAAGGACAGAGGTCAGAGGACAAGGTCAGATGTCAGAGGTAAAGGTCAAAGGTCAGAGGTCAAGGTCAAAGGTTAGAGGTCAAGGTCAAAGGTCAAACGTCAGAGATAAGGTCAAAGGTCAAAGGTCAAAGGTAAAGGGTCAAGGGTCAAAGGTCAAAGGTAAAGGGTCAAGGGTCAAAGGTCAAAGGTCAGAGGTCAGAGGTGAGAGGTCAAGGTCAAAGGTCAAAGGTCAGAGGTCAGAGGTGAGAGGTGAGAGGTCAAGGTCAAAGGTCAAAGGTCAGATGTCAAGGTCAAAGGTCAAAGGTCAAGGTCAAAGGTCAAAGGTCAAAGGTCAAAGGTCAAAGGTCAAAGGTCAAAGGTCAAAGGTCAGAGGTCAAGGTCAAAGGTTAGAGGTCAAGATCAAAGGACAGAGGTCAGAGGACAAGGTCAGATGTCAGAGGTAAAGGTCAAAGGTCAAAGGTCAGAGGTCAAGGTCAAAGGTTAGAGGTCAAGGTCAAAGGTCAGAGGTCGAGGACAAAGGTCAGAGGTCAAGGTCAAAGGTCAGAGTTCAAGGTCAAGGTCAAAGGTCAGAGGTCAAAGGTCAGAGGTCAAGGTCAAAGGTCAGAGTTCAAGGTCAAGGTCAAAGGTCAGAGGTCAAAGGTCAGAGGTCAAGGTCAAAGGTCAAAGGTCAAAGGTTAAAGGTGAAGGTGAAAGTTCAAAGGTCAGAGGTCAAGGTCAAAGGTCAAAGGTCAGAGGTCAGAGGTCAAGGTCAAAGGTCAGAGGTCAAAGGCCAGAGGTCAGAGGTCAAGGTCACGGTCAGAGGTCAAAGGTCAAAGGTCAAGGTCAAAGGTCAAATCTCAGAGGTCAGAGGTCAAGGTCAAAGGTTAGAGGTCAAGATCAAAGGACAGAGGTCAGAGGACAAGGTCAGATGTCAGAGGTAAAGGTCAAAGGTCAAAGGTCAGAGGTCAAGGTCAATGGTTAGAGGTCAAGGTCAAAGGTCAGAGGTCGAGGACAAAGGTCAGAGGTCAAGGTCAAAGGTCAGAGTTCAAGGTCAAGGTCAAAGGTCAGAGGTCAAAGGTCAGAGGTCAAGGTCAAAGGTCAAAGGTTAAAGGTGAAGGTGAAAGTTCAAAGGTCAGAGGTCAAGGTCAAAGGTCAAAGGTCAGAGGTCAGAGGTCAAGGTCAAAGGTCAGAGGTCAAAGGCCAGAGGTCAGAGGTCAAGGTCACGCTCAGAGGTCAAAAGGTCAAAGGTCAAGGTCAAAGGTCAAATCTCAGAGGTCAGAGGTCAAGGTCAAAGGTTAGAGGTCAAGATCAAAGGACAGAGGTCAGAGGACAAGGTCAGATGTCAGAGGTAAAGGTCAAAGGTCAGAGGTCAAGGTCAAAGGTTAGAGGTCAAGGTCAAAGGTCAGAGGTCAGAGGTCAAGGTCAATGGTCAGAGGTCAAGGTCAAAGGCCAGAGGACAGAGGACAAGGTCAAGGTCAAGGTCAAGGTCAAGGTCAAGGTCAAGGTAAAGGTCAAAGGTCAAAGGTCAAAGGTCAAAGGTCAAAGGTGAAGGTGAAAGTTCAAAGGTCAGAGGTCAAGGTCAAAGGTCAAAGGTCAGAGGTCAGAGGTCAAGGTCAAAGGTCAGAGGTCAAAGGCCAGAGGTCAGAGGTCAAGGTCACGGTCAGAGGTCAAACGTCAAAGGTCAAGGTCAAAGGTCAAATCTCAGAGGTCAGAGGTCAAGGTCAAAGGTTAGAGGTCAAGATCAAAGGACAGAGGTCAGAGGACAAGGTCAGATGTCAGAGGTAAAGGTCAAAGGTGAATGGTAAAAGATCAAATTCAGATGTCAGAGGTCAAGGTCAAATGTTAGAGGTCAAGGTCATAGGTCAAAGGTCAGAGGTCAAGGTCAAACGTCAGAGGTCAAAGTCAAGGTCAAAGATCAGAGATCAAGATCATAGGTCAGAGGACAAGGTCAAATGTCAGAGAACAGAGGTCAAGGTCAAAGGTCAGAGGTCAAGGTCAAAGGTCAGAGGACAAGGTCAAATGTCAGAGGTCAGAGGTCAAGGTCAAAGGTTAGAGGTCAAGGTCAAAGGTCAAAGGTCAGAGGTCAGAGGTGAGAGGTCAAGGTCAAAGGTCAAAGGTCACAGGTCAGAGGTGAGAGGTAAAGGTCAAAGGTCAAAGGTCAGATGTCAAGGTCAAAGGTCAAAGGTCAAGGTCAAAGGTAAGAGGTCAAAGGTCAAAGGTCAAAGGTGAAAGGTGAAAGGTGAAAGGTGAAAGGTGAAAGGTGAAAGGTCAAATTCAGATGTCAGAGGTCAAGGTCAAAGGTTAGAGGTCAAGGTCATAGGTCAAAGGTCAGAGGTCAAGGTCAATGGTCAGAGGTCAAGGTCAAAGGCCAGAGGACAGAGGACAAGGACAAGGTCAAGGTCAAGGTCAAGGTCAAGGTCAAGGTAAAAGTCAAAGGTCAAAGGTCAAAGGTCAAAGGTCAGAGGTCAGAGGTCAAAGGTCAGAGGTCAAGGTCAAGGTCAAGGTCAAGGTCAAGGTCAAAGGTCAGAGGTCAAAGGTCAGAGGACAGAGGTTAAAGGTCAGAGGTCAAGGTCAAAGGTCAGAGGTCGAGGACAAAGGTCAGAGGTCAAGGTCAAAGGTCAGAGGTCAAGGTCAAGGTCAAAGGTCAAAGGTCAGAGGTCAAAGGTCAGAGGTCAGAGGTCAAGGTCAAAGGTCAAAGGTCAAAGGCCAAAGGTCAAAGGTCAAAGGTCAAAGGTCAGAGGTCAAGGTCAAAGGTCAAAGGTCAGAGGTCAGAGGTCAAGGTCAAAGGTCAGAGGTCAAAGGCCAGAGGTCAGAGGTCAAGGTCACGGTCAGAGGTCAAAGGTCAAAGGTCAAATCTCAGAGGTCAGAGGTCAAGGTCAAAGGTTAGAGGTCAAGATCAAAGGACAGAGGTCAGAGGACAAGGTCAGATGTCAGAGGTAAAGGTCAAAGGTCAAAGGTCAAGGTCAAAGGTTAGAGGTCAAGGTCAAAGGTCAGAGGTCAGAGGTCTAGGTCAATGGTCAGAGGTTAAGGTCAAAGGCCAGAGGACAAGGTCAGATGTCAGAGGTCAAGGTCAAAGGTTAGAGGTCAAGGTCATAGGTCAAAGGTCAGAGGTCAAGGTCAATGGTCAGAGGTCAAGGTCAAAGGCCAGAGGACAGAGGACAAGGTCAAGGTCAAGGTCAAGGTCAAGGTAAAAGTCAAAGGTCAAAGGTCAAAGGTCAAAGGTCAAAGGTCAAAGGTCAAAGGTCAAAGGTCAGAGGTCAGAGGTCAAAGGTCAGAGGTCAAGGTCAAGGTCAAGGTCAAGGTCAAGGTCAAAGGTCAGAGGTCAAAGGTCAGAGGACAGAGGTCAAAGGTCAGAGGTCAAAGGTCAGAGGACAGAGGTCAAAGGTCAAGGTCAAGGTCAAGGTAAAGGTCAAAGGTCAAAGGTCAAAGGTCAAAGGTCAAAGGTCAAAGGTGAAGGTGAAAGTTCAAAGGTCAGAGGTCAAGGTCAAAGGTCAAAGGTCAGAGGTCAGAGGTCAAGGTCAAAGGTCAGAGGTCAAAGGCCAGAGGTCAGAGGTCAAGGTCACGGTCAGAGGTCAAACGTCAAAGGTCAAGGTCAAAGGTCAAATCTCAGAGGTCAGAGGTCAAGGTCAAAGGTTAGAGGTCAAGATCAAAGGACAGAGGTCAGAGGACAAGGTCAGATGTCAGAGGTAAAGGTCAAAGGTGAATGGTAAAAGATCAAATTCAGATGTCAGAGGTCAAGGTCAAATGTTAGAGGTCAAGGTCATAGGTCAAAGGTCAGAGGTCAAGGTCAAACGTCAGAGGTCAAAGTCAAGGTCAAAGATCAGAGATCAAGATCATAGGTCAGAGGACAAGGTCAAATGTCAGAGAACAGAGGTCAAGGTCAAAGGTCAGAGGTCAAGGTCAAAGGTCAGAGGACAAGGTCAAATGTCAGAGGTCAGAGGTCAAGGTCAAAGGTTAGAGGTCAAGGTCAAAGGTCAAAGGTCAGAGGTCAGAGGTCAGAGGTCAAGGTCAAAGGTCAGAGGTCAAAGGCCAGAGGTCAGAGGTCAAGGTCACGGTCAGAGGTCAAAGGTCAAAGGTCAAGGTCAAAGGTCAAATCTCAGAGGTCAGAGGTCAAGGTCAAAGGTTAGAGGTCAAGATCAAAGGACAGAGGTCAGAGGACAAGGTCAGATGTCAGAGGTAAAGGTCAAAGGTCAAAGGTCAGAGGTCAAGGTCAAAGGTTAGAGGTCAAGGTCAAAGGTCAGAGGTCGAGGACAAAGGTCAGAGGTCAAGGTCAAAGGTCAGAGTTCAAGGTCAAGGTCAAAGGTCAGAGGTCAAAGGTCAGAGGTCAAGGTCAAAGGTCAAAGGTTAAAGGTGAAGGTGAAAGTTCAAAGGTCAGAGGTCAAGGTCAAAGGTCAAAGGTCAGAGGTCAGAGGTCAAGGTCAAAGGTCAGAGGTCAAAGGCCAGAGGTCAGAGGTCAAGGTCACGCTCAGAGGTCAAAAGGTCAAAGGTCAAGGTCAAAGGTCAAATCTCAGAGGTCAGAGGTCAAGGTCAAAGGTTAGAGGTCAAGATCAAAGGACAGAGGTCAGAGGACAAGGTCAGATGTCAGAGGTAAAGGTCAAAGGTCAGAGGTCAAGGTCAAAGGTTAGAGGTCAAGGTCAAAGGTCAGAGGTCAGAGGTCAAGGTCAATGGTCAGAGGTCAAGGTCAAAGGCCAGAGGACAGAGGACAGAGGACAAGGTCAAGGTCAAGGTCAAGGTCAAGGTCAAGGTAAAGGTAAAGGTCAAAGGTCAAAGGTCAAAGGTCAAAGGTCAAAGGTCAAAGGTCAAAGGTGAAGGTGAAAGTTCAAAGGTCAGAGGTCAAGGTCAAAGGTCAAAGGTCAGAGGTCAGAGGTCAAGGTCAAAGGTCAGAGGTCAAAGGTCAAAGGCCAGAGGTCAGAGGTCAAGGTCACGGTCAGAGGTCAAACGTCAAAGGTCAAGGTCAAAGGTCAAATCTCAGAGGTCAGAGGTCAAGGTCAAAGGTTAGAGGTCAAGATCAAAGGACAGAGGTCAGAGGACAAGGTCAGATGTCAGAGGTAAAGGTCAAAGGTGAATGGTAAAAGATCAAATTCAGATGTCAGAGGTCAAGGTCAAATGTTAGAGGTCAAGGTCATAGGTCAAAGGTCAGAGGTCAAGGTCAAACGTCAGAGGTCAAAGTCAAGGTCAAAGATCAGAGATCAAGATCATAGGTCAGAGGACAAGGTCAAATGTCAGAGAACAGAGGTCAAGGTCAAAGGTCAGAGGTCAAGGTCAAAGGTCAGAGGACAAGGTCAAATGTCAGAGGTCAGAGGTCAAGGTCAAAGGTTAGAGGTCAAGGTCAAAGGTCAAAGGTCAGAGGTCAAGGTCAAAGGTCAAAGGTCACAGGTCAGAGGTGAGAGGTAAAGGTCAAAGGTCAAAGGTCAGATGTCAAGGTCAAAGGTCAAAGGTCAAGGTCAAAGGTAAGAGGTCAAAGGTCAAAGGTCAAAGGTGAAAGGTGAAAGGTGAAAGGTGAAAGGTGAAAGGTGAAAGGTCAAATTCAGATGTCAGAGGTCAAGGTCAAAGGTTAGAGGTCAAGGTCATAGGTCAAAGGTCAGAGGTCAAGGTCAATGGTCAGAGGTCAAGGTCAAAGGCCAGAGGACAGAGGACAAGGTCAAGGTCAAGGTCAAGGTCAAGGTCAAGGTAAAAGTCAAAGGTCAAAGGTCAAAGGTCAAAGGTCAGAGGTCAGAGGTCAAAGGTCAGAGGTCAAGGTCAAGGTCAAGGTCAAGGTCAAGGTCAAAGGTCAGAGGTCAAAGGTCAGAGGACAGAGGTCAAAGGTCAGAGGTCAAGGTCAAAGGTCAGAGGTCGAGGACAAAGGTCAGAGGTCAAGGTCAAAGGTCAGAGGTCAAGGTCAAGGTCAAAGGTCAAAGGTCAGAGGTCAAAGGTCAGAGGTCAGAGGTCAAGGTCAAAGGTCAAAGGTCAAAGGCCAAAGGTCAAAGGTCAAAGGTCAGAGGTCAAGGTCAAAGGTCAAAGGTCAGAGGTCAGAGGTCAAGGTCAAAGGTCAGAGGTCAAAGGCCAGAGGTCAGAGGTCAAGGTCACGGTCAGAGGTCAAAGGTCAAAGGTCAAATCTCAGAGGTCAGAGGTCAAGGTCAAAGGTTAGAGGTCAAGGTCATAGGTCAAAGGTCAGAGGTCAAGGTCAATGGTCAGAGGTCAAGGTCAAAGGCCAGAGGACAGAGGACAAGGTCAAGGTCAAGGTCAAGGTCAAGGTAAAAGTCAAAGGTCAAAGGTCAAAGGTCAAAGGTCAAAGGTCAAAGGTCAAAGGTCAAAGGTCAGAGGTCAGAGGTCAAAGGTCAGAGGTCAAGGTCAAGGTCAAGGTCAAGGTCAAAGGTCAAAGGCCAGAGGACAGAGGACAAGGTCAAGGTCAAGGTCAAGGTCAAGGTAAAAGTCAAAGGTCAAAGGTCAAAGGTCAAAGGTCAAAGGTCAAAGGTCAAAGGTCAAAGGTCAGAGGTCAGAGGTCAAAGGTCAGAGGTCAAGGTCAAGGTCAAGGTCAAGGTCAAGGTCAAAGGTCAGAGGTCAAAGGTCAGAGGACAGAGGTCAAAGGTCAGAGGTCAAAGGTCAGAGGACAGAGGTCAAAGGTCAAGGTCAAGGTCAAGGTAAAGGTCAAAGGTCAAAGGTCAAAGGTCAAAGGTCAAAGGTCAAAGGTCAAAGGTGAAGGTGAAAGTTCAAAGGTCAGAGGTCAAGGTCAAAGGTCAAAGGTCAGAGGTCAGAGGTCAAGGTCAAAGGTCAGAGGTCAAAGGCCAGAGGTCAGAGGTCAAGGTCACGGTCAGAGGTCAAACGTCAAAGGTCAAGGTCAAAGGTCAAATCTCAGAGGTCAGAGGTCAAGGTCAAAGGTTAGAGGTCAAGATCAAAGGACAGAGGTCAGAGGACAAGGTCAGATGTCAGAGGTAAAGGTCAAAGGTGAATGGTAAAAGATCAAATTCAGATGTCAGAGGTCAAGGTCAAATGTTAGAGGTCAAGGTCATAGGTCAAAGGTCAGAGGTCAAGGTCAAACGTCAGAGGTCAAAGTCAAGGTCAAAGATCAGAGATCAAGATCATAGGTCAGAGGACAAGGTCAAATGTCAGAGAACAGAGGTCAAGGTCAAAGGTCAGAGGTCAAGGTCAAAGGTCAGAGGACAAGGTCAAATGTCAGAGGTCAGAGGTCAAGGTCAAAGGTTAGAGGTCAAGGTCAAAGGTCAAAGGTCAGAGGTCAGAGGTCAGAGGTCAAGGTCAAAGGTCAGAGGTCAAAGGCCAGAGGTCAGAGGTCAAGGTCACGGTCAGAGGTCAAAGGTCAAAGGTCAAGGTCAAAGGTCAAATCTCAGAGGTCAGAGGTCAAGGTCAAAGGTTAGAGGTCAAGATCAAAGGACAGAGGTCAGAGGACAAGGTCAGATGTCAGAGGTAAAGGTCAAAGGTCAAAGGTCAGAGGTCAAGGTCAAAGGTTAGAGGTCAAGGTCAAAGGTCAGAGGTCGAGGACAAAGGTCAGAGGTCAAGGTCAAAGGTCAGAGTTCAAGGTCAAGGTCAAAGGTCAGAGGTCAAAGGTCAGAGGTCAAGGTCAAAGGTCAAAGGTTAAAGGTGAAGGTGAAAGTTCAAAGGTCAGAGGTCAAGGTCAAAGGTCAAAGGTCAGAGGTCAGAGGTCAAGGTCAAAGGTCAGAGGTCAAAGGCCAGAGGTCAGAGGTCAAGGTCACGCTCAGAGGTCAAAAGGTCAAAGGTCAAGGTCAAAGGTCAAATCTCAGAGGTCAGAGGTCAAGGTCAAAGGTTAGAGGTCAAGATCAAAGGACAGAGGTCAGAGGACAAGGTCAGATGTCAGAGGTAAAGGTCAAAGGTCAGAGGTCAAGGTCAAAGGTTAGAGGTCAAGGTCAAAGGTCAGAGGTCAGAGGTCAAGGTCAATGGTCAGAGGTCAAGGTCAAAGGCCAGAGGACAGAGGACAGAGGACAAGGTCAAGGTCAAGGTCAAGGTCAAGGTCAAGGTCAAGGTAAAGGTAAAGGTCAAAGGTCAAAGGTCAAAGGTCAAAGGTCAAAGGTCAAAGGTCAAAGGTGAAGGTGAAAGTTCAAAGGTCAGAGGTCAAGGTCAAAGGTCAAAGGTCAGAGGTCAGAGGTCAAGGTCAAAGGTCAGAGGTCAAAGGTCAAAGGCCAGAGGTCAGAGGTCAAGGTCACGGTCAGAGGTCAAACGTCAAAGGTCAAGGTCAAAGGTCAAATCTCAGAGGTCAGAGGTCAAGGTCAAAGGTTAGAGGTCAAGATCAAAGGACAGAGGTCAGAGGACAAGGTCAGATGTCAGAGGTAAAGGTCAAAGGTGAATGGTAAAAGATCAAATTCAGATGTCAGAGGTCAAGGTCAAATGTTAGAGGTCAAGGTCATAGGTCAAAGGTCAGAGGTCAAGGTCAAACGTCAGAGGTCAAAGTCAAGGTCAAAGATCAGAGATCAAGATCATAGGTCAGAGGACAAGGTCAAATGTCAGAGAACAGAGGTCAAGGTCAAAGGTCAGAGGTCAAGGTCAAAGGTCAGAGGACAAGGTCAAATGTCAGAGGTCAGAGGTCAAGGTCAAAGGTTAGAGGTCAAGGTCAAAGGTCAAAGGTCAGAGGTCAAGGTCAAAGGTCAAAGGTCACAGGTCAGAGGTGAGAGGTAAAGGTCAAAGGTCAAAGGTCAGATGTCAAGGTCAAAGGTCAAAGGTCAAGGTCAAAGGTAAGAGGTCAAAGGTCAAAGGTCAAAGGTGAAAGGTGAAAGGTGAAAGGTGAAAGGTGAAAGGTGAAAGGTCAAATTCAGATGTCAGAGGTCAAGGTCAAAGGTTAGAGGTCAAGGTCATAGGTCAAAGGTCAGAGGTCAAGGTCAATGGTCAGAGGTCAAGGTCAAAGGCCAGAGGACAGAGGACAGAGGACAAGGTCAAGGTCAAGGTCAAGGTCAAGGTAAAAGTCAAAGGTCAAAGGTCAAAGGTCAAAGGTCAGAGGTCAGAGGTCAAAGGTCAGAGGTCAAGGTCAAGGTCAAGGTCAAGGTCAAGGTCAAAGGTCAGAGGTCAAAGGTCAGAGGACAGAGGTCAAAGGTCAGAGGTCAAGGTCAAAGGTCAGAGGTCGAGGACAAAGGTCAGAGGTCAAGGTCAAAGGTCAGAGGTCAAGGTCAAGGTCAAAGGTCAAAGGTCAGAGGTCAAAGGTCAGAGGTCAGAGGTCAAGGTCAAAGGTCAAAGGTCAAAGGCCAAAGGTCAAAGGTCAAAGGTCAGAGGTCAAGGTCAAAGGTCAAAGGTCAGAGGTCAGAGGTCAAGGTCAAAGGTCAGAGGTCAAAGGCCAGAGGTCAGAGGTCAAGGTCACGGTCAGAGGTCAAAGGTCAAAGGTCAAATCTCAGAGGTCAGAGGTCAAGGTCAAAGGTTAGAGGTCAAGATCAAAGGACAGAGGTCAGAGGACAAGGTCAGATGTCAGAGGTAAAGGTCAAAGGTCAAAGGTCAAGGTCAAAGGTTAGAGGTCAAGGTCAAAGGTCAGAGGTCAGAGGTCTAGGTCAATGGTCAGAGGTTAAGGTCAAAGGCCAGAGGACAAGGTCAGATGTCAGAGGTCAAGGTCAAAGGTTAGAGGTCAAGGTCATAGGTCAAAGGTCAGAGGTCAAGGTCAATGGTCAGAGGTCAAGGTCAAAGGCCAGAGGACAGAGGACAAGGTCAAGGTCAAGGTCAAGGTCAAGGTAAAAGTCAAAGGTCAAAGGTCAAAGGTCAAAGGTCAAAGGTCAAAGGTCAAAGGTCAAAGGTCAGAGGTCAGAGGTCAAAGGTCAGAGGTCAAGGTCAAGGTCAAGGTCAAGGTCAAGGTCAAAGGTCAGAGGTCAAAGGTCAGAGGACAGAGGTCAAAGGTCAGAGGTCAAGGTCAAAGGTCAGAGGTCGAGGACAAAGGTCAGAGGTCAAGGTCAAAGGTCAGAGGTCAAGGTCAAGGTCAAAGGTCAGAGGTCAAAGGTCAGAGGTCAGAGGTCAGAGGTCAAGGTCAAAGGTCAAAGGTCAAAGGTCAAAGGTCAAAGGTCAAAGGTCAAAGGTCAAAGGTCAAAGGTCAAAGGTCAAGGTCAAAGGTTAGAGGTCAAGGTCAAAGGTCAGAGGTCAGAGGTCAGAGGTCAAGGTCAATGGTCAGAGGTCAAGGTCAAAGGCCAGAGGACAGAGGACAAGGTCAAGGTCAAGGTCAAGGTCAAGGTCAAGGTCAAGGTCAAGGTAAAGGTCAAAGGTCAAAGGTCAAAGGTCAAAGGTCAAAGGTCAAAGGTGAAGGTGAAAGTTCAAAGGTCAGAGGTCAAGGTCAAAGGTCAAAGGTCAGAGGTCAGAGGTCAAGGTCAAAGGTCAGAGGTCAAAGGCCAGAGGTCAGAGGTCAAGGTCACGGTCAGAGGTCAAACGTCAAAGGTCAAGGTCAAAGGTCAAATCTCAGAGGTCAGAGGTCAAGGTCAAAGGTTAGAGGTCAAGATCAAAGGACAGAGGTCAGAGGACAAGGTCAGATGTCAGAGGTAAAGGTCAAAGGTGAATGGTAAAAGATCAAATTCAGATGTCAGAGGTCAAGGTCAAATGTTAGAGGTCAAGGTCATAGGTCAAAGGTCAGAGGTCAAGGTCAAACGTCAGAGGTCAAAGTCAAGGTCAAAGATCAGAGATCAAGATCATAGGTCAGAGGACAAGGTCAAATGTCAGAGAACAGAGGTCAAGGTCAAAGGTCAGAGGTCAAGGTCAAAGGTCAGAGGACAAGGTCAAATGTCAGAGGTCAGAGGTCAAGGTCAAAGGTTAGAGGTCAAGGTCAAAGGTCAAAGGTCAGAGGTCAGAGGTGAGAGGTCAAGGTCAAAGGTCAAAGGTCACAGGTCAGAGGTGAGAGGTAAAGGTCAAAGGTCAAAGGTCAGATGTCAAGGTCAAAGGTCAAAGGTCAAGGTCAAAGGTAAGAGGTCAAAGGTCAAAGGTCAAAGGTGAAAGGTGAAAGGTGAAAGGTGAAAGGTGAAAGGTGAAAGGTCAAATTCAGATGTCAGAGGTCAAGGTCAAAGGTTAGAGGTCAAGGTCATAGGTCAAAGGTCAGAGGTCAAGGTCAATGGTCAGAGGTCAAGGTCAAAGGCCAGAGGACAGAGGACAAGGTCAAGGTCAAGGTCAAGGTCAAGGTAAAAGTCAAAGGTCAAAGGTCAAAGGTCAAAGGTCAAAGGTCAAAGGTCAAAGGTCAAAGGTCAAAGGTCAGAGGTCAGAGGTCAAAGGTCAGAGGTCAAGGTCAAGGTCAAGGTCAAGGTCAAGGTCAAAGGTCAGAGGTCAAAGGTCAGAGGACAGAGGTCAAAGGTCAGAGGTCAAGGTCAAAGGTCAGAGGTCGAGGACAAAGGTCAGAGGTCAAGGTCAAAGGTCAGAGGTCAAGGTCAAGGTCAAAGGTCAGAGGTCAAAGGTCAGAGGTCAGAGGTCAAGGTCAAAGGTCAAAGGTCAAAGGTCAAAGGTCAAAGGTCAAAGGTCAAAGGTCAAAGGTCAAAGGTCAAAGGTCAAAGTTCAAAGGTCAGAGGTCAAGGTCAAAGGTCAAAGGTCAGAGGTCAGAGGTCAAGGTCAAAGGTCAGAGGTCAAAGGCCAGAGGTCAGAGGTCAAGGTCACGGTCAGAGGTCAAAGGTCAAAGGTCAAGGTCAAAGGTCAAATCTCAGAGGTCAGAGGTCAAGGTCAAAGGTTAGAGGTCAAGATCAAAGGACAGAGGTCAGAGGACAAGGTCAGATGTCAGAGGTAAAGGTCAAAGGTCAAAGGTCAGAGGTCAAGGTCAAAGGTTAGAGGTCAAGGTCAAAGGTCAGAGGTCGAGGACAAAGGTCAGAGGTCAAGGTCAAAGGTCAGAGTTCAAGGTCAAGGTCAAAGGTCAGAGGTCAAAGGTCAGAGGTCAAGGTCAAAGGTCAAAGGTTAAAGGTGAAGGTGAAAGTTCAAAGGTCAGAGTTCAAGGTCAAGGTCAAAGGTCAGAGGTCAAAGGTCAGAGGTCAAGGTCAAAGGTCAAAGGTCAAAGGTCAAAGGTCAGAGGTCAGAGGTCAAGGTCAAAGGTCAGAGGTCAAAGGCCAGAGGTCAGAGGTCAAGGTCACGGTCAGAGGTCAAAGGTCAAAGGTCAAGGTCAAAGGTCAAATCTCAGAGGTCAGAGGTCAAGGTCAAAGGTCAGAGTTCAAGGTCAAGGTCAAAGGTCAGAGGTCAAAGGTCAGAGGTCAAGGTCAAAGGTCAAAGGTTAAAGGTGAAGGTGAAAGTTCAAAGGTCAGAGGTCAAGGTCAAAGGTCAAAGGTCAGAGGTCAGAGGTCAAGGTCAAAGGTCAGAGGTCAAAGGCCAGAGGTCAGAGGTCAAGGTCACGCTCAGAGGTCAAAAGGTCAAAGGTCAAGGTCAAAGCTCAAATCTCAGAGGTCAGAGGTCAAGGTCAAAGGTTAGAGGTCAAGATCAAAGGACAGAGGTCAGAGGACAAGGTCAGATGTCAGAGGTAAAGGTCAAAGGTCAGAGGTCAAGGTCAAAGGTTAGAGGTCAAGGTCAAAGGTCAGAGGTCAGAGGTCAAGGTCAATGGTCAGAGGTCAAGGTCAAAGGCCAGAGGACAGAGGACAAGGTCAAGGTCAAGGTCAAGGTCAAAGGTCAAGGTCAAAGGTCAAATCTCAGAGGTCAGAGGTCAAGGTCAAAGGTTAGAGGTCAAGATCAAAGGACAGAGGTCAGAGGACAAGGTCAGATGTCAGAGGTAAAGGTCAAAGGTCAGAGGTCAAGGTCAAAGGTTAGAGGTCAAGGTCAAAGGTCAAACGTCAGAGATAAGGTCAAAGGTCAAAGGTCAAAGGTAAAGGGTCAAGGGTCAAAGGTCAAAGGTAAAGGGTCAAGGGTCAAAGGTCAAAGGTCAGAGGTCAGAGGTGAGAGGTCAAGGTCAAAGGTCAAAGGTCAGAGGTCAGAGGTGAGAGGTGAGAGGTCAAGGTCAAAGGTCAAAGGTCAGATGTCAAGGTCAAAGGTCAAAGGTCAAGGTCAAAGGTCAAAGGTCAAAGGTCAAAGGTCAAAGGTCAAAGGTCAAAGGTCAAAGGTCAGAGGTCAAGGTCAAAGGTTAGAGGTCAAGATCAAAGGACAGAGGTCAGAGGACAAGGTCAGATGTCAGAGGTAAAGGTCAAAGGTCAAAGGTCAGAGGTCAAGGTCAAAGGTTAGAGGTCAAGGTCAAAGGTCAGAGGTCGAGGACAAAGGTCAGAGGTCAAGGTCAAAGGTCAGAGTTCAAGGTCAAGGTCAAAGGTCAGAGGTCAAGGTCAAAGGTCAGAGTTCAAGGTCAAGGTCAAAGGTCAGAGGTCAAAGGTCAGAGGTCAAGGTCAAAGGTCAAAGGTCAAAGGTTAAAGGTGAAGGTGAAAGTTCAAAGGTCAGAGGTCAAGGTCAAAGGTCAAAGGTCAGAGGTCAGAGGTCAAGGTCAAAGGTCAGAGGTCAAAGGCCAGAGGTCAGAGGTCAAGGTCGCGGTCAGAGGTCAAAGGTCAAAGGTCAAGGTCAAAGGTCAAATCTCAGAGGTCAGAGGTCAAGGTCAAAGGTTAGAGGTCAAGATCAAAGGACAGAGGTCAGAGGACAAGGTCAGATGTCAGAGGTAAAGGTCAAAGGTCAGAGGTCAAGGTCAAAGGTTAGAGGTCAAGGTCAAAGGTCAGAGGTCAGAGGTCAAGGTCAATGGTCAGAGGTCAAGGTCAAAGGCCAGAGGACAGAGGACAAGGTCAAGGTCAAGGTCAAGGTCAAGGTCAAGGTCAAGGTAAAGGTCAAAGGTCAAAGGTCAAAGGTCAAAGGTCAAAGGTGAAGGTGAAAGTTCAAAGGTCAGAGGTCAAGGTCAAAGGTCAAAGGTCAGAGGTCAGAGGTCAAGGTCAAAGGTCAGAGGTCAAAGGCCAGAGGTCAGAGGTCAAGGTCACGGTCAGAGGTCAAACGTCAAACGTCAAGGTCAAAGGTCAAATCTCAGAGGTCAGAGGTCAAGGTCAAAGGTTAGAGGTCAAGATCAAAGGACAGAGGTCAGAGGACAAGGTCAGATGTCAGAGGTAAAGGTCAAAGGTGAATGGTAAAAGATCAAATTCAGATGTCAGAGGTCAAGGTCAAATGTTAGAGGTCAAGGTCATAGGTCAAAGGTCAGAGGTCAAGGTCAAACGTCAGAGGTCAAAGTCAAGGTCAAAGATCAGAGATCAAGATCATAGGTCAGAGGACAAGGTCAAATGTCAGAGAACAGAGGTCAAGGTCAAAGGTCAGAGGTCAAGGTCAAAGGTCAGAGGACAAGGTCAAATGTCAGAGGTCAGAGGTCAAGGTCAAAGGTTAGAGGTCAAGGTCAAAGGTCAAAGGTCAGAGGTCAGAGGTGAGAGGTCAAGGTCAAAGGTCAAAGGTCACAGGTCAGAGGTGAGAGGTAAAGGTCAAAGGTCAAAGGTCAGATGTCAAGGTCAAAGGTCAAAGGTCAAGGTCAAAGGTAAGAGGTCAAAGGTCAAAGGTCAAAGGTGAAAGGTGAAAGGTGAAAGGTGAAAGGTGAAAGGTGAAAGGTCAAATTCAGATGTCAGAGGTCAAGGTCAAAGGTTAGAGGTCAAGGTCATAGGTCAAAGGTCAGAGGTCAAGGTCAAAGGCCAGAGGACAGAGGACAAGGACAAGGTCAAGGTCAAGGTCAAGGTCAAGGTCAAGGTCAAGGTAAAAGTCAAAGGTCAAAGGTCAAAGGTCAAAGGTCAGAGGTCAGAGGTCAAAGGTCAGAGGTCAAGGTCAAGGTCAAGGTCAAGGTCAAGGTCAAAGGTCAGAGGTCAAAGGTCAGAGGACAGAGGTCAAAGGTCAGAGGTCAAGGTCAAAGGTCAGAGGTCGAGGACAAAGGTCAGAGGTCAAGGTCAAAGGTCAGAGGTCAAGGTCAAGGTCAAAGGTCAAAGGTCAGAGGTCAAAGGTCAGAGGTCAGAGGTCAAGGTCAAAGGTCAAAGGTCAAAGGCCAAAGGTCAAAGGTCAAAGGTCAGAGGTCAAGGTCAAAGGTCAAAGGTCAGAGGTCAGAGGTCAAGGTCAAAGGTCAGAGGTCAAAGGCCAGAGGTCAGAGGTCAAGGTCACGGTCAGAGGTCAAAGGTCAAAGGTCAAATCTCAGAGGTCAGAGGTCAAGGTCAAAGGTTAGAGGTCAAGATCAAAGGACAGAGGTCAGAGGACAAGGTCAGATGTCAGAGGTAAAGGTCAAAGGTCAAAGGTCAAGGTCAAAGGTTAGAGGTCAAGGTCAAAGGTCAGAGGTCAGAGGTCTAGGTCAATGGTCAGAGGTTAAGGTCAAAGGCCAGAGGACAAGGTCAGATGTCAGAGGTCAAGGTCAAAGGTTAGAGGTCAAGGTCATAGGTCAAAGGTCAGAGGTCAAGGTCAATGGTCAGAGGTCAAGGTCAAAGGCCAGAGGACAGAGGACAAGGTCAAGGTCAAGGTCAAGGTCAAGGTAAAAGTCAAAGGTCAAAGGTCAAAGGTCAAAGGTCAAAGGTCAAAGGTCAAAGGTCAAAGGTCAAAGGTCAGAGGTCAGAGGTCAAAGGTCAGAGGTCAAGGTCAAGGTCAAGGTCAAGGTCAAGGTCAAAGGTCAGAGGTCAAAGGTCAGAGGACAGAGGTCAAAGGTCAGAGGTCAAGGTCAAAGGTCAGAGGTCGAGGACAAAGGTCAGAGGTCAAGGTCAAAGGTCAGAGGTCAAGGTCAAGGTCAAAGGTCAGAGGTCAAAGGTCAGAGGTCAGAGGTCAGAGGTCAAGGTCAAAGGTCAAAGGTCAAAGGTCAAATGTCAAAGGTCAAAGGTCAAAGGTCAAAGGTCAAAGGTCAAAGGTCAAGGTCAAAGGTTAGAGGTCAAGGTCAAAGGTCAGAGGTCAGAGGTCAAGGTCAATGGTCAGAGGTCAAGGTCAAAGGCCAGAGGACAGAGGACAAGGTCAAGGTCAAGGTCAAGGTCAAGGTCAAGGTCAAGGTAAAGGTCAAAGGTCAAAGGTCAAAGGTCAAAGGTCAAAGGGCAAAGGTGAAGGTGAAAGTTCAAAGGTCAGAGGTCAAGGTCAAAGGTCAAAGGTCAGAGGTCAGAGGTCAAGGTCAAAGGTCAGAGGTCAAAGGCCAGAGGTCAGAGGTCAAGGTCACGGTCAGAGGTCAAACGTCAAAGGTCAAGGTCAAAGGTCAAATCTCAGAGGTCAGAGGTCAAGGTCAAAGGTTAGAGGTCAAGATCAAAGGACAGAGGTCAGAGGACAAGGTCAGATGTCAGAGGTAAAGGTCAAAGGTGAATGGTAAAAGATCAAATTCAGATGTCAGAGGTCAAGGTCAAATGTTAGAGGTCAAGGTCATAGGTCAAAGGTCAGAGGTCAAGGTCAAACGTCAGAGGTCAAAGTCAAGGTCAAAGATCAGAGATCAAGATCATAGGTCAGAGGACAAGGTCAAATGTCAGAGAACAGAGGTCAAGGTCAAAGGTCAGAGGTCAAGGTCAAAGGTCAGAGGACAAGGTCAAATGTCAGAGGTCAGAGGTCAAGGTCAAAGGTTAGAGGTCAAGGTCAAAGGTCAAAGGTCAGAGGTCAGAGGTCAGAGGTCAAGGTCAAAGGTCAGAGGTCAAAGGCCAGAGGTCAGAGGTCAAGGTCACGGTCAGAGGTCAAAGGTCAAAGGTCAAGGTCAAAGGTCAAATCTCAGAGGTCAGAGGTCAAGGTCAAAGGTTAGAGGTCAAGATCAAAGGACAGAGGTCAGAGGACAAGGTCAGATGTCAGAGGTAAAGGTCAAAGGTCAAAGGTCAGAGGTCAAGGTCAAAGGTTAGAGGTCAAGGTCAAAGGTCAGAGGTCGAGGACAAAGGTCAGAGGTCAAGGTCAAAGGTCAGAGTTCAAGGTCAAGGTCAAAGGTCAGAGGTCAAAGGTCAGAGGTCAAGGTCAAAGGTCAAAGGTTAAAGGTGAAGGTGAAAGTTCAAAGGTCAGAGGTCAAGGTCAAAGGTCAAAGGTCAGAGGTCAGAGGTCAAGGTCAAAGGTCAGAGGTCAAAGGCCAGAGGTCAGAGGTCAAGGTCACGCTCAGAGGTCAAAAGGTCAAAGGTCAAGGTCAAAGGTCAAATCTCAGAGGTCAGAGGTCAAGGTCAAAGGTTAGAGGTCAAGATCAAAGGACAGAGGTCAGAGGACAAGGTCAGATGTCAGAGGTAAAGGTCAAAGGTCAGAGGTCAAGGTCAAAGGTTAGAGGTCAAGGTCAAAGGTCAGAGGTCAGAGGTCAAGGTCAATGGTCAGAGGTCAAGGTCAAAGGCCAGAGGACAGAGGACAAGGTCAAGGTCAAGGTCAAGGTCAAGGTCAAGGTAAAGGTAAAGGTCAAAGGTCAAAGGTCAAAGGTCAAAGGTCAAAGGTCAAAGGTCAAAGGTGAAGGTGAAAGTTCAAAGGTCAGAGGTCAAGGTCAAAGGTCAAAGGTCAGAGGTCAGAGGTCAAGGTCAAAGGTCAGAGGTCAAAGGCCAGAGGTCAGAGGTCAAGGTCACGGTCAGAGGTCAAACGTCAAAGGTCAAGGTCAAAGGTCAAATCTCAGAGGTCAGAGGTCAAGGTCAAAGGTTAGAGGTCAAGATCAAAGGACAGAGGTCAGAGGACAAGGTCAGATGTCAGAGGTAAAGGTCAAAGGTGAATGGTAAAAGATCAAATTCAGATGTCAGAGGTCAAGGTCAAATGTTAGAGGTCAAGGTCATAGGTCAAAGGTCAGAGGTCAAGGTCAAACGTCAGAGGTCAAAGTCAAGGTCAAAGATCAGAGATCAAGATCATAGGTCAGAGGACAAGGTCAAATGTCAGAGAACAGAGGTCAAGGTCAAAGGTCAGAGGTCAAGGTCAAAGGTCAGAGGACAAGGTCAAATGTCAGAGGTCAGAGGTCAAGGTCAAAGGTTAGAGGTCAAGGTCAAAGGTCAAAGGTCAGAGGTCAAGGTCAAAGGTCAAAGGTCAAAGGTAAAGGGTCAAGGGTCAAAGGTCAAAGGTAAAGGGTCAACGGTCAAAGGTCAAAGGTCAGAGGTCAGAGGTGAGAGGTCAAGGTCAAAGGTCAAAGGTCAGAGGTCAGAGGTCAGAGGTGAGAGGTCAAGGTCAAAGGTCAAAGGTCAGATGTCAAGGTCAAAGGTCAAAGGTCAAGGTCAAAGGTCAGAGGTCAAGGTCAAACGTCAGAGGTCAAAGTCAAGGTCAAAGATCAGAGATCAAGATCATAGGTCAGAGGACAAGGTCAAATGTCAGAGAACAGAGGTCAAGGTCAAAGGTCAGAGGTCAAGGTCAAAGGTCAGAGGACAAGGTCAGATGTCAGAGGTCAAGGTCAAAGGTTAGAGGTCAAGGTCATAGGTCAAAGGTCAGAGGTCAAGGTCAATGGTCAGAGGTCAAGGTCAAAGGCCAGAGGACAGAGGACAGAGGACAAGGTCAAGGTCAAGGTCAAGGTCAAGGTAAAAGTCAAAGGTCAAAGGTCAAAGGTCAAAGGTCAAAGGTCAAAGGTCAAAGGTCAAAGGTCAGAGGTCAGAGGTCAAAGGTCAGAGGTCAAGGTCAAGGTCAAGGTCAAGGTCAAGGTCAAAGGTCAGAGGTCAAAGGTCAGAGGACAGAGGTCAAAGGTCAGAGGTCAAGGTCAAAGGTCAGAGGTCGAGGACAAAGGTCAGAGGTCAAGGTCAAAGGTCAGAGGTCAAGGTCAAGGTCAAAGGTCAGAGGTCAAAGGTCAGAGGTCAGAGGTCAAGGTCAAAGGTCAAAGGTCAAAGGTCAAAGGTCAAAGGTCAAAGGTCAAAGGTCAAAGGTCAAAGGTCAAAGTTCAAAGGTCAGAGGTCAAGGTCAAAGGTCAAAGGTCAGAGGTCAGAGGTCAAGGTCAAAGGTCAGAGGTCAAAGGCCAGAGGTCAGAGGTCAAGGTCACGGTCAGAGGTCAAAGGTCAAAGGTCAAGGTCAAAGGTCAAATCTCAGAGGTCAGAGGTCAAGGTCAAAGGTTAGAGGTCAAGATCAAAGGACAGAGGTCAGAGGACAAGGTCAGATGTCAGAGGTAAAGGTCAAAGGTCAAAGGTCAGAGGTCAAGGTCAAAGGTTAGAGGTCAAGGTCAAAGGTCAGAGGTCGAGGACAAAGGGCAGAGGTCAAGGTCAAAGGTCAGAGTTCAAGGTCAAGGTCAAAGGTCAGAGGTCAAAGGTCAGAGGTCAAGGTCAAAGGTCAAAGGTTAAAGGTGAAGGTGAAAGTTCAAAGGTCAGAGGTCAAGGTCAAAGGTCAAAGGTCAGAGGTCAGAGGTCAAGGTCAAAGGTCAGAGGTCAAAGGCCAGAGGTCAGAGGTCAAGGTCACGGTCAGAGGTCAAAAGGTCAAAGGTCAAGGTCAAAGGTCAAATCTCAGAGGTCAGAGGTCAAGGTCAAATCTCAGAGGTCAGAGGTCAAGGTCAAAGGTTAGAGGTCAAGATCAAAGGACAGAGGTCAGAGGACAAGGTCAGATGTCAGAGGTAAAGGTCAAAGGTCAGAGGTCAAGGTCAAAGGTTAGAGGTCAAGGTCAAAGGTCAGAGGTCAGAGGTCAAGGTCAATGGTCAGAGGTCAAGGTCAAAGGCCAGAGGACAGAGGACAAGGTCAAGGTCAAGGTCAAGGTCAAGGTAAAGGTCAAAGGTCAAAGGTGAAAGGTCAAAGGTCAAAGGTCAAAGGTTAGAGGTCAAGATCAAAGGACAGAGGTCAGAGGACAAGGTCAGATGTCAGAGGTAACGGTCAAAGGTCAGAGGTCAAGGTCAAAGGTTAGAGGTCAAGGTCAAAGGTCAGAGGTCAGAGGTCAAGGTCAATGGTCAGAGGTCAAGGTCAAAGGCCAGAGGACAGAGGACAAGGTCAAGGTCAAGGTCAAGGTCAAGGTCAAGGTCAAGGTAAAGGTCAAAGGTCAAAGGTCAAAGGTCAAAGGTCAAAGGTCAAAGGTCAAAGGTGAAGGTGAAAGTTCAAAGGTCAGAGGTCAAGGTCAAAGGTCAGAGGTCAGAGGTCAAGGTCAAAGGTCAGAGGTCAAAGGCCAGAGGTCAGAGGTCAAGGTCACGGTCAGAGGTCAAACGTCAAAGGTCAAGGTCAAAGGAACAAATCTCAGAGGTCAGAGGTCAAGGTCAAAGGTTAGAGGTCAAGATCAAAGGACAGAGGTCAGAGGACAAGGTCAGATGTCAGAGGTAAAGGTCAAAGGTCAAAGGTCAGAGGTCAAGGTCAAAGGTTAGAGGTCAAGGTCAAAGGTCAGAGGTCGAGGACAAAGGTAAGAGGTCAAGGTCAAAGGTCAGAGTTCAAGGTCAAGGTCAAAGGTCAGAGGTCAAAGGTCAGAGGTCAAGGTCAAAGGTCAAAGGTTAAAGGTGAAGGTGAAAGTTCAAAGGTCAGAGGTCAAGGTCAAAGGTCAAAGGTCAGAGGTCAGAGGTCAAGGTCAAAGGTCAGAGGTCAAAGGCCAGAGGTCAGAGGTCAAGGTCACGGTCAGAGGTCAAAAGGTCAAAGGTCAAGGTCAAAGGTCAAATCTCAGAGGTCAGAGGTCAAGGTCAAAGGTTAGAGGTCAAGATCAAAGGACAGAGGTCAGAGGACAAGGTCAGATGTCAGAGGTAAAGGTCAAAGGTCAGAGGTCAAGGTCAAAGGTTAGAGGTCAAGGTCAAAGGTCAGAGGTCAGAGGTCAAGGTCAATGGTCAGAGGTCAAGGTCAAAGGCCAGAGGACAGAGGACAAGGTCAAGGTCAAGGTCAAGGTCAAGGTAAAGGTCAAAGGTCAAAGGTCAAAGGTCAAAGGTCAAAGGTCAAAGGTCAAGGTCAAAGGTCAAAGGTCAAAGGTCAAGGTCAAAGGTCAAGGTCAAAGGTCAAGGTCAAGGTCAAGGTCAAAGGTCAAAGGTCAAGGTCAAAGGTCAAGGTCAAGGTCAAGGTCAAGGTCAAGGTCAAGGTCAAACGTCAGAGGTCAAAGGTCAGCGGTCAAGGTCAAAGGTCAAAGGTCAGAGGTCAGAGGTCAAGGTCAAAGGTCAGAGGTCAAAGGCCAGAGGACAGAGGACAAGGTCAAGGTCAAGGTCAAGGTCAAGGTCAAGGTCAAGGTCAAGGTCAAGGTCAAGGTAAAGGTCAAAGGTCAAAGGTCAAAGGTCAAAGGTCAAAGGTGAAGGTGAAAGTTCAAAGGTCAGAGGTCAAGGTCAAAGGTCAAAGGTCAGAGGTCAGAGGTCAAGGTCAAAGGTCAGAGGTCAAAGGCCAGAGGTCAGAGGTCAAGGTCACGGTCAGAGGTCAAACGTCAAAGGTCAAGGTCAAAGGTCAAATCTCAGAGGTCAGAGGTCAAGGTCAAAGGTTAGAGGTCAATGTCAAAGGTCAAAGGTCAGAGATCAAGGTCAAACGTCAGAAGTCAAGGTCAAGGTCAGAGGACAGAGGTCAAGGTCAAGGTCAAAGGTCAAAGGTCAGAGGTCAGAGGTTAAAGGTCCAAGGTCAAGGTCAAACGACAGAGGTCAGAGGTCAAGGTCAAGGTAAAAGATCAGAGGTCGAGGACACAGATCAGAGGTCAAGGTCAAAGGTCAGAGGTCAAGGTCAAGGTCAAACGTCAGAGGTCAAAGGTCAGAGGTCAAGGTCAAAGGTCAAAGGTTAAAGGTGAAGGTGAAAGTTCAAAGGTCAGAGGTCAAGGTCAAAGGTCAAAGGTCAGAGGTCAGATGTCAAGGTCAAAGGTCAAAGGTCAAAGGTCAAAGGTCAAAGGTCAAAGGTCAAAGGTCAAAGATCAGAAGTCAAAGGTCAGAGGTCAGAGGTCAGAAGTCAGAGGACAGAGGTCAAGGTCACGGTCAGAGGTCAAAAGTCAAAGGTCAAGGTCAAAGGTCAAATCTCAGAGGTCAGAGGTCAAGGTCAAAGGTTAGAGGTCAAGGTCAAAGGTCAAGGTCAGAGGTCAAAGGTCAGTGGTCAAGGTCAAGGTCAAGGTCAAGGTCAAGGTCAAGGTCAAAGGTCAGAGGTCAAAGGTCAGAGGTCAAGGTCAAAGGTCAAAGGTTAGAGGTCAAGGTCAAAGTTCAAAGGTCAAAGGTCAAGGTCAAAGGCCAGCGGTCAAGGTCAATGTCAAGGTCAAGGTCAAAGGTCAAATGTCAGAGGTCAGGGGTCAAAGTTCCGAGGTCAAGGTCAAAGGTCAGAGGTCAAGGTCAAAGGTCAAAGGTCAAAGGTCAAAGGTCAAAGGTCAAAGGTCAAAGGTCAAAGGTCAAAGGTCAAAGGTCAAAGGTCAAAGGTCAGAAGTCAAAGGTCAGAGGTCAGAGGTCAGAGGTCAGAAGTCAGAGGTCAAGGTCACGGTCAGAGGTCAAAAGTCAAAGGTCAAGGTCAAAGGTCAAATCTCAGAGGTCAGAGGTCAAGGTCAAAGTTTAGAGGTCAAGGTCAAAGGTCAAAGGTCAGAGGTCAAGGTCAAAGGTCAGAGGTCGAGGACAAAGGTCAGAGGTCAAGGTCAAAGGTCAGAGGTCAAGGTCAAAGGTCAAAGGTTAAAGGTGAAGGTGAAAGTTCAAAGGTCAGAGGTCAAGGTCAAAGGTCAAAGGTCAGAGGTCAGAGGTCAAGGTCAAAGGTCAGAGGTCAAAGGCCAGAGGTCAGAGGTCAAGGTCACGGTCAGAGGTCAAACGTCAAAGGTCAAGGTCAAAGGTCAAATCTCAGAGGTCAGAGGTCAAGCTCAAAGGTTAGAGGTCAAGATCAAAGGACAGAGGTCAGAGGTCAAGGTCAGAGGTTAGAGGTCAAGGTCAAAGGTCAGAGGTCAAGGTCAAGATCAAAAGTCAGAGTTCAAAGGTAAAAGGTGAATGGTAAAAGATCAAATTCAGATGTCAGAGGACAAGGTCAAATGTTAGAGGTCAAGGTCATAGGTCAAAGGTCAGAGGTCAAGGTCAAACGTCAGAGGTCAAAGTCAAGGTCAAAGATCAGAGATCAAGATCATAGGTCAGAGGACAAGGTCAAATGTCAGAGAACAGAGGTCAAGGTCAAAGGTCAGAGGTCAAGGTCAAAGGTCAGAGGACAAGATCAAATGTCAGAGGTCAGAGGTCAAGGTCAAAGGTTAGAGGTCAAGGTCAAAGGTCAAACGTCAGAGGTAAGGTCAAAGGTCAAAGGTCAAAGGTAAAGGGTCAAGGGTCAAAGGTCAAAGGTAAAGGGTCAAGGGTCAAAGGTCAAAGGTCAGAGGTCAGAGGTGAGGGGTCAAGGTCAAAGGTCAAAGGTCAGAGATCAGAGGTGAGAGGTCAAGGTCAAAGGTCAAAGGTCAGATGTCAAGGTCAAAGGTCAAAGGTCAAGGTCAAAGGTAAGAGGTCAAAGGTCAAAGGTCAAAGGTGAAAGGTGAAAGGTCAAATTCAGATGTCAGAGGTCAAGGTCAAAGGTTAGAGGTCAAGGTCATAGGTCAAAGGTCAGAGGTCAAGGTCAATGGTCAGAGGTCAAGGTCAAAGGCCAGAGGACAGAGGACAAGGTCAAAGTCAAGGTCAAGGTCAAGGTCAAGGTCAAGGTAAAGGTCAAAGGTCAAAGGGCAAAGGTCAAAGGTCAAAGGTCAAAGGTCAAAGGTCAAAGGTCAAAGGTGAAGGTGAAAGTTCAAAGGTCAGAGGTCAAGGTCAAAGGTCAAAGGTCAGAGGTTAGAGGTCAAGGTCAAAGGTCAGAGGTGAAGGTCAAAGGTCAAAGGTAAAGGTCAAGATCAAAAGTCAGAGTTCAAAGGTAAAAGGTGAATGGTAAAAGATCAAATTCAGATGTCAGAGGTCAAGGTCAAATGTTAGAGGTCAAGGTCATTGGTCAAAGGTCAGAGGTCAAGGTCAAACGTCAGAGGTCAAAGTCAAGGTCAAAGATCAGAGATCAAGATCATAGGTCAGAGGACAAGGTCAAATGTCAGAGAACAGAGGTCAAGGTCAAAGGTCAGAGGTCAAGGTCAAAGGTCAGAGGACAAGGTCAAATGTCAGAGGTCAGAGGTCAAGGTCAAAGGTTAGAGGTCAAGGTCAAAGGTCAAACGTCAGAGGTAAGGTCAAAGGTCAAAGGTCAAAGGTAAAGGGTCAAGGGTCAAAGGTCAAAGGTAAAGGGTCAAGGGTCAAAGGTCAAAGGTCAGAGGTCAGAGGTGAGAGGTCAAGGTCAGAGGTCAGAGGTGAGAGGTCAAGGTCAAAGGTCAAAGGTCAGATGTCAAGGTCAATGGTCAAAGGTCAAGGTCAAAGGTAAGAGGTCAAAGGTCAAAGGTGAAAGGTGAAAGGTGAAAGGTCAAATTCAGATGTCAGAGGTCAAGGTCAAAGGTTAGAGGTCAAGGTCATAGGTCAAAGGTCAGAGGTCAAGGTCAATGGTCAGAGGTCAAGGTCAAAGGCCAGAGGACAGAGGACAAGGTCAAGGTCAAGGTCAAGGTCAAGGTAAAAGTCAAAGGTCAAAGGTCAAAGGTCAAAGGTCAAGGTCAAAGGTCAGAGGTCAAGGTCAAGGTCAAAGGTCAGAGGTCAGAGGTCAAGGTCAAAGGTCAAAGGTCAAAGGTCAAAGGTCAAAGGTCAAAGGTCAAAGGTCAAAGGTCAAAGGTCAAAGGTCAAAGGTCAAAGTTCAAAGGTCAGAGGTCAAGGTCAAAGGTCAAAGGTCAGACGTCAGAGGTCAAGGTCAAAGGTGAGAGGTCAAAGGCCAGAGGTCAGAGGTCAAGGTCACGGTCAGAGGTCAAAGGTCAAAGGTCAAGGTCAAAGGTCAAATCTCAGAGGTCAGAGGTCAAGGTCAAAGGTTAGAGGTCAAGATCAAAGGACAGAGGTCAGAGGACAAGGTCAGATGTCAGAGGTAAAGGTCAAAGGTCAAAGGTCAGAGGTCAAGGTCAAAGGTTAGAGGTCAAGGTCAAAGGTCAGAGGTCGAGGACAAAGGTCAGAGGTCAAGGTCAAAGGTCAGAGTTCAAGGTCAAGGTCAAAGGTCAGAGGTCAAAGGTCAGAGGTCAAGGTCAAAGGTCAAAGGTTAAAGGTGAAGGTGAAAGTTCAAAGGTCAGAGGTCAAGGTCAAAGGTCAAAGGTCAGAGGTCAGAGGTCAAGGTCAAAGGTCAGAGGTCAAAGGCCAGAGGTCAGAGGTCAAGGTCACGGTCAGAGGTCAAACGTCAAAGGTCAAGGTCAAAGGTCAAATCTCAGAGGTCAGAGGTCAAGGTCAAAGGTTAGAGGTCAAGATCAAAGGACAGAGGTCAGAGGACAAGGTCAGATGTCAGAGGTAAAGGTCAAAGGTCAGAGGTCAAGGTCAAAGGTTAGAGGTCAAGGTCAAAGGTCAGAGGTCAGAGGTCAAGGTCAATGGTCAGAGGTCAAGGTCAAAGCCCAGAGGACTGAGGACAAGGTCAAGGTCAAGGTCAAGGTCAAGGTCAAGGTCAAGGTCAAGGTCAAGGTAAAGGTCAAAGGTCAAAGGTCAAAGGTCAAAGGTCAAAGGTCAAAGGTCAAAGGTCAAAGGTGAAGGTGAAAGTTCAAAGGTCAGAGGTCAAGGTCAAAGGTCAAAGGTCAGAGGTCAGAGGTCAAGGTCAAAGGTCAGAGGTCAAAGGCCAGAGGTCAGAGGTCAAGGTCACGGTCAGAGGTCAAACGTCAAAGGTCAAGGTCAAAGGTCAAATCTCAGAGGTCAGAGGTCAAGGTCAAAGGTTAGAGGTCAAGATCAAAGGACAGAGGTCAGAGGACAAGGTCAGATGTCAGAGGTAAAGGTCAAAGGTCAGAGGTCAGAGGTCAAGGTCAGAGGTTAGAGGTCAAGGTCAAAGGTCAGAAGTCAAGGTCAAAGGTCAAAGGTCAAGGTCAAGATCAAAAGTCAGAGTTCAAAGGTAAAAGGTGAATGGTAAAAGATCAAATTCAGATGTCAGAGGTCAAGGTCAAATGTTAGAGGTCAAGGTCATAGGTCAAAGGTCAGAGGTCAAGGTCAAACGTCAGAGGTCAAAGTCAAGGTCAAAGATCAGAGATCAAGATCATAGGTCAGAGGATAAGGTCAAATGTCAGAGAACAGAGGTCAAGGTCAAAGGTCAGAGGTCAAGGTCAAAGGTCAGAGGACAAGGTCAAATGTCAGAGGTCAGAGGTCAAGGTCAAAGGTTAGAGGTCAAGGTCAAAGGTCAAACGTCAGAGGTGAGAGGTCAAGGTCAAAGGTCAAAGGTCAGATGTCAAGGTCAAAGGTCAAAGGTCAAGGTCAAAGGTCAGAGGTCAAGGTCAAACGTCAGAGGTCAAAGTCAAGGTCAAAGATCAGAGATCAAGATCATAGGTCAGAGGACAAGGTCAAATGTCAGAGAACAGAGGTCAAGGTCAAAGGTCAGAGGTCAAGGTCAAAGGTCAGAGGACAAGGTCAGATGTCAGAGGTCAAGGTCAAAGGTTAGAGGTCAAGGTCATAGGTCAAAGGTCAGAGGTCAAGGTCAATGGTCAGAGGTCAAGGTCAAAGGCCAGAGGACAGAGGACAAGGTCAAGGTCAAGGTCAAGGTCAAGGTCAAAGGTCAGAGGTCAAAGGTCAGAGGACAGAGGTCAAAGGTCAGAGGTCAAGGTCAAAGGTCAGAGGTCGAGGACAAAGGTCAGAGGTCAAGGTCAAAGGTCAGAGGTCAAGGTCAAGGTCAAAGGTCAGAGGTCAGAGGTCAAGGTCAAAGGTCAAAGGTCAAAGGTCAAAGGTCAAAGGTCAAAGGTCAAAGGTCAAAGGTCAAAGTTCAAAGGTCAGAGGTCAAAGGTCAGACGTCAGAGGTCAAGGTCAAAGGTCAGAGGTCAAAGGCCAGAGGTCAGAGGTCAAGGTCACGGTCAGAGGTCAAAGGTCAAAGGTCAAGGTCAAAGGTCAAATCTCAGAGGTCAGAGGTCAAGGTCAAAGGTTAGAGGTCAAGATCAAAGGACAGAGGTCAGAGGACAAGGTCAGATGTCAGAGGTAAAGGTCAAAGGTCAAAGGTCAGAGGTCAAGGTCAAAGGTTAGAGGTCAAGGTCAAAGGTCAGAGGTCGAGGACAAAGGTCAGAGGTCAAGGTCAAAGGTCAGAGTTCAAGGTCAAGGTCAAAGGTCAGAGGTCAAAGTCAGAGGTCAAGGTCAAAGGTCAAAGGTTAAAGGTGAAGGTGAAAGTTCAAAGGTCAGAGGTCAAGGTCAAAGGTCAAAGGTCAGAGGTCAGAGGTCAAGGTCAAAGGTCAGAGGTCAAAGGCCAGAGGTCAGAGGTCAAGGTCACGGTCAGAGGTCAAACGTCAAAGGTCAAGGTCAAAGGTCAAATCTCAGAGGTCAGAGGTCAAGGTCAAAGGTTAGAGGTCAAGATCAAAGGACAGAGGTCAGAGGACAAGGTCAGATGTCAGAGGTAAAGGTTAAAGGTCAGAGGTCAAGGTCAAAGGTTAGAGGTCAAGGTCAAAGGTCAGAGGTCAGAGGTCAAGGTCAATGGTCAGAGGTCAAGGTCAAAGGCCAGAGGACAGAGGACAAGGTCAAGGTCAAGGTCAAGGTCAAGGTAAAGGTCAAAGGTCAAAGGTCAAAGGTCAAAGGTCAAAGGTCAAAGGTCAAAGGTCAAAGATCAAAGGTCAAGGTGAAAGTTCAAAGGTCAGAGGTCAAGGTCAAAGGTCAAAGGTCAGAGGTCAGAGGTCAAGGTCAAAGGTCAGAGGTCAAAGGTCAAAGGCCAGAGGTCAGAGGTCAAGGTCACGGTCAGAGGTCAAACGTCAAAGGTCAAGGTCAAAGGTCAAATCTCAGAGGTCAGAGGTCAAGGTCAAAGGTTAGAGGTCAAGATCAAAGGACAGAGGTCAGAGGACAAGGTCAGATGTCAGAGGTAAAGGTCAAAGGTCAAAGGTCAGAGGTCAAGGTCAGAGGTTAGAGGTCAAGGTCAAAGGTCAGAGGTCAAGGTCAAAGGTCAAAGGTCAAGGTCAAGATCAAAAGTCAGAGTTCAAAGGTAAAAGGTGAATGGTAAAAGATCAAATTCAGATGTCAGAGGTCGAGGACAAAGGTGAGAGGTCAAGGTCAAAGGTCAGAGGTCAAGGTCAAGGTGAAAGGTCAGAGGTCAAAGGTCAGAGGTCAGAGGTCAAGGTCAAAGGTCAAAGGTCAAAGGTCAAAGGTCAAAGGTCAAAGGTCAAAGGTCAAAGGTCAAAGGTCAAAGGTCAAAGGTCAAAGGTCAAAGGTCAAAGGTCAAAGGTCAAAGGTCAAAGTTCAAAGGTCAGAGGTCAAGGTCAAAGGTCAAAGGTCAGAGGTCAGAGGTCAAGGTCAAAGGTCAGAGGTCAAAGGCCAGAGGTCAGAGGTCAAGGTCACGGTCAGAGGTCAAAGGTCAAAGGTCAAGGTCAAAGGTCAAATCTCAGAGGTCAGAGGTCAAGGTCAAAGGTTAGAGGTCAAGATCAAAGGACAGAGGTCAGAGGACAAGGTCAGATGTCAGAGGTAAAGGTCAAAGGTCAAAGGTCAGAGGTCAAGGTCAAAGGTTAGAGGACAAGGTCAAATGTCAGAGGTCAGAGGTCAAGGTCAAAGGTTAGAGGTCAAGGTCAAAGGTCAAAGGTCAGAGGTCAGAGGTCAAGGTCAAAGGTCAGAGGTCAAGGTCAAAGGTCAAACGTCAGAGGTAAGGTCAAAGGTCAAAGGTCAAAGGTAAAGGGTCAAGGGTCAAAGGTCAAAGGTAAAGGGTCAAGGGTCAAGGGTCAAAGGTCAAAGGTCAAAGGTCAGAGGTCAAAGGTCAGAGGACAGAGGTCAAAGGTCAGAGGTCAAGGTCAAAGGTCAGAGGTCGAGGACAAAGGTCAGAGGTCAAGGTCAAAGGTCAGGGGTCAAGGTCAAGGTCAAAGGTCAGAGGTCAGAGGTCAAGGTCAAAGGTCAAAGGTCAAAGGTCAAAGGTCAAAGGTCAAAGGTCAAAGGTCAAAGGTCAAAGGTCAAAGGTCAAAGGTCAGAGGTCAGAGGTCAAAGGTCAGAGGTCAAGGTCAAGGTCAAGGTCAAGGTCAAGGTCAAAGGTCAGAGGTCAAAGGTCAGAGGACAGAGGTCAAAGGTCAGAGGTCAAGGTCAAAGGTCAGAGGTCGAGGACAAAGGTCAGAGGTCAAGGTCAAAGGTCAGGGGTCAAGGTCAAGGTCAAAGGTCAAAGGTCAGAGGTCAAAGGTCAGAGGTCAGAGGTCAGAGGTCAAGGTCAAAGGTCAAAGGTCAAAGGTCAAAGGTCAAAGGTCAAAGGTCAAAGGTCAAAGGTCAAAGGTCAAAGGTCAAAGGTCAAAGTTCAAAGGTCAGAGGTCAAAGGTCAAAGGTCAAAGGTCAAAGGTCAAAGGTCAAAGGTCAAAGGTCAAAGGTCAAAGGTCAAAGGTCAAAGTTCAAAGGTCAGAGGTCAAGGTCAAAGGTCAAAGGTCAGAGGTCAGAGGTCAAGGTCAAAGGTCAGAGGTCAAAGGCCAGAGGTCAGAGGTCAAGGTCACGGTCAGAGGTCAAAGGTCAAAGGTCACGGTCAAAGGTCAAATCTCAGAGGTCAGAGGTCAAGGTCAAAGGTTAGAGGTCAAGATCAAAGGACAGAGGTCAGAGGACAAGGTCAGATGTCAGAGGTAAAGGTCAAAGGTCAAAGGTCAGAGGTCAAGGTCAAAGGTTAGAGGTCAAGGTCAAAGGTCAGAGGTCGAGGACAAAGGTCAGAGGTCAGAGGTCAAGGTCAAAGGTCAAAGGTCAAAGGTCAAAGGTCAAAGGTCAAAGGTCAAAGGTCAAAGGTCAAAGGTCAAAGGCCAGAGGACAGAGGACAAGGTCAAGGTCAAGGTCAAGGTCAAGGTAAAAGTCAAAGGTCAAAGGTCAAAGGTCAAAGGTCAAAGGTCAAAGGTCAAAGGTCAAAGGTCAAAGGTCAAAGGTCAAAGGTCAAAGGTCAAAGGTCAAAGGTCAAAGGTCAGAGGTCAGAGGTCAAGGTCAGAGGGCAAGGGCAAGGGCAAGGGCAAGGTCAAGGTCAAGGTCAAAGGTCAGAGGTCAAAGGTCAGAGGACAGATGTCAAAGGTCAGAGGTCAAGGTCAAAGGTCAGAGGTCGAGGACAAAGGTCAGAGGTCAAGGTCAAAGGTCAGGGGTCAAGGTCAAGGTCAAAGGTCAGAGGTCAAAGGTCAGATGTCAGAGGTCAGAGGTCAAGGTCAAGGTCAAAGGTCAAAGGTCAAAGGTCAAAGGTCAAAGGTCAAAGGTCAAAGGTCAAAGGTCAAAGGTCAAAGGTCAAAGTTCAAAGGTCAGAGGTCAAGGTCAAAGGTCAAAGGTCAGAGGTCAGAGGTCAAGGTCAAAGGTCAGAGGTCAAAGGCCAGAGGTCAGAGGTCACGGTCACGGTCAGAGGTCAAAGGTCAAAGGTCACGGTCAAAGGTCAAATCTCAGAGGTCAGAGGTCAAGGTCAAAGGTTAGAGGTCAAGATCAAAGGACAGAGGTCAGAGGACAAGGTCAGATGTCAGAGGTAAAGGTCAAAGGTCAAAGGTCAGAGGTCAAGGTCAAAGGTTAGAGGTCAAGGTCAAAGGTCAGAGGTCGAGGACAAAGGTCAGAGGTCAAGGTCAAAGGTCAGAGTTCAAGGTCAAGGTCAAAGGTCAGAGGTCAAAGGTCAGAGGTCAAGGTCAAAGGTCAAAGGTTAAAGGTGAAGGTGAAAGTTCAAAGGTCAGAGGTCAAGGTCAAAGGTCAAAGGTCAGAGGTCAGAGGTCAGAGGTCAAGGTCAAAGGTCAGAGGTCAAAGGCCAGAGGTCAGAGGTCAAGGTCACGGTCAGAGGTCAAACGTCAAAGGTCAAGGTCAAAGGTCAAATCTCAGAGGTCAGAGGTCAAGGTCAAAGGTTAGAGGTCAAGATAAAAGGACAGAGGTCAGAGGACAAGGTCAGATGTCAGAGGTAAAGGTCAAAGGTCAGAGGTCAAGGTCAAAGGTTAGAGGTCAAGGTCAAAGGTCAAACGTCAGAGGTAAGGTCAAAGGTCAAAGGTCAAAGGTAAAGGGTCAAGGGTCAAAGGTCAAAGGTAAAGGGTCAAGGGTCAAAGGTCAAAGGTCAGAGGTCAGAGGTGAGAGGTCAAGGTCAAAGGTCAAAGGTCAGAGGTCAGAGGTGAGAGGTGAGAGGTCAAGGTCAAAGGTCAAAGGTCAGATGTCAAGGTCAAAGGTCAAAGGTCAAGGTCAAAGGTCAAAGGTCAAAGGTCAAAGGTCAAAGGTCAAAGGTCAAAGGTCAAAGGTCAAAGGTCAAAGGTCAAAGGTCAAAGGTCAGAGGTCAAGGTCAAAGGTCAGAGGTCAAGGTCAAAGGTTAGAGGTCAAGGTCAAAGGTCAAACGTCAGAGGTAAGGTCAAAGGTCAAAGGTCAAAGGTAAAGGGTCAAGGGTCAAAGGTCAAAGGTAAAGGGTCAAGGGTCAAAGGTCAAAGGTCAGAGGTCAGAGGTGAGAGGTCAAGGTCAAAGGTCAAAGGTCAGAGGTCAGAGGTGAGAGGTGAGAGGTCAAGGTCAAAGGTCAAAGGTCAGATGTCAAGGTCAAAGGTCAGAGGTCAAGGTCAGAGTTCAAGGTCAAGGTCAAAGGTCAGAGGTCGAGGACAAAGGTCAGAGGTCAAGGTCAGAGTTCAAGGTCAAGGTCAAAGGTCAGAGGTCAAAGGTCAGAGGTCAAGGTCAAAGGTCAAAGGTCAAAGGTCAAAGGTCAGAGGTCAGAGGTCAAGGTCAAAGGTCAGAGGTCAAAGGCCAGAGGTCAGAGGTCAAGGTCACGGTCAGAGGTCAAAGGTCAAAGGTCAAGGTCAAAGGTCAAATCTCAGAGGTCAGAGGTCAAGGTCAAAGGTCAGAGTTCAAGGTCAAGGTCAAAGGTCAGAGGTCAAAGGTCAGAGGTCAAGGTCAAAGGTCAAAGGTTAAAGGTGAAGGTGAAAGTTCAAAGGTCAGAGGTCAAGGTCAAAGGTCAAAGGTCAGAGGTCAGAGGTCAAGGTCAAAGGTCAGAGGTCAAAGGCCAGAGGTCAGAGGTCAAGGTCACGCTCAGAGGTCAAAAGGTCAAAGGTCAAGGTCAAAGCTCAAATCTCAGAGGTCAGAGGTCAAGGTCAAAGGTTAGAGGTCAAGATCAAAGGACAGAGGTCAGAGGACAAGGTCAGATGTCAGAGGTAAAGGTCAAAGGTCAGAGGTCAAGGTCAAAGGTTAGAGGTCAAGGTCAAAGGTCAGAGGTCAGAGGTCAAGGTCAATGGTCAGAGGTCAAGGTCAAAGGCCAGAGGACAGAGGACAAGGTCAAGGTCAAGGTCAAGGTCAAAGGTCAAGGTCAAAGGTCAAATCTCAGAGGTCAGAGGTCAAGGTCAAAGGTTAGAGGTCAAGATCAAAGGACAGAGGTCAGAGGACAAGGTCAGATGTCAGAGGTAAAGGTCAAAGGTCAGAGGTCAAGGTCAAAGGTTAGAGGTCAAGGTCAAAGGTCAAACGTCAGAGATAAGGTCAAAGGTCAAAGGTCAAAGGTAAAGGGTCAAGGGTCAAAGGTCAAAGGTAAAGGGTCAAGGGTCAAAGGTCAAAGGTCAGAGGTCAGAGGTGAGAGGTCAAGGTCAAAGGTCAAAGGTCAGAGGTCAGAGGTGAGAGGTGAGATGTCAAGGTCAAAGGTCAAAGGTCAGATGTCAAGGTCAAAGGTCAAAGGTCAAGGTCAAAGGTCAAAGGTAAAAGGTCAAAGGTCAAAGGTCAAAGGTCAAAGGTCAAAGGTCAGAGGTCAAGGTCAAAGGTTAGAGGTCAAGATCAAAGGACAGAGGTCAGAGGACAAGGTCAGACGTCAGAGGTAAAGGTCAAAGGTCAAAGGTCAGAGGTCAAGGTCAAAGGTTAGAGGTCAAGGTCAAAGGTCAGAGGTCGAGGACAAAGGTCAGAGGTCAAGGTCAAAGGTCAGAGTTCAAGGTCAAGGTCAAAGGTCAGAGGTCAAAGGTCAGAGGTCAAGGTCAAAGGTCAGAGTTCAAGGTCAAGGTCAAAGGTCAGAGGTCAAAGGTCAGAGGTCAAGGTCAAAGGTCAAAGGTCAAAGGTTAAAGGTGAAGGTGAAAGTTCAAAGGTCAGAGGTCAAGGTCAAAGGTCAAAGGTCAGAGGTCAGAGGTCAAGGTCAAAGGTCAGAGGTCAAAGGCCAGAGGTCAGAGGTCAAGGTCACGGTCAGAGGTCAAAGGTCAAAGGTCAAGGTCAAAGGTCAAATCTCAGAGGTCAGAGGTCAAGGTCAAAGGTTAGAGGTCAAGATCAAAGGACAGAGGTCAGAGGACAAGGTCAGATGTCAGAGGTAAAGGTCAAAGGTCAAAGGTCAGAGGTCAAGGTCAAAGGTTAGAGGTCAAGGTCAAAGGTCAGAGGTCGAGGACAAAGGTCAGAGGTCAAGGTCAAAGGTCAGAGTTCAAGGTCAAGGTCAAAGGTCAGAGGTCAAAGGTCAGAGGTCAAGGTCAAAGGTCAAAGGTTAAAGGTGAAGGTGAAAGTTCAAAGGTCAGAGGTCAAGGTCAAAGGTCAAAGGTCAGAGGTCAGAGGTCAAGGTCAAAGGTCAGAGGTCAAAGGCCAGAGGTCAGAGGTCAAGGTCACGCTCAGAGGTCAAAAGGTCAAAGGTCAAGGTCAAAGGTCAAATCTCAGAGGTCAGAGGTCAAGGTCAAAGGTTAGAGGTCAAGATCAAAGGACAGAGGTCAGAGGACAAGGTCTGATGTCAGAGGTAAAGGTCAAAGGTCAGAGGTCAAGGTCAAAGGTTAGAGGTCAAGGTCAAAGGTCAGAGGTCAGAGGTCAAGGTCAATGGTCAGAGGTCAAGGTCAAAGGCCAGAGGACAGAGGACAAGGTCAAGGTCAAGGTCAAGGTCAAGGTCAAGGTCAAGGTAAAGGTCAAAGGTCAAAGGTCAAAGGTCAAAGGTCAAAGGTCAAAGGTCAAAGGTGAAGGTGAAAGTTCAAAGGTCAGAGGTCAAGGTCAAAGGTCAAAGGTCAGAGGTCAGAGGTCAAGGTCAAAGGTCAGAGGTCAAAGGCCAGAGGTCAGAGGTCAAGGTCACGGTCAGAGGTCAAACGTCAAAGGTCAAGGTCAAAGGTCAAATCTCAGAGGTCAGAGGTCAAGGTCAAAGGTTAGAGGTCAAGATCAAAAGACAGAGGTCAGAGGACAAGGTCAGATGTCAGAGGTAAAGGTCAAAGGTGAATGGTAAAAGATCAAATTCAGATGTCAGAGGTCAAGGTCAAATGTTAGAGGTCAAGGTCATAGGTCAAAGGTCAGAGGTCAAGGTCAAACGTCAGAGGTCAAAGTCAAGGTCAAAGATCAGAGATCAAGATCATAGGTCAGAGGACAAGGTCAAATGTCAGAGAACAGAGGTCAAGGTCAAAGGTCAGAGGTCAAGGTCAAAGGTCAGAGGACAAGGTCAAATGTCAGAGGTCAGAGGTCAAGGTCAAAGGTTAGAGGTCAAGGTCAAAGGTCAAAGGTCAGAGGTCAGAGGTGAGAGGTCAAGGTCAAAGGTCAAAGGTCACAGGTCAGAGGTGAGAGGTAAAGGTCAAAGGTCAAAGGTCAGATGTCAAGGTCAAAGGTCAAAGGTCAAAGGTCAAGGTCAAAGGTAAGAGGTCAAAGGTCAAAGGTCAAAGGTGAAAGGTGAAAGGTGAAAGGTGAAAGGTGAAAGGTCAAATTCAGATGTCAGAGGTCAAGGTCAAAGGTTAGAGGTCAAGGTCATAGGTCAAAGGTCAAGGTCAATGGTCAGAGGTCAAGGTCAAAGGCCAGAGGACAGAGGACAAGGTCAAGGTCAAGGTCAAGGTAAAAGTCAAAGGTCAAAGGTCAAAGGTCAAAGGTCAGAGGTCAGAGGTCAAAGGTCAGAGGTCAAGGTCAAGGTCAAGGTCAAGGTCAAAGGTCAGAGGTCAAAGGTCAGAGGACAGAGGTCAAAGGTCAGAGGTCAAGGTCAAAGGTCAGAGGTCGAGGACAAAGGTCAGAGGTCAAGGTCAAAGGTCAGAGGTCAAGGTCAAGGTCAAAGGTCAAAGGTCAGAGGTCAAAGGTCAGAGGTCAGAGGTCAAGGTCAAAGGTCAAAGGTCAAAGGCCAAAGGTCAAAGGTCAAAGGTCAAAGGTCAGAGGTCAAGGTCAAAGGTCAAAGGTCAGAGGTCAGAGGTCAAGGTCAAAGGTCAGAGGTCAAAGGCCAGAGGTCAGAGGTCAAGGTCACGGTCAGAGGTCAAAGGTCAAAGGTCAAATCTCAGAGGTCAGAGGTCAAGGTCAAAGGTTAGAGGTCAAGATCAAAGGACAGAGGTCAGAGGACAAGGTCAGATGTCAGAGGTAAAGGTCAAAGGTCAAAGGTCAAGGTCAAAGGTTAGAGGTCAAGGTCAAAGGTCAGAGGTCAGAGGTCTAGGTCAATGGTCAGAGGTTAAGGTCAAAGCCCAGAGGACAGAGGCCATGGTCAAGGTCAAGGTCAAGGTCAAGGTCAAGGTAAAGGTCAAAGGTCAAAGGTCAAAGGTCAAAGGTCAAAGGTCAAAGGTCAAAGGTGAAGGTGAAAGTTCAAAGGTCAGAGGTCAAGGTCAAAGGTCAAAGGTCAAAGGTCAGAGGTCAGAGGTCAAGGTCAAAGGTCAGAGGTCAAAGGCCAGAGGTCAGAGGTCAAGGTCACGGTCAGAGGTCAAACGTCAAAGGTCAAGGTCAAAGGTCAAATCTCAGAGGTCAGAAGTCAAGGTCAAAGGTTAGAGGTCAAGATCAAAGGACAGAGGTCAGAGGACAAGGTCAGATGTCAGGGGTAAAGGTCAAAGGTCAAAGGTCAGAGGTCAAGGTCAGAGGTTAGAGGTCAAGGTCAAAGGTCAGAGGTCAGAGGTCAAGGTCAAAGGTCAAAGGTCAAGGTCAAGATCAAAAGTCAGAGTTCAAAGGTAAAAGGTGAATGGTAAAAGATCAAATTCAGATGTCAGAGGTCAAGGTCAAATGTTAGAGGTCAAGGTCATAGGTCAAAGGTCAGAGGTCAAGGTCAAACGTCAGAGGTCAAAGTCAAGGTCAAAGATCAGAGATCAAGATCATAGGTCAGAGGACAAGGTCAAATGTCAGAGAACAGAGGTCAAGGTCAAAGGTCAGAGGTCAAGGTCAAAGGTCAGAGGACAAGGTCAAATGTCAGAGGTCAGAGGTCAAGGTCAAAGGTTAGAGGTCAAGGTCAAAGGTCAAACGTCAGAGGTAAGGTCAAAGGTCAAAGGTCAAAGGTAAAGGGTCAAGGGTCAAAGGTCAAAGGTAAAGGGTCAAAGGTCAAAGGTCAGAGGTCAGAGGTGAGAGGTCAAGGTCAAAGGTCAAAGGTCAGAGGTCAGAGGTCAGAGGTGAGAGGTCAAGGTCAAAGGTCAAAGGTCAGATGTCAAGGTCAAAGGTCAAAGGTCAAGGTCAAAGGTCAGAGGTCAAGGTCAAACGTCAGAGGTCAAAGTCAAGGTCAAAGATCAGAGATCAAGATCATAGGTCAGAGGACGAGGTCAAATGTCAGAGAACAGAGGTCAAGGTCAAAGGTCAGAGGTCAAGGTCAAAGGTCAGAGGACAAGGTCAGATGTCAGAGGTCAAGGTCAAAGGTTAGAGGTCAAGGTCATAGGTCAAAGGTCAGAGGTCAAGGTCAATGGTCAGAGGTCAAGGTCAAAGGCCAGAGGACAGAGGACAAGGTCAAGGTCAAGGTCAAGGTCAAGGTAAAAGTCAAAGGTCAAAGGTCAAAGGTCAAAGGTCAAAGGTCAAAGGTCAAAGGTCAAAGGTCAGAGGTCAGAGGTCAAAGGTCAGAGGTCAAGGTCAAGGTCAAGGTCAAGGTCAAGGTCAAAGGTCAGAGGTCAAAGGTCAGAGGACAGAGGTCAAAGGTCAGAGGTCAAGGTCAAAGGTCAGAGGTCGAGGACAAAGGTCAGAGGTCAAGGTCAAAGGTCAGAGGTCAAGGTCAAGGTCAAAGGTCAGAGGTCAAAGGTCAGAGGTCAGAGGTCAAGGTCAAAGGTCAAAGGTCAAAGGTCAAAGGTCAAAGGTCAAAGGTCAAAGGTCAAAGGTCAAAGGTCAAAGGTCAAAGGTCAAGGTCAAAGGTTAGAGGTCAAGGTCAAAGGTCAGAGGTCAGAGGTCAAGGTCAATGGTCAGAGGTCAAGGTCAAAGGCCAGAGGACAGAGGACAAGGTCAAGGTCAAGGTCAAGGTCAAGGTCAAGGTCAAGGTCAAGGTCAAGGTCAAGGTAAAGGTCAAAGGTCAAAGGTCAAAGGTCAAAGGTCAAAGGTCAAAGGTGAAGGTGAAAGTTCAAAGGTCAGAGGTCAAGGTCAAAGGTCAAAGGTCAGAGGTCAGAGGTCAAGGTCAAAGGTCAGAGGTCAAAGGCCAGAGGTCAGAGGTCAAGGTCACGGTCAGAGGTCAAACGTCAAAGGTCAAGGTCAAAGGTCAAATCTCAGAGGTCAGAGGTCAAGGTCAAAGGTTAGAGGTCAAGATCAAAGGACAGAGGTCAGAGGACAAGGTCAGATGTCAGAGGTAAAGGTCAAAGGTGAATGGTAAAAGATCAAATTCAGATGTCAGAGGTCAAGGTCAAATGTTAGAGGTCAAGGTCATAGGTCAAAGGTCAGAGGTCAAGGTCAAACGTCAGAGGTCAAAGTCAAGGTCAAAGATCAGAGATCAAGATCATAGGTCAGAGGACAAGGTCAAATGTCAGAGAACAGAGGTCAAGGTCAAAGGTCAGAGGTCAAGGTCAAAGGTCAGAGGACAAGGTCAAATGTCAGAGGTCAGAGGTCAAGGTCAAAGGTTAGAGGTCAAGGTCAAAGGTCAAACGTCAGAGGTAAGGACAAAGGTCAAAGGTCAAAGGTAAAGGGTCAAGGGTCAAAGGTCAAAGGTAAAGGGTCAAGGGTCAAAGGTCAAAGGTCAGAGGTCAGAGGTGAGGGGTCAAGGTCAAAGGTCAAAGGTCAGAGGTCAGAGGTGAGAGGTCAAGGTCAAAGGTCAAAGGTCAGATGTCAAGGTCAAAGGTCAAAGGTCAAGGTCAAAGGTAAGAGGTCAAAGGTCAAAGGTGAAAGGTGAAAGGTGAAAGGTCAAATTCAGATGTCAGAGGTCAAGGTCAAAGGTTAGAGGTCAAGGTCATAGGTCAAAGGTCAGAGGTCAAGGTCAAGGTCAAAGGCCAGAGGACAGAGGACAAGGTCAAGGTCAAGGTCAAGGTCAAGGTCAAGGTAAAGGTCAAAGGTGAAAGGGCAAAGGTCAAAGGTCAAAGGTCAAAGGTCAAAGGTCAAAGGTCAAAGGTGAAGGTGAAAGTTCAAAGGTCAGAGGTCAAGGTCAAAGGTCAAAGGTCAGAGGTCAGAGGTCAAGGTCAAAGGTCAGAGGTCAAAGGCCAGAGGTCAGAGGTCAGAGGTCAAGGTCACGGTCAGAGGTCAAACGTCAAAGGTCAAGGTCAAAGGTCAAATCTCAGAGGTCAGAGGTCAAGGTCAAAGGTTAGAGGTCAAGATCAAAGGACAGAGGTCAGAGGACAAGGTCAGATGTCAGAGGTAAAGGTCAGAGGTCAGAGGTCAAGGTCAAAGGTCAGAGGTCAAAGGCCAGAGGTCAGAGGTCAAGGTCACGGTCAGAGGTCAAACGTCAAAGGTCAAGGTCAAAGGTCAAATCTCAGAGGTCAGAGGTCAAGGTCAAAGGTTAGGGGTCAAGATCAAAGGACAGAGGTCAGAGGACAAGGTCAGATGTCAGAGGTAAAGGTCAAAGGTCAAAGGTCAGAGGTCAAGGTTAGAGGTTAGAGGTCAAGGTCAAAGGTCAGAGGTCAAGGTCAAAGGTCAAAGGTCAAGGTCAAGATCAAAAGTCAGAGTTCAAAGGTAAAAGGTGAATGGTAAAAGATCAAATTCAGATGTCAGAGGTCAAGGTCAAATGTTAGAGGTCAAGGTCATAGGTCAAAGGTCAGAGGTCAAGGTCAAACGTCAGAGGTCAAAGTCAAGGTCAAAGATCAGAGATCAAGATCATAGGTCAGAGGACAAGGTCAAATGTCAGAGAACAGAGGTCAAGGTCAAAGGTCAGAGGTCAAGGTCAAAGGTCAGAGGACAAGGTCAAATGTCAGAGGTCAGAGGTCAAGGTCAACGGTTAGAGGTCAAGGTCAAAGGTCAAACGTCAGAGGTAAGGTCAAAGGTCAAAGGTCAAAGGTAAAGGGTCAAGGGTCAAAGGTCAAAGGTAAAGGGTCAAGGGTCGAAGGTCAAAGGTCAGAGGTCAGAGGTGAGAGGTCAAGGTCAAAGGTCAAAGGTCAGAGGTCAGAGGTGAGAGGTCAAGGTCAAAGGTCAAAGGTCAGATGTCAAGGTCAAAGGTCAAAGGTCAAGGTCAAAGGTAAGAGGTCAAAGGTCAAAGGTGAAAGGTGAAA
Organism: Lasioglossum villosulum; assembly: GCA_963971365.1. NCBI lineage: Eukaryota > Metazoa > Arthropoda > Insecta > Hymenoptera > Halictidae > Lasioglossum > Lasioglossum villosulum. The sequence goes on along the minus strand of OZ020498.1, from coordinate 22,979,562 downwards.
GGTGAAAGGTCAAATTCAGATGTCAGAGGTCAAGGTCAAAGGTTAGAGGTCAAGGTCATAGGTCAAAGGTCAGAGGTCAAGGTCAATGGTCAGAGGTCAAGGTCAAAGGCCAGAGGACAGAGGACAAGGTCAAGGTCAAGGTCAAGGTCAAGGTAAAAGTCAAAGGTCAAAGGTCAAAGGTCAAAGGTCAAAGGTCAAAGGTCAAAGGTCAGAGGTCAGAGGTCAAAGGTCAGAGGTCAAGGTCAAGGTCAAGGTCAAGGTCAAGGTCAAAGGTCAGAGGTCAAAGGTCAGAGGACAGAGGTCAAAGGTCAGAGGTCAAGGTCAAAGGTCAGAGGTCGAGGACAAAGGTCAGAGGTCAAGGTCAAAGGTCAGAGGTCAAGGTCAAAGGTCAGAGGTCGAGGACAAAGGTCAGAGGTCAAGGTCAAAGGTCAGAGGTCAAGGTCAAGGTCAAAGGTCAGAGGTCAAAGGTCAGAGGTCAGAGGTCAGAGGTCAAGGTCAAAGGTCAAAGGTCAAAGGTCAAAGGTCAAAGGTCAAAGGTCAAAGGTCAAAGGTCAAAGTTCAAAGGTCAGAGGTCAAGGTCAAAGGTCAAAGGTCAGACGTCAGAGGTCAAGGTCAAAGGTCAGAGGTCAAAGGCCAGAGGTCAGAGGTCAAGGTCACGGTCAGAGGTCAAAGGTCAAAGGTCAAGGTCAAAGGTCAAATCTCAGAGGTCAGAGGTCAAGGTCAAAGGTTAGAGGTCAAGATCAAAGGACAGAGGTCAGAGGACAAGGTCAGATGTCAGAGGTAAAGGTCAAAGGTCAAAGGTCAGAGGTCAAGGTCAAAGGTTAGAGGTCAAGGTCAAAGGTCAGAGGTCGAGGACAAAGGTCAGAGGTCAGAGATCAAGATCATAGGTCAGAGGACAAGGTCAAATGTCAGAGAACAGAGGTCAAGGTCAAAGGTCAGAGGTCAAGGTCAAAGGTCAGAGGACAAGGTCAAATGTCAGAGGTCAGAGGTCAAGGTCAAAGGTTAGAGGTCAAGGTCAAAGGTCAAACGTCAGAGGTAAGGTCAAAGGTCAAAGGTCAAAGGTAAAGGGTCAAGGGTCAAAGGTCAAAGGTAAAGGGTCAAGGGTCAAAGGTCAAAGGTCAGAGGTCAGAGGTGAGAGGTCAAGGTCAAAGGTCAAAGGTCAGAGGACAGAGGTGAGAGGTCAAGGTCAAAGGTCAAAGGTCAGATGTCAAGGTCAAAGGTCAAAGGTCAAGGTCAAAGGTAAGAGGTCAAAGGTCAAAGGTGAAAGGTGAAAGGTGAAAGGTGAAAGGTCAAATTCAGATGTCAGAGGTCAAAGGTCAAAGGTGAAAGGTGAAAGGTGAAAGGTCAAATTCAGATGTCAGAGGTCAAGGTCAAAGGTTAGAGGTCAAGGTCATAGGTCAAAGGTCAGAGGTCAAGGTCAAGGTCAAAGGCCAGAGGACAGAGGACAAGGTCAAGGTCAAGGTCAAGGTCAAGGTCAAGGTAAAGGTCAAAGGTGAAAGGGCAAAGGTCAAAGGTCAAAGGTCAAAGGTCAAAGGTCAAAGGTCAAAGGTGAAGGTGAAAGTTCAAAGGTCAGAGGTCAAGGTCAAAGGTCAAAGGTCAGAGGTCAGAGGTCAAGGTCAAAGGTCAGAGGTCAAAGGCCAGAGGTCAGAGGTCAGAGGTCAAGGTCACGGTCAGAGGTCAAACGTCAAAGGTCAAGGTCAAAGGTCAAATCTCAGAGGTCAGAGGTCAAGGTCAAAGGTTAGAGGTCAAGATCAAAGGACAGAGGTCAGAGGACAAGGTCAGATGTCAGAGGTAAAGGTCAGAGGTCAGAGGTCAAGGTCAAAGGTCAGAGGTCAAAGGCCAGAGGTCAGAGGTCAAGGTCACGGTCAGAGGTCAAACGTCAAAGGTCAAGGTCAAAGGTCAAATCTCAGAGGTCAGAGGTCAAGGTCAAAGGTTAGGGGTCAAGATCAAAGGACAGAGGTCAGAGGACAAGGTCAGATGTCAGAGGTAAAGGTCAAAGGTCAAAGGTCAGAGGTCAAGGTTAGAGGTTAGAGGTCAAGGTCAAAGGTCAGAGGTCAAGGTCAAAGGTCAAAGGTCAAGGTCAAGATCAAAAGTCAGAGTTCAAAGGTAAAAGGTGAATGGTAAAAGATCAAATTCAGATGTCAGAGGTCAAGGTCAAATGTTAGAGGTCAAGGTCATAGGTCAAAGGTCAGAGGTCAAGGTCAAACGTCAGAGGTCAAAGTCAAGGTCAAAGATCAGAGATCAAGATCATAGGTCAGAGGACAAGGTCAAATGTCAGAGAACAGAGGTCAAGGTCAAAGGTCAGAGGTCAAGGTCAAAGGTCAGAGGACAAGGTCAAATGTCAGAGGTCAGAGGTCAAGGTCAACGGTTAGAGGTCAAGGTCAAAGGTCAAACGTCAGAGGTAAGGTCAAAGGTCAAAGGTCAAAGGTAAAGGGTCAAGGGTCAAAGGTCAAAGGTAAAGGGTCAAGGGTCGAAGGTCAAAGGTCAGAGGTCAGAGGTGAGAGGTCAAGGTCAAAGGTCAAAGGTCAGAGGTCAGAGGTGAGAGGTCAAGGTCAAAGGTCAAAGGTCAGATGTCAAGGTCAAAGGTCAAAGGTCAAGGTCAAAGGTAAGAGGTCAAAGGTCAAAGGTGAAAGGTGAAAGGTGAAAGGTCAAATTCAGATGTCAGAGGTCAAGGTCAAAGGTTAGAGGTCAAGGTCATAGGTCAAAGGTCAGAGGTCAAGGTCAATGGTCAGAGGTCAAGGTCAAAGGCCAGAGGACAGAGGACAAGGTCAAGGTCAAGGTCAAGGTCAAGGTAAAAGTCAAAGGTCAAAGGTCAAAGGTCAAAGGTCAAAGGTCAAAGGTCAAAGGTCAGAGGTCAGAGGTCAAAGGTCAGAGGTCAAGGTCAAGGTCAAGGTCAAGGTCAAGGTCAAAGGTCAGAGGTCAAAGGTCAGAGGACAGAGGTCAAAGGTCAGAGGTCAAGGTCAAAGGTCAGAGGTCGAGGACAAAGGTCAGAGGTCAAGGTCAAAGGTCAGAGGTCAAGGTCAAAGGTCAGAGGTCGAGGACAAAGGTCAGAGGTCAAGGTCAAAGGTCAGAGGTCAAGGTCAAGGTCAAAGGTCAGAGGTCAAAGGTCAGAGGTCAGAGGTCAGAGGTCAAGGTCAAAGGTCAAAGGTCAAAGGTCAAAGGTCAAAGGTCAAAGGTCAAAGGTCAAAGGTCAAAGTTCAAAGGTCAGAGGTCAAGGTCAAAGGTCAAAGGTCAGACGTCAGAGGTCAAGGTCAAAGGTCAGAGGTCAAAGGCCAGAGGTCAGAGGTCAAGGTCACGGTCAGAGGTCAAAGGTCAAAGGTCAAGGTCAAAGGTCAAATCTCAGAGGTCAGAGGTCAAGGTCAAAGGTTAGAGGTCAAGATCAAAGGACAGAGGTCAGAGGACAAGGTCAGATGTCAGAGGTAAAGGTCAAAGGTCAAAGGTCAGAGGTCAAGGTCAAAGGTTAGAGGTCAAGGTCAAAGGTCAGAGGTCGAGGACAAAGGTCAGAGGTCAGAGATCAAGATCATAGGTCAGAGGACAAGGTCAAATGTCAGAGAACAGAGGTCAAGGTCAAAGGTCAGAGGTCAAGGTCAAAGGTCAGAGGACAAGGTCAAATGTCAGAGGTCAGAGGTCAAGGTCAAAGGTTAGAGGTCAAGGTCAAAGGTCAAACGTCAGAGGTAAGGTCAAAGGTCAAAGGTCAAAGGTAAAGGGTCAAGGGTCAAAGGTCAAAGGTAAAGGGTCAAGGGTCAAAGGTCAAAGGTCAGAGGTCAGAGGTGAGAGGTCAAGGTCAAAGGTCAAAGGTCAGAGGACAGAGGTGAGAGGTCAAGGTCAAAGGTCAAAGGTCAGATGTCAAGGTCAAAGGTCAAAGGTCAAGGTCAAAGGTAAGAGGTCAAAGGTCAAAGGTGAAAGGTGAAAGGTGAAAGGTGAAAGGTCAAATTCAGATGTCAGAGGTCAAGGTCAAAGGTTAGAGGTCAAGGTCATAGGTCAAAGGTCAGAGGTCAAGGTCAATGGTCAGAGGTCAAGGTCAAAGGCCAGAGGACAGAGGACAAGGTCAAGGTCAAGGTCAAGGTCAAGGTCAAGGTAAAAGTCAAAGGTCAAAGGTCAAAGGTCAAACGTCAAAGGTCAGAGGTCAGAGGTCAAAGGTCAGAGGTCAAGGTCAAGGTCAAGGTCGAGGTCAAGGTCAAAGGTCAGAGGTCAAAGGTCAGAGGACAGAGGTCAAAGGTCAGAGGTCAAGGTCAAGGTCAAAGGTCAGAGGTCAAAGGTCAGAGGTCAGAGGTCAAGGTCAAAGGTCAAAGGTCAAAGGTCAAAGGTCAAAGGTCAAAGGTCAAAGGTCAAAGGTCAAAGGTCAAAGGTCAAAGGTCAAAGTTCAAAGGTCAGAGGTCAAGGTCAAAGTTCAAAGGTCAGACGTCAGAGGTCAAGGTCAAAGGTCAGAGGTCAAAGGCCAGAGGTCAGAGGTCAAGGTCACGGTCAGAGGTCAAAGGTCAAAGGTCAAGGTCAAAGGTCAAATCTCAGAGGTCAGAGGTCAAGGTCAAAGGTTAGAGGTCAAGATCAAAGGACAGAGGTCAGAGGACAAGGTCAGATGTCAGAGGTAAAGGTCAAAGGTCAGAGGTCAAGGTCAAAGGTTAGAGGTCAAGGTCAAAGGTCAGAGGTCAAGGTCAAAGGTCAGAGGAGAAGGTCAGATGTCAGAGGTCAAGGTCAAAGGTTAGAGGTCAAGGTCATAGGTCAAAGGTCAGAGGTCAAGGTCAATGGTCAGAGGTCAAGGTCAAAGGCCAGAGGACAGAGGACAAGGTCAAGGTCAAGGTCAAGGTCAAGGTCAAGGTCAAAGGTCAGAGGTCAAAGGTCAGAGGACAGAGGTCAAAGGTCAGAGGGCAAGGTCAGAGGTCAAAGGTCAGAGGTCAAGGTCAAGGTCAAGGTCAAGGTCAAAGGTCAGAGGTCAAAGGTCAGATGTCAGAGGTCAAGGTCAAAGGTCAAGGTCAAAGGTCAAAGGTCAGAGGTCGAGGATAAAGGTCAGAGGTCAAGGTCAAAGGTCAGAGGTCAAGGTCAAGGTCAAAGGTCAGAGGTCAAAGGTCAGAGGTCAAAGGTCAGATGTCAGAGGTCAGAGGTCAGAAGTCAGAGGACAGAGGTCAAGGTCACGGTCAGAGGTCAAAAGTCAAAGGTCAAGGTCAAAGGTCAAATCTCAGAGGTCAGAGGTCAAGGTCAAAGGTTAGAGGTCAAGGTCAAAGGTCAAGGTCAAAGGTCAAGGTCAGAGGTCAAAGGTCAGTGGTCAAGGTCAAGGTCAAAGGTCAGAGGTCAAGGTCAAGGTCAAGGTCAAAGGTCAGAGGTCGAGGATAAAGGTCAGAGGTCAAGGTCAAAGGTCAAAGGTTAGAGGTCAAGGTCAAAGTTCAAAGGTCAAAGGTCAAGGTCAAAGGCCAGCGGTCAAGGTCAATGTCAAGGTCAAGGTCAAAGGTCAAATGTCAGAGGTCAGGGGTCAAAGTTCCGAGGTCAAGGTCAAAGGTCAGAGGTCAAGGTCAAAGGTCAAAGGTCAAAGGTCAAAGGTCAAAGGTCAAAGGTCAAAGGTCAAAGGTCAAAGGTCAGAAGTCAAAGGTCAGAGGTCAGAGGTCAGAGGTCAGAAGTCAGAGGTCAAGGTCACGGTCAGAGGTCAAAAGTCAAAGGTCAAGGTCAAAGGTCAAATCTCAGAGGTCAGAGGTCAAGGTCAAAGTTTAGAGGTCAAGGTCAAAGGTCAAATGTCAGAGGTCAAGGTCAAAGGTCAGAGGTCGAGGACAAAGGTCAGAGGTCAAGGTCAAAGGTCAGAGGTAAAGGTCAAAGGTCAAAGGTCAGAGGTCAAGGTCAGAGGTTAGAGGTCAAGGTCAAAGGTCAGAGGTCAAGGTCAAGGTCAAAGGTCAAAGGTCAAGGTCAAGATCAAAAGTCAGAGTTCAAAGGTAAAAGGTGAATGGTAAAAGATCAAATTCAGATGTCAGAGGTCAAGGTCAAATGTTAGAGGTCAAGGTCATAGGTCAAAGGTCAGAGGTCAAGGTCAAACGTCAGAGGTCAAAGTCAAGGTCAAAGATCAGAGATCAAGATCATAGGTCAGAGGACAAGGTCAAATGTCAGAGAACAGAGGTCAAGGTCAAAGGTCAGAGGTCATGGTCAAAGGTCAGAGGACAAGGTCAAATGTCAGAGGTCAGAGGTCAAGGTCAAAGGTGAGAGGTCAAGGTCAAAGGTCAAACGTCAGAGGTAAGGTCAAAGGTCAAAGGTCAAAGGTAAAGGGTCAAGGGTCAAAGGTCAAAGGTAAAGGGTCAAGGGTCAAAGGTCAAAGGTCAGAGGTCAGAGGTGAGGGGTCAAGGTCAAAGGTCAAAGGTCAGAGGTCAGAGGTGAGAGGTCAAGGTCAAAGGTCAAAGGTCAGATGTCAAGGTCAAAGGTCAAAGGTCAAGGTCAAAGGTAAGAGGTCAAAGGTCAAAGGTGAAAGGTGAAAGGTGAAAGGTCAAATTCAGATGTCAGAGGTCAAGGTCAAAGGTTAGAGGTCAAGGTCATAGGTCAAAGGTCAGAGGTCAAGGTCAATGGTCAGAGGTCAAGGTCAAAGGCCAGAGGACAGAGGACAAGGTCAAGGTCAAGGTCAAGGTCAAGGTCAAGGTCAAGGTAAAGGTCAAAGGTGAAAGGGCAAAGGTCAAAGGTCAAAGGTCAAAGGTCAAAGGTCAAAGGTCAAAGGTGAAGGTGAAAGTTCAAAGGTCAGAGGTCAAGGTCAAAGGTCAAAGGTCAAAGGTCAGAGGTCAGAGGTCAAGGTCAAAGGTCAGAGGTCAAAGGCCAGAGGTCAGAGGTCAAGGTCACGGTCAGAGGTCAAACGTCAAAGGTCAAGGTCAAAGGTCAAATCTCAGAGGTCAGAGGTCAAGGTCAAAGGTTAGAGGTCAAGATCAAAGGACAGAGGTCAGAGGACAAGGTCAGATGTCAGAGGTAAAGGTCAAAGGTCAAAGGTCAGAGGTCAAGGTCAGAGGTTAGAGGTCAAGGTCAAAGGTCAGAGGTCAAGGTCAAAGGTCAAAGGTCAAGGTCAAGATCAAAAGTCAGAGTTCAAAGGTAAAAGGTGAATGGTAAAAGATCAAATTCAGATGTCAGAGGTCAAGGTCAAAGGTCAAAGGTCAAGGTCAAGATCAAAAGTCAGAGTTCAAAGGTAAAAGGTGAATGGTAAAAGATCAAATTCAGATGTCAGAGGTCAAGGTCAAAGGTCAGAGGTAAAGGTCAAAGGTCAAAGGTCAAGGTCAAGGTCAAGGTAAAGGTCAAAGGTGAAAGGGCAAAGGTCAAAGGTCAAAGGTCAAAGGTCAAAGGTCAAAGGTCAAAGGTGAAGGTGAAAGTTCAAAGGTCAGAGGTCAAGGTCAAAGGTCAAAGGTCAAAGGTCAGAGGTCAGAGGTCAAGGTCAAAGGTCAGAGGTCAAAGGCCAGAGGTCAGAGGTCAAGGTCACGGTCAGAGGTCAAACGTCAAAGGTCAAGGTCAAAGGTCAAATCTCAGAGGTCAGAGGTCAAGGTCAAAGGTTAGAGGTCAAGATCAAAGGACAGAGGTCAGAGGACAAGGTCAGATGTCAGAGGTAAAGGTCAAAGGTCAAAGGTCAGAGGTCAAGGTCAGAGGTTAGAGGTCAAGGTCAAAGGTCAGAGGTCAAGGTCAAAGGTCAAAGGTCAAGGTCAAGATCAAAAGTCAGAGTTCAAAGGTAAAAGGTGAATGGTAAAAGATCAAATTCAGATGTCAGAGGTCAAGGTCAAAGGTCAGAGGTAAAGGTCAAAGGTCAAAGGTCAGAGGTCAAGGTCAGAGGTTAGAGGTCAAGGTCAAAGGTCAGAGGTCAAGGTCAAGGTCAAAGGTCAAAGGTCAAGGTCAAGATCAAAAGTCAGAGTTCAAAGGTAAAAGGTGAATGGTAAAAGATCAAATTCAGATGTCAGAGGTCAAGGTCAAATGTTAGAGGTCAAGGTCATAGGTCAAAGGTCAGAGGTCAAGGTCAAACGTCAGAGGTCAAAGTCAAGGTCAAAGATCAGAGATCAAGATCATAGGTCAGAGGACAAGGTCAAATGTCAGAGAACAGAGGTCAAGGTCAAAGGTCAGAGGTCAAGGTCAAAGGTCAGAGGACAAGGTCAAATGTCAGAGGTCAGAGGTCAAGGTCAAAGGTTAGAGGTCAAGGTCAAAGGTCAAACGTCAGAGGTAAGGTCAAAGGTCAAAGGTCAAAGGTAAAGGGTCAAAGGTCAAAGGTCAAGGTCAAAGGTCAAATCTCAGAGGTCAGAGGTCAAGGTCAAAGGTTAGAGGTCAAGATCAAAGGACAGAGGTCAGAGGACAAGGTCAGAGGTCGAGGACAAAGGTCAGAGGTCAGAGATCAAGATCATAGGTCAGAGGACAAGGTCAAATGTCAGAGAACAGAGGTCAAGGTCAAAGGTCAGAGGTCAAGGTCAAAGGTCAGAGGACAAGGTCAAATGTCAGAGGTCAGAGGTCAAGGTCAAAGGTTAGAGGTCAAGGTCAAAGGTCAAACGTCAGAGGTAAGGTCAAAGGTCAAAGGTCAAAGGTAAAGGGTCAAGGGTCAAAGGTCAAAGGTAAAGGGTCAAGGGTCAAAGGTCAAAGGTCAGAGGTCAGAGGTGAGAGGTCAAGGTCAAAGGTCAAAGGTCAGAGGACAGAGGTGAGAGGTCAAGGTCAAAGGTCAAAGGTCAGATGTCAAGGTCAAAGGTCAAAGGTCAAGGTCAAAGGTAAGAGGTCAAAGGTCAAAGGTGAAAGGTGAAAGGTGAAAGGTGAAAGGTCAAATTCAGATGTCAGAGGTCAAGGTCAAAGGTTAGAGGTCAAGGTCATAGGTCAAAGGTCAGAGGTCAAGGTCAAGGTCAAGGTCGAGGTCAAGGTCAAAGGTCAGAGGTCAAAGGTCAGAGGACAGAGGTCAAAGGTCAGAGGTCAAGGTCAAGGTCAAAGGTCAGAGGTCAAAGGTCAGAGGTCAGAGGTCAAGGTCAAAGGTCAAAGGTCAAAGGTCAAAGGTCAAAGGTCAAAGGTCAAAGGTCAAAGGTCAAAGGTCAAAGGTCAAAGGTCAAAGTTCAAAGGTCAGAGGTCAAGGTCAAAGGTCAAAGGTCAGACGTCAGAGGTCAAGGTCAAAGGTCAGAGGTCAAAGGCCAGAGGTCAGAGGTCAAGGTCACGGTCAGAGGTCAAAGGTCAAAGGTCAAGGTCAAAGGTCAAATCTCAGAGGTCAGAGGTCAAGGTCAAAGGTTAGAGGTCAAGATCAAAGGACAGAGGTCAGAGGACAAGGTCAGATGTCAGAGGTAAAGGTCAAAGGTCAGAGGTCAAGGTCAAAGGTTAGAGGTCAAGGTCAAAGGTCAGAGGTCAAGGTCAAAGGTCAGAGGAGAAGGTCAGATGTCAGAGGTCAAGGTCAAAGGTTAGAGGTCAAGGTCATAGGTCAAAGGTCAGAGGTCAAGGTCAATGGTCAGAGGTCAAGGTCAAAGGCCAGAGGACAGAGGACAAGGTCAAGGTCAAGGTCAAGGTCAAGGTCAAGGTCAAAGGTCAGAGGTCAAAGGTCAGAGGACAGAGGTCAAAGGTCAGAGGGCAAGGTCAGAGGTCAAAGGTCAGAGGTCAAGGTCAAGGTCAAGGTCAAGGTCAAAGGTCAGAGGTCAAAGGTCAGATGTCAGAGGTCAAGGTCAAAGGTCAAGGTCAAAGGTCAGAGGTCGAGGATAAAGGTCAGAGGTCAAGGTCAAAGGTCAGAGGTCAAGGTCAAGGTCAAAGGTCAGAGGTCAAAGGTCAGAGGTCAAAGGTCAGATGTCAGAGGTCAGAGGTCAGAAGTCAGAGGACAGAGGTCAAGGTCACGGTCAGAGGTCAAAAGTCAAAGGTCAAGGTCAAAGGTCAAATCTCAGAGGTCAGAGGTCAAGGTCAAAGGTTAGAGGTCAAGGTCAAAGGTCAAGGTCAAAGGTCAAGGTCAGAGGTCAAAGGTCAGTGGTCAAGGTCAAGGTCAAAGGTCAGAGGTCAAGGTCAAGGTCAAGGTCAAAGGTCAGAGGTCAAAGGTCAGAGGTCAAAGGTCAGAGGTCAAGGTCAAAGGTCAAAGGTTAGAGGTCAAGGTCAAAGTTCAAAGGTCAAAGGTCAAGGTCAAAGGCCAGCGGTCAAGGTCAATGTCAAGGTCAAGGTCAAAGGTCAGAGGTCAAAGGTCAGAGGTCAAAGGTCAGAGGTCAAGGTCAAGGTCAAAGGTCAAAGGTCAAGGTCAAGATCAAAAGTCAGAGTTCAAAGGTAAAAGGTGAATGGTAAAAGATCAAATTCAGATGTCAGAGGTCAAGGTCAAATGTTAGAGGTCAAGGTCATAGGTCAAAGGTCAGAGGTCAAGGTCAAACGTCAGAGGTCAAAGTCAAGGTCAAAGATCAGAGATCAAGATCATAGGTCAGAGGACAAGGTCAAATGTCAGAGAACAGAGGTCAAGGTCAAAGGTCAGAGGTCAAGGTCAAAGGTCAGAGGACAAGGTCAAATGTCAGAGGTCAGAGGTCAAGGTCAAAGGTTAGAGGTCAAGGTCAAAGGTCAAACGTCAGAGGTAAGGTCAAAGGTCAAAGGTCAAAGGTAAAGGGTCAAGGGTCAAAGGTCAAAGGTAAAGGGTCAAGGGTCAAAGGTCAAAGGTCAGAGGTCAGAGGTGAGGGGTCAAGGTCAAAGGTCAAAGGTCAGAGGTCAGAGGTGAGAGGTCAAGGTCAAAGGTCAAAGGTCAGATGTCAAGGTCAAAGGTCAAAGGTCAAGGTCAAAGGTAAGAGGTCAAAGGTCAAAGGTGAAAGGTGAAAGGTGAAAGGTCAAATTCAGATGTCAGAGGTCAAGGTCAAAGGTTAGAGGTCAAGGTCATAGGTCAAAGGTCAGAGGTCAAGGTCAATGGTCAGAGGTCAAGGTCAAAGGCCAGAGGACAGAGGACAAGGTCAAGGTCAAGGTCAAGGTAAAGGTCAAAGGTGAAAGGGCAAAGGTCAAAGGTCAAAGGTCAAAGGTCAAAGGTCAAAGGTCAAAGGTGAAGGTGAAAGTTCAAAGGTCAGAGGTCAAGGTCAAAGGTCAAAGGTCAGAGGTCAGAGGTCAAGGTCAAAGGTCAGAGGTCAAAGGCCAGAGGTCAGAGGTCAAGGTCAATGGTCAGAGGTCAAGGTCAAAGGCCAGAGGACAGAGGACAAGGTCAAGGTCAAGGTCAAGGTCAAGGTCAAGGTAAAGGTCAAAGGTGAAAGGGCAAAGGTCAAAGGTCAAAGGTCAAAGGTCAAAGGTCAAAGGTCAAAGGTCAAGGTCAAGATCAAAAGTCAGAGTTCAAAGGTAAAAGGTGAATGGTAAAAGATCAAATTCAGATGTCAGAGGTCAAGGTCAAATGTTAGAGGTCAAGGTCATAGGTCAAAGGCCAGAGGTCAAGGTCAAACGTCAGAGGTCAAAGTCAAGGTCAAAGATCAGAGATCAAGATCATAGGTCAGAGGACAAGGTCAAATGTCAGAGAACAGAGGTCAAGGTCAAAGGTCAGAGGTCAAGGTCAAAGGTCAGAGGACAAGGTCAAATGTCAGAGGTCAGAGGTCAAGGTCAAAGGTTAGAGGTCAAGGTCAAAGGTCAAACGTCAGAGGTAAGGTCAAAGGTCAAAGGTCAAAGGTAAAGGGTCAAGGGTCAAAGGTCAAAGGTAAAGGGTCAAGGGTCAAAGGTCAAAGGTCAGAGGTCAGAGGTGAGTGGTCAAGGTCAAAGGTCAAAGGTCAGAGGTCAGAGGTGAGAGGTCAAGGTCAAAGGTCAAAGGTCAGATGTCAAGGTCAAAGGTCAAAGGTCAAGGTCAAAGGTAAGAGGTGAAAGGTCAAAGGTGAAAGGTGAAAGGTCAAATTCAGATGTCAGAGGTCAAGGTCAAAGGTTAGAGGTCAAGGTCATAGGTCAAAAGTCAGAGGTCAAGGTCAATGGTCAGAGGTCAAGGTCAAAGGCCAGAGGACAGAGGACAAGGTCAAGGTCAAGGTCAAGGTAAAAGTCAAAGGTCAAAGGTCAAATGTCAAAGGTCAAAGGTCAAAGGTCAAAGGTCAGAGGTCAGAGGTCAAAGGTCAGAGGTCAAGGTCAAGGTCAAGGTCAAGGTCAAGGTCAAAGGTCAGAGGTCAAAGGTCAGAGGACAGAGGTCAAAGGTCAGAGGTCAAGGTCAAAGGTCGAGGACAAAGGTCAGAGGTCAAGGTCAAAGGTCAGAGGTCAAGGTCAAGGTCAAAGGTCAGAGGTCAAAGGTCAGAGGTCAGAGGTCAAGGTCAAAGGTCAAAGGTTAGAGGTCAAGGTCAAAGGTCAAACGTCAGAGGTAAGGTCAAAGGTCAAAGGTCAAAGGTAAAGGGTCAAGGGTCAAAGGTCAAAGGTAAAGGGTCAAGGGTCAAAGGTCAAAGGTCAGAGGTCAGAGGTGAGAGGTCAAGGTCAAAGGTCAAAGGTCAGAGGTCAGAGGTGAGAGGTCAAGGTCAAAGGTCAAAGGTCAGATGTCAAGGTCAAAGGTCAAAGGTCAAGGTCAAAGGTAAGAGGTCAAAGGTCAAAGGTGAAAGGTGAAAGGTCAAATTCAGATGTCAGAGGTCAAGGTCAAAGGTTAGAGGTCAAGGTCATAGGTCAAAGGTCAGAGGTCAAGGTCAATGGTCAGAGGTCAAGGTCAAAGGCCAGAGGACAGAGGACAAGGTCAAGGTCAAGGTCAAGGTCAAGGTCAAGGTCAAGGTAAAAGTCAAAGGTCAAAGGTCAAAGGTCAAACGTCAAAGGTCAGAGGTCAGAGGTCAAAGGTCAGAGGTCAAGGTCAAGGTCAAGGTCAAGGTCGAGGTCAAGGTCAAAGGTCAGAGGTCAAAGGTCAGAGGACAGAGGTCAAAGGTCAGAGGTCAAGGTCAAAGGTCAGAGGTCGAGGACAAAGGTCAGAGGTCAAGGTCAAAGGTCAGAGGTCAAGGTCAAGGTCAAAGGTCAGAGGTCAAAGGTCAGAGGTCAGAGGTCAAGGTCAAAGGTCAAAGGTCAAAGGTCAAAGGTCAAAGGTCAAAGGTCAAAGGTCAAAGGTCAAAAGTCAAAGTTCAAAGGTCAGAGGTCAAGGTCAAAGGTCAAAGGTCAGACGTCAGAGGTCAAGGTCAAAGGTCAGAGGTCAAAGGCCAGAGGTCAGAGGTCAAGGTCACGGTCAGAGGTCAAAGGTCAAAGGTCAAGGTCAAAGGTCAAATTTCAGAGGTCAGAGGTCAAGGTCAAAGGTTAGAGGTCAAGATCAAAGGACAGAGGTCAGAGGACAAGGTCAGATGTCAGAGGTAAAGGTCAAAGGTCAGAGGTCAAGGTCAAAGGTTAGAGGTCAAGGTCAAAGGTCAGAGGTCAAGGTCAAAGGTCAGAGGAGAAGGTCAGATGTCAGAGGTCAAGGTCAAAGGTTAGAGGTCAAGGTCATAGGTCAAAGGTCAGAGGTCAAGGTCAATGGTCAGAGGTCAAGGTCAAAGGCCAGAGGACAGAGGACAAGGTCAACGTCAAAGGCCAGCGGTCAAGGTCAATGTCAAGGTCAAGGTCAAAGGTCAAATGTCAGAGGTCAGAGGTCAAGGTCAAAGGTTAGAGGTAAAGGTCAAAGGTCAAGGTCAGAGGTCAAAGGTCAGTGGTCAAGGTCAAGGTCAAGGTCAAGGTCAAAGGTCAGAGGTCAAAGGTCAGAGGTCAGAGGTCAAAGGTCAGAGGTCAAAGGTCAGAGGTCAGAGGTCAAGGTCAAAGGTCAAAGGTCAAAGGTCAACGGTCAAAGGTCAAAGGTCAAAGGTCAGAGGTCAAGGTCAAGGTCAAGGTCAAAGGTCAAATGTCAGAGGTCAGGGGTCAAAGTTCCGAGGTCAAGGTCAAAGGTCAGAGGTCAAGGTCAAAGGTCAAAGGTCAAAGGTCAAAGGTCAAAGGTCAAAGGTCAAAGGTCAAAGGTCAAAGGTCAAAGGTCAAAGGTCAAAGGTCAAAGGTCAAAGGTCAAAGGTCAAAGGTCAAAGGTCAGAAGTCAAAGGTCAGAGGTCAGAGGTCAGAGGTCAGAAGTCAGAGGTCAAGGTCACGGTCAGAGGTCAAAAGTCAAAGGTCAAGGTCAAAGGTCAAATCTCAGAGGTCAGAGGTCAAGGTCAAAGTTTAGAGGTCAAGGTCAAAGTTCAAAGGTCAGAGGTCAAGGTCAAAGGTCAAAGGTCAAAGGTCAGAGGTCAGAGGTCAAGGTCAAAGGTCAGAGGTCAAAGGCCAGAGGTCAGAGGTCAAGGTCACGGTCAGAGGTCAAACGTCAAAGGTCAAGGTCAAAGGTCAAATCTCAGAGGTCAGAGGTCAAGGTCAAAGGTTAGAGGTCAAGATCAAAGGACAGAGGTCAGAGGACAAGGTCAGATGTCAGAGGTAAAGGTCAAAGGTCAAAGGTCAGAGGTCAAGGTCAGAGGTTAGAGGTCAAGGTCAAAGGTCAGAGGTCAAGGTCAAGATCAAAAGTCAGAGTTCAAAGGTAAAAGGTGAATGGTAAAAGATCAAATTCAGATGTCAGAGGTCAAGGTCAAATGTTAGAGGTCAAGGTCATAGGTCAAAGGTCAGAGGTCAAGGTCAAACGTCAGAGGTCAAAGTCAAGGTCAAAGATCAGAGATCAAGATCATAGGTCAGAGGACAAGGTCAAATGTCAGAGAACAGAGGTCAAGGTCAAAGGTCAGAGGTCAAGGTCAAAGGTCAGAGGACAAGGTCAAATGTCAGAGGTCAGAGGTCAAGGTCAAAGGTTAGAGGTCAAGGTCAAAGGTCAAACGTCAGAGGTAAGGTCAAAGGTCAAAGGTCAAAGGTAAAGGGTCAAGGGTCAAAGGTCAAAGGTAAAGGGTCAAGGGTCAAAGGTCAAAGGTCAAAGGTCAAAGGTCAAAGGTGAAGGTGAAAGTTCAAAGGTCAGAGGTCAAGGTCAAAAGTCAAAGGTCAGAGGTCAGAGGTCAAGGTCAAAGGTTAGAGGTCAAGATCAAAGGACAGAGGTCAGAGGACAAGGTCAGATGTCAGAGGTAAAGGTCAAAGGTCAGAGGTCAAGGTCAAAGGTTAGAGGTCAAGGTCAAATGTCAGAGGTCAGAGGTCAAGGTCAATGGTCAGAGGTCAAGGTCAAAGGCCAGAGGACAGAGGACAAGGTCAAGGTCAAGGTCAAGGTCAAGGTAAAGGTCAAAGGTCAAAGGTCAAAGGTCAAAGGTCAAAGGTCAAAGGTGAAGGTGAAAGTTCAAAGGTCAGAGGTCAGAGGTCAAGGTCAAAGGTCAGAGGTCAGAGGTCAAGGTCAAAGGTCAGAGGTCAAAGGCCAGAGGTCAGAGGTCAAGGTCACGGTCAGAGGTCAAACGTCAAAGGTCAAGGTCAAAGGTCAAATCTCAGAGGTCAGAGGTCAAGGTCAAAGGTTAGAGGTCAATGTCAAAGGTCAAAGGTCAGAGATCAAGGTCAAACGTCAGAAGTCAAGGTCAAGGTCAGAGGTCAAGGTCAAGGTCAAGGTCAAAGGTCAAAGGTCAGAGGTCAGAGGTCAAAGGTCCAAGGTCAAGGTCAAAGGTTAGAGGTCAAGGTCAAATGTCAGAGGTCAGAGGTCAAGGTCAAAGGTCAGAGGTCAAGGTCAAGGTCAAACGTCAGAGGTCAAAGGTCAGAGGTCAAGGTCAAAGGTCAAAGGTCAGAGGTCAGAGGTCAAGGTCAAAGGTCAGAGGTCAAAGGCCAGAGGTCAGAGGTCAAGGTCACGGTCAGAGGTCAAACGTCAAAGGTCAAGGTCAAAGGTCAAATCTCAGAGATCAGAGGTCAAGGTCAAAGGTCAGAGGTCAAAGGCCAGAGGTCAGAGGTCAAGGTCACGGTCAGAGGTCAAACGTCAAAGGTCAAGGTCAAAGGTCAAATCTCAGAGATCAGAGGTCAAGGTCAAAGGTTAGAGGTCAAGATCAAAGGACAGAGGTCAGAGGACAAGGTCAGATGTCAGAGGTAAAGGTCAAAGGTCAGAGGTCAAGGTCAAAGGTTAGAGGTCAAGGTCAAAGGTCAGAGGTCAGAGGTCAAGGTCAATGGTCAGAGGTCAAGGTCAAAGGCCAGAGGACAGAGGACAAGGTCAAGGTCAAGGTCAAGGTCAAGGTCAAGGTCAAGGTCAAGGTAAAGGTCAAAGGTCAAAGGTCAAAGGTCAAAGGTCAAAGGTGAAGGTGAAAGTTCAAAGGTCAGAGGTCAAGGTCAAAGGTCAAAGGTCAGAGGTCAGAGGTCAAGGTCAAAGGTCAGAGGTCAAAGGCCAGAGGTCAGAGGTCAAGGTCACGGTCAGAGGTCAAACGTCAAAGGTCAAGGTCAAAGGTCAAATCTCAGAGGTCAGAGGTCAAGGTCAAAGGTTAGAGGTCAATGTCAAAGGTCAAAGGTCAGAGATCAAGGTCAAACGTCAGAAGTCAAGGTCAAGGTCAGAGGACAGAGGTCAAGGTCAAGGTCAAAGGTCAAAGGTCAGAGGTCAGAGGTCAAAGGTCCAAGGTCAAGGTCAAACGACAGAGGTCAGAGGTCAAGGTCAAGGTAAAAGATCAGAGGTCGAGGACACAGATCAGAGGTCAAGGTCAAAGGTCAGAGGTCAAGGTCAAGGTCAAACGTCAGAGGTCAAAGGTCAGAGGTCAAGGTCAAAGGTCAAAGGTTAAAGGTGAAGGTGAAAGTTCAAAGGTCAGAGGTCAAGGTCAAAGGTCAAAGGTCAGAGGTCAATGTCAAGGTCAAGGTCAAAGGTCAAATGTCAGAGGTCAGGGGTCAAAGTTCCGAGGTCAAGGTCAAAGGTCAGAGGTCAAGGTCAAAGGTCAAAGGTCAAAGGTCAAAGGTCAAAGGTCAAAGGTCAAAGGTCAAAGGTCAAAGGTCAAAGGTCAAAGGTCAAAGGTCAAAGGTCAGAAGTCAAAGGTCAGAGGTCAGAGGTCAGAGGTCAGAAGTCAGAGGTCAAGGTCACGGTCAGAGGTCAAAAGTCAAAGGTCAAGGTCAAAGGTCAAATCTCAGAGGTCAGAGGTCAAGGTCAAAGTTTAGAGGTCAAGGTCAAAGGTCAAAGGTCAGAGGTCAAGGTCAAAGGTCAGAGGTCGAGGACAAAGGTCAGAGGTCAAGGTCAAAGGTCAGAGGTCAAGGTCAAAGGTCAAAGGTTAAAGGTGAAGGTGAAAGTTCAAAGGTCAGAGGTCAAGGTCAAAGGTCAAAGGTCAGAGGTCAGAGGTCAAGGTCAAAGGTCAGAGGTCAAAGGCCAGAGGTCAGAGGTCAAGGTCACGGTCAGAGGTCAAACGTCAAAGGTCAAGGTCAAAGGTCAAATCTCAGAGGTCAGAGGTCAAGCTCAAAGGTTAGAGGTCAAGATCAAAGGACAGAGGTCAGAGGTCAAGGTCAGAGGTTAGAGGTCAAGGTCAAAGGTCAGAGGTCAAGGTCAAGATCAAAAGTCAGAGTTCAAAGGTAAAAGGTGAATGGTAAAAGATCAAATTCAGATGTCAGAGGACAAGGTCAAATGTTAGAGGTCAAGGTCATAGGTCAAAGGTCAGAGGTCAAGGTCAAACGTCAGAGGTCAAAGTCAAGGTCAAAGATCAGAGATCAAGATCATAGGTCAGAGGACAAGGTCAAATGTCAGAGAACAGTTGTCAAGGTCAAAGGTCAGAGGTCAAGGTCAAAGGTCAGAGGACAAGGTCAAATGTCAGAGGTCAGAGGTCAAGGTCAAAGGTTAGAGGTCAAGGTCAAAGGTCAAACGTCAGAGGTAAGGTCAAAGGTCAAAGGTCAAAGGTAAAGGGTCAAGGGTCAAAGGTCAAAGGTAAAGGGTCAAGGGTCAAAGGTCAAAGGTCAGAGGTCAGAGGTGAGGGGTCAAGGTCAAAGGTCAAAGGTCAGAGATCAGAGGTGAGAGGTCAAGGTCAAAGGTCAAAGGTCAGATGTCAAGGTCAAAGGTCAAAGGTCAAGGTCAAAGGTAAGAGGTCAAAGGTCAAAGGTCAAAGGTGAAAGGTGAAAGGTCAAATTCAGATGTCAGAGGTCAAGGTCAAAGGTTAGAGGTCAAGGTCATAGGTCAAAGGTCAGAGGTCAAGGTCAATGGTCAGAGGTCAAGGTCAAAGGCCAGAGGACAGAGGACAAGGTCAAGGTCAAGGTCAAGGTCAAGGTCAAGGTCAAGGTCAAGGTCAAGGTCAAAGGTCAAAGGGCAAAGGTCAAAGGTCAAAGGTCAAAGGTCAAAGGTCAAAGGTCAAAGGTGAAGGTGAAAGTTCAAAGGTCAGAGGTCAAGGTCAAAGGTCAAAGGTCAGAGGTTAGAGGTCAAGGTCAAAGGTCAGAGGTGAAGGTCAAAGGTCAAAGGTAAAGGTCAAGATCAAAAGTCAGAGTTCAAAGGTAAAAGGTGAATGGTAAAAGATCAAATTCAGATGTCAGAGGTCAAGGTCAAATGTTAGAGGTCAAGGTCATTGGTCAAAGGTCAGAGGTCAAGGTCAAACGTCAGAGGTCAAAGTCAAGGTCAAAGATCAGAGATCAAGATCATAGGTCAGAGGACAAGGTCAAATGTCAGAGAACAGAGGTCAAGGTCAAAGGTCAGAGGTCAAGGTCAAAGGTCAGAGGACAAGGTCAAATGTCAGAGGTCAGAGGTCAAGGTCAAAGGTTAGAGGTCAAGGTCAAAGGTCAAAGGTCAAAGGTAAAGGGTCAAGGGTCAAAGGTCAAAGGTAAAGGGTCAAGGGTCAAAGGTCAAAGGTCAGAGGTCAGAGGTGAGAGGTCAAGGTCAGAGGTCAGAGGTGAGAGGTCAAGGTCAAAGGTCAAAGGTCAGATGTCAAGGTCAATGGTCAAAGGTCAAGGTCAAAGGTAAGAGGTCAAAGGTCAAAGGTGAAAGGTGAAAGGTGAATGGTCAAATTCAGATGTCAGAGGTCAAGGTCAAAGGTTAGAGGTCAAGGTCATAGGTCAAAGGTCAGAGGTCAGGGTCAATGGTCAGAGGTCAAGGTCAAAGGCCAGAGGACAGAGGACAAGGTCAAGGTCAAGGTCAAGGTCAAGGTAAAAGTCAAAGGTCAAAGGTCAAAGGTCAAAGGTCAAGGTCAAAGGTCAGAGGTCAAGGTCAAGGTCAAAGGTCAGAGGTCAGAGGTCAAGGTCAAAGGTCAAAGGTCAAAGGTCAAAGGTCAAAGGTCAAAGGTCAAAGGTCAAAGGTCAAAGGTCAAAGGTCAAAGTTCAAAGGTCAGAGGTCAAGGTCAAATGTCAAAGGTCAGACGTCAGAGGTCAAGGTCAAAGGTGAGAGGTCAAAGGCCAGAGGTCAGAGGTCAAGGTCACGGTCAGAGGTCAAAGGTCAAAGGTCAAGGTCAAAGGTCAAATCTCAGAGGTCAGAGGTCAAGGTCAAAGGTTAGAGGTCAAGATCAAAGGACAGAGGTCAGAGGACAAGGTCAGATGTCAGAGGTAAAGGTCAAAGGTCAAAGGTCAGAGGTCAAGGTCAAAGGTTAGAGGTCAAGGTCAAAGGTCAGAGGTCGAGGACAAAGGTCAGAGGTCAAGGTCAAAGGTCAGAGTTCAAGGTCAAGGTCAAAGGTCAGAGTTCAAGGTCAAGGTCAAAGGTCAGAGGTCAAAGGTCAGAGGTCAAGGTCAAAGGTCAAAGGTTAAAGGTGAAGGTGAAAGTTCAAAGGTCAGAGGTCAAGGTCAAAGGTCAAAGGTCAGAGGTCAGAGGTCAAGGTCAAAGGTCAGAGGTCAAAGGCCAGAGGTCAGAGGTCAAGGTCACGGTCAGAGGTCAAACGTCAAAGGTCAAGGTCAAAGGTCAAATCTCAGAGGTCAGAGGTCAAGGTCAAAGGTTAGAGGTCAAGATCAAAGGACAGAGGTCAGAGGACAAGGTCAGATGTCAGAGGTAAAGGTCAAAGGTCAGAGGTCAAGGTCAAAGGTTAGAGGTCAAGGTCAAAGGTCAGAGGTCAGAGGTCAAGGTCAATGGTCAGAGGTCAAGGTCAAAGCCCAGAGGACTGAGGACAAGGTCAAGGTCAAGGTCAAGGTCAAGGTCAAGGTCAAGGTCAAGGTAAAGGTCAAAGGTCAAAGGTCAAAGGTCAAAGGTCAAAGGTCAAAGGTCAAAGGTCAAAGGTGAAGGTGAAAGTTCAAAGGTCAGAGGTCAAGGTCAAAGGTCAAAGGTCAGAGGTCAGAGGTCAAGTTCAAAGGTCAGAGGTCAAAGGCCAGAGGTCAGAGGTCAAGGTCACGGTCAGAGGTCAAACGTCAAAGGTCAAGGTCAAAGGTCAAATCTCAGAGGTCAGAGGTCAAGGTCAAAGGTTAGAGGTCAAGATCAAAGGACAGAGGTCAGAGGACAAGGTCAGATGTCAGAGGTAAAGGTCAAAGGTCAGAGGTCAGAGGTCAAGGTCAGAGGTTAGAGGTCAAGGTCAAAGGTCAGAGGTCAAGGTCAAAGGTCAAAGGTCAAGGTCAAGATCAAAAGTCAGAGTTCAAAGGTAAAAGGTGAATGGTAAAAGATCAAATTCAGATGTCAGAGGTCAAGGTCAAATGTTAGAGGTCAAGGTCATAGGTCAAAGGTCAGAGGTCAAGGTCAAACGTCAGAGGTCAAAGTCAAGGTCAAAGATCAGAGATCAAGATCATAGGTCAGAGGATAAGGTCAAATGTCAGAGAACAGAGGTCAAGGTCAAAGGTCAGAGGTCAAGGTCAAAGGTCAGAGGACAAGGTCAAATGTCAGAGGTCAGAGGTCAAGGTCAAAGGTTAGAGGTCAAGGTCAAAGGTCAAACGTCAGAGGTGAGAGGTCAAGGTCAAAGGTCAAAGGTCAGATGTCAAGGTCAAAGGTCAAAGGTCAAGGTCAAAGGTCAGAGGTCAAGGTCAAACGTCAGAGGTCAAAGTCAAGGTCAAAGATCAGAGATCAAGATCATAGGTCAGAGGACAAGGTCAAATGTCAGAGAACAGAGGTCAAGGTCAAAGGTCAGAGGTCAAGGTCAAAGGTCAGAGGACAAGGTCAGATGTCAGAGGTCAAGGTCAAAGGTTAGAGGTCAAGGTCATAGGTCAAAGGTCAGAGGTCAAGGTCAATGGTCAGAGGTCAAGGTCAAAGGCCAGAGGACAGAGGACAAGGTCAAGGTCAAGGTCAAGGTCAAGGTCAAGGTCAAAGGTCAGAGGTCAAAGGTCAGAGGACAGAGGTCAAAGGTCAGAGGTCAAGGTCAAAGGTCAGAGGTCGAGGACAAAGGTCAGAGGTCAAGGTCAAAGGTCAGAGGTCAAGGTCAAGGTCAAAGGTCAGAGGTCAAAGGTCAGAGGTCAGAGGTCAAGGTCAAAGGTCAAAGGTCAAAGGTCAAAGGTCAAAGGTCAAAGGTCAAAGGTCAAAGGTCAAAGGTCAAAGGTCAAAGTTCAAAGGTCAGAGGTCAAAGGTCAGACGTCAGAGGTCAAGGTCAAAGGTCAGAGGTCAAAGGCCAGAGGTCAGAGGTCAAGGTCACGGTCAGAGGTCAAAGGTCAAAGGTCAAGGTCAAAGGTCAAATCTCAGAGGTCAGAGGTCAAGGTCAAAGGTTAGAGGTCAAGATCAAAGGACAGAGGTCAGAGGACAAGGTCAGATGTCAGAGGTAAAGGTCAAAGGTCAAAGGTCAGAGGTCAAGGTCAAAGGTTAGAGGTCAAGGTCAAAGGTCAGAGGTCGAGGACAAAGGTCAGAGGTCAAGGTCAAAGGTCAGAGTTCAAGGTCAAGGTCAAAGGTCAGAGGTCAAAGTCAGAGGTCAAGGACAAAGGTCAAAGGTTAAAGGTGAAGGTGAAAGTTCAAAGGTCAGAGGTCAAGGTCAAAGGTCAAAGGTCAGAGGTCAGAGGTCAGAGGTCAAGGTCAAAGGTCAGAGGTCAAAGGCCAGAGGTCAGAGGTCAAGGTCACGGTCAGAGGTCAAACGTCAAAGGTCAAGGTCAAAGGTCAAATCTCAGAGGTCAGAGGTCAAGGTCAAAGGTTAGAGGTCAAGATCAAAGGACAGAGGTCAGAGGACAAGGTCAGATGTCAGAGGTAAAGGTCAAAGGTCAGAGGTCAAGGTCAAAGGTTAGAGGTCCAGGTCAAAGGTCAGAGGTCAGAGGTCAAGGTCAATGGTCAGAGGTCAAGGTCAAAGGCCAGAGGACAGAGGACAAGGTCAAGGTCAAGGTCAAGGTCAAGGTCAAGGTAAAGGTCAAAGGTCAAAGGTCAAAGGTCAAAGGTCAAAGGTCAAAGGTCAAAGATCAAAGGTCAAGGTGAAAGTTCAAAGGTCAGAGGTCAAGGTCAAAGGTCAAAGGTCAGAGGTCAGAGGTCAAGGTCAAAGGTCAGAGGTCAAAGGCCAGAGGTCAGAGGTCAAGGTCACGGTCAGAGGTCAAACGTCAAAGGTCAAGGTCAAAGGTCAAATCTCAGAGGTCAGAGGTCAAGGTCAAAGGTTAGAGGTCAAGATCAAAGGACAGAGGTCAGAGGACAAGGTCAGATGTCAGAGGTAAAGGTCAAAGGTCAAAGGTCAGAGGTCAAGGTCAGAGGATAGAGGTCAAGGTCAAAGGTCAGAGGTCAAGGTCAAAGGTCAAAGGTCAAGGTCAAGATCAAAAGTCAGAGTTCAAAGGTAAAAGGTGAATGGTAAAAGATCAAATTCAGATGTCAGAGGTCGAGGACAAAGGTGAGAGGTCAAGGTCAAAGGTCAGAGGTCAAGGTCAAGGTGAAAGGTCAGAGGTCAAAGGTCAGAGGTCAGACGTCAAGGTCAAAGGTCAAAGGTCAAAGGTCAAAGGTCAAAGGTCAAAGGTCAAAGGTCAAAGGTCAAAGGTCAAAGGTCAAAGGTCAAAGGTCAAAGGTCAAAGGTCAAAGGTCAAAGGTCAAAGGTCAAAGGTCAAAGGTCAAAGGTCAAAGTTCAAAGGTCAGAGGTCAAGGTCAAAGGTCAAAGGTCAGAGGTCAGAGGTCAAGGTCAAAGGTCAGAGGTCAAAGGCCAGAGGTCAGAGGTCAAGGTCACGGTCAGAGGTCAAATGTCAAAGGTCAAGGTCAAAGGTCAAATCTCAGAGGTCAGAGGTCAAGGTCAAAGGTTAGAGGTCAAGATCAAAGGACAGAGGTCAGAGGACAAGGTCAGATGTCAGAGGTAAAGGTCAAAGGTCAAAGGTCAGAGGTCAAGGTCAAAGGTTAGAGGTCAAGGTCAAAGGTCAGAGGTCGAGGACAAAGGTCAGAGGTCAAGGTCAAAGGTCAGAGTTCAAGGTCAAGGTCAAAGGTCAGAGGTCAAAGGTCAGAGGTCAAGGTCAAAGGTCAAAGGTTAAAGGTGAAGGTGAAAGTTCAAAGGTCAGAGGTCAAGGTCAAAGGTCAAAG
This sequence comes from Lasioglossum villosulum, assembly GCA_963971365.1. Lineage (NCBI taxonomy): Eukaryota > Metazoa > Arthropoda > Insecta > Hymenoptera > Halictidae > Lasioglossum > Lasioglossum villosulum. The sequence continues at coordinate 22,956,545 of OZ020498.1, read as the reverse complement.
GTCAGAGGTCAGAGGTCAAGGTCAAAGGTCAGAGGTCAAAGGCCAGAGGTCAGAGGTCAAGGTCACGGTCAGAGGTCAAACGTCAAAGGTTAAGGTCAAAGGTCAAATCTCAGAGGTCAGAGGTCAAGGTCAAAGGTTAGAGGTCAAGATCAAAGGACAGAGGTCAGAGGACAAGGTCAGATGTCAGAGGTAAAGGTCAAAGGTCAGAGGTCAAGGTCAAAGGTTAGAGGTCAAGGTCAAAGGTCAGAGGTCAGAGGTCAAGGTCAATGGTCAGAGGTCAAGGTCAAAGGCCAGAGGACAGAGGACAAGGTCAAGGTCAAGGTCAAGGTCAAGGTCAAGGTAAAGGTCAAAGGTCAAAGGTCAAGGTCAAGATCAAAAGTCAGAGTTCAAAGGTAAAAGGTGAATGGTAAAAGATCAAATTCAGATGTCAGAGGTCAAGGTCAAATGTTAGAGGTCAAGGTCATAGGTCAAAGGTCAGAGGTCAAGGTCAAACGTCAGAGGTCAAAGTCAAGGTCAAAGATCAGAGATCAAGATCATAGGTCAGAGGACAAGGTCAAATGTCAGATAACAGAGGTCAAGGTCAAAGGTCAGAGGTCAAGGTTAAAGGTCAGAGGACAAGGTCAAATGTCAGAGGTCAGAGGTCAAGGTCAAAGGTCAGAGGTCAAGGTCAAAGGTCAAACGTCAGAGGTAAGGTCAAAGGTCAAAGGTCAAAGGTAAAGGGTCAAGGGTCAAAGGTCAAAGGTAAAGGGTCAAGGGTCAAGGGTCAAAGGTCAAAGGTCAAAGGTCAGAGGTCAAAGGTCAGAGGACAGAGGTCAAAGGTCAGAGGTCAAGGTCAAAGGTCAGAGGTCGAGGACAAAGGTCAGAGGTCAAGGTCAAAGGTCAGGGGTCAAGGTCAAGGTCAAAGGTCAGAGGTCAAAGGTCAGAGGTCAGAGGTCAAGGTCAAAGGTCAAAGGTCAAAGGCCAAAGGTCAAAGGTCAAAGGTCAAAGGTCAAAGGTCAAAGGTCAAAGGTCAAAGGTCAAAGGTCAAAGGTCAGAGGTCAGAGGTCAAAGGTCAGAGGTCAAGGTCAAGGTCAAGGTCAAGGTCAAGGTCAAAGGTCAGAGGTCAAAGGTCAGAGGACAGAGGTCAAAGGTCAGAGGTCAAGGTCAAAGGTCAGAGGTCGAGGACAAAGGTCAGAGGTCAAGGTCAAAGGTCAGGGGTCAAGGTCAAGGTCAAAGGTCAAAGGTCAGAGGTCAAAGGTCAGAGGTCAGAGGTCAGAGGTCAAGGTCAAAGGTCAAAGGTCAAAGGTCAAAGGTCAAAGGTCAAAGGTCAAAGGTCAAAGGTCAAAGGTCAAAGGTCAAAGGTCAAAGGTCAAAGGTCAAAGTTCAAAGGTCAGAGGTCAAAGGTCAAAGGTCAAAGGTCAAAGGTCAAAGGTCAAAGGTCAAAGGTCAAAGGTCAAAGGTCAAAGTTCAAAGGTCAGAGGTCAAGGTCAAAGGTCAAAGGTCAGAGGTCAGAGGTCAAGGTCAAAGGTCAGAGGTCAAAGGCCAGAGGTCAGAGGTCAAGGTCACGGTCAGAGGTCAAAGGTCAAAGGTCACGGTCAAAGGTCAAATCTCAGAGGTCAGAGGTCAAGGTCAAAGGTTAGAGGTCAAGATCAAAGGACAGAGGTCAGAGGACAAGGTCAGATGTCAGAGGTAAAGGTCAAAGGTCAAAGGTCAGAGGTCAAGGTCAAAGGTTAGAGGTCAAGGTCAAAGGTCAGAGGTCGAGGACAAAGGTCAGAGGTCAGAGGTCAAGGTCAAAGGTCAAAGGTCAAAGGTCAAAGGTCAAAGGTCAAAGGTCAAAGGTCAAAGGTCAAAGGCCAGAGGACAGAGGACAAGGTCAAGGTCAAGGTCAAGGTCAAGGTAAAAGTCAAAGGTCAAAGGTGAAAGGTCAAAGGTCAAAGGTCAAAGGTCAAAGGTCAAAGGTCAAAGGTCAAAGGTCAAAGGTCAAAGGTCAGAGGTCAGAGGTCAAGGTCAGAGGTCAAGGTCAAGGGCAAGGGCAAGGTCAAGGTCAAGGTCAAAGGTCAGAGGTCAAAGGTCAGAGGACAGAGGTCAAAGGTCAGAGGTCAAGGTCAAAGGTCAGAGGTCGAGGACAAAGGTCAGAGGTCAAGGTCAAAGGTCAGGGGTCAAGGTCAAGGTCAAAGTTCAGAGGTCAAAGGTCAGATGTCAGAGGTCAGAGGTCAAGGTCAAAGGTCAAAGGTCAAAGGTCAAAGGTCAAAGGTCAAAGGTCAAAGGTCAAAGGTCAAAGGTCAAAGTTCAAAGGTCAGAGGTCAAGGTCAAAGGTCAAAGGTCAGAGGTCAGAGGTCAAGGTCAAAGGTCAGAGGTCAAAGGCCAGAGGTCAGAGGTCACGATCACGGTCAGAGGTCAAAGGTCAAAGGTCACGGTCAAAGGTCAAATCTCAGAGGTCAGAGGTCAAGGTCAAAGGTTAGAGGTCAAGATCAAAGGACAGAGGTCAGAGGACAAGGTCAGATGTCAGAGGTAAAGGTCAAAGGTCAAAGGTCAGAGGTCAAGGTCAAAGGTTAGAGGTCAAGGTCAAAGGTCAGAGGTCGAGGACAAAGGTCAGAGGTCAAGGTCAAAGGTCAGAGTTCAAGGTCAAGGTCAAAGGTCAGAGGTCAAAGGTCAAAGGTTAAAGGTGAAGGTGAAAGTTCAAAGGTCAGAGGTCAAGGTCAAAGGTCAAAGGTCAGAGGTCAGAGGTCAGAGGTCAAGGTCAAAGGTCAGCGGTCAAGGTCAAAGGTCAGAGGACAAGGTCAAATGTCAGAGGTCAGAGGTCAAGGTCAAAGGTTAGAGGTCAAGGTCAAAGGTCAAACGTCAGAGGTAAGGTCAAAGGTCAAAGGTCAAAGGTAAAGGGTCAAGGGTCAAAGGTCAAAGGTAAAGGGTCAAGGGTCAAAGGTCAAAGGTCAGAGGTCAGAGGTGAGGGGTCAAGGTCAAAGGTCAAAGGTCAGAGATCAGAGGTGAGAGGTCAAGGTCAAAGGTCAAAGGTCAGATGTCAAGGTCAAAGGTCAAAGGTCAAGGTCAAAGGTAAGAGGTCAAAGGTCAAAGGTCAAAGGTGAAAGGTGAAAGGTCAAATTCAGATGTCAGAGGACAAGGTCAAATGTTAGAGGTCAAGGTCATAGGTCAAAGGTCAGAGGTCAAGGTCAAACGTCAGAGGTCAAAGTCAAGGTCAAAGATCAGAGATCAAGATCATAGGTCAGAGGACAAGGTCAAATGTCAGAGAACAGAGGTCAAGGTCAAAGGTCAGAGGTCAAGGTCAAAGGTCAGAGGACAAGGTCAAATGTCAGAGGTCAGAGGTCAAGGTCAAAGGTTAGAGGTCAAGGTCAAAGGTCAAACGTCAGAGGTAAGGTCAAAGGTCAAAGGTCAAAGGTAAAGGGTCAAGGGTCAAAGGTCAAAGGTAAAGGGTCAAGGGTCAAAGGTCAAAGGTCAGAGGTCAGAGGTGAGGGGTCAAGGTCAAAGGTCAAAGGTCAGAGATCAGAGGTGAGAGGTCAAGGTCAAAGGTCAAAGGTCAGATGTCAAGGTCAAAGGTCAAAGGTCAAGGTCAAAGGTAAGAGGTCAAAGGTCAAAGGTCAAAGGTGAAAGGTGAAAGGTCAAATTCAGATGTCAGAGGTCAAGGTCAAAGGTTAGAGGTCAAGGTCATAGGTCAAAGGTCAGAGGTCAAGGTCAATGGTCAGAGGTCAAGGTCAAAGGCCAGAGGACACAGGACAAGGTCAAGGTCAAGGTCAAGGTCAAGGTCAAGGTCAAGGTCAAGGTCAAGGTCAAGGTCAAGGTCAAGGTCAAGGTCAAAGGTCAAAGGGCAAAGGTCAAAGGTCAAAGGTCAAAGGTCAAAGGTCAAAGGTCAAAGGTGAAGGTGAAAGTTCAAAGGTCAGAGGTCAAGGTCAAAGGTCAAAGGTCAGAGGTTAGAGGTCAAGGTCAAAGGTCAGAGGTGAAGGTCAAAGGTCAAAGGTAAAGGTCAAGATCAAAAGTCAGAGTTCAAAGGTAAAAGGTGAATGGTAAAAGATCAAATTCAGATGTCAGAGGTCAAGGTCAAATGTTAGAGGTCAAGGTCATTGGTCAAAGGTCAGAGGTCAAGGTCAAACGTCAGAGGTCAAAGTCAAGGTCAAAGATCAGAGATCAAGATCATAGGTCAGAGGACAAGGTCAAATGTCAGAGAACAGAGGTCAAGGTCAAAGGTCAGAGGTCAAGGTCAAAGGTCAGAGGACAAGGTCAAATGTCAGAGGTCAGAGGTCAAGGTCAAAGGTTAGAGGTCAAGGTCAAAGGTCAAACGTCAGAGGTAAGGTCAAAGGTCAAAGGTCAAAGGTAAAGGGTCAAGGGTCAAAGGTCAAAGGTAAAGGGTCAAGGGTCAAAGGTCAAAGGTCAGAGATCAGAGGTGAGAGGTCAAGGTCAGAGGTCAGAGGTGAGAGGTCAAGGTCAAAGGTCAAAGGTCAGATGTCAAGGTCAATGGTCAAAGGTCAAGGTCAAAGGTAAGAGGTCAAAGGTCAAAGGTGAAAGGTGAAAGGTGAAAGGTCAAATTCAGATGTCAGAGGTCAAGGTCAAAGGTTAGAGGTCAAGGTCATAGGTCAAAGGTCAGAGGTCAAGGTCAATGGTCAGAGGTCAAGGTCAAAGGCCAGAGGACAGAGGACAAGGTCAAGGTCAAGGTCAAGGTCAAGGTAAAAGTCAAAGGTCAAAGGTCAAAGGTCAAAGGTCAAAGGTCAAGGTCAAAGGTCAGAGGTCAAGGTCAAGGTCAAAGGTCAGAGGTCAGAGGTCAAGGTCAAAGGTCAAAGGTCAAAGGTCAAAGGTCAAAGGTCAAAGGTCAAAGGTCAAAGGTCAAAGGTCAAAGGTCAAAGTTCAAAGGTCAGAGGTCAAGGTCAAAGGTCAAAGGTCAGACGTCAGAGGTCAAGGTCAAAGGTGAGAGGTCAAAGGCCAGAGGTCAGAGGTCAAGGTCACGGTCAGAGGTCAAAGGTCAAAGGTCAAGGTCAAAGGTCAAATCTCAGAGGTCAGAGGTCAAGGTCAAAGGTTAGAGGTCAAGATCAAAGGACAGAGGTCAGAGGACAAGGTCAGATGTCAGAGGTAAAGGTCAAAGGTCAAAGGTCAGAGGTCAAGGTCAAAGGTTAGAGGTCAAGGTCAAAGGTCAGAGGTCGAGGACAAAGGTCAGAGGTCAAGGTCAAAGGTCAGAGTTCAAGGTCAAGGTCAAAGGTCAGAGGTCAAAGGTCAGAGGTCAAGGTCAAAGGTCAAAGGTTAAAGGTGAAGGTGAAAGTTCAAAGGTCAGAGGTCAAGGTCAAAGGTCAAAGGTCAGAGGTCAGAGGTCAAGGTCAAAGGTCAGAGGTCAAAGGCCAGAGGTCAGAGGTCAAGGTCAAGGTCAAGGTCAAGGTCAAGGTAAAGGTCAAAGGTCAAAGGTCAAAGGTCAAAGGTCAAAGGTCAAAGGTCAAAGGTCAAAGGTGAAGGTGAAAGTTCAAAGGTCAGAGGTCAAGGTCAAAGATCAAAGGTCAGAGGTCAGAGGTCAAGGTCAAAGGTCAGAGGTCAAAGGCCAGAGGTCAGAGGTCAAGGTCACGGTCAGAGGTCAAACGTCAAAGGTCAAGGTCAAAGGTCAAATCTCAGAGGTCAGAGGTCAAGGTCAAAGGTTAGAGGTCAAGATCAAAGGACAGAGGTCAGAGGACAAGGTCAGATGTCAGAGGTAAAGGTCAAAGGTCAGAGGTCAGAGGTCAAGGTCAGAGGTTAGAGGTCAAGGTCAAAGGTCAGAGGTCAAGGTCAAAGGTCAAAGGTCAAGGTCAAGATCAAAAGTCAGAGTTCAAAGGTAAAAGGTGAATGGTAAAAGATCAAATTCAGATGTCAGAGGTCAAGGTCAAATGTTAGAGGTCAAGGTCATAGGTCAAAGGTCAGAGGTCAAGGTCAAACGTCAGAGGTCAAAGTCAAGGTCAAAGATCAGAGATCAAGATCATAGGTCAGAGGATAAGGTCAAATGTCAGAGAACAGAGGTCAAGGTCAAAGGTCAGAGGTCAAGGTCAAAGGTCAGAGGACAAGGTCAAATGTCAGAGGTCAGAGGTCAAGGTCAAAGGTTAGAGGTCAAGGTCAAAGGTCAAACGTCAGAGGTGAGAGGTCAAGGTCAAAGGTCAAAGGTCAAAGGTCAGATGTCAAGGTCAAAGGTCAAAGGTCAGAGGTCAAGGTCAAAGGTTAGAGGTCAAGGTCAAAGGTCAGAGGTCGAGGACAAAGGTCAGAGGTCAAGGTCAAAGGTCAGAGTTCAAGGTCAAGGTCAAAGGTCAGAGGTCAAAGGTCAGAGGTCAAGGTCAAAGGTCAAAGGTTAAAGGTGAAGGTGAAAGTTCAAAGGTCAGAGGTCAAGGTCAAAGGTCAAAGGTCAGAGGTCAGAGGTCAAGGTCAAAGGTCAGAGGTCAAAGGCCAGAGGTCAGAGGTCAAACGTCAAAGGTCAAGGTCAAAGGTCAAATCTCAGAGGTCAGAGGTCAAGGTCAAAGGTTAGAGGTCAAGATCAAAGGACAGAGGTCAGAGGACAAGGTCAGATGTCAGAGGTAAAGGTCAAAGGTCAGAGGTCAAGGTCAAAGGTTAGAGGTCAAGGTCAAAGGTCAGAGGTCAGAGGTCAAGGTCAATGGTCAGAGGTCAAGGTCAAAGCCCAGAGGACTGAGGACAAGGTCAAGGTCAAGGTCAAGGTCAAGGTCAAGGTCAAGGTCAAGGTCAAGGTAAAGGTCAAAGGTCAAAGGTCAAAGGTCAAAGGTCAAAGGTCAAAGGTCAAAGGTCAAAGGTGAAGGTGAAAGTTCAAAGGTCAGAGGTCAAGGTCAAAGGTCAAAGGTCAGAGGTCAGAGGTCAAGGTCAAAGGTCAGAGGTCAAAGGCCAGAGGTCAGAGGTCAAGGTCACGGTCAGAGGTCAAACGTCAAAGGTCAAGGTCAAAGGTCAAATCTCAGAGGTCAGAGGTCAAGGTCAAAGGTTAGAGGTCAAGATCAAAGGACAGAGGTCAGAGGACAAGGTCAGATGTCAGAGGTAAAGGTCAAAGGTCAGAGGTCAGAGGTCAAGGTCAGAGGTTAGAGGTCAAGGTCAAAGGTCAGAGGTCAAGGTCAAAGGTCAAAGGTCAAGGTCAAGGTCAAGATCAAAAGTCAGAGTTCAAAGGTAAAAGGTGAATGGTAAAAGATCAAATTCAGATGTCAGAGGTCAAGGTCAAATGTTAGAGGTCAAGGTCATAGGTCAAAGGTCAGAGGTCAAGGTCAAACGTCAGAGGTCAAAGTCAAGGTCAAAGATCAGAGATCAAGATCATAGGTCAGAGGATAAGGTCAAATGTCAGAGAACAGAGGTCAAGGTCAAAGGTCAGAGGTCAAGGTCAAAGGTCAGAGGACAAGGTCAAATGTCAGAGGTCAGAGGTCAAGGTCAAAGGTTAGAGGTCAAGGTCAAAGGTCAAACGTCAGAGGTGAGAGGTCAAGGTCAAAGGTCAAAGGTCAGATGTCAAGGTCAAAGGTCAAAGGTCAAGGTCAAAGGTCAGAGGTCAAGGTCAAACGTCAGAGGTCAAAGTCAAGGTCAAAGATCAGAGATCAAGATCATAGGTCAGAGGACAAGGTCAAATGTCAGAGAACAGAGGTCAAGGTCAAAGGTCAGAGGTCAAAGGTCAGAGGTCAAGGTCAAGGTCAAAGGTCAGAGGTCAAAGGTCAGAGGTCAGAGGTCAAGGTCAAAGGTCAAAGGTCAAAGGTCAAAGGTCAAAGGTCAAAGGTCAAAGGTCAAAGGTCAAAGGTCAAAGGTCAAAGTTCAAACTTCAGAGGTCAAAGGTCAGACGTCAGAGGTCAAGGTCAAAGGTCAGAGGTCAAAGGCCAGAGGTCAGAGGTCAAGGTCACGGTCAGAGGTCAAAGGTCAAAGGTCAAGGTCAAAGGTCAAATCTCAGAGGTCAGAGGTCAAGGTCAAAGGTTAGAGGTCAAGATCAAAGGACAGAGGTCAGAGGACAAGGTCAGATGTCAGAGGTAAAGGTCAAAGGTCAGAGGTCAAGGTCAAAGGTTAGAGGTCAAGGTCAAAGGTCAGAGGTCAGAGGTCAAGGTCAATGGTCAGAGGTCAAGGTCAAAGCCCAGAGGACTGAGGACAAGGTCAAGGTCAAGGTCAAGGTCAAGGTCAAGGTCAAGGTCAAGGTCAAGGTAAAGGTCAAAGGTCAAAGGTCAAAGGTCAAAGGTCAAAGGTCAAAGGTGAAGGTGAAAGTTCAAAGGTCAGAGGTCAAGGTCAAAGATCAAAGGTCAGAGGTCAGAGGTCAAGGTCAAAGGTCAGAGGTCAAAGGCCAGAGGTCAGAGGTCAAGGTCACGGTCAGAGGTCAAACGTCAAAGGTCAAGGTCAAAGGTCAAATCTCAGAGGTCAGAGGTCAAGGTCAAAGGTTAGAGGTCAAGATCAAAGGACAGAGGTCAGAGGACAAGGTCAGATGTCAGAGGTAAAGGTCAAAGGTCAGAGGTCAGAGGTCAAAGGTCAAAGGTCAGAGGTCAGAGGTCAAGGTCAGAGGTTAGAGGTCAAGGTCAAAGGTCAGAGGTCAAGGTCAAAGGTCAAAGGTCAAGGTCAAGATCAAAAGTCAGAGTTCAAAGGTAAAAGGTGAATGGTAAAAGATCAAATTCAGATGTCAGAGGTCAAGGTCAAATGTTAGAGGTCAAGGTCATAGGTCAAAGGTCAGAGGTCAAGGTCAAACGTCAGAGGTCAAAGTCAAGGTCAAAGATCAGAGATCAAGATCATAGGTCAGAGGATAAGGTCAAATGTCAGAGAACAGAGGTCAAGGTCAAAGGTCAGAGGTCAAGGTCAAAGGTCAGAGGACAAGGTCAAATGTCAGAGGTCAGAGGTCAAGGTCAAAGGTTAGAGGTCAAGGTCAAAGGTCAAACGTCAGAGGTGAGAGGTCAAGGTCAAAGGTCAAAGGTCAGATGTCAAGGTCAAAGGTCAAAGGTCAAGGTCAAAGGTCAGAGGTCAAGGTCAAACGTCAGAGGTCAAAGTCAAGGTCAAAGATCAGAGATCAAGATCATAGGTCAGAGGACAAGGTCAAATGTCAGAGAACAGAGGTCAAGGTCAAAGGTCAGAGGTCAAAGGTCAGAGGTCAAGGTCAAGGTCAAAGGTCAGAGGTCAAAGGTCAGAGGTCAGAGGTCAAGGTCAAAGGTCAAAGGTCAAAGGTCAAAGGTCAAAGGTCAAAGGTCAAAGGTCAAAGGTCAAAGGTCAAAGTTCAAAGGTCAGAGGTCAAAGGTCAGACGTCAGAGGTCAAGGTCAAAGGTCAGAGGTCAAAGGCCAGAGGTCAGAGGTCAAGGTCACGGTCAGAGGTCAAAGGTCAAAGGTCAAGGTCAAAGGTCAAATCTCAGAGGTCAGAGGTCAAGGTCAAAGGTTAGAGGTCAAGATCAAAGGACAGAGGTCAGAGGACAAGGTCAGATGTCAGAGGTAAAGGTCAAAGGTCAAAGGTCAGAGGTCAAGGTCAAAGGTTAGAGGTCAAGGTCAAAGGTCAGAGGTCGAGGACAAAGGTCAGAGGTCAAGGTCAAAGGTCAGAGTTCAAGGTCAAGGTCAAAGGTCAGAGGTCAAAGTCAGAGGTCAAGGTCAAAGGTCAAAGGTTAAAGGTGAAGGTGAAAGTTAAAAGGTCAGAGGTCAAGGTCAAAGGTCAAAGGTCAGAGGTCAGAGGTCAGAGGTCAAGGTCAAAGGTCAGAGGTCAAAGGCCAGAGGTCAGAGGTCAAGGTCACGGTCAGAGGTCAAACGTCAAAGGTCAAGGTCAAAGGTCAAATCTCAGAGGTCAGAGGTCAAGGTCAAAGGTTAGAGGTCAAGATCAAAGGACAGAGGTCAGAGGACAAGGTCAGATGTCAGAGGTAAAGGTCAAAGGTCAGAGGTCAAGGTCAAAGGTTAGAGGTCAAGGTCAAAGGTCAGAGGTCAGAGGTCAAGGTCAATGGTCAGAGGTCAAGGTCAAAGGCCAGAGGACAGAGGACAAGGTCAAGGTCAAGGTCAAGGTCAAGGTCAAGGTAAAGGTCAAAGGTCAAAGGTCAAAGGTCAAAGGTCAAAGGTCAAAGGTCAAAGATCAAAGGTCAAGGTGAAAGTTCAAAGGTCAGAGGTCAAGGTCAAAGGTCAAAGGTCAGAGGTCAGAGGTCAAGGTCAAAGGTCAGAGGTCAAAGGCCAGAGGTCAGAGGTCAAGGTCACGGTCAGAGGTCAAACGTCAAAGGTCAAGGTCAAAGGTCAAATCTCAGAGGTCAGAGGTCAAGGTCAAAGGTTAGAGGTCAAGATCAAAGGACAGAGGTCAGAGGACAAGGTCAGATGTCAGAGGTAAAGGTCAAAGGTCAAAGGTCAGAGGTCAAGGTCAGAGGTTAGAGGTCAAGGTCAAAGGTCAGAGGTCAAGGTCAAAGGTCAAAGGTCAAGGTCAAGATCAAAAGTCAGAGTTCAAAGGTAAAAGGTGAATGGTAAAAGATCAAATTCAGATGTCAGAGGTCGAGGACAAAGGTGAGAGGTCAAGGTCAAAGGTCAGAGGTCAAGGTCAAGGTGAAAGGTCAGAGGTCAAAGGTCAGAGGTCAGACGTCAAGGTCAAAGGTCAAAGGTCAAAGGTCAAAGGTCAAAGGTCAAAGGTCAAAGGTCAAAGGTCAAAGGTCAAAGGTCAAAGGTCAAAGGTCAAAGGTCAAAGGTCAAAGGTCAAAGGTCAAAGGTCAAAGGTCAAAGTTCAAAGGTCAGAGGTCAAGGTCAAAGGTCAAAGGTCAGAGGTCAGAGGTCAGAGGTCAAGGTCAAAGGTCAGAGGTCAAAGGCCAGAGGTCAGAGGTCAAGGTCACGGTCAGAGGTCAAAGGTCAAAGGTCAAGGTCAAAGGTCAAATCTCAGAGGTCAGAGTTCAAGGTCAAAGGTTAGAGGTCAAGATCAAAGGACAGAGGTCAGAGGACAAGGTCAGATGTCAGAGGTAAAGGTCAAAGGTCAAAGGTCAGAGGTCAAGGTCAAAGGTTAGAGGTCAAGGTCAAAAGTCAGAGGTCGAGGACAAAGGTCAGAGGTCAAGGTCAAAGGTCAGAGTTCAAGGTCAAGGTCAAAGGTCAGAGGTCAAAGGTCAGAGGTCAAGGTCAAAGGTCAAAGGTTAAAGGTGAAGGTGAAAGTTCAAAGGTCAGAGGTCAAGGTCAAAGGTCAAAGGTCAGAGGTCAGAGGTCAAGGTCAAAGGTCAGAGGTCAAAGGCCAGAGGTCAGAGGTCAAGGTCACGGTCAGAGGTCAAACGTCAAAGGTTAAGGTCAAAGGTCAAATCTCAGAGGTCAGAGGTCAAGGTCAAAGGTTAGAGGTCAAGATCAAAGGACAGAGGTCAGAGGACAAGGTCAGATGTCAGAGGTAAAGGTCAAAGGTCAGAGGTCAAGGTCAAAGGTTAGAGGTCAAGGTCAAAGGTCAGAGGTCAGAGGTCAAGGTCAATGGTCAGAGGTCAAGGTCAAAGGCCAGAGGACAGAGGACAAGGTCAAGGTCAAGGTCAAGGTCAAGGTCAAGGTCAAGGTCAAGGTAAAGGTCAAAGGTCAAAGGTCAAAGGTCAAAGGTCAAAGGTCAAAGGTCAAAGGTCAAAGGTCAAAGGTGAAGGTGAAAGTTCAAAGGTCAGAGGTCAAGGTCAAAGGTCAAAGGTCAGAGGTCAGAGGTCAAGGTCAAAGGTCAGAGGTCAAAGGCCAGAGGTCAGAGGTCAAGGTCACGGTCAGAGGTCGAACGTCAAACGTCAAGGTCAAAGGTCAAATCTCAGAGGTCAGAGGTCAAGGTCAAAGGTTAGAGGTCAAGATCAAAGGACAGAGGTCAGAGGACAAGGTCAGATGTCAGAGGTAAAGGTCAAAGGTCAAAGGTCAGAGGTCAAGGTCAGAGGTTAGAGGTCAAGGTCAAAGGTCAGAGGTCAAGGTCAAAGGTCAAAGGTCAAGGTCAAGATCAAAAGTCAGAGTTCAAAGGTAAAAGGTGAATGGTAAAAGATCAAATTCAGATGTCAGAGGTCAAGGTCAAATGTTAGAGGTCAAGGTCATAGGTCAAAGGTCAGAGGTCAAGGTCAAACGTCAGAGGTCAAAGTCAAGGTCAAAGATCAGAGATCAAGATCATAGGTCAGAGGACAAGGTCAAATGTCAGATAACAGAGGTCAAGGTCAAAGGTCAGAGGTCAAGGTTAAAGGTCAGAGGACAAGGTCAAATGTCAGAGGTCAGAGGTCAAGGTCAAAGGTCAGAGGTCAAGGTCAAAGGTCAAACGTCAGAGGTAAGGTCAAAGGTCAAAGGTCAAAGGTAAAGGGTCAAGGGTCAAAGGTCAAAGGTAAAGGGTCAAGGGTCAAGGGTCAAAGGTCAAAGGTCAAAGGTCAGAGGTCAAAGGTCAGAGGACAGAGGTCAAAGGTCAGAGGTCAAGGTCAAAGGTCAGAGGTCGAGGACAAAGGTCAGAGGTCAAGGTCAAAGGTCAGGGGTCAAGGTCAAGGTCAAAGGTCAGAGGTCAAAGGTCAGAGGTCAGAGGTCAAGGTCAAAGGTCAAAGGTCAAAGGTCAAAGGTCAAAGGTCAAAGGTCAAAGGTCAAAGGTCAAAGGTCAAAGGTCAAAGGTCAAAGGTCAGAGGTCAGAGGTCAAAGGTCAGAGGTCAAGGTCAAGGTCAAGGTCAAGGTCAAGGTCAAAGGTCAGAGGTCAAAGGTCAGAGGACAGAGGTCAAAGGTCAGAGGTCAAGGTCAAAGGTCAGAGGTCGAGGACAAAGGTCAGAGGTCAAGGTCAAAGGTCAGGGGTCAAGGTCAAGGTCAAAGGTCAAAGGTCAGAGGTCAAAGGTCAGAGGTCAGAGGTCAGAGGTCAAGGTCAAAGGTCAAAGGTCAAAGGTCAAAGGTCAAAGGTCAAAGGTCAAAGGTCAAAGGTCAAAAGTCAAAGGTCAAAGGTCAAAGGTCAAAGTTCAAAGGTCAGAGGTCAAAGGTCAAAGGTCAAAGGTCAAAGGTCAAAGGTCAAAGGTCAAAGGTCAAAGGTCAAAGGTCAAAGTTCAAAGGTCAGAGGTCAAGGTCAAAGGTCAAAGGTCAGAGGTCAGAGGTCAAGGTCAAAGGTCAGAGGTCAAAGGCCAGAGGTCAGAGGTCAAGGTCACGGTCAGAGGTCAAAGGTCAAAGGTCACGGTCAAAGGTCAAATCTCAGAGGTCAGAGGTCAAGGTCAAAGGTTAGAGGTCAAGATCAAAGGACAGAGGTCAGAGGACAAGGTCAGATGTCAGAGGTAAAGGTCAAAGGTCAAAGGTCAGAGGTCAAGGTCAAAGGTTAGAGGTCAAGGTCAAAGGTCAGAGGTCGAGGACAAAGGTCAGAGGTCAGAGGTCAAGGTCAAAGGTCAAAGGTCAAAGGTCAAAGGTCAAAGGTCAAAGGTCAAAGGTCAAAGGTCAAAGGTCAAAGGCCAGAGGACAGAGGACAAGGTCAAGGTCAAGGTCAAGGTCAAGGTAAAAGTCAAAGGTCAAAGGTCAAAGGTCAAAGGTCAAAGGTCAAAGGTCAAAGGTCAAAGGTCAAAGGTCAAAGGTCAAAGGTCAAAGGTCAAAGGTCAGAGGTCAGAGGTCAAGGTCAGAGGTCAAGGTCAAGGGCAAGGGCAAGGTCAAGGTCAAGGTCAAAGGTCAGAGGTCAAAGGTCAGAGGACAGAGGTCAAAGGTCAGAGGTCAAGGTCAAAGGTCAGAGGTCGAGGACAAAGGTCAGAGGTCAAGGTCAAAGGTCAGGGGTCAAGGTCAAGGTCAAAGGTCAGAGGTCAAAGGTCAGATGTCAGAGGTCAGAGGTCAAGGTCAAAGGTCAAAGGTCAAAGGTCAAAGGTCAAAGGTCAAAGGTCAAAGGTCAAAGGTCAAAGTTCAAAGGTCAGAGGTCAAGGTCAAAGGTCAAAGGTCAGAGGTCAGAGGTCAAGGTCAAAGGTCAGAGGTCAAAGGCCAGAGGTCAGAGGTCACGATCACGGTCAGAGGTCAAAGGTCAAAGGTCACGGTCAAAGGTCAAATCTCAGAGGTCAGAGGTCAAGGTCAAAGGTTAGAGGTCAAGATCAAAGGACAGAGGTCAGAGGACAAGGTCAGATGTCAGAGGTAAAGGTCAAAGGTCAAAGGTCAGAGGTCAAGGTCAAAGGTTAGAGGTCAAGGTCAAAGGTCAGAGGTCGAGGACAAAGGTCAGAGGTCAAGGTCAAAGGTCAGAGTTCAAGGTCAAGGTCAAAGGTCAGAGGTCAAAGGTCAGAGGTCAAGGTCAAAGGTCAAAGGTTAAAGGTGAAGGTGAAAGTTCAAAGGTCAGAGGTCAAGGTCAAAGGTCAAAGGTCAGAGGTCAGAGGTCAGAGGTCAAGGTCAAAGGTCAGAGGTCAAAGGCCAGAGGTCAGAGGTCAAGGTCACGGTCAGAGGTCAAACGTCAAAGGTCAAGGTCAAAGGTCAAATCTCAGAGGTCAGAGGTCAAGGTCAAAGGTTAGAGGTCAAGATAAAAGGACAGAGGTCAGAGGACAAGGTCAGATGTCAGAGGTAAAGGTCAAAGGTCAAAGGTCAGAGGTCAAGGTCAGAGGTTAGAGGTCAAGGTCAAAGGTCAGAGGTCAAGGTCAAAGGTCAAAGGTCAAGGTCAAGATCAAAAGTCAGAGTTCAAAGGTAAAAGGTGAATGGTAAAAGATCAAATTCAGATGTCAGAGGTCAAGGTCAAATGTTAGAGGTCAAGGTCATAGGTCAAAGGTCAGAGGTCAAGGTCAAACGTCAGAGGTCAAAGTCAAGGTCAAAGATCAGAGATCAAGATCATAGGTCAGAGGACAAGGTCAAATGTCAGAGAACAGAGGTCAAGGTCAAAGGTCAGAGGTCAAGGTCAAAGGTCAGAGGACAAGGTCAAATGTCAGAGGTCAGAGGTCAAGGTCAAAGGTTAGAGGTCAAGGTCAAAGGTCAAACGTCAGAGGTAAGGTCAAAGGTCAAAGGTCAAAGGTAAAGGGTCAAGGGTCAAAGGTCAAAGGTAAAGGGTCAAAGGTCAAAGGTCAGAGGTCAGAGGTGAGAGGTCAAGGTCAAAGGTCAAAGGTCAGAGGTCAGAGGTCAGAGGTGAGAGGTCAAGGTCAAAGGTCAAAGGTCAGATGTCAAGGTCAAAGGTCAAAGGTCAAGGTCAAAGGTCAGAGGTCAAGGTCAAACGTCAGAGGTCAAAGTCAAGGTCAAAGATCAGAGATCAAGATCATAGGTCAGAGGACAAGGTCAAATGTCAGAGAACAGAGGTCAAGGTCAAAGGTCAGAGGTCAAGGTCAAAGGTCAGAGGACAAGGTCAGATGTCAGAGGTCAAGGTCAAAGGTTAGAGGTCAAGGTCATAGGTCAAAGGTCAGAGGTCAAGGTCAATTGTCAGAGGTCAAGGTCAAAGGCCAGAGGACAGAGGACAAGGTCAAGGTCAAGGTCAAGGTCAAGTCAAAAGTCAAAGGTCAAAGGTCAAAGGTCAAAGGTCAAAGGTCAAAGGTCAAAGGTCAAAGGTCAGAGGTCAGAGGTCAAAGGTCAGAGGTCAAGGTCAAGGTCAAGGTCAAGGTCAAGGTCAAAGGTCAGAGGTCAAAGGTCAGAGGACAGAAGTCAAAGGTCAGAGGTCAAGGTCAAAGGTCAGAGGTCGAGGACAAAGGTCAGAGGTCAAGGTCAAAGGTCAGAGGTCAAGGTCAAGGTCAAAGGTCAGAGGTCAAAGGTCAGAGGTCAGAGGTCAAGGTCAAAGGTCAAAGGTCAAAGGTCAAAGGTCAAAGGTCAAAGGTCAAAGGTCAAAGGTCAAAGGTCAAAGGTCAAGGTCAAAGGTTAGAGGTCAAGGTCAAAGGTCAGAGGTCAGAGGTCAAGGTCAATGGTCAGAGGTCAAGGTCAAAGGCCAGAGGACAGAGGACAAGGTCAAGGTCAAGGTCAAGGTCAAGGTCAAGGTCAAGGTAAAGGTCAAAGGTCAAAGGTCAAAGGTCAAAGGTCAAAGGTCAAAGGTGAAGGTGAAAGTTCAAAGGTCAGAGGTCAAGGTCAAAGGTCAAAGGTCAGAGGTCAGAGGTCAAGGTCAAAGGTCAGAGGTCAAAGGCCAGAGGTCAGAGGTCAAGGTCACGGTCAGAGGTCAAACGTCAAAGGTCAAGGTCAAAGGTCAAATCTCAGAGGTCAGAGGTCAAGGTCAAAGGTTAGAGGTCAAGATCAAAGGACAGAGGTCAGAGGACAAGGTCAGATGTCAGAGGTCAAGGTCAAAGGTGAATGGTAAAAGATCAAATTCAGATGTCAGAGGTCAAGGTCAAATGTTAGAGGTCAAGGTCATAGGTCAAAGGTCAGAGGTCAAGGTCAAACGTCAGAGGTCAAAGTCAAGGTCAAAGATCAGAGATCAAGATCATAGGTCAGAGGACAAGGTCAAATGTCAGAGAACAGAGGTCAAGGTCAAAGGTCAGAGGTCAAGGTCAAAGGTCAGAGGACAAGGTCAAATGTCAGATGTCAGAGGTCAAGGTCAAAGGTTAGAGGTCAAGGTCAAAGGTCAAAGGTCAGAGGTCAGAGGTGAGAGGTCAAGGTCAAAGGTCAAAGGTCACAGGTCAGAGGTGAGAGGTAAAGGTCAAAGGTCAAAGGTCAGATGTCAAGGTCAAAGGTCAAAGGTCAAGGTCAAAGGTAAGAGGTCAAAGGTCAAAGGTCAAAGGTGAAAGGTGAAAGGTGAAAGGTGAAAGGTGAAAGGTGAAAGGTCAAATTCAGATGTCAGAGGTCAAGGTCAAAGGTTAGAGGTCAAGGTCATAGGTCAAAGGTCAGAGGTCAAGGTCAATGGTCAGAGGTCAAGGTCAAAGGCCAGAGGACAGAGGACAAGGTCAAGGTCAAGGTCAAGGTCAAGGTCAAGGTAAAAGTCAAAGGTCAAAGGTCAAAGGTCAAAGGTCAGAGGTCAGAGGTCAAAGGTCAGAGGTCAAGGTCAAGGTCAAGGTCAAGGTCAAGGTCAAAGATCAGAGGTCAAAGGTCAGAGGACAGAGGTCAAAGGTCAGAGGTCAAGGTCAAAGGTCAGAGGTCGAGGACAAAGGTCAGAGGTCAAGGTCAAAGGTCAGAGGTCAAGGTCAAGGTCAAAGGTCAAAGGTCAGAGGTCAAAGGTCAGAGGTCAGAGGTCAAGGTCAAAGGTCAAAGGTCAAAGGCCAAAGGTCAGAGGACAAGGTCAAATGTCAGAGGTCAGAGGTCAAGGTCAAAGGTTAGAGGTCAAGGTCAAAGGTCAAAGGTCAGAGGTCAGAGGTGAGAGGTCAAGGTCAAAGGTCAAAGGTCACAGGTCAGAGGTGAGAGGTAAAGGTCAAAGGTCAAAGGTCAGATGTCAAGGTCAAAGGTCAAAGGTCAAGGTCAAAGGTAAGAGGTCAAAGGTCAAAGGTCAAAGGTGAAAGGTGAAAGGTGAAAGGTGAAAGGTGAAAGGTGAAAGGTCAAATTCAGATGTCAGAGGTCAAGGTCAAAGGTTAGAGGTCAAGGTCATAGGTCAAAGGTCAGAGGTCAAGGTCAATGGTCAGAGGTCAAGGTCAAAGGCCAGAGGACAGAGGACAAGGTCAAGGTCAAGGTCAAGGTCAAGGTCAAGGTAAAAGTCAAAGGTCAAAGGTCAAAGGTCAAAGGTCAGAGGTCAGAGGTCAAAGGTCAGAGGTCAAGGTCAAGGTCAAGGTCAAGGTCAAGGTCAAAGATCAGAGGTCAAAGGTCAGAGGACAGAGGTCAAAGGTCAGAGGTCAGGGTCAAAGGTCAGAGGTCGAGGACAAAGGTCAGAGGTCAAGGTCAAAGGTCAGAGGTCAAGGTCAAGGTCAAAGGTCAAAGGTCAGAGGTCAAAGGTCAGAGGTCAGAGGTCAAGGTCAAGGTCAAAGGTCAAAGGTCAGAGGTCAAAGGTCAGAGGTCAGAGGTCAAGGTCAAAGGTCAGAGGTCAAGGTCAAACGTCAGAGGTCAAAGTCAAGGTCAAAGATCAGAGATCAAGATCATAGGTCAGAGGACAAGGTCAAATGTCAGAGAACAGAGGTCAAGGTCAAAGGTCAGAGGTCAAAGGTCAGAGGTCAAGGTCAAGGTCAAAGGTCAGAGGTCAAAGGTCAGAGGTCAGAGGTCAAGGTCAAAGGTCAAAGGTCAAAGGTCAAAGGTCAAAGGTCAAAGGTCAAAGGTCAAAGGTCAAAGGTCAAAGTTCAAACTTCAGAGGTCAAAGGTCAGACGTCAGAGGTCAAGGTCAAAGGTCAGAGGTCAAAGGCCAGAGGTCAGAGGTCAAGGTCACGGTCAGAGGTCAAAGGTCAAAGGTCAAGGTCAAAGGTCAAATCTCAGAGGTCAGAGGTCAAGGTCAAAGGTTAGAGGTCAAGATCAAAGGACAGAGGTCAGAGGACAAGGTCAGATGTCAGAGGTAAAGGTCAAAGGTCAGAGGTCAAGGTCAAAGGTTAGAGGTCAAGGTCAAAGGTCAGAGGTCAGAGGTCAAGGTCAATGGTCAGAGGTCAAGGTCAAAGCCCAGAGGACTGAGGACAAGGTCAAGGTCAAGGTCAAGGTCAAGGTCAAGGTCAAGGTCAAGGTCAAGGTAAAGGTCAAAGGTCAAAGGTCAAAGGTCAAAGGTCAAAGGTCAAAGGTCAAAGGTCAAAGGTGAAGGTGAAAGTTCAAAGGTCAGAGGTCAAGGTCAAAGATCAAAGGTCAGAGGTCAGAGGTCAAGGTCAAAGGTCAGAGGTCAAAGGCCAGAGGTCAGAGGTCAAGGTCACGGTCAGAGGTCAAACGTCAAAGGTCAAGGTCAAAGGTCAAATCTCAGAGGTCAGAGGTCAAGGTCAAAGGTTAGAGGTCAAGATCAAAGGACAGAGGTCAGAGGACAAGGTCAGATGTCAGAGGTAAAGGTCAAAGGTCAGAGGTCAGAGGTCAAGGTCAGAGGTTAGAGGTCAAGGTCAAAGGTCAGAGGTCAAGGTCAAAGGTCAAAGGTCAAGGTCAAGATCAAAAGTCAGAGTTCAAAGGTAAAAGGTGAATGGTAAAAGATCAAATTCAGATGTCAGAGGTCAAGGTCAAATGTTAGAGGTCAAGGTCATAGGTCAAAGGTCAGAGGTCAAGGTCAAACGTCAGAGGTCAAAGTCAAGGTCAAAGATCAGAGATCAAGATCATAGGTCAGAGGATAAGGTCAAATGTCAGAGAACAGAGGTCAAGGTCAAAGGTCAGAGGTCAAGGTCAAAGGTCAGAGGACAAGGTCAAATGTCAGAGGTCAGAGGTCAAGGTCAAAGGTTAGAGGTCAAGGTCAAAGGTCAAACGTCAGAGGTGAGAGGTCAAGGTCAAAGGTCAAAGGTCAGATGTCAAGGTCAAAGGTCAAAGGTCAGAGGTCAAGGTCAAAGGTTAGAGGTCAAGGTCAAAGGTCAGAGGTCGAGGACAAAGGTCAGAGGTCAAGGTCAAAGGTCAGAGTTCAAGGTCAAGGTCAAAGGTCAGAGGTCAAAGGTCAGAGGTCAAGGTCAAAGGTCAAAGGTTAAAGGTGAAGGTGAAAGTTCAAAGGTCAGAGGTCAAGGTCAAAGGTCAAAGGTCAGAGGTCAGAGGTCAAGGTCAAAGGTCAGAGGTCAAAGGCCAGAGGTCAGAGGTCAAACGTCAAAGGTCAAGGTCAAAGGTCAAATCTCAGAGGTCAGAGGTCAAGGTCAAAGGTTAGAGGTCAAGATCAAAGGACAGAGGTCAGAGGACAAGGTCAGATGTCAGAGGTAAAGGTCAAAGGTCAGAGGTCAAGGTCAAAGGTTAGAGGTCAAGGTCAAAGGTCAGAGGTCAGAGGTCAAGGTCAATGGTCAGAGGTCAAGGTCAAAGCCCAGAGGACTGAGGACAAGGTCAAGGTCAAGGTCAAGGTCAAGGTCAAGGTCAAGGTCAAGGTAAAGGTCAAAGGTCAAAGGTCAAAGGTCAAAGGTCAAAGGTCAAAGGTCAAAGGTCAAAGGTGAAGGTGAAAGTTCAAAGGTCAGAGGTCAAGGTCAAAGGTCAAAGGTCAGAGGTCAGAGGTCAAGGTCAAGGTCAAGGTAAAAGTCAAAGGTCAAAGGTCAAAGGTCAAAGGTCAGAGGTCAGAGGTCAAAGGTCAGAGGTCAAGGTCAAGGTCAAGGTCAAGGTCAAGGTCAAAGATCAGAGGTCAAAGGTCAGAGGACAGAGGTCAAAGGTCAGAGGTCAGGGTCAAAGGTCAGAGGTCGAGGACAAAGGTCAGAGGTCAAGGTCAAAGGTCAGAGGTCAAGGTCAAAGGCCAGAGGACAGAGGACAAGGTCAAGGTCAAGGTCAAGGTCAAGGTCAAGGTAAAAGTCAAAGGTCAAAGGTCAAAGGTCAAAGGTCAGAGGTCAGAGGTCAAAGGTCAGAGGTCAAGGTCAAGGTCAAGGTCAAGGTCAAGGTCAAAGATCAGAGGTCAAAGGTCAGAGGACAGAGGTCAAAGGTCAGAGGTCAGGGTCAAAGGTCAGAGGTCGAGGACAAAGGTCAGAGGTCAAGGTCAAAGGTCAGAGGTCAAGGTCAAGGTCAAAGGTCAAAGGTCAGAGGTCAAAGGTCAGAGGTCAGAGGTCAAGGTCAAGGTCAAAGGTCAAAGGTCAGAGGTCAAAGGTCAGAGGTCAGAGGTCAAGGTCAAAGGTCAGAGGTCAAGGTCAAACGTCAGAGGTCAAAGTCAAGGTCAAAGATCAGAGATCAAGATCATAGGTCAGAGGACAAGGTCAAATGTCAGAGAACAGAGGTCAAGGTCAAAGGTCAGAGGTCAAAGGTCAGAGGTCAAGGTCAAGGTCAAAGGTCAGAGGTCAAAGGTCAGAGGTCAGAGGTCAAGGTCAAAGGTCAAAGGTCAAAGGTCAAAGGTCAAAGGTCAAAGGTCAAAGGTCAAAGGTCAAAGGTCAAAGTTCAAACTTCAGAGGTCAAAGGTCAGACGTCAGAGGTCAAGGTCAAAGGTCAGAGGTCAAAGGCCAGAGGTCAGAGGTCAAGGTCACGGTCAGAGGTCAAAGGTCAAAGGTCAAGGTCAAAGGTCAAATCTCAGAGGTCAGAGGTCAAGGTCAAAGGTTAGAGGTCAAGATCAAAGGACAGAGGTCAGAGGACAAGGTCAGATGTCAGAGGTAAAGGTCAAAGGTCAGAGGTCAAGGTCAAAGGTTAGAGGTCAAGGTCAAAGGTCAGAGGTCAGAGGTCAAGGTCAATGGTCAGAGGTCAAGGTCAAAGCCCAGAGGACTGAGGACAAGGTCAAGGTCAAGGTCAAGGTCAAGGTCAAGGTCAAGGTCAAGGTCAAGGTCAAGGTAAAGGTCAAAGGTCAAAGGTCAAAGGTCAAAGGTCAAAGGTCAAAGGTCAAAGGTCAAAGGTGAAGGTGAAAGTTCAAAGGTCAGAGGTCAAGGTCAAAGATCAAAGGTCAGAGGTCAGAGGTCAAGGTCAAAGGTCAGAGGTCAAAGGCCAGAGGTCAGAGGTCAAGGTCACGGTCAGAGGTCAAACGTCAAAGGTCAAGGTCAAAGGTCAAATCTCAGAGGTCAGAGGTCAAGGTCAAAGGTTAGAGGTCAAGATCAAAGGACAGAGGTCAGAGGACAAGGTCAGATGTCAGAGGTAAAGGTCAAAGGTCAGAGGTCAGAGGTCAAGGTCAGAGGTTAGAGGTCAAGGTCAAAGGTCAGAGGTCAAGGTCAAAGGTCAAAGGTCAAGGTCAAGATCAAAAGTCAGAGTTCAAAGGTAAAAGGTGAATGGTAAAAGATCAAATTCAGATGTCAGAGGTCAAGGTCAAATGTTAGAGGTCAAGGTCATAGGTCAAAGGTCAGAGGTCAAGGTCAAACGTCAGAGGTCAAAGTCAAGGTCAAAGATCAGAGATCAAGATCATAGGTCAGAGGATAAGGTCAAATGTCAGAGAACAGAGGTCAAGGTCAAAGGTCAGAGGTCAAGGTCAAAGGTCAGAGGACAAGGTCAAATGTCAGAGGTCAGAGGTCAAGGTCAAAGGTTAGAGGTCAAGGTCAAAGGTCAAACGTCAGAGGTGAGAGGTCAAGGTCAAAGGTCAAAGGTCAGATGTCAAGGTCAAAGGTCAAAGGTCAGAGGTCAAGGTCAAAGGTTAGAGGTCAAGGTCAAAGGTCAGAGGTCGAGGACAAAGGTCAGAGGTCAAGGTCAAAGGTCAGAGTTCAAGGTCAAGGTCAAAGGTCAGAGGTCAAAGGTCAGAGGTCAAGGTCAAAGGTCAAAGGTTAAAGGTGAAGGTGAAAGTTCAAAGGTCAGAGGTCAAGGTCAAAGGTCAAAGGTCAGAGGTCAGAGGTCAAGGTCAAAGGTCAGAGGTCAAAGGCCAGAGGTCAGAGGTCAAACGTCAAAGGTCAAGGTCAAAGGTCAAATCTCAGAGGTCAGAGGTCAAGGTCAAAGGTTAGAGGTCAAGATCAAAGGACAGAGGTCAGAGGACAAGGTCAGATGTCAGAGGTAAAGGTCAAAGGTCAGAGGTCAAGGTCAAAGGTTAGAGGTCAAGGTCAAAGGTCAGAGGTCAGAGGTCAAGGTCAATGGTCAGAGGTCAAGGTCAAAGCCCAGAGGACTGAGGACAAGGTCAAGGTCAAGGTCAAGGTCAAGGTCAAGGTCAAGGTCAAGGTAAAGGTCAAAGGTCAAAGGTCAAAGGTCAAAGGTCAAAGGTCAAAGGTCAAAGGTCAAAGGTGAAGGTGAAAGTTCAAAGGTCAGAGGTCAAGGTCAAAGGTCAAAGGTCAGAGGTCAGAGGTCAAGGTCAAAGGTCAGAGGTCAAAGGCCAGAGGTCAGAGGTCAAGGTCACGGTCAGAGGTCAAACGTCAAAGGTCAAGGTCAAAGGTCAAATCTCAGAGGTCAGAGGTCAAGGTCAAAGGTTAGAGGTCAAGATCAAAGGACAGAGGTCAGAGGACAAGGTCAGATGTCAGAGGTAAAGGTCAAAGGTCAGAGGTCAGAGGTCAAGGTCAGAGGTTAGAGGTCAAGGTCAAAGGTCAGAGGTCAAGGTCAAAGGTCAAAGGTCAAGGTCAAGATCAAAAGTCAGAGTTCAAAGGTAAAAGGTGAATGGTAAAAGATCAAATTCAGATGTCAGAGGTCAAGGTCAAATGTTAGAGGTCAAGGTCATAGGTCAAAGGTCAGAGGTCAAGGTCAAACGTCAGAGGTCAAAGTCAAGGTCAAAGATCAGAGATCAAGATCATAGGTCAGAGGATAAGGTCAAATGTCAGAGAACAGAGGTCAAGGTCAAAGGTCAGAGGTCAAGGTCAAAGGTCAGAGGACAAGGTCAAATGTCAGAGGTCAGAGGTCAAGGTCAAAGGTTAGAGGTCAAGGTCAAAGGTCAAACGTCAGAGGTGAGAGGTCAAGGTCAAAGGTCAAAGGTCAGATGTCAAGGTCAAAGGTCAAAGGTCAGAGGTCAAGGTCAAAGGTTAGAGGTCAAGGTCAAAGGTCAGAGGTCGAGGACAAAGGTCAGAGGTCAAGGTCAAAGGTCAGAGTTCAAGGTCAAGGTCAAAGGTCAGAGGTCAAAGGTCAGAGGTCAAGGTCAAAGGTCAAAGGTTAAAGGTGAAGGTGAAAGTTCAAAGGTCAGAGGTCAAGGTCAAAGGTCAAAGGTCAGAGGTCAGAGGTCAAGGTCAAAGGTCAGTGGTCAAAGGCCAGAGGTCAGAGGTCAAACGTCAAAGGTCAAGGTCAAAGGTCAAATCTCAGAGGTCAGAGGTCAAGGTCAAAGGTTAGAGGTCAAGATCAAAGGACAGAGGTCAGAGGACAAGGTCAGATGTCAGAGGTAAAGGTCAAAGGTCAGAGGTCAAGGTCAAAGGTTAGAGGTCAAGGTCAAAGGTCAGAGGTCAGAGGTCAAGGTCAATGGTCAGAGGTCAAGGTCAAAGCCCAGAGGACTGAGGACAAGGTCAAGGTCAAGGTCAAGGTCAAGGTCAAGGTCAAGGTCAAGGTAAAGGTCAAAGGTCAAAGGTCAAAGGTCAAAGGTCAAAGGTCAAAGGTCAAAGGTCAAAGGTGAAGGTGAAAGTTCAAAGGTCAGAGGTCAAGGTCAAAGGTCAAAGGTCAGAGGTCAGAGGTCAAGGTCAAAGGTCAGAGGTCAAAGGCCAGAGGTCAGAGGTCAAGGTCACGGTCAGAGGTCAAACGTCAAAGGTCAAGGTCAAAGGTCAAATCTCAGAGGTCAGAGGTCAAGGTCAAAGGTTAGAGGTCAAGATCAAAGGACAGAGGTCAGAGGACAAGGTCAGATGTCAGAGGTAAAGGTCAAAGGTCAGAGGTCAGAGGTCAAGGTCAGAGGTTAGAGGTCAAGGTCAAAGGTCAGAGGTCAAGGTCAAAGGTCAAAGGTCAAGGTCAAGATCAAAAGTCAGAGTTCAAAGGTAAAAGGTGAATGGTAAAAGATCAAATTCAGATGTCAGAGGTCAAGGTCAAATGTTAGAGGTCAAGGTCATAGGTCAAAGGTCAGAGGTCAAGGTCAAACGTCAGAGGTCAAAGTCAAGGTCAAAGATCAGAGATCAAGATCATAGGTCAGAGGATAAGGTCAAATGTCAGAGAACAGAGGTCAAGGTCAAAGGTCAGAGGTCAAGGTCAAAGGTCAGAGGACAAGGTCAAATGTCAGAGGTCAGAGGTCAAGGTCAAAGGTTAGAGGTCAAGGTCAAAGGTCAAACGTCAGAGGTGAGAGGTCAAGGTCAAAGGTCAAAGGTCAGATGTCAAGGTCAAAGGTCAAAGGTCAAGGTCAAAGGTCAGAGGTCAAGGTCAAACGTCAGAGGTCAAAGTCAAGGTCAAAGATCAGAGATCAAGATCATAGGTCAGAGGACAAGGTCAAATGTCAGAGAACAGAGGTCAAGGTCAAAGGTCAGAGGTCAAAGGTCAGAGGTCAAGGTCAAGGTCAAAGGTCAGAGGTCAAAGGTCAGAGGTCAGAGGTCAAGGTCAAAGGTCAAAGGTCAAAGGTCAAAGGTCAAAGGTCAAAGGTCAAAGGTCAAAGGTCAAAGGTCAAAGTTCAAAGGTCAGAGGTCAAAGGTCAGACGTCAGAGGTCAAGGTCAAAGGTCAGAGGTCAAAGGCCAGAGGTCAGAGGTCAAGGTCACGGTCAGAGGTCAAAGGTCAAAGGTCAAGGTCAAAGGTCAAATCTCAGAGGTCAGAGGTCAAGGTCAAAGGTTAGAGGTCAAGATCAAAGGACAGAGGTCAGAGGACAAGGTCAGATGTCAGAGGTAAAGGTCAAAGGTCAAAGGTCAGAGGTCAAGGTCAAAGGTTAGAGGTCAAGGTCAAAGGTCAGAGGTCGAGGACAAAGGTCAGAGGTCAAGGTCAAAGGTCAGAGTTCAAGGTCAAGGTCAAAGGTCAGAGGTCAAAGTCAGAGGTCAAGGTCAAAGGTCAAAGGTTAAAGGTGAAGGTGAAAGTTCAAAGGTCAGAGGTCAAGGTCAAAGGTCAAAGGTCAGAGGTCAGAGGTCAGAGGTCAAGGTCAAAGGTCAGAGGTCAAAGGCCAGAGGTCAGAGGTCAAGGTCACGGTCAGAGGTCAAACGTCAAAGGTCAAGGTCAAAGGTCAAATCTCAGAGGTCAGAGGTCAAGGTCAAAGGTTAGAGGTCAAGATCAAAGGACAGAGGTCAGAGGACAAGGTCAGATGTCAGAGGTAAAGGTCAAAGGTCAGAGGTCAAGGTCAAAGGTTAGAGGTCAAGGTCAAAGGTCAGAGGTCAGAGGTCAAGGTCAATGGTCAGAGGTCAAGGTCAAAGGCCAGAGGACAGAGGACAAGGTCAAGGTCAAGGTCAAGGTCAAGGTCAAGGTAAAGGTCAAAGGTCAAAGGTCAAAGGTCAAAGGTCAAAGGTCAAAGGTCAAAGATCAAAGGTCAAGGTGAAAGTTCAAAGGTCAGAGGTCAAGGTCAAAGGTCAAAGGTCAGAGGTCAGAGGTCAAGGTCAAAGGTCAGAGGTCAAAGGCCAGAGGTCAGAGGTCAAGGTCACGGTCAGAGGTCAAACGTCAAAGGTCAAGGTCAAAGGTCAAATCTCAGAGGTCAGAGGTCAAGGTCAAAGGTTAGAGGTCAAGATCAAAGGACAGAGGTCAGAGGACAAGGTCAGATGTCAGAGGTAAAGGTCAAAGGTCAAAGGTCAGAGGTCAAGGTCAGAGGTTAGAGGTCAAGGTCAAAGGTCAGAGGTCAAGGTCAAAGGTCAAAGGTCAAGGTCAAGATCAAAAGTCAGAGTTCAAAGGTAAAAGGTGAATGGTAAAAGATCAAATTCAGATGTCAGAGGTCGAGGACAAAGGTGAGAGGTCAAGGTCAAAGGTCAGAGGTCAAGGTCAAGGTGAAAGGTCAGAGGTCAAAGGTCAGAGGTCAGACGTCAAGGTCAAAGGTCAAAGGTCAAAGGTCAAAGGTCAAAGGTCAAAGGTCAAAGGTCAAAGGTCAAAGGTCAAAGGTCAAAGGTCAAAGGTCAAAGGTCAAAGGTCAAAGGTCAAAGGTCAAAGGTCAAAGTTCAAAGGTCAGAGGTCAAGGTCAAAGGTCAAAGGTCAGAGGTCAGAGGTCAGAGGTCAAGGTCAAAGGTCAGAGGTCAAAGGCCAGAGGTCAGAGGTCAAGGTCACGGTCAGAGGTCAAAGGTCAAAGGTCAAGGTCAAAGGTCAAATCTCAGAGGTCAGAGGTCAAGGTCAAAGGTTAGAGGTCAAGATCAAAGGACAGAGGTCAGAGGACAAGGTCAGATGTCAGAGGTAAAGGTCAAAGGTCAAAGGTCAGAGGTCAAGGTCAAAGGTTAGAGGTCAAGGTCAAAGGTCAGAGGTCGAGGACAAAGGTCAGAGGTCAAGGTCAAAGGTCAGAGTTCAAGGTCAAGGTCAAAGGTCAGAGGTCAAAGGTCAGAGGTCAAGGTCAAAGGTCAAAGGTTAAAGGTGAAGGTGAAAGTTCAAAGGTCAGAGGTCAAGGTCAAAGGTCAAAGGTCAGAGGTCAGAGGTCAAGGTCAAAGGTCAGAGGTCAAAGGCCAGAGGTCAGAGGTCAAGGTCACGGTCAGAGGTCAAACGTCAAAGGTTAAGGTCAAAGGTCAAATCTCAGAGGTCAGAGGTCAAGGTCAAAGGTTAGAGGTCAAGATCAAAGGACAGAGGTCAGAGGACAAGGTCAGATGTCAGAGGTAAAGGTCAAAGGTCAGAGGTCAAGGTCAAAGGTTAGAGGTCAAGGTCAAAGGTCAGAGGTCAGAGGTCAAGGTCAATGGTCAGAGGTCAAGGTCAAAGGCCAGAGGACAGAGGACAAGGTCAAGGTCAAGGTCAAGGTCAAGGTCAAGGTAAAGGTCAAAGGTCAAAGGTCAAAGGTCAAAGGTCAAAGGTCAAAGGTCAAAGGTCAAAGGTCAAAGGTCAAAGGTGAAGGTGAAAGTTCAAAGGTCAGAGGTCAAGGTCAAAGGTCAAAGGTCAGAGGTCAGAGGTCAAGGTCAAAGGTCAGAGGTCAAAGGCCAGAGGTCAGAGGTCAAGGTCACGGTCAGAGGTCGAACGTCAAACGTCAAGGTCAAAGGTCAAATCTCAGAGGTCAGAGGTCAAGGTCAAAGGTTAGAGGTCAAGATCAAAGGACAGAGGTCAGAGGACAAGGTCAGATGTCAGAGGTAAAGGTCAAAGGTCAAAGGTCAGAGGTCAAGGTCAGAGGTTAGAGGTCAAGGTCAAAGGTCAGAGGTCAAGGTCAAAGGTCAAAGGTCAAGGTCAAGATCAAAAGTCAGAGTTCAAAGGTAAAAGGTGAATGGTAAAAGATCAAATTCAGATGTCAGAGGTCAAGGTCAAATGTTAGAGGTCAAGGTCATAGGTCAAAGGTCAGAGGTCAAGGTCAAACGTCAGAGGTCAAAGTCAAGGTCAAAGATCAGAGATCAAGATCATAGGTCAGAGGACAAGGTCAAATGTCAGATAACAGAGGTCAAGGTCAAAGGTCAGAGGTCAAGGTTAAAGGTCAGAGGACAAGGTCAAATGTCAGAGGTCAGAGGTCAAGGTCAAAGGTCAGAGGTCAAGGTCAAAGGTCAAACGTCAGAGGTAAGGTCAAAGGTCAAAGGTCAAAGGTAAAGGGTCAAGGGTCAAAGGTCAAAGGTAAAGGGTCAAGGGTCAAGGGTCAAAGGTCAAAGGTCAAAGGTCAGAGGTCAAAGGTCAGAGGACAGAGGTCAAAGGTCAGAGGTCAAGGTCAAAGGTCAGAGGTCGAGGACAAAGGTCAGAGGTCAAGGTCAAAGGTCAGGGGTCAAGGTCAAGGTCAAAGGTCAGAGGTCAAAGGTCAGAGGTCAGAGGTCAAGGTCAAAGGTCAAAGGTCAAAGGTCAAAGGTCAAAGGTCAAAGGTCAAAGGTCAAAGGTCAAAGGTCAAAGGTCAAAGGTCAAAGGTCAGAGGTCAGAGGTCAAAGGTCAGAGGTCAAGGTCAAGGTCAAGGTCAAGGTCAAGGTCAAAGGTCAGAGGTCAAAGGTCAGAGGACAGAGGTCAAAGGTCAGAGGTCAAGGTCAAAGGTCAGAGGTCGAGGACAAAGGTCAGAGGTCAAGGTCAAAGGTCAGGGGTCAAGGTCAAGGTCAAAGGTCAAAGGTCAGAGGTCAAAGGTCAGAGGTCAGAGGTCAGAGGTCAAGGTCAAAGGTCAAAGGTCAAAGGTCAAAGGTCAAAGGTCAAAGGTCAAAGGTCAAAGGTCAAAAGTCAAAGGTCAAAGGTCAAAGGTCAAAGTTCAAAGGTCAGAGGTCAAAGGTCAAAGGTCAAAGGTCAAAGGTCAAAGGTCAAAGGTCAAAGGTCAAAGGTCAAAGGTCAAAGTTCAAAGGTCAGAGGTCAAGGTCAAAGGTCAAAGGTCAGAGGTCAGAGGTCAAGGTCAAAGGTCAGAGGTCAAAGGCCAGAGGTCAGAGGTCAAGGTCACGGTCAGAGGTCAAAGGTCAAAGGTCACGGTCAAAGGTCAAATCTCAGAGGTCAGAGGTCAAGGTCAAAGGTTAGAGGTCAAGATCAAAGGACAGAGGTCAGAGGACAAGGTCAGATGTCAGAGGTAAAGGTCAAAGGTCAAAGGTCAGAGGTCAAGGTCAAAGGTTAGAGGTCAAGGTCAAAGGTCAGAGGTCGAGGACAAAGGTCAGAGGTCAGAGGTCAAGGTCAAAGGTCAAAGGTCAAAGGTCAAAGGTCAAAGGTCAAAGGTCAAAGGTCAAAGGTCAAAGGTCAAAGGCCAGAGGACAGAGGACAAGGTCAAGGTCAAGGTCAAGGTCAAGGTAAAAGTCAAAGGTCAAAGGTCAAAGGTCAAAGGTCAAAGGTCAAAGGTCAAAGGTCAAAGGTCAAAGGTCAAAGGTCAAAGGTCAAAGGTCAAAGGTCAGAGGTCAGAGGTCAAGGTCAGAGGTCAAGGTCAAGGGCAAGGGCAAGGTCAAGGTCAAGGTCAAAGGTCAGAGGTCAAAGGTCAGAGGACAGAGGTCAAAGGTCAGAGGTCAAGGTCAAAGGTCAGAGGTCGAGGACAAAGGTCAGAGGTCAAGGTCAAAGGTCAGGGGTCAAGGTCAAGGTCAAAGGTCAGAGGTCAAAGGTCAGATGTCAGAGGTCAGAGGTCAAGGTCAAAGGTCAAAGGTCAAAGGTCAAAGGTCAAAGGTCAAAGGTCAAAGGTCAAAGGTCAAAGTTCAAAGGTCAGAGGTCAAGGTCAAAGGTCAAAGGTCAGAGGTCAGAGGTCAAGGTCAAAGGTCAGAGGTCAAAGGCCAGAGGTCAGAGGTCACGATCACGGTCAGAGGTCAAAGGTCAAAGGTCAAAGGTCACGGTCAAAGGTCAAATCTCAGAGGTCAGAGGTCAAGGTCAAAGGTTAGAGGTCAAGATCAAAGGACAGAGGTCAGAGGACAAGGTCAGATGTCAGAGGTAAAGGTCAAAGGTCAAAGGTCAGAGGTCAAGGTCAAAGGTTAGAGGTCAAGGTCAAAGGTCAGAGGTCGAGGACAAAGGTCAGAGGTCAAGGTCAAAGGTCAGAGTTCAAGGTCAAGGTCAAAGGTCAGAGGTCAAAGGTCAGAGGTCAAGGTCAAAGGTCAAAGGTTAAAGGTGAAGGTGAAAGTTCAAAGGTCAGAGGTCAAGGTCAAAGGTCAAAGGTCAGAGGTCAGAGGTCAGAGGTCAAGGTCAAAGGTCAGAGGTCAAAGGCCAGAGGTCAGAGGTCAAGGTCACGGTCAGAGGTCAAACGTCAAAGGTCAAGGTCAAAGGTCAAATCTCAGAGGTCAGAGGTCAAGGTCAAAGGTTAGAGGTCAAGATAAAAGGACAGAGGTCAGAGGACAAGGTCAGATGTCAGAGGTAAAGGTCAAAGGTCAAAGGTCAGAGGTCAAGGTCAGAGGTTAGAGGTCAAGGTCAAAGGTCAGAGGTCAAGGTCAAAGGTCAAAGGTCAAGGTCAAGATCAAAAGTCAGAGTTCAAAGGTAAAAGGTGAATGGTAAAAGATCAAATTCAGATGTCAGAGGTCAAGGTCAAATGTTAGAGGTCAAGGTCATAGGTCAAAGGTCAGAGGTCAAGGTCAAACGTCAGAGGTCAAAGTCAAGGTCAAAGATCAGAGATCAAGATCATAGGTCAGAGGACAAGGTCAAATGTCAGAGAACAGAGGTCAAGGTCAAAGGTCAGAGGTCAAGGTCAAAGGTCAGAGGACAAGGTCAAATGTCAGAGGTCAGAGGTCAAGGTCAAAGGTTAGAGGTCAAGGTCAAAGGTCAAACGTCAGAGGTAAGGTCAAAGGTCAAAGGTCAAAGGTAAAGGGTCAAGGGTCAAAGGTCAAAGGTAAAGGGTCAAAGGTCAAAGGTCAGAGGTCAGAGGTGAGAGGTCAAGGTCAAAGGTCAAAGGTCAGAGGTCAGAGGTCAGAGGTGAGAGGTCAAGGTCAAAGGTCAAAGGTCAGATGTCAAGGTCAAAGGTCAAAGGTCAAGGTCAAAGGTCAGAGGTCAAGGTCAAACGTCAGAGGTCAAAGTCAAGGTCAAAGATCAGAGATCAAGATCATAGGTCAGAGGACAAGGTCAAATGTCAGAGAACAGAGGTCAAGGTCAAAGGTCAGAGGTCAAGGTCAAAGGTCAGAGGACAAGGTCAGATGTCAGAGGTCAAGGTCAAAGGTTAGAGGTCAAGGTCATAGGTCAAAGGTCAGAGGTCAAGGTCAATTGTCAGAGGTCAAGGTCAAAGGCCAGAGGACAGAGGACAAGGTCAAGGTCAAGGTCAAGGTCAAGGTAAAAGTCAAAGGTCAAAGGTCAAAGGTCAAAGGTCAAAGGTCAAAGGTCAAAGGTCAAAGGTCAGAGGTCAGAGGTCAAAGGTCAGAGGTCAAGGTCAAGGTCAAGGTCAAGGTCAAGGTCAAAGGTCAGAGGTCAAAGGTCAGAGGACAGAGGTCAAAGGTCAGAGGTCAAGGTCAAAGGTCAGAGGTCGAGGACAAAGGTCAGAGGTCAAGGTCAAAGGTCAGAGGTCAAGGTCAAGGTCAAAGGTCAGAGGTCAAAGGTCAGAGGTCAGAGGTCAAGGTCAAAGGTCAAAGGTCAAAGGTCAAAGGTCAAAGGTCAAAGGTCAAAGGTCAAAGGTCAAAGGTCAAAGGTCAAAGGTCAAGGTCAAAGGTTAGAGGTCAAGGTCAAAGGTCAGAGGTCAGAGGTCAAGGTCAATGGTCAGAGGTCAAGGTCAAAGGCCAGAGGACAGAGGACAAGGTCAAGGTCAAGGTCAAGGTCAAGGTCAAGGTCAAGGTAAAGGTCAAAGGTCAAAGGTCAAAGGTCAAAGGTCAAAGGTCAAAGGTGAAGGTGAAAGTTCAAAGGTCAGAGGTCAAGGTCAAAGGTCAAAGGTCAGAGGTCAGAGGTCAAGGTCAAAGGTCAGAGGTCAAAGGCCAGAGGTCAGAGGTCAAGGTCACGGTCAGAGGTCAAACGTCAAAGGTCAAGGTCAAAGGTCAAATCTCAGAGGTCAGAGGTCAAGGTCAAAGGTTAGAGGTCAAGATCAAAGGACAGAGGTCAGAGGACAAGGTCAGATGTCAGAGGTCAAGGTCAAAGGTGAATGGTAAAAGATCAAATTCAGATGTCAGAGGTCAAGGTCAAATGTTAGAGGTCAAGGTCATAGGTCAAAGGTCAGAGGTCAAGGTCAAACGTCAGAGGTCAAAGTCAAGGTCAAAGATCAGAGATCAAGATCATAGGTCAGAGGACAAGGTCAAATGTCAGAGAACAGAGGTCAAGGTCAAAGGTCAGAGGTCAAGGTCAAAGGTCAGAGGACAAGGTCAAATGTCAGATGTCAGATGTCAGAGGTCAAGGTCAAAGGTTAGAGGTCAAGGTCAAAGGTCAAAGGTCAGAGGTCAGAGGTGAGAGGTCAAGGTCAAAGGTCAAAGGTCACAGGTCAGAGGTGAGAGGTAAAGGTCAAAGGTCAAAGGTCAGATGTCAAGGTCAAAGGTCAAAGGTCAAGGTCAAAGGTAAGAGGTCAAAGGTCAAAGGTCAAAGGTGAAAGGTGAAAGGTGAAAGGTGAAAGGTGAAAGGTGAAAGGTCAAATTCAGATGTCAGAGGTCAAGGTCAAAGGTTAGAGGTCAAGGTCATAGGTCAAAGGTCAGAGGTCAAGGTCAATGGTCAGAGGTCAAGGTCAAAGGCCAGAGGACAGAGGACAAGGTCAAGGTCAAGGTCAAGGTCAAGGTCAAGGTAAAAGTCAAAGGTCAAAGGTCAAAGGTCAAAGGTCAGAGGTCAGAGGTCAAAGGTCAGAGGTCAAGGTCAAGGTCAAGGTCAAGGTCAAGGTCAAAGATCAGAGGTCAAAGGTCAGAGGACAGAGGTCAAAGGTCAGAGGTCAAGGTCAAAGGTCAGAGGTCGAGGACAAAGGTCAGAGGTCAAGGTCAAAGGTCAGAGGTCAAGGTCAAGGTCAAAGGTCAAAGGTCAGAGGTCAAAGGTCAGAGGTCAGAGGTCAAGGTCAAAGGTCAAAGGTCAAAGGCCAAAGGTCAGAGGACAAGGTCAAATGTCAGAGGTCAGAGGTCAAGGTCAAAGGTTAGAGGTCAAGGTCAAAGGTCAAAGGTCAGAGGTCAGAGGTGAGAGGTCAAGGTCAAAGGTCAAAGGTCACAGGTCAGAGGTGAGAGGTAAAGGTCAAAGGTCAAAGGTCAGATGTCAAGGTCAAAGGTCAAAGGTCAAGGTCAAAGGTAAGAGGTCAAAGGTCAAAGGTCAAAGGTGAAAGGTGAAAGGTGAAAGGTGAAAGGTGAAAGGTGAAAGGTCAAATTCAGATGTCAGAGGTCAAGGTCAAAGGTTAGAGGTCAAGGTCATAGGTCAAAGGTCAGAGGTCAAGGTCAATGGTCAGAGGTCAAGGTCAAAGGCCAGAGGACAGAGGACAAGGTCAAGGTCAAGGTCAAGGTCAAGGTCAAGGTAAAAGTCAAAGGTCAAAGGTCAAAGGTCAAAGGTCAGAGGTCAGAGGTCAAAGGTCAGAGGTCAAGGTCAAGGTCAAGGTCAAGGTCAAGGTCAAAGATCAGAGGTCAAAGGTCAGAGGACAGAGGTCAAAGGTCAGAGGTCAGGGTCAAAGGTCAGAGGTCGAGGACAAAGGTCAGAGGTCAAGGTCAAAGGTCAGAGGTCAAGGTCAAGGTCAAAGGTCAAAGGTCAGAGGTCAAAGGTCAGAGGTCAGAGGTCAAGGTCAAAGGTCAAAGGTCAAAGGTCAAAGGCCAAAGGTCAGAGGTCAAGGTCAAAGGTCAGAGGTGAAAGGCCAGAGGGCAGAGGTCAAGGTCACGGTCAGAGGTCAAAGGTCAAAGGTCAAATCTCAGAGGTCAGAGGTCAAGGTCAAAGGTTAGAGGTCAAGATCAAAGGACAGAGGTCAGAGGACAAGGTCAGATGTCAGAGGTAAAGGTCAAAGGTCAATGGTCAAGGTCAAAGGTTAGAGGTCAAGGTCAAAGGTCAGAGGTCAGAGGTCTAGGTCAATGGTCAGAGGTTAAGGTCAAAGGCCAGAGGACAGAGGCCATGGTCAAGGTCAAGGTCAAGGTCAAGGTCAAGGTAAAGGTCAAAGGTCAAAGGTCAAAGGTCAAAGGTCAAAGGTCAAAGGTCAAAGGTGAAGGTGAAAGTTCAAAGGTCAGAGGTCAAGGTCAAAGGTCAAAGGTCAAAGGTCAGAGGTCAGAGGTCAAGGTCAAAGGTCAGAGGTCAAAGGCCAGAGGTCAGAGGTCAAGGTCACGGTCAGAGGTCAAACGTCAAAGGTCAAGGTCAAAGGTCAAATCTCAGAGGTCAGAGGTCAAGGTCAAAGGTTAGAGGTCAAGATCAAAGGACAGAGGTCAGAGGACAAGGTCAGATGTCAGAGGTAAAGGTCAAAGGTCAAAGGTCAGAGGTCAAGGTCAGAGGTTAGAGGTCAAGGTCAAAGGTCAGAGGTCAAGGTCAAAGGTCAAAGGTCAAGGTCAAGATCAAAAGTCAGAGTTCAAAGGAAAAAGGTGAATGGTAAAAGATCAAATTCAGATGTCAGAGGTCAAGGTCAAATGTTAGAGGTCAAGGTCATAGGTCAAAGGTCAGAGGTCAAGGTCAAACGTCAGAGGTCAAAGTCAAGGTCAAAGATCAGAGATCAAGATCATAGGTCAGAGGACAAGGTCAAATGTCAGAGAACAGAGGTCAAGGTCAAAGGTCAGAGGTCAAGGTCAAAGGTCAGAGGACAAGGTCAAATGTCAGAGGTCAGAGGTCAAGGTCAAAGGTTAGAGGTCAAGGTCAAAGGTCAAACGTCAGAGGTAAGGTCAAAGGTCAAAGGTCAAAGGTAAAGGGTCAAGGGTCAAAGGTCAAAGGTAAAGGGTCAACGGTCAAAGGTCAAAGGTCAGAGGTCAGAGGTGAGAGGTCAAGGTCAAAGGTCAAAGGTCAGAGGTCAGAGGTCAGAGGTGAGAGGTCAAGGTCAAAGGTCAAAGGTCAGATGTCAAGGTCAAAGGTCAAAGGTCAAGGTCAAAGGTCAGAGGTCAAGGTCAAACGTCAGAGGTCAAAGTCAAGGTCAAAGATCAGAGATCAAGATCATAGGTCAGAGGACAAGGTCAAATGTCAGAGAACAGAGGTCAAGGTCAAAGGTTAGAGGTCAAGGTCATAGGTCAAAGGTCAGAGGTCAAGGTCAATGGTCAGAGGTCAAGGTCAAAGGCCAGAGGACAGAGGACAAGGTCAAGGTCAAGGTCAAGGTCAAGGTAAAAGTCAAAGGTCAAAGGTCAAAGGTCAAAGGTCAAAGGTCAAAGGTCAAAGGTCAAAGGTCAAAGGTCAGAGGTCAGAGGTCAAAGGTCAGAGGTCAAGGTCAAGGTCAAGGTCAAGGTCAAGGTCAAAGGTCAGAGGTCAAAGGTCAGAGGACAGAGGTCAAAGGTCAGAGGTCAAGGTCAAAGGTCAGAGGTCGAGGACAAAGGTCAGAGGTCAAGGTCAAAGGTCAGAGGTCAAGGTCAAGGTCAAAGGTCAGAGGTCAAAGGTCAGAGGTCAGAGGTCAAGGTCAAAGGTCAAAGGTCAAAGGTCAAAGGTCAAAGGTCAAAGGTCAAAGGTCAAAGGTCAAAGGTCAAAGGTC
The DNA here is from genome assembly GCA_963971365.1 of Lasioglossum villosulum. Taxonomy (NCBI): domain Eukaryota; kingdom Metazoa; phylum Arthropoda; class Insecta; order Hymenoptera; family Halictidae; genus Lasioglossum; species Lasioglossum villosulum. The sequence goes on along the minus strand of OZ020498.1, from coordinate 22,921,575 downwards.
AAAGTTCAAAGGTCAGAGGTCAAGGTCAAAGGTCAAAGGTCAGATGTCAGAGGTCAAGGTCAAAGGTCAGAGGTCAAAGGCCAGAGGTCAGAGGTCAAGGTCACGGTCAGAGGTCAAAGGTCAAAGGTCAAGGTCAAAGGTCAAATCTCAGAGGTCAGAGGTCAAGGTCAAAGGTTAGAGGTCAAGATCAAAGGACAGAGGTCAGAGGACAAGGTCAGATGTCAGAGGTAAAGGTCAAAGGTCAAAGGTCAGAGGTCAAGGTCAAAGGTTAGAGGTCAAGGTCAAAGGTCAGAGGTCGAGGACAAAGGTCAGAGGTCAAGGTCAAAGGTCAGAGTTCAAGGTCAAGGTCAAAGGTCAGAGGTCAGAGGTCAGAGGTCAAGGTCAAAGGTCAAAGGTTAAAGGTGAAGGTGAAAGTTCAAAGGTCAGAGTTCAAGGTCAAGGTCAAAGGTCAGAGGTCAAAGGTCAGAGGTCAAGGTCAAAGGTCAAAGGTCAAAGGTCAAAGGTCAGAGGTCAGAGGTCAAGGTCAAAGGTCAGAGGTCAAAGGCCAGAGGTCAGAGGTCAAGGTCACGGTCAGAGGTCAAAGGTCAAAGGTCAAGGTCAAAGGTCAAATCTCAGAGGTCAGAGGTCAAGGTCAAAGGTCAGAGTTCAAGGTCAAGGTCAAAGGTCAGAGGTCAAAGGTCAGAGGTCAAGGTCAAAGGTCAAAGGTTAAAGGTGAAGGTGAAAGTTCAAAGGTCAGAGGTCAAGGTCAAAGGTCAAAGGTCAGAGGTCAGAGGTCAAGGTCAAAGGTCAGAGGTCAAAGGCCAGAGGTCAGAGGTCAAGGTCACGCTCAGAGGTCAAAAGGTCAAAGGTCAAGGTCAAAGCTCAAATCTCAGAGGTCAGAGGTCAAGGTCAAAGGTTAGAGGTCAAGATCAAAGGACAGAGGTCAGAGGACAAGGTCAGATGTCAGAGGTAAAGGTCAAAGGTCAGAGGTCAAGGTCAAAGGTTAGAGGTCAAGGTCAAAGGTCAGAGGTCAGAGGTCAAGGTCAATGGTCAGAGGTCAAGGTCAAAGGCCAGAGGACAGAGGACAAGGTCAAGGTCAAGGTCAAGGTCAAAGGTCAAGGTCAAAGGTCAAATCTCAGAGGTCAGAGGTCAAGGTCAAAGGTTAGAGGTCAAGATCAAAGGACAGAGGTCAGAGGACAAGGTCAGATGTCAGAGGTAAAGGTCAAAGGTCAGAGGTCAAGGTCAAAGGTTAGAGGTCAAGGTCAAAGGTCAAACGTCAGAGATAAGGTCAAAGGTCAAAGGTCAAAGGTAAAGGGTCAAGGGTCAAAGGTCAAAGGTAAAGGGTCAAGGGTCAAAGGTCAAAGGTCAGAGGTCAGAGGTGAGAGGTCAAGGTCAAAGGTCAAAGGTCAGAGGTCAGAGGTGAGAGGTGAGAGGTCAAGGTCAAAGGTCAAAGGTCAGATGTCAAGGTCAAAGGTCAAAGGTCAAGGTCAAAGGTCAAAGGTCAAAGGTCAAAGGTCAAAGGTCAAAGGTCAAAGGTCAAAGGTCAAAGGTCAGAGGTCAAGGTCAAAGGTTAGAGGTCAAGATCAAAGGACAGAGGTCAGAGGACAAGGTCAGATGTCAGAGGTAAAGGTCAAAGGTCAAAGGTCAGAGGTCAAGGTCAAAGGTTAGAGGTCAAGGTCAAAGGTCAGAGGTCGAGGACAAAGGTCAGAGGTCAAGGTCAAAGGTCAGAGTTCAAGGTCAAGGTCAAAGGTCAGAGGTCAAAGGTCAGAGGTCAAGGTCAAAGGTCAGAGTTCAAGGTCAAGGTCAAAGGTCAGAGGTCAAAGGTCAGAGGTCAAGGTCAAAGGTCAAAGGTCAAAGGTTAAAGGTGAAGGTGAAAGTTCAAAGGTCAGAGGTCAAGGTCAAAGGTCAAAGGTCAGAGGTCAGAGGTCAAGGTCAAAGGTCAGAGGTCAAAGGCCAGAGGTCAGAGGTCAAGGTCACGGTCAGAGGTCAAAGGTCAAAGGTCAAGGTCAAAGGTCAAATCTCAGAGGTCAGAGGTCAAGGTCAAAGGTTAGAGGTCAAGATCAAAGGACAGAGGTCAGAGGACAAGGTCAGAGGTCAAGGTCAAAGGTCAGAGTTCAAGGTCAAGGTCAAAGGTCAGAGGTCAAAGGTCAGAGGTCAAGGTCAAAGGTCAAAGGTTAAAGGTGAAGGTGAAAGTTCAAAGGTCAGAGTTCAAGGTCAAGGTCAAAGGTCAGAGGTCAAAGGTCAGAGGTCAAGGTCAAAGGTCAAAGGTCAAAGGTCAAAGGTCAGAGGTCAGAGGTCAAGGTCAAAGGTCAGAGGTCAAAGGCCAGAGGTCAGAGGTCAAGGTCACGGTCAGAGGTCAAAGGTCAAAGGTCAAGGTCAAAGGTCAAATCTCAGAGGTCAGAGGTCAAGGTCAAAGGTCAGAGTTCAAGGTCAAGGTCAAAGGTCAGAGGTCAAAGGTCAGAGGTCAAGGTCAAAGGTCAAAGGTTAAAGGTGAAGGTGAAAGTTCAAAGGTCAGAGGTCAAGGTCAAAGGTCAAAGGTCAGAGGTCAGAGGTCAAGGTCAAAGGTCAGAGGTCAAAGGCCAGAGGTCAGAGGTCAAGGTCACGCTCAGAGGTCAAAAGGTCAAAGGTCAAGGTCAAAGCTCAAATCTCAGAGGTCAGAGGTCAAGGTCAAAGGTTAGAGGTCAAGATCAAAGGACAGAGGTCAGAGGACAAGGTCAGATGTCAGAGGTAAAGGTCAAAGGTCAGAGGTCAAGGTCAAAGGTTAGAGGTCAAGGTCAAAGGTCAGAGGTCAGAGGTCAAGGTCAATGGTCAGAGGTCAAGGTCAAAGGCCAGAGGACAGAGGACAAGGTCAAGGTCAAGGTCAAGGTCAAAGGTCAAGGTCAAAGGTCAAATCTCAGAGGTCAGAGGTCAAGGTCAAAGGTTAGAGGTCAAGATCAAAGGACAGAGGTCAGAGGACAAGGTCAGATGTCAGAGGTAAAGGTCAAAGGTCAGAGGTCAAGGTCAAAGGTTAGAGGTCAAGGTCAAAGGTCAAACGTCAGAGATAAGGTCAAAGGTCAAAGGTCAAAGGTAAAGGGTCAAGGGTCAAAGGTCAAAGGTAAAGGGTCAAGGGTCAAAGGTCAAAGGTCAGAGGTCAGAGGTGAGAGGTCAAGGTCAAAGGTCAAAGGTCAGAGGTCAGAGGTGAGAGGTGAGAGGTCAAGGTCAAAGGTCAAAGGTCAGATGTCAAGGTCAAAGGTCAAAGGTCAAGGTCAAAGGTCAAAGGTCAAAGGTCAAAGGTCAAAGGTCAAAGGTCAAAGGTCAAAGGTCAAAGGTCAAAGGTCAGAGGTCAAGGTCAAAGGTTAGAGGTCAAGATCAAAGGACAGAGGTCAGAGGACAAGGTCAGATGTCAGAGGTAAAGGTCAAAGGTCAAAGGTCAGAGGTCAAGGTCAAAGGTTAGAGGTCAAGGTCAAAGGTCAGAGGTCGAGGACAAAGGTCAGAGGTCAAGGTCAAAGGTCAGAGTTCAAGGTCAAGGTCAAAGGTCAGAGGTCAAAGGTCAGAGGTCAAGGTCAAAGGTCAGAGTTCAAGGTCAAGGTCAAAGGTCAGAGGTCAAAGGTCAGAGGTCAAGGTCAAAGGTCAAAGGTCAAAGGTTAAAGGTGAAGGTGAAAGTTCAAAGGTCAGAGGTCAAGGTCAAAGGTCAAAGGTCAGAGGTCAGAGGTCAAGGTCAAAGGTCAGAGGTCAAAGGCCAGAGGTCAGAGGTCAAGGTCACGGTCAGAGGTCAAAGGTCAAAGGTCAAGGTCAAAGGTCAAATCTCAGAGGTCAGAGGTCAAGGTCAAAGGTTAGAGGTCAAGATCAAAGGACAGAGGTCAGAGGACAAGGTCAGATGTCAGAGGTAAAGGTCAAAGGTCAAAGGTCAGAGGTCAAGGTCAAAGGTTAGAGGTCAAGGTCAAAGGTCAGAGGTCGAGGACAAAGGTCAGAGGTCAAGGTCAAAGGTCAGAGTTCAAGGTCAAGGTCAAAGGTCAGAGGTCAAAGGTCAGAGGTCAAGGTCAAAGGTCAAAGGTTAAAGGTGAAGGTGAAAGTTCAAAGGTCAGAGGTCAAGGTCAAAGGTCAAAGGTCAGAGGTCAGAGGTCAAGATCAAAGGTCAGAGGTCAAAGGCCAGAGGTCAGAGGTCAAGGTCACGCTCAGAGGTCAAAAGGTCAAAGGTCAAGGTCAAAGGTCAAATCTCAGAGGTCAGAGGTCAAGGTCAAAGGTTAGAGGTCAAGATCAAAGGACAGAGGTCAGAGGACAAGGTCAGATGTCAGAGGTAAAGGTCAAAGGTCAGAGGTCAAGGTCAAAGGTTAGAGGTCAAGGTCAAAGGTCAGAGGTCAGAGGTCAAGGTCAAAGGTGAAGGTGAAAGTTCAAAGGTCAGAGGTCAAGGTCAAAGGTCAAAGGTCAGAGGTCAGAGGTCAAGGTCAAAGGTCAGAGGTCAAAGGCCAGAGGTCAGAGGTCAAGGTCACGGTCAGAGGTCAAACGTCAAAGGTCAAGGTCAAAGGTCAAATCTCAGAGGTCAGAGGTCAAGGTCAAAGGTTAGAGGTCAAGATCAAAGGACAGAGGTCAGAGGACAAGGTCAGATGTCAGAGGTAAAGGTCAAAGGTGAATGGTAAAAGATCAAATTCAGATGTCAGAGGTCAAGGTCAAATGTTAGAGGTCAAGGTCATAGGTCAAAGGTCAGAGGTCAAGGTCAAACGTCAGAGGTCAAAGTCAAGGTCAAAGATCAGAGATCAAGATCATAGGTCAGAGGACAAGGTCAAATGTCAGAGAACAGAGGTCAAGGTCAAAGGTCAGAGGTCAAGGTCAAAGGTCAGAGGACAAGGTCAAATGTCAGAGGTCAGAGGTCAAGGTCAAAGGTTAGAGGTCAAGGTCAAAGGTCAAAGGTCAGAGGTCAGAGGTGAGAGGTCAAGGTCAAAGGTCAAAGGTCACAGGTCAGAGGTGAGAGGTAAAGGTCAAAGGTCAAAGGTCAGATGTCAAGGTCAAAGGTCAAAGGTCAAGGTCAAAGGTAAGAGGTCAAAGGTCAAAGGTCAAAGGTGAAAGGTGAAAGGTGAAAGGTGAAAGGTGAAAGGTGAAAGGTCAAATTCAGATGTCAGAGGTCAAGGTCAAAGGTTAGAGGTCAAGGTCATAGGTCAAAGGTCAGAGGTCAAGGTCAATGGTCAGAGGTCAAGGTCAAAGGCCAGAGGACAGAGGACAAGGTCAAGGTCAAGGTCAAGGTCAAGGTCAAGGTAAAAGTCAAAGGTCAAAGGTCAGAGGTCAGAGGTCAAAGGTCAGAGGTCAAGGTCAAGGTCAAGGTCAAGGTCAAGGTCAAAGGTCAGAGGTCAAAGGTCAGAGGACAGAGGTCAAAGGTCAGAGGTCAAGGTCAAAGGTCAGAGGTCGAGGACAAAGGTCAGAGGTCAAGGTCAAAGGTCAGAGGTCAAGGTCAAGGTCAAAGGTCAAAGGTCAGAGGTCAAAGGTCAGAGGTCAGAGGTCAAGGTCAAAGGTCAAAGGTCAAAGGCCAAAGGTCAAAGGTCAAAGGTCAGAGGTCAAGGTCAAAGGTCAAAGGTCAGAGGTCAGAGGTCAAGGTCAAAGGTCAGAGGTCAAAGGCCAGAGGTCAGAGGTCAAGGTCACGGTCAGAGGTCAAAGGTCAAAGGTCAAATCTCAGAGGTCAGAGGTCAAGGTCAAAGGTTAGAGGTCAAGATCAAAGGACAGAGGTCAGAGGACAAGGTCAGATGTCAGAGGTAAAGGTCAAAGGTCCAAGGTAAAGGTCAAAGGTTAGAGGTCAAGGTCAAAGGTCAGAGGTCAGAGGTCTAGGTCAATGGTCAGAGGTTAAGGTCAAAGGCCAGAGGACAAGGTCAGATGTCAGAGGTCAAGGTCAAAGGTTAGAGGTCAAGGTCATAGGTCAAAGGTCAGAGGTCAAGGTCAATGGTCAGAGGTCAAGGTCAAAGGCCAGAGGACAGAGGACAAGGTCAAGGTCAAGGTCAAGGTCAAGGTAAAAGTCAAAGGTCAAAGGTCAAAGGTCAAAGGTCAAAGGTCAAAGGTCAAAGGTCAAAGGTCAGAGGTCAGAGGTCAAAGGTCAGAGGTCAAGGTCAAGGTCAAGGTCAAGGTCAAGGTCAAGGTCAAAGGTCAGAGGTCAAAGGTCAGAGGACAGAGGTCAAAGGTCAGAGGTCAAGGTCAAAGGTCAGAGGTCGAGGACAAAGGTCAGAGGTCAAGGTCAAAGGTCAGAGGTCAAGGTCAAGGTCAAAGGTCAGAGGTCAAAGGTCAGAGGTCAGAGGTCAGAGGTCAAGGTCAAAGGTCAAAGGTCAAAGGTCAAAGGTCAAAGGTCAAAGGTCAAAGGTCAAAGGTCAAAGGTCAAAGGTCAAAGGTCAAGGTCAAAGGTTAGAGGTCAAGGTCAAAGGTCAGAGGTCAGAGGTCAAGGTCAATGGTCAGAGGTCAAGGTCAAAGGCCAGAGGACAGAGGACAAGGTCAAGGTCAAGGTCAAGGTCAAGGTCAAGGTCAAGGTAAAGGTCAAAGGTCAAAGGTCAAAGGTCAAAGGTCAAAGGTCAAAGGTGAAGGTGAAAGTTCAAAGGTCAGAGGTCAAGGTCAAAGGTCAAAGGTCAGAGGTCAGAGGTCAAGGTCAAAGGTCAGAGGTCAAAGGCCAGAGGTCAGAGGTCAAGGTCACGGTCAGAGGTCAAACGTCAAAGGTCAAGGTCAAAGGTCAAATCTCAGAGGTCAGAGGTCAAGGTCAAAGGTTAGAGGTCAAGATCAAAGGACAGAGGTCAGAGGACAAGGTCAGATGTCAGAGGTAAAGGTCAAAGGTGAATGGTAAAAGATCAAATTCAGATGTCAGAGGTCAAGGTCAAATGTTAGAGGTCAAGGTCATAGGTCAAAGGTCAGAGGTCAAGGTCAAACGTCAGAGGTCAAAGTCAAAGGTCAGAGGTCAAGGTCAAAGGTCAGAGGTCAAGGTCAAACGTCAGAGGTCAAAGTCAAAGGTCAGAGGTCAAGGTCAAAGGTCAGAGGACAAGGTCAAATGTCAGAGGTCAGAGGTCAAGGTCAAAGGTTAGAGGTCAAGGTCAAAGGTCAAAGGTCAGAGGTCAGAGGTGAGAGGTCAAGGTCAAAGGTCAAAGGTCACAGGTCAGAGGTGAGAGGTAAAGGTCAAAGGTCAAAGGTCAGATGTCAAGGTCAAAGGTCAAAGGTCAAGGTCAAAGGTAAGAGGTCAAAGGTCAAAGGTCAGAGGTCAAACGTCAAAGGTCAAGGTCAAAGGTCAAATCTCAGAGGTCAGAGGTCAAGGTCAAAGGTTAGAGGTCAAGATCAAAGGACAGAGGTCAGAGGACAAGGTCAGATGTCAGAGGTAAAGGTCAAAGGTGAATGGTAAAAGATCAAATTCAGATGTCAGAGGTCAAGGTCAAAGATCAGAGATCAAGATCATAGGTCAGAGGACAAGGTCAAATGTCAGAGAACAGAGGTCAAGGTCAAAGGTCAGAGGTCAAGGTCAAAGGTCAGAGGACAAGGTCAAATGTCAGAGGTCAGAGGTCAAGGTCAAAGGTTAGAGGTCAAGGTCAAAGGTCAAAGGTCAGAGGTCAGAGGTGAGAGGTCAAGGTCAAAGGTCAAAGGTCACAGGTCAGAGGTGAGAGGTAAAGGTCAAAGGTCAAAGGTCAGATGTCAAGGTCAAAGGTCAAAGGTCAAGGTCAAAGGTAAGAGGTCAAAGGTCAAAGGTCAAAGGTGAAAGGTGAAAGGTGAAAGGTGAAAGGTGAAAGGTGAAAGGTCAAATTCAGATGTCAGAGGTCAAGGTCAAAGGTTAGAGGTCAAGGTCATAGGTCAAAGGTCAGAGGTCAAGGTCAATGGTCAGAGGTCAAGGTCAAAGGCCAGAGGACAGAGGACAAGGTCAAGGTCACGGTCAAGGTCAAGGTCAAGGTAAAAGTCAAAGGTCAAAGGTCAAAGGTCAAAGGTCAGAGGTCAGAGGTCAAAGGTCAGAGGTCAAGGTCAAGGTCAAGGTCAAGGTCAAGGTCAAAGGTCAGAGGTCAAGGTCAAGGTCAAAGGTCAAAGGTCAGAGGTCAAAGGTCAGAGGTCAGAGGTCAAGGTCAAAAGTCAAAGGTCAAAGGCCAAAGGTCAAAGGTCAGAGGTCAAGGTCAAGGTCAAATGTCAAAGGTCAGAGGTCAGAGGTCAAGGTCAAAGGTCAGAGGTCAAAGGCCAGAGGTCAGAGGTCAAGGTCACGGTCAGAGGTCAAAGGTCAAAGGTCAAATCTCAGAGGTCAGAGGTCAAGGTCAAAGGTTAGAGGTCAAGATCAAAGGACAGAGGTCAGAGGACAAGGTCAGATGTCAGAGGTAAAGGTCAAAGGTCAAAGGTCAAGGTCAAAGGTTAGAGGTCAAGGTCAAAGGTCAGAGGTCAGAGGTCTAGGTCAATGGTCAGAGGTTAAGGTCAAAGGCCAGAGGCCATGGTCAAGGTCAAGGTCAAGGTCAAGGTCAAGGTCAAGGTCAAGGTCAAGGTCAAGGTCAAGGTCAAAGGTCAGAGGTCAAGGTCAAGGTCAAAGGTCAAAGGTCAGAGGTCAAAGGTCAGAGGTCAGAGGTCAAGGTCAAAAGTCAAAGGTCAAAGGCCAAAGGTCAAAGGTCAGAGGTCAAGGTCAAGGTCAAATGTCAAAGGTCAGAGGTCAGAGGTCAAGGTCAAAGGTCAGAGGTCAAAGGCCAGAGGTCAGAGGTCAAGGTCACGGTCAGAGGTCAAAGGTCAAAGGTCAAATCTCAGAGGTCAGAGGTCAAGGTCAAAGGTTAGAGGTCAAGATCAAAGGACAGAGGTCAGAGGACAAGGTCAGATGTCAGAGGTAAAGGTCAAAGGTCAAAGGTCAAGGTCAAAGGTTAGAGGTCAAGGTCAAAGGTCAGAGGTCAGAGGTCTAGGTCAATGGTCAGAGGTTAAGGTCAAAGGCCAGAGGCCATGGTCAAGGTCAAGGTCAAGGTCAAGGTCAAGGTCAAGGTCAAGGTCAAGGTAAAGGTCAAAGGTCAAAGGTCAAAGGTCAAAGGTCAAAGGTCAAAGGTGAAGGTGAAAGTTCAAAGGTCAGAGGTCAAGGTCAAAGGTCAAAGGTCAAAGGTCAAAGGTCAGAGGTCAGAGGTCAAGGTCAAAGGTCAGAGGTCAAAGGCCAGAGGTCAGAGGTCAAGGTCACGGTCAGAGGTCAAACGTCAAAGGTCAAGGTCAAAGGTCAAATCTCAGAGGTCAGAGGTCAAGGTCAAAGGTTAGAGGTCAAGATCAAAGGACAGAGGTCAGAGGACAAGGTCAGATGTCAGAGGTAAAGGTCAAAGGTCAAAGGTCAGAGGTCAAGGTCAGAGGTTAGAGGTCAAGGTCAAAGGTCAGAGGTCAAGGTCAAAGGTCAAAGGTCAAGGTCAAGATCAAAAGTCAGAGTTCAAAGGTAAAAGGTGAATGGTAAAAGATCAAATTCAGATGTCAGAGGTCAAGGTCAAATGTTAGAGGTCAAGGTCATAGGTCAAAGGTCAGAGGTCAAGGTCAAACGTCAGAGGTCAAAGTCAAGGTCAAAGATCAGAGATCAAGATCATAGGTCAGAGGACAAGGTCAAATGTCAGAGAACAGAGGTCAAGGTCAAAGGTCAGAGGTCAAGGTCAAAGGTCAGAGGACAAGGTCAAATGTCAGAGGTCAGAGGTCAAGGTCAAAGGTTAGAGGTCAAGGTCAAAGGTCAAACGTCAGAGGTAAGGTCAAAGGTCAAAGGTCAAAGGTAAAGGGTCAAGGGTCAAAGGTCAAAGGTAAAGGGTCAACGGTCAAAGGTCAAAGGTCAGAGGTCAGAGGTCAGAGGTGAGAGGTCAAGGTCAAAGGTCAAAGGTCAGATGTCAAGGTCAAAGGTCAAAGGTCAAGGTCAAAGGTCAGAGGTCAAGGTCAAACGTCAGAGGTCAAAGTCAAGGTCAAAGATCAGAGATCAAGATCATAGGTCAGAGGACAAGGTCAAATGTCAGAGAACAGAGGTCAAGGTCAAAGGTCAGAGGTCAAGGTCAAAGGTCAGAGGACAAGGTCAGATGTCAGAGGTCAAGGTCAAAGGTTAGAGGTCAAGGTCATAGGTCAAAGGTCAGAGGTCAAGGTCAATGGTCAGAGGTCAAGGTCAAAGGCCAGAGGACAGAGGACAAGGTCAAGGTCAAGGTCAAGGTCAAGGTAAAAGTCAAAGGTCAAAGGTCAAAGGTCAAAGGTCAAAGGTCAAAGGTCAAAGGTCAAAGGTCAGAGGTCAGAGGTCAAAGGTCAGAGGTCAAGGTCAAGGTCAAGGTCAAGGTCAAGGTCAAAGGTCAGAGGTCAAAGGTCAGAGGACAGAGGTGAAAGGTCAGAGGTCAAGGTCAAAGGTCAGAGGTCGAGGACAAAGGTCAGAGGTCAAGGTCAAAGGTCAGAGGTCAAGGTCAAGGTCAAAGGTCAGAGGTCAAAGGTCAGAGGTCAGAGGTCAAGGTCAAAGGTCAAAGGTCAAAGGTCAAAGGTCAAAGGTCAAAGGTCAAAGGTCAAAGGTCAAAGGTCAAAGGTCAAAGGTCAAAGGTCAAAGGTCAAAGTTCAAAGGTCAGAGGTCAAGGTCAAAGGTCAAAGGTCAGAGGTCAGAGGTCAAGGTCAAAGGTCAGAGGTCAAAGGCCAGAGGTCAGAGGTCAAGGTCACGGTCAGAGGTCAAAGGGCAAAGGTCAAGGTCAAAGGTCAAATCTCAGAGGTCAGAGGTCAAGGTCAAAGGTTAGAGGTCAAGATCAAAGGACAGAGGTCAGAGGACAAGGTCAGATGTCAGAGGTAAAGGTCAAAGGTCAGAGGTCAAGGTCAAAGGTTAGAGGTCAAGGTCAAAGGTCAGAGGTCGAGGACAAAGGTCAGAGGTCAAGGTCAAAGGTCAGAGTTCAAGGTCAAGGTCAAAGGTCAGAGGTCAAAGGTCAGAGGTCAAGGTCAAAGGTCAAAGGTTAAAGGTGAAGGTGAAAGTTCAAAGGTCAGAGGTCAAGGTCAAAGGTCAAAGGTCAGAGGTCAGAGGTCAAGGTCAAAGGTCAGAGGTCAAAGGCCAGAGGTCAGAGGTCAAGGTCACGGTCAGAGGTCAAAAGGTCAAAGGTCAAGGTCAAAGGTCAAATCTCAGAGGTCAGAGGTCAAGGTCAAATCTCAGAGGTCAGAGGTCAAGGTCAAAGGTTAGAGGTCAAGATCAAAGGACAGAGGTCAGAGGACAAGGTCAGATGTCAGAGGTAAAGGTCAAAGGTCAGAGGTCAAGGTCAAAGGTTAGAGGTCAAGGTCAAAGGTCAGAGGTCAGAGGTCAAGGTCAATGGTCAGAGGTCAAGGTCAAAGGCCAGAGGACAGAGGACAAGGTCAAGGTCAAGGTCAAGGTCAAGGTAAAGGTCAAAGGTCAAAGGTGAAAGGTCAAAGGTCAAAGGTCAAAGGTTAGAGGTCAAGATCAAAGGACAGAGGTCAGAGGACAAGGTCAGATGTCAGAGGTAAAGGTCAAAGGTCAGAGGTCAAGGTCAAAGGTTAGAGGTCAAGGTCAAAGGTCAGAGGTCAGAGGTCAAGGTCAATGGTCAGAGGTCAAGGTCAAAGGCCAGAGGACAGAGGACAAGGTCAAGGTCAAGGTCAAGGTCAAGGTCAAGGTCAAGGTAAACGTCAAAGGTCAAAGGTCAAAGGTCAAAGGTCAAAGGTCAAAGGTCAAAGGTGAAGGTGAAAGTTCAAAGGTCAGAGGTCAAGGTCAAAGGTCAAAGGTCAGAGGTCAGAGGTCAAGGTCAAAGGTCAGAGGTCAAAGGCCAGAGGTCAGAGGTCAAGGTCACGGTCAGAGGTCAAACGTCAAAGGTCAAGGTCAAAGGTCAAATCTCAGAGGTCAGAGGTCAAGGTCAAAGGTTAGAGGTCAAGATCAAAGGACAGAGGTCAGAGGACAAGGTCAGATGTCAGAGGTAAAGGTCAAAGGTCAAAGGTCAGAGGTCAAGGTCAAAGGTTAGAGGTCAAGGTCAAAGGTCAGAGGTCGAGGACAAAGGTAAGAGGTCAAGGTCAAAGGTCAGAGTTCAAGGTCAAGGTCAAAGGTCAGAGGTCAAAGGTCAGAGGTCAAGGTCAAAGGTCAAAGGTTAAAGGTGAAGGTGAAAGTTCAAAGGTCAGAGGTCAAGGTCAAAGGTCAAAGGTCAGAGGTCAGAGGTCAAGGTCAAAGGTCAGAGGTCAAAGGCCAGAGGTCAGAGGTCAAGGTCACGGTCAGAGGTCAAAAGGTCAAAGGTCAAGGTCAAAGGTCAAATCTCAGAGGTCAGAGGTCAAGGTCAAAGGTTAGAGGTCAAGATCAAAGGACAGAGGTCAGAGGACAAGGTCAGATGTCAGAGGTAAAGGTCAAAGGTCAGAGGTCAAGGTCAAAGGTTAGAGGTCAAGGTCAAAGGTCAGAGGTCAGAGGTCAAGGTCAATGGTCAGAGGTCAAGGTCAAAGGCCAGAGGACAGAGGACAAGGTCAAGGTCAAGGTCAAGGTCAAGGTAAAGGTCAAAGGTCAAAGGTCAAAGGTCAAAGGTCAGAGGTCAGAGGTCAAGGTCAAAGGTCAGAGGTCAAAGGCCAGAGGTCAGAGGTCAAGGTCACGGTCAGAGGTCAAAGGTCAAAGGTCAAAGGTCAAGGTCAAAGGTCAAATCTCAGAGGTCAGAGGTCAAGGTCAAAGGTTAGTGGTCAAGATCAAAGGACAGAGGTCAGAGGACAAGGTCAGATGTCAGAGGTAAAGGTCAAAGGTCAAAGGTCAGAGGTCAAGGTCAAAGGTTAGAGGTCAAGGTCAAAGGTCAGAGGTCGAGGACAAAGGTCAGAGGTCAAGGTCAAAGGTCAGAGTTCAAGGTCAAGGTCAAAGGTCAGAGGTCAAAGGTCAGAGGTCAAGGTCAAAGGTCAAAGGTTAAAGGTGAAGGTGAAAGTTCAAAGGTCAGAGGTCAAGGTCAAAGGTCAAAGGTCAGAGGTCAGAGGTCAAGGTCAAAGGTCAGAGGTCAAAGGCCAGAGGTCAGAGGTCAAAGGTAAAGGGTCAAGGGTCAAAGGTCAAAGGTCAGAGGTCAGAGGTGAGAGGTCAAGGTCAAAGGTCAAAGCCCAAAGGTCAGAGGTCAGAGGTGAGAGGTCAAGGTCAAAGGTCAAAGGTCAGATGTCAAGGTCAAAGGTCAAAGGTCAAGGTCAAAGGTCAGAGGTCAAGGTCAAACGTCAGAGGTCAAAGTCAAGGCCAAAGATCAGAGATCAAGACCATAGGTCAGAAGACAAGGTCAAATGTCAGAGAACAGAGGTCAAGGTCAAAGGTCAGAGGTCGAGGACAAAGGTCAGAGGTCAAGGTCAAAGGTCAGAGTTCAAGGTCAAGGTCAAAGGTCAGAGGTCAAAGGTCAGAGGTCAAAGTCAAAGGTCAAAGGTTAAAGGTGAAGGTGAAAGTTCAAAGGTCAGAGGTCAAGGTCAAAGGTCAAAGGTCAGAGGTCAGAGGTCAAGGTCAAGGTCAAGGTCAAGGTCAAAGGTCAGAGGTCAAAGGTCAGAGGACAGAGGTCAAAGGTCAGAGGTCAAGGTCAAAGGTCAGAGGTCGAGGACAAAGGTCAGAGGTCAAGGTCAAAGGTCAGAGGTCAAGGTCAAGGTCAAGGTCAAGGTCAAAGGTCAGAGGTCAAAGGTCAGAGGTCAGAGGTCAAGGTCAAAGGTCAAAGGTCAAAGGTCAAAGGTCAAAGGTCAAAGGTCAAAGGTCAAAGGTCAAAGGTCAAAGGTCAGAGGTCAGAGGTCAAGGTCAAAGGTCAGAGGTCAGAGGTCAAGGTCAAAGGTCAGAGGTCAAAGGCCAGAGGTCAGAGGTCAAGGTCACGGTCAGAGGTCAAAGGTCAAAGGTCAAAGGTCAGAGGTCAGAGGTCAAGGTCAAAGGTCAGAGGTCAAAGGCCAGAGGTCAGAGGTCAAGGTCACGGTCAGAGGTCAAAAGGTCAAAGGTCAAGGTCAAAGGTCAAATCTCAGAGGTCAGAGGTCAAGGTCAAATCTCAGAGGTCAGAGGTCAAGGTCAAAGGTTAGAGGTCAAGATCAAAGGACAGAGGTCAGAGGACAAGGTCAGATGTCAGAGGTAAAGGTCAAAGGTCAAAGGTCAGAGGTCAAGGTCAAAGGTTAGAGGTCAAGGTCAAAGGTCAGAGGTCGAGGACAAAGGTCAGAGGTCAAGGTCAAAGGTCAGAGTTCAAGGTCAAGGTCAAAGGTCAGAGGTCAAAGGTCAGAGGTCAAGGTCAAAGGTCAAAGGTTAAAGGTGAAGGTGAAAGTTCAAAGGTCAGAGGTCAAGGTCAAAGGTCAAAGGTCAGAGGTCAGAGGTCAAGGTCAAAGGTCAGAGGTCAAAGGCCAGAGGTCAGAGGTCAAGGTCACGGTCAGAGGTCAAAAGGTCAAAGGTCAAGGTCAAAGGTCAAATCTCAGAGGTCAGAGGTCAAGGTCAAATCTCAGAGGTCAGAGGTCAAGGTCAAAGGTTAGAGGTCAAGATCAAAGGACAGAGGTCAGAGGACAAGGTCAGATGTCAGAGGTAAAGGTCAAAGGTCAGAGGTCAAGGTCAAAGGTTAGAGGTCAAGGTCAAAGGTCAGAGGTCAGAGGTCAAGGTCAATGGTCAGAGGTCAAGGTCAAAGGCCAGAGGACAGAGGACAAGGTCAAGGTCAAGGTCAAGGTCAAGGTAAAGGTCAAAGGTCAAAGGTGAAAGGTCAAAGGTCAAAGGTCAAAGGTTAGAGGTCAAGATCAAAGGACAGAGGTCAGAGGACAAGGTCAGATGTCAGAGGTAAAGGTCAAAGGTCAGAGGTCAAGGTCAAAGGTTAGAGGTCAAGGTCAAAGGTCAGAGGTCAGAGGTCAAGGTCAATGGTCAGAGGTCAAGGTCAAAGGCCAGAGGACAGAGGACAAGGTCAAGGTCAAGGTCAAGGTCAAGGTCAAGGTCAAGGTAAAGGTCAAAGGTCAAAGGTCAAAGGTCAAAGGTCAAAGGTCAAAGGTCAAAGGTGAAGGTGAAAGTTCAAAGGTCAGAGGTCAAGGTCAAAGGTCAAAGGTCAGAGGTCAGAGGTCAAGGTCAAAGGTCGGAGGTCAAAGGCCAGAGGTCAGAGGTCAAGGTCACGGTCAGAGGTCAAACGTCAAAGGTCAAGGTCAAAGGTCAAATCTCAGAGGTCAGAGGTCAAGGTCAAAGGTTAGAGGTCAAGATCAAAGGACAGAGGTCAGAGGACAAGGTCAGATGTCAGAGGTAAAGGTCAAAGGTCAAAGGTCAGAGGTCAAGGTCAAAGGTTAGAGGTCAAGGTCAAAGGTCAGAGGTCGAGGACAAAGGTAAGAGGTCAAGGTCAAAGGTCAGAGTTCAAGGTCAAGGTCAAAGGTCAGAGGTCAGAGGTGAGAGGTCAAGGTCAAAGGTCAAAGCCCAAAGGTCAGAGGTCAGAGGTGAGAGGTCAAGGTCAAAGGTCAAAGGTCAGATGTCAAGGTCAAAGGTCAAAGGTCAAGGTCAAAGGTCAGAGGTCAAGGTCAAACGTCAGAGGTCAAAGTCAAGGCCAAAGATCAGAGATCAAGACCATAGGTCAGAAGACAAGGTCAAATGTCAGAGAACAGAGGTCAAGGTCAAAGGTCAGAGGTCGAGGACAAAGGTCAGAGGTCAAGGTCAAAGGTCAGAGTTCAAGGTCAAGGTCAAAGGTCAGAGGTCAAAGGTCAGAGGTCAAAGTCAAAGGTCAAAGGTTAAAGGTGAAGGTGAAAGTTCAAAGGTCAGAGGTCAAGGTCAAAGGTCAAAGGTCAGAGGTCAGAGGTCAAGGTCAAGGTCAAGGTCAAGGTCAAAGGTCAGAGGTCAAAGGTCAGAGGACAGAGGTCAAAGGTCAGAGGTCAAGGTCAAAGGTCAGAGGTCGAGGACAAAGGTCAGAGGTCAAGGTCAAAGGTCAGAGGTCAAGGTCAAGGTCAAGGTCAAGGTCAAAGGTCAGAGGTCAAAGGTCAGAGGTCAGAGGTCAAGGTCAAAGGTCAAAGGTCAAAGGTCAAAGGTCAAAGGTCAAAGGTCAAAGGTCAAAGGTCAAAGGTCAGAGGTCAGAGGTCAAGGTCAAAGGTCAGAGGTCAGAGGTCAAGGTCAAAGGTCAGAGGTCAAAGGTCAGAGGTCAGAGGTCAGAGGTCAAGGTCAAAGGTCAGAGGTCAAAGGCCAGAGGTCAGAGGTCAAGGTCACGGTCAGAGGTCAAAAGGTCAAAGGTCAAGGTCAAAGGTCAAATCTCAGAGGTCAGAGGTCAAGGTCAAATCTCAGAGGTCAGAGGTCAAGGTCAAAGGTTAGAGGTCAAGATCAAAGGACAGAGGTCAGAGGACAAGGTCAGATGTCAGAGGTAAAGGTCAAAGGTCAAAGGTCAGAGGTCAAGGTCAAAGGTTAGAGGTCAAGGTCAAAGGTCAGAGGTCGAGGACAAAGGTCAGAGGTCAAGGTCAAAGGTCAGAGTTCAAGGTCAAGGTCAAAGGTCAGAGGTCAAAGGTCAGAGGTCAAGGTCAAAGGTCAAAGGTTAAAGGTGAAGGTGAAAGTTCAAAGGTCAGAGGTCAAGGTCAAAGGTCAAAGGTCAGAGGTCAGAGGTCAAGGTCAAAGGTCAGAGGTCAAAGGCCAGAGGTCAGAGGTCAAGGTCACGGTCAGAGGTCAAAAGGTCAAAGGTCAAGGTCAAAGGTCAAATCTCAGAGGTCAGAGGTCAAGGTCAAATCTCAGAGGTCAGAGGTCAAGGTCAAAGGTTAGAGGTCAAGATCAAAGGACAGAGGTCAGAGGACAAGGTCAGATGTCAGAGGTAAAGGTCAAAGGTCAGAGGTCAAGGTCAAAGGTTAGAGGTCAAGGTCAAAGGTCAGAGGTCAGAGGTCAAGGTCAATGGTCAGAGGTCAAGGTCAAAGGCCAGAGGACAGAGGACAAGGTCAAGGTCAAGGTCAAGGTCAAGGTAAAGGTCAAAGGTCAAAGGTGAAAGGTCAAAGGTCAAAGGTCAAAGGTTAGAGGTCAAGATCAAAGGACAGAGGTCAGAGGACAAGGTCAGATGTCAGAGGTAAAGGTCAAAGGTCAGAGGTCAAGGTCAAAGGTTAGAGGTCAAGGTCAAAGGTCAGAGGTCAGAGGTCAAGGTCAATGGTCAGAGGTCAAGGTCAAAGGCCAGAGGACAGAGGACAAGGTCAAGGTCAAGGTCAAGGTCAAGGTCAAGGTCAAGGTAAAGGTCAAAGGTCAAAGGTCAAAGGTCAAAGGTCAAAGGTCAAAGGTCAAAGGTGAAGGTGAAAGTTCAAAGGTCAGAGGTCAAGGTCAAAGGTCAAAGGTCAGAGGTCAGAGGTCAAGGTCAAAGGTCGGAGGTCAAAGGCCAGAGGTCAGAGGTCAAGGTCACGGTCAGAGGTCAAACGTCAAAGGTCAAGGTCAAAGGTCAAATCTCAGAGGTCAGAGGTCAAGGTCAAAGGTTAGAGGTCAAGATCAAAGGACAGAGGTCAGAGGACAAGGTCAGATGTCAGAGGTAAAGGTCAAAGGTCAAAGGTCAGAGGTCAAGGTCAAAGGTTAGAGGTCAAGGTCAAAGGTCAGAGGTCGAGGACAAAGGTAAGAGGTCAAGGTCAAAGGTCAGAGTTCAAGGTCAAGGTCAAAGGTCAGAGGTCAAAGGTCAGAGGTCAAGGTCAAAGGTCAAAGGTTAAAGGTGAAGGTGAAAGTTCAAAGGTCAGAGGTCAAGGTCAAAGGTCAAAGGTCAGAGGTCAGAGGTCAAGGTCAAAGGTCAGAGGTCAAAGGCCAGAGGTCAGAGGTCAAGGTCACGGTCAGAGGTCAAAAGGTCAAAGGTCAAGGTCAAAGGTCAAATCTCAGAGGTCAGAGGTCAAGGTCAAAGGTTAGAGGTCAAGATCAAAGGACAGAGGTCAGAGGACAAGGTCAGATGTCAGAGGTAAAGGTCAAAGGTCAGAGGTCAAGGTCAAAGGTTAGAGGTCAAGGTCAAAGGTCAGAGGTCAGAGGTCAAGGTCAATGGTCAGAGGTCAAGGTCAAAGGCCAGAGGACAGAGGACAAGGTCAAGGTCAAGGTCAAGGTCAAGGTAAAGGTCAAAGGTCAAAGGTCAAAGGTCAAAGGTCAGAGGTCAGAGGTCAAGGTCAAAGGTCAGAGGTCAACGGCCAGAGGT
The DNA here is from genome assembly GCA_963971365.1 of Lasioglossum villosulum. Taxonomy (NCBI): domain Eukaryota; kingdom Metazoa; phylum Arthropoda; class Insecta; order Hymenoptera; family Halictidae; genus Lasioglossum; species Lasioglossum villosulum. Next base: position 22,903,651 of record OZ020498.1, on the reverse strand, counting down.
CAGAGGTCAAGGTCACGGTCAGAGGTCAAAGGTCAAAGGTCAAAGGTCAAGGTCAAAGGTCAAATCTCAGAGGTCAGAGGTCAAGGTCAAAGGTTAGTGGTCAAGATCAAAGGACAGAGGTCAGAGGACAAGGTCAGATGTCAGAGGTAAAGGTCAAAGGTCAAAGGTCAGAGGTCAAGGTCAAAGGTTAGAGGTCAAGGTCAAAGGTCAGAGGTCGAGGACAAAGGTCAGAGGTCAAGGTCAAAGGTCAGAGTTCAAGGTCAAGGTCAAAGGTCAGAGGTCAAAGGTCAGAGGTCAAGGTCAAAGGTCAAAGGTTAAAGGTGAAGGTGAAAGTTCAAAGGTCAGAGGTCAAGGTCAAAGGTCAAAGGTCAGAGGTCAGAGGTCAAGGTCAAAGGTCAGAGGTCAAAGGCCAGAGGTCAGAGGTCAAAGGTAAAGGGTCAAGGGTCAAAGGTCAAAGGTCAGAGGTCAGAGGTGAGAGGTCAAGGTCAAAGGTCAAAGCCCAAAGGTCAGAGGTCAGAGGTGAGAGGTCAAGGTCAAAGGTCAAAGGTCAGATGTCAAGGTCAAAGGTCAAAGGTCAAGGTCAAAGGTCAGAGGTCAAGGTCAAACGTCAGAGGTCAAAGTCAAGGCCAAAGATCAGAGATCAAGACCATAGGTCAGAAGACAAGGTCAAATGTCAGAGAACAGAGGTCAAGGTCAAAGGTCAGAGGTCGAGGACAAAGGTCAGAGGTCAAGGTCAAAGGTCAGAGTTCAAGGTCAAGGTCAAAGGTCAGAGGTCAAAGGTCAGAGGTCAAAGTCAAAGGTCAAAGGTTAAAGGTGAAGGTGAAAGTTCAAAGGTCAGAGGTCAAGGTCAAAGGTCAAAGGTCAGAGGTCAGAGGTCAAGGTCAAGGTCAAGGTCAAGGTCAAAGGTCAGAGGTCAAAGGTCAGAGGACAGAGGTCAAAGGTCAGAGGTCAAGGTCAAAGGTCAGAGGTCGAGGACAAAGGTCAGAGGTCAAGGTCAAAGGTCAGAGGTCAAGGTCAAGGTCAAGGTCAAGGTCAAAGGTCAGAGGTCAAAGGTCAGAGGTCAGAGGTCAAGGTCAAAGGTCAAAGGTCAAAGGTCAAAGGTCAAAGGTCAAAGGTCAAAGGTCAAAGGTCAAAGGTCAAAGGTCAGAGGTCAGAGGTCAAGGTCAAAGGTCAGAGGTCAGAGGTCAAGGTCAAAGGTCAGAGGTCAAAGGCCAGAGGTCAGAGGTCAAGGTCACGGTCAGAGGTCAAAGGTCAAAGGTCAAGGTCAAAGGTCAAATCTCAGAGGTCAGAGGTCAAGGTCAAAGGTTAGAGGTCAAGATCAAAGGACAGAGGTCAGAGGACAAGGTCAGATGTCAGAGGTAAAGGTCAAAGGTCAAAGGTCAGAGGTCAAGGTCAAAGGTTAGAGGTCAAGGTCAAAGGTCAGAGGTCGAGGACAAAGGTCAGAGGTCAAGGTCAAAGGTCAGAGTTCAAGGTCAAGGTCAAAGGTCAGAGGTCAAAGGTCAGAGGTCAAAGGTCAGAGGTCAAAGGTCAGAGGTCAAGGTCAAAGGTCAAAGGTTAAAGGTGAAGGTGAAAGTTCAAAGGTCAGAGGTCAAGGTCAAAGGTCAAAGGTCAGAGGTCAGAGGTCAAGGTCAAAGGTCAGAGGTCAAAGGCCAGAGGTCAGAGGTCAAGGTCACGGTCAGAGGTCAAAAGGTCAAAGGTCAAGGTCAAAGGTCAAATCTCAGAGGTCAGAGGTCAAGGTCAAAGGTTAGAGGTCAAGATCAAAGGACAGAGGTCAGAGGACAAGGTCAGATGTCAGAAGTAAAGGTCAAAGGTCAGAGGTCAAGGTCAAAGGTTAGAGGTCAAGGTCAAAGGTCAGAGGTCAGAGGTCAAGGTCAATGGTCAGAGGTCAAGGTCAAAGGCCAGAGGACAGAGGACAAGGTCAAGGTCAAGGTCAAGGTCAAGGTAAAGGTCAAAGGTCAAAGGTCAAAGGTCAAAGGTGAAGGTGAAAGTTCAAATGTCAGAGGTCAAGGTCAAAGGTCAAAGGTCAGAGGTCAGAGGTCAAGGTCAAAGGTCAGAGGTCAAAGGCCAGAGGTCAGAGGTCAAGGTCACGGTCAGAGGTCAAACGTCAAAGGTCAAGGTCAAAGGTCAAATCTCAGAGGTCAGAGGTCAAGGTCCAAGGTTAGAGGTCAAGATCAAAGGACAGAGGTCAGAGGACAAGGTCAGATGTCAGAGGTAAAGGTCAAAGGTCAAAGGTCAGAGGTCAAGGTCAGAGGTTAGAGGTCAAGGTCAAAGGTCAGAGGTCAAGATCAAAGGTCAAAGGTCAAGGTCAAGATCAAAAGTCAGAGTTCAAAGGTAAAAGGTGAATGGTAAAAGATCAAATTCAGATGTCAGAGGTCAAGGTAAAATGTTAGAGGTCAAGGTCATAGGTCAAAGGTCAGAGGTCAAGGTCAAACGTCAGAGGTCAAAGTCAAGGTCAAAGATCAGAGATCAAGATCATAGGTCAGAGGACAAGGTCAAATGTCAGAGAACAGAGGTCAAGGTCAAAGGTCAGAGGTCAAGGTCAAAGGTCAGAGGACAAGGTCAAATGTCAGAGGTCAGAGGTCAAGGTCAAAGGTTAGAGGTCAAGGTCAAAGGTCAAACGTCAGAGGTAAGGTCAAAGGTCAAAGGTCAAAGGTAAAGGGTCAAGGGTCAAAGGTCAAAGGTAAAGGGTCAAGGGTCAAGGGTCAAAGGTCAAAGGTCAGAGGTCAGAGGTCAGAGGTGAGAGGTCAAGGTCAAAGGTCAAAGGTCAGATGTCAAGGTCAAAGGTCAAAGGTCAAGGTAAAAGGTAAGAGGTCAAAGGTCAAAGGTGAAAGGTGAAAGGTGAAAGGTCAAATTCAGATGTCAGAGGTCAAGGTCAAAGGTCAAAGGTCAGATGTCAAGGTCAAAGGTCAAAGGTCAAGGTCAAAGGTCAGAGGTCAAGGTCAAACGTCAGAGGTCAAAGTCAAGGCCAAAGATCAGAGATCAAGATCATAGGTCAGAAGACAAGGTCAAATGTCAGAGAACAGAGGTCAAGGTCAAAGGTCAGAGGTCAAGGTCAAAGGTCAGAGGACAAGGTCAGATGTCAGAGGTCAAGGTCAAAGGTTAGAGGTCAAGGTCATAGGTCAAAGGTCAGAGGTCAAGGTCAATGGTCAGAGGTCAAGGTCAAAGGCCAGAGGACAGAGGACAAGGTCAAGGTCAAGGTAAAAGTCAAAGGTCAAAGGTCAAAGGTCAAAGGTCAAAGGTCAGAGGTCAAAGGTCAAATCTCAGAGGTCAGAGGTCAAGGTCAAAGGTTAGAGGTCAAAGGTCAGAGGTCAAAGGTCAGAGGTCAAGGTCAAAGGTCAAAGGTTAAAGGTGAAGGTGAAAGTTCAAAGGTCAGAGGTCAAGGTCAAAGGTCAAAGGTCAGAGGTCAGAGGTCAAGGTCAAAGGTCAGAGGTCAAAGGCCAGAGGTCAGAGGTCAAGGTCACGGTCAGAGGTCAAAAGGTCAAAGGTCAAGGTCAAAGGTCAAATCTCAGAGGTCAGAGGTCAAGGTCAAAGGTTAGAGGTCAAGATCAAAGGACAGAGGTCAGAGGACAAGGTCAGATGTCAGAAGTAAAGGTCAAAGGTCAGAGGTCAAGGTCAAAGGTTAGAGGTCAAGGTCAAAGGTCAGAGGTCAGAGGTCAAGGTCAATGGTCAGAGGTCAAGGTCAAAGGCCAGAGGACAGAGGACAAGGTCAAGGTCAAGGTCAAGGTCAAGGTAAAGGTCAAAGGTCAAAGGTCAAAGGTCAAAGGTGAAGGTGAAAGTTCAAATGTCAGAGGTCAAGGTCAAAGGTCAAAGGTCAGAGGTCAGAGGTCAAGGTCAAAGGTCAGAGGTCAAAGGCCAGAGGTCAGAGGTCAAGGTCACGGTCAGAGGTCAAACGTCAAAGGTCAAGGTCAAAGGTCAAATCTCAGAGGTCAGAGGTCAAGGTCAAAGGTTAGAGGTCAAGATCAAAGGACAGAGGTCAGAGGACAAGGTCAGATGTCAGAGGTAAAGGTCAAAGGTCAAAGGTCAGAGGTCAAGGTCAGAGGTTAGAGGTCAAGGTCAAAGGTCAGAGGTCAAGATCAAAGGTCAAAGGTCAAGGTCAAGATCAAAAGTCAGAGTTCAAAGGTAAAAGGTGAATGGTAAAAGATCAAATTCAGATGTCAGAGGTCAAGGTAAAATGTTAGAGGTCAAGGTCATAGGTCAAAGGTCAGAGGTCAAGGTCAAACGTCAGAGGTCAAAGTCAAGGTCAAAGATCAGAGATCAAGATCATAGGTCAGAGGACAAGGTCAAATGTCAGAGAACAGAGGTCAAGGTCAAAGGTCAGAGGTCAAGGTCAAAGGTCAGAGGACAAGGTCAAATGTCAGAGGTCAGAGGTCAAGGTCAAAGGTTAGAGGTCAAGGTCAAAGGTCAAACGTCAGAGGTAAGGTCAAAGGTCAAAGGTCAAAGGTAAAGGGTCAAGGGTCAAAGGTCAAAGGTAAAGGGTCAAGGGTCAAGGGTCAAAGGTCAAAGGTCAGAGGTCAGAGGTCAGAGGTGAGAGGTCAAGGTCAAAGGTCAAAGGTCAGATGTCAAGGTCAAAGGTCAAAGGTCAAGGTAAAAGGTAAGAGGTCAAAGGTCAAAGGTGAAAGGTGAAAGGTGAAAGGTCAAATTCAGATGTCAGAGGTCAAGGTCAAAGGTCAAAGGTCAGATGTCAAGGTCAAAGGTCAAAGGTCAAGGTCAAAGGTCAGAGGTCAAGGTCAAACGTCAGAGGTCAAAGTCAAGGCCAAAGATCAGAGATCAAGATCATAGGTCAGAAGACAAGGTCAAATGTCAGAGAACAGAGGTCAAGGTCAAAGGTCAGAGGTCAAGGTCAAAGGTCAGAGGACAAGGTCAGATGTCAGAGGTCAAGGTCAAAGGTTAGAGGTCAAGGTCATAGGTCAAAGGTCAGAGGTCAAGGTCAATGGTCAGAGGTCAAGGTCAAAGGCCAGAGGACAGAGGACAAGGTCAAGGTCAAGGTAAAAGTCAAAGGTCAAAGGTCAAAGGTCAAAGGTCAAAGGTCAGAGGTCAAAGGCCAGAGGTCAGAGGTCAAGGTCACGGTCAGAGGTCAAAAGGTCAAAGGTCAAGGTCAAAGGTCAAATCTCAGAGGTCAGAGGTCAAGGTCAAAGGTTAGAGGTCAAGATCAAAGGACAGAGGTCAGAGGACAAGGTCAGATGTCAGAGGTAAAGGTCAAAGGTCAGAGGTCAAGGTCAAAGGTTAGAGGTCAAGGTCAAAGGTCAGAGGTCAGAGGTCAAGGTCAATGGTCAGAGGTCAAAGGCCAGAGGTCAGAGGTCAAGGTCACGGTCAGAGGTCAAACGTCAAAGGTCAAGGTCAAAGGTCAAATCTCAGAGGTCAGAGGTCAAGGTCAAAGGTGAGAGGTCAAGATCAAAGGACAGAGGTCAGAGGACAAGGTCAGATGTCAGAGGTAAAGGTCAAAGTCAGAGGTCGAGGACAAAGGTCAGAGGTCAAGGTCAAAGGTCAGAGGTCAAGGTCAAGGTCAAAGGTCAGAGGTCAAAGGTCAGAGGTCAAAGGTCAGAGGTCAGAGGTCAAGGTCAAAGGTCAAAGGTCAAAGGTCAAAGGTCAAAGGTCAAAGGTCAAAGGTCAAAGGTCAAAGGTCAAAGTTCAAAGGTCAGAGGTCAAGGTCAAAGGTCAAAGGTCAGAGGTCAGAGGTCAAGGTCAAAGGTCAGAGGTCAAAGGCCAGAGGTCAGAGGTCAAGGTCACGGTCAGAGGTCAAAGGTCAAAGGTCAAAGGTCAAGGTCAAAGGTCAAATCTCAGAGGTCAGAGGTCAAGGTCAAAGGTTAGAGGTCAAGATCAAAGGACAGAGGTCAGAGGACAAGGTCAGATGTCAGAGGTAAAGGTCAAAGGTCAAAGGTCAGAGGTCAAGGTCAAAGGTTAGAGGTCAAGGTCAAAGGTCAGAGGTCGAGGACAAAGGTCAGAGGTCAAGGTCAAAGGTCAGAGTTCAAGGTCAAGGTCAAAGGTCAGAGGTCAAAGGTCAGAGGTCAAAGGTCAGAGGTCAAGGTCAAAGGTCAAAGGTTAAAGGTGAAGGTGAAAGTTCAAAGGTCAGAGGTCAAGGTCAAAGGTCAAAGGTCAGAGGTCAGAGGTCAAGGTCAAAGGTCAGAGGTCAAAGGCCAGAGGTCAGAGGTCAAAGGTAAAGGGTCAAAGGTCAAAGGTCAGAGGTCAGAGGTCAGAGGTGAGAGGTCAAGGTCAAAGGTCAAAGGTCAAAGGTCAGAGGTCAGAGGTGAGAGGTCAAGGTCAAAGGTCAAAGGTCAGATGTCAAGGTCAAAGGTCAAAGGTCAAGGTCAAAGGTCAGAGGTCAAGGTCAAACGTCAGAGGTCAAAGTCAAGGCCAAAGATCAGAGATCAAGATCATAGGTCAGAAGACAAGGTCAAATGTCAGAGAACAGAGGTCAAGGTCAAAGGTCAGAGGTCGAGGACAAAGGTCAGAGGTCAAGGTCAAAGGTCAGAGTTCAAGGTCAAGGTCAAAGGTCAGAGGTCAAAGGTCAGAGGTCAAGGTCAAAGGTCAAAGGTTAAAGGTGAAGGTGAAAGTTCAAAGGTCAGAGGTCAAGGTCAAAGGTCAAAGGTCAGAGGTCAGAGGTCAAGGTCAAGATCAAGGTCAAGGTCAAGGTCAAGGTCAAAGGTCAGAGGTCAAAGGTCAGAGGACAGAGGTCAAAGGTCAGAGGTCAAGGTCAAAGGTCAGAGGTCGAGGACAAAGGTCAGAGGTCAAGGTCAAAGGTCAGAGGTCAAGGTCAAGGTCAAGGTCAAAGGTCAGAGGTCAAAGGTCAGAGGTCAGAGGTCAAGGTCAAAGGTCAAAGGTCAAAGGTCAAAGGTCAAAGGTCAAAGGTCAAAGGTCAAAGGTCAAAGGTCAAAGTTCAAAGGTCAGAGGTCAAGGTCAAAGGTCAAAGGTCAAAGGTCAAAGGTCAGAGGTCAGAGGTCAAGGTCAAAGGTCAGAGGTCAAAGGCCAGAGGTCAGAGGTGAAGGTCACGGTCAGAGGTCAAAGGTCAAAGGTCAAGGTCAAAGGTTAGAGGTCAAGATCAAAGGACAGAGGTCAGAGGACAAGGTCAGATGTCAGAAGTAAAGGTCAAAGGTCAGAGGTCAAGGTCAAAGGTTAGAGGTCAAGGTCAAAGGTCAGAGGTCAGAGGTCAAGGTCAATGGTCAGAGGTCAAGGTCAAAGGCCAGAGGACAGAGGACAAGGTCAAGGTCAAGGTCAAGGTCAAGGTCAAGGTAAAGGTCAAAGGTCAAAGGTCAAAGGTCAAAGGTGAAGGTGAAAGTTCAAATGTCAGAGGTCAAGGTCAAAGGTCAAAGGTCAGAGGTGAGAGGTCAAGGTCAAAGGTCAGAGGTCAAAGGTCAGAGGTCAAAGGCCAGAGGTCAGAGGTCAAGGTCACGGTCAGAGGTCAAACGTCAAAGGTCAAGGTCAAAGGTCAAATCTCAGAGGTCAGAGGTCAAGGTCAAAGGTTAGAGGTCAAGATCAAAGGACAGAGGTCAGAGGACAAGGTCAGATGTCAGAGGTAAAGGTCAAAGGTCAAAGGTCAGAGGTCAAGGTCAGAGGTTAGAGGTCAAGGTCAAAGGTCAGAGGTCAAGGTCAAAGGTCAAAGGTCAAGGTCAAGATCAAAAGTCAGAGTTCAAAGGTAAAAGGTGAATGGTAAAAGATCAAATTCAGATGTCAGAGGTCAAGGTCAAATGTTAGAGGTCAAGGTCATAGGTCAAAGGTCAGAGGTCAAGGTCAAACGTCAGAGGTCAAAGTCAAGGTCAAAGATCAGAGATCAAGATCATAGGTCAGAGGACAAGGTCAAATGTCAGAGAACAGAGGTCAAGGTCAAAGGTCAGAGGTCAAGGTCAAAGGTCAGAGGACAAGGTCAAATGTCAGAGGTCAGAGGTCAAGGTCAAAGGTTAGAGGTCAAGGTCAAAGGTCAAACGTCAGAGGTAAGGTCAAAGGTCAAAGGTCAAAGGTAAAGGGTCAAGGGTCAAAGGTCAAAGGTAAAGGGTCAAGGGTCAAGGGTCAAAGGTCAAAGGTCAGAGGTCAGAGGTCAGAGGTCAGAGGTGAGAGGTCAAGGTCAAAGGTCAAAGGTCAGATGTCAAGGTCAAAGGTCAAAGGTCAAGGTCAAAGGTAAGAGGTCAAAGGTCAAAGGTGAAAGGTGAAAGGTGAAAGGTCAAATTCAGATGTCAGAGGTCAAGGTCAAAGGTCAAAGGTCAGATGTCAAGGTCAAAGGTCAAAGGTCAAGGTCAAAGGTCAGAGGTCAAGGTCAAACGTCAGAGGTCAAAGTCAAGGCCAAAGATCAGAGATCAAGATCATAGGTCAGAAGACAAGGTCAAATGTCAGAGAACAGAGGTCAAGGTCAAAGGTCAGAGGTCAAGGTCAAAGGTCAGAGGACAAGGTCAGATGTCAGAGGTCAAGGTCAAAGGTTAGAGGTCAAGGTCATAGGTCAAAGGTCAGAGGTCAAGGTCAATGGTCAGAGGTCAAGGTCAAAGGCCAGAGGACAGAGGACAAGGTCAAGGTCAAGGTCAAGGTCAAGGTAAAAGTCAAAGGTCAAAGGTCAAAGGTCAAAGGTCAAAGGTCAGAGGTCAAAGGCCAGAGGTCAGAGGTCAAGGTCACGGTCAGAGGTCAACAGGTCAAAGGTCAAGGTCAGAGGTCAAGGTCAAAGGTTAGAGGTCAAGATCAAAGGACAGAGGTCAGAGGACAAGGTCAGATGTCAGAGGTAAAGGTCAAAGGTCAGAGGTCAAGGTCAAAGGTTAGAGGTCAAGGTCAAAGGTCAGAGGTCAGAGGTCAAGGTCAATGGTCAGAGGTCAAGGTCAAAGGCCAGAGGACACAGGACAAGGTCAAGGTCAAGGTCAAGGTCAAGGTCAAGGTAAAGGTCAAAGGTCAAAGGTCAAAGGTCAAAGGTCAAAGGTCAAAGGTCAAAGGTCAAAGGTCAAAGGTCAAAGGTGAAGGTGAAAGTTCAAAGGTCAGAGGTCAAGGTCAAAGGTCAAAGGTCAGAGGTCAGAGGTCAAGGTCAAAGGTCAGAGGTCAAAGGCCAGAGGTCAGAGGTCAAGGTCACGGTCAGAGGTCAAACGTCAAAGGTCAAGGTCAAAGGTCAAATCTCAGAGGTCAGAGGTCAAGGAAAAAGGTTAGAGGTCAAGATCAAAGGACAGAGGTCAGAGGACAAGGTCAGATGTAAGAGGTAAAGGTCAAAGGTCAGAGGTCAGAGGTCAAGGTCAGAGGTTAGAGGTCAAGGTCAAAGGTCAGAGGTCAAGGTCAAAGGTCAAAGGTCAAGGTCAAGATCAAAAGTCAGAGTTCAAAGGTAAAAGGTGAATGGTAAAAGATCAAATTCAGATGTCAGAGGTCAAGGTCAAATGTTAGAGGTCAAGGTCATAGGTCAAAGGTCAGAGGTCAAGGTCAAACGTCAGAGGTCAAAGTCAAGGTCAAAGATCAGAGATCAAGATCATAGGTCACAGGACAAGGTCAAATGTCAGAGAACAGAGGTCAAGGTCAAAGGTCAGAGGTCAAGGTCAAAGGTCAGAGGACAAGGTCAAATGTCAGAGGTCAGAGGTCAAGGTCAAAGGTTAGAGGTCAAGGTCAAAGGTCAAACGTCAGAGGTAAGGTCAAAGGTCAAAGGTCAAAGGTAAAGGGTCAAGGGTCAAAGGTCAAAGGTAAAGGGTCAAGGGTCAAGGGTCAAAGGTCAAAGGTCAGAGGTCAGAGGTTAGAGGTGAGAGGTCAAGGTCAAAGGTCAAAGGTGAAAGGTGAAAGGTGAAAGGTCAAATTCAGATGTCAGAGGTCAAGGTCAAAGGTTAGAGGTCAAGGTCATAGGTCAAAGGTCAGAGGTCAAGGTCAATGGTCAGAGGTCAAGGTCAAAGGCCAGAGGACAGAGGACAAGGTCAAGGTCAAGGTCAAGGTCAAGGTAAAAGTCAAAGGTCAAAGGTCAAAGGTCAAAGGTCAGAGGTCAGAGGTCAAAGGTCAGAGGTCAAGGTCAAGGTCAAGGTCAAGGTCAAGGTCAAGGTCAAGGTCAAAGGTCAGAGGTCAAAGGTCAGAGGACAGAGGTCAAAGGTCAGAGGTCAAGGTCAAAGGTCAAGGTCAAGGTCAAGGTCAAAGGTCAGAGGTCAAAGGTCAGAGGACAGAGGTCAAAGGTCAGAGGTCAAGGTCAAAGGTCAGAGGTCAAGGTCAAGGTCAAAGGTCAGAGGTCAAAGGTCAGAGGTCAGAGGTCAAGGTCAAAGGTCAAAGGTCAAAGGTCAAAGGTCAAAGGTCAAAGGTCAAAGGTCAAAGGTCAAAGGTCAAAGGTCAGAGGTCAGAGGTCAGAGGTGAGAGGTCAAGGTCAAAGGTCAAAGGTCAGATGTCAAGGTCAAAGGTCAAAGGTCAAGGTCAAAGGTAAGAGGTCAAAGGTCAAAGGTGAAAGGTGAAAGGTGAAAGGTCAAATTCAGATGTCAGAGGTCAAGGTCAAAGGTTAGAGGTCAAGGTCATAAGTCAAAGGTCAGAGGTCAAGGTCAAAGGTTAGAGGTCAAGATCAAAGGACAGAGGTCAGAGGACAAGGTCAGATGTCAGAGGTAAAGGTCAAAGGTCAAAGGTCAGAGGTCAAGGTCAGAGGTTAGAGGTCAAGGTCAAAGGTCAGAGGTCAAGGTCAAAGGTCAAAGGTCAAGGTCAAGATCAAAAGTCAGAGTTCAAAGGTAAAAGGTGAATGGTAAAAGATCAAATTCAGATGTCAGAGGTCAAGGTCAAATGTTAGAGGTCAAGGTCATAGGTCAAAGGTCAGAGGTCAAGGTCAAACGTCAGAGGTCAAAGTCAAGGTCAAAGATCAGAGATCAAGATCATAGGTCAGAGGACAAGGTCAAATGTCAGAGAACAGAGGTCAAGGTCAAAGGTCAGAGGTCAAGGTCAAAGGTCAGAGGACAAGGTCAAATGTCAGAGGTCAGAGGTCAAGGTCAAAGGTTAGAGGTCAAGGTCAAAGGTCAAACGTCAGAGGTAAGGTCAAAGGTCAAAGGTCAAAGGTAAAGGGTCAAGGGTCAAAGGTCAAAGGTAAAGGGTAAAGGGTCAAGGGTCAAGGGTCAAGGGTCAAAGGTCAAAGGTCAGAGGTCAGAGGTCAGAGGTGAGAGGTCAAGGTCAAAGGTCAAAGGTCAGATGTCAAGGTCAAAGGTCAAAGGTCAAGGTCAAAGGTAAGAGGTCAAAGGTCAAAGGTGAAAGGTGAAAGGTGAAAGGTGAAAGGTCAAATTCAGATGTCAGAGGTCAAGGTCAAAGGTTAGAGGTCAAGGTCATAGGTCAAAGGTCAGAGGTCAAGGTCAATGGTCAGAGGTCAAGGTCAAAGGCCAGAGGACAGAGGACAAGGTCAAGGTCAAGGTCAAGGTCAAGGTAAAAGTCAAAGGTCAAAGGTCAAAGGTCAAAGGTCAGAGGTCAGAGGTCAAAGGTCAGAGGTCAAGGTCAAGGTCAAGGTCAAGGTCAAGGTCAAAGGTCAGAGGTCAAAGGTCAGAGGACAGAGGTCAAAGGTCAGAGGTCAAGGTCAAAGGTCAGAGGTCGAGGACAAAGGTCAGAGGTCAAGGTCAAAGGTCAGAGGTCAAGGTCAAGGTCAAAGGTCAGAGGTCATAGGTCAGAGGTCAGAGGTCAAGGTCAAAGGTCAAAGGTCAAAGGTCAAAGGTCAAAGGTCAAAGGTCAAAGGTCAAAGGTCAAAGGTCAAAGGTCAAAGGTCAAAGTTCAAAGGTCAGAGGTCAAGGTCAAAGGACAAAGGTAAGAGGTCAGAGGTCAAGGTCAAAGGTCAGAGGTCAAAGGCCAGAGGTCACAGGTCAAGGTCACGGTCAGAGGTCAAAGGTCAAGATCAAAGGACAGAGGTCAGAGGACAAGGTCAGATGTCAGAGGTAAAGGTCAAAGGTCAGAGGTCAAGGTCAAAGGTTAGAGGTCAAGGTCAAAGGTCAGAGGTCGAGGACAAAGGTCAGAGGTCAAGGTCAAAGGTCAGAGTTCAAGGTCAAGGTCAAAGGTCAGAGGTCAAAGGTCAGAGGTCAAGGTCAAAGGTCAAAGGTTAAAGGTGAAGGTGAAAGTTCAAAGGTCAGAGGTCAAGGTCAAAGGTCAAAGGTCAGAGGTCAGAGGTCAAGGTCAAAGGTCAGAGGTCAAAGGCCAGAGGTCAGAGGTCAAGGTCACGGTCAGAGGTCAAACGTCAAAGGTCAAGGTCAAAGGTCAAATCTTAGAGGTCAGAGGCCAAGGTCAAAGGTTAGAGGTCAAGATCAAAGGGCAGAGGTCAGAGGACAAGGTCAGATGTCAGTGGTAAAGGTCAAAGGTCAGATTTCAAGGTCAAAGGTTAGAGGTCAAGGTCAAAGGTCAAAGATCAGAGGTCAAGGTCAAAGGTTAGAGGTCAAGATCAAAGGACAGAGGTCAGAGGACAAGGTCAGATGTCAGAGGTAAAGGTCAAAGGTCAAAGGTCAGAGGTCAAGGTCAAAGGTTAGAGGTCAAGGTCAAAGGTCAGAGGTCGAGGACAAAGGTCAGAGGTCAAGGTCAAAGGTCAGAGTTCAAGGTCAAGGTCAAAGGTCAGAGGTCAAAGGTCAGAGGTCAAAGGTCAGAGGTCAAGGTCAAAGGTCAAAGGTTAAAGGTGAAGGTGAAAGTTCAAAGGTCAGAGGTCAAGGTCAAAGGTCAAAGGTCAGAGGTCAGAGGTCAAGGTCAAAGGTCAGAGGTCAAAGGCCAGAGGTCAGAGGTCAAAGGTAAAGGGTCAAAGGTCAAAGGTCAGAGGTCAGAGGTGAGAGGTCAAGGTCAAAGGTCAAAGGTCAAAGGTCAGAGGTCAGAGGTGAGAGGTCAAGGTCAAAGGTCAAAGGTCAGATGTCAAGGTCAAAGGTCAAAGGTCAAGGTCAAAGGTCAGAGGTCAAGGTCAAACGTCAGAGGTCAAAGTCAAGGCCAAAGATCAGAGATCAAGATCATAGGTCAGAAGACAAGGTCAAATGTCAGAGAACAGAGGTCAAGGTCAAAGGTCAGAGGTCGAGGACAAAGGTCAGAGGTCAAGGTCAAAGGTCAGAGTTCAAGGTCAAGGTCAAAGGTCAGAGGTCAAAGGTCAGAGGTCAAGGTCAAAGGTCAAAGGTTAAAGGTGAAGGTGAAAGTTCAAAGGTCAGAGGTCAAGGTCAAAGGTCAAAGGTCAGAGGTCAGAGGTCAAGGTCAAGGTCAAGGTCAAGGTCAAGGTCAAAGGTCAGAGGTCAAAGGTCAGAGGACAGAGGTCAAAGGTCAGAGGTCAAGGTCAAAGGTCAGAGGTCGAGGACAAAGGTCAGAGGTCAAGGTCAAAGGTCAGAGGTCAAGGTCAAGGTCAAGGTCAAAGGTCAGAGGTCAAAGGTCAGAGGTCAGAGGTCAAGGTCAAAGGTCAAAGGTCAAAGGTCAAAGGTCAAAGGTCAAAGGTCAAAGGTCAAAGGTCAAAGGTCAAAGTTCAAAGGTCAGAGGTCAAGGTCAAAGGTCAAAGGTCAAAGGTCAGAGGTCAGAGGTCAAGGTCAAAGGTCAGAGGTCAAAGGCCAGAGGTCAGAGGTGAAGGTCACGGTCAGAGGTCAAAGGTCAAAGGTCAAGGTCAAAGGTTAGAGGTCAAGATCAAAGGACAGAGGTCAGAGGACAAGGTCAGATGTCAGAAGTAAAGGTCAAAGGTCAGAGGTCAAGGTCAAAGGTTAGAGGTCAAGGTCAAAGGTCAGAGGTCAGAGGTCAAGGTCAATGGTCAGAGGTCAAGGTCAAAGGCCAGAGGACAGAGGACAAGGTCAAGGTCAAGGTCAAGGTCAAGGTCAAGGTAAAGGTCAAAGGTCAAAGGTCAAAGGTCAAAGGTGAAGGTGAAAGTTCAAATGTCAGAGGTCAAGGTCAAAGGTCAAAGGTCAGAGGTCAGAGGTCAAGGTCAAAGGTCAGAGGTCAAAGGCCAGAGGTCAGAGGTCAAGGTCACGGTCAGAGGTCAAACGTCAAAGGTCAAGGTCAAAGGTCAAATCTCAGAGGTCAGAGGTCAAGGTCAAAGGTTAGAGGTCAAGATCAAAGGACAGAGGTCAGAGGACAAGGTCAGATGTCAGAGGTAAAGGTCAAAGGTCAAAGGTCAGAGGTCAAGGTCAGAGGTTAGAGGTCAAGGTCAAGGTCAAAGGTCAGAGGTCAAGGTCAAAGGTCAAAGGTCAAGGTCAAGATCAAAAGTCAGAGTTCAAAGGTAAAAGGTGAATGGTAAAAGATCAAATTCAGATGTCAGAGGTCAAGGTCAAATGTTAGAGGTCAAGGTCATAGGTCAAAGGTCAGAGGTCAAGGTCAAACGTCAGAGGTCAAAGTCAAGGTCAAAGATCAGAGATCAAGATCATAGGTCAGAGGACAAGGTCAAATGTCAGAGAACAGAGGTCAAGGTCAAAGGTCAGAGGTCAAGGTCAAAGGTCAGAGGACAAGGTCAAATGTCAGAGGTCAGAGGTCAAGGTCAAAGGTTAGAGGTCAAGGTCAAAGGTCAAACGTCAGAGGTAAGGTCAAAGGTCAAAGGTCAAAGGTAAAGGGTCAAGGGTCAAAGGTCAAAGGTAAAGGGTCAAGGGTCAAGGGTCAAAGGTCAAAGGTCAGAGGTCAGAGGTCAGAGGTCAGAGGTGAGAGGTCAAGGTCAAAGGTCAAAGGTCAGATGTCAAGGTCAAAGGTCAAAGGTCAAGGTCAAAGGTAAGAGGTCAAAGGTCAAAGGTGAAAGGTGAAAGGTGAAAGGTCAAATTCAGATGTCAGAGGTCAAGGTCAAAGGTCAAAGGTCAGATGTCAAGGTCAAAGGTCAAAGGTCAAGGTCAAAGGTCAGAGGTCAAGGTCAAACGTCAGAGGTCAAAGTCAAGGCCAAAGATCAGAGATCAAGATCATAGGTCAGAAGACAAGGTCAAATGTCAGAGAACAGAGGTCAAGGTCAAAGGTCAGAGGTCAAGGTCAAAGGTCAGAGGACAAGGTCAGATGTCAGAGGTCAAGGTCAAAGGTTAGAGGTCAAGGTCATAGGTCAAAGGTCAGAGGTCAAGGTCAATGGTCAGAGGTCAAGGTCAAAGGCCAGAGGACAGAGGACAAGGTCAAGGTCAAGGTCAAGGTCAAGGTAAAAGTCAAAGGTCAAAGGTCAAAGGTCAAAGGTCAAAGGTCAGAGGTCAAAGGCCAGAGGTCAGAGGTCAAGGTCACGGTCAGAGGTCAACAGGTCAAAGGTCAAGGTCAGAGGTCAAGGTCAAAGGTTAGAGGTCAAGATCAAAGGACAGAGGTCAGAGGACAAGGTCAGATGTCAGAGGTAAAGGTCAAAGGTCAGAGGTCAAGGTCAAAGGTTAGAGGTCAAGGTCAAAGCTCAGAGGTCAGAGGTCAAGGTCAATGGTCAGAGGTCAAGGTCAAAGGCCAGAGGACACAGGACAAGGTCAAGGTCAAGGTCAAGGTCAAGGTAAAGGTCAAAGGTCAAAGGTCAAAGGTCAAAGGTCAAAGGTCAAAGGTCAAAGGTCAAAGGTCAAAGGTCAAAGGTGAAGGTGAAAGTTCAAAGGTCAGAGGTCAAGGTCAAAGGTCAAAGGTCAGAGGTCAGAGGTCAAGGTCAAAGGTCAGAGGTCAAAGGCCAGAGGTCAGAGGTCAAGGTCACGGTCAGAGATCAAACGTCAAAGGTCAAGGTCAAAGGTCAAATCTCAGAGGTCAGAGGTCAAGGTCAAAGGTTAGAGGTCAAGATCAAAGGACAGAGGTCAGAGGACAAGGTCAGATGTCAGAGGTAAAGGTCAAAGGTCAGAGGTCAGAGGTCAAGGTCAGAGGTTAGAGGTCAAGGTCAAAGGTCAGAGGTCAAGGTCAAAGGTCAAAGGTCAAGGTCAAGATCAAAAGTCAGAGTTCAAAGGTAAAAGGTGAATGGTAAAAGATCAAATTCAGATGTCAGAGGTCAAGGTCAAATGTTAGAGGTCAAGGTCATAGGTCAAAGGTCAGAGGTCAAGGTCAAACGTCAGAGGTCAAAGTCAAGGTCAAAGATCAGAGATCAAGATCATAGGTCAGAGGACAAGGTCAAATGTCAGAGAACAGAGGTCAAGGTCAAAGGTCAGAGGTCAAGGTCAAAGGTCAGAGGACAAGGTCAAATGTCAGAGGTCAGAGGTCAAGGTCAAAGGTTAGAGGTCAAGGTCAAAGGTCAAACGTCAGAGGTAAGGTCAAAGGTCAAAGGTCAAAGGTAAAGGGTCAAGGGTCAAAGGTCAAAGGTAAAGGGTCAAGGGTCAAGGGTCAAAGGTCAAAGGTCAGAGGTCAGAGGTTAGAGGTGAGAGGTCAAGGTCAAAGGTCAAAGGTGAAAGGTGAAAGGTGAAAGGTCAAATTCAGATGTCAGAGGTCAAGGTCAAAGGTTAGAGGTCAAGGTCATAGGTCAAAGGTCAGAGGTCAAGGTCAATGGTCAGAGGTCAAGGTCAAAGGCCAGAGGACAGAGGACAAGGTCAAGGTCAAGGTCAAGGTCAAGGTAAAAGTCAAAGGTCAAAGGTCAAAGGTCAAAGGTCAGAGGTCAGAGGTCAAAGGTCAGAGGTCAAGGTCAAGGTCAAGGTCAAGGTCAAGGTCAAAGGTCAGAGGTCAAAGGTCAGAGGACAGAGGTCAAAGGTCAGAGGTCAAGGTCAAAGGTCAGAGGTCAAGGTCAAGGTCAAAGGTCAGAGGTCAAAGGTCAGAGGTCAGAGGTCAAGGTCAAAGGTCAAAGGTCAAAGGTCAAAGGTCAAAGGTCAAAGGTCAAAGGTCAAAGGTCAAAGGTCAAAGGTCAAAGGTCAAAGGTCAAAGGTCAAAGGTCAGAGGTCAGAGGTCAGAGGTGAGAGGTCAAGGTCAAAGGTCAAAGGTCAGATGTCAAGGTCAAAGGACAAAGGTCAAGGTCAAAGGTAAG
Source organism: Lasioglossum villosulum (assembly GCA_963971365.1). Lineage (NCBI taxonomy): Eukaryota > Metazoa > Arthropoda > Insecta > Hymenoptera > Halictidae > Lasioglossum > Lasioglossum villosulum. The sequence continues at coordinate 22,886,907 of OZ020498.1, read as the reverse complement.
AGGTCAAAGGTCAAAGGTGAAAGGTGAAAGGTGAAAGGTCAAATTCAGATGTCAGAGGTCAAGGTCAAAGGTTAGAGGTCAAGGTCATAAGTCAAAGGTCAGAGGTCAAGGTCAGAGGACAAGGTCAAATGTCAGAGAACAGAGGTCAGAGGACAAGGTCAAATGTCAGAGGTCAGAGGTCAAGGTCAAAGGTTAGAGGTCAAGGTCAAAGGTCAAACGTCAGAGGTAAGGTCAAAGGTCAAAGGTCAAAGGTAAAGGGTCAAGGGTCAAAGGTCAAAGGTAAAGGGTAAAGGGTCAAGGGTCAAGGGTCAAGGGTCAAAGGTCAAAGGTCAGAGGTCAGAGGTCAGAGGTGAGAGGTCAAGGTCAAAGGTCAAAGGTCAGATGTCAAGGTCAAAGGTCAAAGGTCAAGGTCAAAGGTAAGAGGTCAAAGGTCAAAGGTGAAAGGTGAAAGGTGAAAGGTCAAATTCAGATGTCAGAGGTCAAGGTCAAAGGTTAGAGGTCAAGGTCAAGGTCAAGGTAAAAGTCAAAGGTCAAAGGTCAAAGGTCAAAGGTCAGAGGTCAGAGGTCAAAGGTCAGAGGTCAAGGTCAAGGTCAAGGTCAAGGTCAAGGTCAAAGGTCAGAGGTCAAAGGTCAGAGGACAGAGGTCAAAGGTCAGAGGTCAAGGTCAAAGGTCAGAGGTCGAGGACAAAGGTCAGAGGTCAAGGTCAAAGGTCAGAGGTCAAGGTCAAGGTCAAAGGTCAGAGGTCATAGGTCAGAGGTCAGAGGTCAAGGTCAAAGGTCAAAGGTCAAAGGTCAAAGGTCAAAGGTCAAAGGTCAAAGGTCAAAGGTCAAAGGTCAAAGGTCAAAGTTCAAAGGTCAGAGGTCAAGGTCAAAGGACAAAGGTCAGAGGTCAGAGGTCAAGGTCAAAGGTCAGAGGTCAAAGGCCAGAGGTCACAGGTCAAGGTCACGGTCAGAGGTCAAAGGTCAAGATCAAAGGACAGAGGTCAGAGGACAAGGTCAGATGTCAGAGGTAAAGGTCAAAGGTCAAAGGTCAAAGGTCAGAGGTCAAGGTCAAAGGTTAGAGGTCAAGGTCAAAGGTCAGAGGTCGAGGACAAAGGTCAGAGGTCAAGGTCAAAGGTCAGAGTTCAAGGTCAAGGTCAAAGGTCAGAGGTCAAAGGTCAGAGGTCAAGGTCAAAGGTCAAAGGTTAAAGGTGAAGGTGAAAGTTCAAAGGTCAGAGGTCAAGGTCAAAGGTCAAAGGTCAGAGGTCAGAGGTCAAGGTCAAAGGTCAGAGGTCAAAGGCCAGAGGTCAGAGGTCAAGGTCACGGTCAGAGGTCAAACGTCAAAGGTCAAGGTCAAAGGTCAAATCTTAGAGGTCAGAGGCCATGGTCAAAGGTTAGAGGTCAAGATCAAAGGGCAGAGGTCAGAGGACAAGGTCAGATGTCAGTGGTAAAGGTCAAAGGTCAGAGGTCAAGGTCAAAGGTTAGAGGTCAAGGTCAAAGGTCAAAGATCAGAGGTCAAGGTCAAAGGTCAAAGGTCAAAGGTCAGAGGTTATATCAAGGTCAAGGTCAGAGGTCAAGGTCAAAGGTCAAAGGTCAGAGGTCAGAGGTCAAGGTCAAAGGTCAGAGCTCAAAGGCCAGAGGTCAGAGGTCAAGGTCACGGTCAGAGGTCAAAGGTCAAAGGTCAAGGTCAAAGGTCAAATCTCAGAGGTCAGAGGTCAAGGTCAAAGGTTAGAGGTCAAGATCAAAGGACAGAGGTCTGAGGACAAGGTCAGATGTCAGAGGTAAAGGAAAAGGTCAAAGGTCAGAGGTCAAGGTCAAATGTTAGACGTCAAGGTCATAGGTCAAAGGTCAGAGGTCAAGGTCAAAGGTCAAAGGTCAGATGTCAAGGTCAAAGGTCAAAGGTCAAGGTCAAAGGTAAGAGGTCAAAGGTCAAAGGTGAAAGGTGAAAGGTGAAAGGTCAAATTCAGATGTCAGAGGTCAAGGTCAAAGGTCAAAGGTCAGATGTCAAGGTCAAAGGTCAAAGGTCAAGGTCAAAGGTCAGAGGTCAAGGTCAAACGTCAGAGGTCAAAGTCAAGGCCAAAGATCAGAGATCAAGATCATAGGTCAGAAGACAAGGTCAAATGTCAGAGAACAGAGGTCAAGGTCAAAGGTCAGAGGTCAAGGTCAAAGGTCAGAGGACAAGGTCAGATGTCAGAGGTCAAGGTCAAAGGTTAGAGGTCAAGGTCATAGGTCAAAGGTCAGAGGTCAAGGTCAATGGTCAGAGGTCAAGGTCAAAGGCCAGAGGACAGAGGACAAGGTCAAGGTCAAGGTCAAGGTCAAGGTAAAAGTCAAAGGTCAAAGGTCAAAGGCCAGAGGTCAGAGGTCAAGGTCACGGTCAGAGGTCAACAGGTCAAAGGTCAAGGTCAGAGGTCAAGGTCAAAGGTTAGAGGTCAAGATCAAAGGACAGAGGTCAGAGGACAAGGTCAGATGTCAGAGGTAAAGGTCAAAGGTCAAAGGTCAGAGGTCAAGGTCAGAGGTTAGAGGTCAAGGTCAAAGGTCAGAGGTCAAGGTCAAAGGTCAAAGGTCAAGGTCAAGATCAAAAGTCAGAGTTCAAAGGTAAAAGGTGAATGGTAAAAGATCAAATTCAGATGTCAGAGGTCAAGGTCAAATGTTAGAGGTCAAGGTCATAGGTCAAAGGTCAGAGGTCAAGGTCAAACGTCAGAGGTCAAAGTCAAGGTCAAAGATCAGAGATCAAGATCATAGGTCAGAGGACAAGGTCAAATGTCAGAGAACAGAGGTCAAGGTCAAAGGTCAGAGGTCAAGGTCAAAGGTCAGAGGACAAGGTCAAATGTCAGAGGTCAGAGGTCAAGGTCAAAGGTTAGAGGTCAAGGTCAAAGGTCAAACGTCAGAGGTAAGGTCAAAGGTCAAAGGTCAAAGGTAAAGGGTCAAGGGTCAAAGGTCAAAGGTAAAGGGTCAAGGGTCAAGGGTCAAAGGTCAAAGGTCAGAGGTCAGAGGTCAGAGGTCAGAGGTGAGAGGTCAAGGTCAAAGGTCAAAGGTCAGATGTCAAGGTCAAAGGTCAAAGGTCAAGGTCAAAGGTAAGAGGTCAAAGGTCAAAGGTGAAAGGTGAAAGGTGAAAGGTCAAATTCAGATGTCAGAGGTCAAGGTCAAAGGTCAAAGGTCAGATGTCAAGGTCAAAGGTCAAAGGTCAAGGTCAAAGGTCAGAGGTCAAGGTCAAACGTCAGAGGTCAAAGTCAAGGCCAAAGATCAGAGATCAAGATCATAGGTCAGAAGACAAGGTCAAATGTCAGAGAACAGAGGTCAAGGTCAAAGGTCAGAGGTCAAGGTCAAAGGTCAGAGGACAAGGTCAGATGTCAGAGGTCAAGGTCAAAGGTTAGAGGTCAAGGTCATAGGTCAAAGGTCAGAGGTCAAGGTCAATGGTCAGAGGTCAAGGTCAAAGGCCAGAGGACAGAGGACAAGGTCAAGGTCAAGGTCAAGGTCAAGGTAAAAGTCAAAGGTCAAAGGTCAAAGGTCAAAGGTCAAAGGTCAGAGGTCAAAGGCCAGAGGTCAGAGGTCAAGGTCACGGTCAGAGGTCAACAGGTCAAAGGTCAAGGTCAGAGGTCAAGGTCAAAGGTTAGAGGTCAAGATCAAAGGACAGAGGTCAGAGGACAAGGTCAGATGTCAGAGGTAAAGGTCAAAGGTCAGAGGTCAAGGTCAAAGGTTAGAGGTCAAGGTCAAAGGTCAGAGGTCAGAGGTCAAGGTCAATGGTCAGAGGTCAAGGTCAAAGGCCAGAGGACACAGGACAAGGTCAAGGTCAAGGTCAAGGTCAAGGTAAAGGTCAAAGGTCAAAGGTCAAAGGTCAAAGGTCAAAGGTCAAAGGTCAAAGGTCAAAGGTCAAAGGTGAAGGTGAAAGTTCAAAGGTCAGAGGTCAAGGTCAAAGGTCAAAGGTCAGAGGTCAGAGGTCAAGGTCAAAGGTCAGAGGTCAAAGGCCAGAGGTCAGAGGTCAAGGTCACGGTCAGAGATCAAACGTCAAAGGTCAAGGTCAAAGGTCAAATCTCAGAGGTCAGAGGTCAAGGTCAAAGGTTAGAGGTCAAGATCAAAGGACAGAGGTCAGAGGACAAGGTCAGATGTCAGAGGTAAAGGTCAAAGGTCAGAGGTCAGAGGTCAGAGGTCAAGGTCAGAGGTTAGAGGTCAAGGTCAAAGGTCAGAGGTCAAGGTCAAAGGTCAAAGGTCAAGGTCAAGATCAAAAGTCAGAGTTCAAAGGTAAAAGGTGAATGGTAAAAGATCAAATTCAGATGTCAGAGGTCAAGGTCAAATGTTAGAGGTCAAGGTCATAGGTCAAAGGTCAGAGGTCAAGGTCAAACGTCAGAGGTCAAAGTCAAGGTCAAAGATCAGAGATCAAGATCATAGGTCAAAGTCAAGGTCAAAGATCAGAGATCAAGATCATAGGTCAGAGGACAAGGTCAAATGTCAGAGAACAGAGGTCAAGGTCAAAGGTCAGAGGTCAAGGTCAAAGGTCAGAGGACAAGGTCAAATGTCAGAGGTCAGAGGTCAAGGTCAAAGGTTAGAGGTCAAGGTCAAAGGTCAAACGTCAGAGGTAAGGTCAAAGGTCAAAGGTCAAAGGTAAAGGGTCAAGGGTCAAAGGTCAAAGGTAAAGGGTCAAGGGTCAAGGGTCAAAGGTCAAAGGTCAGAGGTCAGAGGTTAGAGGTGAGAGGTCAAGGTCAAAGGTCAAAGGTGAAAGGTGAAAGGTGAAAGGTCAAATTCAGATGTCAGAGGTCAAGGTCAAAGGTTAGAGGTCAAGGTCATAGGTCAAAGGTCAGAGGTCAAGGTCAATGGTCAGAGGTCAAGGTCAAAGGCCAGAGGACAGAGGACAAGGTCAAGGTCAAGGTCAAGGTCAAGGTAAAAGTCAAAGGTCAAAGGTCAAAGGTCAAAGGTCAGAGGTCAGAGGTCAAAGGTCAGAGGTCAAGGTCAAGGTCAAGGTCAAGGTCAAGGTCAAAGGTCAGAGGTCAAAGGTCAGAGGACAGAGGTCAAAGGTCAGAGGTCAAGGTCAAAGGTCAGAGGTCAAGGTCAAGGTCAAAGGTCAGAGGTCAAAGGTCAGAGGTCAGAGGTCAAGGTCAAAGGTCAAAGGTCAAAGGTCAAAGGTCAAAGGTCAAAGGTCAAAGGTCAAAGGTCAAAGGTCAAAGGTCAAAGGTCAAAGGTCAAAGGTCAGAGGTCAGAGGTCAGAGGTGAGAGGTCAAGGTCAAAGGTCAAAGGTCAGATGTCAAGGTCAAAGGACAAAGGTCAAGGTCAAAGGTAAGAGGTCAAAGGTCAAAGGTGAAAGGTGAAAGGTGAAAGTTCAAATTCAGATGTCAGAGGTCAAGGTCAAAGGTTAGAGGTCAAGGTCATAAGTCAAAGGTCAGAGGTCAAGGTCAGAGGACAAGGTCAAATGTCAGAGAACAGAGGTCAGAGGACAAGGTCAAATGTCAGAGGTCAGAGGTCAAGGTCAAAGGTTAGAGGTCAAGGTCAAAGGTCAAACGTCAGAGGTAAGGTCAAAGGTCAAAGGTCAAAGGTAAAGGGTCAAGGGTCAAAGGTCAAAGGTAAAGGGTAAAGGGTCAAGGGTCAAGGGTCAAGGGTCAAAGGTCAAAGGTCAGAGGTCAGAGGTCAGAGGTGAGAGGTCAAGGTCAAAGGTCAAAGGTCAGATGTCAAGGTCAAAGGTCAAAGGTCAAGGTCAAAGGTAAGAGGTCAAAGGTCAAAGGTGAAAGGTGAAAGGTGAAAGGTCAAATTCAGATGTCAGAGGTCAAGGTCAAAGGTTAGAGGTCAAGGTCATAGGTCAAAGGTCAGAGGTCAAGGTCAATGGTCAGAGGTCAAGGTCAAAGGCCAGAGGACAGAGGACAAGGTCAAGGTCAAGGTCAAGGTCAAGGTAAAAGTCAAAGGTCAAAGGTCAAAGGTCAAAGGTCAGAGGTCAGAGGTCAAAGGTCAGAGGTCAAGGTCAAGGTCAAGGTCAAGGTCAAGGTCAAAGGTCAGAGGTCAAAGGTCAGAGGACAGAGGTCAAAGGTCAGAGGTCAAGGTCAAAGGTCAGAGGTCGAGGACAAAGGTCAGAGGTCAAGGTCAAAGGTCAGAGGTCAAGGTCAAGGTCAAAGGTCAGAGGTCATAGGTCAGAGGTCAGAGGTCAAGGTCAAAGGTCAAAGGTCAAAGGTCAAAGGTCAAAGGTCAAAGGTCAAAGGTCAAAGGTCAAAGTTCAAAGGTCAGAGGTCAAGGTCAAAGGACAAAGGTCAGAGGTCAGAGGTCAAGGTCAAAGGTCAGAGGTCAAAGGCCAGAGGTCACAGGTCAAGGTCACGGTCAGAGGTCAAAGGTCAGAGGTCAAGGTCAATGGTCAGAGGTCAAGGTCAAAGGCCAGAGGACAGAGGACAAGGTCAAGGTCAAGGTCAAGGTCAAGGTAAAAGTCAAAGGTCAAAGGTCAAAGGTCAAAGGTCAAAGGTCAGAGGTCAAAGGCCAGAGGTCAGAGGTCAAGGTCACGGTCAGAGGTCAACAGGTCAAAGGTCAAGGTCAGAGGTCAAGGTCAAAGGTTAGAGGTCAAGATCAAAGGACAGAGGTCAGAGGACAAGGTCAGATGTCAGAGGTAAAGGTCAAAGGTCAGAGGTCAAGGTCAAAGGTTAGAGGTCAAGGTCAAAGGTCAGAGGTCAGAGGTCAAGGTCAATGGTCAGAGGTCAAGGTCAAAGGCCAGAGGACACAGGACAAGGTCAAGGTCAAGGTCAAGGTCAAGGTAAAGGTCAAAGGTCAAAGGTCAAAGGTCAAAGGTCAAAGGTCAAAGGTCAAAGGTCAAAGGTCAAAGGTCAAAGGTGAAGGTGAAAGTTCAAAGGTCAGAGGTCAAGGTCAAAGGTCAAAGGTCAGAGGTCAGAGGTCAAGGTCAAAGGTCAGAGGTCAAAGGCCAGAGGTCAGAGGTCAAGGTCACGGTCAGAGATCAAACGTCAAAGGTCAAGGTCAAAGGTCAAATCTCAGAGGTCAGAGGTCAAGGTCAAAGGTTAGAGGTCAAGATCAAAGGACAGAGGTCAGAGGACAAGGTCAGATGTCAGAGGTAAAGGTCAAAGGTCAGAGGTCAGAGGTCAGAGGTCAAGGTCAGAGGTTAGAGGTCAAGGTCAAAGGTCAGAGGTCAAGGTCAAAGGTCAAAGGTCAAGGTCAAGATCAAAAGTCAGAGTTCAAAGGTAAAAGGTGAATGGTAAAAGATCAAATTCAGATGTCAGAGGTCAAGGTCAAATGTTAGAGGTCAAGGTCATAGGTCAAAGGTCAGAGGTCAAGGTCAAACGTCAGAGGTCAAAGTCAAGGTCAAAGATCAGAGATCAAGATCATAGGTCAAAGTCAAGGTCAAAGATCAGAGATCAAGATCATAGGTCAGAGGACAAGGTCAAATGTCAGAGAACAGAGGTCAAGGTCAAAGGTCAGAGGTCAAGGTCAAAGGTCAGAGGACAAGGTCAAATGTCAGAGGTCAGAGGTCAAGGTCAAAGGTTAGAGGTCAAGGTCAAAGGTCAAACGTCAGAGGTAAGGTCAAAGGTCAAAGGTCAAAGGTAAAGGGTCAAGGGTCAAAGGTCAAAGGTAAAGGGTCAAGGGTCAAGGGTCAAAGGTCAAAGGTCAGAGGTCAGAGGTTAGAGGTGAGAGGTCAAGGTCAAAGGTCAAAGGTGAAAGGTGAAAGGTGAAAGGTCAAATTCAGATGTCAGAGGTCAAGGTCAAAGGTTAGAGGTCAAGGTCATAGGTCAAAGGTCAGAGGTCAAGGTCAATGGTCAGAGGTCAAGGTCAAAGGCCAGAGGACAGAGGACAAGGTCAAGGTCAAGGTCAAGGTCAAGGTAAAAGTCAAAGGTCAAAGGTCAAAGGTCAAAGGTCAGAGGTCAGAGGTCAAAGGTCAGAGGTCAAGGTCAAGGTCAAGGTCAAGGTCAAGGTCAAAGGTCAGAGGTCAAAGGTCAGAGGACAGAGGTCAAAGGTCAGAGGTCAAGGTCAAAGGTCAGAGGTCAAGGTCAAGGTCAAAGGTCAGAGGTCAAAGGTCAGAGGTCAGAGGTCAAGGTCAAAGGTCAAAGGTCAAAGGTCAAAGGTCAAAGGTCAAAGGTCAAAGGTCAAAGGTCAAAGGTCAAAGGTCAAAGGTCAAAGGTCAAAGGTCAGAGGTCAGAGGTCAGAGGTGAGAGGTCAAGGTCAAAGGTCAAAGGTCAGATGTCAAGGTCAAAGGACAAAGGTCAAGGTCAAAGGTAAGAGGTCAAAGGTCAAAGGTGAAAGGTGAAAGGTGAAAGTTCAAATTCAGATGTCAGAGGTCAAGGTCAAAGGTTAGAGGTCAAGGTCATAAGTCAAAGGTCAGAGGTCAAGGTCAGAGGACAAGGTCAAATGTCAGAGAACAGAGGTCAGAGGACAAGGTCAAATGTCAGAGGTCAGAGGTCAAGGTCAAAGGTTAGAGGTCAAGGTCAAAGGTCAAACGTCAGAGGTAAGGTCAAAGGTCAAAGGTCAAAGGTAAAGGGTCAAGGGTCAAAGGTCAAAGGTAAAGGGTAAAGGGTCAAGGGTCAAGGGTCAAGGGTCAAAGGTCAAAGGTCAGAGGTCAGAGGTCAGAGGTGAGAGGTCAAGGTCAAAGGTCAAAGGTCAGATGTCAAGGTCAAAGGTCAAAGGTCAAGGTCAAAGGTAAGAGGTCAAAGGTCAAAGGTGAAAGGTGAAAGGTGAAAGGTCAAATTCAGATGTCAGAGGTCAAGGTCAAAGGTTAGAGGTCAAGGTCATAGGTCAAAGGTCAGAGGTCAAGGTCAATGGTCAGAGGTCAAGGTCAAAGGCCAGAGGACAGAGGACAAGGTCAAGGTCAAGGTCAAGGTCAAGGTAAAAGTCAAAGGTCAAAGGTCAAAGGTCAAAGGTCAGAGGTCAGAGGTCAAAGGTCAGAGGTCAAGGTCAAGGTCAAGGTCAAGGTCAAGGTCAAAGGTCAGAGGTCAAAGGTCAGAGGACAGAGGTCAAAGGTCAGAGGTCAAGGTCAAAGGTCAGAGGTCGAGGACAAAGGTCAGAGGTCAAGGTCAAAGGTCAGAGGTCAAGGTCAAGGTCAAAGGTCAGAGGTCATAGGTCAGAGGTCAGAGGTCAAGGTCAAAGGTCAAAGGTCAAAGGTCAAAGGTCAAAGGTCAAAGGTCAAAGGTCAAAGGTCAAAGTTCAAAGGTCAGAGGTCAAGGTCAAAGGACAAAGGTCAGAGGTCAGAGGTCAAGGTCAAAGGTCAGAGGTCAAAGGCCAGAGGTCACAGGTCAAGGTCACGGTCAGAGGTCAAAGGTCAAGATCAAAGGACAGAGGTCAGAGGACAAGGTCAGATGTCAGAGGTAAAGGTCAAAGGTCAAAGGTCAAAGGTCAGAGGTCAAGGTCAAAGGTTAGAGGTCAAGGTCAAAGGTCAGAGGTCGAGGACAAAGGTCAGAGGTCAAGGTCAAAGGTCAGAGTTCAAGGTCAAGGTCAAAGGTCAGAGGTCAAAGGTCAGAGGTCAAGGTCAAAGGTCAAAGGTTAAAGGTGAAGGTGAAAGTTCAAAGGTCAGAGGTCAAGGTCAAAGGTCAAAGGTCAGAGGTCAGAGGTCAAGGTCAAAGGTCAGAGGTCAAAGGCCAGAGGTCAGAGGTCAAGGTCACGGTCAGAGGTCAAACGTCAAAGGTCAAGGTCAAAGGTCAAATCTTAGAGGTCAGAGGCCATGGTCAAAGGTTAGAGGTCAAGATCAAAGGGCAGAGGTCAGAGGACAAGGTCAGATGTCAGTGGTAAAGGTCAAAGGTCAGAGGTCAAGGTCAAAGGTTAGAGGTCAAGGTCAAAGGTCAAAGATCAGAGGTCAAGGTCAAAGGTCAAAGGTCAAAGGTCAGAGGTTATATCAAGGTCAAGGTCAGAGGTCAAGGTCAAAGGTCAAAGGTCAGAGGTCAGAGGTCAAGGTCAAAGGTCAGAGGTCAAAGGCCAGAGGTCAGAGGTCAAGGTCACGGTCAGAGGTCAAAGGTCAAAGGTCAAGGTCAAAGGTCAAATCTCAGAGGTCAGAGGTCAAGGTCAAAGGTTAGAGGTCAAGATCAAAGGACAGAGGTCTGAGGACAAGGTCAGATGTCAGAGGTAAAGGAAAAGGTCAAAGGTCAGAGGTCAAGGTCAAATGTTAGACGTCAAGGTCATAGGTCAAAGGTCAGAGGTCAAGGTCAAAGGTCAAAGGTCAGATGTCAAGGTCAAAGGTCAAAGGTCAAGGTCAAAGGTAAGAGGTCAAAGGTCAAAGGTGAAAGGTGAAAGGTGAAAGGTCAAATTCAGATGTCAGAGGTCAAGGTCAAAGGTCAAAGGTCAGATGTCAAGGTCAAAGGTCAAAGTTCAAGGTCAAAGGTCAGAGGTCAAGGTCAAACGTCAGAGGTCAAAGTCAAGGCCAAAGATCAGAGATCAAGATCATAGGTCAGAAGACAAGGTCAAATGTCAGAGAACAGAGGTCAAGGTCAAAGGTCAGAGGTCAAGGTCAAAGGTCAGAGGACAAGGTCAGATGTCAGAGGTCAAGGTCAAAGGTTAGAGGTCAAGGTCATAGGTCAAAGGTCAGAGGTCAAGGTCAATGGTCAGAGGTCAAGGTCAAAGGCCAGAGGACAGAGGACAAGGTCAAGGTCAAGGTCAAGGTCAAGGTAAAAGTCAAAGGTCAAAGGTCAAAGGCCAGAGGTCAGAGGTCAAGGTCACGGTCAGAGGTCAACAGGTCAAAGGTCAAGGTCAGAGGTCAAGGTCAAAGGTTAGAGGTCAAGATCAAAGGACAGAGGTCAGAGGACAAGGTCAGATGTCAGAGGTAAAGGTCAAAGGTCAGAGGTCAAGGTCAAAGGTTAGAGGTCAAGGTCAAAGGTCAGAGGTCAGAGGTCAAGGTCAATGGTCAGAGGTCAAGGTCAAAGGCCAGAGGACAGAGGACAAGGTCAAGGTCAAGGTCAAGGTCAAGGTAAAAGTCAAAGGTCAAAGGTCAAAGGTCAAAGGTCAAAGGTCAGAGGTCAAAGGCCAGAGGTCAGAGGTCAAGGTCACGGTCAGAGGTCAACAGGTCAAAGGTCAAGGTCAGAGGTCAAGGTCAAAGGTTAGAGGTCAAGATCAAAGGACAGAGGTCAGAGGACAAGGTCAGATGTCAGAGGTAAAGGTCAAAGGTCAGAGGTCAAGGTCAAAGGTTAGAGGTCAAGGTCAAAGGTCAGAGGTCAGAGGTCAAGGTCAATGGTCAGAGGTCAAGGTCAAAGGCCAGAGGACACAGGACAAGGTCAAGGTCAAGGTCAAGGTCAAGGTAAAGGTCAAAGGTCAAAGGTCAAAGGCCAAAGGTCAAAGGTCAAAGGTCAAAGGTCAAAGGTCAAAGGTCAAAGGTGAAGGTGAAAGTTCAAAGGTCAGAGGTCAAGGTCAAAGGTCAAAGGTCAGAGGTCAGAGGTCAAGGTCAAAGGTCAGAGGTCAAAGGCCAGAGGTCAGAGGTCAAGGTCACGGTCAGAGGTCAAACGTCAAAGGTCAAGGTCAAAGGTCAAATCTCAGAGGTCAGAGGTCAAGGTCAAAGGTTAGAGGTCAAGATCAAAGGACAGAGGTCAGAGGACAAGGTCAGATGTCAGAGGTAAAGGTCAAAGGTCAAAGGTCAGAGGTCAAGGTCAGAGGTTAGAGGTCAAGGTCAAAGGTCAGAGGTCAAGGTCAAAGGTCAAAGGTCAAGGTCAAGATCAAAAGTCAGAGTTCAAAGGTAAAAGGTGAATGGTAAAAGATCAAATTCAGATGTCAGAGGTCAAGGTCAAATGTTAGAGGTCAAGGTCATAGGTCAAAGGTCAGAGGTCAAGGTCAAACGTCAGAGGTCAAAGTCAAGGTCAAAGATCAGAGATCAAGATCATAGGTCAGAGGACAAGGTCAAATGTCAGAGAACAGAGGTCAAGGTCAAAGGTCAGAGGTCAAGGTCAAAGGTCAGAGGACAAGGTCAAATGTCAGAGGTCAGAGGTCAAGGTCAAAGGTTAGAGGTCAAGGTCAAAGGTCAAACGTCAGAGGTATGGTCAAAGGTCAAAGGTCAAAGGTAAAGGGTCAAGGGTCAAAGGTCAAAGGTAAAGGGTCAAGGGTCAAGGGTCAAAGGTCAAAGGTCAGAGGTCAGAGGTTAGAGGTGAGAGGTCAAGGTCAAAGGTCAAAGGTCAGATGTCAAGGTCAAAGGTCAAAGGTCAAGGTCAAAGGTAAGAGGTCAAAGGTCAAAGGTGAAAGGTGAAAGGTGAAAGGTCAAATTCAGATGTCAGAGGTCAAGGTCAAAGGTTAGAGGTCAAGGTCATAGGTCAAAGGTCAGAGGTCAAGGTCAATGGTCAGAGGTCAAGGTCAAAGGCCAGAGGACAGAGGACAAGGTCAAGGTCAAGGTCAAGGTCAAGGTAAAAGTCAAAGGTCAAAGGTCAAAGGTCAAAGGTCAAAGGTCAGAGGTCAGAGGTCAAAGGTCAGAGGTCAAGGTCAAGGTCAAGGTCAAGGTCAAGGTCAAAGGTCAGAGGTCAAAGGTCAGAGGACAGAGGTCAAAGGTCAGAGGTCAAGGTCAAAGGTCAGAGGTCGAGGACAAAGGTCAGAGGTCAAGGTCAAAGGTCAGAGGTCAAGGTCAAGGTCAAAGGTCAGAGGTCAAAGGTCAGAGGTCAGAGGTCAAGGTCAAAGGTCAAAGGTCAAAGGTCAAAGGTCAAAGGTCAAAGGTCAAAGGTCAAAGGTCAAAGGTCAAAGGTCAGAGGTCAGAGGTCAGAGGTGAGAGGTCAAGGTCAAAGGTCAAAGGTCAGATGTCAAGGTCAAAGGTCAAAGGTCAAGGTCAAAGGTAAGAGGTCAAAGGTCAAAGGTGAAAGGTGAAAGGTGAAAGGTCAAATTCAGATGTCAGAGGTCAAGGTCAAAGGTTAGAGGTCAAGGTCATAAGTCAAAGGTCAGAGGTCAAGGTCAAAGGTTAGAGGTCAAGATCAAAGGACAGAGGTCAGAGGACAAGGTCAGATGTCAGAGGTAAAGGTCAAAGGTCAAAGGTCAGAGGTCAAGGTCAGAGGTTAGAGGTCAAGGTCAAAGGTCAGAGGTCAAGGTCAAAGGTCAAAGGTCAAGGTCAAGATCAAAAGTCAGAGTTCAAAGGAAAAAGGTGAATGGTAAAAGATCAAATTCAGATGTCAGAGGTCAAGGTCAAATGTTAGAGGTCAAGGTCATAGGTCAAAGGTCAGAGGTCAAGGTCAAACGTCAGAGGTCAAAGTCAAGGTCAAAGATCAGAGATCAAGATCATAGGTCAGAGGACAAGGTCAAATGTCAGAGAACAGAGGTCAAGGTCAAAGGTCAGAGGTCAAGGTCAAAGGTCAGAGGACAAGGTCAAATGTCAGAGGTCAGAGGTCAAGGTCAAAGGCTAGAGGTCAAGGTCAAAGGTCAAACGTCAGAGGTAAGGTCAAAGGTCAAAGGTCAAAGGTAAAGGGTCAAGGGTCAAAGGTCAAAGGTAAAGGGTAAAGGGTCAAGGGTCCAGGGTCAAGGGTCAAAGGTCAAAGGTCAGAGGTCAGAGGTCAGAGGTGAGAGGTCAAGGTCAAAGGTCAAAGGTCAGATGTCAAGGTCAAAGGTCAAAGGTCAAGGTCAAAGGTAAGAGGTCAAAGGTCAAAGGTGAAAGGTGAAAGGTGAAAGGTGAAAGGTCAAATTCAGATGTCAGAGGTCAAGGTCAAAGGTTAGAGGTCAAGGTCATAGGTCAAAGGTCAGAGGTCAAGGTCAATGGTCAGAGGTCAAGGTCAAAGGCCAGAGGACAGAGGACAAGGTCAAGGTTAAGGTCAAGGTCAAGGTAAAAGTCAAAGGTCAAAGGTCAAAGGTCAAAGGTCAGAGGTCAGAGGTCAAAGGTCAGAGGTCAAGGTCAAGGTCAAGGTCAAGGTCAAGGTCAAAGGTCAGAGGTCAAAGGTCAGAGGACAGAGGTCAAAGGTCAAAGGTCAAAGGTCAAAGGTCAAAGGTCAGAGGTCAGAGGTCAGAGGTGAGAGGTCAAGGTCAAAGGTCAAAGGTCAGATGTCAAGGTCAAAGGTCAAAGGTCAAGGTCAAAGGTAAGAGGTCAAAGGTCAAAGGTGAAAGGTGAAAGGTGAAAGGTCAAATTCAGATGTCAGAGGTCAAGGTCAAAGGTTAGAGGTCAAGGTCATAAGTCAAAGGTCAGAGGTCAAGGTCAAAGGTTAGAGGTCAAGATCAAAGGACAGAGGTCAGAGGACAAGGTCAGATGTCAGAGGTAAAGGTCAAAGGTCAAAGGTCAGAGGTCAAGGTCAGAGGTTAGAGGTCAAGGTCAAAGGTCAGAGGTCAAGGTCAAAGGTCAAAGGTCAAGGTCAAGATCAAAAGTCAGAGTTCAAAGGTAAAAGGTGAATGGTAAAAGATCAAATTCAGATGTCAGAGGTCAAGGTCAAATGTTAGAGGTCAAGGTCATAGGTCAAAGGTCAGAGGTCAAGGTCAAACGTCAGAGGTCAAAGTCAAGGTCAAAGATCAGAGATCAAGATCATAGGTCAGAGGACAAGGTCAAATGTCAGAGAACAGAGGTCAAGGTCAAAGGTCAGAGGTCAAGGTCAAAGGTCAGAGGACAAGGTCAAATGTCAGAGGTCAGAGGTCAAGGTCAAAGGTTAGAGGTCAAGGTCAAAGGTCAAACGTCAGAGGTAAGGTCAAAGGTCAAAGGTCAAAGGTAAAGGGTCAAGGGTCAAAGGTCAAAGGTAAAGGGTAAAGGGTCAAGGGTCAAGGGTCAAGGGTCAAGGGTCAAAGGTCAAAGGTCAGAGGTCAGAGGTCAGAGGTGAGAGGTCAAGGTCAAAGGTCAAAGGTCAGATGTCAAGGTCAAAGGTCAAAGGTCAAGGTCAAAGGTAAGAGGTCAAAGGTCAAAGGTGAAAGGTGAAAGCTGAAAGGTCAAATTCAGATGTCAGAGGTCAAGGTCAAAGGTTAGAGGTCAAGGTCATAGGTCAAAGGTCAGAGGTCAAGGTCAATGGTCAGAGGTCAAGGTCAAAGGCCAGAGGACAGAGGACAAGGTCAAGGTCAAGGTCAAGGTAAAAGTCAAAGGTCAAAGGTCAAAGGTCAAAGGTCAGAGGTCAGAGGTCAAAGGTCAGAGGTCAAGGTCAAGGTCAAGGTCAAGGTCAAGGTCAAAGGTCAGAGGTCAAAGGTCAGAGGACAGAGGTCAAAGGTCAGAGGTCAAGGTCAAAGGTCAGAGGTCGAGGACAAAGGTCAGAGGTCAAGGTCAAAGGTCAGAGGACAAGGTCAAGGTCAAAGGTCAGAGGTCATAGGTCAGAGGTCAGAGGTCAAGGTCAAAGGTCAAAGGTCAAAGGTCAAAGGTCAAAGGTCAAAGGTCAAAGGTCAAAGGTCAAAGGTCAAAGGTCAAAGGTCAACGATCAAAGTTCAAAGGTCAGAGGTCAAGGTCAAAGGACAAAGGTCAGAGGTCAGAGGTCAAGGTCAAAGGTCAGAGGTCAAAGGCCAGAGGTCACAGGTCAAGGTCACGGTCAGAGGTCAAAGGTCAAGATCAAAGGACAGAGGTCAGAGGACAAGGTCAGATGTCAGAGGTAAAGGTCAAAGGTCAAAGGTCAAAGGTCAGAGGTCAAGGTCAAAGGTTAGAGGTCAAGGTCAAAGGTCAGAGGTCGAGGACAAAGGTCAGAGGTCAAGGTCAAAGGTCAGAGTTCAAGGTCAAGGTCAAAGGTCAGAGGTCAAAGGTCAAAGGTCAAAGGTTAAAGGTGAAGGTGAAAGTTCAAAGGTCAGAGGTCAAGGTCAAAGGTCAAAGGTCAGAGGTCAGAGGTCAAGGTCAAAGGTCAGAGGTCAAAGGCCAGAGGTCAGAGGTCAAGGTCACGGTCAGAGGTCAAACGTCAAAGGTCAAGGTCAAAGGTCAAATCTTAGAGGTCAGAGGCCAAGGTCAAAGGTTAGAGGTCAAGATCAAAGGGCAGAGGTCAGAGGACAAGGTCAGATGTCAGTGGTAAAGGTCAAAGGTCAGAGGTCAAGGTCAAAGGTTAGAGGTCAAGGTCAAAGGTCAAAGATCAGAGGTCAAGGTCAAAGGTCAAAGGTCAAAGGTCAGAGGTTATATCAAGGTCAAGGTCAGAGGTCAAGGTCAAAGGTCAAAGGTCAGAGGTCAGAGGTCAAGGTCAAAGGTCAGAGGTCAAAGGCCAGAGGTCAGAGGTCAAGGTCACGGTCAGAGGTCAAAGGTCAAAGGTCAAGGTCAAAGGTCAAATCTCAGAGGTCAGAGGTCAAGGTCAAAGGTTAGAGGTCAAGATCAAAGGACAGAGGTCTGAGGACAAGGTCAGATGTCAGAGGTAAAGGAAAAGGTCAAAGGTCAGAGGTCAAGGTCAAATGTTAGACGTCAAGGTCATAGGTCAAAGGTCAGAGGTCAAGGTCAAAGGTCAAAGGTCAGATGTCAAGGTCAAAGGTCAAAGGTCAAGGTCAAAGGTAAGAGGTCAAAGGTCAAAGGTGAAAGGTGAAAGGTGAAAGGTCAAATTCAGATGTCAGAGGTCAAGGTCAAAGGTCAAAGGTCAGATGTCAAGGTCAAAGGTCAAAGGTCAAGGTCAAAGGTCAGAGGTCAAGGTCAAACGTCAGAGGTCAAAGTCAAGGCCAAAGATCAGAGATCAAGATCATAGGTCAGAAGACAAGGTCAAATGTCAGAGAACAGAGGTCAAGGTCAAAGGTCAGAGGTCAAGGTCAAAGGTCAGAGGACAAGGTCAGATGTCAGAGGTCAAGGTCAAAGGTTAGAGGTCAAGGTCATAGGTCAAAGGTCAGAGGTCAAGGTCAATGGTCAGAGGTCAAGGTCAAAGGCCAGAGGACAGAGGACAAGGTCAAGGTCAAGGTCAAGGTCAAGGTAAAAGTCAAAGGTCAAAGGTCAAAGGTCAAAGGTCAAAGGTCAGAGGTCAAAGGCCAGAGGTCAGAGGTCAAGGTCACGGTCAGAGGTCAACAGGTCAAAGGTCAAGGTCAGAGGTCAAGGTCAAAGGTTAGAGGTCAAGATCAAAGGACAGAGGTCAGAGGACAAGGTCAGATGTCAGAGGTAAAGGTCAAAGGTCAGAGGTCAAGGTCAAAGGTTAGAGGTCAAGGTCAAAGGTCAGAGGTCAGAGGTCAAGGTCAATGGTCAGAGGTCAAGGTCAAAGGCCAGAGGACACAGGACAAGGTCAAGGTCAAGGTCAAGGTCAAGGTAAAGGTCAAAGGTCAAAGGTCAAAGGTCAAAGGTCAAAGGTCAAAGGTCAAAGGTCAAAGGTCAAAGGTCAAAGGTCAAAGGTCAAAGGTGAAGGTGAAAGTTCAAAGGTCAGAGGTCAAGGTCAAAGGTCAAAGGTCAGAGGTCAGAGGTCAAGGTCAAAGGTCAGAGGTCAAAGGCCAGAGGTCAGAGGTCAAGGTCACGGTCAGAGGTCAAACGTCAAAGGTCAAGGTCAAAGGTCAAATCTCAGAGGTCAGAGGTCAAGGTCAAAGGTTAGAGGTCAAGATCAAAGGACAGAGGTCAGAGGACAAGGTCAGATGTCAGAGGTAAAGGTCAAAGGTCAAAGGTCAGAGGTCAAGGTCAGAGGTTAGAGGTCAAGGTCAAAGGTCAGAGGTCAAGGTCAAAGGTCAAAGGTCAAGGTCAAGATCAAAAGTCAGAGTTCAAAGGTAAAAGGTGAATGGTAAAAGATCAAATTCAGATGTCAGAGGTCAAGGTCAAATGTTAGAGGTCAAGGTCATAGGTCAAAGGTCAGAGGTCAAGGTCAAACGTCAGAGGTCAAAGTCAAGGTCAAAGATCAGAGATCAAGATCATAGGTCAGAGGACAAGGTCAAATGTCAGAGAACAGAGGTCAAGGTCAAAGGTCAGAGGTCAAGGTCAAAGGTCAGAGGACAAGGTCAAATGTCAGAGGTCAGAGGTCAAGGTCAAAGGTTAGAGGTCAAGGTCAAAGGTCAAACGTCAGAGGTAAGTTCAAAGGTCAAAGGTCAAAGGTAAAGGGTCAAGGGTCAAAGGTCAAAGGTAAAGGGTCAAGGGTCAAGGGTCAAAGGTCAAAGGTCAGAGGTCAGAGGTTAGAGGTGAGAGGTCAAGGTCAAAGGTCAAAGGTCAAAGGTCAGATGTCAAGGTCAAAGGTCAAAGGTCAAGGTCAAAGGTAAGAGGTCAAAGGTCAAAGGTGAAAGGTGAAAGGTGAAAGGTCAAATTCAGATGTCAGAGGTCAAGGTCAAAGGTTAGAGGTCAAGGTCATAGGTCAAAGGTCAGAGGTCAAGGTCAATGGTCAGAGGTCAAGGTCAAAGGCCAGAGGACAGAGAACAAGGTCAAGGTCAAGGTCAAGGTCAAGGTAAAAGTCAAAGGTCAAAGGTCAAAGGTCAAAGGTCAGAGGTCAGAGGTCAAAGGTCAGAGGTCAAGGTCAAGGTCAAGGTCAAGGTCAAGGTCAAGGTCAAGGTCAAGGTCAAAGGTCAGAGGTCAAAGGTCAGAGGACAGAGGTCAAAGGTCAGAGGTCAAGGTCAAAGGTCAGAGGTCGAGGACAAAGGTCAGAGGTCAAGGTCAAAGGTCAGAGGTCAAGGTCAAGGTCAAAGGTCAGAGGTCAAAGGTCAGAGGTCAGAGGTCAAGGTCAAAGGTCAAAGGTCAAAGGTCAAAGGTCAAAGGTCAAAGGTCAAAGGTCAAAGGTCAAAGGTCAGAGGTCAGAGGTCAGAGGTGAGAGGTCAAGATCAAAGGTCAAAGGTCAGATGTCAAGGTCAAAGGTCAAAGGTCAAGGTCAAAGGTAAGAGGTCAAAGGTCAAAGGTGAAAGGTGAAAGGTGAAAGGTCAAATTCAGATGTCAGAGGTCAAGGTCAAAGGTTAGAGGTCAAGGTCATAAGTCAAAGGTCAGAGGTCAAGGTCAAAGGTTAGAGGTCAAGATCAAAGGACAGAGGTCAGAGGACAAGGTCAGATGTCAGAGGTAAAGGTCAAAGGTCAAAGGTCAGAGGTCAAGGTCAGAGGTTAGAGGTCAAGGTCAAAGGTCAGAGGTCAAGGTCAAAGGTCAAAGGTCAAGGTCAAGATCAAAAGTCAGAGTTCAAAGGAAAAAGGTGAATGGTAAAAGATCAAATTCAGATGTCAGAGGTCAAGGTCAAATGTTAGAGGTCAAGGTCATAGGTCAAAGGTCAGAGGTCAAGGTCAAACGTCAGAGGTCAAAGTCAAGGTCAAAGATCAGAGATCAAGATCATAGGTCAGAGGACAAGGTCAAATGTCAGAGAACAGAGGTCAAGGTCAAAGGTCAGAGGTCAAGGTCAAAGGTCAGAGGACAAGGTCAAATGTCAGAGGTCAGAGGTCAAGGTCAAAGGTTAGAGGTCAAGGTCAAAGGTCAAACGTCAGAGGTAAGGTCAAAGGTCAAAGGTCAAAGGTAAAGGGTCAAGGGTCAAAGGTCAAAGGTAAAGGGTAAAGGGTCAAGGGTCAAGGGTCAAGGGTCAAAGGTCAAAGGTCAGAGGTCAGAGGTCAGAGGTGAGAGGTCAAGGTCAAAGGTCAAAGGTCAGATGTCAAGGTCAAAGGTCAAAGGTCAAGGTCAAAGGTAAGAGGTCAAAGGTCAAAGGTGAAAGGTGAAAGGTGAAAGGTCAAATTCAGATGTCAGAGGTCAAGGTCAAAGGTTAGAGGTCAAGGTCATAGGTCAAAGGTCAGAGGTCAAGGTCAATGGTCAGAGGTCAAGGTCAAAGGCCAGAGGACAGAGGACAAGGTCAAGGTCAAGGTCAAGGTCAAGGTCAAGGTAAAAGTCAAAGGTCAAAGGTCAAAGGTCAAAGGTCAAAGGTCAGAGGTCAGAGGTCAGAGGTCAAAGGTCAGAGGTCAAGGTCAAGGTCAAGGTCAAGGTCAAGGTCAAAGGTCAGAGGTCAAAGGTCAGAGGACAGAGGTCAAAGGTCAGAGGTCAAGGTCAAAGGTCAGAGGTCGAGGACAAAGGTCAGAGGTCAAGGTCAAAGGTCAGAGGTCAAGGTCAAGGTCAAAGGTCAGAGGTCATAGGTCAGAGGTCACAGGTCAAGGTCAAAGGTCAAAGGTCAAAGGTCAAAGGTCAAAGGTCAAAGGTCAAAGGTCAAAGGTCAAAGGTCAAAGGTCAAAGGTCAAAGGTCAAAGGTCAAAGGTCAAAGTTGAAAGGTCAGAGGTCAAGGTCAAAGGACAAAGGTCAGAGGTCAGAGGTCAAGGTCAGATGTCAGAGGTAAAGGTCAAAGGTCAGAGGTCAAGGTCAAAGGTTAGAGGTCAAGGTCAAAGGTCAGAGGTCAGAGGTCAAGGTCAATGGTCAGAGGTCAAGGTCAAAGGCCAGAGGACACAGGACAAGGTCAAGGTCAAGGTCAAGGTAAAGGTCAAAGGTCAAAGGTCAAAGGTCAAAGGTCAAAGGTCAAAGGTCAAAGGTCAAAGGTCAAAGGTCAAAGGTGAAGGTGAAAGTTCAAAGGTCAGAGGTCAAGGTCAAAGGTCAAAGGTCAGAGGTCAGAGGTCAAGGTCAAAGGTCAGAGGTCAAAGGCCAGAGGTCAGAGGTCAAGGTCACGGTCAGAGGTCAAACGTCAAAGGTCAAGGTCAAAGGTCAAATCTCAGAGGTCAGAGGTCAAGGTCAAAGGTTAGAGGTCAAGATCAAAGGACAGAGGTCAGAGGACAAGGTCAGATGTCAGAGGTAAAGGTCAAAGGTCAAAGGTCAGAGGTCAAGGTCAGAGGTTAGAGGTCAAGGTCAAAGGTCAGAGGTCAAGGTCAAAGGTCAAAGGTCAAGGTCAAGATCAAAAGTCAGAGTTCAAAGGTAAAAGGTGAATGGTAAAAGATCAAATTCAGATGTCAGCGGTCAAGGTCAAATGTTAGAGGTCAAGGTCATAGGTCAAAGGTCAGAGGTCAAGGTCAAACGTCAGAGGTCAAAGTCAAGGTCAAAGATCAGAGATCAAGATCATAGGTCAGAGGACAAGGTCAAATGTCAGAGAACAGAGGTCAAGGTCAAAGGTCAGAGGTCAAGGTCAAAGGTCAGAGGACAAGGTCAAATGTCAGAGGTCAGAGGTCAAGGTCAAAGGTTAGAGGTCAAGGTCAAAGGTCAAACGTCAGAGGTAAGGTCAAAGGTCAAAGGTCAAAGGTAAAGGGTCAAGGGTCAAAGGTCAAAGGTAAAGGGTCAAGGGTCAAGGGTCAAAGGTCAAAGGTCAGAGGTCAGAGGTTAGAGGTGAGAGGTCAAGGTCAAAGGTCAAAGGTCAAAGGTCAGATGTCAAGGTCAAAGGTCAAAGGTCAAGGTCAAAGGTAAGAGGTCAAAGGTCAAAGGTGAAAGGTGAAAGGTGAATGGTCAAATTCAGATGTCAGAGGTCAAGGTCAAAGGTTAGAGGTCAAGGTCATAGGTCAAAGGTCAGAGGTCAAGGTCAATGGTCAGAGGTCAAGGTCAAAGGCCAGAGGACAGAGAACAAGGTCAAGGTCAAGGTCAAGGTCAAGGTAAAAGTCAAAGGTCAAAGGTCAAAGGTCAAAGGTCAGAGGTCAGAGGTCAAAGGTCAGAGGTCAAGGTCAAGGTCAAGGTCAAGGTCAAGGTCAAAGGTCAGAGGTCAAAGGTCAGAGGACAGAGGTCAAAGGTCAGAGGTCAAGGTCAAAGGTCAGAGGTCGAGGACAAAGGTCAGAGGTCAAGGTCAAAGGTCAGAGGTCAAGGTCAAGGTCAAAGGTCAGAGGTCAAAGGTCAGAGGTCAGAGGTCAAGGTCAAAGGTCAAAGGTCAAAGGTCAAAGGTCAAAGGTCAAAGGTCAAAGGTCAAAGGTCAAAGGTCAAAGGTCAGAGGTCAGAGGTCAGAGGTGAGAGGTCAAGGTCAAAGGTCAAAGGTCAGATGTCAAGGTCAAAGGTCAAAGGTCAAGGTCAAAGGTAAGAGGTCAAAGGTCAAAGGTGAAAGGTGAAAGGTGAAAGGTCAAATTCAGATGTCAGAGGTCAAGGTCAAAGGTTAGAGGTCAAGGTCATAAGTCAAAGGTCAGAGGTCAAGGTCAAAGGTTAGAGGTCAAGATCAAAGGACAGAGGTCAGAGGACAAGGTCAGATGTCAGAGGTAAAGGTCAAAGGTCAAAGGTCAGAGGTCAAGGTCAGAGGTTAGAGGTCAAGGTCAAAGGTCAGAGGTCAAGGTCAAAGGTGAAAGGTCAAGGTCAAGATCAAAAGTCAGAGTTCAAAGGAAAAAGGTGAATGGTAAAAGATCAAATTCAGATGTCAGAGGTCAAGGTCAAATGTTAGAGGTCAAGGTCATAGGTCAAAGGTCAGAGGTCAAGGTCAAACGTCAGAGGTCAAAGTCAAGGTCAAAGATCAGAGATCAAGATCATAGGTCAGAGGACAAGGTCAAATGTCAGAGAACAGAGGTCAAGGTCAAAGGTCAGAGGTCAAGGTCAAAGGTCAGAGGACAAGGTCAAATGTCAGAGGTCAGAGGTCAAGGTCAAAGGTTAGAGGTCAAGGTCAAAGGTCAAACGTCAGAGGTAAGGTCAAAGGTCAAAGGTCAAAGGTAAAGGGTCAAGGGTCAAAGGTCAAAGGTAAAGGGTAAAGGGTCAAGGGTCAAGGGTCAAGGGTCAAGGGTCAAAGGTCAAAGGTCAGAGGTCAGAGGTCAGAGGTGAGAGGTCAAGGTCAAAGGTCAAAGGTCAGATGTCAAGGTCAAAGGTCAAAAGTCAAGGTCAAAGGTAAGAGGTCAAAGGTCAAAGGTGAAAGGTGAAAGGTGAAAGGTCAAATTCAGATGTCAGAGGTCAAGGTCAAAGGTTAGAGGTCAAGGTCATAGGTCAAAGGTCAGAGGTCAAGGTCAATGGTCAGAGGTCAAGGTCAAAGGCCAGAGGACAGAGGACAAGGTCAAGGTCAAGGTCAAGGTCAAGGTAAAAGTCAAAGGTCAAAGGTCAAAGGTCAAAGGTCAGAGGTCAGAGGTCAAAGGTCAGAGGTCAAGGTCAAGGTCAAGGTCAAGGTCAAGGTCAAAGGTCAGAGGTCAAAGGTCAGAGGACAGAGGTCAAAGGTCAGAGGTCAAGGTCAAAGGTCAGAGGTCGAGGACAAAGGTCAGAGGTCAAGGTCAAAGGTCAGAGGTCAAGGTCAAGGTCAAAGGTCAGAGGTCATAGGTCAGAGGTCAGAGGTCAAGGTCAAAGGTCAAAGGTCAAAGGTCAAAGGTCAAAGGTCAAAGGTCAAAGGTCAAAGGTCAAAGGTCAAAGGTCAAAGGTCAAAGGTCAAAGGTCAAAGTTCAAAGGTCAGAGGTCAAGGTCAAAGGACAAAGGTCAGAGGTCAGAGGTCAAGGTCAAAGGTCAGAGGTCAAAGGCCAGAGGTCACAGGTCAAGGTCACGGTCAGAGGTCAAAGGTCAAGATCAAAGGACAGAGGTCAGAGGACAAGGTCAGATGTCAGAGGTAAAGGTCAAAGGTCAAAGGTCAAAGGTCAGAGGTCAAGGTCAAAGGTTAGAGGTCAAGGTCAAAGGTCAGAGGTCAAGGTCAAAGGTCAAAGGTTAAAGGTGAAGGTGAAAGTTCAAAGGTCAGAGGTCAAGGTCAAAGGTCAAAGGTCAGAGGTCAGAGGTCAAGGTCAAAGGTCAGAGGTCAAAGGCCAGAGGTCAGAGGTCAAGGTCACGGTCAGAGGTCAAACGTCAAAGGTCAAGGTCAAAGGTCAAATCTTAGAGGTCAGAGGTCAAGGTCAAAGGTTAGAGGTCAAGATCAAAGGGCAGAGGTCAGAGGACAAGGTCAGATGTCAGTGGTAAAGGTCAAAGGTCAGAGGTCAAGGTCAAAGGTTAGAGGTCAAGGTCAAAGGTCAAAGATCAGAGGTCAAGGTCAAAGGTCAAAGGTCAGAGGTTATATCAAGGTCAAGGTCAGAGGTCAAGGTCAAAGGTCAAAGGTCAGAGGTCAGAGGTCAAGGTCAAAGGTCAGAGGTCAAAGGCCAGAGGTCAGAGGTCAAGGTCACGGTCAGAGGTCAAAGGTCAAAGGTCAAGGTCAAAGGTCAAATCTCAGAGGTCAGAGGTCAAGGTCAAAGGTTAGAGGTCAAGATCAAAGGACAGAGGTCTGAGGACAAGGTCAGATGTCAGAGGTAAAGGAAAAGGTCAAAGGTCAGAGGTCAAGGTCAAATGTTAGACGTCAAGGTCATAGGTCAAAGGTCAGAGGTCAAGGTCAAAGGTCAAAGGTCAAGGTCAAGATCAAACGTCAGAGTTCAAAGGTCAAAGGTGAATGGTGAAAGATCAAATTCAGATGTCAGAGGTCAAGGTCAAATGTTAGAGGTCAAGGTCATTGGTCAAAGGTCAGAGGTCAAGGTCAAACGTCAGAGGTCAAAGTCAAGGTCAAAGATCAGAGATCAAGATCATAGGTCAGAGGACAAGGTCAAATGTCAGAGAACAGAGGTCAAGGTCAAAGGTCAGAGGTCAAGGTCAAAGGTCAGAGGACAAGGTCAAATGTCAGAGGTCAGAGGTCAAGGTCAAAGGTTAGAGGTCAAGGTCAAAGGTCAAACGTCAGAGGTAAGGTCAAAGGTCAAAGGTCAAAGGTAAAGGGTCCAGGGTCTAAGGTCAAAGGTAAAGGGTCAAGGGTCAAAGGTCAAAGGTCAGAGGACAGAGGTGAGAGGTCAAGGTCAAAGGTCAAAGGTCGGATGTCAAGGTCAAAGGTCAAAGGTCAAAGGTCAAAGGTCAAGGTCAATGGTAAGAGGTCAAAGGTCAAAGGTGAAAGGTGAAAGGTGAAAGGTAAAATTCAGATGTCAGAGGTCAAGGTCAAAGGTTAGAGGTTAATGTCAAAGGTCAAAGGTCAGAAATCAAGGTCAAACGTCAGATGTCAAGGTCAAGGTCAGAGGACAGAGGTCAAGGTCAAGGTCAAAGGTCAAAGGTCAGAGGTCAGAGGTCAAAGGTCCAAGGTCAAGGTCAAACGACAGAGGTCAGAGGTCAAGGTCAAACGTCAGTGGTCAAAGGTCAGAGGTCAAGGTCAAAGGTCAAAGGTTAAAGGTGAAGGTGAAAGTTCAAAGGTCAGAGGTCAAGGTCAAAGGCCAGAGGACAGAGGACAAGGTCAAGGTCAAGGTCAAGGTCAAGGTAAAAGTCAAAGGTCAAAGGTCAAAGGTCAAAGGTCAAAGGTCAGAGGTCAAAGGCCAGAGGTCAGAGGTCAAGGTCACGGTCAGAGGTCAACAGGTCAAAGGTCAAGGTCAGAGGTCAAGGTCAAAGGTTAGAGGTCAAGATCAAAGGACAGAGGTCAGAGGACAAGGTCAGATGTCAGAGGTAAAGGTCAAAGGTCAGAGGTCAAGGTCAAAGGTTAGAGGTCAAGGTCAAAGGTCAGAGGTCAGAGGTCAAGGTCAATGGTCAGAGGTCAAGGTCAAAGGCCAGAGGACACAGGACAAGGTCAAGGTCAAGGTCAAGGTCAAGGTAAAGGTCAAAGGTCAAAGGTCAAAGGTCAAAGGTCAAAGGTCAAAGGTCAAAGTCAAGGTCAAAGATCAGAGATCAAGATCATAGGTCAGAGGACAAGGTCAAATGTCAGAGAACAGAGGTCAAGGTCAAAGGTCAGAGGTCAAGGTCAAAGGTCAGAGGACAAGGTCAAATGTCAGAGGTCAGAGGTCAAGGTCAAAGGTTAGAGGTCAAGGTCAAAGGTCAAACGTCAGAGGTAAGGTCAAAGGTCAAAGGTCAAAGGTAAAGGGTCAAGGGTCAAAGGTCAAAGGTAAAGGGTCAAGGGTCAAAGGTCAAAGGTCAGAGGTCAGAGGTGAGGGGTCAAGGTCAAAGGTCAAAGGTCAGAGGTCAGAGGTGAGAGGTCAAGGTCAAAGGTCAAAGGTCAGATGTCAAGGTCAAAGGTCAAAGGTCAAGGTCAAAGGTAAGAGGTCAAAGGTCAAAGGTGAAAGGTGAAAGGTGAAAGGTCAAATTCAGATGTCAGAGGTCAAGGTCAAAGGTTAGAGGTCAAGGTCATAGGTCAAAGGTCAGAGGTCAAGGTCAATGGTCAGAGGTCAAGGTCAAAGGCCAGAGGACAGAGGACAAGGTCAAGGTCAAGGTCAAGGTCAAGGTCAAGGTCAAGGTAAAGGTCAAAGGTGAAAGGGCAAAGGTCAAAGGTCAAAGGTCAAAGGTCAAAGGTCAAAGGTCAAAGGTGAAGGTGAAAGTTCAAAGGTCAGAGGTCAAGGTCAAAGGTCAAAGGTCAGAGGTCAGAGGTCAAGGTCAAAGGTCAGAGGTCAAAGGCCAGAGGTCAGAGGTCAAGGTCACGGTCAGAGGTCAAACGTCAAAGGTCAAGGTCAAAGGTCAAATCTCAGAGGTCAGAGGTCAAGGTCAAAGGTTAGAGGTCAAGATCAAAGGACAGAGGTCAGAGGACAAGGTCAGATGTCAGAGGTAAAGGTCAAAGGTCAAAGGTCAGAGGTCAAGGTCAGAGGTTAGAGGTCAAGGTCAAAGGTCAGAGGTCAAGGTCAAAGGTCAAAGGTCAAGGTCAAGATCAAAAGTCAGAGTTCAAAGGTAAAAGGTGAATGGTAAAAGATCAAATTCAGATGTCAGAGGTCAAGGTCAAATGTTAGAGGTCAAGGTCATAGGTCAAAGGTCAGAGGTCAAGGTCAAACGTCAGAGGTCAAAGTCAAGGTCAAAGATCAGAGATCAAGATCATAGGTCAGAGGACAAGGTCAAATGTCAGAGAACAGAGGTCAAGGTCAAAGGTCAGAGGTCAAGGTCAAAGGTCAGAGGACAAGGTCAAATGTCAGAGGTCAGAGGTCAAGGTCAAAGGTTAGAGGTCAAGGTCAAAGGTCAAACGTCAGAGGTAAGGTCAAAGGTCAAAGGTCAAAGGTCAAAGGTAAAGGGTCAAGGGTCAAAGGTCAAAGGTAAAGGGTCAAGGGTCAAAGGTCAAAGGTCAGAGGTCAGAGGTGAGAGGTCAAGGTCAAAGGTCAAAGGTCAAAGGTCAGAGGTCAGAGGTGAGAGGTCAAGGTCAAAGGTCAAAGGTCAGATGTCAAGGTCAAAGGTCAAAGGTCAAGGTCAAAGGTAAGAGGTCAAAGGTCAAAGGTGAAAGGTGAAAGGTGAAAGGTCAAATTCAGATGTCAGAGGTCAAGGTCAAAGGTTAGAGGTCAAGGTCATAGGTCAAAGGTCAGAGGTCAAGGTCAATGGTCAGAGGTCAAGGTCAAAGGCCAGAGGACAGAGGACAAGGTCAAGGTCAAGGTCAAGGTCAAGGTAAAAGTCAAAGGTCAAAGGTCAAAGGTCAAAGGTCAAAGGTCAAAGGTCAAAGGTCAAAGGTCAGAGGTCAGAGGTCAAAGGTCAGAGGTCAAGGTCAAGGTCAAGGTCAAGGTCAAGGTCAAAGGTCAGAGGTCAAAGGTCAGAGGACAGAGGTCAAAGGTCAGAGGTCAAGGTCAAAGGTCAGAGGTCGAGGACAAAGGTCAGAGGTCAAGGTCAAAGGTCAGAGGTCAAGGTCAAGGTCAAAGGTCAGAGGTCAAAGGTCAGAGGTCAGAGGTCAAGGTCAAAGGTCAAAGGTCAAAGGTCAAAGGTCAAAGGTCAAAGGTCAAAGGTCAAAGGTCAAAGGTCAAAGGTCAAAGGTCAAGGTCAAAGGTTAGAGGTCAAGGTCAAAGGTCAGAGGTCAGAGGTCAAGGTCAATGGTCAGAGGTCAAGGTCAAAGGCCAGAGGACAGAGGACAAGGTCAAGGTCAAGGTCAAGGTCAAGGTCAAGGTCAAGGTCAAGGTAAAGGTCAAAGGTCAAAGGTCAAAGGTCAAAGGTCAAAGGTCAAAGGTGAAGGTGAAAGTTCAAAGGTCAGAGGTCAAGGTCAAAGGTCAAAGGTCAGAGGTCAGAGGTCAAGGTCAAAGGTCAAAGGTCAAAGGCCAGAGGTCAGAGGTCAAGGTCACGGTCAGAGGTCAAACGTCAAAGGTCAAGGTCAAAGGTCAAATCTCAGAGGTCAGAGGTCAAGGTCAAAGGTTAGAGGTCAAGATCAAAGGACAGAGGTCAGAGGACAAGGTCAGATGTCAGAGGTAAAGGTCAAAGGTGAATGGTAAAAGATCAAATTCAGATGACAGAGGTCAAGGTCAAATGTTAGAGGTCAAGGTCATAGGTCAAAGGTCAGAGGTCAAGGTCAAACGTCAGAGGTCAAAGTCAAGGTCAAAGATCAGAGATCAAGATCATAGGTCAGAGGACAAGGTCAAATGTCAGAGAACAGAGGTCAAGGTCAAAGGTCAGAGGTCAAGGTCAAAGGTCAGAGGACAAGGTCAAATGTCAGACGTCAGAGGTCAAGGTCAAAGGTTAGAGGTCAAGGTCAAAGGTCAAACGTCAGAGGTAAGGACAAAGGTCAAAGGTCAAAGGTAAAGGGTCAAGGGTCAAAGGTCAAAGGTAAAGGGTCAAGGGTCAAAGGTCAAAGGTCAGAGGTCAGAGGTGAGGGGTCAAGGTCACAGGTCAAAGGTCAGAGGTCAGAGGTGAGAGGTCAAGGTCAAAGGTCAAAGGTCAGATGTCAAGGTCAAAGGTCAAAGGTCAAGGTCAAAGGTAAGAGGTCAAAGGTCAAAGGTGAAAGGTGAAAGGTGAAAGGTCAAATTCAGATGTCAGAGGTCAAGGTCAAAGGTTAGAGGTCAAGGTCATAGGTCAAAGGTCAGAGGTCAAGGTCAAGGTCAAAGGCCAGAGGACAGAGGACAAGGTCAAGGTCAAGGTCAAGGTCAAGGTCAAGGTAAAGGTCAAAGGTGAAAGGGCAAAGGTCAAAGGTCAAAGGTCAAAGGTCAAAGGTCAAAGGTCAAAGGTGAAGGTGAAAGTTCAAAGGTCAGAGGTCAAGGTCAAAGGTCAAAGGTCAGAGGTCAGAGGTCAAGGTCAAAGGTCAGAGGTCAAAGGCCAGAGGTCAGAGGTCAGAGGTCAAGGTCACGGTCAGAGGTCAAACGTCAAAGGTCAAGGTCAAAGGTCAAATCTCAGAGGTCAGAGGTCAAGGTCAAAGGTTAGAGGTCAAGATCAAAGGACAGAGGTCAGAGGACAAGGTCAGATGTCAGAGGTAAAGGTCAGAGGTCAGAGGTCAAGGTCAGAGGTCAAGGTCAAAGGTCAGAGGTCAAAGGCCAGAGGTCAGAGGTCAAGGTCACGGTCAGAGGTCAAACGTCAAAGGTCAAGGTCAAAGGTCAAATCTCAGAGGTCAGAGGTCAAGGTCAAAGGTTAGAGGTCAAGATCAAAGGACAGAGGTCAGAGGACAAGGTCAGATGTCAGAGGTAAAGGTCAAAGGTCAAAGGTCAGAGGTCAAGGTTAGAGGTTAGAGGTCAAGGTCAAAGGTCAGAGGTCAAGGTCAAAGGTCAAAGGTCAAGGTCAAGATCAAAAGTCAGAGTTCAAAGGTAAAAGGTGAATGGTAAAAGATCAAATTCAGATGTCAGAGGTCAAGGTCAAATGTTAGAGGTCAAGGTCATAGGTCAAAGGTCAGAGGTCAAGGTCAAACGTCAGAGGTCAAAGTCAAGGTCAAAGATCAGAGATCAAGATCATAGGTCAGAGGACAAGGTCAAATGTCAGAGAACAGAGGTCAAGGTCAAAGGTCAGAGGTCAAGGTCAAAGGTCAGAGGACAAGGTCAAATGTCAGAGGTCAGAGGTCAAGGTCAAAGGTTAGAGGTCAAGGTCAAAGGTCAAACGTCAGAGGTAAGGTCAAAGGTCAAAGGTCAAAGGTAAAGGGTCAAGGGTCAAAGGTCAAAGGTAAAGGGTCAAGGGTCGAAGGTCAAAGGTCAGAGGTCAAGGTCAAGGTCAAGGTCGAGGTCAAGGTCAAAGGTCAGAGGTCAAAGGTCAGAGGACAGAGGTCAAAGGTCAGAGGTCAAGGTCAAGGTCAAAGGTCAGAGGTCAAAGGTCAGAGGTCAGAGGTCAAGGTCAAAGGTCAAAGGTCAAAGGTCAAAGGTCAAAGGTCAAAGGTCAAAGGTCAAAGGTCAAAGGTCAAAGGTCAAAGTTCAAAGGTCAGAGGTCAAGGTCAAAGGTCAAAGGTCAGACGTCAGAGGTCAAGGTCAAAGGTCAGAGGTCAAAGGCCAGAGGTCAGAGGTCAAGGTCACGGTCAGAGGTCAAAGGTCAAAGGTCAAGGTCAAAGGTCAAATCTCAGAGGTCAGAGGTCAAGGTCAAAGGTTAGAGGTCAAGATCAAAGGACAGAGGTCAGAGGACAAGGTCAGATGTCAGAGGTAAAGGTCAAAGGTCAGAGGTCAAGGTCAAAGGTCAGAGGTCGAGGACAAAGGTCAGAGGTCAAGGTCAAAGGTCAGAGGTCAAGGTCAAGGTCAAAGGTCAGAGGTCAAAGGTCAGAGGTCAGAGGTCAGAGGTCAAGGTCAAAGGTCAAAGGTCAAAGGTCAAAGGTCAAAGGTCAAAGGTCAAAGGTCAAAGTTCAAAGGTCAGAGGTCAAGGTCAAAGGTCAAAGGTCAGACGTCAAAGGTCAAGGTCAAAGGTCAGA
This sequence comes from Lasioglossum villosulum, assembly GCA_963971365.1. Taxonomy (NCBI): domain Eukaryota; kingdom Metazoa; phylum Arthropoda; class Insecta; order Hymenoptera; family Halictidae; genus Lasioglossum; species Lasioglossum villosulum. The sequence goes on along the minus strand of OZ020498.1, from coordinate 22,856,923 downwards.
GGTCAAAGGCCAGAGGTCAGAGGTCAAGGTCACGGTCAGAGGTCAAAGGTCAAAGGTCAAGGTCAAAGGTCAAATCTCAGAGGTCAGAGGTCAAGGTCAAAGGTTAGAGGTCAAGATCAAAGGACAGAGGTCAGAGGACAAGGTCAGATGTCAGAGGTAAAGGTCAAAGGTCAAAGGTCAGAGGTCAAGGTCAAAGGTTAGAGGTCAAGGTCAAAGGTCAGAGGTCGAGGACAAAGGTCAGAGGTCAGAGATCAAGATCATAGGTCAGAGGACAAGGTCAAATGTCAGAGAACAGAGGTCAAGGTCAAAGGTCAGAGGTCAAGGTCAAAGGTCAGAGGACAAGGTCAAATGTCAGAGGTCAGAGGTCAAGGTCAAAGGTTAGAGGTCAAGGTCAAAGGTCAAACGTCAGAGGTAAGGTCAAAGGTCAAAGGTCAAAGGTAAAGGGTCAAGGGTCAAAGGTCAAAGGTAAAGGGTCAAGGGTCAAAGGTCAAAGGTCAGAGGTCAGAGGTGAGAGGTCAAGGTCAAAGGTCAAAGGTCGGAGGACAGAGGTGAGAGGTCAAGGTTGTTCAAGATTGGCGCGCCCGAGCGCCATATTGACAAACCGGCACCGCGCGATCCCGCCAAGACTACCGCGATCCCGCCGAAACCGCGAGCCACATCGTATGCCATCGAGGCTTACGCGGGCAATAGATCGGCTGCGTGATTGGCCAATTCACACTCTCGATCCTTCTGGAAGATTCGCGAACGCTCAACCGGAACCACCGGTGCGTGACGAACTTCCAGGAGGATCGAGACAATAAAAGAGAGTGACAACCGTCATCTCGCTCTCACAGCGACAATCAGCTGATCGAATTATACACGTGATTCCAAACAAAGTCATCTTTATTTCAAGTCAACTCATTGTACATTAATTTCATTACGCAGTGTAATATTCTTTGACAAACATAAGTGCAAATACAGTTATTTATACATAGATCCATCCATTCGTGCTCTCAATTCCATTTATACAGTCCACTTCTCTTCCATTCAAATCCAACCGTTACCATAAACATCCATTCCGTTCAATCTTGCATCCTATCCCTAATTCCAGTCACTCTGCCATCCTGTCCCATTCGTTCCAGTCACTCCAATCTTCCAAATCCAAGTTCCAGTCAATTCGGTCGACCAAGACCGCTCACTCTCAAACATTGGTCCTTCGAGCCGGATTTCATCGTTTCTGGCAACCTTACCTCCACGGATCTACAAACAGTGAATAGATCAGTGTCAAATCAGTGATCAACCCAGTGATCAAACCAGTGATCAAACCAGTGATCAACTCAGTTCTGCCAGTGAGAAGACCATCCAGCGAACCAGCCGCAGTCAAAATGGAAATCTCACCTGATGAACTGCTCCAAACTCAACAGGCTCTGGCAGAGAAGATCAGCAAGACTATGGAGGACTTCTGGAAATCAGTATCCCAGTCCGAAGTCACGATAGAAGCCATCCAAACCAGGCTGCAAATCATAGACGATGACTTTTTCAACAAATTCGAAAGGAATCACGACATAATCATGTACGTTCGCAGAGCAGAATTCAAGGACAGTGACTACGTGCGCAATGAATTCTACGACATAGTCGAGGAATCCTACTTACAACAATCAGCTAGACTGTTAGACCTGGCTTATGAATACGACGAAAGCTTCACACATCCGCCGCCGCAAACTCAGGCATGGTATGCTGTTTGCTCTCAAACCGTCTCAGAGTCCAGACTACAGCCATCTCCGTCACATGAGGTCGTTGTGGAGTGTCCTTCCAGCAATGTCGTTTCCTGCAGGTCCACGGAAACGACGCAAAGGACCAGTGCAATCCATGACAGATCCCTCGAAACACCTTCTGGAACAGATCGTACCAGTTCCAAACGATCGTTCAGCGTGTCCAGGGCCAATCACGCACAGAAGGAAGAAGGACAATCTAGCTTCTCCTCGCCTTTTCAATCGTCAATGGAGATAACTTCATGCTCCGATTCAGGGTCGCTGTCCAGACTACAGCCGTCTCAGTCCAATGAGGCTTTCGTGGAGTGTCCTTCCAGCACTGTCGTTCCTTCCAGATCCACGGAAACGACGCAGAGGACCAGTGAAATCCACGAGAGTTCTCTCGAAGTTCCTTCTCGAACAGGTCGCACCAATTCCAAGCGACTGTTCAGCGTGTGCAGGGTCAACCACGCTCAGAAGGAAGAATCACAAGCTGGCTTCTCCACGTCTGCTGAACCAACAGCAGAAACCATCCCAGGTTCCAGTTCAAGGTGGTCATCGAGACTTCAGGCGTCTCAATACCGTCACGACTGCGTGGATTGGCCTTCCATCGATGCAGTTTCCTGCAGTTCCACGGAAACGACAACAGAGACCAGCCTCAGCCACATCAGTCGCAGCGCAGCATCTTCCAGAGCAGATCGCGATGACTCCGAGCGATCAGCTGACGTGCTCCCTGCAAATAAGAGGGACAGAGTCAGGAAAGGTGCTCAACACCACACAGAGGGACAACACATCGTTCACGGCTGGATCAACTCTGGAATGGTGGACTCGTGTTCCAGTTCCGTGCATGCCCAGATGCACCGAGCCATCATCGGCGATTCCACGACCATCGCAGAGCGGTCACTCACCACTGACGCTCATTCCAGAAATCTTCAGCACGCTGACAGACGAAAGTCAAGGGGGCAAGGCACCATCGAGCCCACACGAGGCTCATCCATCATCTTGCACCCACAACCTAACCTCTCTGACTTTCAGATTACGTTGTCGACTCAAAGGAGAACCTCGCACGGAGGTGCTCAACCAATTTCCAGGGTCGCACAGCATCACCGCTGGAACTCGAATGAGCGCTCCACAACCAAAGGGGTGATCCGAGGGCGTGCAACCAGCTCCGCTAACTACCATGCGCACCGAGCTGTCGTAGCCCACGCCACACTCCAGCGACTACCAACGTCGCGGTTGCGATCTCCAGGACGCAGCAACCAGCCTCCACAGCAGCTGAGGACAACAATCCGGAGAGGTGTTGACGGCGACACTGCCAAAACACCCACTGCAACAAAGAAATTGAGAGGTTATGGGACGACCGTTGCTCAACCTTCAAGAGCATCCTCTCACCTTTGTCGCCAGCACCAGACGACATCAGCCTGCAAAAAGTCGAGGACATCTGGGCAAGACACCTCGGAATCCATCCGAGGCTCATCCATTGTCTTGCACGCAGAACCTAACCTCACTCTTTTGCAGGTTATGTTCTCTTCCAGGAGAACCGCACCAGGAGGCCTCCATTACGACACCAGGGTCGTTCGGCAACACTGTTGGATCCACCAATGGCACTCCATCACCAGAGGGTCGATCCAAGGGCGTGCATCAGCTCCTCCATGGCGGGCGGACCCAGCTTGCCCATCCAAGGACGAGCTGTCGGAGCATCACGTCACTCCCGCACGCTCTTTCGACGCCACCGATGGGGAACGTGTCCATCCAGCATTGCTGCCCCTCTTCAGTGCATCCAAAGGGCTCTCCATCGACAGAGTGGTCATCCAAGGTCATGCATCCAGTCCTCCATGGCGGGCGGAGCCAACTCGCCAACCCAAAGACGAGCTGTCGGAGCACCAGGTCACTCCAGCACGCTCCTTCCACTCCATCGATGGGAACCATGCCCATCAAGCCCTGTTGCTCCACCTCAGGGCGTCCAAGGGCTGCTTCAGGTCCAAGGAGTCGAGCCAAGGACGTGCAGCAGGCCATCCATGGCGGGCGGTGCCAATTCACCAGCCCATGGACGAGCTTTTGGGGTATCAGTCGCTCCCGCACCTACCTGCCACTCTGCCGGTGACGCCCTTGGAATTTCAACCTAGCAGCAGACCACACCAGGACGTGGGCACGGCAATTCACGGCGAACCGTCTTCCGCCAGGACGAACCACGCGTCCAAAATGTCGTCGCTCAAACGAAGTCCTCGTGTCCGTCCGTCGCAGCATCATCGTTGGATATTCGTCACCCCACTCGCGATATCCACTAGCACGCGCGACGGTATTTCACTTCGGAACGGCCGGAAACGTTCGTGTCGCGAGAGTGATCACCGCAATCACCAAATTCGAGAGATCAACGCGAAAACTCATTGTTCAATCGATCGACGCGGATGATCAATGAACGCGTCGATACAGACACCGCGCGCACTCTCATTGCGCAACTTACTACTGCGTAGTACGCGACGCGACGCATCCACACGCCGGCGTTTTCATTGACACCTTTCGCGACTTCGTTTATTACACCGTAATAGTTCCAATCGCGTTCTGCATACTCCTGCGCACTCCATTACACTCGCACTCATTTTACCGTTCTTCTGCTTCCAATATCATTATCACGCCAATTCAACGTCACGTAGCCCACCGATCATTGTTACGCGAGCACGGGAAATTTCGACAAGTCGAGGCGGGCGGAATGTTCAAGATTGGCGCGCCCGAGCGCCATATTGACAAACCGGCACCGCGCGATCCCGCCAAGACTACCGCGATCCCGCCGAAACCGCGAGCCACATCGTATGCCATCGAGGCTTACGCGGGCAATAGATCGGCTGCGTGATTGGCCAATTCACACTCTCGATCCTTCTGGAAGATTCGCGAACGCTCAACCGGAACCACCGGTGCGTGACGAACTTCCAGGAGGATCGAGACAATAAAAGAGAGTGACAACCGTCATCTCGCTCTCACAGCGACAATCAGCTGATCGAATTATACACGTGATTCCAAACAAAGTCATCTTTATTTCAAGTCAACTCATTGTACATTAATTTCATTACGCAGTGTAATATTCTTTGACAAACATAAGTGCAAATACAGTTATTTATACATAGATCCATCCATTCGTGCTCTCAATTCCATTTATACAGTCCACTTCTCTTCCATTCAAATCCAACCGTTACCATAAACATCCATTCCGTTCAATCTTGCATCCTATCCCTAATTCCAGTCACTCTGCCATCCTGTCCCATTCGTTCCAGTCACTCCAATCTTCCAAATCCAAGTTCCAGTCAATTCGGTCGACCAAGACCGCTCACTCTCAAACAAGGTCAAAGGTCAAAGGTCAGATGTCAAGGTCAAAGGTCAAAGGTCAAGGTCAAAGGTAAGAGGTCAAAGGTCAAAGGTGAAAGGTGAAAGGTAAAAGTCAAAGGTCAAAGGTCAAAGGTCAAACGTCAAAGGTCAGAGGTCAGAGGTCAAGGTCATAGGTCAAAGGTCAGAGGTCAAGGTCAATGGTCAGAGGTCAAGGTCAAAGGCCAGAGGACAGAGGACAAGGTCAAGGTCAAGGTCAAGGTCAAGGTCAAGGTCAAAGGTCAGAGGTCAAAGGTCAGAGGTCAGAGGTCAAGGTCAAAGGTCAAAGGTCAAAGGTCAAAGGTCAAAGGTCAAAGGTCAAAGGTCAAAGGTCAAAGGTCAAAGGTCAAAGTTCAAAGGTCAGAGGTCAAGGTCAAAGGTCAAAGGTCAGACGTCAGAGGTCAAGGTCAAAGGTCAGAGGTCAAAGGCCAGAGGTCAGAGGTCAAGGTCACGGTCAGAGGTCAAAGGTCAAAGGTCAAGGTCAAAGGTCAAATCTCAGAGGTCAGAGGTCAAGGTCAAAGGTTAGAGGTCAAGATCAAAGGACAGAGGTCAGAGGACAAGGTCAGATGTCAGAGGTAAAGGTCAAAGGTCAGAGGTCAAGGTCAAAGGTTAGAGGTCAAGGTCAAAGGTCAGAGGTCAAGGTCAAAGGTCAGAGGAGAAGGTCAGATGTCAGAGGTCAAGGTCAAAGGTTAGAGGTCAAGGTCATAGGTCAAAGGTCAGAGGTCAAGGTCAATGGTCAGAGGTCAAGGTCAAAGGCCAGAGGACAGAGGACAAGGTCAAGGTCAAGGTCAAGGTCAAAGGTCAGAGGTCAAAGGTCAGAGGACAGAGGTCAAAGGTCAGAGGGCAAGGTCAGAGGTCAAAGGTCAGAGGTCAAGGTCAAGGTCAAGGTCAAGGTCAAAGGTCAGAGGTCAAAGGTCAGATGTCAGAGGTCAAGGTCAAAGGTCAAGGTCAAAGGTCAGAGGTCGAGGACAAAGGTCAGAGGTCAAGGTCAAAGGTCAGAGGTCAAGGTCAAGGTCAAAGGTCAGAGGTCAAAGGTCAGAGGTCAAAGGTCAGATGTCAGAGGTCAGAGGTCAGAAGTCAGAGGACAGAGGTCAAGGTCACGGTCAGAGGTCAAAAGTCAAAGGTCAAGGTCAAAGGTCAAATCTCAGAGGTCAGAGGTCAAGGTCAAAGGTTAGAGGTCAAGGTCAAAGGTCAAGGTCAAAGGTCAAGGTCAGAGGTCAAAGGTCAGTGGTCAAGGTCAAGGTCAAAGGTCAGAGGTCAGAGGTCAAGGTCAAAGGTTAGAGGTCAAGATCAAAGGACAGAGGTCAGAGGACAAGGTCAGATGTCAGAGGTAAAGGTCAAAGGTCAGAGGTCAAGGTCAAAGGTTAGAGGTCAAGGTCAAAGGTCAGAGGTCAAGGTCAAAGGTCAGAGGAGAAGGTCAGATGTCAGAGGTCAAGGTCAAAGGTTAGAGGTCAAGGTCATAGGTCAAAGGTCAGAGGTCAAGGTCAATGGTCAGAGGTCAAGGTCAAAGGCCAGAGGACAGAGGACAAGGTCAAGGTCAAGGTCAAGGTCAAAGGTCAGAGGTCAAAGGTCAGAGGACAGAGGTCAAAGGTCAGAGGGCAAGGTCAGAGGTCAAAGGTCAGAGGTCAAGGTCAAGGTCAAGGTCAAGGTCAAAGGTCAGAGGTCAAAGGTCAGATGTCAGAGGTCAAGGTCAAAGGTCAAGGTCAAAGGTCAGAGGTCGAGGACAAAGGTCAGAGGTCAAGGTCAAAGGTCAGAGGTCAAGGTCAAGGTCAAAGGTCAGAGGTCAAAGGTCAGAGGTCAAAGGTCAGATGTCAGAGGTCAGAGGTCAGAAGTCAGAGGACAGAGGTCAAGGTCACGGTCAGAGGTCAAAAGTCAAAGGTCAAGGTCAAAGGTCAAATCTCAGAGGTCAGAGGTCAAGGTCAAAGGTTAGAGGTCAAGGTCAAAGGTCAAGGTCAAAGGTCAAGGTCAGAGGTCAAAGGTCAGTGGTCAAGGTCAAGGTCAAAGGTCAGAGGTCAAGGTCAAGGTCAAGGTCAAAGGTCAGAGGTCAAAGGTCAGAGGTCAAAGGTCAGAGGTCAAGGTCAAAGGTCAAAGGTTAGAGGTCAAGGTCAAAGTTCAAAGGTCAAAGGTCAAGGTCAAAGGCCAGCGGTCAAGGTCAATGTCAAGGTCAAGGTCAAAGGTCAAATGTCAGAGGTCAGGGGTCAAAGTTCCGAGGTCAAGGTCAAAGGTCAGAGGTCAAGGTCAAAGGTCAAAGGTCAAAGGTCAAAGGTCAAAGGTCAAAGGTCAAAGGTCAAAGGTCAAAGGTCAGAAGTCAAAGGTCAGAGGTCAGAGGTCAGAGGTCAGAAGTCAGAGGTCAAGGTCACGGTCAGAGGTCAAAAGTCAAAGGTCAAGGTCAAAGGTCAAATCTCAGAGGTCAGAGGTCAAGGTCAAAGTTTAGAGGTCAAGGTCAAAGGTCAAATGTCAGAGGTCAAGGTCAAAGGTCAGAGGTCGAGGACAAAGGTCAGAGGTCAAGGTCAAAGGTCAGAGGTAAAGGTCAAAGGTCAAAGGTCAGAGGTCAAGGTCAGAGGTTAGAGGTCAAGGTCAAAGGTCAGAGGTCAAGGTCAAGGTCAAAGGTCAAAGGTCAAGGTCAAGATCAAAAGTCAGAGTTCAAAGGTAAAAGGTGAATGGTAAAAGATCAAATTCAGATGTCAGAGGTCAAGGTCAAATGTTAGAGGTCAAGGTCATAGGTCAAAGGTCAGAGGTCAAGGTCAAACGTCAGAGGTCAAAGTCAAGGTCAAAGATCAGAGATCAAGATCATAGGTCAGAGGACAAGGTCAAATGTCAGAGAACAGAGGTCAAGGTCAAAGGTCAGAGGTCAAGGTCAAAGGTCAGAGGACAAGGTCAAATGTCAGAGGTCAGAGGTCAAGGTCAAAGGTGAGAGGTCAAGGTCAAAGGTCAAACGTCAGAGGTAAGGTCAAAGGTCAAAGATCAAAGGTAAAGGGTCAAGGGTCAAAGGTCAAAGGTAAAGGGTCAAGGGTCAAAGGTCAAAGGTCAGAGGTCAGAGGTGAGGGGTCAAGGTCAAAGGTCAAAGGTCAGAGGTCAGAGGTGAGAGGTCAAGGTCAAAGGTCAAAGGTCAGATGTCAAGGTCAAAGGTCAAAGGTAAGAGGTCAAAGGTCAAAGGTGAAAGGTGAAAGGTGAAAGGTCAAATTCAGATGTCAGAGGTCAAGGTCAAAGGTTAGAGGTCAAGGTCATAGGTCAAAGGTCAGAGGTCAAGGTCAATGGTCAGAGGTCAAGGTCAAAGGCCAGAGGACAGAGGACAAGGTCAAGGTCAAGGTCAAGGTCAAGGTCAAGGTAAAGGTCAAAGGTGAAAGGGCAAAGGTCAAAGGTCAAAGGTCAAAGGTCAAAGGTCAAAGGTCAAAGGTGAAGGTGAAAGTTCAAAGGTCAGAGGTCAAGGTCAAAGGTCAAAGGTCAGAGGTCAGAGGTCAAGGTCAAAGGTCAGAGGTCAAAGGCCAGAGGTCAGAGGTCAAGGTCACGGTCAGAGGTCAAACGTCAAAGGTCAAGGTCATAGGTCAAATCTCAGAGGTCAGAGGTCAAGGTCAAAGGTTAGAGGTCAAGATCAAAGGACAGAGGTCAGAGGACAAGGTCAGATGTCAGAGGTAAAGGTCAAAGGTCAAAGGTCAGAGGTCAAGGTCAGAGGTTAGAGGTCAAGGTCAAAGGTCAGAGGTCAAGGTCAAAGGTCAAAGGTCAAGGTCAAGATCAAAAGTCAGAGTTCAAAGGTAAAAGGTGAATGGTAAAAGATCAAATTCAGATGTCAGAGGTCAAGGTCAAAGGTCAGAGGTAAAGGTCAAAGGTCAAAGGTCAGAGGTCAAGGTCAGAGGTTAGAGGTCAAGGTCAAAGGTCAGAGGTCAAGGTCAAGGTCAAAGGTCAAAGGTCAAGGTCAAGATCAAAAGTCAGAGTTCAAAGGTAAAAGGTGAATGGTAAAAGATCAAATTCAGATGTCAGAGGTCAAGGTCAAATGTTAGAGGTCAAGGTCATAGGTCAAAGGTCAGAGGTCAAGGTCAAACGTCAGAGGTCAAAGGTAAAGGGTCAAGGGTCAAAGGTCAAAGGTAAAGGGTCAAGGGTCAAAGGTCAAAGGTCAGAGGTCAGAGGTGAGGGGTCAAGGTCAAAGGTCAAAGGTCAGAGGTCAGAGGTGAGAGGTCAAGGTCAAAGGTCAAAGGTCAGATGTCAACGTCAAAGGTCAAAGGTCAAGGTCAAAGGTAAGAGGTCAAAGGTCAAAGGTGAAAGGTGAAAGGTGAAAGGTCAAATTCAGATGTCAGAGGTCAAGGTCAAAGGTTAGAGGTCAAGGTCATAGGTCAAAGGTCAGAGGTCAAGGTCAATGGTCAGAGGTCAAGGTCAAAGGCCAGAGGACAGAGGACAAGGTCAAGGTCAAGGTCAAGGTCAAGGTCAAGGTAAAGGTCAAAGGTGAAAGGGCAAAGGTCAAAGGTCAAAGGTCAAAGGTCAAAGGTCAAAGGTCAAAGGTCAAAGGTGAAGGTGAAAGTTCAAAGGTCAGAGGTCAAGGTCAAAGGTCAAAGGTCAGAGGTCAGAGGTCAAGGTCAAAGGTCAGAGGTCAAAGGCCAGAGGTCAGAGGTCAAGGTCACGGTCAGAGGTCAAACGTCAAAGGTCAAGGTCAAAGGTCAAATCTCAGAGGTCAGAGGTCAAGGTCAAAGGTTAGAGGTCAAGATCAAAGGACAGAGGTCAGAGGACAAGGTCAGATGTCAGAGGTAAAGGTCAAAGGTCAAAGGTCAGAGGTCAAGGTCAGAGGTTAGAGGTCAAGGTCAAAGGTCAGAGGTCAAGGTCAAAGGTCAAAGGTCAAGGTCAAGATCAAAAGTCAGAGTTCAAAGGTAAAAGGTGAATGGTAAAAGATCAAATTCAGATGTCAGAGGTCAAGGTCAAATGTTAGAGGTCAAGGTCATAGGTCAAAGGTCAGAGGTCAAGGTCAAACGTCAGAGGTCAAAGTCAAGGTCAAAGATCAGAGATCAAGATCATAGGTCAGAGGACAAGGTCAAATGTCAGAGAACAGAGGTCAAGGTCAAAGGTCAGAGGTCAAGGTCAAAGGTCAAACGTCAGAGGTAAGGTCAAAGGTCAAAGGTCAAAGGTAAAGGGTCAAGGGTCAAAGGTCAAAGGTAAAGGGTCAAGGGTCAAAGGTCAAAGGTCAGAGGTCAGAGGTGAGAGGTCAAGGTCAAAGGTCAAAGGTCAAAGGTCAGAGGTCAGAGGTGAGAGGTCAAGGTCAAAGGTCAAAGGTCAGATGTCAAGGTCAAAGGTCAAAGGTCAAGGTCAAAGGTAAGAGGTCAAAGGTCAAAGGTGAAAGGTGAAAGGTGAAAGGTCAAATTCAGATGTCAGAGGTCAAGGTCAAAGGTTAGAGGTCAAGGTCATAGGTCAAAAGTCAGAGGTCAAGGTCAATGGTCAGAGGTCAAGGTCAAAGGCCAGAGGACAGAGGACAAGGTCAAGGTCAAGGTCAAGGTAAAAGTCAAAGGTCAAAGGTCAAAGGTCAAAGGTCAAAGGTCAAAGGTCAAAGGTCAGAGGTCAGAGGTCAAAGGTCAGAGGTCAAGGTCAAGGTCAAGGTCAAGGTCAAGGTCAAAGGTCAGAGGTCAAAGGTCAGAGGACAGAGGTCAAAGGTCAGAGGTCAAGGTCAAAGGTCAGAGGTCGAGGACAAAGGTCAGAGGTCAAGGTCAAAGGTCAGAGGTCAAGGTCAAGGTCAAAGGTCAGAGGTCAAAGGTCAGAGGTCAGAGGTCAAGGTCAAAGGTCAAAGGTTAGAGGTCAAGGTCAAAGGTCAAACGTCAGAGGTAAGGTCAAAGGTCAAAGGTCAAAGGTAAAGGGTCAAGGGTCAAAGGTCAAAGGTAAAGGGTCAAGGGTCAAAGGTCAAAGGTCAGAGGTCAGAGGTGAGAGGTCAAGGTCAAAGGTCAAAGGTCAGAGGTCAGAGGTGAGAGGTCAAGGTCAAAGGTCAAAGGTCAGATGTCAAGGTCAAAGGTCAAAGGTCAAGGTCAAAGGTAAGAGGTCAAAGGTCAAAGGTGAAAGGTGAAAGGTCAAATTCAGATGTCAGAGGTCAAGGTCAAAGTTTAGAGGTCAAGGTCATAGGTCAAAGGTCAGAGGTCAAGGTCAATGGTCAGAGGTCAAGGTCAAAGGCCAGAGGACAGAGGACAAGGTCAAGGTCAAGGTCAAGGTCAAGGTCAAGGTAAAAGTCAAAGGTCAAAGGTCAAAGGTCAAACGTCAAAGGTCAGAGGTCAGAGGTCAAAGGTCAGAGGTCAAGGTCAAGGTCAAGGTCAAGGTCGAGGTCAAGGTCAAAGGTCAGAGGTCAAAGGTCAGAGGACAGAGGTCAAAGGTCAGAGGTCAAGGTCAAAGGTCAGAGGTCGAGGACAAAGGTCAGAGGTCAAGGTCAAAGGTCAGAGGTCAAGGTCAAGGTCAAAGGTCAGAGGTCAAAGGTCAGAGGTCAGAGGTCAAGGTCAAAGGTCAAAGGTCAAAGGTCAAAGGTCAAAGGTCAAAGGTCAAAGGTCAAAGGTCAAAAGTCAAAGTTCAAAGGTCAGAGGTCAAGGTCAAAGGTCAAAGGTCAGACGTCAGAGGTCAAGGTCAAAGGTCAGAGGTCAAAGGCCAGAGGTCAGAGGTCAAGGTCACGGTCAGAGGTCAAAGGTCAAAGGTCAAGGTCAAAGGTCAAATTTCAGAGGTCAGAGGTCAAGGTCAAAGGTTAGAGGTCAAGATCAAAGGACAGAGGTCAGAGGACAAGGTCAGATGTCAGAGGTAAAGGTCAAAGGTCAGAGGTCAAGGTCAAAGGTTAGAGGTCAAGGTCAAAGGTCAGAGGTCAAGGTCAAAGGTCAGAGGAGAAGGTCAGATGTCAGAGGTCAAGGTCAAAGGTTAGAGGTCAAGGTCATAGGTCAAAGGTCAGAGGTCAAGGTCAATGGTCAGAGGTCAAGGTCAAAGGCCAGAGGACAGAGGACAAGGTCAAGGTCAAAGGCCAGCGGTCAAGGTCAATGTCAAGGTCAAGGTCAAAGGTCAAATGTCAGAGGTCAGAGGTCAAGGTCAAAGGTTAGAGGTAAAGGTCAAAGGTCAAGGTCAGAGGTCAAAGGTCAGTGGTCAAGGTCAAGGTCAAGGTCAAGGTCAAAGGTCAGAGGTCAAAGGTCAGAGGTCAAAGGTCAGAGGTCAAAGGTCAGAGGTCAGAGGTCAAGGTCAAAGGTCAAAGGTCAAAGGTCAAAGGTCAAAGGTCAAAGGTCAAAGGTCAAAGGTCAGAGGTCAAGGTCAAGGTCAAGGTCAAAGGTCAAATGTCAGAGGTCAGGGGTCAAAGTTCCGAGGTCAAGGTCAAAGGTCAGAGGTCAAGGTCAAAGGTCAAAGGTCAAAGGTCAAAGGTCAAAGGTCAAAGGTCAAAGGTCAAAGGTCAAAGGTCAAAGGTCAAAGGTCAAAGGTCAAAGGTCAAAGGTCAGAAGTCAAAGGTCAGAGGTCAGAGGTCAGAGGTCAGAAGTCAGAGGTCAAGGTCACGGTCAGAGGTCAAAAGTCAAAGGTCAAGGTCAAAGGTCAAATCTCAGAGGTCAGAGGTCAAGGTCAAAGTTTAGAGGTCAAGGTCAAAGGTCAAAGGTCAGAGGTCAAGGTCAAAGGTCAGAGGTCGAGGACAAAGGTCAGAGGTCAAGGTCAAAGGTCAGAGGTCAAGGTCAAAGGTCAAAGGTTAAAGGTGAAGGTGAAAGTTCAAAGGTCAGAGGTCAAGGTCAAAGGTCAAAGGTCAAAGGTCAGAGGTCAGAGGTCAAGGTCAAAGGTCAGATGTCAAAGGCCAGAGGTCAGAGGTCAAGGTCACGGTCAGAGGTCAAACGTCAAAGGTCAAGGTCAAAGGTCAAATCTCAGAGGTCAGAGGTCAAGGTCAAAGGTTAGAGGTCAAGATCAAAGGACAGAGGTCAGAGGACAAGGTCAGATGTCAGAGGTAAAGGTCAAAGGTCAAAGGTCAGAGGACAAGGTCAGAGGTTAGAGGTCAAGGTCAAAGGTCAGAGGTCAAGGTCAAAGGTCAAAGGTCAAGGTCAAGATCAAAAGTCAGAGTTCAAAGGTAAAAGGTGAATGGTAAAAGATCAAATTCAGATGTCAGAGGTCAAGGTCAAAGGTCAGAGGTAAAGGTCAAAGGTCAAAGGTCAGAGGTCAAGGTCAGAGGTTAGAGGTCAAGGTCAAAGGTCAGAGGTCAAGGTCAAGGTCAAAGGTCAAAGGTCAAGGTCAAGATCAAAAGTCAGAGTTCAAAGGTAAAAGGTGAATGGTAAAAGATCAAATTCAGATGTCAGAGGTCAAGGTCAAATGTTAGAGGTCAAGGTCATAGGTCAAAGGTCAGAGGTCAAGGTCAAACGTCAGAGGTCAAAGTCAAGGTCAAAGATCAGAGATCAAGATCATAGGTCAGAGGACAAGGTCAAATGTCAGAGAACAGAGGTCAAGGTCAAAGGTCAGAGGTCAAGGTCAAAGGTCAGAGGACAAGGTCAAATGTCAGAGGTCAGAGGTCAAGGTCAAAGGTTAGAGGTCAAGGTCAAAGGTCAAACGTCAGAGGTAAGGTCAAAGGTCAAAGGTCAAAGGTAAAGGGTCAAGGGTCAAAGGTCAAAGGTAAAGGGTCAAGGGTCAAAGGTCAAAGGTCAGAGGTCAGAGGTGAGGGGTCAAGGTCAAAGGTCAAAGGTCAGAGGTCAGAGGTGAGAGGTCAAGGTCAAAGGTCAAAGGTCAGATGTCAAGGTCAAAGGTCAAAGGTCAAGGTCAAAGGTAAGAGGTCAAAGGTCAAAGGTGAAAGGTGAAAGGTGAAAGGTCAAATTCAGATGTCAGAGGTCAAGGTCAAAGGTTAGAGGTCAAGGTCATAGGTCAAAGGTCAGAGGTCAAGGTCAATGGTCAGAGGTCAAGGTCAAAGGCCAGAGGACAGAGGACAAGGTCAAGGTCAAGGTCAAGGTCAAGGTCAAGGTAAAGGTCAAAGGTGAAAGGGCAAAGGTCAAAGGTCAAAGGTCAAAGGTCAAAGGTCAAAGGTCAAAGGTCAAAGGTGAAGGTGAAAGTTCAAAGGTCAGAGGTCAAGGTCAAAGGTCAAAGGTCAGAGGTCAGAGGTCAAGGTCAAAGGTCAGAGGTCAAAGGCCAGAGGTCAGAGGTCAAGGTCACGGTCAGAGGTCAAACGTCAAAGGTCAAGGTCAAAGGTCAAATCTCAGAGGTCAGAGGTCAAGGTCAAAGGTTAGAGGTCAAGATCAAAGGACAGAGGTCAGAGGACAAGGTCAGATGTCAGAGGTAAAGGTCAAAGGTCAAAGGTCAGAGGTCAAGGTCAGAGGTTAGAGGTCAAGGTCAAAGGTCAGAGGTCAAGGTCAAAGGTCAAAGGTCAAGGTCAAGATCAAAAGTCAGAGTTCAAAGGTAAAAGGTGAATGGTAAAAGATCAAATTCAGATGTCAGAGGTCAAGGTCAAATGTTAGAGGTCAAGGTCATAGGTCAAAGGTCAGAGGTCAAGGTCAAACGTCAGAGGTCAAAGTCAAGGTCAAAGATCAGAGATCAAGATCATAGGTCAGAGGACAAGGTCAAATGTCAGAGAACAGAGGTCAAGGTCAAAGGTCAGAGGTCAAGGTCAAAGGTCAGAGGACAAGGTCAAATGTCAGAGGTCAGAGGTCAAGGTCAAAGGTTAGAGGTCAAGGTCAAAGGTCAAACGTCAGAGGTAAGGTCAAAGGTCAAAGGTCAAAGGTAAAGGGTCAAGGGTCAAAGGTCAAAGGTAAAGGGTCAAGGGTCAAAGGTCAAAGGTCAGAGGTCAGAGGTGAGAGGTCAAGGTCAAAGGTCAAAGGTCAAAGGTCAGAGGTCAGAGGTGAGAGGTCAAGGTCAAAGGTCAAAGGTCAGATGTCAAGGTCAAAGGTCAAAGGTCAAGGTCAAAGGTAAGAGGTCAAAGGTCAAAGGTGAAAGGTGAAAGGTGAAAGGTCAAATTCAGATGTCAGAGGTCAAGGTCAAAGGTTAGAGGTCAAGGTCATAGGTCAAAAGTCAGAGGTCAAGGTCAATGGTCAGAGGTCAAGGTCAAAGGCCAGAGGACAGAGGACAAGGTCAAGGTCAAGGTCAAGGTAAAAGTCAAAGGTCAAAGGTCAAAGGTCAAAGGTCAAAGGTCAAAGGTCAAAGGTCAGAGGTCAGAGGTCAAAGGTCAGAGGTCAAGGTCAAGGTCAAGGTCAAGGTCAAGGTCAAAGGTCAGAGGTCAAAGGTCAGAGGACAGAGGTCAAAGGTCAGAGGTCAAGGTCAAAGGTCAGAGGTCGAGGACAAAGGTCAGAGGTCAAGGTCAAAGGTCAGAGGTCAAGGTCAAGGTCAAAGGTCAGAGGTCAAAGGTCAGAGGTCAGAGGTCAAGGTCAAAGGTCAAAGGTTAGAGGTCAAGGTCAAAGGTCAAACGTCAGAGGTAAGGTCAAAGGTCAAAGGTCAAAGGTAAAGGGTCAAGGGTCAAAGGTCAAAGGTAAAGGGTCAAGGGTCAAAGGTCAAAGGTCAGAGGTCAGAGGTGAGAGGTCAAGGTCAAAGGTCAAAGGTCAGAGGTCAGAGGTGAGAGGTCAAGGTCAAAGGTCAAAGGTCAGATGTCAAGGTCAAAGGTCAAAGGTCAAGGTCAAAGGTAAGAGGTCAAAGGTCAAAGGTGAAAGGTGAAAGGTCAAATTCAGATGTCAGAGGTCAAGGTCAAAGGTTAGAGGTCAAGGTCATAGGTCAAAGGTCAGAGGTCAAGGTCAATGGTCAGAGGTCAAGGTCAAAGGCCAGAGGACAGAGGACAAGGTCAAGGTCAAGGTCAAGGTCAAGGTCAAGGTCAAGGTCAAGGTCAAGGTAAAAGTCAAAGGTCAAAGGTCAAAGGTCAAACGTCAAAGGTCAGAGGTCAGAGGTCAAAGGTCAGAGGTCAAGGTCAAGGTCAAGGTCAAGGTCGAGGTCAAGGTCAAAGGTCAGAGGTCAAAGGTCAGAGGACAGAGGTCAAAGGTCAGAGGTCAAGGTCAAAGGTCAGAGGTCGAGGACAAAGGTCAGAGGTCAAGGTCAAAGGTCAGAGGTCAAGGTCAAGGTCAAAGGTCAGAGGTCAAAGGTCAGAGGTCAGAGGTCAAGGTCAAAGGTCAAAGGTCAAAGGTCAAAGGTCAAAGGTCAAAGGTCAAAGGTCAAAGGTCAAAAGTCAAAGTTCAAAGGTCAGAGGTCAAGGTCAAAGGTCAAAGGTCAGACGTCAGAGGTCAAGGTCAAAGGTCAGAGGTCAAAGGCCAGAGGTCAGAGGTCAAGGTCACGGTCAGAGGTCAAAGGTCAAAGGTCAAGGTCAAAGGTCAAATTTCAGAGGTCAGAGGTCAAGGTCAAAGGTTAGAGGTCAAGATCAAAGGACAGAGGTCAGAGGACAAGGTCAGATGTCAGAGGTAAAGGTCAAAGGTCAGAGGTCAAGGTCAAAGGTTAGAGGTCAAGGTCAAAGGTCAGAGGTCAAGGTCAAAGGTCAGAGGAGAAGGTCAGATGTCAGAGGTCAAGGTCAAAGGTTAGAGGTCAAGGTCATAGGTCAGAGGTCAAGGTCAATGGTCAGAGGTCAAGGTCAAAGGCCAGAGGACAGAGGACAAGGTCAAGGTCAAAGGCCAGCGGTCAAGGTCAATGTCAAGGTCAAGGTCAAAGGTCAAATGTCAGAGGTCAGAGGTCAAGGTCAAAGGTTAGAGGTAAAGGTCAAAGGTCAAGGTCAGAGGTCAAAGGTCAGTGGTCAAGGTCAAGGTCAAGGTCAAGGTCAAAGGTCAGAGGTCAAAGGTCAGAGGTCAAAGGTCAGAGGTCAAAGGTCAGAGGTCAGAGGTCAAGGTCAAAGGTCAAAGGTCAAAGGTCAAAGGTCAAAGGTCAAAGGTCAAAGGTCAGAGGTCAAGGTCAAGGTCAAGGTCAAGGTCAAAGGTCAAATGTCAGAGGTCAGGGGTCAAAGTTCCGAGGTCAAGGTCAAAGGTCAGAGGTCAAGGTCAAAGGTCAAAGGTCAAAGGTCAAAGGTCAAAGGTCAAAGGTCAAAGGTCAAAGGTCAAAGGTCAAAGGTCAAAGGTCAAAGGTCAAAGGTCAGAAGTCAAAGGTCAGAGGTCAGAGGTCAGAGGTCAGAAGTCAGAGGTCAAGGTCACGGTCAGAGGTCAAAAGTCAAAGGTCAAGGTCAAAGGTCAAATCTCAGAGGTCAGAGGTCAAGGTCAAAGTTTAGAGGTCAAGGTCAAAGGTCAAAGGTCAGAGGTCAAGGTCAAAGGTCAGAGGTCGAGGACAAAGGTCAGAGGTCAAGGTCAAAGGTCAGAGGTCAAGGTCAAAGGTCAAAGGTTAAAGGTGAAGGTGAAAGTTCAAAGGTCAGAGGTCAAGGTCAAAGGTCAAAGGTCAAAGGTCAGAGGTCAGAGGTCAAGGTCAAAGGTCAGAGGTCAAAGGCCAGAGGTCAGAGGTCAAGGTCACGGTCAGAGGTCAAACGTCAAAGGTCAAGGTCAAAGGTCAAATCTCAGAGGTCAGAGGTCAAGGTCAAAGGTTAGAGGTCAAGATCAAAGGACAGAGGTCAGAGGACAAGGTCAGATGTCAGAGGTAAAGGTCAAAGGTCAAAGGTCAGAGGTCAAGGTCAGAGGTTAGAGGTCAAGGTCAAAGGTCAGAGGTCAAGGTCAAGATCAAAAGTCAGAGTTCAAAGGTAAAAGGTGAATGGTAAAAGATCAAATTCAGATGTCAGAGGTCAAGGTCAAATGTTAGAGGTCAAGGTCATAGGTCAAAGGTCAGAGGTCAAGGTCAAACGTCAGAGGTCAAAGTCAAGGTCAAAGATCAGAGATCAAGATCATAGGTCAGAGGACAAGGTCAAATGTCAGAGAACAGAGGTCAAGGTCAAAGGTCAGAGGTCAAGGTCAAAGGTCAGAGGACAAGGTCAAATGTCAGAGGTCAGAGGTCAAGGTCAAAGGTTAGAGGTCAAGGTCAAAGGTCAAACGTCAGAGGTAAGGTCAAAGGTCAAAGGTCAAAGGTAAAGGGTCAAGGGTCAAAGGTCAAAGGTAAAGGGTCAAGGGTCAAAGGTCAAAGGTCAAAGGTCAAAGGTCAAAGGTGAAGGTGAAAGTTCAAAGGTCAGAGGTCAAGGTCAAAGGTCAAAGGTCAGAGGTCAGAGGTCAAGGTCAAAGGTTAGAGGTCAAGATCAAAGGACAGAGGTCAGAGGACAAGGTCAGATGTCAGAGGTAAAGGTCAAAGGTCAGAGGTCAAGGTCAAAGGTTAGAGGTCAAGGTCAAATGTCAGAGGTCAGAGGTCAAGGTCAATGGTCAGAGGTCAAGGTCAAAGGCCAGAGGACAGAGGACAAGGTCAAGGTCAAGGTCAAGGTCAAGGTAAAGGTCAAAGGTCAAAGGTCAAAGGTCAAAGGTCAAAGGTCAAAGGTGAAGGTGAAAGTTCAAAGGTCAGAGGTCAAGGTCAAAGGTCAGAGGTCAGAGGTCAAGGTCAAAGGTCAAAGGTCAGAGGTCAAAGGCCAGAGGTCAGAGGTCAAGGTCACGGTCAGAGGTCAAACGTCAAAGGTCAAGGTCAAAGGTCAAATCTCAGAGGTCAGAGGTCAAGGTCAAAGGTTAGAGGTCAATGTCAAAGGTCAAAGGTCAGAGATCAAGGTCAAACGTCAGAAGTCAAGGTCAAGGTCAGAGGTCAAGGTCAAGGTCAAGGTCAAAGGTCAAAGGTCAGAGGTCAGAGGTCAAAGGTCCAAGGTCAAGGTCAAAGGTTAGAGGTCAAGGTCAAATGTCAGAGGTCAGAGGTCAAGGTCAAAGGTCAGAGGTCAAGGTCAAGGTCAAACGTCAGAGGTCAAAGGTCAGAGGTCAAGGTCAAAGGTCAAAGGTCAGAGGTCAGAGGTCAAGGTCAAAGGTCAGAGGTCAAAGGCCAGAGGTCAGAGGTCAAGGTCACGGTCAGAGGTCAAACGTCAAAGGTCAAGGTCAAAGGTCAAATCTCAGAGATCAGAGGTCAAGGTCAAAGGTTAGAGGTCAAGATGAAAGGACAGAGGTCAGAGGACAAGGTCAGATGTCAGAGGTAAAGGTCAAAGGTCAGAGGTCAAGGTCAAAGGTTAGAGGTCAAGGTCAAAGGTCAGAGGTCAGAGGTCAAGGTCAATGGTCAGAGGTCAAGGTCAAAGGCCAGAGGACAGAGGACAAGGTCAAGGTCAAGGTCAAGGTCAAGGTCAAGGTCAAGGTAAAGGTCAAAGGTCAAAGGTCAAAGGTCAAAGGTCAAAGGTGAAGGTGAAAGTTCAAAGGTCAGAGGTCAAGGTCAAAGGTCAAAGGTCAGAGGTCAGAGGTCAAGGTCAAAGGTCAGAGGTCAAAGGCCAGAGGTCAGAGGTCAAGGTCACGGTCAGAGGTCAAACGTCAAAGGTCAAGGTCAAAGGTCAAATCTCAGAGGTCAGAGGTCAAGGTCAAAGGTTAGAGGTCAATGTCAAAGGTCAAAGGTCAGAGATCAAGGTCAAACGTCAGAAGTCAAGGTCAAGGTCAGAGGACAGAGGTCAAGGTCAAGGTCAAAGGTCAAAGGTCAGAGGTCAGAGGTCAAAGGTCCAAGGTCAAGGTCAAACGACAGAGGTCAGAGGTCAAGGTCAAGGTAAAAGATCAGAGGTCGAGGACACAGATCAGAGGTCAAGGTCAAAGGTCAGAGGTCAAGGTCAAGGTCAAACGTCAGAGGTCAAAGGTCAGAGGTCAAGGTCAAAGGTCAAAGGTTAAAGGTGAAGGTGAAAGTTCAAAGGTCAGAGGTCAAGGTCAAAGGTCAAAGGTCAGAGGTCAATGTCAAGGTCAAGGTCAAAGGTCAAATGTCAGAGGTCAGGGGTCAAAGTTCCGAGGTCAAGGTCAAAGGTCAGAGGTCAAGGTCAAAGGTCAAAGGTCAAAGGTCAAAGGTCAAAGGTCAAAAGTCAAAGTTCAAAGGTCAGAGGTCAGAAGTCAGAGGTCAAGGTCACGGTCAGAGGTCAAAAGTCAAAGGTCAAGGTCAAAGGTCAAATCTCAGAGGTCAGAGGTCAAGGTCAAAGTTTAGAGGTCAAGGTCAAAGGTCAAAGGTCAGAGGTCAAGGTCAAAGGTCAGAGGTCGAGGACAAAGGTCAGAGGTCAAGGTCAAAGGTCAGAGGTCAAGGTCAAAGGTCAAAGGTTAAAGGTGAAGGTGAAAGTTCAAAGGTCAGAGGTCAAGGTCAAAGGTCAAAGGTCAGAGGCCAGAGGTCAGAGGTCAGAGGTCAAGGTCACGGTCAGAGGTCAAACGTCAAAGGTCAAGGTCAAAGGTCAAATCTCAGAGGTCAGAGGTCAAGCTCAAAGGTTAGAGGTCAAGATCAAAGGACAGAGGTCAGAGGTCAAGGTCAGAGGTTAGAGGTCAAGGTCAAAGGTCAGAGGTCAAGGTCAAGATCAAAAGTCAGAGTTCAAAGGTAAAAGGTGAATGGTAAAAGATCAAATTCAGATGTCAGAGGACAAGGTCAAATGTTAGAGGTCAAGGTCATAGGTCAAAGGTCAGAGGTCAAGGTCAAACGTCAGAGGTCAAAGTCAAGGTCAAAGATCAGAGATCAAGATCATAGGTCAGAGGACAAGGTCAAATGTCAGAGAACAGAGGTCAAGGTCAAAGGTTAGAGGTCAAGGTCAAAGGTCAGAGGACAAGGTCAAATGTCAGAGGTCAGAGGTCAAGGTCAAAGGTTAGAGGTCAAGGTCAAAGGTCAAACGTCATAGGTAAGGTCAAAGGTCAAAGGTCAAAGGTAAAGGGTCAAGGGTCAAAGGTCAAAGGTAAAGGGTCAAGGGTCAAAGGTCAAAGGTCAGAGGTCAGAGGTGAGGGGTCAAGGTCAAAGGTCAAAGGTCAGAGATCAGAGGTGAGAGATCAAGGTCAAAGGTCAAAGGTCAGATGTCAAGGTCAAAGGTCAAAGGTCAAGGTCAAAGGTAAGAGGTCAAAGGTCAAAGGTCAAAGGTGAAAGGTGAAAGGTCAAATTCAGATGTCAGAGGTCAAGGTCAAATGTTAGAGGTCAAGGTCATTGGTCAAAGGTCAGAGGTCAAGGTCAAACGTCAGAGGTCAAAGTCAAGGTCAAAGATCAGAGATCAAGATCATAGGTCAGAGGACAAGGTCAAATGTCAGAGAACAGAGGTCAAGGTCAAAGGTCAGAGGTCAAGGTCAAAGGTCAGAGGACAAGGTCAAATGTCAGAGGTCAGAGGTCAAGGTCAAAGGTTAGAGGTCAAGGTCAAAGGTCAAACGTCAGAGGTAAGGTCAAAGGTCAAAGGTCAAAGGTAAAGGGTCAAGGGTCAAAGGTCAAAGGTAAAGGGTCAAGGGTCAAAGGTCAAAGGTCAGAGGTCAGAGGTGAGAGGTCAAGGTCAGAGGTCAGAGGTGAGAGGTCAAGGTCAAAGGTCAAAGGTCAGATGTCAAGGTCAATGGTCAAAGGTCAAGGTCAAAGGTAAGAGGTCAAAGGTCAAAGGTGAAAGGTGAAAGGTGAAAGGTCAAATTCAGATGTCAGAGGTCAAGGTCAAAGGTTAGAGGTCAAGGTCATAGGTCAAAGGTCAGAGGTCAAGGTCAATGGTCAGAGGTCAAGGTCAAAGGCCAGAGGACAGAGGACAAGGTCAAGGTCAAGGTCAAGGTCAAGGTAAAAGTCAAAGGTCAAAGGTCAAAGGTCAAAGGTCAAGGTCAAAGGTCAGAGGTCAAGGTCAAGGTCAAAGGTCAGAGGTCAGAGGTCAAGGTCAAAGGTCAAAGGTCAAAGGTCAAAGGTCAAAGGTCAAAGGTCAAAGGTCAAAGGTCAAAGGTCAAAGGTCAAAGGTCAAAGGTCAAAGGTCAAAGTTCAAAGGTCAGAGGTCAAGGTCAAAGGTCAAAGGTCAGACGTCAGAGGTCAAGGTCAAAGGTGAGAGGTCAAAGGCCAGAGGTCAGAGGTCAAGGTCACGGTCAGAGGTCAAAGGTCAAAGGTCAAGGTCAAAGGTCAAATCTCAGAGGTCAGAGGTCAAGGTCAAAGGTTAGAGGTCAAGATCAAAGGACAGAGGTCAGAGGACAAGGTCAGATGTCAGAGGTAAAGGTCAAAGGTCAAAGGTCAGAGGTCAAGGTCAAAGGTTAGAGGTCAAGGTCAAAGGTCAGAGGTCGAGGACAAAGGTCAGAGGTCAAGGTCAAAGGTCAGAGTTCAAGGTCAAGGTCAAAGGTCAGAGGTCAAAGGTCAGAGGTCAAGGTCAAAGGTCAAAGGTTAAAGGTGAAGGTGAAAGTTCAAAGGTCAGAGGTCAAGGTCAAAGGTCAAAGGTCAGAGGTCAGAGGTCAAGGTCAAAGGTCAGAGGTCAAAGGCCAGAGGTCAGAGGTCAAGGTCACGGTCAGAGGTCAAACGTCAAAGGTCAAGGTCAAAGGTCAAATCTCAGAGGTCAGAGGTCAAGGTCAAAGGTTAGAGGTCAAGATCAAAGGACAGAGGTCAGAGGACAAGGTCAGATGTCAGAGGTAAAGGTCAAAGGTCAGAGGTCAAGGTCAAAGGTTAGAGGTCAAGGTCAAAGGTCAGAGGTCAGAGGTCAAGGTCAATGGTCAGAGGTCAAGGTCAAAGCCCAGAGGACTGAGGACAAGGTCAAGGTCAAGGTCAAGGTCAAGGTCAAGGTCAAGGTCAAGGTCAAGGTAAAGGTCAAAGGTCAAAGGTCAAAGGTCAAAGGTCAAAGGTCAAAGGTCAAAGGTCAAAGGTCAAAGGTCAAAGGTCAAAGGTGAAGGTGAAAGTTCAAAGGTCAGAGGTCAAGGTCAAAGGTCAAAGGTCAGAGGTCAGAGGTCAAGGTCAAAGGTCAGAGGTCAAAGGCCAGAGGTCAGAGGTCAAGGTCACGGTCAGAGGTCAAACGTCAAAGGTCAAGGTCAAAGGTCAAATCTCAGAGGTCAGAGGTCAAGGTCAAAGGTTAGAGGTCAAGATCAAAGGACAGAGGTCAGAGGACAAGGTCAGATGTCAGAGGTAAAGGTCAAAGGTCAGAGGTCAGAGGTCAAGGTCAGAGGTTAGAGGTCAAGGTCAAAGGTCAGAGGTCAAGGTCAAAGGTCAAAGGTCAAGGTCAAGATCAAAAGTCAGAGTTCAAAGGTAAAAGGTGAATGGTAAAAGATCAAATTCAGATGTCAGAGGTCAAGGTCAAATGTTAGAGGTCAAGGTCATAGGTCAAAGGTCAGAGGTCAAGGTCAAACGTCAGAGGTCAAAGTCAAGGTCAAAGATCAGAGATCAAGATCATAGGTCAGAGGATAAGGTCAAATGTCAGAGAACAGAGGTCAAGGTCAAAGGTCAGAGGTCAAGGTCAAAGGTCAGAGGACAAGGTCAAATGTCAGAGGTCAGAGGTCAAGGTCAAAGGTTAGAGGTCAAGGTCAAAGGTCAAACGTCAGAGGTGAGAGGTCAAGGTCAAAGGTCAAAGGTCAGATGTCAAGGTCAAAGGTCAAAGGTCAAGGTCAAAGGTCAGAGGTCAAGGTCAAACGTCAGAGGTCAAAGTCAAGGTCAAAGATCAGAGATCAAGATCATAGGTCAGAGGACAAGGTCAAATGTCAGAGAACAGAGGTCAAGGTCAAAGGTCAGAGGTCAAGGTCAAAGGTCAGAGGACAAGGTCAGATGTCAGAGGTCAAGGTCAAAGGTTAGAGGTCAAGGTCATAGGTCAAAGGTCAGAGGTCAAGGTCAATGGTCAGAGGTCAAGGTCAAAGGCCAGAGGACAGAGGACAAGGTCAAGGTCAAGGTCAAGGTCAAGGTCAAGGTCAAAGGTCAGAGGTCAAAGGTCAGAGGACAGAGGTCAAAGGTCAGAGGTCAAGGTCAAAGGTCAGAGGTCGAGGACAAAGGTCAGAGGTCAAGGTCAAAGGTCAGAGGTCAAGGTCAAGGTCAAAGGTCAGAGGTCAAAGGTCAGAGGTCAGAGGTCAAGGTCAAAGGTCAAAGGTCAAAGGTCAAAGGTCAAAGGTCAAAGGTCAAAGGTCAAAGGTCAAAGGTCAAAGGTCAAAGGTCAAAGTTCAAAGGTCAGAGGTCAAAGGTCAGACGTCAGAGGTCAAGGTCAAAGGTCAGAGGTCAAAGGCCAGAGGTCAGAGGTCAAGGTCACGGTCAGAGGTCAAAGGTCAAAGGTCAAGGTCAAAGGTCAAATCTCAGAGGTCAGAGGTCAAGGTCAAAGGTTAGAGGTCAAGATCAAAGGACAGAGGTCAGAGGACAAGGTCAGATGTCAGAGGTAAAGGTCAAAGGTCAAAGGTCAGAGGTCAAGGTCAAAGGTTAGAGGTCAAGGTCAAAGGTCAGAGGTCGAGGACAAAGGTCAGAGGTCAAGGTCAAAGGTCAGAGTTCAAGGTCAAGGTCAAAGGTCAGAGGTCAAAGTCAGAGGTCAAGGTCAAAGGTCAAAGGTTAAAGGTGAAGGTGAAAGTTCAAAGGTCAGAGGTCAAGGTCAAAGGTCAAAGGTCAGAGGTCAGAGGTCAGAGGTCAAGGTCAAAGGTCAGAGGTCAAAGGCCAGAGGTCAGAGGTCAAGGTCACGGTCAGAGGTCAAACGTCAAAGGTCAAGGTCAAAGGTCAAATCTCAGAGGTCAGAGGTCAAGGTCAAAGGTTAGAGGTCAAGATCAAAGGACAGAGGTCAGAGGACAAGGTCAGATGTCAGAGGTAAAGGTCAAAGGTCAGAGGTCAAGGTCAAAGGTTAGAGGTCAAGGTCAAAGGTCAGAGGTCAGAGGTCAAGGTCAATGGTCAGAGGTCAAGGTCAAAGGCCAGAGGACAGAGGACAAGGTCAAGGTCAAGGTCAAGGTCAAGGTAAAGGTCAAAGGTCAAAGGTCAAAGGTCAAAGGTCAAAGGTCAAAGGTCAAAGATCAAAGGTCAAGGTGAAAGTTCAAAGGTCAGAGGTCAAGGTCAAAGGTCAAAGGTCAGAGGTCAGAGGTCAAGGTCAAAGGTCAGAGGTCAAAGGCCAGAGGTCAGAGGTCAAGGTCACGGTCAGAGGTCAAACGTCAAAGGTCAAGGTCAAAGGTCAAATCTCAGAGGTCAGAGGTCAAGGTCAAAGGTTAGAGGTCAAGATCAAAGGACAGAGGTCAGAGGACAAGGTCAGATGTCAGAGGTAAAGGTCAAAGGTCAAAGGTCAGAGGTCAAGGTCAGAGGTTAGAGGTCAAGGTCAAAGGTCAGAGGTCAAGGTCAAAGGTCAAAGGTCAAGGTCAAGATCAAAAGTCAGAGTTCAAAGGTAAAAGGTGAATGGTAAAAGATCAAATTCAGATGTCAGAGGTCGAGGACAAAGGTGAGAGGTCAAGGTCAAAGGTCAGAGGTCAAGGTCAAGGTGAAAGGTCAGAGGTCAAAGGTCAGAGGTCAGACGTCAAGGTCAAAGGTCAAAGGTCAAAGGTCAAAGGTCAAAGGTCAAAGGTCAAAGGTCAAAGGTCAAAGGTCAAAGGTCAAAGGTCAAAGGTCAAAGGTCAAAGGTCAAAGGTCAAAGGTCAAAGGTCAAAGGTCAAAGTTCAAAGGTCAGAGGTCAAGGTCAAAGGTCAAAGGTCAGAGGTCAGAGGTCAAGGTCAAAGGTCAGAGGTCAAAGGCCAGAGGTCAGAGGTCAAGGTCACGGTCAGAGGTCAAAGGTCAAAGGTCAAGGTCAAAGGTCAAATCTCAGAGGTCAGAGGTCAAGGTCAAAGGTTAGAGGTCAAGATCAAAGGACAGAGGTCAGAGGACAAGGTCAGATGTCAGAGGTAAAGGTCAAAGGTCAAAGGTCAGAGGTCAAGGTCAAAGGTTAGAGGTCAAGGTCAAAGGTCAGAGGTCGAGGACAAAGGTCAGAGGTCAAGGTCAAAGGTCAGAGTTCAAGGTCAAGGTCAAAGGTCAGAGGTCAAAGGTCAGAGGTCAAGGTCAAAGGTCAAAGGTTAAAGGTGAAGGTGAAAGTTCAAAGGTCAGAGGTCAAGGTCAAAGGTCAAAGGTCAGAGGTCAGAGGTCAAGGTCAAAGGTCAGAGGTCAAAGGCCAGAGGTCAGAGGTCAAGGTCACGGTCAGAGGTCAAACGTCAAAGGTCAAGGTCAAAGGTCAAATCTCAGAGGTCAGAGGTCAAGGTCAAAGGTTAGAGGTCAAGATCAAAGGACAGAGGTCAGAGGACAAGG
This sequence comes from Lasioglossum villosulum, assembly GCA_963971365.1. Classification (NCBI taxonomy): domain Eukaryota; kingdom Metazoa; phylum Arthropoda; class Insecta; order Hymenoptera; family Halictidae; genus Lasioglossum; species Lasioglossum villosulum. Next base: position 22,830,971 of record OZ020498.1, on the reverse strand, counting down.
TCAGATGTCAGAGGTAAAGGTCAAAGGTCAAAGGTCAGAGGTCAAGGTCAGAGGTTAGAGGTCAAGGTCAAAGGTCAGAGGTCAAGGTCAAAGGTCAAAGGTCAAGGTCAAGATCAAAAGTCAGAGTTCAAAGGTAAAAGGTGAATGGTAAAAGATCAAATTCAGATGTCAGAGGTCAAGGTCAAATGTTAGAGGTCAAGGTCATAGGTCAAAGGTCAGAGGTCAAGGTCAAACGTCAGAGGTCAAAGTCAAGGTCAAAGATCAGAGATCAAGATCATAGGTCAGAGGACAAGGTCAAATGTCAGAGAACAGAGGTCAAGGTCAAAGGTCAGAGGTCAAGGTCAAAGGTCAGAGGACAAGGTCAAATGTCAGAGGTCAGAGGTCAAGGTCAAAGGTTAGAGGTCAAGGTCAAAGGTCAAACGTCAGAGGTAAGGTCAAAGGTCAAAGGTCAAAGGTAAAGGGTCAAGGGTCAAAGGTCAAAGGTAAAGGGTCAACGGTCAAAGGTCAAAGGTCAGAGGTCAGAGGTGAGAGGTCAAGGTCAAAGGTCAAAGCTCAGAGGTCAGAGGTCAGAGGTGAGAGGTCAAGGTCAAAGGTCAAAGGTCAGATGTCAAGGTCAAAGGTCAAAGGTCAAGGTCAAAGGTCAGAGGTCAAGGTCAAACGTCAGAGGTCAAAGTCAAGGTCAAAGATCAGAGATCAAGATCATAGGTCAGAGGACAAGGTCAAATGTCAGAGAACAGAGGTCAAGGTCAAAGGTTAGAGGTCAAGGTCATAGGTCAAAGGTCAGAGGTCAAGGTCAATGGTCAGAGGTCAAGGTCAAAGGCCAGAGGACAGAGGACAAGGTCAAGGTCAAGGTCAAGGTCAAGGTAAAAGTCAAAGGTCAAAGGTCAAAGGTCAAAGGTCAAAGGTCAAAGGTCAAAGGTCAAAGGTCAAAGGTCAGAGGTCAGAGGTCAAAGGTCAGAGGTCAAGGTCAAGGTCAAGGTCAAGGTCAAGGTCAAAGGTCAGAGGTCAAAGGTCAGAGGACAGAGGTCAAAGGTCAGAGGTCAAGGTCAAAGGTCAGAGGTCAAGGTCAAAGGTTAGAGGTCAAGGTCAAAGGTCAGAGGTCAGAGGTCAAGGTCAATGGTCAGAGGTCAAGGTCAAAGGCCAGAGGACAGAGGACAAGGTCAAGGTCAAGGTCAAGGTCAAGGTCAAGGTCAAGGTAAAGGTCAAAGGTCAAAGGTCAAAGGTCAAAGGTCAAAGGTCAAAGGTCAAAGGTCAAAGGTCAAAGGTGAAGGTGAAAGTTCAAAGGTCAGAGGTCAAGGTCAAAGGTCAAAGGTCAGAGGTCAGAGGTCAAGGTCAAAGGTCAGAGGTCAAAGGCCAGAGGTCAGAGGTCAAGGTCACGGTCAGAGGTCAAACGTCAAACGTCAAGGTCAAAGGTCAAATCTCAGAGGTCAGAGGTCAAGGTCAAAGGTTAGAGGTCAAGATCAAAGGACAGAGGTCAGAGGACAAGGTCAGATGTCAGAGGTAAAGGTCAAAGGTCAAAGGTCAAAGGTCAAAGGTCAGAGGTCAGAGGTCAAAGGTCAGAGGTCAAGGTCAAGGTCAAGGTCAAGGTCAAGGTCAAAGGTCAGAGGTCAAAGGTCAGAGGACAGAGGTCAAAGGTCAGAGGTCAAGGTCAAAGGTCAGAGGTCAAGGTCAAAGGTTAGAGGTCAAGGTCAAAGGTCAGAGGTCAGAGGTCAAGGTCAATGGTCAGAGGTCAAGGTCAAAGGCCAGAGGACAGAGGACAAGGTCAAGGTCAAGGTCAAGGTCAAGGTCAAGGTCAAGGTAAAGGTCAAAGGTCAAAGGTCAAAGGTCAAAGGTCAAAGGTCAAAGGTCAAAGGTCAAAGGTCAAAGGTGAAGGTGAAAGTTCAAAGGTCAGAGGTCAAGGTCAAAGGTCAAAGGTCAGAGGTCAGAGGTCAAGGTCAAAGGTCAGAGGTCAAAGGCCAGAGGTCAGAGGTCAAGGTCACGGTCAGAGGTCAAACGTCAAACGTCAAGGTCAAAGGTCAAATCTCAGAGGTCAGAGGTCAAGGTCAAAGGTTAGAGGTCAAGATCAAAGGACAGAGGTCAGAGGACAAGGTCAGATGTCAGAGGTAAAGGTCAAAGGTCAAAGGTCAGAGGTCAAGGTCAGAGGTTAGAGGTCAAGGTCAAAGGTCAGAGGTCAAGGTCAAAGGTCAAAGGTCAAGGTCAAGATCAAAAGTCAGAGTTCAAAGGTAAAAGGTGAATGGTAAAAGATCAAATTCAGATGTCAGAGGTCAAGGTCAAATGTTAGAGGTCAAGGTCATAGGTCAAAGGTCAGAGGTCAAGGTCAAACGTCAGAGGTCAAAGTCAAGGTCAAAGATCAGAGATCAAGATCATAGGTCAGAGGACAAGGTCAAATGTCAGATAACAGAGGTCAAGGTCAAAGGTCAGAGGTCAAGGTTAAAGGTCAGAGGACAAGGTCAAATGTCAGAGGTCAGAGGTCAAGGTCAAAGGTCAGAGGTCAAGGTCAAAGGTCAAACGTCAGAGGTAAGGTCAAAGGTCAAAGGTCAAAGGTAAAGGGTCAAGGGTCAAAGGTCAAAGGTAAAGGGTCAAGGGTCAAGGGTCAAAGGTCAAAGGTCAAAGGTCAGAGGTCAAAGGTCAGAGGACAGAGGTCAAAGGTCAGAGGTCAAGGTCAAAGGTCAGAGGTCGAGGACAAAGGTCAGAGGTCAAGGTCAAAGGTCAGGGGTCAAGGTCAAGGTCAAAGGTCAGAGGTCAAAGGTCAGAGGTCAGAGGTCAAGGTCAAAGGTCAAAGGTCAAAGGTCAAAGGTCAAAGGTCAAAGGTCAAAGGTCAAAGGTCAAAGGTCAAAGGTCAAAGGTCAAAGGTCAAAGGTCAAAGGTCAAAGGTCAGAGGTCAGAGGTCAAAGGTCAGAGGTCAAGGTCAAGGTCAAGGTCAAGGTCAAGGTCAAAGGTCAGAGGTCAAAGGTCAGAGGACAGAGGTCAAAGGTCAGAGGTCAAGGTCAAAGGTCAGAGGTCGAGGACAAAGGTCAAAGGTCAAAGGTCAAAGGTCAAAGGTCAAAGGTCAAAGGTCAAAGGTCAAAGTTCAAAGGTCAGAGGTCAAAGGTCAAAGGTCAAAGGTCAAAGGTCAAAGGTCAAAGGTCAAAGGTCAAAGGTCAAAGGTCAGAGGTCAGAGGTGAGAGGTCAAGGTCAAAGGTCAAAGGTCAGAGGTCAGAGGTCAGAGGTGAGAGGTCAAGGTCAAAGGTCAAAGGTCAGATGTCAAGGTCAAAGGTCAAAGGTCAAGGTCAAAGGTCAGAGGTCAAGGTCAAACGTCAGAGGTCAAAGTCAAGGTCAAAGATCAGAGATCAAGATCATAGGTCAGAGGACAAGGTCAAATGTCAGAGAACAGAGGTCAAGGTCAAAGGTCAGAGGTCAAGGTCAAAGGTCAGAGGACAAGGTCAGATGTCAGAGGTCAAGGTCAAAGGTTAGAGGTCAAGGTCATAGGTCAAAGGTCAGAGGTCAAGGTCAATGGTCAGAGGTCAAGGTCAAAGGCCAGAGGACAGAGGACAAGGTCAAGGTCAAGGTCAAGGTCAAGGTAAAAGTCAAAGGTCAAAGGTCAAAGGTCAAAGGTCAAAGGTCAAAGGTCAAAGGTCAAAGGTCAAAGGTCAGAGGTCAGAGGTCAAAGGTCACAGGTCAAGGTCAAGGTCAAGGTCAAGGTCAAGGTCAAGGTCAAAGGTCAGAGGTCAAAGGTCAGAGGACAGAGGTCAAAGGTCAGAGGTCAAGGTCAAAGGTCAGAGGTCGAGGACAAAGGTCAGAGGTCAAGGTCAAAGGTCAGAGGTCAAGGTCAAGGTCAAAGGTCAGAGGTCAAAGGTCAGAGGTCAGAGGTCAAGGTCAAAGGTCAAAGGTCAAAGGTCAAAGGTCAAAGGTCAAAGGTCAAAGGTCAAAGGTCAAAGGTCAAAGGTCAAGGTCAAAGGTTAGAGGTCAAGGTCAAAGGTCAGAGGTCAGAGGTCAAGGTCAATGGTCAGAGGTCAAGGTCAAAGGCCAGAGGACAGAGGACAAGGTCAAGGTCAAGGTCAAGGTCAAGGTCAAGGTCAAGGTCAAGGTAAAGGTCAAAGGTCAAAGGTCAAAGGTCAAAGGTCAAAGGTCAAAGGTGAAGGTGAAAGTTCAAAGGTCAGAGGTCAAGGTCAAAGGTCAAAGGTCAGAGGTCAGAGGTCAAGGTCAAAGGTCAGAGGTCAAAGGCCAGAGGTCAGAGGTCAAGGTCACGGTCAGAGGTCAAACGTCAAAGGTCAAGGTCAAAGGTCAAATCTCAGAGGTCAGAGGTCAAGGTCAAAGGTTAGAGGTCAAGATCAAAGGACAGAGGTCAGAGGACAAGGTCAGATGTCAGAGGTAAAGGTCAAAGGTGAATGGTAAAAGATCAAATTCAGATGTCAGAGGTCAAGGTCAAATGTTAGAGGTCAAGGTCATAGGTCAAAGGTCAGAGGTCAAGGTCAAACGTCAGAGGTCAAAGTCAAGGTCAAAGATCAGAGATCAAGATCATAGGTCAGAGGACAAGGTCAAATGTCAGAGAACAGAGGTCAAGGTCAAAGGTCAGAGGTCAAGGTCAAAGGTCAGAGGACAAGGTCAAATGTCAGAGGTCAGAGGTCAAGGTCAAAGGTTAGAGGTCAAGGTCAAAGGTCAAAGGTCAGAGGTCAGAGGTGAGAGGTCAAGGTCAAAGGTCAAAGGTCACAGGTCAGAGGTGAGAGGTAAAGGTCAAAGGTCAAAGGTCAGATGTCAAGGTCAAAGGTCAAAGGTCAAGGTCAAAGGTAAGAGGTCAAAGGTCAAAGGTCAAAGGTGAAAGGTGAAAGGTGAAAGGTGAAAGGTGAAAGGTGAAAGGTCAAATTCAGATGTCAGAGGTCAAGGTCAAAGGTTAGAGGTCAAGGTCATAGGTCAAAGGTCAGAGGTCAAGGTCAATGGTCAGAGGTCAAGGTCAAAGGCCAGAGGACAGAGGACAAGGTCAAGGTCAAGGTCAAGGTCAAGGTAAAAGTCAAAGGTCAAAGGTCAAAGGTCAAAGGTCAGAGGTCAGAGGTCAAAGGTCAGAGGTCAAGGTCAAGGTCAAGGTCAAGGTCAAGGTCAAAGATCAGAGGTCAAAGGTCAGAGGACAGAGGTCAAAGGTCAGAGGTCAAGGTCAAAGGTCAGAGGTCGAGGACAAAGGTCAGAGGTCAAGGTCAAAGGTCAGAGGTCAAGGTCAAGGTCAAAGGTCAAAGGTCAGAGGTCAAAGGTCAGAGGTCAGAGGTCAAGGTCAAAGGTCAAAGGTCAAAGGCCAAAGGTCAAAGGTCAAAGGTCAGAGGTCAAGGTCAAGGTCAAATGTCAAAGGTCAGAGGTCAGAGGTCAAGGTCAAAGGTCAGAGGTGAAAGGCCAGAGGGCAGAGGTCAAGGTCACGGTCAGAGGTCAAAGGTCAAAGGTCAAATCTCAGAGGTCAGAGGTCAAGGTCAAAGGTTAGAGGTCCAGATCAAAGGACAGAGGTCAGAGGACAAGGTCAGATGTCAGAGGTAAAGGTCAAAGGTCAAAGGTCAAGGTCAAAGGTTAGAGGTCAAGGTCAAAGGTCAGAGGTCAGAGGTCTAGGTCAATGGTCAGAGGTTAAGGTCAAAGGCCAGAGGACAGAGGCCATGGTCAAGGTCAAGGTCAAGGTCAAGGTCAAGGTAAAGGTCAAAGGTCAAAGGTCAAAGGTCAAAGGTCAAAGGTCAAAGGTGAAGGTGAAAGTTCAAAGGTCAGAGGTCAAGGTCAAAGGTCAAAGGTCAAAGGTCAGAGGTCAGAGGTCAAGGTCAAAGGTCAGAGGTCAAAGGCCAGAGGTAAGACGTCAAGGTCACGGTCAGAGGTCAAACGTCAAAGGTCAAGGTCAAAGGTCAAATCTCAGAGGTCAGAGGTCAAGGTCAAAGGTTAGAGGTCAAGATCAAAGGACAGAGGTCAGAGGACAAGGTCAGATGTCAGAGGTAAAGGTCAAAGGTCAAAGGTCAGAGGTCAAGGTCAGAGGTTAGAGGTCAAGGTCAAGGTCAAGGTCAAGGTAAAGGTCAAAGGTCAAAGGTCAAAGGTCAAAGGTCAAAGGTCAAAGGTGAAGGTGAAAGTTCAAAGGTCAGAGGTCAAGGTCAAAGGTCAAAGGTCAAAGGTCAGAGGTCAGAGGTCAAGGTCAAAGGTTAGAGGTCAAGATCAAAGGACAGAGGTCAGAGGACAAGGTCAGATGTCAGAGGTAAAGGTCAAAGGTCAAAGGTCAGAGGTCAAGGTCAAAGGTTAGAGGTCAAGGTCAAAGGTCAGAGGTCGAGGACAAAGGTCAGAGGTCAAGGTCAAAGGTCAGAGTTCAAGGTCAAGGTCAAAGGTCAGAGGTCAAAGGTCAGAGGTCAAAGGTCAGAGGTCAAGGTCAAAGGTCAAAGGTTAAAGGTGAAGGTGAAAGTTCAAAGGTCAGAGGTCAAGGTCAAAGGTCAAAGGTCAGAGGTCAGAGGTCAAGGTCAAAGGTCAGAGGTCAAAGGCCAGAGGTCAGAGGTCAAGGTCACGGTCAGAGGTCAAACGTCAAAGGTCAAGGTCAAAGGTCAAATCTCAGAGGTCAGAGGTCAAGGTCAAAGGTTAGAGGTCAAGATCAAAGGACAGAGGTCAGAGGACAAGGTCAGATGTCAGAGGTAAAGGTCAAAGGTCAAAGGTCAGAGGTCAAGGTCAGAGGTTAGAGGTCAAGGTCAAAGGTCAGAGGTCAAGGTCAAAGGTCAAAGGTCAAGGTCAAGATCAAAAGTCAGAGTTCAAAGGTAAAAGGTGAATGGTAAAAGATCAAATTCAGATGTCAGAGGTCAAGGTCAAATGTTAGAGGTCAAGGTCATAGGTCAAAGGTCAGAGGTCAAGGTCAAACGTCAGAGGTCAAAGTCAAGGTCAAAGATCAGAGATCAAGATCATAGGTCAGAGGACAAGGTCAAATGTCAGAGAACAGAGGTCAAGGTCAAAGGTCAGAGGTCAAGGTCAAAGGTCAGAGGACAAGGTCAAATGTCAGAGGTCAGAGGTCAAGGTCAAAGGTTAGAGGTCAAGGTCAAAGGTCAAACGTCAGAGGTAAGGTCAAAGGTCAAAGGTCAAAGGTAAAGGGTCAAGGGTCAAAGGTCAAAGGTAAAGGGTCAACGGTCAAAGGTCAAAGGTCAGAGGTCAGAGGTGAGAGGTCAAGGTCAAAGGTCAAAGCTCAGAGGTCAGAGGTCAGAGGTGAGAGGTCAAGGTCAAAGGTCAAAGGTCAGATGTCAAGGTCAAAGGTCAAAGGTCAAGGTCAAAGGTCAGAGGTCAAGGTCAAACGTCAGAGGTCAAAGTCAAGGTCAAAGATCAGAGATCAAGATCATAGGTCAGAGGACAAGGTCAAATGTCAGAGAACAGAGGTCAAGGTCAAAGGTTAGAGGTCAAGGTCATAGGTCAAAGGTCAGAGGTCAAGGTCAATGGTCAGAGGTCAAGGTCAAAGGCCAGAGGACAGAGGACAAGGTCAAGGTCAAGGTCAAGGTCAAGGTAAAAGTCAAAGGTCAAAGGTCAAAGGTCAAAGGTCAGAGGTCAGAGGTCAAAGGTCAGAGGTCAAGGTCAAGGTCAAGGTCAAGGTCAAGGTCAAAGGTCAGAGGTCAAAGGTCAGAGGACAGAGGTCAAAGGTCAGAGGTCAAGGTCAAAGGTCAGAGGTCAAGGTCAAAGGTTAGAGGTCAAGGTCAAAGGTCAGAGGTCAGAGGTCAAGGTCAATGGTCAGAGGTCAAGGTCAAAGGCCAGAGGACAGAGGACAAGGTCAAGGTCAAGGTCAAGGTCAAGGTCAAGGTCAAGGTAAAGGTCAAAGGTCAAAGGTCAAAGGTCAAAGGTCAAAGGTCAAAGGTCAAAGGTCAAAGGTCAAAGGTGAAGGTGAAAGTTCAAAGGTCAGAGGTCAAGGTCAAAGGTCAAAGGTCAGAGGTCAGAGGTCAAGGTCAAAGGTCAGAGGTCAAAGGCCAGAGGTCAGAGGTCAAGGTCACGGTCAGAGGTCAAACGTCAAACGTCAAGGTCAAAGGTCAAATCTCAGAGGTCAGAGGTCAAGGTCAAAGGTTAGAGGTCAAGATCAAAGGACAGAGGTCAGAGGACAAGGTCAGATGTCAGAGGTAAAGGTCAAAGGTCAAAGGTCAAAGGTCAAAGGTCAGAGGTCAGAGGTCAAAGGTCAGAGGTCAAGGTCAAGGTCAAGGTCAAGGTCAAGGTCAAAGGTCAGAGGTCAAAGGTCAGAGGACAGAGGTCAAAGGTCAGAGGTCAAGGTCAAAGGTCAGAGGTCAAGGTCAAAGGTTAGAGGTCAAGGTCAAAGGTCAGAGGTCAGAGGTCAAGGTCAATGGTCAGAGGTCAAGGTCAAAGGCCAGAGGACAGAGGACAAGGTCAAGGTCAAGGTCAAGGTCAAGGTCAAGGTCAAGGTAAAGGTCAAAGGTCAAAGGTCAAAGGTCAAAGGTCAAAGGTCAAAGGTCAAAGGTCAAAGGTCAAAGGTGAAGGTGAAAGTTCAAAGGTCAGAGGTCAAGGTCAAAGGTCAAAGGTCAGAGGTCAGAGGTCAAGGTCAAAGGTCAGAGGTCAAAGGCCAGAGGTCAGAGGTCAAGGTCACGGTCAGAGGTCAAACGTCAAACGTCAAGGTCAAAGGTCAAATCTCAGAGGTCAGAGGTCAAGGTCAAAGGTTAGAGGTCAAGATCAAAGGACAGAGGTCAGAGGACAAGGTCAGATGTCAGAGGTAAAGGTCAAAGGTCAAAGGTCAGAGGTCAAGGTCAGAGGTTAGAGGTCAAGGTCAAAGGTCAGAGGTCAAGGTCAAAGGTCAAAGGTCAAGGTCAAGATCAAAAGTCAGAGTTCAAAGGTAAAAGGTGAATGGTAAAAGATCAAATTCAGATGTCAGAGGTCAAGGTCAAATGTTAGAGGTCAAGGTCATAGGTCAAAGGTCAGAGGTCAAGGTCAAACGTCAGAGGTCAAAGTCAAGGTCAAAGATCAGAGATCAAGATCATAGGTCAGAGGACAAGGTCAAATGTCAGATAACAGAGGTCAAGGTCAAAGGTCAGAGGTCAAGGTTAAAGGTCAGAGGACAAGGTCAAATGTCAGAGGTCAGAGGTCAAGGTCAAAGGTCAGAGGTCAAGGTCAAAGGTCAAACGTCAGAGGTAAGGTCAAAGGTCAAAGGTCAAAGGTAAAGGGTCAAGGGTCAAAGGTCAAAGGTAAAGGGTCAAGGGTCAAGGGTCAAAGGTCAAAGGTCAAAGGTCAGAGGTCAAAGGTCAGAGGACAGAGGTCAAAGGTCAGAGGTCAAGGTCAAAGGTCAGAGGTCGAGGACAAAGGTCAGAGGTCAAGGTCAAAGGTCAGGGGTCAAGGTCAAGGTCAAAGGTCAGAGGTCAAAGGTCAGAGGTCAGAGGTCAAGGTCAAAGGTCAAAGGTCAAAGGTCAAAGGTCAAAGGTCAAAGGTCAAAGGTCAAAGGTCAAAGGTCAAAGGTCAAAGGTCAAAGGTCAAAGGTCAAAGGTCAAAGGTCAGAGGTCAGAGGTCAAAGGTCAGAGGTCAAGGTCAAGGTCAAGGTCAAGGTCAAGGTCAAAGGTCAGAGGTCAAAGGTCAGAGGACAGAGGTCAAAGGTCAGAGGTCAAGGTCAAAGGTCAGAGGTCGAGGACAAAGGTCAAAGGTCAAAGGTCAAAGGTCAAAGGTCAAAGGTCAAAGGTCAAAGGTCAAAGTTCAAAGGTCAGAGGTCAAAGGTCAAAGGTCAAAGGTCAAAGGTCAAAGGTCAAAGGTCAAAGGTCAAAGGTCAAAGGTCAGAGGTCAGAGGTGAGAGGTCAAGGTCAAAGGTCAAAGGTCAGAGGTCAGAGGTCAGAGGTGAGAGGTCAAGGTCAAAGGTCAAAGGTCAGATGTCAAGGTCAAAGGTCAAAGGTCAAGGTCAAAGGTCAGAGGTCAAGGTCAAACGTCAGAGGTCAAAGTCAAGGTCAAAGATCAGAGATCAAGATCATAGGTCAGAGGACAAGGTCAAATGTCAGAGAACAGAGGTCAAGGTCAAAGGTCAGAGGTCAAGGTCAAAGGTCAGAGGACAAGGTCAGATGTCAGAGGTCAAGGTCAAAGGTTAGAGGTCAAGGTCATAGGTCAAAGGTCAGAGGTCAAGGTCAATGGTCAGAGGTCAAGGTCAAAGGCCAGAGGACAGAGGACAAGGTCAAGGTCAAGGTCAAGGTCAAGGTAAAAGTCAAAGGTCAAAGGTCAAAGGTCAAAGGTCAAAGGTCAAAGGTCAAAGGTCAAAGGTCAGAGGTCAGAGGTCAAAGGTCAGAGGTCAAGGTCAAGGTCAAGGTCAAGGTCAAGGTCAAAGGTCAGAGGTCAAAGGTCAGAGGACAGAGGTCAAAGGTCAGAGGTCAAGGTCAAAGGTCAGAGGTCGAGGACAAAGGTCAGAGGTCAAGGTCAAAGGTCAGAGGTCAAGGTCAAGGTCAAAGGTCAGAGGTCAAAGGTCAGAGGTCAGAGGTCAAGGTCAAAGGTCAAAGGTCAAAGGTCAAAGGTCAAAGGTCAAAGGTCAAAGGTCAAAGGTCAAAGGTCAAAGGTCAAGGTCAAAGGTTAGAGGTCAAGGTCAAAGGTCAGAGGTCAGAGGTCAAGGTCAATGGTCAGAGGTCAAGGTCAAAGGCCAGAGGACAGAGGACAAGGTCAAGGTCAAGGTCAAGGTCAAGGTCAAGGTCAAGGTCAAGGTAAAGGTCAAAGGTCAAAGGTCAAAGGTCAAAGGTCAAAGGTCAAAGGTGAAGGTGAAAGTTCAAAGGTCAGAGGTCAAGGTCAAAGGTCAAAGGTCAGAGGTCAGAGGTCAAGGTCAAAGGTCAGAGGTCAAAGGCCAGAGGTCAGAGGTCAAGGTCACGGTCAGAGGTCAAACGTCAAAGGTCAAGGTCAAAGGTCAAATCTCAGAGGTCAGAGGTCAAGGTCAAAGGTTAGAGGTCAAGATCAAAGGACAGAGGTCAGAGGACAAGGTCAGATGTCAGAGGTAAAGGTCAAAGGTGAATGGTAAAAGATCAAATTCAGATGTCAGAGGTCAAGGTCAAATGTTAGAGGTCAAGGTCATAGGTCAAAGGTCAGAGGTCAAGGTCAAACGTCAGAGGTCAAAGTCAAGGTCAAAGATCAGAGATCAAGATCATAGGTCAGAGGACAAGGTCAAATGTCAGAGAACAGAGGTCAAGGTCAAAGGTCAGAGGTCAAGGTCAAAGGTCAGAGGACAAGGTCAAATGTCAGAGGTCAGAGGTCAAGGTCAAAGGTTAGAGGTCAAGGTCAAAGGTCAAAGGTCAGAGGTCAGAGGTGAGAGGTCAAGGTCAAAGGTCAAAGGTCACAGGTCAGAGGTGAGAGGTAAAGGTCAAAGGTCAAAGGTCAGATGTCAAGGTCAAAGGTCAAAGGTCAAGGTCAAAGGTAAGAGGTCAAAGGTCAAAGGTCAAAGGTGAAAGGTGAAAGGTGAAAGGTGAAAGGTGAAAGGTGAAAGGTCAAATTCAGATGTCAGAGGTCAAGGTCAAAGGTTAGAGGTCAAGGTCATAGGTCAAAGGTCAGAGGTCAAGGTCAATGGTCAGAGGTCAAGGTCAAAGGCCAGAGGACAGAGGACAAGGTCAAGGTCAAGGTCAAGGTCAAGGTAAAAGTCAAAGGTCAAAGGTCAAAGGTCAAAGGTCAGAGGTCAGAGGTCAAAGGTCAGAGGTCAAGGTCAAGGTCAAGGTCAAGGTCAAGGTCAAAGATCAGAGGTCAAAGGTCAGAGGACAGAGGTCAAAGGTCAGAGGTCAAGGTCAAAGGTCAGAGGTCGAGGACAAAGGTCAGAGGTCAAGGTCAAAGGTCAGAGGTCAAGGTCAAGGTCAAAGGTCAAAGGTCAGAGGTCAAAGGTCAGAGGTCAGAGGTCAAGGTCAAAGGTCAAAGGTCAAAGGCCAAAGGTCAAAGGTCAAAGGTCAGAGGTCAAGGTCAAGGTCAAATGTCAAAGGTCAGAGGTCAGAGGTCAAGGTCAAAGGTCAGAGGTGAAAGGCCAGAGGGCAGAGGTCAAGGTCACGGTCAGAGGTCAAAGGTCAAAGGTCAAATCTCAGAGGTCAGAGGTCAAGGTCAAAGGTTAGAGGTCCAGATCAAAGGACAGAGGTCAGAGGACAAGGTCAGATGTCAGAGGTAAAGGTCAAAGGTCAAAGGTCAAGGTCAAAGGTTAGAGGTCAAGGTCAAAGGTCAGAGGTCAGAGGTCTAGGTCAATGGTCAGAGGTTAAGGTCAAAGGCCAGAGGACAGAGGCCATGGTCAAGGTCAAGGTCAAGGTCAAGGTCAAGGTAAAGGTCAAAGGTCAAAGGTCAAAGGTCAAAGGTCAAAGGTCAAAGGTGAAGGTGAAAGTTCAAAGGTCAGAGGTCAAGGTCAAAGGTCAAAGGTCAAAGGTCAGAGGTCAGAGGTCAAGGTCAAAGGTCAGAGGTCAAAGGCCAGAGGTAAGACGTCAAGGTCACGGTCAGAGGTCAAACGTCAAAGGTCAAGGTCAAAGGTCAAATCTCAGAGGTCAGAGGTCAAGGTCAAAGGTTAGAGGTCAAGATCAAAGGACAGAGGTCAGAGGACAAGGTCAGATGTCAGAGGTAAAGGTCAAAGGTCAAAGGTCAGAGGTCAAGGTCAGAGGTTAGAGGTCAAGGTCAAAGGTCAGAGGTCAAGGTCAAAGGTCAAAGGTCAAGGTCAAGATCAAAAGTCAGAGTTCAAAGGTAAAAGGTGAATGGTAAAAGATCAAATTCAGATGTCAGAGGTCAAGGTCAAATGTTAGAGGTCAAGGTCATAGGTCAAAGGTCAGAGGTCAAGGTCAAACGTCAGAGGTCAAAGTCAAGGTCAAAGATCAGAGATCAAGATCATAGGTCAGAGGACAAGGTCAAATGTCAGAGAACAGAGGTCAAGGTCAAAGGTCAGAGGTCAAGGTCAAAGGTCAGAGGACAAGGTCAAATGTCAGAGGTCAGAGGTCAAGGTCAAAGGTTAGAGGTCAAGGTCAAAGGTCAAACGTCAGAGGTAAGGTCAAAGGTCAAAGGTCAAAGGTAAAGGGTCAAGGGTCAAAGGTCAAAGGTAAAGGGTCAACGGTCAAAGGTCAAAGGTCAGAGGTCAGAGGTGAGAGGTCAAGGTCAAAGGTCAAAGGTCAGAGGTCAGAGGTCAGAGGTGAGAGGTCAAGGTCAAAGGTCAAAGGTCAGATGTCAAGGTCAAAGGTCAAAGGTCAAGGTCAAAGGTCAGAGGTCAAGGTCAAACGTCAGAGGTCAAAGTCAAGGTCAAAGATCAGAGATCAAGATCATAGGTCAGAGGACAAGGTCAAATGTCAGAGAACAGAGGTCAAGGTCAAAGGTTAGAGGTCAAGGTCATAGGTCAAAGGTCAGAGGTCAAGGTCAATGGTCAGAGGTCAAGGTCAAAGGCCAGAGGACAGAGGACAAGGTCAAGGTCAAGGTCAAGGTCAAGGTAAAAGTCAAAGGTCAAAGGTCAAAGGTCAAAGGTCAAAGGTCAAAGGTCAAAGGTCAAAGGTCAAAGGTCAGAGGTCAGAGGTCAAAGGTCAGAGGTCAAGGTCAAGGTCAAGGTCAAGGTCAAGGTCAAAGGTCAGAGGTCAAAGGTCAGAGGACAGAGGTCAAAGGTCAGAGGTCAAGGTCAAAGGTCAGAGGTCGAGGACAAAGGTCAGAGGTCAAGGTCAAAGGTCAGAGGTCAAGGTCAAGGTCAAAGGTCAGAGGTCAAAGGTCAGAGGTCAGAGGTCAAGGTCAAAGGTCAAAGGTCAAAGGTCAAAGGTCAAAGGTCAAAGGTCAAAGGTCAAAGGTCAAAGGTCAAAGTTCAAAGGTCAGAGGTCAAGGTCAAAGGTCAAAGGTCAGAGGTCAGAGGTCAAGGTCAAAGGTCAGAGGTCAAAGGCCAGAGGTCAGAGGTCAAGGTCACGGTCAGAGGTCAAAGGTCAAAGGTCAAGGTCAAAGGTCAAATCTCAGAGGTCAGAGGTCAAGGTCAAAGGTTAGAGGTCAAGATCAAAGGACAGAGGTCAGAGGACAAGGTCAGATGTCAGAGGTAAAGGTCAAAGGTCAAAGGTCAGAGGTCAAGGTCAAAGGTTAGAGGTCAAGGTCAAAGGTCAGAGGTCGAGGACAAAGGTCAGAGGTCAAGGTCAAAGGTCAGAGTTCAAGGTCAAGGTCAAAGGTCAGAGGTCAAAGGTCAGAGGTCAAGGTCAAAGGTCAAAGGTTAAAGGTGAAGGTGAAAGTTCAAAGGTCAGAGTTCAAGGTCAAGGTCAAAGGTCAGAGGTCAAAGGTCAGAGGTCAAGGTCAAAGGTCAAAGGTCAAAGGTCAAAGGTCAGAGGTCAGAGGTCAAGGTCAAAGGTCAGAGGTCAAAGGCCAGAGGTCAGAGGTCAAGGTCACGGTCAGAGGTCAAAGGTCAAAGGTCAAGGTCAAAGGTCAAATCTCAGAGGTCAGAGGTCAAGGTCAAAGGTCAGAGTTCAAGGTCAAGGTCAAAGGTCAGAGGTCAAAGGTCAGAGGTCAAGGTCAAAGGTCAAAGGTTAAAGGTGAAGGTGAAAGTTCAAAGGTCAGAGGTCAAGGTCAAAGGTCAAAGGTCAGAGGTCAGAGGTCAAGGTCAAAGGTCAGAGGTCAAAGGCCAGAGGTCAGAGGTCAAGGTCACGCTCAGAGGTAAAGGTCAAAGGTCAGAGGTCAAGGTCAAAGGTTAGAGGTCAAGGTCAAAGGTCAGAGGTCAGAGGTCAAGGTCAATGGTCAGAGGTCAAGGTCAAAGGCCAGAGGACAGAGGACAAGGTCAAGGTCAAGGTCAAGGTCAAAGGTCAAGGTCAAAGGTCAAATCTCAGAGGTCAGAGGTCAAGGTCAAAGGTTAGAGGTCAAGATCAAAGGACAGAGGTCAGAGGACAAGGTCAGATGTCAGAGGTAAAGGTCAAAGGTCAGAGGTCAAGGTCAAAGGTTAGAGGTCAAGGTCAAAGGTCAAACGTCAGAGATAAGGTCAAAGGTCAAAGGTCAAAGGTAAAGGGTCAAGGGTCAAAGGTCAAAGGTAAAGGGTCAAGGGTCAAAGGTCAAAGGTCAGAGGTCAGAGGTGAGAGGTCAAGGTCAAAGGTCAAAGGTCAGAGGTCAGAGGTGAGAGGTGAGAGGTGAGAGGTCAAGGTCAAAGGTCAAAGGTCAGATGTCAAGGTCAAAGGTCAAAGGTCAAGGTCAAAGGTCAAAGGTCAAAGGTCAAAGGTCAAAGGTCAAAGGTCAAAGGTCAAAGGTCAGAGGTCAAGGTCAAAGGTTAGAGGTCAAGATCAAAGGACAGAGGTCAGAGGACAAGGTCAGATGTCAGAGGTAAAGGTCAAAGGTCAAAGGTCAGAGGTCAAGGTCAAAGGTTAGAGGTCAAGGTCAAAGGTCAGAGGTCGAGGACAAAGGTCAGAGGTCAAGGTCAAAGGTCAGAGTTCAAGGTCAAGGTCAAAGGTCAGAGGTCAAAGGTCAGAGGTCAAGGTCAAAGGTCAGAGTTCAAGGTCAAGGTCAAAGGTCAGAGGTCAAAGGTCAGAGGTCAAGGTCAAAGGTCAAAGGTCAAAGGTTAAAGGTGAAGGTGAAAGTTCAAAGGTCAGAGGTCAAGGTCAAAGGTCAAAGGTCAGAGGTCAGAGGTCAAGGTCAAAGGTCAGAGGTCAAAGGCCAGAGGTCAGAGGTCAAGGTCACGGTCAGAGGTCAAAGGTCAAAGGTCAAGGTCAAAGGTCAAATCTCAGAGGTCAGAGGTCAAGGTCAAAGGTTAGAGGTCAAGATCAAAGGACAGAGGTCAGAGGACAAGGTCAGATGTCAGAGGTAAAGGTCAAAGGTCAAAGGTCAGAGGTCAAGGTCAATGGTTAGAGGTCAAGGTCAAAGGTCAGAGGTCGAGGACAAAGGTCAGAGGTCAAGGTCAAAGGTCAGAGTTCAAGGTCAAGGTCAAAGGTCAGAGGTCAAAGGTCAGAGGTCAAGGTCAAAGGTCAAAGGTTAAAGGTGAAGGTGAAAGTTCAAAGGTCAGAGGTCAAGGTCAAAGGTCAAAGGTCAGAGGTCAGAGGTCAAGGTCAAAGGTCAGAGGTCAAAGGCCAGAGGTCAGAGGTCAAGGTCACGCTCAGAGGTCAAAAGGTCAAAGGTCAAGGTCAAAGGTCAAATCTCAGAGGTCAGAGGTCAAGGTCAAAGGTTAGAGGTCAAGATCAAAGGACAGAGGTCAGAGGACAAGGTCAGATGTCAGAGGTAAAGGTCAAAGGTCAGAGGTCAAGGTCAAAGGTTAGAGGTCAAGGTCAAAGGTCAGAGGTCAGAGGTCAAGGTCAATGGTCAGAGGTCAAGGTCAAAGGCCAGAGGACAGAGGACAAGGTCAAGGTCAAGGTCAAGGTCAAGGTCAAGGTCAAGGTAAAGGTCAAAGGTCAAAGGTCAAAGGTCAAAGGTCAAAGGTGAAGGTGAAAGTTCAAAGGTCAGAGGTCAAGGTCAAAGGTCAAAGGTCAGAGGTCAGAGGTCAAGGTCAAAGGTCAGAGGTCAAAGGCCAGAGGTCAGAGGTCAAGGTCACGGTCAGAGGTCAAACGTCAAAGGTCAAGGTCAAAGGTCAAATCTCAGAGGTCAGAGGTCAAGGTCAAAGGTTAGAGGTCAAGATCAAAGGACAGAGGTCAGAGGACAAGGTCAGATGTCAGAGGTAAAGGTCAAAGGTGAATGGTAAAAGATCAAATTCAGATGTCAGAGGTCAAGGTCAAATGTTAGAGGTCAAGGTCATAGGTCAAAGGTCAGAGGTCAAGGTCAAACGTCAGAGGTCAAAGTCAAGGTCAAAGATCAGAGATCAAGATCATAGGTCAGAGGACAAGGTCAAATGTCAGAGAACAGAGGTCAAGGTCAAAGGTCAGAGGACAAGGTCAAATGTCAGAGGTCAGAGGTCAAGGTCAAAGGTTAGAGGTCAAGGTCAAAGGTCAAAGGTCAGAGGTCAGAGGTGAGAGGTCAAGGTCAAAGGTCAAAGGTCACAGGTCAGAGGTGAGAGGTAAAGGTCAAAGGTCAAAGGTCAGATGTCAAGGTCAAAGGTCAAAGGTCAAGGTCAAAGGTAAGAGGTCAAAGGTCAAAGGTCAAAGGTGAAAGGTGAAAGGTGAAAGGTGAAAGGTGAAAGGTGAAAGGTCAAATTCAGATGTCAGAGGTCAAGGTCAAAGGTTAGAGGTCAAGGTCATAGGTCAAAGGTCAGAGGTCAAGGTCAATGGTCAGAGGTCAAGGTCAAAGGCCAGAGGACAGAGGACAAGGACAAGGTCAAGGTCAAGGTCAAGGTCAAGGTCAAGGTAAAAGTCAAAGGTCAAAGGTCAAAGGTCAAAGGTCAGAGGTCAGAGGTCAAAGGTCAGAGGTCAAGGTCAAGGTCAAGGTCAAGGTCAAGGTCAAAGGTCAGAGGTCAAAGGTCAGAGGACAGAGGTCAAAGGTCAGAGGTCAAGGTCAAAGGTCAGAGGTCGAGGACAAAGGTCAGAGGTCAAGGTCAAAGGTCAGAGGTCAAGGTCAAGGTCAAAGGTCAAAGGTCAGAGGTCAAAGGTCAGAGGTCAGAGGTCAAGGTCAAAGGTCAAAGGTCAAAGGCCAAAGGTCAAAGGTCAAAGGTCAGAGGTCAAGGTCAAAGGTCAAAGGTCAGAGGTCAGAGGTCAAGGTCAAAGGTCAGAGGTCAAAGGCCAGAGGTCAGAGGTCAAGGTCACGGTCAGAGGTCAAAGGTCAAAGGTCAAATCTCAGAGGTCAGAGGTCAAGGTCAAAGGTTAGAGGTCAAGATCAAAGGACAGAGGTCAGAGGACAAGGTCAGATGTCAGAGGTAAAGGTCAAAGGTCAAAGGTCAAGGTCAAAGGTTAGAGGTCAAGGTCAAAGGTCAGAGGTCAGAGGTCTAGGTCAATGGTCAGAGGTTAAGGTCAAAGGCCAGAGGACAAGGTCAGATGTCAGAGGTCAAGGTCAAAGGTTAGAGGTCAAGGTCATAGGTCAAAGGTCAGAGGTCAAGGTCAATGGTCAGAGGTCAAGGTCAAAGGCCAGAGGACAGAGGACAAGGTCAAGGTCAAGGTCAAGGTCAAGGTAAAAGTCAAAGGTCAAAGGTCAAAGGTCAAAGGTCAAAGGTCAAAGGTCAAAGGTCAAAGGTCAGAGGTCAGAGGTCAAAGGTCAGAGGTCAAGGTCAAGGTCAAGGTCAAGGTCAAGGTCAAAGGTCAGAGGTCAAAGGTCAGAGGACAGAGGTCAAAGGTCAGAGGTCAAAGGTCAGAGGACAGAGGTCAAAGGTCAAGGTCAAGGTCAAGGTAAAGGTCAAAGGTCAAAGGTCAAAGGTCAAAGGTCAAAGGTCAAAGGTGAAGGTGAAAGTTCAAAGGTCAGAGGTCAAGGTCAAAGGTCAAAGGTCAGAGGTCAGAGGTCAAGGTCAAAGGTCAGAGGTCAAAGGCCAGAGGTCAGAGGTCAAGGTCACGGTCAGAGGTCAAACGTCAAAGGTCAAGGTCAAAGGTCAAATCTCAGAGGTCAGAGGTCAAGGTCAAAGGTTAGAGGTCAAGATCAAAGGACAGAGGTCAGAGGACAAGGTCAGATGTCAGAGGTAAAGGTCAAAGGTGAATGGTAAAAGATCAAATTCAGATGTCAGAGGTCAAGGTCAAATGTTAGAGGTCAAGGTCATAGGTCAAAGGTCAGAGGTCAAGGTCAAACGTCAGAGGTCAAAGTCAAGGTCAAAGATCAGAGATCAAGATCATAGGTCAGAGGACAAGGTCAAATGTCAGAGAACAGAGGTCAAGGTCAAAGGTCAGAGGTCAAGGTCAAAGGTCAGAGGACAAGGTCAAATGTCAGAGGTCAGAGGTCAAGGTCAAAGGTTAGAGGTCAAGGTCAAAGGTCAAAGGTCAGAGGTCAGAGGTCAGAGGTCAAGGTCAAAGGTCAGAGGTCAAAGGCCAGAGGTCAGAGGTCAAGGTCACGGTCAGAGGTCAAAGGTCAAAGGTCAAGGTCAAAGGTCAAATCTCAGAGGTCAGAGGTCAAGGTCAAAGGTTAGAGGTCAAGATCAAAGGACAGAGGTCAGAGGACAAGGTCAGATGTCAGAGGTAAAGGTCAAAGGTCAAAGGTCAGAGGTCAAGGTCAAAGGTTAGAGGTCAAGGTCAAAGGTCAGAGGTCGAGGACAAAGGTCAGAGGTCAAGGTCAAAGGTCAGAGTTCAAGGTCAAGGTCAAAGGTCAGAGGTCAAAGGTCAGAGGTCAAGGTCAAAGGTCAAAGGTTAAAGGTGAAGGTGAAAGTTCAAAGGTCAGAGGTCAAGGTCAAAGGTCAAAGGTCAGAGGTCAGAGGTCAAGGTCAAAGGTCAGAGGTCAAAGGCCAGAGGTCAGAGGTCAAGGTCACGCTCAGAGGTCAAAAGGTCAAAGGTCAAGGTCAAAGGTCAAATCTCAGAGGTCAGAGGTCAAGGTCAAAGGTTAGAGGTCAAGATCAAAGGACAGAGGTCAGAGGACAAGGTCAGATGTCAGAGGTAAAGGTCAAAGGTCAGAGGTCAAGGTCAAAGGTTAGAGGTCAAGGTCAAAGGTCAGAGGTCAGAGGTCAAGGTCAATGGTCAGAGGTCAAGGTCAAAGGCCAGAGGACAGAGGACAGAGGACAAGGTCAAGGTCAAGGTCAAGGTCAAGGTCAAGGTAAAGGTAAAGGTCAAAGGTCAAAGGTCAAAGGTCAAAGGTCAAAGGTCAAAGGTCAAAGGTCAAAGGTGAAGGTGAAAGTTCAAAGGTCAGAGGTCAAGGTCAAAGGTCAAAGGTCAGAGGTCAGAGGTCAAGGTCAAAGGTCAGAGGTCAAAGGTCAAAGGCCAGAGGTCAGAGGTCAAGGTCACGGTCAGAGGTCAAACGTCAAAGGTCAAGGTCAAAGGTCAAATCTCAGAGGTCAGAGGTCAAGGTCAAAGGTTAGAGGTCAAGATCAAAGGACAGAGGTCAGAGGACAAGGTCAGATGTCAGAGGTAAAGGTCAAAGGTGAATGGTAAAAGATCAAATTCAGATGTCAGAGGTCAAGGTCAAATGTTAGAGGTCAAGGTCATAGGTCAAAGGTCAGAGGTCAAGGTCAAACGTCAGAGGTCAAAGTCAAGGTCAAAGATCAGAGATCAAGATCATAGGTCAGAGGACAAGGTCAAATGTCAGAGAACAGAGGTCAAGGTCAAAGGTCAGAGGTCAAGGTCAAAGGTCAGAGGACAAGGTCAAATGTCAGAGGTCAGAGGTCAAGGTCAAAGGTTAGAGGTCAAGGTCAAAGGTCAAAGGTCAGAGGTCAAGGTCAAAGGTCAAAGGTCACAGGTCAGAGGTGAGAGGTAAAGGTCAAAGGTCAAAGGTCAGATGTCAAGGTCAAAGGTCAAAGGTCAAGGTCAAAGGTAAGAGGTCAAAGGTCAAAGGTCAAAGGTGAAAGGTGAAAGGTGAAAGGTGAAAGGTGAAAGGTGAAAGGTCAAATTCAGATGTCAGAGGTCAAGGTCAAAGGTTAGAGGTCAAGGTCATAGGTCAAAGGTCAGAGGTCAAGGTCAATGGTCAGAGGTCAAGGTCAAAGGCCAGAGGACAGAGGACAAGGTCAAGGTCAAGGTCAAGGTCAAGGTCAAGGTAAAAGTCAAAGGTCAAAGGTCAAAGGTCAAAGGTCAGAGGTCAGAGGTCAAAGGTCAGAGGTCAAGGTCAAGGTCAAGGTCAAGGTCAAGGTCAAAGGTCAGAGGTCAAAGGTCAGAGGACAGAGGTCAAAGGTCAGAGGTCAAGGTCAAAGGTCAGAGGTCGAGGACAAAGGTCAGAGGTCAAGGTCAAAGGTCAGAGGTCAAGGTCAAGGTCAAAGGTCAAAGGTCAGAGGTCAAAGGTCAGAGGTCAGAGGTCAAGGTCAAAGGTCAAAGGTCAAAGGCCAAAGGTCAAAGGTCAAAGGTCAGAGGTCAAGGTCAAAGGTCAAAGGTCAGAGGTCAGAGGTCAAGGTCAAAGGTCAGAGGTCAAAGGCCAGAGGTCAGAGGTCAAGGTCACGGTCAGAGGTCAAAGGTCAAAGGTCAAATCTCAGAGGTCAGAGGTCAAGGTCAAAGGTTAGAGGTCAAGATCAAAGGACAGAGGTCAGAGGACAAGGTCAGATGTCAGAGGTAAAGGTCAAAGGTCAAAGGTCAAGGTCAAAGGTTAGAGGTCAAGGTCAAAGGTCAGAGGTCAGAGGTCTAGGTCAATGGTCAGAGGTTAAGGTCAAAGGCCAGAGGACAAGGTCAGATGTCAGAGGTCAAGGTCAAAGGTTAGAGGTCAAGGTCATAGGTCAAAGGTCAGAGGTCAAGGTCAATGGTCAGAGGTCAAGGTCAAAGGCCAGAGGACAGAGGACAAGGTCAAGGTCAAGGTCAAGGTCAAGGTAAAAGTCAAAGGTCAAAGGTCAAAGGTCAAAGGTCAAAGGTCAAAGGTCAAAGGTCAAAGGTCAGAGGTCAGAGGTCAAAGGTCAGAGGTCAAGGTCAAGGTCAAGGTCAAGGTCAAAGGTCAAAGGCCAGAGGACAGAGGACAAGGTCAAGGTCAAGGTCAAGGTCAAGGTAAAAGTCAAAGGTCAAAGGTCAAAGGTCAAAGGTCAAAGGTCAAAGGTCAAAGGTCAAAGGTCAGAGGTCAGAGGTCAAAGGTCAGAGGTCAAGGTCAAGGTCAAGGTCAAGGTCAAGGTCAAAGGTCAGAGGTCAAAGGTCAGAGGACAGAGGTCAAAGGTCAGAGGTCAAAGGTCAGAGGACAGAGGTCAAAGGTCAAGGTCAAGGTCAAGGTAAAGGTCAAAGGTCAAAGGTCAAAGGTCAAAGGTCAAAGGTCAAAGGTCAAAGGTCAAAGGTGAAGGTGAAAGTTCAAAGGTCAGAGGTCAAGGTCAAAGGTCAAAGGTCAGAGGTCAGAGGTCAAGGTCAAAGGTCAGAGGTCAAAGGCCAGAGGTCAGAGGTCAAGGTCACGGTCAGAGGTCAAACGTCAAAGGTCAAGGTCAAAGGTCAAATCTCAGAGGTCAGAGGTCAAGGTCAAAGGTTAGAGGTCAAGATCAAAGGACAGAGGTCAGAGGACAAGGTCAGATGTCAGAGGTAAAGGTCAAAGGTGAATGGTAAAAGATCAAATTCAGATGTCAGAGGTCAAGGTCAAATGTTAGAGGTCAAGGTCATAGGTCAAAGGTCAGAGGTCAAGGTCAAACGTCAGAGGTCAAAGTCAAGGTCAAAGATCAGAGATCAAGATCATAGGTCAGAGGACAAGGTCAAATGTCAGAGAACAGAGGTCAAGGTCAAAGGTCAGAGGTCAAGGTCAAAGGTCAGAGGACAAGGTCAAATGTCAGAGGTCAGAGGTCAAGGTCAAAGGTTAGAGGTCAAGGTCAAAGGTCAAAGGTCAGAGGTCAGAGGTCAGAGGTCAAGGTCAAAGGTCAGAGGTCAAAGGCCAGAGGTCAGAGGTCAAGGTCACGGTCAGAGGTCAAAGGTCAAAGGTCAAGGTCAAAGGTCAAATCTCAGAGGTCAGAGGTCAAGGTCAAAGGTTAGAGGTCAAGATCAAAGGACAGAGGTCAGAGGACAAGGTCAGATGTCAGAGGTAAAGGTCAAAGGTCAAAGGTCAGAGGTCAAGGTCAAAGGTTAGAGGTCAAGGTCAAAGGTCAGAGGTCGAGGACAAAGGTCAGAGGTCAAGGTCAAAGGTCAGAGTTCAAGGTCAAGGTCAAAGGTCAGAGGTCAAAGGTCAGAGGTCAAGGTCAAAGGTCAAAGGTTAAAGGTGAAGGTGAAAGTTCAAAGGTCAGAGGTCAAGGTCAAAGGTCAAAGGTCAGAGGTCAGAGGTCAAGGTCAAAGGTCAGAGGTCAAAGGCCAGAGGTCAGAGGTCAAGGTCACGCTCAGAGGTCAAAAGGTCAAAGGTCAAGGTCAAAGGTCAAATCTCAGAGGTCAGAGGTCAAGGTCAAAGGTTAGAGGTCAAGATCAAAGGACAGAGGTCAGAGGACAAGGTCAGATGTCAGAGGTAAAGGTCAAAGGTCAGAGGTCAAGGTCAAAGGTTAGAGGTCAAGGTCAAAGGTCAGAGGTCAGAGGTCAAGGTCAATGGTCAGAGGTCAAGGTCAAAGGCCAGAGGACAGAGGACAGAGGACAAGGTCAAGGTCAAGGTCAAGGTCAAGGTCAAGGTAAAGGTAAAGGTCAAAGGTCAAAGGTCAAAGGTCAAAGGTCAAAGGTCAAAGGTCAAAGGTGAAGGTGAAAGTTCAAAGGTCAGAGGTCAAGGTCAAAGGTCAAAGGTCAGAGGTCAGAGGTCAAGGTCAAAGGTCAGAGGTCAAAGGTCAAAGGCCAGAGGTCAGAGGTCAAGGTCACGGTCAGAGGTCAAACGTCAAAGGTCAAGGTCAAAGGTCAAATCTCAGAGGTCAGAGGTCAAGGTCAAAGGTTAGAGGTCAAGATCAAAGGACAGAGGTCAGAGGACAAGGTCAGATGTCAGAGGTAAAGGTCAAAGGTGAATGGTAAAAGATCAAATTCAGATGTCAGAGGTCAAGGTCAAATGTTAGAGGTCAAGGTCATAGGTCAAAGGTCAGAGGTCAAGGTCAAACGTCAGAGGTCAAAGTCAAGGTCAAAGATCAGAGATCAAGATCATAGGTCAGAGGACAAGGTCAAATGTCAGAGAACAGAGGTCAAGGTCAAAGGTCAGAGGTCAAGGTCAAAGGTCAGAGGACAAGGTCAAATGTCAGAGGTCAGAGGTCAAGGTCAAAGGTTAGAGGTCAAGGTCAAAGGTCAAAGGTCAGAGGTCAAGGTCAAAGGTCAAAGGTCACAGGTCAGAGGTGAGAGGTAAAGGTCAAAGGTCAAAGGTCAGATGTCAAGGTCAAAGGTCAAAGGTCAAGGTCAAAGGTAAGAGGTCAAAGGTCAAAGGTCAAAGGTGAAAGGTGAAAGGTGAAAGGTGAAAGGTGAAAGGTGAAAGGTCAAATTCAGATGTCAGAGGTCAAGGTCAAAGGTTAGAGGTCAAGGTCATAGGTCAAAGGTCAGAGGTCAAGGTCAATGGTCAGAGGTCAAGGTCAAAGGCCAGAGGACAGAGGACAAGGTCAAGGTCAAGGTCAAGGTCAAGGTAAAAGTCAAAGGTCAAAGGTCAAAGGTCAAAGGTCAGAGGTCAGAGGTCAAAGGTCAGAGGTCAAGGTCAAGGTCAAGGTCAAGGTCAAGGTCAAAGGTCAGAGGTCAAAGGTCAGAGGACAGAGGTCAAAGGTCAGAGGTCAAGGTCAAAGGTCAGAGGTCGAGGACAAAGGTCAGAGGTCAAGGTCAAAGGTCAGAGGTCAAGGTCAAGGTCAAAGGTCAAAGGTCAGAGGTCAAAGGTCAGAGGTCAGAGGTCAAGGACAAAGGTCAAAGGTCAAAGGCCAAAGGTCAAAGGTCAAAGGTCAGAGGTCAAGGTCAAAGGTCAAAGGTCAGAGGTCAGAGGTCAAGGTCAAAGGTCAGAGGTCAAAGGCCAGAGGTCAGAGGTCAAGGTCACGGTCAGAGGTCAAAGGTCAAAGGTCAAATCTCAGAGGTCAGAGGTCAAGGTCAAAGGTTAGAGGTCAAGATCAAAGGACAGAGGTCAGAGGACAAGGTCAGATGTCAGAGGTAAAGGTCAAAGGTCAAAGGTCAAGGTCAAAGGTTAGAGGTCAAGGTCAAAGGTCAGAGGTCAGAGGTCTAGGTCAATGGTCAGAGGTTAAGGTCAAAGGCCAGAGGACAAGGTCAGATGTCAGAGGTCAAGGTCAAAGGTTAGAGGTCAAGGTCATAGGTCAAAGGTCAGAGGTCAAGGTCAATGGTCAGAGGTCAAGGTCAAAGGCCAGAGGACAGAGGACAAGGTCAAGGTCAAGGTCAAGGTCAAGGTAAAAGTCAAAGGTCAAAGGTCAAAGGTCAAAGGTCAAAGGTCAAAGGTCAAAGGTCAAAGGTCAGAGGTCAGAGGTCAAAGGTCAGAGGTCAAGGTCAAGGTCAAGGTCAAGGTCAAGGTCAAAGGTCAGAGGTCAAAGGTCAGAGGACAGAGGTCAAAGGTCAGAGGTCAAGGTCAAAGGTCAGAGGTCGAGGACAAAGGTCAGAGGTCAAGGTCAAAGGTCAGAGGTCAAGGTCAAGGTCAAAGGTCAGAGGTCAAAGGTCAGAGGTCAGAGGTCAGAGGTCAAGGTCAAAGGTCAAAGGTCAAAGGTCAAAGGTCAAAGGTCAAAGGTCAAAGGTCAAAGGTCAAAGGTCAAAGGTCAAGGTCAAAGGTTAGAGGTCAAGGTCAAAGGTCAGAGGTCAGAGGTCAGAGGTCAAGGTCAATGGTCAGAGGTCAAGGTCAAAGGCCAGAGGACAGAGGACAAGGTCAAGGTCAAGGTCAAGGTCAAGGTCAAGGTCAAGGTCAAGGTAAAGGTCAAAGGTCAAAGGTCAAAGGTCAAAGGTCAAAGGTCAAAGGTGAAGGTGAAAGTTCAAAGGTCAGAGGTCAAGGTCAAAGGTCAAAGGTCAGAGGTCAAAGGTCAGAGGTCAGAGGTCAAGGACAAAGGTCAAAGGTCAAAGGCCAAAGGTCAAAGGTCAAAGGTCAGAGGTCAAGGTCAAAGGTCAAAGGTCAGAGGTCAGAGGTCAAGGTCAAAGGTCAGAGGTCAAAGGCCAGAGGTCAGAGGTCAAGGTCACGGTCAGAGGTCAAAGGTCAAAGGTCAAATCTCAGAGGTCAGAGGTCAAGGTCAAAGGTTAGAGGTCAAGATCAAAGGACAGAGGTCAGAGGACAAGGTCAGATGTCAGAGGTAAAGGTCAAAGGTCAAAGGTCAAGGTCAAAGGTTAGAGGTCAAGGTCAAAGGTCAGAGGTCAGAGGTCTAGGTCAATGGTCAGAGGTTAAGGTCAAAGGCCAGAGGACAAGGTCAGATGTCAGAGGTCAAGGTCAAAGGTTAGAGGTCAAGGTCATAGGTCAAAGGTCAGAGGTCAAGGTCAATGGTCAGAGGTCAAGGTCAAAGGCCAGAGGACAGAGGACAAGGTCAAGGTCAAGGTCAAGGTCAAGGTAAAAGTCAAAGGTCAAAGGTCAAAGGTCAAAGGTCAAAGGTCAAAGGTCAAAGGTCAAAGGTCAGAGGTCAGAGGTCAAAGGTCAGAGGTCAAGGTCAAGGTCAAGGTCAAGGTCAAGGTCAAAGGTCAGAGGTCAAAGGTCAGAGGACAGAGGTCAAAGGTCAGAGGTCAAGGTCAAAGGTCAGAGGTCGAGGACAAAGGTCAGAGGTCAAGGTCAAAGGTCAGAGGTCAAGGTCAAGGTCAAAGGTCAGAGGTCAAAGGTCAGAGGTCAGAGGTCAGAGGTCAAGGTCAAAGGTCAAAGGTCAAAGGTCAAAGGTCAAAGGTCAAAGGTCAAAGGTCAAAGGTCAAAGGTCAAAGGTCAAAGGTCAAGGTCAAAGGTTAGAGGTCAAGGTCAAAGGTCAGAGGTCAGAGGTCAGAGGTCAAGGTCAATGGTCAGAGGTCAAGGTCAAAGGCCAGAGGACAGAGGACAAGGTCAAGGTCAAGGTCAAGGTCAAGGTCAAGGTCAAGGTCAAGGTAAAGGTCAAAGGTCAAAGGTCAAAGGTCAAAGGTCAAAGGTCAAAGGTGAAGGTGAAAGTTCAAAGGTCAGAGGTCAAGGTCAAAGGTCAAAGGTCAGAGGTCAGAGGTCAAGGTCAAAGGTCAGAGGTCAAAGGCCAGAGGTCAGAGGTCAAGGTCACGGTCAGAGGTCAAACGTCAAAGGTCAAGGTCAAAGGTCAAATCTCAGAGGTCAGAGGTCAAGGTCAAAGGTTAGAGGTCAAGATCAAAGGACAGAGGTCAGAGGACAAGGTCAGATGTCAGAGGTAAAGGTCAAAGGTGAATGGTAAAAGATCAAATTCAGATGTCAGAGGTCAAGGTCAAATGTTAGAGGTCAAGGTCATAGGTCAAAGGTCAGAGGTCAAGGTCAAACGTCAGAGGTCAAAGTCAAGGTCAAAGATCAGAGATCAAGATCATAGGTCAGAGGACAAGGTCAAATGTCAGAGAACAGAGGTCAAGGTCAAAGGTCAGAGGTCAAGGTCAAAGGTCAGAGGACAAGGTCAAATGTCAGAGGTCAGAGGTCAAGGTCAAAGGTTAGAGGTCAAGGTCAAAGGTCAAAGGTCAGAGGTCAGAGGTGAGAGGTCAAGGTCAAAGGTCAAAGGTCACAGGTCAGAGGTGAGAGGTAAAGGTCAAAGGTCAAAGGTCAGATGTCAAGGTCAAAGGTCAAAGGTCAAGGTCAAAGGTAAGAGGTCAAAGGTCAAAGGTCAAAGGTGAAAGGTGAAAGGTGAAAGGTGAAAGGTGAAAGGTGAAAGGTCAAATTCAGATGTCAGAGGTCAAGGTCAAAGGTTAGAGGTCAAGGTCATAGGTCAAAGGTCAGAGGTCAAGGTCAATGGTCAGAGGTCAAGGTCAAAGGCCAGAGGACAGAGGACAAGGTCAAGGTCAAGGTCAAGGTCAAGGTAAAAGTCAAAGGTCAAAGGTCAAAGGTCAAAGGTCAAAGGTCAAAGGTCAAAGGTCAAAGGTCAAAGGTCAGAGGTCAGAGGTCAAAGGTCAGAGGTCAAGGTCAAGGTCAAGGTCAAGGTCAAGGTCAAAGGTCAGAGGTCAAAGGTCAGAGGACAGAGGTCAAAGGTCAGAGGTCAAGGTCAAAGGTCAGAGGTCGAGGACAAAGGTCAGAGGTCAAGGTCAAAGGTCAGAGGTCAAGGTCAAGGTCAAAGGTCAGAGGTCAAAGGTCAGAGGTCAGAGGTCAAGGTCAAAGGTCAAAGGTCAAAGGTCAAAGGTCAAAGGTCAAAGGTCAAAGGTCAAAGGTCAAAGGTCAAAGTTCAAAGGTCAGAGGTCAAGGTCAAAGGTCAAAGGTCAGAGGTCAGAGGTCAAGGTCAAAGGTCAGAGGTCAAAGGCCAGAGGTCAGAGGTCAAGGTCACGGTCAGAGGTCAAAGGTCAAAGGTCAAGGTCAAAGGTCAAATCTCAGAGGTCAGAGGTCAAGGTCAAAGGTTAGAGGTCAAGATCAAAGGACAGAGGTCAGAGGACAAGGTCAGATGTCAGAGGTAAAGGTCAAAGGTCAAAGGTCAGAGGTCAAGGTCAAAGGTTAGAGGTCAAGGTCAAAGGTCAGAGGTCGAGGACAAAGGTCAGAGGTCAAGGTCAAAGGTCAGAGTTCAAGGTCAAGGTCAAAGGTCAGAGGTCAAAGGTCAGAGGTCAAGGTCAAAGGTCAAAGGTTAAAGGTGAAGGTGAAAGTTCAAAGGTCAGAGTTCAAGGTCAAGGTCAAAGGTCAGAGGTCAAAGGTCAGAGGTCAAGGTCAAAGGTCAAAGGTCAAAGGTCAAAGGTCAGAGGTCAGAGGTCAAGGTCAAAGGTCAGAGGTCAAAGGCCAGAGGTCAGAGGTCAAGGTCACGGTCAGAGGTCAAAGGTCAAAGGTCAAGGTCAAAGGTCAAATCTCAGAGGTCAGAGGTCAAGGTCAAAGGTCAGAGTTCAAGGTCAAGGTCAAAGGTCAGAGGTCAAAGGTCAGAGGTCAAGGTCAAAGGTCAAAGGTTAAAGGTGAAGGTGAAAGTTCAAAGGTCAGAGGTCAAGGTCAAAGGTCAAAGGTCAGAGGTCAGAGGTCAAGGTCAAAGGTCAGAGGTCAAAGGCCAGAGGTCAGAGGTCAAGGTCACGCTCAGAGGTCAAAAGGTCAAAGGTCAAGGTCAAAGCTCAAATCTCAGAGGTCAGAGGTCAAGGTCAAAGGTTAGAGGTCAAGATCAAAGGACAGAGGTCAGAGGACAAGGTCAGATGTCAGAGGTAAAGGTCAAAGGTCAGAGGTCAAGGTCAAAGGTTAGAGGTCAAGGTCAAAGGTCAGAGGTCAGAGGTCAAGGTCAATGGTCAGAGGTCAAGGTCAAAGGCCAGAGGACAGAGGACAAGGTCAAGGTCAAGGTCAAGGTCAAAGGTCAAGGTCAAAGGTCAAATCTCAGAGGTCAGAGGTCAAGGTCAAAGGTTAGAGGTCAAGATCAAAGGACAGAGGTCAGAGGACAAGGTCAGATGTCAGAGGTAAAGGTCAAAGGTCAGAGGTCAAGGTCAAAGGTTAGAGGTCAAGGTCAAAGGTCAAACGTCAGAGATAAGGTCAAAGGTCAAAGGTCAAAGGTAAAGGGTCAAGGGTCAAAGGTCAAAGGTAAAGGGTCAAGGGTCAAAGGTCAAAGGTCAGAGGTCAGAGGTGAGAGGTCAAGGTCAAAGGTCAAAGGTCAGAGGTCAGAGGTGAGAGGTGAGAGGTCAAGGTCAAAGGTCAAAGGTCAGATGTCAAGGTCAAAGGTCAAAGGTCAAGGTCAAAGGTCAAAGGTCAAAGGTCAAAGGTCAAAGGTCAAAGGTCAAAGGTCAAAGGTCAGAGGTCAAGGTCAAAGGTTAGAGGTCAAGATCAAAGGACAGAGGTCAGAGGACAAGGTCAGATGTCAGAGGTAAAGGTCAAAGGTCAAAGGTCAGAGGTCAAGGTCAAAGGTTAGAGGTCAAGGTCAAAGGTCAGAGGTCGAGGACAAAGGTCAGAGGTCAAGGTCAAAGGTCAGAGTTCAAGGTCAAGGTCAAAGGTCAGAGGTCAAGGTCAAAGGTCAGAGTTCAAGGTCAAGGTCAAAGGTCAGAGGTCAAAGGTCAGAGGTCAAGGTCAAAGGTCAAAGGTCAAAGGTTAAAGGTGAAGGTGAAAGTTCAAAGGTCAGAGGTCAAGGTCAAAGGTCAAAGGTCAGAGGTCAGAGGTCAAGGTCAAAGGTCAGAGGTCAAAGGCCAGAGGTCAGAGGTCAAGGTCACGGTCAGAGGTCAAAGGTCAAAGGTCAAGGTCAAAGGTCAAATCTCAGAGGTCAGAGGTCAAGGTCAAAGGTTAGAGGTCAAGATCAAAGGACAGAGGTCAGAGGACAAGGTCAGATGTCAGAGGTAAAGGTCAAAGGTCAGAGGTCAAGGTCAAAGGTTAGAGGTCAAGGTCAAAGGTCAGAGGTCAGAGGTCAAGGTCAATGGTCAGAGGTCAAGGTCAAAGGCCAGAGGACAGAGGACAAGGTCAAGGTCAAGGTCAAGGTCAAGGTCAAGGTCAAGGTAAAGGTCAAAGGTCAAAGGTCAAAGGTCAAAGGTCAAAGGTGAAGGTGAAAGTTCAAAGGTCAGAGGTCAAGGTCAAAGGTCAAAGGTCAGAGGTCAGAGGTCAAGGTCAAAGGTCAGAGGTCAAAGGCCAGAGGTCAGAGGTCAAGGTCACGGTCAGAGGTCAAACGTCAAAGGTCAAGGTCAAAGGTCAAATCTCAGAGGTCAGAGGTCAAGGTCAAAGGTTAGAGGTCAAGATCAAAGGACAGAGGTCAGAGGACAAGGTCAGATGTCAGAGGTAAAGGTCAAAGGTGAATGGTAAAAGATCAAATTCAGATGTCAGAGGTCAAGGTCAAATGTTAGAGGTCAAGGTCATAGGTCAAAGGTCAGAGGTCAAGGTCAAACGTCAGAGGTCAAAGTCAAGGTCAAAGATCAGAGATCAAGATCATAGGTCAGAGGACAAGGTCAAATGTCAGAGAACAGAGGTCAAGGTCAAAGGTCAGAGGTCAAGGTCAAAGGTCAGAGGACAAGGTCAAATGTCAGAGGTCAGAGGTCAAGGTCAAAGGTTAGAGGTCAAGGTCAAAGGTCAAAGGTCAGAGGTCAGAGGTGAGAGGTCAAGGTCAAAGGTCAAAGGTCACAGGTCAGAGGTGAGAGGTAAAGGTCAAAGGTCAAAGGTCAGATGTCAAGGTCAAAGGTCAAAGGTCAAGGTCAAAGGTAAGAGGTCAAAGGTCAAAGGTCAAAGGTGAAAGGTGAAAGGTGAAAGGTGAAAGGTGAAAGGTGAAAGGTCAAATTCAGATGTCAGAGGTCAAGGTCAAAGGTTAGAGGTCAAGGTCATAGGTCAAAGGTCAGAGGTCAAGGTCAATGGTCAGAGGTCAAGGTCAAAGGCCAGAGGACAGAGGACAAGGACAAGGTCAAGGTCAAGGTCAAGGTCAAGGTCAAGGTCAAGGTAAAAGTCAAAGGTCAAAGGTCAAAGGTCAAAGGTCAGAGGTCAGAGGTCAAAGGTCAGAGGTCAAGGTCAAGGTCAAGGTCAAGGTCAAGGTCAAAGGTCAGAGGTCAAAGGTCAGAGGACAGAGGTCAAAGGTCAGAGGTCAAGGTCAAAGGTCAGAGGTCGAGGACAAAGGTCAGAGGTCAAGGTCAAAGGTCAGAGGTCAAGGTCAAGGTCAAAGGTCAAAGGTCAGAGGTCAAAGGTCAGAGGTCAGAGGTCAAGGTCAAAGGTCAAAGGTCAAAGGCCAAAGGTCAAAGGTCAAAGGTCAGAGGTCAAGGTCAAAGGTCAAAGGTCAGAGGTCAGAGGTCAAGGTCAAAGGTCAGAGGTCAAAGGCCAGAGGTCAGAGGTCAAGGTCACGGTCAGAGGTCAAAGGTCAAAGGTCAAATCTCAGAGGTCAGAGGTCAAGGTCAAAGGTTAGAGGTCAAGATCAAAGGACAGAGGTCAGAGGACAAGGTCAGATGTCAGAGGTAAAGGTCAAAGGTCAAAGGTCAAGGTCAAAGGTTAGAGGTCAAGGTCAAAGGTCAGAGGTCAGAGGTCTAGGTCAATGGTCAGAGGTTAAGGTCAGATGTCAGAGGTCAAGGTCAAAGGTTAGAGGTCAAGGTCATAGGTCAAAGGTCAGAGGTCAAGGTCAATGGTCAGAGGTCAAGGTCAAAGGCCAGAGGACAGAGGACAAGGTCAAGGTCAAGGTCAAGGTCAAGGTAAAAGTCAAAGGTCAAAGGTCAAAGGTCAAAGGTCAAAGGTCAAAGGTCAAAGGTCAAAGGTCAAAGGTCAGAGGTCAGAGGTCAAAGGTCAGAGGTCAAGGTCAAGGTCAAGGTCAAAGGTCAGAGGTCAAAGGTCAGAGGACAGAGGTCAAAGGTCAGAGGTCAAGGTCAAAGGTCAGAGGTCGAGGACAAAGGTCAGAGGTCAAGGTCAAAGGTCAGAGGTCAAGGTCAAGGTCAAAGGTCAGAGGTCAAAGGTCAGAGGTCAGAGGTCAGAGGTCAAGGTCAAAGGTCAAAGGTCAAAGGTCAAATGTCAAAGGTCAAAGGTCAAAGGTCAAAGGTCAAAGGTCAAAGGTCAAGGTCAAAGGTTAGAGGTCAAGGTCAAAGGTCAGAGGTCAGAGGTCAAGGTCAATGGTCAGAGGTCAAGGTCAAAGGCCAGAGGACAGAGGACAAGGTCAAGGTCAAGGTCAAGGTCAAGGTCAAGGTCAAGGTAAAGGTCAAAGGTCAAAGGTCAAAGGTCAAAGGTCAAAGGTCAAAGGTCAAAGGTGAAGGTGAAAGTTCAAAGGTCAGAGGTCAAGGTCAAAGGTCAAAGGTCAGAGGTCAGAGGTCAAGGTCAAAGGTCAGAGGTCAAAGGCCAGAGGTCAGAGGTCAAGGTCACGGTCAGAGGTCAAACGTCAAAGGTCAAGGTCAAAGGTCAAATCTCAGAGGTCAGAGGTCAAGGTCAAAGGTTAGAGGTCAAGATCAAAGGACAGAGGTCAGAGGACAAGGTCAGATGTCAGAGGTAAAGGTCAAAGGTGAATGGTAAAAGATCAAATTCAGATGTCAGAGGTCAAGGTCAAATGTTAGAGGTCAAGGTCATAGGTCAAAGGTCAGAGGTCAAGGTCAAACGTCAGAGGTCAAAGTCAAGGTCAAAGATCAGAGATCAAGATCATAGGTCAGAGGACAAGGTCAAATGTCAGAGAACAGAGGTCAAGGTCAAAGGTCAGAGGTCAAGGTCAAAGGTCAGAGGACAAGGTCAAATGTCAGAGGTCAGAGGTCAAGGTCAAAGGTTAGAGGTCAAGGTCAAAGGTCAAAGGTCAGAGGTCAGAGGTCAGAGGTCAAGGTCAAAGGTCAGAGGTCAAAGGCCAGAGGTCAGAGGTCAAGGTCAAGGTCACGGTCAGAGGTCAAAGGTCAAAGGTCAAGGTCAAAGGTCAAATCTCAGAGGTCAGAGGTCAAGGTCAAAGGTTAGAGGTCAAGATCAAAGGACAGAGGTCAGAGGACAAGGTCAGATGTCAGAGGTAAAGGTCAAAGGTCAAAGGTCAGAGGTCAAGGTCAAAGGTTAGAGGTCAAGGTCAAAGGTCAGAGGTCGAGGACAAAGGTCAGAGGTCAAGGTCAAAGGTCAGAGTTCAAGGTCAAGGTCAAAGGTCAGAGGTCAAAGGTCAGAGGTCAAGGTCAAAGGTCAAAGGTTAAAGGTGAAGGTGAAAGTTCAAAGGTCAGAGGTCAAGGTCAAAGGTCAAAGGTCAGAGGTCAGAGGTCAAGGTCAAAGGTCAGAGGTCAAAGGCCAGAGGTCAGAGGTCAAGGTCACGCTCAGAGGTCAAAAGGTCAAAGGTCAAGGTCAAAGGTCAAATCTCAGAGGTCAGAGGTCAAGGTCAAAGGTTAGAGGTCAAGATCAAAGGACAGAGGTCAGAGGACAAGGTCAGATGTCAGAGGTAAAGGTCAAAGGTCAGAGGTCAAGGTCAAAGGTTAGAGGTCAAGGTCAAAGGTCAGAGGTCAGAGGTCAAGGTCAATGGTCAGAGGTCAAGGTCAAAGGCCAGAGGACAGAGGACAAGGTCAAGGTCAAGGTCAAGGTCAAGGACAAGGTAAAGGTAAAGGTCAAAGGTCAAAGGTCAAAGGTCAAAGGTCAAAGGTCAAAGGTCAAAGGTGAAGGTGAAAGTTCAAAGGTCAGAGGTCAAGGTCAAAGGTCAAAGGTCAGAGGTCAGAGGTCAAGGTCAAAGGTCAGAGGTCAAAGGCCAGAGGTCAGAGGTCAAGGTCACGGTCAGAGGTCAAACGTCAAAGGTCAAGGTCAAAGGTCAAATCTCAGAGGTCAGAGGTCAAGGTCAAAGGTTAGAGGTCAAGATCAAAGGACAGAGGTCAGAGGACAAGGTCAGATGTCAGAGGTAAAGGTCAAAGGTGAATGGTAAAAGATCAAATTCAGATGTCAGAGGTCAAGGTCAAATGTTAGAGGTCAAGGTCATAGGTCAAAGGTCAGAGGTCAAGGTCAAACGTCAGAGGTCAAAGTCAAGGTCAAAGATCAGAGATCAAGATCATAGGTCAGAGGACAAGGTCAAATGTCAGAGAACAGAGGTCAAGGTCAAAGGTCAGAGGTCAAGGTCAAAGGTCAGAGGACAAGGTCAAATGTCAGAGGTCAGAGGTCAAGGTCAAAGGTTAGAGGTCAAGGTCAAAGGTCAAAGGTCAGAGGTCAAGGTCAAAGGTCAAAGGTCAAAGGTAAAGGGTCAAGGGTCAAAGGTCAAAGGTAAAGGGTCAACGGTCAAAGGTCAAAGGTCAGAGGTCAGAGGTGAGAGGTCAAGGTCAAAGGTCAAAGGTCAGAGGTCAGAGGTCAGAGGTGAGAGGTCAAGGTCAAAGGTCAAAGGTCAGATGTCAAGGTCAAAGGTCAAAGGTCAAGGTCAAAGGTCAGAGGTCAAGGTCAAACGTCAGAGGTCAAAGTCAAGGTCAAAGATCAGAGATCAAGATCATAGGTCAGAGGACAAGGTCAAATGTCAGAGAACAGAGGTCAAGGTCAAAGGTCAGAGGTCAAGGTCAAAGGTCAGAGGACAAGGTCAGATGTCAGAGGTCAAGGTCAAAGGTTAGAGGTCAAGGTCATAGGTCAAAGGTCAGAGGTCAAGGTCAATGGTCAGAGGTCAAGGTCAAAGGCCAGAGGACAGAGGACAGAGGACAAGGTCAAGGTCAAGGTCAAGGTCAAGGTAAAAGTCAAAGGTCAAAGGTCAAAGGTCAAAGGTCAAAGGTCAAAGGTCAAAGGTCAAAGGTCAGAGGTCAGAGGTCAAAGGTCAGAGGTCAAGGTCAAGGTCAAGGTCAAGGTCAAGGTCAAAGGTCAGAGGTCAAAGGTCAGAGGACAGAGGTCAAAGGTCAGAGGTCAAGGTCAAAGGTCAGAGGTCGAGGACAAAGGTCAGAGGTCAAGGTCAAAGGTCAGAGGTCAAGGTCAAGGTCAAAGGTCAGAGGTCAAAGGTCAGAGGTCAGAGGTCAAGGTCAAAGGTCAAAGGTCAAAGGTCAAAGGTCAAAGGTCAAAGGTCAAAGGTCAAAGGTCAAAGGTCAAAGGTCAAAGTTCAAAGGTCAGAGGTCAAGGTCAAAGGTCAAAGGTCAGAGGTCAGAGGTCAAGGTCAAAGGTCAGAGGTCAAAGGCCAGAGGTCAGAGGTCAAGGTCACGGTCAGAGGTCAAAGGTCAAAGGTCAAGGTCAAAGGTCAAATCTCAGAGGTCAGAGGTCAAGGTCAAAGGTTAGAGGTCAAGATCAAAGGACAGAGGTCAGAGGACAAGGTCAGATGTCAGAGGTAAAGGTCAAAGGTCAAAGGTCAGAGGTCAAGGTCAAAGGTTAGAGGTCAAGGTCAAAGGTCAGAGGTCGAGGACAAAGGGCAGAGGTCAAGGTCAAAGGTCAGAGTTCAAGGTCAAGGTCAAAGGTCAGAGGTCAAAGGTCAGAGGTCAAGGTCAAAGGTCAAAGGTTAAAGGTGAAGGTGAAAGTTCAAAGGTCAGAGGTCAAGGTCAAAGGTCAAAGGTCAGAGGTCAGAGGTCAAGGTCAAAGGTCAGAGGTCAAAGGCCAGAGGTCAGAGGTCAAGGTCACGGTCAGAGGTCAAAAGGTCAAAGGTCAAGGTCAAAGGTCAAATCTCAGAGGTCAGAGGTCAAGGTCAAATCTCAGAGGTCAGAGGTCAAGGTCAAAGGTTAGAGGTCAAGATCAAAGGACAGAGGTCAGAGGACAAGGTCAGATGTCAGAGGTAAAGGTCAAAGGTCAGAGGTCAAGGTCAAAGGTTAGAGGTCAAGGTCAAAGGTCAGAGGTCAGAGGTCAAGGTCAATGGTCAGAGGTCAAGGTCAAAGGCCAGAGGACAGAGGACAAGGTCAAGGTCAAGGTCAAGGTCAAGGTAAAGGTCAAAGGTCAAAGGTGAAAGGTCAAAGGTCAAAGGTCAAAGGTTAGAGGTCAAGATCAAAGGACAGAGGTCAGAGGACAAGGTCAGATGTCAGAGGTAACGGTCAAAGGTCAGAGGTCAAGGTCAAAGGTTAGAGGTCAAGGTCAAAGGTCAGAGGTCAGAGGTCAAGGTCAATGGTCAGAGGTCAAGGTCAAAGGCCAGAGGACAGAGGACAAGGTCAAGGTCAAGGTCAAGGTCAAGGTCAAGGTCAAGGTAAAGGTCAAAGGTCAAAGGTCAAAGGTCAAAGGTCAAAGGTCAAAGGTCAAAGGTGAAGGTGAAAGTTCAAAGGTCAGAGGTCAAGGTCAAAGGTCAGAGGTCAGAGGTCAAGGTCAAAGGTCAGAGGTCAAAGGCCAGAGGTCAGAGGTCAAGGTCACGGTCAGAGGTCAAACGTCAAAGGTCAAGGTCAAAGGAACAAATCTCAGAGGTCAGAGGTCAAGGTCAAAGGTTAGAGGTCAAGATCAAAGGACAGAGGTCAGAGGACAAGGTCAGATGTCAGAGGTAAAGGTCAAAGGTCAAAGGTCAGAGGTCAAGGTCAAAGGTTAGAGGTCAAGGTCAAAGGTCAGAGGTCGAGGACAAAGGTAAGAGGTCAAGGTCAAAGGTCAGAGTTCAAGGTCAAGGTCAAAGGTCAGAGGTCAAAGGTCAGAGGTCAAGGTCAAAGGTCAAAGGTTAAAGGTGAAGGTGAAAGTTCAAAGGTCAGAGGTCAAGGTCAAAGGTCAAAGGTCAGAGGTCAGAGGTCAAGGTCAAAGGTCAGAGGTCAAAGGCCAGAGGTCAGAGGTCAAGGTCACGGTCAGAGGTCAAAAGGTCAAAGGTCAAGGTCAAAGGTCAAATCTCAGAGGTCAGAGGTCAAGGTCAAAGGTTAGAGGTCAAGATCAAAGGACAGAGGTCAGAGGACAAGGTCAGATGTCAGAGGTAAAGGTCAAAGGTCAGAGGTCAAGGTCAAAGGTTAGAGGTCAAGGTCAAAGGTCAGAGGTCAGAGGTCAAGGTCAATGGTCAGAGGTCAAGGTCAAAGGCCAGAGGACAGAGGACAAGGTCAAGGTCAAGGTCAAGGTCAAGGTAAAGGTCAAAGGTCAAAGGTCAAAGGTCAAAGGTCAAAGGTCAAAGGTCAAGGTCAAAGGTCAAAGGTCAAAGGTCAAGGTCAAAGGTCAAGGTCAAAGGTCAAGGTCAAGGTCAAGGTCAAAGGTCAAAGGTCAAGGTCAAAGGTCAAGGTCAAGGTCAAGGTCAAGGTCAAGGTCAAGGTCAAACGTCAGAGGTCAAAGGTCAGCGGTCAAGGTCAAAGGTCAAAGGTCAGAGGTCAGAGGTCAAGGTCAAAGGTCAGAGGTCAAAGGCCAGAGGACAGAGGACAAGGTCAAGGTCAAGGTCAAGGTCAAGGTCAAGGTCAAGGTCAAGGTCAAGGTCAAGGTAAAGGTCAAAGGTCAAAGGTCAAAGGTCAAAGGTCAAAGGTGAAGGTGAAAGTTCAAAGGTCAGAGGTCAAGGTCAAAGGTCAAAGGTCAGAGGTCAGAGGTCAAGGTCAAAGGTCAGAGGTCAAAGGCCAGAGGTCAGAGGTCAAGGTCACGGTCAGAGGTCAAACGTCAAAGGTCAAGGTCAAAGGTCAAATCTCAGAGGTCAGAGGTCAAGGTCAAAGGTTAGAGGTCAATGTCAAAGGTCAAAGGTCAGAGATCAAGGTCAAACGTCAGAAGTCAAGGTCAAGGTCAGAGGACAGAGGTCAAGGTCAAGGTCAAAGGTCAAAGGTCAGAGGTCAGAGGTTAAAGGTCCAAGGTCAAGGTCAAACGACAGAGGTCAGAGGTCAAGGTCAAGGTAAAAGATCAGAGGTCGAGGACACAGATCAGAGGTCAAGGTCAAAGGTCAGAGGTCAAGGTCAAGGTCAAACGTCAGAGGTCAAAGGTCAGAGGTCAAGGTCAAAGGTCAAAGGTTAAAGGTGAAGGTGAAAGTTCAAAGGTCAGAGGTCAAGGTCAAAGGTCAAAGGTCAGAGGTCAGATGTCAAGGTCAAAGGTCAAAGGTCAAAGGTCAAAGGTCAAAGGTCAAAGGTCAAAGGTCAAAGATCAGAAGTCAAAGGTCAGAGGTCAGAGGTCAGAAGTCAGAGGACAGAGGTCAAGGTCACGGTCAGAGGTCAAAAGTCAAAGGTCAAGGTCAAAGGTCAAATCTCAGAGGTCAGAGGTCAAGGTCAAAGGTTAGAGGTCAAGGTCAAAGGTCAAGGTCAGAGGTCAAAGGTCAGTGGTCAAGGTCAAGGTCAAGGTCAAGGTCAAGGTCAAGGTCAAAGGTCAGAGGTCAAAGGTCAGAGGTCAAGGTCAAAGGTCAAAGGTTAGAGGTCAAGGTCAAAGTTCAAAGGTCAAAGGTCAAGGTCAAAGGCCAGCGGTCAAGGTCAATGTCAAGGTCAAGGTCAAAGGTCAAATGTCAGAGGTCAGGGGTCAAAGTTCCGAGGTCAAGGTCAAAGGTCAGAGGTCAAGGTCAAAGGTCAAAGGTCAAAGGTCAAAGGTCAAAGGTCAAAGGTCAAAGGTCAAAGGTCAAAGGTCAAAGGTCAAAGGTCAAAGGTCAGAAGTCAAAGGTCAGAGGTCAGAGGTCAGAGGTCAGAAGTCAGAGGTCAAGGTCACGGTCAGAGGTCAAAAGTCAAAGGTCAAGGTCAAAGGTCAAATCTCAGAGGTCAGAGGTCAAGGTCAAAGTTTAGAGGTCAAGGTCAAAGGTCAAAGGTCAGAGGTCAAGGTCAAAGGTCAGAGGTCGAGGACAAAGGTCAGAGGTCAAGGTCAAAGGTCAGAGGTCAAGGTCAAAGGTCAAAGGTTAAAGGTGAAGGTGAAAGTTCAAAGGTCAGAGGTCAAGGTCAAAGGTCAAAGGTCAGAGGTCAGAGGTCAAGGTCAAAGGTCAGAGGTCAAAGGCCAGAGGTCAGAGGTCAAGGTCACGGTCAGAGGTCAAACGTCAAAGGTCAAGGTCAAAGGTCAAATCTCAGAGGTCAGAGGTCAAGCTCAAAGGTTAGAGGTCAAGATCAAAGGACAGAGGTCAGAGGTCAAGGTCAGAGGTTAGAGGTCAAGGTCAAAGGTCAGAGGTCAAGGTCAAGATCAAAAGTCAGAGTTCAAAGGTAAAAGGTGAATGGTAAAAGATCAAATTCAGATGTCAGAGGACAAGGTCAAATGTTAGAGGTCAAGGTCATAGGTCAAAGGTCAGAGGTCAAGGTCAAACGTCAGAGGTCAAAGTCAAGGTCAAAGATCAGAGATCAAGATCATAGGTCAGAGGACAAGGTCAAATGTCAGAGAACAGAGGTCAAGGTCAAAGGTCAGAGGTCAAGGTCAAAGGTCAGAGGACAAGATCAAATGTCAGAGGTCAGAGGTCAAGGTCAAAGGTTAGA
Source organism: Lasioglossum villosulum (assembly GCA_963971365.1). Lineage (NCBI taxonomy): Eukaryota > Metazoa > Arthropoda > Insecta > Hymenoptera > Halictidae > Lasioglossum > Lasioglossum villosulum. The sequence goes on along the minus strand of OZ020498.1, from coordinate 22,792,155 downwards.
GGTCAAGGTCAAAGGTCAAACGTCAGAGGTAAGGTCAAAGGTCAAAGGTCAAAGGTAAAGGGTCAAGGGTCAAAGGTCAAAGGTAAAGGGTCAAGGGTCAAAGGTCAAAGGTCAGAGGTCAGAGGTGAGGGGTCAAGGTCAAAGGTCAAAGGTCAGAGATCAGAGGTGAGAGGTCAAGGTCAAAGGTCAAAGGTCAGATGTCAAGGTCAAAGGTCAAAGGTCAAGGTCAAAGGTAAGAGGTCAAAGGTCAAAGGTCAAAGGTGAAAGGTGAAAGGTCAAATTCAGATGTCAGAGGTCAAGGTCAAAGGTTAGAGGTCAAGGTCATAGGTCAAAGGTCAGAGGTCAAGGTCAATGGTCAGAGGTCAAGGTCAAAGGCCAGAGGACAGAGGACAAGGTCAAAGTCAAGGTCAAGGTCAAGGTCAAGGTCAAGGTAAAGGTCAAAGGTCAAAGGGCAAAGGTCAAAGGTCAAAGGTCAAAGGTCAAAGGTCAAAGGTCAAAGGTGAAGGTGAAAGTTCAAAGGTCAGAGGTCAAGGTCAAAGGTCAAAGGTCAGAGGTTCGAGGTCAAGGTCAAAGGTCAGAGGTGAAGGTCAAAGGTCAAAGGTAAAGGTCAAGATCAAAAGTCAGAGTTCAAAGGTAAAAGGTGAATGGTAAAAGATCTAATTCAGATGTCAGAGGTCAAGGTCAAATGTTAGAGGTCAAGGTCATTGGTCAAAGGTCAGAGGTCAAGGTCAAACGTCAGAGGTCAAAGTCAAGGTCAAAGATCAGAGATCAAGATCATAGGTCAGAGGACAAGGTCAAATGTCAGAGAACAGAGGTCAAGGTCAAAGGTCAGAGGTCAAGGTCAAAGGTCAGAGGACAAGGTCAAATGTCAGAGGTCAGAGGTCAAGGTCAAAGGTTAGAGGTCAAGGTCAAAGGTCAAACGTCAGAGGTAAGGTCAAAGGTCAAAGGTCAAAGGTAAAGGGTCAAGGGTCAAAGGTCAAAGGTAAAGGGTCAAGGGTCAAAGGTCAAAGGTCAGAGGTCAGAGGTGAGAGGTCAAGGTCAGAGGTCAGAGGTGAGAGGTCAAGGTCAAAGGTCAAAGGTCAGATGTCAAGGTCAATGGTCAAAGGTCAAGGTCAAAGGTAAGAGGTCAAAGGTCAAAGGTGAAAGGTGAAAGGTGAAAGGTCAAATTCAGATGTCAGAGGTCAAGGTCAAAGGTTAGAGGTCAAGGTCATAGGTCAAAGGTCAGAGGTCAAGGTCAATGGTCAGAGGTCAAGGTCAAAGGCCAGAGGACAGAGGACAAGGTCAAGGTCAAGGTCAAGGTCAAGGTAAAAGTCAAAGGTCAAAGGTCAAAGGTCAAAGGTCAAGGTCAAAGGTCAGAGGTCAAGGTCAAGGTCAAAGGTCAGAGGTCAGAGGTCAAGGTCAAAGGTCAAAGGTCAAAGGTCAAAGGTCAAAGGTCAAAGGTCAAAGGTCAAAGGTCAAAGGTCAAAGGTCAAAGGTCAAAGTTCAAAGGTCAGAGGTCAAGGTCAAAGGTCAAAGGTCAGACGTCAGAGGTCAAGGTCAAAGGTGAGAGGTCAAAGGCCAGAGGTCAGAGGTCAAGGTCACGGTCAGAGGTCAAAGGTCAAAGGTCAAGGTCAAAGGTCAAATCTCAGAGGTCAGAGGTCAAGGTCAAAGGTTAGAGGTCAAGATCAAAGGACAGAGGTCAGAGGACAAGGTCAGATGTCAGAGGTAAAGGTCAAAGGTCAAAGGTCAGAGGTCAAGGTCAAAGGTTAGAGGTCAAGGTCAAAGGTCAGAGGTCGAGGACAAAGGTCAGAGGTCAAGGTCAAAGGTCAGAGTTCAAGGTCAAGGTCAAAGGTCAAATCTCAGAGGTCAGAGGTCAAGGTCAAAGGTTAGAGGTCAAGATCAAAGGACAGAGGTCAGAGGACAAGGTCAGATGTCAGAGGTAAAGGTCAAAGGTCAGAGGTCAAGGTCAAAGGTTAGAGGTCAAGGTCAAAGGTCAGAGGTCAGAGGTCAAGGTCAATGGTCAGAGGTCAAGGTCAAAGCCCAGAGGACTGAGGACAAGGTCAAGGTCAAGGTCAAGGTCAAGGTCAAGGTCAAGGTCAAGGTCAAGGTCAAGGTAAAGGTCAAAGGTCAAAGGTCAAAGGTCAAAGGTCAAAGGTCAAAGGTCAAAGGTCAAAGGTGAAGGTGAAAGTTCAAAGGTCAGAGGTCAAGGTCAAAGGTCAAAGGTCAGAGGTCAGAGGTCAAGGTCAAAGGTCAGAGGTCAAAGGCCAGAGGTCAGAGGTCAAGGTCACGGTCAGAGGTCAAACGTCAAAGGTCAAGGTCAAAGGTCAAATCTCAGAGGTCAGAGGTCAAGGTCAAAGGTTAGAGGTCAAGATCAAAGGACAGAGGTCAGAGGACAAGGTCAGATGTCAGAGGTAAAGGTCAAAGGTCAGAGGTCAGAGGTCAAGGTCAGAGGTTAGAGGTCAAGGTCAAAGGTCAGAGGTCAAGGTCAAAGGTCAAAGGTCAAGGTCAAGATCAAAAGTCAGAGTTCAAAGGTAAAAGGTGAATGGTAAAAGATCAAATTCAGATGTCAGAGGTCAAGGTCAAATGTTAGAGGTCAAGGTCATAGGTCAAAGGTCAGAGGTCAAGGTCAAACGTCAGAGGTCAAAGTCAAGGTCAAAGATCAGAGATCAAGATCATAGGTCAGAGGATAAGGTCAAATGTCAGAGAACAGAGGTCAAGGTCAAAGGTTAGAGGTCAAGGTCAAAGGTCAGAGGACAAGGTCAAATGTCAGAGGTCAGAGGTCAAGGTCAAAGGTTAGAGGTCAAGGTCAAAGGTCAAACGTCAGAGGTGAGAGGTCAAGGTCAAAGGTCAAAGGTCAGATGTCAAGGTCAAAGGTCAAAGGTCAAGGTCAAAGGTCAGAGGTCAAGGTCAAACGTCAGAGGTCAAAGTCAAGGTCAAAGATCAGAGATCAAGATCATAGGTCAGAGGACAAGGTCAAATGTCAGAGAACAGAGGTCAAGGTCAAAGGTCAGAGGTCAAGGTCAAAGGTCAGAGGACAAGGTCAGATGTCAGAGGTCAAGGTCAAAGGTTAGAGGTCAAGGTCATAGGTCAAAGGTCAGAGGTCAAGGTCAATGGTCAGAGGTCAAGGTCAAAGGCCAGAGGACAGAGGACAAGGTCAAGGTCAAGGTCAAGGTCAAGGTCAAAGGTCAGAGGTCAAAGGTCAGAGGACAGAGGTCAAAGGTCAGAGGTCAAGGTCAAAGGTCAGAGGTCGAGGACAAAGGTCAGAGGTCAAGGTCAAAGGTCAGAGGTCAAGGTCAAGGTCAAAGGTCAGAGGTCAGAGGTCAAGGTCAAAGGTCAAAGGTCAAAGGTCAAAGGTCAAAGGTCAAAGGTCAAAGGTCAAAGGTCAAAGGTCAAAGTTCAAAGGTCAGAGGTCAAAGGTCAGACGTCAGAGGTCAAGGTCAAAGGTCAGAGGTCAAAGGCCAGAGGTCAGAGGTCAAGGTCACGGTCAGAGGTCAAAGGTCAAAGGTCAAGGTCAAAGGTCAAATCTCAGAGGTCAGAGGTCAAGGTCAAAGGTTAGAGGTCAAGATCAAAGGACAGAGGTCAGAGGACAAGGTCAGATGTCAGAGGTAAAGGTCAAAGGTCAAAGGTCAGAGGTCAAGGTCAAAGGTTAGAGGTCAAGGTCAAAGGTCAGAGGTCGAGGACAAAGGTCAGAGGTCAAGGTCAAAGGTCAGAGTTCAAGGTCAAGGTCAAAGGTCAGAGGTCAAAGTCAGAGGTCAAGGTCAAAGGTCAAAGGTTAAAGGTGAAGGTGAAAGTTCAAAGGTCAGAGATCAAGGTCAAAGGTCAAAGGTCAGAGGTCAGAGGTCAAGGTCAAAGGTCAGAGGTCAAAGGCCAGAGGTCAGAGGTCAAGGTCACGGTCAGAGGTCAAACGTCAAAGGTCAAGGTCAAAGGTCAAATCTCAGAGGTCAGAGGTCAAGGTCAAAGGTTAGAGGTCAAGATCAAAGGACAGAGGTCAGAGGACAAGGTCAGATGTCAGAGGTAAAGGTTAAAGGTCAGAGGTCAAGGTCAAAGGTTAGAGGTCAAGGTCAAAGGTCAGAGGTCAGAGGTCAAGGTCAATGGTCAGAGGTCAAGGTCAAAGGCCAGAGGACAGAGGACAAGGTCAAGGTCAAGGTCAAGGTCAAGGTAAAGGTCAAAGGTCAAAGGTCAAAGGTCAAAGGTCAAAGGTCAAAGGTCAAAGGTCAAAGATCAAAGGTCAAGGTGAAAGTTCAAAGGTCAGAGGTCAAGGTCAAAGGTCAAAGGTCAGAGGTCAGAGGTCAAGGTCAAAGGTCAGAGGTCAAAGGTCAAAGGCCAGAGGTCAGAGGTCAAGGTCACGGTCAGAGGTCAAACGTCAAAGGTCAAGGTCAAAGGTCAAATCTCAGAGGTCAGAGGTCAAGGTCAAAGGTTAGAGGTCAAGATCAAAGGACAGAGGTCAGAGGACAAGGTCAGATGTCAGAGGTAAAGGTCAAAGGTCAAAGGTCAGAGGTCAAGGTCAGAGGTTAGAGGTCAAGGTCAAAGGTCAGAGGTCAAGGTCAAAGGTCAAAGGTCAAGGTCAAGATCAAAAGTCAGAGTTCAAAGGTAAAAGGTGAATGGTAAAAGATCAAATTCAGATGTCAGAGGTCGAGGACAAAGGTGAGAGGTCAAGGTCAAAGGTCAGAGGTCAAGGTCAAGGTGAAAGGTCAGAGGTCAAAGGTCAGAGGTCAGAGGTCAAGGTCAAAGGTCAAAGGTCAAAGGTCAAAGGTCAAAGGTCAAAGGTCAAAGGTCAAAGGTCAAAGGTCAAAGGTCAAAGGTCAAAGGTCAAAGGTCAAAGGTCAAAGGTCAAAGTTCAAAGGTCAGAGGTCAAGGTCAAAGGTCAAAGGTCAGAGGTCAGAGGTCAAGGTCAAAGGTCAGAGGTCAAAGGCCAGAGGTCAGAGGTCAAGGTCACGGTCAGAGGTCAAAGGTCAAAGGTCAAGGTCAAAGGTCAAATCTCAGAGGTCAGAGGTCAAGGTCAAAGGTTAGAGGTCAAGATCAAAGGACAGAGGTCAGAGGACAAGGTCAGATGTCAGAGGTAAAGGTCAAAGGTCAAAGGTCAGAGGTCAAGGTCAGAGGTTAGAGGTCAAGGTCAAAGGTCAGAGGTCGAGGACAAAGGTCAGAGGTCAAGGTCAAAGGTCAGAGTTCAAGGTCAAGGTCAAAGGTCAGAGGTCAAAGGTCAGAGGTCAAGGTCAAAGGTCAAAGGTTAAAGGTGAAGGTGAAAGTTCAAAGGTCAGAGGTCAAGGTCAAAGGTCAAAGGTCAGAGGTCAGAGGTCAAGGTCAAAGGTCAGAGGTCAAAGGCCAGAGGTCAGAGGTCAAGGTCACGGTCAGAGGTCAAACGTCAAAGGTTAAGGTCAAAGGTCAAATCTCAGAGGTCAGAGGTCAAGGTCAAAGGTTAGAGGTCAAGATCAAAGGACAGAGGTCAGAGGACAAGGTCAGATGTCAGAGGTAAAGGTCAAAGGTCAGAGGTCAAGGTCAAAGGTTAGAGGTCAAGGTCAAAGGTCAGAGGTCAGAGGTCAAGGTCAATGGTCAGAGGTCAAGGTCAAAGGCCAGAGGACAGAGGACAAGGTCAAGGTCAAGGTCAAGGTCAAGGTCAAGGTAAAGGTCAAAGGTCAAAGGTCAAAGGTCAAAGGTCAAAGGTCAAAGGTCAAAGGTCAAAGGTCAAAGGTCAAAGGTCAAAGGTGAAGGTGAAAGTTCAAAGGTCAGAGGTCAAGGTCAAAGGTCAAAGGTCAGAGGTCAGAGGTCAAGGTCAAAGGTCAGAGGTCAAAGGCCAGAGGTCAGAGGTCAAGGTCACGGTCAGAGGTCAAACGTCAAACGTCAAGGTCAAAGGTCAAATCTCAGAGGTCAGAGGTCAAGGTCAAAGGTTAGAGGTCAAGATCAAAGGACAGAGGTCAGAGGACAAGGTCAGATGTCAGAGGTAAAGGTCAAAGGTCAAAGGTCAGAGGTCAAGGTCAGAGGTTAGAGGTCAAGGTCAAAGGTCAGAGGTCAAGGTCAAAGGTCAAAGGTCAAGGTCAAGATCAAAAGTCAGAGTTCAAAGGTAAAAGGTGAATGGTAAAAGATCAAATTCAGATGTCAGAGGTCAAGGTCAAATGTTAGAGGTCAAGGTCATAGGTCAAAGGTCAGAGGTCAAGGTCAAACGTCAGAGGTCAAAGTCAAGGTCAAAGATCAGAGATCAAGATCATAGGTCAGAGGACAAGGTCAAATGTCAGATAACAGAGGTCAAGGTCAAAGGTCAGAGGTCAAGGTTAAAGGTCAGAGGACAAGGTCAAATGTCAGAGGTCAGAGGTCAAGGTCAAAGGTCAGAGGTCAAGGTCAAAGGTCAAACGTCAGAGGTAAGGTCAAAGGTCAAAGGTCAAAGGTAAAGGGTCAAGGGTCAAAGGTCAAAGGTAAAGGGTCAAGGGTCAAGGGTCAAAGGTCAAAGGTCAAAGGTCAGAGGTCAAAGGTCAGAGGACAGAGGTCAAAGGTCAGAGGTCAAGGTCAAAGGTCAGAGGTCGAGGACAAAGGTCAGAGGTCAAGGTCAAAGGTCAGGGGTCAAGGTCAAGGTCAAAGGTCAGAGGTCAGAGGTCAAGGTCAAAGGTCAAAGGTCAAAGGTCAAAGGTCAAAGGTCAAAGGTCAAAGGTCAAAGGTCAAAGGTCAAAGGTCAAAGGTCAGAGGTCAGAGGTCAAAGGTCAGAGGTCAAGGTCAAGGTCAAGGTCAAGGTCAAGGTCAAAGGTCAGAGGTCAAAGGTCAGAGGACAGAGGTCAAAGGTCAGAGGTCAAGGTCAAAGGTCAGAGGTCGAGGACAAAGGTCAGAGGTCAAGGTCAAAGGTCAGGGGTCAAGGTCAAGGTCAAAGGTCAAAGGTCAGAGGTCAAAGGTCAGAGGTCAGAGGTCAGAGGTCAAGGTCAAAGGTCAAAGGTCAAAGGTCAAAGGTCAAAGGTCAAAGGTCAAAGGTCAAAGGTCAAAGGTCAAAGGTCAAAGGTCAAAGTTCAAAGGTCAGAGGTCAAAGGTCAAAGGTCAAAGGTCAAAGGTCAAAGGTCAAAGGTCAAAGGTCAAAGGTCAAAGGTCAAAGGTCAAAGTTCAAAGGTCAGAGGTCAAGGTCAAAGGTCAAAGGTCAGAGGTCAGAGGTCAAGGTCAAAGGTCAGAGGTCAAAGGCCAGAGGTCAGAGGTCAAGGTCACGGTCAGAGGTCAAAGGTCAAAGGTCACGGTCAAAGGTCAAATCTCAGAGGTCAGAGGTCAAGGTCAAAGGTTAGAGGTCAAGATCAAAGGACAGAGGTCAGAGGACAAGGTCAGATGTCAGAGGTAAAGGTCAAAGGTCAAAGGTCAGAGGTCAAGGTCAAAGGTTAGAGGTCAAGGTCAAAGGTCAGAGGTCGAGGACAAAGGTCAGAGGTCAGAGGTCAAGGTCAAAGGTCAAAGGTCAAAGGTCAAAGGTCAAAGGTCAAAGGTCAAAGGTCAAAGGTCAAAGGTCAAAGGCCAGAGGACAGAGGACAAGGTCAAGGTCAAGGTCAAGGTCAAGGTAAAAGTCAAAGGTCAAAGGTCAAAGGTCAAAGGTCAAAGGTCAAAGGTCAAAGGTCAAAGGTCAAAGGTCAAAGGTCAAAGGTCAAAGGTCAAAGGTCAAAGGTCAAAGGTCAGAGGTCAGAGGTCAAGGTCAGAGGGCAAGGGCAAGGGCAAGGGCAAGGTCAAGGTCAAGGTCAAAGGTCAGAGGTCAAAGGTCAGAGGACAGATGTCAAAGGTCAGAGGTCAAGGTCAAAGGTCAGAGGTCGAGGACAAAGGTCAGAGGTCAAGGTCAAAGGTCAGGGGTCAAGGTCAAGGTCAAAGGTCAGAGGTCAAAGGTCAGATGTCAGAGGTCAGAGGTCAAGGTCAAAGGTCAAAGGTCAAAGGTCAAAGGTCAAAGGTCAAAGGTCAAAGGTCAAAGGTCAAAGGTCAAAGGTCAAAGGTCAAAGTTCAAAGGTCAGAGGTCAAGGTCAAAGGTCAAAGGTCAGAGGTCAGAGGTCAAGGTCAAAGGTCAGAGGTCAAAGGCCAGAGGTCAGAGGTCACGGTCACGGTCAGAGGTCAAAGGTCAAAGGTCACGGTCAAAGGTCAAATCTCAGAGGTCAGAGGTCAAGGTCAAAGGTTAGAGGTCAAGATCAAAGGACAGAGGTCAGAGGACAAGGTCAGATGTCAGAGGTAAAGGTCAAAGGTCAAAGGTCAGAGGTCAAGGTCAAAGGTTAGAGGTCAAGGTCAAAGGTCAGAGGTCGAGGACAAAGGTCAGAGGTCAAGGTCAAAGGTCAGAGTTCAAGGTCAAGGTCAAAGGTCAGAGGTCAAAGGTCAGAGGTCAAGGTCAAAGGTCAAAGGTTAAAGGTGAAGGTGAAAGTTCAAAGGTCAGAGGTCAAGGTCAAAGGTCAAAGGTCAGAGGTCAGAGGTCAGAGGTCAAGGTCAAAGGTCAGAGGTCAAAGGCCAGAGGTCAGAGGTCAAGGTCACGGTCAGAGGTCAAACGTCAAAGGTCAAGGTCAAAGGTCAAATCTCAGAGGTCAGAGGTCAAGGTCAAAGGTTAGAGGTCAAGATAAAAGGACAGAGGTCAGAGGACAAGGTCAGATGTCAGAGGTAAAGGTCAAAGGTCAGAGGTCAAGGTCAAAGGTTAGAGGTCAAGGTCAAAGGTCAAACGTCAGAGGTAAGGTCAAAGGTCAAAGGTCAAAGGTAAAGGGTCAAGGGTCAAAGGTCAAAGGTAAAGGGTCAAGGGTCAAAGGTCAAAGGTCAGAGGTCAGAGGTGAGAGGTCAAGGTCAAAGGTCAAAGGTCAGAGGTCAGAGGTGAGAGGTGAGAGGTCAAGGTCAAAGGTCAAAGGTCAGATGTCAAGGTCAAAGGTCAAAGGTCAAGGTCGAAGGTCAAAGGTCAAAGGTCAAAGGTCAAAGGTCAAAGGTCAAAGGTCAAAGGTCAAAGGTCAAAGGTCAAAGGTCAGAGGTCAAGGTCAAAGGTCAGAGGTCAAGGTCAAAGGTTAGAGGTCAAGGTCAAAGGTCAAACGTCAGAGGTAAGGTCAAAGGTCAAAGGTCAAAGGTAAAGGGTCAAGGGTCAAAGGTCAAAGGTAAAGGGTCAAGGGTCAAAGGTCAAAGGTCAGAGGTCAGAGGTGAGAGGTCAAGGTCAAAGGTCAAAGGTCAGAGGTCAGAGGTGAGAGGTGAGAGGTCAAGGTCAAAGGTCAAAGGTCAGATGTCAAGGTCAAAGGTCAGAGGTCAAGGTCAGAGTTCAAGGTCAAGGTCAAAGGTCAGAGGTCGAGGACAAAGGTCAGAGGTCAAGGTCAGAGTTCAAGGTCAAGGTCAAAGGTCAGAGGTCAAAGGTCAGAGGTCAAGGTCAAAGGTCAAAGGTCAAAGGTCAAAGGTCAGAGGTCAGAGGTCAAGGTCAAAGGTCAGAGGTCAAAGGCCAGAGGTCAGAGGTCAAGGTCACGGTCAGAGGTCAAAGGTCAAAGGTCAAGGTCAAAGGTCAAATCTCAGAGGTCAGAGGTCAAGGTCAAAGGTCAGAGTTCAAGGTCAAGGTCAAAGGTCAGAGGTCAAAGGTCAGAGGTCAAGGTCAAAGGTCAAAGGTTAAAGGTGAAGGTGAAAGTTCAAAGGTCAGAGGTCAAGGTCAAAGGTCAAAGGTCAGAGGTCAGAGGTCAAGGTCAAAGGTCAGAGGTCAAAGGCCAGAGGTCAGAGGTCAAGGTCACGCTCAGAGGTCAAAAGGTCAAAGGTCAAGGTCAAAGCTCAAATCTCAGAGGTCAGAGGTCAAGGTCAAAGGTTAGAGGTCAAGATCAAAGGACAGAGGTCAGAGGACAAGGTCAGATGTCAGAGGTAAAGGTCAAAGGTCAGAGGTCAAGGTCAAAGGTTAGAGGTCAAGGTCAAAGGTCAGAGGTCAGAGGTCAAGGTCAATGGTCAGAGGTCAAGGTCAAAGGCCAGAGGACAGAGGACAAGGTCAAGGTCAAGGTCAAGGTCAAAGGTCAAGGTCAAAGGTCAAATCTCAGAGGTCAGAGGTCAAGGTCAAAGGTTAGAGGTCAAGATCAAAGGACAGAGGTCAGAGGACAAGGTCAGATGTCAGAGGTAAAGGTCAAAGGTCAGAGGTCAAGGTCAAAGGTTAGAGGTCAAGGTCAAAGGTCAAACGTCAGAGATAAGGTCAAAGGTCAAAGGTCAAAGGTAAAGGGTCAAGGGTCAAAGGTCAAAGGTAAAGGGTCAAGGGTCAAAGGTCAAAGGTCAGAGGTCAGAGGTGAGAGGTCAAGGTCAAAGGTCAAAGGTCAGAGGTCAGAGGTGAGAGGTGAGATGTCAAGGTCAAAGGTCAAAGGTCAGATGTCAAGGTCAAAGGTCAAAGGTCAAGGTCAAAGGTCAAAGGTAAAAGGTCAAAGGTCAAAGGTCAAAGGTCAAAGGTCAAAGGTCAGAGGTCAAGGTCAAAGGTTAGAGGTCAAGATCAAAGGACAGAGGTCAGAGGACAAGGTCAGACGTCAGAGGTAAAGGTCAAAGGTCAAAGGTCAGAGGTCAAGGTCAAAGGTTAGAGGTCAAGGTAAAAGGTCAGAGGTCGAGGACAAAGGTCAGAGGTCAAGGTCAAAGGTCAGAGTTCAAGGTCAAGGTCAAAGGTCAGAGGTCAAAGGTCAGAGGTCAAGGTCAAAGGTCAGAGTTCAAGGTCAAGGTCAAAGGTCAGAGGTCAAAGGTCAGAGGTCAAGGTCAAAGGTCAAAGGTCAAAGGTTAAAGGTGAAGGTGAAAGTTCAAAGGTCAGAGGTCAAGGTCAAAGGTCAAAGGTCAGAGGTCAGAGGTCAAGGTCAAAGGTCAGAGGTCAAAGGCCAGAGGTCAGAGGTCAAGGTCACGGTCAGAGGTCAAAGGTCAAAGGTCAAGGTCAAAGGTCAAATCTCAGAGGTCAGAGGTCAAGGTCAAAGGTTAGAGGTCAAGATCAAAGGACAGAGGTCAGAGGACAAGGTCAGATGTCAGAGGTAAAGGTCAAAGGTCAAAGGTCAGAGGTCAAGGTCAAAGGTTAGAGGTCAAGGTCAAAGGTCAGAGGTCGAGGACAAAGGTCAGAGGTCAAGGTCAAAGGTCAGAGTTCAAGGTCAAGGTCAAAGGTCAGAGGTCAAAGGTCAGAGGTCAAGGTCAAAGGTCAAAGGTTAAAGGTGAAGGTGAAAGTTCAAAGGTCAGAGGTCAAGGTCAAAGGTCAAAGGTCAGAGGTCAGAGGTCAAGGTCAAAGGTCAGAGGTCAAAGGCCAGAGGTCAGAGGTCAAGGTCACGGTCAGAGGTCAAACGTCAAAGGTCAAGGTCAAAGGTCAAATCTCAGAGGTCAGAGGTCAAGGTCAAAGGTTAGAGGTCAAGATCAAAAGACAGAGGTCAGAGGACAAGGTCAGATGTCAGAGGTAAAGGTCAAAGGTGAATGGTAAAAGATCAAATTCAGATGTCAGAGGTCAAGGTCAAATGTTAGAGGTCAAGGTCATAGGTCAAAGGTCAGAGGTCAAGGTCAAACGTCAGAGGTCAAAGTCAAGGTCAAAGATCAGAGATCAAGATCATAGGTCAGAGGACAAGGTCAAATGTCAGAGAACAGAGGTCAAGGTCAAAGGTCAGAGGTCAAGGTCAAAGGTCAGAGGACAAGGTCAAATGTCAGAGGTCAGAGGTCAAGGTCAAAGGTTAGAGGTCAAGGTCAAAGGTCAAAGGTCAGAGGTCAGAGGTGAGAGGTCAAGGTCAAAGGTCAAAGGTCACAGGTCAGAGGTGAGAGGTAAAGGTCAAAGGTCAAAGGTCAGATGTCAAGGTCAAAGGTCAAAGGTCAAAGGTCAAGGTCAAAGGTAAGAGGTCAAAGGTCAAAGGTCAAAGGTGAAAGGTGAAAGGTGAAAGGTGAAAGGTGAAAGGTCAAATTCAGATGTCAGAGGTCAAGGTCAAAGGTTAGAGGTCAAGGTCATAGGTCAAAGGTCAAGGTCAATGGTCAGAGGTCAAGGTCAAAGGCCAGAGGACAGAGGACAAGGACAAGGTCAAGGTCAAGGTCAAGGTAAAAGTCAAAGGTCAAAGGTCAAAGGTCAAAGGTCAGAGGTCAGAGGTCAAAGGTCAGAGGTCAAGGTCAAGGTCAAGGTCAAGGTCAAAGGTCAGAGGTCAAAGGTCAGAGGACAGAGGTCAAAGGTCAGAGGTCAAGGTCAAAGGTCAGAGGTCGAGGACAAAGGTCAGAGGTCAAGGTCAAAGGTCAGAGGTCAAGGTCAAGGTCAAAGGTCAAAGGTCAGAGGTCAAAGGTCAGAGGTCAGAGGTCAAGGTCAAAGGTCAAAGGTCAAAGGCCAAAGGTCAAAGGTCAAAGGTCAAAGGTCAGAGGTCAAGGTCAAAGGTCAAAGGTCAGAGGTCAGAGGTCAAGGTCAAAGGTCAGAGGTCAAAGGCCAGAGGTCAGAGGTCAAGGTCACGGTCAGAGGTCAAAGGTCAAAGGTCAAATCTCAGAGGTCAGAGGTCAAGGTCAAAGGTTAGAGGTCAAGATCAAAGGACAGAGGTCAGAGGACAAGGTCAGATGTCAGAGGTAAAGGTCAAAGGTCAAAGGTCAAGGTCAAAGGTTAGAGGTCAAGGTCAAAGGTCAGAGGTCAGAGGTCTAGGTCAATGGTCAGAGGTTAAGGTCAAAGCCCAGAGGACAGAGGCCATGGTCAAGGTCAAGGTCAAGGTCAAGGTCAAGGTAAAGGTCAAAGGTCAAAGGTCAAAGGTCAAAGGTCAAAGGTCAAAGGTCAAAGGTGAAGGTGAAAGTTCAAAGGTCAGAGGTCAAGGTCAAAGGTCAAAGGTCAAAGGTCAGAGGTCAGAGGTCAAGGTCAAAGGTCAGAGGTCAAAGGCCAGAGGTCAGAGGTCAAGGTCACGGTCAGAGGTCAAACGTCAAAGATCAAGGTCAAAGGTCAAATCTCAGAGGTCAGAAGTCAAGGTCAAAGGTTAGAGGTCAAGATCAAAGGACAGAGGTCAGAGGACAAGGTCAGATGTCAGGGGTAAAGGTCAAAGGTCAAAGGTCAGAGGTCAAGGTCAGAGGTTAGAGGTCAAGGTCAAAGGTCAGAGGTCAGAGGTCAAGGTCAAAGGTCAAAGGTCAAGGTCAAGATCAAAAGTCAGAGTTCAAAGGTAAAAGGTGAATGGTAAAAGATCAAATTCAGATGTCAGAGGTCAAGGTCAAATGTTAGAGGTCAAGGTCATAGGTCAAAGGTCAGAGGTCAAGGTCAAACGTCAGAGGTCAAAGTCAAGGTCAAAGATCAGAGATCAAGATCATAGGTCAGAGGACAAGGTCAAATGTCAGAGAACAGAGGTCAAGGTCAAAGGTCAGAGGTCAAGGTCAAAGGTCAGAGGACAAGGTCAAATGTCAGAGGTCAGAGGTCAAGGTCAAAGGTTAGAGGTCAAGGTCAAAGGTCAAACGTCAGAGGTAAGGTCAAAGGTCAAAGGTCAAAGGTAAAGGGTCAAGGGTCAAAGGTCAAAGGTAAAGGGTCAAAGGTCAAAGGTCAGAGGTCAGAGGTGAGAGGTCAAGGTCAAAGGTCAAAGGTCAGAGGTCAGAGGTCAGAGGTGAGAGGTCAAGGTCAAAGGTCAAAGGTCAGATGTCAAGGTCAAAGGTCAAAGGTCAAGGTCAAAGGTCAGAGGTCAAGGTCAAACGTCAGAGGTCAAAGTCAAGGTCAAAGATCAGAGATCAAGATCATAGGTCAGAGGACAAGGTCAAATGTCAGAGAACAGAGGTCAAGGTCAAAGGTCAGAGGTCAAGGTCAAAGGTCAGAGGACAAGGTCAGATGTCAGAGGTCAAGGTCAAAGGTTAGAGGTCAAGGTCATAGGTCAAAGGTCAGAGGTCAAGGTCAATGGTCAGAGGTCAAGGTCAAAGGCCAGAGGACAGAGGACAAGGTCAAGGTCAAGGTCAAGGTCAAGGTAAAAGTCAAAGGTCAAAGGTCAAAGGTCAAAGGTCAAAGGTCAAAGGTCAAAGGTCAAAGGTCAGAGGTCAGAGGTCAAAGGTCAGAGGTCAAGGTCAAGGTCAAGGTCAAGGTCAAGGTCAAAGGTCAGAGGTCAAAGGTCAGAGGACAGAGGTCAAAGGTCAGAGGTCAAGGTCAAAGGTCAGAGGTCGAGGACAAAGGTCAGAGGTCAAGGTCAAAGGTCAGAGGTCAAGGTCAAGGTCAAAGGTCAGAGGTCAAAGGTCAGAGGTCAGAGGTCAAGGTCAAAGGTCAAAGGTCAAAGGTCAAAGGTCAAAGGTCAAAGGTCAAAGGTCAAAGGTCAAAGGTCAAAGGTCAAGGTCAAAGGTTAGAGGTCAAGGTCAAAGGTCAGAGGTCAGAGGTCAAGGTCAATGGTCAGAGGTCAAGGTCAAAGGCCAGAGGACAGAGGACAAGGTCAAGGTCAAGGTCAAGGTCAAGGTCAAGGTCAAGGTAAAGGTCAAAGGTCAAAGGTCAAAGGTCAAAGGTCAAAGGTCAAAGGTGAAGGTGAAAGTTCAAAGGTCAGAGGTCAAGGTCAAAGGTCAAAGGTCAGAGGTCAGAGGTCAAGGTCAAAGGTCAGAGGTCAAAGGCCAGAGGTCAGAGGTCAAGGTCACGGTCAGAGGTCAAACGTCAAAGGTCAAGGTCAAAGGTCAAATCTCAGAGGTCAGAGGTCAAGGTCAAAGGTTAGAGGTCAAGATCAAAGGACAGAGGTCAGAGGACAAGGTCAGATGTCAGAGGTAAAGGTCAAAGGTGAATGGTAAAAGATCAAATTCAGATGTCAGAGGTCAAGGTCAAATGTTAGAGGTCAAGGTCATAGGTCAAAGGTCAGAGGTCAAGGTCAAACGTCAGAGGTCAAAGTCAAGGTCAAAGATCAGAGATCAAGATCATAGGTCAGAGGACAAGGTCAAATGTCAGAGAACAGAGGTCAAGGTCAAAGGTCAGAGGTCAAGGTCAAAGGTCAGAGGACAAGGTCAAATGTCAGAGGTCAGAGGTCAAGGTCAAAGGTTAGAGGTCAAGGTCAAAGGTCAAACGTCAGAGGTAAGGACAAAGGTCAAAGGTCAAAGGTAAAGGGTCAAGGGTCAAAGGTCAAAGGTAAAGGGTCAAGGGTCAAAGGTCAAAGGTCAGAGGTCAGAGGTGAGGGGTCAAGGTCAAAGGTCAAAGGTCAGAGGTCAGAGGTGAGAGGTCAAGGTCAAAGGTCAAAGGTCAGATGTCAAGGTCAAAGGTCAAAGGTAAGAGGTCAAAGGTCAAAGGTGAAAGGTGAAAGGTGAAAGGTCAAATTCAGATGTCAGAGGTCAAGGTCAAAGGTTAGAGGTCAAGGTCATAGGTCAAAGGTCAGAGGTCAAGGTCAAGGTCAAAGGCCAGAGGACAGAGGACAAGGTCAAGGTCAAGGTCAAGGTCAAGGTCAAGGTAAAGGTCAAAGGTGAAAGGGCAAAGGTCAAAGGTCAAAGGTCAAAGGTCAAAGGTCAAAGGTCAAAGGTGAAGGTGAAAGTTCAAAGGTCAGAGGTCAAGGTCAAAGGTCAAAGGTCAGAGGTCAGAGGTCAAGGTCAAAGGTCAGAGGTCAAAGGCCAGAGGTCAGAGGTCAGAGGTCAAGGTCACGGTCAGAGGTCAAACGTCAAAGGTCAAGGTCAAAGGTCAAATCTCAGAGGTCAGAGGTCAAGGTCAAAGGTTAGAGGTCAAGATCAAAGGACAGAGGTCAGAGGACAAGGTCAGATGTCAGAGGTAAAGGTCAGAGGTCAGAGGTCAAGGTCAAAGGTCAGAGGTCAAAGGCCAGAGGTCAGAGGTCAAGGTCACGGTCAGAGGTCAAACGTCAAAGGTCAAGGTCAAAGGTCAAATCTCAGAGGTCAGAGGTCAAGGTCAAAGGTTAGGGGTCAAGATCAAAGGACAGAGGTCAGAGGACAAGGTCAGATGTCAGAGGTAAAGGTCAAAGGTCAAAGGTCAGAGGTCAAGGTTAGAGGTTAGAGGTCAAGGTCAAAGGTCAGAGGTCAAGGTCAAAGGTCAAAGGTCAAGGTCAAGATCAAAAGTCAGAGTTCAAAGGTAAAAGGTGAATGGTAAAAGATCAAATTCAGATGTCAGAGGTCAAGGTCAAATGTTAGAGGTCAAGGTCATAGGTCAAAGGTCAGAGGTCAAGGTCAAACGTCAGAGGTCAAAGTCAAGGTCAAAGATCAGAGATCAAGATCATAGGTCAGAGGACAAGGTCAAATGTCAGAGAACAGAGGTCAAGGTCAAAGGTCAGAGGTCAAGGTCAAAGGTCAGAGGACAAGGTCAAATGTCAGAGGTCAGAGGTCAAGGTCAAAGGTTAGAGGTCAAGGTCAAAGGTCAAACGTCAGAGGTAAGGTCAAAGGTCAAAGGTCAAAGGTAAAGGGTCAAGGGTCAAAGGTCAAAGGTAAAGGGTCAAGGGTCGAAGGTCAAAGGTCAGAGGTCAGAGGTGAGAGGTCAAGGTCAAAGGTCAAAGGTCAGAGGTCAGAGGTGAGAGGTCAAGGTCAAAGGTCAAAGGTCAGATGTCAAGGTCAAAGGTCAAAGGTCAAGGTCAAAGGTCAGAGGTCAAGGTCAAACGTCAGAGGTCAAAGTCAAGGTCAAAGATCAGAGATCAAGATCATAGGTCAGAGGACAAGGTCAAATGTCAGAGAACAGAGGTCAAGGTCAAAGGTCAGAGGTCAAGGTCAAAGGTCAGAGGACAAGGTCAGATGTCAGAGGTCAAGGTCAAAGGTTAGAGGTCAAGGTCATAGGTCAAAGGTCAGAGGTCAAGGTCAATGGTCAGAGGTCAAGGTCAAAGGCCAGAGGACAGAGGACAAGGTCAAGGTCAAGGTCAAGGTCAAGGTAAAAGTCAAAGGTCAAAGGTCAAAGGTCAAAGGTCAAAGGTCAAAGGTCAAAGGTCAAAGGTCAGAGGTCAGAGGTCAAAGGTCAGAGGTCAAGGTCAAGGTCAAGGTCAAGGTCAAGGTCAAAGGTCAGAGGTCAAAGGTCAGAGGACAGAGGTCAAAGGTCAGAGGTCAAGGTCAAAGGTCAGAGGTCGAGGACAAAGGTCAGAGGTCAAGGTCAAAGGTCAGAGGTCAAGGTCAAGGTCAAAGGTCAGAGGTCAAAGGTCAGAGGTCAGAGGTCAAGGTCAAAGGTCAAAGGTCAAAGGTCAAAGGTCAAAGGTCAAAGGTCAAAGGTCAAAGGTCAAAGGTCAAAGGTCAAGGTCAAAGGTTAGAGGTCAAGGTCAAAGGTCAGAGGTCAGAGGTCAAGGTCAATGGTCAGAGGTCAAGGTCAAAGGCCAGAGGACAGAGGACAAGGTCAAGGTCAAGGTCAAGGTCAAGGTCAAGGTCAAGGTAAAGGTCAAAGGTCAAAGGTCAAAGGTCAAAGGTCAAAGGTCAAAGGTGAAGGTGAAAGTTCAAAGGTCAGAGGTCAAGGTCAAAGGTCAAAGGTCAGAGGTCAGAGGTCAAGGTCAAAGGTCAGAGGTCAAAGGCCAGAGGTCAGAGGTCAAGGTCACGGTCAGAGGTCAAACGTCAAAGGTCAAGGTCAAAGGTCAAATCTCAGAGGTCAGAGGTCAAGGTCAAAGGTTAGAGGTCAAGATCAAAGGACAGAGGTCAGAGGACAAGGTCAGATGTCAGAGGTAAAGGTCAAAGGTGAATGGTAAAAGATCAAATTCAGATGTCAGAGGTCAAGGTCAAATGTTAGAGGTCAAGGTCATAGGTCAAAGGTCAGAGGTCAAGGTCAAACGTCAGAGGTCAAAGTCAAGGTCAAAGATCAGAGATCAAGATCATAGGTCAGAGGACAAGGTCAAATGTCAGAGAACAGAGGTCAAGGTCAAAGGTCAGAGGTCAAGGTCAAAGGTCAGAGGACAAGGTCAAATGTCAGAGGTCAGAGGTCAAGGTCAAAGGTTAGAGGTCAAGGTCAAAGGTCAAACGTCAGAGGTAAGGACAAAGGTCAAAGGTCAAAGGTAAAGGGTCAAGGGTCAAAGGTCAAAGGTAAAGGGTCAAGGGTCAAAGGTCAAAGGTCAGAGGTCAGAGGTGAGGGGTCAAGGTCAAAGGTCAAAGGTCAGAGGTCAGAGGTGAGAGGTCAAGGTCAAAGGTCAAAGGTCAGATGTCAAGGTCAAAGGTCAAAGGTAAGAGGTCAAAGGTCAAAGGTGAAAGGTGAAAGGTGAAAGGTCAAATTCAGATGTCAGAGGTCAAGGTCAAAGGTTAGAGGTCAAGGTCATAGGTCAAAGGTCAGAGGTCAAGGTCAAGGTCAAAGGCCAGAGGACAGAGGACAAGGTCAAGGTCAAGGTCAAGGTCAAGGTCAAGGTAAAGGTCAAAGGTGAAAGGGCAAAGGTCAAAGGTCAAAGGTCAAAGGTCAAAGGTCAAAGGTCAAAGGTGAAGGTGAAAGTTCAAAGGTCAGAGGTCAAGGTCAAAGGTCAAAGGTCAGAGGTCAGAGGTCAAGGTCAAAGGTCAGAGGTCAAAGGCCAGAGGTCAGAGGTCAGAGGTCAAGGTCACGGTCAGAGGTCAAACGTCAAAGGTCAAGGTCAAAGGTCAAATCTCAGAGGTCAGAGGTCAAGGTCAAAGGTTAGAGGTCAAGATCAAAGGACAGAGGTCAGAGGACAAGGTCAGATGTCAGAGGTAAAGGTCAGAGGTCAGAGGTCAAGGTCAAAGGTCAGAGGTCAAAGGCCAGAGGTCAGAGGTCAAGGTCACGGTCAGAGGTCAAACGTCAAAGGTCAAGGTCAAAGGTCAAATCTCAGAGGTCAGAGGTCAAGGTCAAAGGTTAGGGGTCAAGATCAAAGGACAGAGGTCAGAGGACAAGGTCAGATGTCAGAGGTAAAGGTCAAAGGTCAAAGGTCAGAGGTCAAGGTTAGAGGTTAGAGGTCAAGGTCAAAGGTCAGAGGTCAAGGTCAAAGGTCAAAGGTCAAGGTCAAGATCAAAAGTCAGAGTTCAAAGGTAAAAGGTGAATGGTAAAAGATCAAATTCAGATGTCAGAGGTCAAGGTCAAATGTTAGAGGTCAAGGTCATAGGTCAAAGGTCAGAGGTCAAGGTCAAACGTCAGAGGTCAAAGTCAAGGTCAAAGATCAGAGATCAAGATCATAGGTCAGAGGACAAGGTCAAATGTCAGAGAACAGAGGTCAAGGTCAAAGGTCAGAGGTCAAGGTCAAAGGTCAGAGGACAAGGTCAAATGTCAGAGGTCAGAGGTCAAGGTCAAAGGTTAGAGGTCAAGGTCAAAGGTCAAACGTCAGAGGTAAGGTCAAAGGTCAAAGGTCAAAGGTAAAGGGTCAAGGGTCAAAGGTCAAAGGTAAAGGGTCAAGGGTCGAAGGTCAAAGGTCAGAGGTCAGAGGTGAGAGGTCAAGGTCAAAGGTCAAAGGTCAGAGGTCAGAGGTGAGAGGTCAAGGTCAAAGGTCAAAGGTCAGATGTCAAGGTCAAAGGTCAAAGGTCAAGGTCAAAGGTAAGAGGTCAAAGGTCAAAGGTGAAAGGTGAAAGGTGAAAGGTCAAATTCAGATGTCAGAGGTCAAGGTCAAAGGTTAGAGGTCAAGGTCATAGGTCAAAGGTCAGAGGTCAAGGTCAATGGTCAGAGGTCAAGGTCAAAGGCCAGAGGACAGAGGACAAGGTCAAGGTCAAGGTCAAGGTCAAGGTAAAAGTCAAAGGTCAAAGGTCAAAGGTCAAAGGTCAAAGGTCAAAGGTCAAAGGTCAGAGGTCAGAGGTCAAAGGTCAGAGGTCAAGGTCAAGGTCAAGGTCAAGGTCAAGGTCAAAGGTCAGAGGTCAAAGGTCAGAGGACAGAGGTCAAAGGTCAGAGGTCAAGGTCAAAGGTCAGAGGTCGAGGACAAAGGTCAGAGGTCAAGGTCAAAGGTCAGAGGTCAAGGTCAAAGGTCAGAGGTCGAGGACAAAGGTCAGAGGTCAAGGTCAAAGGTCAGAGGTCAAGGTCAAGGTCAAAGGTCAGAGGTCAAAGGTCAGAGGTCAGAGGTCAGAGGTCAAGGTCAAAGGTCAAAGGTCAAAGGTCAAAGGTCAAAGGTCAAAGGTCAAAGGTCAAAGGTCAAAGTTCAAAGGTCAGAGGTCAAGGTCAAAGGTCAAAGGTCAGACGTCAGAGGTCAAGGTCAAAGGTCAGAGGTCAAAGGCCAGAGGTCAGAGGTCAAGGTCACGGTCAGAGGTCAAAGGTCAAAGGTCAAGGTCAAAGGTCAAATCTCAGAGGTCAGAGGTCAAGGTCAAAGGTTAGAGGTCAAGATCAAAGGACAGAGGTCAGAGGACAAGGTCAGATGTCAGAGGTAAAGGTCAAAGGTCAAAGGTCAGAGGTCAAGGTCAAAGGTTAGAGGTCAAGGTCAAAGGTCAGAGGTCGAGGACAAAGGTCAGAGGTCAGAGATCAAGATCATAGGTCAGAGGACAAGGTCAAATGTCAGAGAACAGAGGTCAAGGTCAAAGGTCAGAGGTCAAGGTCAAAGGTCAGAGGACAAGGTCAAATGTCAGAGGTCAGAGGTCAAGGTCAAAGGTTAGAGGTCAAGGTCAAAGGTCAAACGTCAGAGGTAAGGTCAAAGGTCAAAGGTCAAAGGTAAAGGGTCAAGGGTCAAAGGTCAAAGGTAAAGGGTCAAGGGTCAAAGGTCAAAGGTCAGAGGTCAGAGGTGAGAGGTCAAGGTCAAAGGTCAAAGGTCAGAGGACAGAGGTGAGAGGTCAAGGTCAAAGGTCAAAGGTCAGATGTCAAGGTCAAAGGTCAAAGGTCAAGGTCAAAGGTAAGAGGTCAAAGGTCAAAGGTGAAAAGTGAAAGGTGAAAGGTGAAAGGTCAAATTCAGATGTCAGAGGTCAAGGTCAAAGGTTAGAGGTCAAGGTCATAGGTCAAAGGTCAGAGGTCAAGGTCAATGGTCAGAGGTCAAGGTCAAAGGCCAGAGGACAGAGGACAAGGTCAAGGTCAAGGTCAAGGTCAAGGTCAAGGTAAAAGTCAAAGGTCAAAGGTCAAAGGTCAAACGTCAAAGGTCAGAGGTCAGAGGTCAAAGGTCAGAGGTCAAGGTCAAGGTCAAGGTCGAGGTCAAGGTCAAAGGTCAGAGGTCAAAGGTCAGAGGACAGAGGTCAAAGGTCAGAGGTCAAGGTCAAGGTCAAAGGTCAGAGGTCAAAGGTCAGAGGTCAGAGGTCAAGGTCAAAGGTCAAAGGTCAAAGGTCAAAGGTCAAAGGTCAAAGGTCAAAGGTCAAAGGTCAAAGGTCAAAGGTCAAAGGTCAAAGTTCAAAGGTCAGAGGTCAAGGTCAAAGTTCAAAGGTCAGACGTCAGAGGTCAAGGTCAAAGGTCAGAGGTCAAAGGCCAGAGGTCAGAGGTCAAGGTCACGGTCAGAGGTCAAAGGTCAAAGGTCAAGGTCAAAGGTCAAATCTCAGAGGTCAGAGGTCAAGGTCAAAGGTTAGAGGTCAAGATCAAAGGACAGAGGTCAGAGGACAAGGTCAGATGTCAGAGGTAAAGGTCAAAGGTCAGAGGTCAAGGTCAAAGGTTAGAGGTCAAGGTCAAAGGTCAGAGGTCAAGGTCAAAGGTCAGAGGAGAAGGTCAGATGTCAGAGGTCAAGGTCAAAGGTTAGAGGTCAAGGTCATAGGTCAAAGGTCAGAGGTCAAGGTCAATGGTCAGAGGTCAAGGTCAAAGGCCAGAGGACAGAGGACAAGGTCAAGGTCAAGGTCAAGGTCAAGGTCAAGGTCAAAGGTCAGAGGTCAAAGGTCAGAGGACAGAGGTCAAAGGTCAGAGGGCAAGGTCAGAGGTCAAAGGTCAGAGGTCAAGGTCAAGGTCAAGGTCAAGGTCAAAGGTCAGAGGTCAAAGGTCAGATGTCAGAGGTCAAGGTCAAAGGTCAAGGTCAAAGGTCAAAGGTCAGAGGTCGAGGATAAAGGTCAGAGGTCAAGGTCAAAGGTCAGAGGTCAAGGTCAAGGTCAAAGGTCAGAGGTCAAAGGTCAGAGGTCAAAGGTCAGATGTCAGAGGTCAGAGGTCAGAAGTCAGAGGACAGAGGTCAAGGTCACGGTCAGAGGTCAAAAGTCAAAGGTCAAGGTCAAAGGTCAAATCTCAGAGGTCAGAGGTCAAGGTCAAAGGTTAGAGGTCAAGGTCAAAGGTCAAGGTCAAAGGTCAAGGTCAGAGGTCAAAGGTCAGTGGTCAAGGTCAAGGTCAAAGGTCAGAGGTCAAGGTCAAGGTCAAGGTCAAAGGTCAGAGGTCGAGGATAAAGGTCAGAGGTCAAGGTCAAAGGTCAAAGGTTAGAGGTCAAGGTCAAAGTTCAAAGGTCAAAGGTCAAGGTCAAAGGCCAGCGGTCAAGGTCAATGTCAAGGTCAAGGTCAAAGGTCAAATGTCAGAGGTCAGGGGTCAAAGTTCCGAGGTCAAGGTCAAAGGTCAGAGGTCAAGGTCAAAGGTCAAAGGTCAAAGGTCAAAGGTCAAAGGTCAAAGGTCAAAGGTCAAAGGTCAAAGGTCAGAAGTCAAAGGTCAGAGGTCAGAGGTCAGAGGTCAGAAGTCAGAGGTCAAGGTCACGGTCAGAGGTCAAAAGTCAAAGGTCAAGGTCAAAGGTCAAATCTCAGAGGTCAGAGGTCAAGGTCAAAGTTTAGAGGTCAAGGTCAAAGGTCAAATGTCAGAGGTCAAGGTCAAAGGTCAGAGGTCGAGGACAAAGGTCAGAGGTCAAGGTCAAAGGTCAGAGGTAAAGGTCAAAGGTCAAAGGTCAGAGGTCAAGGTCAGAGGTTAGAGGTCAAGGTCAAAGGTCAGAGGTCAAGGTCAAGGTCAAAGGTCAAAGGTCAAGGTCAAGATCAAAAGTCAGAGTTCAAAGGTAAAAGGTGAATGGTAAAAGATCAAATTCAGATGTCAGAGGTCAAGGTCAAATGTTAGAGGTCAAGGTCATAGGTCAAAGGTCAGAGGTCAAGGTCAAACGTCAGAGGTCAAAGTCAAGGTCAAAGATCAGAGATCAAGATCATAGGTCAGAGGACAAGGTCAAATGTCAGAGAACAGAGGTCAAGGTCAAAGGTCAGAGGTCATGGTCAAAGGTCAGAGGACAAGGTCAAATGTCAGAGGTCAGAGGTCAAGGTCAAAGGTGAGAGGTCAAGGTCAAAGGTCAAACGTCAGAGGTAAGGTCAAAGGTCAAAGGTCAAAGGTAAAGGGTCAAGGGTCAAAGGTCAAAGGTAAAGGGTCAAGGGTCAAAGGTCAAAGGTCAGAGGTCAGAGGTGAGGGGTCAAGGTCAAAGGTCAAAGGTCAGAGGTCAGAGGTGAGAGGTCAAGGTCAAAGGTCAAAGGTCAGATGTCAAGGTCAAAGGTCAAAGGTCAAGGTCAAAGGTAAGAGGTCAAAGGTCAAAGGTGAAAGGTGAAAGGTGAAAGGTCAAATTCAGATGTCAGAGGTCAAGGTCAAAGGTTAGAGGTCAAGGTCATAGGTCAAAGGTCAGAGGTCAAGGTCAATGGTCAGAGGTCAAGGTCAAAGGCCAGAGGACAGAGGACAAGGTCAAGGTCAAGGTCAAGGTCAAGGTCAAGGTAAAGGTCAAAGGTGAAAGGGCAAAGGTCAAAGGTCAAAGGTCAAAGGTCAAAGGTCAAAGGTCAAAGGTGAAGGTGAAAGTTCAAAGGTCAGAGGTCAAGGTCAAAGGTCAAAGGTCAAAGGTCAGAGGTCAGAGGTCAAGGTCAAAGGTCAGAGGTCAAAGGCCAGAGGTCAGAGGTCAAGGTCACGGTCAGAGGTCAAACGTCAAAGGTCAAGGTCAAAGGTCAAATCTCATAGGTCAGAGGTCAAGGTCAAAGGTTAGAGGTCAAGATCAAAGGACAGAGGTCAGAGGACAAGGTCAGATGTCAGAGGTAAAGGTCAAAGGTCAAAGGTCAAAGGTCAAGGTCAAGATCAAAAGTCAGAGTTCAAAGGTAAAAGGTGAATGGTAAAAGATCAAATTCAGATGTCAGAGGTCAAGGTCAAAGGTCAGAGGTAAAGGTCAAAGGTCAAAGGTCAGAGGTCAAGGTCAGAGGTTAGAGGTCAAGGTCAAAGGTCAGAGGTCAAGGTCAAGGTCAAAGGTCAAAGGTCAAGGTCAAGATCAAAAGTCAGAGTTCAAAGGTAAAAGGTGAATGGTAAAAGATCAAATTCAGATGTCAGAGGTCAAGGTCAAATGTTAGAGGTCAAGGTCATAGGTCAAAGGTCAGAGGTCAAGGTCAAACGTCAGAGGTCAAAGTCAAGGTCAAAGATCAGAGATCAAGATCATAGGTCAGAGGACAAGGTCAAATGTCAGAGAACAGAGGTCAAGGTCAAAGGTCAGAGGTCAAGGTCAAAGGTCAGAGGACAAGGTCAAATGTCAGAGGTCAGAGGTCAAGGTCAAAGGTTAGAGGTCAAGGTCAAAGGTCAAACGTCAGAGGTAAGGTCAAAGGTCAAAGGTCAAAGGTAAAGGGTCAAAGGTCAAAGGTCAAGGTCAAAGGTCAAATCTCAGAGGTCAGAGGTCAAGGTCAAAGGTTAGAGGTCAAGATCAAAGGACAGAGGTCAGAGGACAAGGTCAGAGGTCGAGGACAAAGGTCAGAGGTCAGAGATCAAGATCATAGGTCAGAGGACAAGGTCAAATGTCAGAGAACAGAGGTCAAGGTCAAAGGTCAGAGGTCAAGGTCAAAGGTCAGAGGACAAGGTCAAATGTCAGAGGTCAGAGGTCAAGGTCAAAGGTTAGAGGTCAAGGTCAAAGGTCAAACGTCAGAGGTAAGGTCAAAGGTCAAAGGTCAAAGGTAAAGGGTCAAGGGTCAAAGGTCAAAGGTAAAGGGTCAAGGGTCAAAGGTCAAAGGTCAGAGGTCAGAGGTGAGAGGTCAAGGTCAAAGGTCAAAGGTCAGAGGACAGAGGTGAGAGGTCAAGGTCAAAGGTCAAAGGTCAGATGTCAAGGTCAAAGGTCAAAGGTCAAGGTCAAAGGTAAGAGGTCAAAGGTCAAAGGTGAAAGGTGAAAGGTGAAAGGTGAAAGGTCAAATTCAGATGTCAGAGGTCAAGGTCAAAGGTTAGAGGTCAAGGTCATAGGTCAAAGGTCAGAGGTCAAGGTCAAGGTCAAGGTCGAGGTCAAGGTCAAAGGTCAGAGGTCAAAGGTCAGAGGACAGAGGTCAAAGGTCAGAGGTCAAGGTCAAGGTCAAAGGTCAGAGGTCAAAGGTCAGAGGTCAGAGGTCAAGGTCAAAGGTCAAAGGTCAAAGGTCAAAGGTCAAAGGTCAAAGGTCAAAGGTCAAAGGTCAAAGGTCAAAGGTCAAAGGTCAAAGTTCAAAGGTCAGAGGTCAAGGTCAAAGGTCAAAGGTCAGACGTCAGAGGTCAAGGTCAAAGGTCAGAGGTCAAAGGCCAGAGGTCAGAGGTCAAGGTCACGGTCAGAGGTCAAAGGTCAAAGGTCAAGGTCAAAGGTCAAATCTCAGAGGTCAGAGGTCAAGGTCAAAGGTTAGAGGTCAAGATCAAAGGACAGAGGTCAGAGGACAAGGTCAGATGTCAGAGGTAAAGGTCAAAGGTCAGAGGTCAAGGTCAAAGGTTAGAGGTCAAGGTCAAAGGTCAGAGGTCAAGGTCAAAGGTCAGAGGAGAAGGTCAGATGTCAGAGGTCAAGGTCAAAGGTTAGAGGTCAAGGTCATAGGTCAAAGGTCAGAGGTCAAGGTCAATGGTCAGAGGTCAAGGTCAAAGGCCAGAGGACAGAGGACAAGGTCAAGGTCAAGGTCAAGGTCAAGGTCAAGGTCAAAGGTCAGAGGTCAAAGGTCAGAGGACAGAGGTCAAAGGTCAGAGGGCAAGGTCAGAGGTCAAAGGTCAGAGGTCAAGGTCACGGTCAGAGGTCAAAAGTCAAAGGTCAAGGTCAAAGGTCAAATCTCAGAGGTCAGAGGTCAAGGTCAAAGGTTAGAGGTCAAGGTCAAAGGTCAAGGTCAAAGGTCAAGGTCAGAGGTCAAAGGTCAGTGGTCAAGGTCAAGGTCAAAGGTCAGAGGTCAAGGTCAAGGTCAAGGTCAAAGGTCAGAGGTCAAAGGTCAGAGGTCAAAGGTCAGAGGTCAAGGTCAAAGGTCAAAGGTTAGAGGTCAAGGTCAAAGTTCAAAGGTCAAAGGTCAAGGTCAAAGGCCAGCGGTCAAGGTCAATGTCAAGGTCAAGGTCAAAGGTCAAATGTCAGAGGTCAGGGGTCAAAGTTCCGAGGTCAAGGTCAAAGGTCAGAGGTCAAGGTCAAAGGTCAAAGGTCAAAGGTCAAAGGTCAAAGGTCAAAGGTCAAAGGTCAAAGGTCAGAAGTCAAAGGTCAGAGGTCAGAGGTCAGAGGTCAGAAGTCAGAGGTCAAGGTCACGGTCAGAGGTCAAAAGTCAAAGGTCAAGGTCAAAGGTCAAATCTCAGAGGTCAGAGGTCAAGGTCAAAGTTTAGAGGTCAAGGTCAAAGGTCAAATGTCAGAGGTCAAGGTCAAAGGTCAGAGGTCGAGGACAAAGGTCAGAGGTCAAGGTCAAAGGTCAGAGGTAAAGGTCAAAGGTCAAAGGTCAGAGGTCAAGGTCAGAGGTTAGAGGTCAAGGTCAAAGGTCAGAGGTCAAGGTCAAGGTCAAAGGTCAAAGGTCAAGGTCAAGATCAAAAGTCAGAGTTCAAAGGTAAAAGGTGAATGGTAAAAGATCAAATTCAGATGTCAGAGGTCAAGGTCAAATGTTAGAGGTCAAGGTCATAGGTCAAAGGTCAGAGGTCAAGGTCAAACGTCAGAGGTCAAAGTCAAGGTCAAAGATCAGAGATCAAGATCATAGGTCAGAGGACAAGGTCAAATGTCAGAGAACAGAGGTCAAGGTCAAAGGTCAGAGGTCAAGGTCAAAGGTCAGAGGACAAGGTCAAATGTCAGAGGTCAGAGGTCAAGGTCAAAGGTGAGAGGTCAAGGTCAAAGGTCAAACGTCAGAGGTAAGGTCAAAGGTCAAAGGTCAAAGGTAAAGGGTCAAGGGTCAAAGGTCAAAGGTAAAGGGTCAAGGGTCAAAGGTCAAAGGTCAGAGGTCAGAGGTGAGGGGTCAAGGTCAAAGGTCAAAGGTCAGAGGTCAGAGGTGAGAGGTCAAGGTCAAAGGTCAAAGGTCAGATGTCAAGGTCAAAGGTCAAAGGTCAAGGTCAAAGGTAAGAGGTCAAAGGTCAAAGGTGAAAGGTGAAAGGTGAAAGGTCAAATTCAGATGTCAGAGGTCAAGGTCAAAGGTTAGAGGTCAAGGTCATAGGTCAAAGGTCAGAGGTCAAGGTCAATGGTCAGAGGTCAAGGTCAAAGGCCAGAGGACAGAGGACAAGGTCAAGGTCAAGGTCAAGGTCAAGGTCAAGGTAAAGGTCAAAGGTGAAAGGGCAAAGGTCAAAGGTCAAAGGTCAAAGGTCAAAGGTCAAAGGTCAAAGGTGAAGGTGAAAGTTCAAAGGTCAGAGGTCAAGGTCAAAGGTCAAAGGTCAGAGGTCAGAGGTCAAGGTCAAAGGTCAGAGGTCAAAGGCCAGAGGTCAGAGGTCAAGGTCACGGTCAGAGGTCAAACGTCAAAGGTCAAGGTCAAAGGTCAAATCTCAGAGGTCAGAGGTCAAGGTCAAAGGTTAGAGGTCAAGATCAAAGGGCAGAGGTCAGAGGACAAGGTCAGATGTCAGAGGTAAAGGTCAAAGGTCAAAGGTCAGAGGTCAAGGTCAGAGGTTAGAGGTCAAGGTCAAAGGTCAGAGGTCAAGGTCAAAGGTCAAAGGTCAAGGTCAAGATCAAAAGTCAGAGTTCAAAGGTAAAAGGTGAATGGTAAAAGATCAAATTCAGATGTCAGAGGTCAAGGTCAAAGGTCAGAGGTAAAGGTCAAAGGTCAAAGGTCAGAGGTCAAGGTCAGAGGTTAGAGGTCAAGGTCAAAGGTCAGAGGTCAAGGTCAAGGTCAAAGGTCAAAGGTCAAGGTCAAGATCAAAAGTCAGAGTTCAAAGGTAAAAGGTGAATGGTAAAAGATCAAATTCAGATGTCAGAGGTCAAGGTCAAATGTTAGAGGTCAAGGTCATAGGTCAAAGGTCAGAGGTCAAGGTCAAACGTCAGAGGTCAAAGTCAAGGTCAAAGATCAGAGATCAAGATCATAGGTCAGAGGACAAGGTCAAATGTCAGAGAACAGAGGTCAAGGTCAAAGGTCAGAGGTCAAGGTCAAAGGTCAGAGGACAAGGTCAAATGTCAGAGGTCAGAGGTCAAGGTCAAAGGTTAGAGGTCAAGGTCAAAGGTCAAACGTCAGAGGTAAGGTCAAAGGTCAAAGGTCAAAGGTAAAGGGTCAAGGGTCAAAGGTCAAAGGTAAAGGGTCAAGGGTCAAAGGTCAAAGGTCAGAGGTCAGAGGTGAGGGGTCAAGGTCAAAGGTCAAAGGTCAGAGGTCAGAGGTGAGAGGTCAAGGTCAAAGGTCAAAGGTCAGATGTCAAGGTCAAAGGTCAAAGGTCAAGGTCAAAGGTAAGAGGTCAAAGGTCAAAGGTGAAAGGTGAAAGGTGAAAGGTCAAATTCAGATGTCAGAGGTCAAGGTCAAAGGTTAGAGGTCAAGGTCATAGGTCAAAGGTCAGAGGTCAAGGTCAATGGTCAGAGGTCAAGGTCAAAGGCCAGAGGACAGAGGACAAGGTCAAGGTCAAGGTCAAGGTCAAGGTCAAGGTAAAGGTCAAAGGTGAAAGGGCAAAGGTCAAAGGTCAAAGGTCAAAGGTCAAAGGTCAAAGGTCAAAGGTGAAGGTGAAAGTTCAAAGGTCAGAGGTCAAGGTCAAAGGTCAAAGGTCAGAGGTCAGAGGTCAAGGTCAAAGGTCAGAGGTCAAAGGCCAGAGGTCAGAGGTCAAGGTCAATGGTCAGAGGTCAAGGTCAAAGGCCAGAGGACAGAGGACAAGGTCAAGGTCAAGGTCAAGGTCAAGGTCAAGGTAAAGGTCAAAGGTGAAAGGGCAAAGGTCAAAGGTCAAAGGTCAAAGGTCAAAGGTCAAAGGTCAAAGGTCAAGGTCAAGATCAAAAGTCAGAGTTCAAAGGTAAAAGGTGAATGGTAAAAGATCAAATTCAGATGTCAGAGGTCAAGGTCAAATGTTAGAGGTCAAGGTCATAGGTCAAAGGCCAGAGGTCAAGGTCAAACGTCAGAGGTCAAAGTCAAGGTCAAAGATCAGAGATCAAGATCATAGGTCAGAGGACAAGGTCAAATGTCAGAGAACAGAGGTCAAGGTCAAAGGTCAGAGGTCAAGGTCAAAGGTCAGAGGACAAGGTCAAATGTCAGAGGTCAGAGGTCAAGGTCAAAGGTTAGAGGTCAAGGTCAAAGGTCAAACGTCAGAGGTAAGGTCAAAGGTCAAAGGTCAAAGGTAAAGGGTCAAGGGTCAAAGGTCAAAGGTAAAGGGTCAAGGGTCAAAGGTCAAAGGTCAGAGGTCAGAGGTGAGTGGTCAAGGTCAAAGGTCAAAGGTCAGAGGTCAGAGGTGAGAGGTCAAGGTCAAAGGTCAAAGGTCAGATGTCAAGGTCAAAGGTCAAAGGTCAAGGTCAAAGGTAAGAGGTGAAAGGTCAAAGGTGAAAGGTGAAAGGTCAAATTCAGATGTCAGAGGTCAAGGTCAAAGGTTAGAGGTCAAGGTCATAGGTCAAAAGTCAGAGGTCAAGGTCAATGGTCAGAGGTCAAGGTCAAAGGCCAGAGGACAGAGGACAAGGTCAAGGTCAAGGTCAAGGTAAAAGTCAAAGGTCAAAGGTCAAATGTCAAAGGTCAAAGGTCAAAGGTCAAAGGTCAGAGGTCAGAGGTCAAAGGTCAGAGGTCAAGGTCAAGGTCAAGGTCAAGGTCAAGGTCAAAGGTCAGAGGTCAAAGGTCAGAGGACAGAGGTCAAAGGTCAGAGGTCAAGGTCAAAGGTCGAGGACAAAGGTCAGAGGTCAAGGTCAAAGGTCAGAGGTCAAGGTCAAGGTCAAAGGTCAGAGGTCAAAGGTCAGAGGTCAGAGGTCAAGGTCAAAGGTCAAAGGTTAGAGGTCAAGGTCAAAGGTCAAACGTCAGAGGTAAGGTCAAAGGTCAAAGGTCAAAGGTAAAGGGTCAAGGGTCAAAGGTCAAAGGTAAAGGGTCAAGGGTCAAAGGTCAAAGGTCAGAGGTCAGAGGTGAGAGGTCAAGGTCAAAGGTCAAAGGTCAGAGGTCAGAGGTGAGAGGTCAAGGTCAAAGGTCAAAGGTCAGATGTCAAGGTCAAAGGTCAAAGGTCAAGGTCAAAGGTAAGAGGTCAAAGGTCAAAGGTGAAAGGTGAAAGGTCAAATTCAGATGTCAGAGGTCAAGGTCAAAGGTTAGAGGTCAAGGTCATAGGTCAAAGGTCAGAGGTCAAGGTCAATGGTCAGAGGTCAAGGTCAAAGGCCAGAGGACAGAGGACAAGGTCAAGGTCAAGGTCAAGGTCAAGGTCAAGGTCAAGGTAAAAGTCAAAGGTCAAAGGTCAAAGGTCAAACGTCAAAGGTCAGAGGTCAGAGGTCAAAGGTCAGAGGTCAAGGTCAAGGTCAAGGTCAAGGTCGAGGTCAAGGTCAAAGGTCAGAGGTCAAAGGTCAGAGGACAGAGGTCAAAGGTCAGAGGTCAAGGTCAAAGGTCAGAGGTCGAGGACAAAGGTCAGAGGTCAAGGTCAAAGGTCAGAGGTCAAGGTCAAGGTCAAAGGTCAGAGGTCAAAGGTCAGAGGTCAGAGGTCAAGGTCAAAGGTCAAAGGTCAAAGGTCAAAGGTCAAAGGTCAAAGGTCAAAGGTCAAAGGTCAAAAGTCAAAGTTCAAAGGTCAGAGGTCAAGGTCAAAGGTCAAAGGTCAGACGTCAGAGGTCAAGGTCAAAGGTCAGAGGTCAAAGGCCAGAGGTCAGAGGTCAAGGTCACGGTCAGAGGTCAAAGGTCAAAGGTCAAGGTCAAAGGTCAAATTTCAGAGGTCAGAGGTCAAGGTCAAAGGTTAGAGGTCAAGATCAAAGGACAGAGGTCAGAGGACAAGGTCAGATGTCAGAGGTAAAGGTCAAAGGTCAGAGGTCAAGGTCAAAGGTTAGAGGTCAAGGTCAAAGGTCAGAGGTCAAGGTCAAAGGTCAGAGGAGAAGGTCAGATGTCAGAGGTCAAGGTCAAAGGTTAGAGGTCAAGGTCATAGGTCAAAGGTCAGAGGTCAAGGTCAATGGTCAGAGGTCAAGGTCAAAGGCCAGAGGACAGAGGACAAGGTCAAGGTCAAAGGCCAGCGGTCAAGGTCAATGTCAAGGTCAAGGTCAAAGGTCAAATGTCAGAGGTCAGAGGTCAAGGTCAAAGGTTAGAGGTAAAGGTCAAAGGTCAAGGTCAGAGGTCAAAGGTCAGTGGTCAAGGTCAAGGTCAAGGTCAAGGTCAAAGGTCAGAGGTCAAAGGTCAGAGGTCAGAGGTCAAAGGTCAGAGGTCAAAGGTCAGAGGTCAGAGGTCAAGGTCAAAGGTCAAAGGTCAAAGGTCAAAGGTCAAAGGTCAAAGGTCAAAGGTCAGAGGTCAAGGTCAAGGTCAAGGTCAAAGGTCAAATGTCAGAGGTCAGGGGTCAAAGTTCCGAGGTCAAGGTCAAAGGTCAGAGGTCAAGGTCAAAGG
This sequence comes from Lasioglossum villosulum, assembly GCA_963971365.1. Taxonomy (NCBI): domain Eukaryota; kingdom Metazoa; phylum Arthropoda; class Insecta; order Hymenoptera; family Halictidae; genus Lasioglossum; species Lasioglossum villosulum. The sequence goes on along the minus strand of OZ020498.1, from coordinate 22,761,021 downwards.
TCAAAGGTCAAAGGTCAAAGGTCAAAGGTCAAAGGTCAAAGGTCAAAGGTCAAAGGTCAAAGGTCAAAGGTCAAAGGTCAAAGGTCAAAGGTCAGAAGTCAAAGGTCAGAGGTCAGAGGTCAGAGGTCAGAAGTCAGAGGTCAAGGTCACGGTCAGAGGTCAAAAGTCAAAGGTCAAGGTCAAAGGTCAAATCTCAGAGGTCAGAGGTCAAGGTCAAAGTTTAGAGGTCAAGGTCAAAGTTCAAAGGTCAGAGGTCAAGGTCAAAGGTCAAAGGTCAAAGGTCAGAGGTCAGAGGTCAAGGTCAAAGGTCAGAGGTCAAAGGCCAGAGGTCAGAGGTCAAGGTCACGGTCAGAGGTCAAACGTCAAAGGTCAAGGTCAAAGGTCAAATCTCAGAGGTCAGAGGTCAAGGTCAAAGGTTAGAGGTCAAGATCAAAGGACAGAGGTCAGAGGACAAGGTCAGATGTCAGAGGTAAAGGTCAAAGGTCAAAGGTCAGAGGTCAAGGTCAGAGGTTAGAGGTCAAGGTCAAAGGTCAGAGGTCAAGGTCAAGATCAAAAGTCAGAGTTCAAAGGTAAAAGGTGAATGGTAAAAGATCAAATTCAGATGTCAGAGGTCAAGGTCAAATGTTAGAGGTCAAGGTCATAGGTCAAAGGTCAGAGGTCAAGGTCAAACGTCAGAGGTCAAAGTCAAGGTCAAAGATCAGAGATCAAGATCATAGGTCAGAGGACAAGGTCAAATGTCAGAGAACAGAGGTCAAGGTCAAAGGTCAGAGGTCAAGGTCAAAGGTCAGAGGACAAGGTCAAATGTCAGAGGTCAGAGGTCAAGGTCAAAGGTTAGAGGTCAAGGTCAAAGGTCAAACGTCAGAGGTAAGGTCAAAGGTCAAAGGTCAAAGGTAAAGGGTCAAGGGTCAAAGGTCAAAGGTAAAGGGTCAAGGGTCAAAGGTCAAAGGTCAAAGGTCAAAGGTCAAAGGTGAAGGTGAAAGTTCAAAGGTCAGAGGTCAAGGTCAAAAGTCAAAGGTCAGAGGTCAGAGGTCAAGGTCAAAGGTTAGAGGTCAAGATCAAAGGACAGAGGTCAGAGGACAAGGTCAGATGTCAGAGGTAAAGGTCAAAGGTCAGAGGTCAAGGTCAAAGGTTAGAGGTCAAGGTCAAATGTCAGAGGTCAGAGGTCAAGGTCAATGGTCAGAGGTCAAGGTCAAAGGCCAGAGGACAGAGGACAAGGTCAAGGTCAAGGTCAAGGTCAAGGTAAAGGTCAAAGGTCAAAGGTCAAAGGTCAAAGGTCAAAGGTCAAAGGTGAAGGTGAAAGTTCAAAGGTCAGAGGTCAGAGGTCAAGGTCAAAGGTCAGAGGTCAGAGGTCAAGGTCAAAGGTCAGAGGTCAAAGGCCAGAGGTCAGAGGTCAAGGTCACGGTCAGAGGTCAAACGTCAAAGGTCAAGGTCAAAGGTCAAATCTCAGAGGTCAGAGGTCAAGGTCAAAGGTTAGAGGTCATTGTCAAAGGTCAAAGGTCAGAGATCAAGGTCAAACGTCGGAAGTCAAGGTCAAGGTCAGAGGTCAAGGTCAAGGTCAAGGTCAAAGGTCAAAGGTCAGAGGTCAGAGGTCAAAGGTCCAAGGTCAAGGTCAAAGGTTAGAGGTCAAGGTCAAATGTCAGAGGTCAGAGGTCAAGGTCAAAGGTCAGAGGTCAAGGTCAAGGTCAAACGTCAGAGGTCAAAGGTCAGAGGTCAAGGTCAAAGGTCAAAGGTCAGAGGTCAGAGGTCAAGGTCAAAGGTCAGAGGTCAAAGGCCAGAGGTCAGAGGTCAAGGTCACGGTCAGAGGTCAAAAGTCAAAGGTCAAGGTCAAAGGTCAAATCTCAGAGGTCAGAGGTCAAGGTCAAAGTTTAGAGGTCAAGGTCAAAGGTCAAAGGTCAGAGGTCAAGGTCAAAGGTCAGAGGTCGAGGACAAAGGTCAGAGGTCAAGGTCAAAGGTCAGAGGTCAAGGTCAAAGGTCAAAGGTTAAAGGTGAAGGTGAAAGTTCAAAGGTCAGAGGTCAAGGTCAAAGGTCAAAGGTCAGAGGTCAGAGGTCAAGGTCAAAGGTCAGAGGTCAAAGGCCAGAGGTCAGAGGTCAAGGTCACGGTCAGAGGTCAAACGTCAAAGGTCAAGGTCAAAGGTCAAATCTCAGAGGTCAGAGGTCAAGCTCAAAGGTTAGAGGTCAAGATCAAAGGACAGAGGTCAGAGGTCAAGGTCAGAGGTTAGAGGTCAAGGTCAAAGGTCAGAGGTCAAGGTCAAGATCAAAAGTCAGAGTTCAAAGGTAAAAGGTGAATGGTAAAAGATCAAATTCAGATGTCAGAGGACAAGGTCAAATGTTAGAGGTCAAGGTCATAGGTCAAAGGTCAGAGGTCAAGGTCAAACGTCAGAGGTCAAAGTCAAGGTCAAAGATCAGAGATCAAGATCATAGGTCAGAGGACAAGGTCAAATGTCAGAGAACAGTTGTCAAGGTCAAAGGTCAGAGGTCAAGGTCAAAGGTCAGAGGACAAGGTCAAATGTCAGAGGTCAGAGGTCAAGGTCAAAGGTTAGAGGTCAAGGTCAAAGGTCAAACGTCAGAGGTAAGGTCAAAGGTCAAAGGTCAAAGGTAAAGGGTCAAGGGTCAAAGGTCAAAGGTAAAGGGTCAAGGGTCAAAGGTCAAAGGTCAGAGGTCAGAGGTGAGGGGTCAAGGTCAAAGGTCAAAGGTCAGAGATCAGAGGTGAGAGGTCAAGGTCAAAGGTCAAAGGTCAGATGTCAAGGTCAAAGGTCAAAGGTCAAGGTCAAAGGTAAGAGGTCAAAGGTCAAAGGTCAAAGGTGAAAGGTGAAAGGTCAAATTCAGATGTCAGAGGTCAAGGTCAAAGGTTAGAGGTCAAGGTCATAGGTCAAAGGTCAGAGGTCAAGGTCAATGGTCAGAGGTCAAGGTCAAAGGCCAGAGGACAGAGGACAAGGTCAAGGTCAAGGTCAAGGTCAAGGTCAAGGTCAAGGTCAAGGTCAAGGTCAAAGGTCAAAGGGCAAAGGTCAAAGGTCAAAGGTCAAAGGTCAAAGGTCAAAGGTCAAAGGTGAAGGTGAAAGTTCAAAGGTCAGAGGTCAAGGTCAAAGGTCAAAGGTCAGAGGTTAGAGGTCAAGGTCAAAGGTCAGAGGTGAAGGTCAAAGGTCAAAGGTAAAGGTCAAGATCAAAAGTCAGAGTTCAAAGGTAAAAGGTGAATGGTAAAAGATCAAATTCAGATGTCAGAGGTCAAGGTCAAATGTTAGAGGTCAAGGTCATTGGTCAAAGGTCAGAGGTCAAGGTCAAACGTCAGAGGTCAAAGTCAAGGTCAAAGATCAGAGATCAAGATCATAGGTCAGAGGACAAGGTCAAATGTCAGAGAACAGAGGTCAAGGTCAAAGGTCAGAGGTCAAGGTCAAAGGTCAGAGGACAAGGTCAAATGTCAGAGGTCAGAGGTCAAGGTCAAAGGTTAGAGGTCAAGGTCAAAGGTCAAAGGTCAAAGGTAAAGGGTCAAGGGTCAAAGGTCAAAGGTAAAGGGTCAAGGGTCAAAGGTCAAAGGTCAGAGGTCAGAGGTGAGAGGTCAAGGTCAGAGGTCAGAGGTGAGAGGTCAAGGTCAAAGGTCAAAGGTCAGATGTCAAGGTCAATGGTCAAAGGTCAAGGTCAAAGGTAAGAGGTCAAAGGTCAAAGGTGAAAGGTGAAAGGTGAATGGTCAAATTCAGATGTCAGAGGTCAAGGTCAAAGGTTAGAGGTCAAGGTCATAGGTCAAAGGTCAGAGGTCAGGGTCAATGGTCAGAGGTCAAGGTCAAAGGCCAGAGGACAGAGGACAAGGTCAAGGTCAAGGTCAAGGTCAAGGTAAAAGTCAAAGGTCAAAGGTCAAAGGTCAAAGGTCAAGGTCAAAGGTCAGAGGTCAAGGTCAAGGTCAAAGGTCAGAGGTCAGAGGTCAAGGTCAAAGGTCAAAGGTCAAAGGTCAAAGGTCAAAGGTCAAAGGTCAAAGGTCAAAGGTCAAAGGTCAAAGGTCAAAGGTCAAAGTTCAAAGGTCAGAGGTCAAGGTCAAATGTCAAAGGTCAGACGTCAGAGGTCAAGGTCAAAGGTGAGAGGTCAAAGGCCAGAGGTCAGAGGTCAAGTCACGGTCAGAGGTCAAAGGTCAAAGGTCAAGGTCAAAGGTCAAATCTCAGAGGTCAGAGGTCAAGGTCAAAGGTTAGAGGTCAAGATCAAAGGACAGAGGTCAGAGGACAAGGTCAGATGTCAGAGGTAAAGGTCAAAGGTCAAAGGTCAGAGGTCAAGGTCAAAGGTTAGAGGTCAAGGTCAAAGGTCAGAGGTCGAGGACAAAGGTCAGAGGTCAAGGTCAAAGGTCAGAGTTCAAGGTCAAGGTCAAAGGTCAGAGTTCAAGGTCAAGGTCAAAGGTCAGAGGTCAAAGGTCAGAGGTCAAGGTCAAAGGTCAAAGGTTAAAGGTGAAGGTGAAAGTTCAAAGGTCAGAGGTCAAGGTCAAAGGTCAAAGGTCAGAGGTCAGAGGTCAAGGTCAAAGGTCAGAGGTCAAAGGCCAGAGGTCAGAGGTCAAGGTCACGGTCAGAGGTCAAACGTCAAAGGTCAAGGTCAAAGGTCAAATCTCAGAGGTCAGAGGTCAAGGTCAAAGGTTAGAGGTCAAGATCAAAGGACAGAGGTCAGAGGACAAGGTCAGATGTCAGAGGTAAAGGTCAAAGGTCAGAGGTCAAGGTCAAAGGTTAGAGGTCAAGGTCAAAGGTCAGAGGTCAGAGGTCAAGGTCAATGGTCAGAGGTCAAGGTCAAAGCCCAGAGGACTGAGGACAAGGTCAAGGTCAAGGTCAAGGTCAAGGTCAAGGTCAAGGTCAAGGTAAAGGTCAAAGGTCAAAGGTCAAAGGTCAAAGGTCAAAGGTCAAAGGTCAAAGGTCAAAGGTGAAGGTGAAAGTTCAAAGGTCAGAGGTCAAGGTCAAAGGTCAAAGGTCAGAGGTCAGAGGTCAAGTTCAAAGGTCAGAGGTCAAAGGCCAGAGGTCAGAGGTCAAGGTCACGGTCAGAGGTCAAACGTCAAAGGTCAAGGTCAAAGGTCAAATCTCAGAGGTCAGAGGTCAAGGTCAAAGGTTAGAGGTCAAGATCAAAGGACAGAGGTCAGAGGACAAGGTCAGATGTCAGAGGTAAAGGTCAAAGGTCAGAGGTCAGAGGTCAAGGTCAGAGGTTAGAGGTCAAGGTCAAAGGTCAGAGGTCAAGGTCAAAGGTCAAAGGTCAAGGTCAAGATCAAAAGTCAGAGTTCAAAGGTAAAAGGTGAATGGTAAAAGATCAAATTCAGATGTCAGAGGTCAAGGTCAAATGTTAGAGGTCAAGGTCATAGGTCAAAGGTCAGAGGTCAAGGTCAAACGTCAGAGGTCAAAGTCAAGGTCAAAGATCAGAGATCAAGATCATAGGTCAGAGGATAAGGTCAAATGTCAGAGAACAGAGGTCAAGGTCAAAGGTCAGAGGTCAAGGTCAAAGGTCAGAGGACAAGGTCAAATGTCAGAGGTCAGAGGTCAAGGTCAAAGGTTAGAGGTCAAGGTCAAAGGTCAAACGTCAGAGGTGAGAGGTCAAGGTCAAAGGTCAAAGGTCAGATGTCAAGGTCAAAGGTCAAAGGTCAAGGTCAAAGGTCAGAGGTCAAGGTCAAACGTCAGAGGTCAAAGTCAAGGTCAAAGATCAGAGATCAAGATCATAGGTCAGAGGACAAGGTCAAATGTCAGAGAACAGAGGTCAAGGTCAAAGGTCAGAGGTCAAGGTTAAAGGTCAGAGGACAAGGTCAGATGTCAGAGGTCAAGGTCAAAGGTTAGAGGTCAAGGTCATAGGTCAAAGGTCAGAGGTCAAGGTCAATGGTCAGAGGTCAAGGTCAAAGGCCAGAGGACAGAGGACAAGGTCAAGGTCAAGGTCAAGGTCAAGGTCAAGGTCAAAGGTCAGAGGTCAAAGGTCAGAGGACAGAGGTCAAAGGTCAGAGGTCAAGGTCAAAGGTCAGAGGTCGAGGACAAAGGTCAGAGGTCAAGGTCAAAGGTCAGAGGTCAAGGTCAAGGTCAAAGGTCAGAGGTCAAAGGTCAGAGGTCAGAGGTCAAGGTCAAAGGTCAAAGGTCAAAGGTCAAAGGTCAAAGGTCAAAGGTCAAAGGTCAAAGGTCAAAGGTCAAAGTTCAAAGGTCAGAGGTCAAAGGTCAGACGTCAGAGGTCAAGGTCAAAGGTCAGAGGTCAAAGGCCAGAGGTCAGAGGTCAAGGTCACGGTCAGAGGTCAAAGGTCAAAGGTCAAGGTCAAAGGTCAAATCTCAGAGGTCAGAGGTCAAGGTCAAAGGTTAGAGGTCAAGATCAAAGGACAGAGGTCAGAGGACAAGGTCAGATGTCAGAGGTAAAGGTCAAAGGTCAAAGGTCAGAGGTCAAGGTCAAAGGTTAGAGGTCAAGGTCAAAGGTCAGAGGTCGAGGACAAAGGTCAGAGGTCAAGGTCAAAGGTCAGAGTTCAAGGTCAAGGTCAAAGGTCAGAGGTCAAAGTCAGAGGTCAAGGACAAAGGTCAAAGGTCAAAGGTCAGAGGTCAGAGGTCAAAGGTCAGAGGTCAAGGTCAAGGTCAAGGTCAAGGTCAAGGTCAAAGGTCAGAGGTCAAAGGTCAGAGGACAGAGGTCAAAGGTCAGAGGTCAAGGTCAAAGGTCAGAGGTCGAGGACAAAGGTCAGAGGTCAAGGTCAAAGGTCAGGGGTCAAGGTCAAGGTCAAAGGTCAAAGGTCAGAGGTCAAAGGTCAGAGGTCAGAGGTCAGAGGTCAAGGTCAAAGGTCAAAGGTCAAAGGTCAAAGGTCAAAGGTCAAAGGTCAAAGGTCAAAGGTCAAAGGTCAAAGGTCAAAGGTCAAAGGTCAAAGGTCAAAGGTCAAAGTTCAAAGGTCAGAGGTCAAAGGTCAAAGGTCAAAGGTCAAAGGTCAAAGGTCAAAGGTCAAAGGTCAAAGGTCAAAGGTCAAAGTTCAAAGGTCAGAGGTCAAGGTCAAAGGTCAAAGGTCAGAGGTCAGAGGTCAAGGTCAAAGGTCAGAGGTCAAAGGCCAGAGGTCAGAGGTCAAGGTCACGGTCAGAGGTCAAAGGTCAAAGGTCACGGTCAAAGGTCAAATCTCAGAGGTCAGAGGTCAAGGTCAAAGGTTAGAGGTCAAGATCAAAGGACAGAGGTCAGAGGACAAGGTCAGATGTCAGAGGTAAAGGTCAAAGGTCAAAGGTCAGAGGTCAAGGTCAAAGGTTAGAGGTCAAGGTCAAAGGTCAGAGGTCGAGGACAAAGGTCAGAGGTCAGAGGTCAAGGTCAAAGGTCAAAGGTCAAAGGTCAAAGGTCAAAGGTCAAAGGTCAAAGGTCAAAGGTCAAAGGCCAGAGGACAGAGGACAAGGTCAAGGTCAAGGTCAAGGTCAAGGTAAAAGTCAAAGGTCAAAGGTGAAAGGTCAAAGGTCAAAGGTCAAAGGTCAAAGGTCAAAGGTCAAAGGTCAAAGGTCAAAGGTCAAAGGTCAGAGGTCAGAGGTCAAGGTCAGAGGTCAAGGTCAAGGGCAAGGGCAAGGTCAAGGTCAAGGTCAAAGGTCAGAGGTCAAAGGTCAGAGGACAGAGGTCAAAGGTCAGAGGTCAAGGTCAAAGGTCAGAGGTCGAGGACAAAGGTCAGAGGTCAAGGTCAAAGGTCAGGGGTCAAGGTCAAGGTCAAAGTTCAGAGGTCAAAGGTCAGATGTCAGAGGTCTGAGGTCAAGGTCAAAGGTCAAAGGTCAAAGGTCAAAGGTCAAAGGTCAAAGGTCAAAGGTCAAAGGTCAAAGGTCAAAGTTCAAAGGTCAGAGGTCAAGGTCAAAGGTCAAAGGTCAGAGGTCAGAGGTCAAGGTCAAAGGTCAGAGGTCAAAGGCCAGAGGTCAGAGGTCACGATCACGGTCAGAGGTCAAAGGTCAAAGGTCACGGTCAAAGGTCAAATCTCAGAGGTCAGAGGTCAAGGTCAAAGGTTAGAGGTCAAGATCAAAGGACAGAGGTCAGAGGACAAGGTCAGATGTCAGAGGTAAAGGTCAAAGGTCAAAGGTCAGAGGTCAAGGTCAAAGGTTAGAGGTCAAGGTCAAAGGTCAGAGGTCGAGGACAAAGGTCAGAGGTCAAGGTCAAAGGTCAGAGTTCAAGGTCAAGGTCAAAGGTCAGAGGTCAAAGGTCAGAGGTCAAGGTCAAAGGTCAAAGGTTAAAGGTGAAGGTGAAAGTTCAAAGGTCAGAGGTCAAGGTCAAAGGTCAAAGGTCAGAGGTCAGAGGTCAGAGGTCAAGGTCAAAGGTCAGCGGTCAAGGTCAAAGGTCAGAGGACAAGGTCAAATGTCAGAGGTCAGAGGTCAAGGTCAAAGGTTAGAGGTCAAGGTCAAAGGTCAAACGTCAGAGGTAAGGTCAAAGGTCAAAGGTCAAAGGTAAAGGGTCAAGGGTCAAAGGTCAAAGGTAAAGGGTCAAGGGTCAAAGGTCAAAGGTCAGAGGTCAGAGGTGAGGGGTCAAGGTCAAAGGTCAAAGGTCAGAGATCAGAGGTGAGAGGTCAAGGTCAAAGGTCAAAGGTCAGATGTCAAGGTCAAAGGTCAAAGGTCAAGGTCAAAGGTAAGAGGTCAAAGGTCAAAGGTCAAAGGTGAAAGGTGAAAGGTCAAATTCAGATGTCAGAGGACAAGGTCAAATGTTAGAGGTCAAGGTCATAGGTCAAAGGTCAGAGGTCAAGGTCAAACGTCAGAGGTCAAAGTCAAGGTCAAAGATCAGAGATCAAGATCATAGGTCAGAGGACAAGGTCAAATGTCAGAGAACAGAGGTCAAGGTCAAAGGTCAGAGGTCAAGGTCAAAGGTCAGAGGACAAGGTCAAATGTCAGAGGTCAGAGGTCAAGGTCAAAGGTTAGAGGTCAAGGTCAAAGGTCAAACGTCAGAGGTAAGGTCAAAGGTCAAAGGTCAAAGGTAAAGGGTCAAGGGTCAAAGGTCAAAGGTAAAGGGTCAAGGGTCAAAGGTCAAAGGTCAGAGGTCAGAGGTGAGGGGTCAAGGTCAAAGGTCAAAGGTCAGAGATCAGAGGTGAGAGGTCAAGGTCAAAGGTCAAAGGTCAGATGTCAAGGTCAAAGGTCAAAGGTCAAGGTCAAAGGTAAGAGGTCAAAGGTCAAAGGTCAAAGGTGAAAGGTGAAAGGTCAAATTCAGATGTCAGAGGTCAAGGTCAAAGGTTAGAGGTCAAGGTCATAGGTCAAAGGTCAGAGGTCAAGGTCAATGGTCAGAGGTCAAGGTCAAAGGCCAGAGGACACAGGACAAGGTCAAGGTCAAGGTCAAGGTCAAGGTCAAGGTCAAGGTCAAGGTCAAGGTCAAGGTCAAGGTCAAGGTCAAAGGTCAAAGGGCAAAGGTCAAAGGTCAAAGGTCAAAGGTCAAAGGTCAAAGGTCAAAGGTGAAGGTGAAAGTTCAAAGGTCAGAGGTCAAGGTCAAAGGTCAAAGGTCAGAGGTTAGAGGTCAAGGTCAAAGGTCAGAGGTGAAGGTCAAAGGTCAAAGGTAAAGGTCAAGATCAAAAGTCAGAGTTCAAAGGTAAAAGGTGAATGGTAAAAGATCAAATTCAGATGTCAGAGGTCAAGGTCAAATGTTAGAGGTCAAGGTCATTGGTCAAAGGTCAGAGGTCAAGGTCAAACGTCAGAGGTCAAAGTCAAGGTCAAAGATCAGAGATCAAGATCATAGGTCAGAGGACAAGGTCAAATGTCAGAGAACAGAGGTCAAGGTCAAAGGTCAGAGGTCAAGGTCAAAGGTCAGAGGACAAGGTCAAATGTCAGAGGTCAGAGGTCAAGGTCAAAGGTTAGAGGTCAAGGTCAAAGGTCAAACGTCAGAGGTAAGGTCAAAGGTCAAAGGTCAAAGGTAAAGGGTCAAGGGTCAAAGGTCAAAGGTAAAGGGTCAAGGGTCAAAGGTCAAAGGTCAGAGGTCAGAGGTGAGAGGTCAAGGTCAGAGGTCAGAGGTGAGAGGTCAAGGTCAAAGGTCAAAGGTCAGATGTCAAGGTCAATGGTCAAAGGTCAAGGTCAAAGGTAAGAGGTCAAAGGTCAAAGGTGAAAGGTGAAAGGTGAAAGGTCAAATTCAGATGTCAGAGGTCAAGGTCAAAGGTTAGAGGTCAAGGTCATAGGTCAAAGGTCAGAGGTCAAGGTCAATGGTCAGAGGTCAAGGTCAAAGGCCAGAGGACAGAGGACAAGGTCAAGGTCAAGGTCAAGGTCAAGGTAAAAGTCAAAGGTCAAAGGTCAAAGGTCAAAGGTCAAGGTCAAAGGTCAGAGGTCAAGGTCAAGGTCAAAGGTCAGAGGTCAGAGGTCAAGGTCAAAGGTCAAAGGTCAAAGGTCAAAGGTCAAAGGTCAAAGGTCAAAGGTCAAAGGTCAAAGGTCAAAGGTCAAAGTTCAAAGGTCAGAGGTCAAGGTCAAAGGTCAAAGGTCAGACGTCAGAGGTCAAGGTCAAAGGTGAGAGGTCAAAGGCCAGAGGTCAGAGGTCAAGGTCACGGTCAGAGGTCAAAGGTCAAAGGTCAAGGTCAAAGGTCAAATCTCAGAGGTCAGAGGTCAAGGTCAAAGGTTAGAGGTCAAGATCAAAGGACAGAGGTCAGAGGACAAGGTCAGATGTCAGAGGTAAAGGTCAAAGGTCAAAGGTCAGAGGTCAAGGTCAAAGGTTAGAGGTCAAGGTCAAAGGTCAGAGGTCGAGGACAAAGGTCAGAGGTCAAGGTCAAAGGTCAGAGTTCAAGGTCAAGGTCAAAGGTCAGAGGTCAAAGGTCAGAGGTCAAGGTCAAAGGTCAAAGGTTAAAGGTGAAGGTGAAAGTTCAAAGGTCAGAGGTCAAGGTCAAAGGTCAAAGGTCAGAGGTCAGAGGTCAAGGTCAAAGGTCAGAGGTCAAAGGCCAGAGGTCAGAGGTCAAGGTCACGGTCAGAGGTCAAACGTCAAAGGTCAAGGTCAAAGGTCAAATCTCAGAGGTCAGAGGTCAAGGTCAAAGGTTAGAGGTCAAGATCAAAGGACAGAGGTCAGAGGACAAGGTCAGATGTCAGAGGTAAAGGTCAAAGGTCAGAGGTCAAGGTCAAAGGTTAGAGGTCAAGGTCAAAGGTCAGAGGTCAGAGGTCAAGGTCAATGGTCAGAGGTCAAGGTCAAAGCCCAGAGGACTGAGGACAAGGTCAAGGTCAAGGTCAAGGTCAAGGTCAAGGTCAAGGTCAAGGTCAAGGTAAAGGTCAAAGGTCAAAGGTGAAGGTGAAAGTTCAAAGGTCAGAGGTCAAGGTCAAAGATCAAAGGTCAGAGGTCAGAGGTCAAGGTCAAAGGTCAGAGGTCAAAGGCCAGAGGTCAGAGGTCAAGGTCACGGTCAGAGGTCAAACGTCAAAGGTCAAGGTCAAAGGTCAAATCTCAGAGGTCAGAGGTCAAGGTCAAAGGTTAGAGGTCAAGATCAAAGGACAGAGGTCAGAGGACAAGGTCAGATGTCAGAGGTAAAGGTCAAAGGTCAGAGGTCAGAGGTCAAGGTCAGAGGTTAGAGGTCAAGGTCAAAGGTCAGAGGTCAAGGTCAAAGGTCAAAGGTCAAGGTCAAGATCAAAAGTCAGAGTTCAAAGGTAAAAGGTGAATGGTAAAAGATCAAATTCAGATGTCAGAGGTCAAGGTCAAATGTTAGAGGTCAAGGTCATAGGTCAAAGGTCAGAGGTCAAGGTCAAACGTCAGAGGTCAAAGTCAAGGTCAAAGATCAGAGATCAAGATCATAGGTCAGAGGATAAGGTCAAATGTCAGAGAACAGAGGTCAAGGTCAAAGGTCAGAGGTCAAGGTCAAAGGTCAGAGGACAAGGTCAAATGTCAGAGGTCAGAGGTCAAGGTCAAAGGTTAGAGGTCAAGGTCAAAGGTCAAACGTCAGAGGTGAGAGGTCAAGGTCAAAGGTCAAAGGTCAGATGTCAAGGTCAAAGGTCAAAGGTCAGAGGTCAAGGTCAAAGGTTAGAGGTCAAGGTCAAAGGTCAGAGGTCGAGGACAAAGGTCAGAGGTCAAGGTCAAAGGTCAGAGTTCAAGGTCAAGGTCAAAGGTCAGAGGTCAAAGGTCAGAGGTCAAGGTCAAAGGTCAAAGGTTAAAGGTGAAGGTGAAAGTTCAAAGGTCAGAGGTCAAGGTCAAAGGTCAAAGGTCAGAGGTCAGAGGTCAAGGTCAAAGGTCAGAGGTCAAAGGCCAGAGGTCAGAGGTCAAACGTCAAAGGTCAAGGTCAAAGGTCAAATCTCAGAGGTCAGAGGTCAAGGTCAAAGGTTAGAGGTCAAGATCAAAGGACAGAGGTCAGAGGACAAGGTCAGATGTCAGAGGTAAAGGTCAAAGGTCAGAGGTCAAGGTCAAAGGTTAGAGGTCAAGGTCAAAGGTCAGAGGTCAGAGGTCAAGGTCAATGGTCAGAGGTCAAGGTCAAAGCCCAGAGGACTGAGGACAAGGTCAAGGTCAAGGTCAAGGTCAAGGTCAAGGTCAAGGTCAAGGTCAAGGTAAAGGTCAAAGGTCAAAGGTCAAAGGTCAAAGGTCAAAGGTCAAAGGTCAAAGGTGAAGGTGAAAGTTCAAAGGTCAGAGGTCAAGGTCAAAGGTCAAAGGTCAGAGGTCAGAGGTCAAGGTCAAAGGTCAGAGGTCAAAGGCCAGAGGTCAGAGGTCAAGGTCACGGTCAGAGGTCAAACGTCAAAGGTCAAGGTCAAAGGTCAAATCTCAGAGGTCAGAGGTCAAGGTCAAAGGTTAGAGGTCAAGATCAAAGGACAGAGGTCAGAGGACAAGGTCAGATGTCAGAGGTAAAGGTCAAAGGTCAGAGGTCAGAGGTCAAGGTCAGAGGTTAGAGGTCAAGGTCAAAGGTCAGAGGTCAAGGTCAAAGGTCAAAGGTCAAGGTCAAGGTCAAGATCAAAAGTCAGAGTTCAAAGGTAAAAGGTGAATGGTAAAAGATCAAATTCAGATGTCAGAGGTCAAGGTCAAATGTTAGAGGTCAAGGTCATAGGTCAAAGGTCAGAGGTCAAGGTCAAACGTCAGAGGTCAAAGTCAAGGTCAAAGATCAGAGATCAAGATCATAGGTCAGAGGATAAGGTCAAATGTCAGAGAACAGAGGTCAAGGTCAAAGGTCAGAGGTCAAGGTCAAAGGTCAGAGGACAAGGTCAAATGTCAGAGGTCAGAGGTCAAGGTCAAAGGTTAGAGGTCAAGGTCAAAGGTCAAACGTCAGAGGTGAGAGGTCAAGGTCAAAGGTCAAAGGTCAGATGTCAAGGTCAAAGGTCAAAGGTCAAGGTCAAAGGTCAGAGGTCAAGGTCAAACGTCAGAGGTCAAAGTCAAGGTCAAAGATCAGAGATCAAGATCATAGGTCAGAGGACAAGGTCAAATGTCAGAGAACAGAGGTCAAGGTCAAAGGTCAGAGGTCAAAGGTCAGAGGTCAAGGTCAAGGTCAAAGGTCAGAGGTCAAAGGTCAGAGGTCAGAGGTCAAGGTCAAAGGTCAAAGGTCAAAGGTCAAAGGTCAAAGGTCAAAGGTCAAAGGTCAAAGGTCAAAGGTCAAAGTTCAAACTTCAGAGGTCAAAGGTCAGACGTCAGAGGTCAAGGTCAAAGGTCAGAGGTCAAAGGCCAGAGGTCAGAGGTCAAGGTCACGGTCAGAGGTCAAAGGTCAAAGGTCAAGGTCAAAGGTCAAATCTCAGAGGTCAGAGGTCAAGGTCAAAGGTTAGAGGTCAAGATCAAAGGACAGAGGTCAGAGGACAAGGTCAGATGTCAGAGGTAAAGGTCAAAGGTCAGAGGTCAAGGTCAAAGGTTAGAGGTCAAGGTCAAAGGTCAGAGGTCAGAGGTCAAGGTCAATGGTCAGAGGTCAAGGTCAAAGCCCAGAGGACTGAGGACAAGGTCAAGGTCAAGGTCAAGGTCAAGGTCAAGGTCAAGGTCAAGGTCAAGGTAAAGGTCAAAGGTCAAAGGTCAAAGGTCAAAGGTCAAAGGTCAAAGGTCAAAGGTCAAAGGTGAAGGTGAAAGTTCAAAGGTCAGAGGTCAAGGTCAAAGATCAAAGGTCAGAGGTCAGAGGTCAAGGTCAAAGGTCAGAGGTCAAAGGCCAGAGGTCAGAGGTCAAGGTCACGGTCAGAGGTCAAACGTCAAAGGTCAAGGTCAAAGGTCAAATCTCAGAGGTCAGAGGTCAAGGTCAAAGGTTAGAGGTCAAGATCAAAGGACAGAGGTCAGAGGACAAGGTCAGATGTCAGAGGTAAAGGTCAAAGGTCAGAGGTCAGAGGTCAAGGTCAGAGGTTAGAGGTCAAGGTCAAAGGTCAGAGGTCAAGGTCAAAGGTCAAAGGTCAAGGTCAAGATCAAAAGTCAGAGTTCAAAGGTAAAAGGTGAATGGTAAAAGATCAAATTCAGATGTCAGAGGTCAAGGTCAAATGTTAGAGGTCAAGGTCATAGGTCAAAGGTCAGAGGTCAAGGTCAAACGTCAGAGGTCAAAGTCAAGGTCAAAGATCAGAGATCAAGATCATAGGTCAGAGGATAAGGTCAAATGTCAGAGAACAGAGGTCAAGGTCAAAGGTCAGAGGTCAAGGTCAAAGGTCAGAGGACAAGGTCAAATGTCAGAGGTCAGAGGTCAAGGTCAAAGGTTAGAGGTCAAGGTCAAAGGTCAAACGTCAGAGGTGAGAGGTCAAGGTCAAAGGTCAAAGGTCAGATGTCAAGGTCAAAGGTCAAAGGTCAGAGGTCAAGGTCAAAGGTTAGAGGTCAAGGTCAAAGGTCAGAGGTCGAGGACAAAGGTCAGAGGTCAAGGTCAAAGGTCAGAGTTCAAGGTCAAGGTCAAAGGTCAGAGGTCAAAGGTCAGAGGTCAAGGTCAAAGGTCAAAGGTTAAAGGTGAAGGTGAAAGTTCAAAGGTCAGAGGTCAAGGTCAAAGGTCAAAGGTCAGAGGTCAGAGGTCAAGGTCAAAGGTCAGAGGTCAAAGGCCAGAGGTCAGAGGTCAAACGTCAAAGGTCAAGGTCAAAGGTCAAATCTCAGAGGTCAGAGGTCAAGGTCAAAGGTTAGAGGTCAAGATCAAAGGACAGAGGTCAGAGGACAAGGTCAGATGTCAGAGGTAAAGGTCAAAGGTCAGAGGTCAAGGTCAAAGGTTAGAGGTCAAGGTCAAAGGTCAGAGGTCAGAGGTCAAGGTCAATGGTCAGAGGTCAAGGTCAAAGCCCAGAGGACTGAGGACAAGGTCAAGGTCAAGGTCAAGGTCAAGGTCAAGGTCAAGGTCAAGGTAAAGGTCAAAGGTCAAAGGTCAAAGGTCAAAGGTCAAAGGTCAAAGGTCAAAGGTCAAAGGTGAAGGTGAAAGTTCAAAGGTCAGAGGTCAAGGTCAAAGGTCAAAGGTCAGAGGTCAGAGGTCAAGGTCAAAGGTCAGAGGTCAAAGGCCAGAGGTCAGAGGTCAAGGTCACGGTCAGAGGTCAAACGTCAAAGGTCAAGGTCAAAGGTCAAATCTCAGAGGTCAGAGGTCAAGGTCAAAGGTTAGAGGTCAAGATCAAAGGACAGAGGTCAGAGGACAAGGTCAGATGTCAGAGGTAAAGGTCAAAGGTCAGAGGTCAGAGGTCAAGGTCAGAGGTTAGAGGTCAAGGTCAAAGGTCAGAGGTCAAGGTCAAAGGTCAAAGGTCAAGGTCAAGATCAAAAGTCAGAGTTCAAAGGTAAAAGGTGAATGGTAAAAGATCAAATTCAGATGTCAGAGGTCAAGGTCAAATGTTAGAGGTCAAGGTCATAGGTCAAAGGTCAGAGGTCAAGGTCAAACGTCAGAGGTCAAAGTCAAGGTCAAAGATCAGAGATCAAGATCATAGGTCAGAGGATAAGGTCAAATGTCAGAGAACAGAGGTCAAGGTCAAAGGTCAGAGGTCAAGGTCAAAGGTCAGAGGACAAGGTCAAATGTCAGAGGTCAGAGGTCAAGGTCAAAGGTTAGAGGTCAAGGTCAAAGGTCAAACGTCAGAGGTGAGAGGTCAAGGTCAAAGGTCAAAGGTCAGATGTCAAGGTCAAAGGTCAAAGGTCAGAGGTCAAGGTCAAAGGTTAGAGGTCAAGGTCAAAGGTCAGAGGTCGAGGACAAAGGTCAGAGGTCAAGGTCAAAGGTCAGAGTTCAAGGTCAAGGTCAAAGGTCAGAGGTCAAAGGTCAGAGGTCAAGGTCAAAGGTCAAAGGTTAAAGGTGAAGGTGAAAGTTCAAAGGTCAGAGGTCAAGGTCAAAGGTCAAAGGTCAGAGGTCAGAGGTCAAGGTCAAAGGTCAGAGGTCAAAGGCCAGAGGTCAGAGGTCAAACGTCAAAGGTCAAGGTCAAAGGTCAAATCTCAGAGGTCAGAGGTCAAGGTCAAAGGTTAGAGGTCAAGATCAAAGGACAGAGGTCAGAGGACAAGGTCAGATGTCAGAGGTAAAGGTCAAAGGTCAGAGGTCAAGGTCAAAGGTTAGAGGTCAAGGTCAAAGGTCAGAGGTCAGAGGTCAAGGTCAATGGTCAGAGGTCAAGGTCAAAGCCCAGAGGACTGAGGACAAGGTCAAGGTCAAGGTCAAGGTCAAGGTAAAGGTCAAAGGTCAAAGGTCAAAGGTCAAAGGTCAAAGGTCAAAGGTCAAAGGTCAAAGGTGAAGGTGAAAGTTCAAAGGTCAGAGGTCAAGGTCAAAGGTCAAAGGTCAGAGGTCAGAGGTCAAGGTCAAAGGTCAGAGGTCAAAGGCCAGAGGTCAGAGGTCAAGGTCACGGTCAGAGGTCAAACGTCAAAGGTCAAGGTCAAAGGTCAAATCTCAGAGGTCAGAGGTCAAGGTCAAAGGTTAGAGGTCAAGATCAAAGGACAGAGGTCAGAGGACAAGGTCAGATGTCAGAGGTAAAGGTCAAAGGTCAGAGGTCAGAGGTCAAGGTCAGAGGTTAGAGGTCAAGGTCAAAGGTCAGAGGTCAAGGTCAAAGGTCAAAGGTCAAGGTCAAGATCAAAAGTCAGAGTTCAAAGGTAAAAGGTGAATGGTAAAAGATCAAATTCAGATGTCAGAGGTCAAGGTCAAATGTTAGAGGTCAAGGTCATAGGTCAAAGGTCAGAGGTCAAGGTCAAACGTCAGAGGTCAAAGTCAAGGTCAAAGATCAGAGATCAAGATCATAGGTCAGAGGATAAGGTCAAATGTCAGAGAACAGAGGTCAAGGTCAAAGGTCAGAGGTCAAGGTCAAAGGTCAGAGGACAAGGTCAAATGTCAGAGGTCAGAGGTCAAGGTCAAAGGTTAGAGGTCAAGGTCAAAGGTCAAACGTCAGAGGTGAGAGGTCAAGGTCAAAGGTCAAAGGTCAGATGTCAAGGTCAAAGGTCAAAGGTCAAGGTCAAAGGTCAGAGGTCAAGGTCAAACGTCAGAGGTCAAAGTCAAGGTCAAAGATCAGAGATCAAGATCATAGGTCAGAGGACAAGGTCAAATGTCAGAGAACAGAGGTCAAGGTCAAAGGTCAGAGGTCAAAGGTCAGAGGTCAAGGTCAAGGTCAAAGGTCAGAGGTCAAAGGTCAGAGGTCAGAGGTCAAGGTCAAAGGTCAAAGGTCAAAGGTCAAAGTTCAAAGGTCAGAGGTCAAAGGTCAGACGTCAGAGGTCAAGGTCAAAGGTCAGAGGTCAAAGGCCAGAGGTCAGAGGTCAAGGTCACGGTCAGAGGTCAAAGGTCAAAGGTCAAGGTCAAAGGTCAAATCTCAGAGGTCAGAGGTCAAGGTCAAAGGTTAGAGGTCAAGATCAAAGGACAGAGGTCAGAGGACAAGGTCAGATGTCAGAGGTAAAGGTCAAAGGTCAAAGGTCAGAGGTCAAGGTCAAAGGTTAGAGGTCAAGGTCAAAGGTCAGAGGTCGAGGACAAAGGTCAGAGGTCAAGGTCAAAGGTCAGAGTTCAAGGTCAAGGTCAAAGGTCAGAGGTCAAAGTCAGAGGTCAAGGTCAAAGGTCAAAGGTTAAAGGTGAAGGTGAAAGTTCAAAGGTCAGAGGTCAAGGTCAAAGGTCAAAGGTCAGAGGTCAGAGGTCAGAGGTCAAGGTCAAAGGTCAGAGGTCAAAGGCCAGAGGTCAGAGGTCAAGGTCACGGTCAGAGGTCAAACGTCAAAGGTCAAGGTCAAAGGTCAAATCTCAGAGGTCAGAGGTCAAGGTCAAAGGTTAGAGGTCAAGATCAAAGGACAGAGGTCAGAGGACAAGGTCAGATGTCAGAGGTAAAGGTCAAAGGTCAGAGGTCAAGGTCAAAGGTTAGAGGTCAAGGTCAAAGGTCAGAGGTCAGAGGTCAAGGTCAATGGTCAGAGGTCAAGGTCAAAGGCCAGAGGACAGAGGACAAGGTCAAGGTCAAGGTCAAGGTCAAGGTCAAGGTAAAGGTCAAAGGTCAAAGGTCAAAGGTCAAAGGTCAAAGGTCAAAGGTCAAAGATCAAAGGTCAAGGTGAAAGTTCAAAGGTCAGAGGTCAAGGTCAAAGGTCAAAGGTCAGAGGTCAGAGGTCAAGGTCAAAGGTCAGAGGTCAAAGGCCAGAGGTCAGAGGTCAAGGTCACGGTCAGAGGTCAAACGTCAAAGGTCAAGGTCAAAGGTCAAATCTCAGAGGTCAGAGGTCAAGGTCAAAGGTTAGAGGTCAAGATCAAAGGACAGAGGTCAGAGGTCAAAGGTCAGAGGTCAAGGTCAAAGGTTAGAGGTCAAGGTCAAAGGTCAGAGGTCGAGGACAAAGGTCAGAGGTCAAGGTCAAAGGTCAGAGTTCAAGGTCAAGGTCAAAGGTCAGAGGTCAAAGGTCAGAGGTCAAGGTCAAAGGTCAAAGGTTAAAGGTGAAGGTGAAAGTTCAAAGGTCAGAGGTCAAGGTCAAAGGTCAAAGGTCAGAGGTCAGAGGTCAAGGTCAAAGGTCAGAGGTCAAAGGCCAGAGGTCAGAGGTCAAGGTCACGGTCAGAGGTCAAACGTCAAAGGTTAAGGTCAAAGGTCAAATCTCAGAGGTCAGAGGTCAAGGTCAAAGGTTAGAGGTCAAGATCAAAGGACAGAGGTCAGAGGACAAGGTCAGATGTCAGAGGTAAAGGTCAAAGGTCAGAGGTCAAGGTCAAAGGTTAGAGGTCAAGGTCAAAGGTCAGAGGTCAGAGGTCAAGGTCAATGGTCAGAGGTCAAGGTCAAAGGCCAGAGGACAGAGGACAAGGTCAAGGTCAAGGTCAAGGTCAAGGTCAAGGTAAAGGTCAAAGGTCAAAGGTCAAAGGTCAAAGGTCAAAGGTCAAAGGTCAAAGGTCAAAGGTCAAAGGTCAAAGGTCAAAGGTGAAGGTGAAAGTTCAAAGGTCAGAGGTCAAGGTCAAAGGTCAAAGGTCAGAGGTCAGAGGTCAAGGTCAAAGGTCAGAGGTCAAAGGCCAGAGGTCAGAGGTCAAGGTCACGGTCAGAGGTCGAACGTCAAACGTCAAGGTCAAAGGTCAAATCTCAGAGGTCAGAGGTCAAGGTCAAAGGTTAGAGGTCAAGATCAAAGGACAGAGGTCAGAGGACAAGGTCAGATGTCAGAGGTAAAGGTCAAAGGTCAAAGGTCAGAGGTCAAGGTCAGAGGTTAGAGGTCAAGGTCAAAGGTCAGAGGTCAAGGTCAAAGGTCAAAGGTCAAGGTCAAGATCAAAAGTCAGAGTTCAAAGGTAAAAGGTGAATGGTAAAAGATCAAATTCAGATGTCAGAGGTCAAGGTCAAATGTTAGAGGTCAAGGTCATAGGTCAAAGGTCAGAGGTCAAGGTCAAACGTCAGAGGTCAAAGTCAAGGTCAAAGATCAGAGATCAAGATCATAGGTCAGAGGACAAGGTCAAATGTCAGATAACAGAGGTCAAGGTCAAAGGTCAGAGGTCAAGGTTAAAGGTCAGAGGACAAGGTCAAATGTCAGAGGTCAGAGGTCAAGGTCAAAGGTCAGAGGTCAAGGTCAAAGGTCAAACGTCAGAGGTAAGGTCAAAGGTCAAAGGTCAAAGGTAAAGGGTCAAGGGTCAAAGGTCAAAGGTAAAGGGTCAAGGGTCAAGGGTCAAAGGTCAAAGGTCAAAGGTCAGAGGTCAAAGGTCAGAGGACAGAGGTCAAAGGTCAGAGGTCAAGGTCAAAGGTCAGAGGTCGAGGACAAAGGTCAGAGGTCAAGGTCAAAGGTCAGGGGTCAAGGTCAAGGTCAAAGGTCAGAGGTCAAAGGTCAGAGGTCAGAGGTCAAGGTCAAAGGTCAAAGGTCAAAGGTCAAAGGTCAAAGGTCAAAGGTCAAAGGTCAAAGGTCAAAGGTCAAAGGTCAAAGGTCAAAGGTCAGAGGTCAGAGGTCAAAGGTCAGAGGTCAAGGTCAAGGTCAAGGTCAAAGGTCAGAGGTCAAAGGTCAGAGGACAGAGGTCAAAGGTCAGAGGTCAAGGTCAAAGGTCAGAGGTCGAGGACAAAGGTCAGAGGTCAAGGTCAAAGGTCAGGGGTCAAGGTCAAGGTCAAAGGTCAAAGGTCAGAGGTCAAAGGTCAGAGGTCAGAGGTCAGAGGTCAAGGTCAAAGGTCAAAGGTCAAAGGTCAAAGGTCAAAGGTCAAAGGTCAAAGGTCAAAGGTCAAAAGTCAAAGGTCAAAGGTCAAAGGTCAAAGTTCAAAGGTCAGAGGTCAAAGGTCAAAGGTCAAAGGTCAAAGGTCAAAGGTCAAAGGTCAAAGGTCAAAGGTCAAAGGTCAAAGTTCAAAGGTCAGAGGTCAAGGTCAAAGGTCAAAGGTCAGAGGTCAGAGGTCAAGGTCAAAGGTCAGAGGTCAAAGGCCAGAGGTCAGAGGTCAAGGTCACGGTCAGAGGTCAAAGGTCAAAGGTCACGGTCAAAGGTCAAATCTCAGAGGTCAGAGGTCAAGGTCAAAGGTTAGAGGTCAAGATCAAAGGACAGAGGTCAGAGGACAAGGTCAGATGTCAGAGGTAAAGGTCAAAGGTCAAAGGTCAGAGGTCAAGGTCAAAGGTTAGAGGTCAAGGTCAAAGGTCAGAGGTCGAGGACAAAGGTCAGAGGTCAGAGGTCAAGGTCAAAGGTCAAAGGTCAAAGGTCAAAGGTCAAAGGTCAAAGGTCAAAGGTCAAAGGTCAAAGGTCAAAGGCCAGAGGACAGAGGACAAGGTCAAGGTCAAGGTCAAGGTCAAGGTAAAAGTCAAAGGTCAAAGGTCAAAGGTCAAAGGTCAAAGGTCAAAGGTCAAAGGTCAAAGGTCAAAGGTCAAAGGTCAAAGGTCAAAGGTCAAAGGTCAAAGGTCAGAGGTCAGAGGTCAAGGTCAGAGGTCAAGGTCAAGGGCAAGGGCAAGGTCAAGGTCAAGGTCAAAGGTCAGAGGTCAAAGGTCAGAGGACAGAGGTCAAAGGTCAGAGGTCAAGGTCAAAGGTCAGAGGTCGAGGACAAAGGTCAGAGGTCAAGGTCAAAGGTCAGGGGTCAAGGTCAAGGTCAAAGGTCAGAGGTCAAAGGTCAGATGTCAGAGGTCAGAGGTCAAGGTCAAAGGTCAAAGGTCAAAGGTCAAAGGTCAAAGGTCAAAGGTCAAAGGTCAAAGGTCAAAGTTCAAAGGTCAGAGGTCAAGGTCAAAGGTCAAAGGTCAAAGGTCACGGTCAAAGGTCAAATCTCAGAGGTCAGAGGTCAAGGTCAAAGGTTAGAGGTCAAGATCAAAGGACAGAGGTCAGAGGACAAGGTCAGATGTCAGAGGTAAAGGTCAAAGGTCAAAGGTCAGAGGTCAAGATCAAAGGACAGAGGTCAGAGGTCAAAGGTCAGAGGTCAAGGTCAAAGGTTAGAGGTCAAGGTCAAAGGTCAGAGGTCGAGGACAAAGGTCAGAGGTCAAGGTCAAAGGTCAGAGTTCAAGGTCAAGGTCAAAGGTCAGAGGTCAAAGGTCAGAGGTCAAGGTCAAAGGTCAAAGGTTAAAGGTGAAGGTGAAAGTTCAAAGGTCAGAGGTCAAGGTCAAAGGTCAAAGGTCAGAGGTCAGAGGTCAAGGTCAAAGGTCAGAGGTCAAAGGCCAGAGGTCAGAGGTCAAGGTCACGGTCAGAGGTCAAACGTCAAAGGTTAAGGTCAAAGGTCAAATCTCAGAGGTCAGAGGTCAAGGTCAAAGGTTAGAGGTCAAGATCAAAGGACAGAGGTCAGAGGACAAGGTCAGATGTCAGAGGTAAAGGTCAAAGGTCAGAGGTCAAGGTCAAAGGTTAGAGGTCAAGGTCAAAGGTCAGAGGTCAGAGGTCAAGGTCAATGGTCAGAGGTCAAGGTCAAAGGCCAGAGGACAGAGGACAAGGTCAAGGTCAAGGTCAAGGTCAAGGTCAAGGTAAAGGTCAAAGGTCAAAGGTCAAAGGTCAAAGGTCAAAGGTCAAAGGTCAAAGGTCAAAGGTCAAAGGTCAAAGGTGAAGGTGAAAGTTCAAAGGTCAGAGGTCAAGGTCAAAGGTCAAAGGTCAGAGGTCAGAGGTCAAGGTCAAAGGTCAGAGGTCAAAGGCCAGAGGTCAGAGGTCAAGGTCACGGTCAGAGGTCGAACGTCAAACGTCAAGGTCAAAGGTCAAATCTCAGAGGTCAGAGGTCAAGGTCAAAGGTTAGAGGTCAAGATCAAAGGACAGAGGTCAGAGGACAAGGTCAGATGTCGGAGGTAAAGGTCAAAGGTCAAAGGTCAGAGGTCAAGGTCAGAGGTTAGAGGTCAAGGTCAAAGGTCAGAGGTCAAGGTCAAAGGTCAAAGGTCAAGGTCAAGATCAAAAGTCAGAGTTCAAAGGTAAAAGGTGAATGGTAAAAGATCAAATTCAGATGTCAGAGGTCAAGGTCAAATGTTAGAGGTCAAGGTCATAGGTCAAAGGTCAGAGGTCAAGGTCAAACGTCAGAGGTCAAAGTCAAGGTCAAAGATCAGAGATCAAGATCATAGGTCAGAGGACAAGGTCAAATGTCAGATAACAGAGGTCAAGGTCAAAGGTCAGAGGTCAAGGTTAAAGGTCAGAGGACAAGGTCAAATGTCAGAGGTCAGAGGTCAAGGTCAAAGGTCAGAGGTCAAGGTCAAAGGTCAAACGTCAGAGGTAAGGTCAAAGGTCAAAGGTCAAAGGTAAAGGGTCAAGGGTCAAAGGTCAAAGGTAAAGGGTCAAGGGTCAAGGGTCAAAGGTCAAAGGTCAAAGGTCAGAGGTCAAAGGTCAGAGGACAGAGGTCAAAGGTCAGAGGTCAAGGTCAAAGGTCAGAGGTCGAGGACAAAGGTCAGAGGTCAAGGTCAAAGGTCAGGGGTCAAGGTCAAGGTCAAAGGTCAGAGGTCAAAGGTCAGAGGTCAGAGGTCAAGGTCAAAGGTCAAAGGTCAAAGGTCAAAGGTCAAAGGTCAAAGGTCAAAGGTCAAAGGTCAAAGGTCAAAGGTCAAAGGTCAAAGGTCAGAGGTCAGAGGTCAAAGGTCAGAGGTCAAGGTCAAGGTCAAGGTCAAAGGTCAGAGGTCAAAGGTCAGAGGACAGAGGTCAAAGGTCAGAGGTCAAGGTCAAAGGTCAGAGGTCGAGGACAAAGGTCAGAGGTCAAGGTCAAAGGTCAGGGGTCAAGGTCAAGGTCAAAGGTCAAAGGTCAGAGGTCAAAGGTCAGAGGTCAGAGGTCAGAGGTCAAGGTCAAAGGTCAAAGGTCAAAGGTCAAAGGTCAAAGGTCAAAGGTCAAAGGTCAAAGGTCAAAAGTCAAAGGTCAAAGGTCAAAGGTCAAAGTTCAAAGGTCAGAGGTCAAAGGTCAAAGGTCAAAGGTCAAAGGTCAAAGGTCAAAGGTCAAAGGTCAAAGGTCAAAGGTCAAAGTTCAAAGGTCAGAGGTCAAGGTCAAAGGTCAAAGGTCAGAGGTCAGAGGTCAAGGTCAAAGGTCAGAGGTCAAAGGCCAGAGGTCAGAGGTCAAGGTCACGGTCAGAGGTCAAAGGTCAAAGGTCACGGTCAAAGGTCAAATCTCAGAGGTCAGAGGTCAAGGTCAAAGGTTAGAGGTCAAGATCAAAGGACAGAGGTCAGAGGACAAGGTCAGATGTCAGAGGTAAAGGTCAAAGGTCAAAGGTCAGAGGTCAAGGTCAAAGGTTAGAGGTCAAGGTCAAAGGTCAGAGGTCGAGGACAAAGGTCAGAGGTCAGAGGTCAAGGTCAAAGGTCAAAGGTCAAAGGTCAAAGGTCAAAGGTCAAAGGTCAAAGGTCAAAGGTCAAAGGTCAAAGGCCAGAGGACAGAGGACAAGGTCAAGGTCAAGGTCAAGGTCAAGGTAAAAGTCAAAGGTCAAAGGTCAAAGGTCAAAGGTCAAAGGTCAAAGGTCAAAGGTCAAAGGTCAAAGGTCAAAGGTCAAAGGTCAAAGGTCAAAGGTCAGAGGTCAGAGGTCAAGGTCAGAGGTCAAGGTCAAGGGCAAGGGCAAGGTCAAGGTCAAGGTCAAAGGTCAGAGGTCAAAGGTCAGAGGACAGAGGTCAAAGGTCAGAGGTCAAGGTCAAAGGTCAGAGGTCGAGGACAAAGGTCAGAGGTCAAGGTCAAAGGTCAGGGGTCAAGGTCAAGGTCAAAGGTCAGAGGTCAAAGGTCAGATGTCAGAGGTCAGAGGTCAAGGTCAAAGGTCAAAGGTCAAAGGTCAAAGGTCAAAGGTCAAAGGTCAAAGGTCAAAGGTCAAAGTTCAAAGGTCAGAGGTCAAGGTCAAAGGTCAAAGGTCAGAGGTCAGAGGTCAAGGTCAAAGGTCAGAGGTCAAAGGCCAGAGGTCAGAGGTCACGATCACGGTCAGAGGTCAAAGGTCAAAGGTCACGGTCAAAGGTCAAATCTCAGAGGTCAGAGGTCAAGGTCAAAGGTTAGAGGTCAAGATCAAAGGACAGAGGTCAGAGGACAAGGTCAGATGTCAGAGGTAAAGGTCAAAGGTCAAAGGTCAGAGGTCAAGGTCAAAGGGTAGAGGTCAAGGTCAAAGGTCAGAGGTCGAGGACAAAGGTCAGAGGTCAAGGTCAAAGGTCAGAGTTCAAGGTCAAGGTCAAAGGTCAGAGGTCAAAGGTCATAGGTCAAGGTCAAAGGTCAAAGGTTAAAGGTGAAGGTGAAAGTTCAAAGGTCAGAGGTCAAGGTCAAAGGTCAAAGGTCAGAGGTCAGAGGTCAGAGGTCAAGGTCAAAGGTCAGAGGTCAAAGGCCAGAGGTCAGAGGTCAAGGTCACGGTCAGAGGTCAAACGTCAAAGGTCAAGGTCAAAGGTCAAATCTCAGAGGTCAGAGGTCAAGGTCAAAGGTTAGAGGTCAAGATAAAAGGACAGAGGTCAGAGGACAAGGTCAGATGTCAGAGGTAAAGGTCAAAGGTCAAAGGTCAGAGGTCAAGGTCAGAGGTTAGAGGTCAAGGTCAAAGGTCAGAGGTCAAGGTCAAAGGTCAAAGGTCAAGGTCAAGATCAAAAGTCAGAGTTCAAAGGTAAAAGGTGAATGGTAAAAGATCAAATTCAGATGTCAGAGGTCAAGGTCAAATGTTAGAGGTCAAGGTCATAGGTCAAAGGTCAGAGGTCAAGGTCAAACGTCAGAGGTCAAAGTCAAGGTCAAAGATCAGAGATCAAGATCATAGGTCAGAGGACAAGGTCAAATGTCAGAGAACAGAGGTCAAGGTCAAAGGTCAGAGGTCAAGGTCAAAGGTCAGAGGACAAGGTCAAATGTCAGAGGTCAGAGGTCAAGGTCAAAGGTTAGAGGTCAAGGTCAAAGGTCAAACGTCAGAGGTAAGGTCAAAGGTCAAAGGTCAAAGGTAAAGGGTCAAGGGTCAAAGGTCAAAGGTAAAGGGTCAAAGGTCAAAGGTCAGAGGTCAGAGGTGAGAGGTCAAGGTCAAAGGTCAAAGGTCAGAGGTCAGAGGTCAGAGGTGAGAGGTCAAGGTCAAAGGTCAAAGGTCAGATGTCAAGGTCAAAGGTCAAAGGTCAAGGTCAAAGGTCAGAGGTCAAGGTCAAACGTCAGAGGTCAAAGTCAAGGTCAAAGATCAGAGATCAAGATCATAGGTCAGAGGACAAGGTCAAATGTCAGAGAACAGAGGTCAAGGTCAAAGGTCAGAGGTCAAGGTCAAAGGTCAGAGGACAAGGTCAGATGTCAGAGGTCAAGGTCAAAGGTTAGAGGTCAAGGTCATAGGTCAAAGGTCAGAGGTCAAGGTCAATTGTCAGAGGTCAAGGTCAAAGGCCAGAGGACAGAGGACAAGGTCAAGGTCAAGGTCAAGGTCAAGGTAAAAGTCAAAGGTCAAAGGTCAAAGGTCAAAGGTCAAAGGTCAAAGGTCAAAGGTCAAAGGTCAGAGGTCAGAGGTCAAAGGTCAGAGGTCAAGGTCAAGGTCAAGGTCAAGGTCAAGGTCAAAGGTCAGAGGTCAAAGGTCAGAGGACAGAGGTCAAAGGTCAGAGGTCAAGGTCAAAGGTCAGAGGTCGAGGACAAAGGTCAGAGGTCAAGGTCAAAGGTCAGAGGTCAAGGTCAAGGTCAAAGGTCAGAGGTCAAAGGTCAGAGGTCAGAGGTCAAGGTCAAAGGTCAAAGGTCAAAGGTCAAAGGTCAAAGGTCAAAGGTCAAAGGTCAAAGGTCAAAGGTCAAAGGTCAAAGGTCAAGGTCAAAGGTTAGAGGTCAAGGTCAAAGGTCAGAGGTCAGAGGTCAAGGTCAATGGTCAGAGGTCAAGGTCAAAGGCCAGAGGACAGAGGACAAGGTCAAGGTCAAGGTCAAGGTCAAGGTCAAGGTCAAGGTAAAGGTCAAAGGTCAAAGGTCAAAGGTCAAAGGTCAAAGGTCAAAGGTGAAGGTGAAAGTTCAAAGGTCAGAGGTCAAGGTCAAAGGTCAAAGGTCAGAGGTCAGAGGTCAAGGTCAAAGGTCAGAGGTCAAAGGCCAGAGGTCAGAGGTCAAGGTCACGGTCAGAGGTCAAACGTCAAAGGTCAAGGTCAAAGGTCAAATCTCAGAGGTCAGAGGTCAAGGTCAAAGGTTAGAGGTCAAGATCAAAGGACAGAGGTCAGAGGACAAGGTCAGATGTCAGAGGTCAAGGTCAAAGGTGAATGGTAAAAGATCAAATTCAGATGTCAGAGGTCAAGGTCAAATGTTAGAGGTCAAGGTCATAGGTCAAAGGTCAGAGGTCAAGGTCAAACGTCAGAGGTCAAAGTCAAGGTCAAAGATCAGAGATCAAGATCATAGGTCAGAGGACAAGGTCAAATGTCAGAGAACAGAGGTCAAGGTCAAAGGTCAGAGGTCAAGGTCAAAGGTCAGAGGACAAGGTCAAATGTCAGATGTCAGAGGTCAAGGTCAAAGGTTAGAGGTCAAGGTCAAAGGTCAAAGGTCAGAGGTCAGAGGTGAGAGGTCAAGGTCAAAGGTCAAAGGTCACAGGTCAGAGGTGAGAGGTAAAGGTCAAAGGTCAAAGGTCAGATGTCAAGGTCAAAGGTCAAAGGTCAAGGTCAAAGGTAAGAGGTCAAAGGTCAAAGGTCAAAGGTGAAAGGTGAAAGGTGAAAGGTGAAAGGTGAAAGGTGAAAGGTCAAATTCAGATGTCAGAGGTCAAGGTCAAAGGTTAGAGGTCAAGGTCATAGGTCAAAGGTCAGAGGTCAAGGTCAATGGTCAGAGGTCAAGGTCAAAGGCCAGAGGACAGAGGACAAGGTCAAGGTCAAGGTCAAGGTCAAGGTCAAGGTAAAAGTCAAAGGTCAAAGGTCAAAGGTCAAAGGTCAGAGGTCAGAGGTCAAAGGTCAGAGGTCAAGGTCAAGGTCAAGGTCAAGGTCAAGGTCAAAGATCAGAGGTCAAAGGTCAGAGGACAGAGGTCAAAGGTCAGAGGTCAAGGTCAAAGGTCAGAGGTCGAGGACAAAGGTCAGAGGTCAAGGTCAAAGGTCAGAGGTCAAGGTCAAGGTCAAAGGTCAAAGGTCAGAGGTCAAAGGTCAGAGGTCAGAGGTCAAGGTCAAAGGTCAAAGGTCAAAGGCCAAAGGTCAGAGGACAAGGTCAAATGTCAGAGGTCAGAGGTCAAGGTCAAAGGTTAGAGGTCAAGGTCAAAGGTCAAAGGTCAGAGGTCAGAGGTGAGAGGTCAAGGTCAAAGGTCAAAGGTCACAGGTCAGAGGTGAGAGGTAAAGGTCAAAGGTCAAAGGTCAGATGTCAAGGTCAAAGGTCAAAGGTCAAGGTCAAAGGTAAGAGGCCAAAGGTCAAAGGTCAAAGGTGAAAGGTGAAAGGTGAAAGGTGAAAGGTGAAAGGTGAAAGGTCAAATTCAGATGTCAGAGGTCAAGGTCAAAGGTTAGAGGTCAAGGTCATAGGTCAAAGGTCAGAGGTCAAGGTCAATGGTCAGAGGTCAAGGTCAAAGGCCAGAGGACAGAGGACAAGGTCAAGGTCAAGGTCAAGGTCAAGGTCAAGGTAAAAGTCAAAGGTCAAAGGTCAAAGGTCAAAGGTCAGAGGTCAGAGGTCAAAGGTCAGAGGTCAAGGTCAAGGTCAAGGTCAAGGTCAAGGTCAAAGATCAGAGGTCAAAGGTCAGAGGACAGAGGTCAAAGGTCAGAGGTCAGGGTCAAAGGTCAGAGGTCGAGGACAAAGGTCAGAGGTCAAGGTCAAAGGTCAGAGGTCAAGGTCAAGGTCAAAGGTCAAAGGTCAGAGGTCAAAGGTCAGAGGTCAGAGGTCAAGGTCAAAGGTCAAAGGTCAAAGGTCAAAGGCCAAAGGTCAGAGGTCAAGGTCAAAGGTCAGAGGTGAAAGGCCAGAGGGCAGAGGTCAAGGTCACGGTCAGAGGTCAAAGGTCAAAGGTCAAATCTCAGAGGTCAGAGGTCAAGGTCAAAGGTTAGAGGTCAAGATCAAAGGACAGAGGTCAGAGGACAAGGTCAGATGTCAGAGGTAAAGGTCAAAGGTCAATGGTCAAGGTCAAAGGTTAGAGGTCAAGGTCAAAGGTCAGAGGTCAGAGGTCTAGGTCAATGGTCAGAGGTTAAGGTCAAAGGCCAGAGGACAGAGGCCATGGTCAAGGTCAAGGTCAAGGTCAAGGTCAAGGTAAAGGTCAAAGGTCAAAGGTCAAAGGTCAAAGGTCAAAGGTCAAAGGTCAAAGGTGAAGGTGAAAGTTCAAAGGTCAGAGGTCAAGGTCAAAGGTCAAAGGTCAAAGGTCAGAGGTCAGAGGTCAAGGTCAAAGGTCAGAGGTCAAAGGCCAGAGGTCAGAGGTCAAGGTCACGGTCAGAGGTCAAACGTCAAAGGTCAAGGTCAAAGGTCAAATCTCAGAGGTCAGAGGTCAAGGTCAAAGGTTAGAGGTCAAGATCAAAGGACAGAGGTCAGAGGACAAGGTCAGATGTCAGAGGTAAAGGTCAAAGGTCAAAGGTCAGAGGTCAAGGTCAGAGGTTAGAGGTCAAGGTCAAAGGTCAGAGGTCAAGGTCAAAGGTCAAAGGTCAAGGTCAAGATCAAAAGTCAGAGTTCAAAGGTAAAAGGTGAATGGTAAAAGATCAAATTCAGATGTCAGAGGTCAAGGTCAAATGTTAGAGGTCAAGGTCATAGGTCAAAGGTCAGAGGTCAAGGTCAAACGTCAGAGGTCAAAGTCAAGGTCAAAGATCAGAGATCAAGATCATAGGTCAGAGGACAAGGTCAAATGTCAGAGAACAGAGGTCAAGGTCAAAGGTCAGAGGTCAAGGTCAAAGGTCAGAGGACAAGGTCAAATGTCAGAGGTCAGAGGTCAAGGTCAAAGGTTAGAGGTCAAGGTCAAAGGTCAAACGTCAGAGGTAAGGTCAAAGGTCAAAGGTCAAAGGTAAAGGGTCAAGGGTCAAAGGTCAAAGGTAAAGGGTCAACGGTCAAAGGTCAAAGGTCAGAGGTCAGAGGTGAGAGGTCAAGGTCAAAGGTCAAAGGTCAAAGGTCAGAGGTCAGAGGTCAGAGGTGAGAGGTCAAGGTCAAAGGTCAAAGGTCAGATGTCAAGGTCAAAGGTCAAAGGTCAAGGTCAAAGGTCAGAGGTCAAGGTCAAACGTCAGAGGTCAAAGTCAAGGTCAAAGATCAGAGATCAAGATCATAGGTCAGAGGACAAGGTCAAATGTCAGAGAACAGAGGTCAAGGTCAAAGGTTAGAGGTCAAGGTCATAGGTCAAAGGTCAGAGGTCAAGGTCAATGGTCAGAGGTCAAGGTCAAAGGCCAGAGGACAGAGGACAAGGTCAAGGTCAAGGTCAAGGTCAAGGTAAAAGTCAAAGGTCAAAGGTCAAAGGTCAAAGGTCAAAGGTCAAAGGTCAAAGGTCAAAGGTCAAAGGTCAGAGGTCAGAGGTCAAAGGTCAGAGGTCAAGGTCAAGGTCAAGGTCAAGGTCAAGGTCAAAGGTCAGAGGTCAAAGGTCAGAGGACAGAGGTCAAAGGTCAGAGGTCAAGGTCAAAGGTCAGAGGTCGAGGACAAAGGTCAGAGGTCAAGGTCAAAGGTCAGAGGTCAAGGTCAAGGTCAAAGGTCAGAGGTCAAAGGTCAGAGGTCAGAGGTCAAGGTCAAAGGTCAAAGGTCAAAGGTCAAAGGTCAAAGGTCAAAGGTCAAAGGTCAAAGGTCAAAGGTCAAAGGTCAAAGTTCAAAGGTCAGAGGTCAAGGTCAAAGGTCAAAGGTCAGATGTCAGAGGTCAAGGTCAAAGGTCAGAGGTCAAAGGCCAGAGGTCAGAGGTCAAGGTCACGGTCAGAGGTCAAAGGTCAAAGGTCAAGGTCAAAGGTCAAATCTCAGAGGTCAGAGGTCAAGGTCAAAGGTTAGAGGTCAAGATCAAAGGACAGAGGTCAGAGGACAAGGTCAGATGTCAGAGGTAAAGGTCAAAGGTCAAAGGTCAGAGGTCAAGGTCAAAGGTTAGAGGTCAAGGTCAAAGGTCAGAGGTCGAGGACAAAGGTCAGAGGTCAAGGTCAAAGGTCAGAGTTCAAGGTCAAGGTCAAAGGTCAGAGGTCAGAGGTCAGAGGTCAAGGTCAAAGGTCAAAGGTTAAAGGTGAAGGTGAAAGTTCAAAGGTCAGAGTTCAAGGTCAAGGTCAAAGGTCAGAGGTCAAAGGTCAGAGGTCAAGGTCAAAGGTCAAAGGTCAAAGGTCAAAGGTCAGAGGTCAGAGGTCAAGGTCAAAGGTCAGAGGTCAAAGGCCAGAGGTCAGAGGTCAAGGTCACGGTCAGAGGTCAAAGGTCAAAGGTCAAGGTCAAAGGTCAAATCTCAGAGGTCAGAGGTCAAGGTCAAAGGTCAGAGTTCAAGGTCAAGGTCAAAGGTCAGAGGTCAAAGGTCAGAGGTCAAGGTCAAAGGTCAAAGGTTAAAGGTGAAGGTGAAAGTTCAAAGGTCAGAGGTCAAGGTCAAAGGTCAAAGGTCAGAGGTCAGAGGTCAAGGTCAAAGGTCAGAGGTCAAAGGCCAGAGGTCAGAGGTCAAGGTCACGCTCAGAGGTCAAAAGGTCAAAGGTCAAGGTCAAAGCTCAAATCTCAGAGGTCAGAGGTCAAGGTCAAAGGTTAGAGGTCAAGATCAAAGGACAGAGGTCAGAGGACAAGGTCAGATGTCAGAGGTAAAGGTCAAAGGTCAGAGGTCAAGGTCAAAGGTTAGAGGTCAAGGTCAAAGGTCAGAGGTCAGAGGTCAAGGTCAATGGTCAGAGGTCAAGGTCAAAGGCCAGAGGACAGAGGACAAGGTCAAGGTCAAGGTCAAGGTCAAAGGTCAAGGTCAAAGGTCAAATCTCAGAGGTCAGAGGTCAAGGTCAAAGGTTAGAGGTCAAGATCAAAGGACAGAGGTCAGAGGACAAGGTCAGATGTCAGAGGTAAAGGTCAAAGGTCAGAGGTCAAGGTCAAAGGTTAGAGGTCAAGGTCAAAGGTCAAACGTCAGAGATAAGGTCAAAGGTCAAAGGTCAAAGGTAAAGGGTCAAGGGTCAAAGGTCAAAGGTAAAGGGTCAAGGGTCAAAGGTCAAAGGTCAGAGGTCAGAGGTGAGAGGTCAAGGTCAAAGGTCAAAGGTCAGAGGTCAGAGGTGAGAGGTGAGAGGTCAAGGTCAAAGGTCAAAGGTCAGATGTCAAGGTCAAAGGTCAAAGGTCAAGGTCAAAGGTCAAAGGTCAAAGGTCAAAGGTCAAAGGTCAAAGGTCAAAGGTCAAAGGTCAAAGGTCAGAGGTCAAGGTCAAAGGTTAGAGGTCAAGATCAAAGGACAGAGGTCAGAGGACAAGGTCAGATGTCAGAGGTAAAGGTCAAAGGTCAAAGGTCAGAGGTCAAGGTCAAAGGTTAGAGGTCAAGGTCAAAGGTCAGAGGTCGAGGACAAAGGTCAGAGGTCAAGGTCAAAGGTCAGAGTTCAAGGTCAAGGTCAAAGGTCAGAGGTCAAAGGTCAGAGGTCAAGGTCAAAGGTCAGAGTTCAAGGTCAAGGTCAAAGGTCAGAGGTCAAAGGTCAGAGGTCAAGGTCAAAGGTCAAAGGTCAAAGGTTAAAGGTGAAGGTGAAAGTTCAAAGTTCAGAGGTCAAGGTCAAAGGTCAAAGGTCAGAGGTCAGAGGTCAAGGTCAAAGGTCAGAGGTCAAAGGCCAGAGGTCAGAGGTCAAGGTCACGGTCAGAGGTCAAAGGTCAAAGGTCAAGGTCAAAGGTCAAATCTCAGAGGTCAGAGGTCAAGGTCAAAGGTTAGAGGTCAAGATCAAAGGACAGAGGTCAGAGGACAAGGTCAGAGGTCAAGGTCAAAGGTCAGAGTTCAAGGTCAAGGTCAAAGGTCAGAGGTCAAAGGTCAGAGGTCAAGGTCAAAGGTCAAAGGTTAAAGGTGAAGGTGAAAGTTCAAAGGTCAGAGTTCAAGGTCAAGGTCAAAGGTCAGAGGTCAAAGGTCAGAGGTCAAGGTCAAAGGTCAAAGGTCAAAGGTCAAAGGTCAGAGGTCAGAGGTCAAGGTCAAAGGTCAGAGGTCAAAGGCCAGAGGTCAGAGGTCAAGGTCACGGTCAGAGGTCAAAGGTCAAAGGTCAAGGTCAAAGGTCAAATCTCAGAGGTCAGAGGTCAAGGTCAAAGGTCAGAGTTCAAGGTCAAGGTCAAAGGTCAGAGGTCAAAGGTCAGAGGTCAAGGTCAAAGGTCAAAGGTTAAAGGTGAAGGTGAAAGTTCAAAGGTCAGAGGTCAAGGTCAAAGGTCAAAGGTCAGAGGTCAGAGGTCAAGGTCAAAGGTCAGAGGTCAAAGGCCAGAGGTCAGAGGTCAAGGTCACGCTCAGAGGTCAAAAGGTCAAAGGTCAAGGTCAAAGCTCAAATCTCAGAGGTCAGAGGTCAAGGTCAAAGGTTAGAGGTCAAGATCAAAGGACAGAGGTCAGAGGACAAGGTCAGATGTCAGAGGTAAAGGTCAAAGGTCAGAGGTCAAGGTCAAAGGTTAGAGGTCAAGGTCAAAGGTCAGAGGTCAGAGGTCAAGGTCAATGGTCAGAGGTCAAGGTCAAAGGCCAGAGGACAGAGGACAAGGTCAAGGTCAAGGTCAAGGTCAAAGGTCAAGGTCAAAGGTCAAATCTCAGAGGTCAGAGGTCAAGGTCAAAGGTTAGAGGTCAAGATCAAAGGACAGAGGTCAGAGGACAAGGTCAGATGTCAGAGGTAAAGGTCAAAGGTCAGAGGTCAAGGTCAAAGGTTAGAGGTCAAGGTCAAAGGTCAAACGTCAGAGATAAGGTCAAAGGTCAAAGGTCAAAGGTAAAGGGTCAAGGGTCAAAGGTCAAAGGTAAAGGGTCAAGGGTCAAAGGTCAAAGGTCAGAGGTCAGAGGTGAGAGGTCAAGGTCAAAGGTCAAAGGTCAGAGGTCAGAGGTGAGAGGTGAGAGGTCAAGGTCAAAGGTCAAAGGTCAGATGTCAAGGTCAAAGGTCAAAGGTCAAGGTCAAAGGTCAAAGGTCAAAGGTCAAAGGTCAAAGGTCAAAGGTCAAAGGTCAAAGGTCAAAGGTCAAAGGTCAAAGGTCAAAGGTCAGAGGTCAAGGTCAAAGGTTAGAGGTCAAGATCAAAGGACAGAGGTCAGAGGACAAGGTCAGATGTCAGAGGTAAAGGTCAAAGGTCAAAGGTCAGAGGTCAAGGTCAAAGGTTAGAGGTCAAGGTCAAAGGTCAGAGGTCGAGGACAAAGGTCAGAGGTCAAGGTCAAAGGTCAGAGTTCAAGGTCAAGGTCAAAGGTCAGAGGTCAAAGGTCAGAGGTCAAGGTCAAAGGTCAGAGTTCAAGGTCAAGGTCAAAGGTCAGAGGTCAAAGGTCAGAGGTCAAGGTCAAAGGTCAAAGGTCAAAGGTTAAAGGTGAAGGTGAAAGTTCAAAGGTCAGAGGTCAAGGTCAAAGGTCAAAGGTCAGAGGTCAGAGGTCAAGGTCAAAGGTCAGAGGTCAAAGGCCAGAGGTCAGAGGTCAAGGTCACGGTCAGAGGTCAAAGGTCAAAGGTCAAGGTCAAAGGTCAAATCTCAGAGGTCAGAGGTCAAGGTCAAAGGTTAGAGGTCAAGATCAAAGGACAGAGGTCAGAGGACAAGGTCAGATGTCAGAGGTAAAGGTCAAAGGTCAAAGGTCAGAGGTCAAGGTCAAAGGTTAGAGGTCAAGGTCAAAGGTCAGAGGTCGAGGACAAAGGTCAGAGGTCAAGGTCAAAGGTCAGAGTTCAAGGTCAAGGTCAAAGGTCAGAGGTCAAAGGTCAGAGGTCAAGGTCAAAGGTCAAAGGTTAAAGGTGAAGGTGAAAGTTCAAAGGTCAGAGGTCAAGGTCAAAGGTCAAAGGTCAGAGGTCAGAGGTCAAGATCAAAGGTCAGAGGTCAAAGGCCAGAGGTCAGAGGTCAAGGTCACGCTCAGAGGTCAAAAGGTCAAAGGTCAAGGTCAAAGGTCAAATCTCAGAGGTCAGAGGTCAAGGTCAAAGGTTAGAGGTCAAGATCAAAGGACAGAGGTCAGAGGACAAGGTCAGATGTCAGAGGTAAAGGTCAAAGGTCAGAGGTCAAGGTCAAAGGTTAGAGGTCAAGGTCAAAGGTCAGAGGTCAGAGGTCAAGGTCAAAGGTGAAGGTGAAAGTTCAAAGGTCAGAGGTCAAGGTCAAAGGTCAAAGGTCAGAGGTCAGAGGTCAAGGTCAAAGGTCAGAGGTCAAAGGCCAGAGGTCAGAGGTCAAGGTCACGGTCAGAGGTCAAACGTCAAAGGTCAAGGTCAAAGGTCAAATCTCAGAGGTCAGAGGTCAAGGTCAAAGGTTAGAGGTCAAGATCAAAGGACAGAGGTCAGAGGACAAGGTCAGATGTCAGAGGTAAAGGTCAAAGGTGAATGGTAAAAGATCAAATTCAGATGTCAGAGGTCAAGGTCAAATGTTAGAGGTCAAGGTCATAGGTCAAAGGTCAGAGGTCAAGGTCAAACGTCAGAGGTCAAAGTCAAGGTCAAAGATCAGAGATCAAGATCATAGGTCAGAGGACAAGGTCAAATGTCAGAGAACAGAGGTCAAGGTCAAAGGTCAGAGGTCAAGGTCAAAGGTCAGAGGACAAGGTCAAATGTCAGAGGTCAGAGGTCAAGGTCAAAGGTTAGAGGTCAAGGTCAAAGGTCAAAGGTCAGAGGTCAGAGGTGAGAGGTCAAGGTCAAAGGTCAAAGGTCACAGGTCAGAGGTGAGAGGTAAAGGTCAAAGGTCAAAGGTCAGATGTCAAGGTCAAAGGTCAAAGGTCAAGGTCAAAGGTAAGAGGTCAAAGGTCAAAGGTCAAAGGTGAAAGGTGAAAGGTGAAAGGTGAAAGGTGAAAGGTGAAAGGTCAAATTCAGATGTCAGAGGTCAAGGTCAAAGGTTAGAGGTCAAGGTCATAGGTCAAAGGTCAGAGGTCAAGGTCAATGGTCAGAGGTCAAGGTCAAAGGCCAGAGGACAGAGGACAAGGTCAAGGTCAAGGTCAAGGTCAAGGTCAAGGTAAAAGTCAAAGGTCAAAGGTCAGAGGTCAGAGGTCAAAGGTCAGAGGTCAAGGTCAAGGTCAAGGTCAAGGTCAAGGTCAAAGGTCAGAGGTCAAAGGTCAGAGGACAGAGGTCAAAGGTCAGAGGTCAAGGTCAAAGGTCAGAGGTCGAGGACAAAGGTCAGAGGTCAAGGTCAAAGGTCAGAGGTCAAGGTCAAGGTCAAAGGTCAAAGGTCAGAGGTCAAAGGTCAGAGGTCAGAGGTCAAGGTCAAAGGTCAAAGGTCAAAGGCCAAAGGTCAAAGGTCAAAGGTCAGAGGTCAAGGTCAAAGGTCAAAGGTCAGAGGTCAGAGGTCAAGGTCAAAGGTCAGAGGTCAAAGGCCAGAGGTCAGAGGTCAAGGTCACGGTCAGAGGTCAAAGGTCAAAGGTCAAATCTCAGAGGTCAGAGGTCAAGGTCAAAGGTTAGAGGTCAAGATCAAAGGACAGAGGTCAGAGGACAAGGTCAGATGTCAGAGGTAAAGGTCAAAGGTCAAAGGTCAAGGTCAAAGGTTAGAGGTCAAGGTCAAAGGTCAGAGGTCAGAGGTCTAGGTCAATGGTCAGAGGTTAAGGTCAAAGGCCAGAGGACAAGGTCAGATGTCAGAGGTCAAGGTCAAAGGTTAGAGGTCAAGGTCATAGGTCAAAGGTCAGAGGTCAAGGTCAATGGTCAGAGGTCAAGGTCAAAGGCCAGAGGACAGAGGACAAGGTCAAGGTCAAGGTCAAGGTCAAGGTAAAAGTCAAAGGTCAAAGGTCAAAGGTCAAAGGTCAAAGGTCAAAGGTCAAAGGTCAAAGGTCAGAGGTCAGAGGTCAAAGGTCAGAGGTCAAGGTCAAGGTCAAGGTCAAGGTCAAGGTCAAAGGTCAGAGGTCAAAGGTCAGAGGACAGAGGTCAAAGGTCAGAGGTCAAGGTCAAAGGTCAGAGGTCGAGGACAAAGGTCAGAGGTCAAGGTCAAAGGTCAGAGGTCAAGGTCAAGGTCAAAGGTCAGAGGTCAAAGGTCAGAGGTCAGAGGTCAGAGGTCAAGGTCAAAGGTCAAAGGTCAAAGGTCAAAGGTCAAAGGTCAAAGGTCAAAGGTGAAGGTGAAAGTTCAAAGGTCAGAGGTCAAGGTCAAAGGTCAAAGGTCAGAGGTCAGAGGTCAAGGTCAAAGGTCAGAGGTCAAAGGCCAGAGGTCAGAGGTCAAGGTCACGGTCAGAGGTCAAACGTCAAAGGTCAAGGTCAAAGGTCAAATCTCAGAGGTCAGAGGTCAAGGTCAAAGGTTAGAGGTCAAGATCAAAGGACAGAGGTCAGAGGACAAGGTCAGATGTCAGAGGTAAAGGTCAAAGGTGAATGGTAAAAGATCAAATTCAGATGTCAGAGGTCAAGGTCAAATGTTAGAGGTCAAGGTCATAGGTCAAAGGTCAGAGGTCAAGGTCAAACGTCAGAGGTCAAAGTCAAAGGTCAGAGGTCAAGGTCAAAGGTCAGAGGTCAAGGTCAAACGTCAGAGGTCAAAGTCAAAGGTCAGAGGTCAAGGTCAAAGGTCAGAGGACAAGGTCAAATGTCAGAGGTCAGAGGTCAAGGTCAAAGGTTAGAGGTCAAGGTCAAAGGTCAAAGGTCAGAGGTCAGAGGTGAGAGGTCAAGGTCAAAGGTCAAAGGTCACAGGTCAGAGGTGAGAGGTAAAGGTCAAAGGTCAAAGGTCAGATGTCAAGGTCAAAGGTCAAAGGTCAAGGTCAAAGGTAAGAGGTCAAAGGTCAAAGGTCAGAGGTCAAACGTCAAAGGTCAAGGTCAAAGGTCAAATCTCAGAGGTCAGAGGTCAAGGTCAAAGGTTAGAGGTCAAGATCAAAGGACAGAGGTCAGAGGACAAGGTCAGATGTCAGAGGTAAAGGTCAAAGGTGAATGGTAAAAGATCAAATTCAGATGTCAGAGGTCAAGGTCAAAGATCAGAGATCAAGATCATAGGTCAGAGGACAAGGTCAAATGTCAGAGAACAGAGGTCAAGGTCAAAGGTCAGAGGTCAAGGTCAAAGGTCAGAGGACAAGGTCAAATGTCAGAGGTCAGAGGTCAAGGTCAAAGGTTAGAGGTCAAGGTCAAAGGTCAAAGGTCAGAGGTCAGAGGTGAGAGGTCAAGGTCAAAGGTCAAAGGTCACAGGTCAGAGGTGAGAGGTA
Organism: Lasioglossum villosulum; assembly: GCA_963971365.1. Taxonomy (NCBI): domain Eukaryota; kingdom Metazoa; phylum Arthropoda; class Insecta; order Hymenoptera; family Halictidae; genus Lasioglossum; species Lasioglossum villosulum. Next base: position 22,723,545 of record OZ020498.1, on the reverse strand, counting down.
AAGGTCAAAGGTCAAAGGTCAGATGTCAAGGTCAAAGGTCAAAGGTCAAGGTCAAAGGTAAGAGGTCAAAGGTCAAAGGTCAAAGGTGAAAGGTGAAAGGTGAAAGGTGAAAGGTGAAAGGTGAAAGGTCAAATTCAGATGTCAGAGGTCAAGGTCAAAGGTTAGAGGTCAAGGTCATAGGTCAAAGGTCAGAGGTCAAGGTCAATGGTCAGAGGTCAAGGTCAAAGGCCAGAGGACAGAGGACAAGGTCAAGGTCACGGTCAAGGTCAAGGTCAAGGTAAAAGTCAAAGGTCAAAGGTCAAAGGTCAAAGGTCAGAGGTCAGAGGTCAAAGGTCAGAGGTCAAGGTCAAGGTCAAGGTCAAGGTCAAGGTCAAAGGTCAGAGGTCAAGGTCAAGGTCAAAGGTCAAAGGTCAGAGGTCAAAGGTCAGAGGTCAGAGGTCAAGGTCAAAAGTCAAAGGTCAAAGGCCAAAGGTCAAAGGTCAGAGGTCAAGGTCAAGGTCAAATGTCAAAGGTCAGAGGTCAGAGGTCAAGGTCAAAGGTCAGAGGTCAAAGGCCAGAGGTCAGAGGTCAAGGTCACGGTCAGAGGTCAAAGGTCAAAGGTCAAATCTCAGAGGTCAGAGGTCAAGGTCAAAGGTTAGAGGTCAAGATCAAAGGACAGAGGTCAGAGGACAAGGTCAGATGTCAGAGGTAAAGGTCAAAGGTCAAAGGTCAAGGTCAAAGGTTAGAGGTCAAGGTCAAAGGTCAGAGGTCAGAGGTCTAGGTCAATGGTCAGAGGTTAAGGTCAAAGGCCAGAGGCCATGGTCAAGGTCAAGGTCAAGGTCAAGGTCAAGGTCAAGGTCAAGGTCAAGGTAAAGGTCAAAGGTCAAAGGTCAAAGGTCAAAGGTCAAAGGTCAAAGGTGAAGGTGAAAGTTCAAAGGTCAGAGGTCAAGGTCAAAGGTCAAAGGTCAAAGGTCAAAGGTCAGAGGTCAGAGGTCAAGGTCAAAGGTCAGAGGTCAAAGGCCAGAGGTCAGAGGTCAAGGTCACGGTCAGAGGTCAAACGTCAAAGGTCAAGGTCAAAGGTCAAATCTCAGAGGTCAGAGGTCAAGGTCAAAGGTTAGAGGTCAAGATCAAAGGACAGAGGTCAGAGGACAAGGTCAGATGTCAGAGGTAAAGGTCAAAGGTCAAAGGTCAGAGGTCAAGGTCAGAGGTTAGAGGTCAAGGTCAAAGGTCAGAGGTCAAGGTCAAAGGTCAAAGGTCAAGGTCAAGATCAAAAGTCAGAGTTCAAAGGTAAAAGGTGAATGGTAAAAGATCAAATTCAGATGTCAGAGGTCAAGGTCAAATGTTAGAGGTCAAGGTCATAGGTCAAAGGTCAGAGGTCAAGGTCAAACGTCAGAGGTCAAAGTCAAGGTCAAAGATCAGAGATCAAGATCATAGGTCAGAGGACAAGGTCAAATGTCAGAGAACAGAGGTCAAGGTCAAAGGTCAGAGGTCAAGGTCAAAGGTCAGAGGACAAGGTCAAATGTCAGAGGTCAGAGGTCAAGGTCAAAGGTTAGAGGTCAAGGTCAAAGGTCAAACGTCAGAGGTAAGGTCAAAGGTCAAAGGTCAAAGGTAAAGGGTCAAGGGTCAAAGGTCAAAGGTAAAGGGTCAACGGTCAAAGGTCAAAGGTCAGAGGTCAGAGGTCAGAGGTGAGAGGTCAAGGTCAAAGGTCAAAGGTCAGATGTCAAGGTCAAAGGTCAAAGGTCAAGGTCAAAGGTCAGAGGTCAAGGTCAAACGTCAGAGGTCAAAGTCAAGGTCAAAGATCAGAGATCAAGATCATAGGTCAGAGGACAAGGTCAAATGTCAGAGAACAGAGGTCAAGGTCAAAGGTCAGAGGTCAAGGTCAAAGGTCAGAGGACAAGGTCAGATGTCAGAGGTCAAGGTCAAAGGTTAGAGGTCAAGGTCATAGGTCAAAGGTCAGAGGTCAAGGTCAATGGTCAGAGGTCAAGGTCAAAGGCCAGAGGACAGAGGACAAGGTCAAGGTCAAGGTCAAGGTCAAGGTAAAAGTCAAAGGTCAAAGGTCAAAGGTCAAAGGTCAAAGGTCAAAGGTCAAAGGTCAAAGGTCAGAGGTCAGAGGTCAAAGGTCAGAGGTCAAGGTCAAGGTCAAGGTCAAGGTCAAGGTCAAAGGTCAGAGGTCAAAGGTCAGAGGACAGAGGTGAAAGGTCAGAGGTCAAGGTCAAAGGTCAGAGGTCGAGGACAAAGGTCAGAGGTCAAGGTCAAAGGTCAGAGGTCAAGGTCAAGGTCAAAGGTCAGAGGTCAAAGGTCAGAGGTCAGAGGTCAAGGTCAAAGGTCAAAGGTCAAAGGTCAAAGGTCAAAGGTCAAAGGTCAAAGGTCAAAGGTCAAAGGTCAAAGGTCAAAGGTCAAAGGTCAAAGGTCAAAGTTCAAAGGTCAGAGGTCAAGGTCAAAGGTCAAAGGTCAGAGGTCAGAGGTCAAGGTCAAAGGTCAGAGGTCAAAGGCCAGAGGTCAGAGGTCAAGGTCACGGTCAGAGGTCAAAGGGCAAAGGTCAAGGTCAAAGGTCAAATCTCAGAGGTCAGAGGTCAAGGTCAAAGGTTAGAGGTCAAGATCAAAGGACAGAGGTCAGAGGACAAGGTCAGATGTCAGAGGTAAAGGTCAAAGGTCAGAGGTCAAGGTCAAAGGTTAGAGGTCAAGGTCAAAGGTCAGAGGTCGAGGACAAAGGTCAGAGGTCAAGGTCAAAGGTCAGAGTTCAAGGTCAAGGTCAAAGGTCAGAGGTCAAAGGTCAGAGGTCAAGGTCAAAGGTCAAAGGTTAAAGGTGAAGGTGAAAGTTCAAAGGTCAGAGGTCAAGGTCAAAGGTCAAAGGTCAGAGGTCAGAGGTCAAGGTCAAAGGTCAGAGGTCAAAGGCCAGAGGTCAGAGGTCAAGGTCACGGTCAGAGGTCAAAAGGTCAAAGGTCAAGGTCAAAGGTCAAATCTCAGAGGTCAGAGGTCAAGGTCAAATCTCAGAGGTCAGAGGTCAAGGTCAAAGGTTAGAGGTCAAGATCAAAGGACAGAGGTCAGAGGACAAGGTCAGATGTCAGAGGTAAAGGTCAAAGGTCAGAGGTCAAGGTCAAAGGTTAGAGGTCAAGGTCAAAGGTCAGAGGTCAGAGGTCAAGGTCAATGGTCAGAGGTCAAGGTCAAAGGCCAGAGGACAGAGGACAAGGTCAAGGTCAAGGTCAAGGTCAAGGTAAAGGTCAAAGGTCAAAGGTGAAAGGTCAAAGGTCAAAGGTCAAAGGTTAGAGGTCAAGATCAAAGGACAGAGGTCAGAGGACAAGGTCAGATGTCAGAGGTAAAGGTCAAAGGTCAGAGGTCAAGGTCAAAGGTTAGAGGTCAAGGTCAAAGGTCAGAGGTCAGAGGTCAAGGTCAATGGTCAGAGGTCAAGGTCAAAGGCCAGAGGACAGAGGACAAGGTCAAGGTCAAGGTCAAGGTCAAGGTCAAGGTCAAGGTAAACGTCAAAGGTCAAAGGTCAAAGGTCAAAGGTCAAAGGTCAAAGGTCAAAGGTGAAGGTGAAAGTTCAAAGGTCAGAGGTCAAGGTCAAAGGTCAAAGGTCAGAGGTCAGAGGTCAAGGTCAAAGGTCAGAGGTCAAAGGCCAGAGGTCAGAGGTCAAGGTAACGGTCAGAGGTCAAACGTCAAAGGTCAAGGTCAAAGGTCAAATCTCAGAGGTCAGAGGTCAAGGTCAAAGGTTAGAGGTCAAGATCAAAGGACAGAGGTCAGAGGACAAGGTCAGATGTCAGAGGTAAAGGTCAAAGGTCAAAGGTCAGAGGTCAAGGTCAAAGGTTAGAGGTCAAGGTCAAAGGTCAGAGGTCGAGGACAAAGGTAAGAGGTCAAGGTCAAAGGTCAGAGTTCAAGGTCAAGGTCAAAGGTCAGAGGTCAAAGGTCAGAGGTCAAGGTCAAAGGTCAAAGGTTAAAGGTGAAGGTGAAAGTTCAAAGGTCAGAGGTCAAGGTCAAAGGTCAAAGGTCAGAGGTCAGAGGTCAAGGTCAAAGGTCAGAGGTCAAAGGCCAGAGGTCAGAGGTCAAGGTCACGGTCAGAGGTCAAAAGGTCAAAGGTCAAGGTCAAAGGTCAAATCTCAGAGGTCAGAGGTCAAGGTCAAAGGTTAGAGGTCAAGATCAAAGGACAGAGGTCAGAGGACAAGGTCAGATGTCAGAGGTAAAGGTCAAAGGTCAGAGGTCAAGGTCAAAGGTTAGAGGTCAAGGTCAAAGGTCAGAGGTCAGAGGTCAAGGTCAATGGTAAGAGGTCAAGGTCAAAGGCCAGAGGACAGAGGACAAGGTCAAGGTCAAGGTCAAGGTCAAGGTAAAGGTCAAAGGTCAAAGGTCAAAGGTCAAAGGTCAAAGGTCAGAGGTCAGAGGTCAAGGTCAAAGGTCAGAGGTCAAAGGCCAGAGGTCAGAGGTCAAGGTCACGGTCAGAGGTCAAAGGTCAAAGGTCAAAGGTCAAGGTCAAAGGTCAAATCTCAGAGGTCAGAGGTCAAGGTCAAAGGTTAGTGGTCAAGATCAAAGGACAGAGGTCAGAGGACAAGGTCAGATGTCAGAGGTAAAGGTCAAAGGTCAAAGGTCAGAGGTCAAGGTCAAAGGTTAGAGGTCAAGGTCAAAGGTCAGAGGTCGAGGACAAAGGTCAGAGGTCAAGGTCAAAGGTCAGAGTTCAAGGTCAAGGTCAAAGGTCAGAGGTCAAAGGTCAGAGGTCAAGGTCAAAGGTCAAAGGTTAAAGGTGAAGGTGAAAGTTCAAAGGTCAGAGGTCAAGGTCAAAGGTCAAAGGTCAGAGGTCAGAGGTCAAGGTCAAAGGTCAGAGGTCAAAGGCCAGAGGTCAGAGGTCAAAGGTAAAGGGTCAAGGGTCAAAGGTCAAAGGTCAGAGGTCAGAGGTGAGAGGTCAAGGTCAAAGGTCAAAGCCCAAAGGTCAGAGGTCAGAGGTGAGAGGTCAAGGTCAAAGGTCAAACGTCAGATGTCAAGGTCAAAGGTCAAAGGTCAAGGTCAAAGGTCAGAGGTCAAGGTCAAACGTCAGAGGTCAAAGTCAAGGCCAAAGATCAGAGATCAAGACCATAGGTCAGAAGACAAGGTCAAATGTCAGAGAACAGAGGTCAAGGTCAAAGGTCAGAGGTCGAGGACAAAGGTCAGAGGTCAAGGTCAAAGGTCAGAGTTCAAGGTCAAGGTCAAAGGTCAGAGGTCAAAGGTCAGAGGTCAAAGTCAAAGGTCAAAGGTTAAAGGTGAAGGTGAAAGTTCAAAGGTCAGAGGTCAAGGTCAAAGGTCAAAGGTCAGAGGTCAGAGGTCAAGGTCAAGGTCAAGGTCAAGGTCAAAGGTCAGAGGTCAAAGGTCAGAGGACAGAGGTCAAAGGTCAGAGGTCAAGGTCAAAGGTCAGAGGTCGAGGACAAAGGTCAGAGGTCAAGGTCAAAGGTCAGAGGTCAAGGTCAAGGTCAAGGTCAAGGTCAAAGGTCAGAGGTCAAAGGTCAGAGGTCAGAGGTCAAGGTCAAAGGTCAAAGGTCAAAGGTCAAAGGTCAAAGGTCAAAGGTCAAAGGTCAAAGGTCAAAGGTCAAAGGTCAGAGGTCAGAGGTCAAGGTCAAAGGTCAGAGGTCAGAGGTCAAGGTCAAAGGTCAGAGGTCAAAGGCCAGAGGTCAGAGGTCAAGGTCACGGTCAGAGGTCAAAGGTCAAAGGTCAAAGGTCAGAGGTCAGAGGTCAAGGTCAAAGGTCAGAGGTCAGAGGTCAAGGTCACGGTCAGAGGTCAAAAGGTCAAAGGTCAAGGTCAAAGGTCAAATCTCAGAGGTCAGAGGTCAAGGTCAAATCTCAGAGGTCAGAGGTCAAGGTCAAAGGTTAGAGGTCAAGATCAAAGGACAGAGGTCAGAGGACAAGGTCAGATGTCAGAGGTAAAGGTCAAAGGTCAAAGGTCAGAGGTCAAGGTCAAAGGTTAGAGGTCAAGGTCAAAGGTCAGAGGTCGAGGACAAAGGTCAGAGGTCAAGGTCAAAGGTCAGAGTTCAAGGTCAAGGTCAAAGGTCAGAGGTCAAAGGTCAGAGGTCAAGGTCAAAGGTCAAAGGTTAAAGGTGAAGGTGAAAGTTCAAAGGTCAGAGGTCAAGGTCAAAGGTCAAAGGTCAGAGGTCAGAGGTCAAGGTCAAAGGTCAGAGGTCAAAGGCCAGAGGTCAGAGGTCAAGGTCACGGTCAGAGGTCAAAAGGTCAAAGGTCAAGGTCAAAGGTCAAATCTCAGAGGTCAGAGGTCAAGGTCAAATCTCAGAGGTCAGAGGTCAAGGTCAAAGGTTAGAGGTCAAGATCAAAGGACAGAGGTCAGAGGACAAGGTCAGATGTCAGAGGTAAAGGTCAAAGGTCAGAGGTCAAGGTCAAAGGTTAGAGGTCAAGGTCAAAGGTCAGAGGTCAGAGGTCAAGGTCAATGGTCAGAGGTCAAGGTCAAAGGCCAGAGGACAGAGGACAAGGTCAAGGTCAAGGTCAAGGTCAAGGTAAAGGTCAAAGGTCAAAGGTGAAAGGTCAAAGGTCAAAGGTCAAAGGTTAGAGGTCAAGATCAAAGGACAGAGGTCAGAGGACAAGGTCAGATGTCAGAGGTAAAGGTCAAAGGTCAGAGGTCAAGGTCAAAGGTTAGAGGTCAAGGTCAAAGGTCAGAGGTCAGAGGTCAAGGTCAATGGTCAGAGGTCAAGGTCAAAGGCCAGAGGACAGAGGACAAGGTCAAGGTCAAGGTCAAGGTCAAGGTCAAGGTCAAGGTAAAGGTCAAAGGTCAAAGGTCAAAGGTCAAAGGTCAAAGGTCAAAGGTCAAAGGTGAAGGTGAAAGTTCAAAGGTCAGAGGTCAAGGTCAAAGGTCAAAGGTCAGAGGTCAGAGGTCAAGGTCAAAGGTCGGAGGTCAAAGGCCAGAGGTCAGAGGTCAAGGTCACGGTCAGAGGTCAAACGTCAAAGGTCAAGGTCAAAGGTCAAATCTCAGAGGTCAGAGGTCAAGGTCAAAGGTTAGAGGTCAAGATCAAAGGACAGAGGTCAGAGGACAAGGTCAGATGTCAGAGGTAAAGGTCAAAGGTCAAAGGTCAGAGGTCAAGGTCAAAGGTTAGAGGTCAAGGTCAAAGGTCAGAGGTCGAGGACAAAGGTAAGAGGTCAAGGTCAAAGGTCAGAGTTCAAGGTCAAGGTCAAAGGTCAGAGGTCAAAGGTCAGAGGTCAAGGTCAAAGGTCAAAGGTTAAAGGTGAAGGTGAAAGTTCAAAGGTCAGAGGTCAAGGTCAAAGGTCAAAGGTCAGAGGTCAGAGGTCAAGGTCAAAGGTCAGAGGTCAAAGGCCAGAGGTCAGAGGTCAAGGTCACGGTCAGAGGTCAAAAGGTCAAAGGTCAAGGTCAAAGGTCAAATCTCAGAGGTCAGAGGTCAAGGTCAAAGGTTAGAGGTCAAGATCAAAGGACAGAGGTCAGAGGACAAGGTCAGATGTCAGAGGTAAAGGTCAAAGGTCAGAGGTCAAGGTCAAAGGTTAGAGGTCAAGGTCAAAGGTCAGAGGTCAGAGGTCAAGGTCAATGGTCAGAGGTCAAGGTCAAAGGCCAGAGGACAGAGGACAAGGTCAAGGTCAAGGTCAAGGTCAAGGTAAAGGTCAAAGGTCAAAGGTCAAAGGTCAAAGGTCAGAGGTCAGAGGTCAAGGTCAAAGGTCAGAGGTCAAAGGCCAGAGGTCAGAGGTCAAGGTCACGGTCAGAGGTCAAAGGTCAAAGGTCAAAGGTCAAGGTCAAAGGTCAAATCTCAGAGGTCAGAGGTCAAGGTCAAAGGTTAGTGGTCAAGATCAAAGGACAGAGGTCAGAGGACAAGGTCAGATGTCAGAGGTAAAGGTCAAAGGTCAAAGGTCAGAGGTCAAGGTCAAAGGTTAGAGGTCAAGGTCAAAGGTCAGAGGTCGAGGACAAAGGTCAGAGGTCAAGGTCAAAGGTCAGAGTTCAAGGTCAAGGTCAAAGGTCAGAGGTCAAAGGTCAGAGGTCAAGGTCAAAGGTCAAAGGTTAAAGGTGAAGGTGAAAGTTCAAAGGTCAGAGGTCAAGGTCAAAGGTCAAAGGTCAGAGGTCAGAGGTCAAGGTCAAAGGTCAGAGGTCAAAGGCCAGAGGTCAGAGGTCAAAGGTAAAGGGTCAAGGGTCAAAGGTCAAAGGTCAGAGGTCAGAGGTGAGAGGTCAAGGTCAAAGGTCAAAGCCCAAAGGTCAGAGGTCAGAGGTCAAGGTCAAAGGTTAGAGGTCAAGATCAAAGGACAGAGGTCAGAGGACAAGGTCAGATGTCAGAGGTAAAGGTCAAAGGTCAAAGGTCAGAGGTCAAGGTCAAAGGTTAGAGGTCAAGGTCAAAGGTCAGAGGTCGAGGACAAAGGTCAGAGGTCAAGGTCAAAGGTCAGAGTTCAAGGTCAAGGTCAAAGGTCAGAGGTCAAAGGTCAGAGGTCAAAGGTCAGAGGTCAAAGGTCAGAGGTCAAGGTCAAAGGTCAAAGGTTAAAGGTGAAGGTGAAAGTTCAAAGGTCAGAGGTCAAGGTCAAAGGTCAAAGGTCAGAGGTCAGAGGTCAAGGTCAAAGGTCAGAGGTCAAAGGCCAGAGGTCAGAGGTCAAGGTCACGGTCAGAGGTCAAAAGGTCAAAGGTCAAGGTCAAAGGTCAAATCTCAGAGGTCAGAGGTCAAGGTCAAAGGTTAGAGGTCAAGATCAAAGGACAGAGGTCAGAGGACAAGGTCAGATGTCAGAAGTAAAGGTCAAAGGTCAGAGGTCAAGGTCAAAGGTTAGAGGTCAAGGTCAAAGGTCAGAGGTCAGAGGTCAAGGTCAATGGTCAGAGGTCAAGGTCAAAGGCCAGAGGACAGAGGACAAGGTCAAGGTCAAGGTCAAGGTCAAGGTAAAGGTCAAAGGTCAAAGGTCAAAGGTCAAAGGTGAAGGTGAAAGTTCAAATGTCAGAGGTCAAGGTCAAAGGTCAAAGGTCAGAGGTCAGAGGTCAAGGTCAAAGGTCAGAGGTCAAAGGCCAGAGGTCAGAGGTCAAGGTCACGGTCAGAGGTCAAACGTCAAAGGTCAAGGTCAAACGTCAAATCTCAGAGGTCAGAGGTCAAGGTCCAAGGTTAGAGGTCAAGATCAAAGGACAGAGGTCAGAGGACAAGGTCAGATGTCAGAGGTAAAGGTCAAAGGTCAAAGGTCAGAGGTCAAGGTCAGAGGTTAGAGGTCAAGGTCAAAGGTCAGAGGTCAAGATCAAAGGTCAAAGGTCAAGGTCAAGATCAAAAGTCAGAGTTCAAAGGTAAAAGGTGAATGGTAAAAGATCAAATTCAGATGTCAGAGGTCAAGGTAAAATGTTAGAGGTCAAGGTCATAGGTCAAAGGTCAGAGGTCAAGGTCAAACGTCAGAGGTCAAAGTCAAGGTCAAAGATCAGAGATCAAGATCATAGGTCAGAGGACAAGGTCAAATGTCAGAGAACAGAGGTCAAGGTCAAAGGTCAGAGGTCAAGGTCAAAGGTCAGAGGACAAGGTCAAATGTCAGAGGTCAGAGGTCAAGGTCAAAGGTTAGAGGTCAAGGTCAAAGGTCAAACGTCAGAGGTAAGGTCAAAGGTCAAAGGTCAAAGGTAAAGGGTCAAGGGTCAAAGGTCAAAGGTAAAGGGTCAAGGGTCAAGGGTCAAAGGTCAAAGGTCAGAGGTCAGAGGTCAGAGGTGAGAGGTCAAGGTCAAAGGTCAAAGGTCAGATGTCAAGGTCAAAGGTCAAAGGTCAAGGTAAAAGGTAAGAGGTCAAAGGTCAAAGGTGAAAGGTGAAAGGTGAAAGGTCAAATTCAGATGTCAGAGGTCAAGGTCAAAGGTCAAAGGTCAGATGTCAAGGTCAAAGGTCAAAGGTCAAGGTCAAAGGTCAGAGGTCAAGGTCAAACGTCAGAGGTCAAAGTCAAGGCCAAAGATCAGAGATCAAGATCATAGGTCAGAAGACAAGGTCAAATGTCAGAGAACAGAGGTCAAGGTCAAAGGTCAGAGGTCAAGGTCAAAGGTCAGAGGACAAGGTCAGATGTCAGAGGTCAAGGTCAAAGGTTAGAGGTCAAGGTCATAGGTCAAAGGTCAGAGGTCAAGGTCAATGGTCAGAGGTCAAGGTCAAAGGCCAGAGGACAGAGGACAAGGTCAAGGTCAAGGTAAAAGTCAAAGGTCAAAGGTCAAAGGTCAAAGGTCAAAGGTCAGAGGTCAAAGGTCAAATCTCAGAGGTCAGAGGTCAAGGTCAAAGGTTAGAGGTCAAAGGTCAGAGGTCAAAGGTCAGAGGTCAAGGTCAAAGGTCAAAGGTTAAAGGTGAAGGTGAAAGTTCAAAGGTCAGAGGTCAAGGTCAAAGGTCAAAGGTCAGAGGTCAGAGGTCAAGGTCAAAGGTCAGAGGTCAAAGGCCAGAGGTCAGAGGTCAAGGTCACGGTCAGAGGTCAAAAGGTCAAAGGTCAAGGTCAAAGGTCAAATCTCAGAGGTCAGAGGTCAAGGTCAAAGGTTAGAGGTCAAGATCAAAGGACAGAGGTCAGAGGACAAGGTCAGATGTCAGAAGTAAAGGTCAAAGGTCAGAGGTCAAGGTCAAAGGTTAGAGGTCAAGGTCAAAGGTCAGAGGTCAGAGGTCAAGGTCAATGGTCAGAGGTCAAGGTCAAAGGCCAGAGGACAGAGGACAAGGTCAAGGTCAAGGTCAAGGTCAAGGTAAAGGTCAAAGGTCAAAGGTCAAAGGTCAAAGGTGAAGGTGAAAGTTCAAATGTCAGAGGTCAAGGTCAAAGGTCAAAGGTCAGAGGTCAGAGGTCAAGGTCAAAGGTCAGAGGTCAAAGGCCAGAGGTCAGAGGTCAAGGTCACGGTCAGAGGTCAAACGTCAAAGGTCAAGGTCAAAGGTCAAATCTCAGAGGTCAGAGGTCAAGGTCAAAGGTTAGAGGTCAAGATCAAAGGACAGAGGTCAGAGGACAAGGTCAGATGTCAGAGGTAAAGGTCAAAGGTCAAAGGTCAGAGGTCAAGGTCAGAGGTTAGAGGTCAAGGTCAAAGGTCAGAGGTCAAGATCAAAGGTCAAAGGTCAAGGTCAAGATCAAAAGTCAGAGTTCAAAGGTAAAAGGTGAATGGTAAAAGATCAAATTCAGATGTCAGAGGTCAAGGTAAAATGTTAGAGGTCAAGGTCATAGGTCAAAGGTCAGAGGTCAAGGTCAAACGTCAGAGGTCAAAGTCAAGGTCAAAGATCAGAGATCAAGATCATAGGTCAGAGGACAAGGTCAAATGTCAGAGAACAGAGGTCAAGGTCAAAGGTCAGAGGTCAAGGTCAAAGGTCAGAGGACAAGGTCAAATGTCAGAGGTCAGAGGTCAAGGTCAAAGGTTAGAGGTCAAGGTCAAAGGTCAAACGTCAGAGGTAAGGTCAAAGGTCAAAGGTCAAAGGTAAAGGGTCAAGGGTCAAAGGTCAAAGGTAAAGGGTCAAGGGTCAAGGGTCAAAGGTCAAAGGTCAGAGGTCAGAGGTCAGAGGTGAGAGGTCAAGGTCAAAGGTCAAAGGTCAGATGTCAAGGTCAAAGGTCAAAGGTCAAGGTAAAAGGTAAGAGGTCAAAGGTCAAAGGTGAAAGGTGAAAGGTGAAAGGTCAAATTCAGATGTCAGAGGTCAAGGTCAAAGGTCAAAGGTCAGATGTCAAGGTCAAAGGTCAAAGGTCAAGGTCAAAGGTCAGAGGTCAAGGTCAAACGTCAGAGGTCAAAGTCAAGGCCAAAGATCAGAGATCAAGATCATAGGTCAGAAGACAAGGTCAAATGTCAGAGAACAGAGGTCAAGGTCAAAGGTCAGAGGTCAAGGTCAAAGGTCAGAGGACAAGGTCAGATGTCAGAGGTCAAGGTCAAAGGTTAGAGGTCAAGGTCATAGGTCAAAGGTCAGAGGTCAAGGTCAATGGTCAGAGGTCAAGGTCAAAGGCCAGAGGACAGAGGACAAGGTCAAGGTCAAGGTAAAAGTCAAAGGTCAAAGGTCAAAGGTCAAAGGTCAAAGGTCAGAGGTCAAAGGCCAGAGGTCAGAGGTCAAGGTCACGGTCAGAGGTCAAAAGGTCAAAGGTCAAGGTCAAAGGTCAAATCTCAGAGGTCAGAGGTCAAGGTCAAAGGTTAGAGGTCAAGATCAAAGGACAGAGGTCAGAGGACAAGGTCAGATGTCAGAGGTAAAGGTCAAAGGTCAGAGGTCAAGGTCAAAGGTTAGAGGTCAAGGTCAAAGGTCAGAGGTCAGAGGTCAAGGTCAATGGTCAGAGGTCAAAGGCCAGAGGTCAGAGGTCAAGGTCACGGTCAGAGGTCAAACGTCAAAGGTCAAGGTCAAAGGTCAAATCTCAGAGGTCAGAGGTCAAGGTCAAAGGTGAGAGGTCAAGATCAAAGGACAGAGGTCAGAGGACAAGGTCAGATGTCAGAGGTAAAGGTCAAAGTCAGAGGTCGAGGACAAAGGTCAGAGGTCAAGGTCAAAGGTCAGAGGTCAAGGTCAAGGTCAAAGGTCAGAGGTCAAAGGTCAGAGGTCAAAGGTCAGAGGTCAGAGGTCAAGGTCAAAGGTCAAAGGTCAAAGGTCAAAGGTCAAAGGTCAAAGGTCAAAGGTCAAAGGTCAAAGGTCAAAGTTCAAAGGTCAGAGGTCAAGGTCAAAGGTCAAAGGTCAGAGGTCAGAGGTCAAGGTCAAAGGTCAGAGGTCAAAGGCCAGAGGTCAGAGGTCAAGGTCACGGTCAGAGGTCAAAGGTCAAAGGTCAAAGGTCAAGGTCAAAGGTCAAATCTCAGAGGTCAGAGGTCAAGGTCAAAGGTTAGAGGTCAAGATCAAAGGACAGAGGTCAGAGGACAAGGTCAGATGTCAGAGGTAAAGGTCAAAGGTCAAAGGTCAGAGGTCAAGGTCAAAGGTTAGAGGTCAAGGTCAAAGGTCAGAGGTCGAGGACAAAGGTCAGAGGTCAAGGTCAAAGGTCAGAGTTCAAGGTCAAGGTCAAAGGTCAGAGGTCAAAGGTCAGAGGTCAAAGGTCAGAGGTCAAGGTCAAAGGTCAAAGGTTAAAGGTGAAGGTGAAAGTTCAAAGGTCAGAGGTCAAGGTCAAAGGTCAAAGGTCAGAGGTCAGAGGTCAAGGTCAAAGGTCAGAGGTCAAAGGCCAGAGGTCAGAGGTCAAAGGTAAAGGGTCAAAGGTCAAAGGTCAGAGGTCAGAGGTCAGAGGTGAGAGGTCAAGGTCAAAGGTCAAAGGTCAAAGGTCAGAGGTCAGAGGTGAGAGGTCAAGGTCAAAGGTCAAAGGTCAGATGTCAAGGTCAAAGGTCAAAGGTCAAGGTCAAAGGTCAGAGGTCAAGGTCAAACGTCAGAGGTCAAAGTCAAGGCCAAAGATCAGAGATCAAGATCATAGGTCAGAAGACAAGGTCAAATGTCAGAGAACAGAGGTCAAGGTCAAAGGTCAGAGGTCGAGGACAAAGGTCAGAGGTCAAGGTCAAAGGTCAGAGTTCAAGGTCAAGGTCAAAGGTCAGAGGTCAAAGGTCAGAGGTCAAGGTCAAAGGTCAAAGGTTAAAGGTGAAGGTGAAAGTTCAAAGGTCAGAGGTCAAGGTCAAAGGTCAAAGGTCAGAGGTCAGAGGTCAAGGTCAAGGTCAAGGTCAAGGTCAAGGTCAAGGTCAAAGGTCAGAGGTCAAAGGTCAGAGGACAGAGGTCAAAGGTCAGAGGTCAAGGTCAAAGGTCAGAGGTCGAGGACAAAGGTCAGAGGTCAAGGTCAAAGGTCAGAGGTCAAGGTCAAGGTCAAGGTCAAAGGTCAGAGGTCAAAGGTCAGAGGTCAGAGGTCAAGGTCAAAGGTCAAAGGTCAAAGGTCAAAGGTCAAAGGTCAAAGGTCAAAGGTCAAAGGTCAAAGGTCAAAGTTCAAAGGTCAGAGGTCAAGGTCAAAGGTCAAAGGTCAAAGGTCAAAGGTCAGAGGTCAGAGGTCAAGGTCAAAGGTCAGAGGTCAAAGGCCAGAGGTCAGAGGTGAAGGTCACGGTCAGAGGTCAAAGGTCAAAGGTCAAGGTCAAAGGTTAGAGGTCAAGATCAAAGGACAGAGGTCAGAGGACAAGGTCAGATGTCAGAAGTAAAGGTCAAAGGTCAGAGGTCAAGGTCAAAGGTTAGAGGTCAAGGTCAAAGGTCAGAGGTCAGAGGTCAAGGTCAATGGTCAGAGGTCAAGGTCAAAGGCCAGAGGACAGAGGACAAGGTCAAGGTCAAGGTCAAGGTCAAGGTCAAGGTAAAGGTCAAAGGTCAAAGGTCAAAGGTCAAAGGTGAAGGTGAAAGTTCAAATGTCAGAGGTCAAGGTCAAAGGTCAAAGGTCAGAGGTGAGAGGTCAAGGTCAAAGGTCAGAGGTCAAAGGCCAGAGGTCAGAGGTCAAGGTCACGGTCAGAGGTCAAACGTCAAAGGTCAAGGTCAAAGGTCAAATCTCAGAGGTCAGAGGTCAAGGTCAAAGGTTAGAGGTCAAGATCAAAGGACAGAGGTCAGAGGACAAGGTCAGATGTCAGAGGTAAAGGTCAAAGGTCAAAGGTCAGAGGTCAAGGTCAGAGGTTAGAGGTCAAGGTCAAAGGTCAGAGGTCAAGGTCAAAGGTCAAAGGTCAAGGTCAAGATCAAAAGTCAGAGTTCAAAGGTAAAAGGTGAATGGTAAAAGATCAAATTCAGATGTCAGAGGTCAAGGTCAAATGTTAGAGGTCAAGGTCATAGGTCAAAGGTCAGAGGTCAAGGTCAAACGTCAGAGGTCAAAGTCAAGGTCAAAGATCAGAGATCAAGATCATAGGTCAGAGGACAAGGTCAAATGTCAGAGAACAGAGGTCAAGGTCAAAGGTCAGAGGTCAAGGTCAAAGGTCAGAGGACAAGGTCAAATGTCAGAGGTCAGAGGTCAAGGTCAAAGGTTAGAGGTCAAGGTCAAAGGTCAAACGTCAGAGGTAAGGTCAAAGGTCAAAGGTCAAAGGTAAAGGGTCAAGGGTCAAAGGTCAAAGGTAAAGGGTCAAGGGTCAAGGGTCAAAGGTCAAAGGTCAGAGGTCAGAGGTCAGAGGTCAGAGGTGAGAGGTCAAGGTCAAAGGTCAAAGGTCAGATGTCAAGGTCAAAGGTCAAAGGTCAAGGTCAAAGGTAAGAGGTCAAAGGTCAAAGGTGAAAGGTGAAAGGTGAAAGGTCAAATTCAGATGTCAGAGGTCAAGGTCAAAGGTCAAAGGTCAGATGTCAAGGTCAAAGGTCAAAGGTCAAGGTCAAAGGTCAGAGGTCAAGGTCAAACGTCAGAGGTCAAAGTCAAGGCCAAAGATCAGAGATCAAGATCATAGGTCAGAAGACAAGGTCAAATGTCAGAGAACAGAGGTCAAGGTCAAAGGTCAGAGGTCAAGGTCAAAGGTCAGAGGACAAGGTCAGATGTCAGAGGTCAAGGTCAAAGGTTAGAGGTCAAGGTCATAGGTCAAAGGTCAGAGGTCAAGGTCAATGGTCAGAGGTCAAGGTCAAAGGCCAGAGGACAGAGGACAAGGTCAAGGTCAAGGTCAAGGTCAAGGTAAAAGTCAAAGGTCAAAGGTCAAAGGTCAAAGGTCAAAGGTCAGAGGTCAAAGGCCAGAGGTCAGAGGTCAAGGTCACGGTCAGAGGTCAACAGGTCAAAGGTCAAGGTCAGAGGTCAAGGTCAAAGGTTAGAGGTCAAGATCAAAGGACAGAGGTCAGAGGACAAGGTCAGATGTCAGAGGTAAAGGTCAAAGGTCAGAGGTCAAGGTCAAAGGTTAGAGGTCAAGGTCAAAGGTCAGAGGTCAGAGGTCAAGGTCAATGGTCAGAGGTCAAGGTCAAAGGCCAGAGGACACAGGACAAGGTCAAGGTCAAGGTCAAGGTCAAGGTAAAGGTCAAAGGTCAAAGGTCAAAGGTCAAAGGTCAAAGGTCAAAGGTCAAAGGTCAAAGGTCAAAGGTCAAAGGTGAAGGTGAAAGTTCAAAGGTCAGAGGTCAAGGTCAAAGGTCAAAGGTCAGAGGTCAGAGGTCAAGGTCAAAGGTCAGAGGTCAAAGGCCAGAGGTCAGAGGTCAAGGTCACGGTCAGAGGTCAAACGTCAAAGGTCAAGGTCAAAGGTCAAATCTCAGAGGTCAGAGGTCAAGGTCAAAGGTTAGAGGTCAAGATCAAAGGACAGAGGTCAGAGGACAAGGTCAGATGTCAGAGGTAAAGGTCAAAGGTCAGAGGTCAGAGGTCAAGGTCAGAGGTTAGAGGTCAAGGTCAAAGGTCAGAGGTCAAGGTCAAAGGTCAAAGGTCAAGGTCAAGATCAAAAGTCAGAGTTCAAAGGTAAAAGGTGAATGGTAAAAGATCAAATTCAGATGTCAGAGGTCAAGGTCAAATGTTAGAGGTCAAGGTCATAGGTCAAAGGTCAGAGGTCAAGGTCAAACGTCAGAGGTCAAAGTCAAGGTCAAAGATCAGAGATCAAGATCATAGGTCAGAGGACAAGGTCAAATGTCAGAGAACAGAGGTCAAGGTCAAAGGTCAGAGGTCAAGGTCAAAGGTCAGAGGACAAGGTCAAATGTCAGAGGTCAGAGGTCAAGGTCAAAGGTTAGAGGTCAAGGTCAAAGGTCAAACGTCAGAGGTAAGGTCAAAGGTCAAAGGTCAAAGGTAAAGGGTCAAGGGTCAAAGGTCAAAGGTAAAGGGTCAAGGGTCAAGGGTCAAAGGTCAAAGGTCAGAGGTCAGAGGTTAGAGGTGAGAGGTCAAGGTCAAAGGTCAAAGGTGAAAGGTGAAAGGTGAAAGGTCAAATTCAGATGTCAGAGGTCAAGGTCAAAGGTTAGAGGTCAAGGTCATAGGTCAAAGGTCAGAGGTCAAGGTCAATGGTCAGAGGTCAAGGTCAAAGGCCAGAGGACAGAGGACAAGGTCAAGGTCAAGGTCAAGGTCAAGGTAAAAGTCAAAGGTCAAAGGTCAAAGGTCAAAGGTCAGAGGTCAGAGGTCAAAGGTCAGAGGTCAAGGTCAAGGTCAAGGTCAAGGTCAAGGTCAAGGTCAAGGTCAAAGGTCAGAGGTCAGAGGTCAAAGGTCAGAGGTCAGAGGTCAAGGTCAAAGGTCAAAGGTCAAAGGTCAAAGGTCAAAGGTCAAAGGTCAAAGGTCAAAGGTCAAAGGTCAAAGGTCAGAGGTCAGAGGTCAGAGGTGAGAGGTCAAGGTCAAAGGTCAAAGGTCAGATGTCAAGGTCAAAGGTCAAAGGTCAAGGTCAAAGGTAAGAGGTCAAAGGTCAAAGGTGAAAGGTGAAAGGTGAAAGGTCAAATTCAGATGTCAGAGGTCAAGGTCAAAGGTTAGAGGTCAAGGTCATAAGTCAAAGGTCAGAGGTCAAGGTCAAAGGTTAGAGGTCAAGATCAAAGGACAGAGGTCAGAGGACAAGGTCAGATGTCAGAGGTAAAGGTCAAAGGTCAAAGGTCAGAGGTCAAGGTCAGAGGTTAGAGGTCAAGGTCAAAGGTCAGAGGTCAAGGTCAAAGGTCAAAGGTCAAGGTCAAGATCAAAAGTCAGAGTTCAAAGGTAAAAGGTGAATGGTAAAAGATCAAATTCAGATGTCAGAGGTCAAGGTCAAATGTTAGAGGTCAAGGTCATAGGTCAAAGGTCAGAGGTCAAGGTCAAACGTCAGAGGTCAAAGTCAAGGTCAAAGATCAGAGATCAAGATCATAGGTCAGAGGACAAGGTCAAATGTCAGAGAACAGAGGTCAAGGTCAAAGGTCAGAGGTCAAGGTCAAAGGTCAGAGGACAAGGTCAAATGTCAGAGGTCAGAGGTCAAGGTCAAAGGTTAGAGGTCAAGGTCAAAGGTCAAACGTCAGAGGTAAGGTCAAAGGTCAAAGGTCAAAGGTAAAGGGTCAAGGGTCAAAGGTCAAAGGTAAAGGGTAAAGGGTCAAGGGTCAAGGGTCAAGGGTCAAAGGTCAAAGGTCAGAGGTCAGAGGTCAGAGGTGAGAGGTCAAGGTCAAAGGTCAAAGGTCAGATGTCAAGGTCAAAGGTCAAAGGTCAAGGTCAAAGGTAAGAGGTCAAAGGTCAAAGGTGAAAGGTGAAAGGTGAAAGGTGAAAGGTCAAATTCAGATGTCAGAGGTCAAGGTCAAAGGTTAGAGGTCAAGGTCATAGGTCAAAGGTCAGAGGTCAAGGTCAATGGTCAGAGGTCAAGGTCAAAGGCCAGAGGACAGAGGACAAGGTCAAGGTCAAGGTCAAGGTCAAGGTAAAAGTCAAAGGTCAAAGGTCAAAGGTCAAAGGTCAGAGGTCAGAGGTCAAAGGTCAGAGGTCAAGGTCAAGGTCAAGGTCAAGGTCAAGGTCAAAGGTCAGAGGTCAAAGGTCAGAGGACAGAGGTCAAAGGTCAGAGGTCAAGGTCAAAGGTCAGAGGTCGAGGACAAAGGTCAGAGGTCAAGGTCAAAGGTCAGAGGTCAAGGTCAAGGTCAAAGGTCAGAGGTCATAGGTCAGAGGTCAGAGGTCAAGGTCAAAGGTCAAAGGTCAAAGGTCAAAGGTCAAAGGTCAAAGGTCAAAGGTCAAAGGTCAAAGGTCAAAGGTCAAAGGTCAAAGGTCAAAGTTCAAAGGTCAGAGGTCAAGGTCAAAGGACAAAGGTAAGAGGTCAGAGGTCAAGGTCAAAGGTCAGAGGTCAAAGGCCAGAGGTCACAGGTCAAGGTCACGGTCAGAGGTCAAAGGTCAAGATCAAAGGACAGAGGTCAGAGGACAAGGTCAGATGTCAGAGGTAAAGGTCAAAGGTCAGAGGTCAAGGTCAAAGGTTAGAGGTCAAGGTCAAAGGTCAGAGGTCGAGGACAAAGGTCAGAGGTCAAGGTCAAAGGTCAGAGTTCAAGGTCAAGGTCAAAGGTCAGAGGTCAAAGGTCAGAGGTCAAGGTCAAAGGTCAAAGGTTAAAGGTGAAGGTGAAAGTTCAAAGGTCAGAGGTCAAGGTCAAAGGTCAAAGGTCAGAGGTCAGAGGTCAAGGTCAAAGGTCAGAGGTCAAAGGCCAGAGGTCAGAGGTCAAGGTCACGGTCAGAGGTCAAACGTCAAAGGTCAAGGTCAAAGGTCAAATCTTAGAGGTCAGAGGCCAAGGTCAAAGGTTAGAGGTCAAGATCAAAGGGCAGAGGTCAGAGGACAAGGTCAGATGTCAGTGGTAAAGGTCAAAGGTCAGATTTCAAGGTCAAAGGTTAGAGGTCAAGGTCAAAGGTCAAAGATCAGAGGTCAAGGTCAAAGGTTAGAGGTCAAGATCAAAGGACAGAGGTCAGAGGACAAGGTCAGATGTCAGAGGTAAAGGTCAAAGGTCAAAGGTCAGAGGTCAAGGTCAAAGGTTAGAGGTCAAGGTCAAAGGTCAGAGGTCGAGGACAAAGGTCAGAGGTCAAGGTCAAAGGTCAGAGTTCAAGGTCAAGGTCAAAGGTCAGAGGTCAAAGGTCAGAGGTCAAAGGTCAGAGGTCAAGGTCAAAGGTCAAAGGTTAAAGGTGAAGGTGAAAGTTCAAAGGTCAGAGGTCAAGGTCAAAGGTCAAAGGTCAGAGGTCAGAGGTCAAGGTCAAAGGTCAGAGGTCAAAGGCCAGAGGTCAGAGGTCAAAGGTAAAGGGTCAAAGGTCAAAGGTCAGAGGTCAGAGGTGAGAGGTCAAGGTCAAAGGTCAAAGGTCAAAGGTCAGAGGTCAGAGGTGAGAGGTCAAGGTTAAAGGTCAAAGGTCAGATGTCAAGGTCAAAGGTCAAAGGTCAAGGTCAAAGGTCAGAGGTCAAGGTCAAACGTCAGAGGTCAAAGTCAAGGCCAAAGATCAGAGATCAAGATCATAGGTCAGAAGACAAGGTCAAATGTCAGAGAACAGAGGTCAAGGTCAAAGGTCAGAGGTCGAGGACAAAGGTCAGAGGTCAAGGTCAAAGGTCAGAGTTCAAGGTCAAGGTCAAAGGTCAGAGGTCAGAGGTCAAGGTCAAAGGTTAGAGGTCAAGGTCAAAGGTCAGAGGTCGAGGACAAAGGTCAGAGGTCAAGGTCAAAGGTCAGAGTTCAAGGTCAAGGTCAAAGGTCAGAGGTCAAAGGTCAGAGGTCAAAGGTCAGAGGTCAAGGTCAAAGGTCAAAGGTTAAAGGTGAAGGTGAAAGTTCAAAGGTCAGAGGTCAAGGTCAAAGGTCAAAGGTCAGAGGTCAGAGGTCAAGGTCAAAGGTCAGAGGTCAAAGGCCAGAGGTCAGAGGTCAAAGGTAAAGGGTCAAAGGTCAAAGGTCAGAGGTCAGAGGTGAGAGGTCAAGGTCAAAGGTCAAAGGTCAAAGGTCAGAGGTCAGAGGTGAGAGGTCAAGGTTAAAGGTCAAAGGTCAGATGTCAAGGTCAAAGGTCAAAGGTCAAGGTCAAAGGTCAGAGGTCAAGGTCAAACGTCAGAGGTCAAAGTCAAGGCCAAAGATCAGAGATCAAGATCATAGGTCAGAAGACAAGGTCAAATGTCAGAGAACAGAGGTCAAGGTCAAAGGTCAGAGGTCGAGGACAAAGGTCAGAGGTCAAGGTCAAAGGTCAGAGTTCAAGGTCAAGGTCAAAGGTCAGAGGTCAAAGGTCAGAGGTCAAGGTCAAAGGTCAAAGGTTAAAGGTGAAGGTGAAAGTTCAAAGGTCAGAGGTCAAGGTCAAAGGTCAAAGGTCAGAGGTCAGAGGTCAAGGTCAAGGTCAAGGTCAAGGTCAAGGTCAAAGGTCAGAGGTCAAAGGTCAGAGGACAGAGGTCAAAGGTCAGAGGTCAAGGTCAAAGGTCAGAGGTCGAGGACAAAGGTCAGAGGTCAAGGTCAAAGGTCAGAGGTCAAGGTCAAGGTCAAGGTCAAAGGTCAGAGGTCAAAGGTCAGAGGTCAGAGGTCAAGGTCAAAGGTCAAAGGTCAAAGGTCAAAGGTCAAAGGTCAAAGGTCAAAGGTCAAAGGTCAAAGGTCAAAGTTCAAAGGTCAGAGGTCAAGGTCAAAGGTCAAAGGTCAAAGGTCAGAGGTCAGAGGTCAAGGTCAAAGGTCAGAGGTCAAAGGCCAGAGGTCAGAGGTGAAGGTCACGGTCAGAGGTCAAAGGTCAAAGGTCAAGGTCAAAGGTTAGAGGTCAAGATCAAAGGACAGAGGTCAGAGGACAAGGTCAGATGTCAGAAGTAAAGGTCAAAGGTCAGAGGTCAAGGTCAAAGGTTAGAGGTCAAGGTCAAAGGTCAGAGGTCAGAGGTCAAGGTCAATGGTCAGAGGTCAAGGTCAAAGGCCAGAGGACAGAGGACAAGGTCAAGGTCAAGGTCAAGGTCAAGGTCAAGGTAAAGGTCAAAGGTCAAAGGTCAAAGGTCAAAGGTGAAGGTGAAAGTTCAAATGTCAGAGGTCAAGGTCAAAGGTCAAAGGTCAGAGGTCAGAGGTCAAGGTCAAAGGTCAGAGGTCAAAGGCCAGAGGTCAGAGGTCAAGGTCTCGGTCAGAGGTCAAACGTCAAAGGTCAAGGTCAAAGGTCAAATCTCAGAGGTCAGAGGTCAAGGTCAAAGGTTAGAGGTCAAGATCAAAGGACAGAGGTCAGAGGACAAGGTCAGATGTCAGAGGTAAAGGTCAAAGGTCAAAGGTCAGAGGTCAAGGTCAGAGGTTAGAGGTCAAGGTCAAAGGTCAGAGGTCAAGGTCAAAGGTCAAAGGTCAAGGTCAAGATCAAAAGTCAGAGTTCAAAGGTAAAAGGTGAATGGTAAAAGATCAAATTCAGATGTCAGAGGTCAAGGTCAAATGTTAGAGGTCAAGGTCATAGGTCAAAGGTCAGAGGTCAAGGTCAAACGTCAGAGGTCAAAGTCAAGGTCAAAGATCAGAGATCAAGATCATAGGTCAGAGGACAAGGTCAAATGTCAGAGAACAGAGGTCAAGGTCAAAGGTCAGAGGTCAAGGTCAAAGGTCAGAGGACAAGGTCAAATGTCAGAGGTCAGAGGTCAAGGTCAAAGGTTAGAGGTCAAGGTCAAAGGTCAAACGTCAGAGGTAAGGTCAAAGGTCAAAGGTCAAAGGTAAAGGGTCAAGGGTCAAAGGTCAAAGGTAAAGGGTCAAGGGTCAAGGGTCAAAGGTCAAAGGTCAGAGGTCAGAGGTCAGAGGTCAGAGGTGAGAGGTCAAGGTCAAAGGTCAAAGGTCAGATGTCAAGGTCAAAGGTCAAAGGTCAAGGTCAAAGGTAAGAGGTCAAAGGTCAAAGGTGAAAGGTGAAAGGTGAAAGGTCAAATTCAGATGTCAGAGGTCAAGGTCAAAGGTCAAAGGTCAGATGTCAAGGTCAAAGGTCAAAGGTCAAGGTCAAAGGTCAGAGGTCAAGGTCAAACGTCAGAGGTCAAAGTCAAGGCCAAAGATCAGAGATCAAGATCATAGGTCAGAAGACAAGGTCAAATGT
Source organism: Lasioglossum villosulum (assembly GCA_963971365.1). Classification (NCBI taxonomy): domain Eukaryota; kingdom Metazoa; phylum Arthropoda; class Insecta; order Hymenoptera; family Halictidae; genus Lasioglossum; species Lasioglossum villosulum. The sequence goes on along the minus strand of OZ020498.1, from coordinate 22,701,465 downwards.
CAGAGAACAGAGGTCAAGGTCAAAGGTCAGAGGTCAAGGTCAAAGGTCAGAGGACAAGGTCAGATGTCAGAGGTCAAGGTCAAAGGTTAGAGGTCAAGGTCATAGGTCAAAGGTCAGAGGTCAAGGTCAATGGTCAGAGGTCAAGGTCAAAGGCCAGAGGACAGAGGACAAGGTCAAGGTCAAGGTCAAGGTCAAGGTAAAAGTCAAAGGTCAAAGGTCAAAGGTCAAAGGTCAAAGGTCAGAGGTCAAAGGCCAGAGGTCAGAGGTCAAGGTCACGGTCAGAGGTCAACAGGTCAAAGGTCAAGGTCAGAGGTCAAGGTCAAAGGTTAGAGGTCAAGATCAAAGGACAGAGGTCAGAGGACAAGGTCAGATGTCAGAGGTAAAGGTCAAAGGTCAGAGGTCAAGGTCAAAGGTTAGAGGTCAAGGTCAAAGGTCAGAGGTCAGAGGTCAAGGTCAATGGTCAGAGGTCAAGGTCAAAGGCCAGAGGACACAGGACAAGGTCAAGGTCAAGGTCAAGGTCAAGGTAAAGGTCAAAGGTCAAAGGTCAAAGGTCAAAGGTCAAAGGTCAAAGGTCAAAGGTCAAAGGTCAAAGGTCAAAGGTGAAGGTGAAAGTTCAAAGGTCAGAGGTCAAGGTCAAAGGTCAAAGGTCAGAGGTCAGAGGTCAAGGTCAAAGGTCAGAGGTCAAAGGCCAGAGGTCAGAGGTCAAGGTCACGGTCAGAGATCAAACGTCAAAGGTCAAGGTCAAAGGTCAAATCTCAGAGGTCAGAGGTCAAGGTCAAAGGTTAGAGGTCAAGATCAAAGGACAGAGGTCAGAGGACAAGGTCAGATGTCAGAGGTAAAGGTCAAAGGTCAGAGGTCAGAGGTCAAGGTCAGAGGTTAGAGGTCAAGGTCAAAGGTCAGAGGTCAAGGTCAAAGGTCAAAGGTCAAGGTCAAGATCAAAAGTCAGAGTTCAAAGGTAAAAGGTGAATGGTAAAAGATCAAATTCAGATGTCAGAGGTCAAGGTCAAATGTTAGAGGTCAAGGTCATAGGTCAAAGGTCAGAGGTCAAGGTCAAACGTCAGAGGTCAAAGTCAAGGTCAAAGATCAGAGATCAAGATCATAGGTCAGAGGACAAGGTCAAATGTCAGAGAACAGAGGTCAAGGTCAAAGGTCAGAGGTCAAGGTCAAAGGTCAGAGGACAAGGTCAAATGTCAGAGGTCAGAGGTCAAGGTCAAAGGTTAGAGGTCAAGGTCAAAGGTCAAACGTCAGAGGTAAGGTCAAAGGTCAAAGGTCAAAGGTAAAGGGTCAAGGGTCAAAGGTCAAAGGTAAAGGGTCAAGGGTCAAGGGTCAAAGGTCAAAGGTCAGAGGTCAGAGGTTAGAGGTGAGAGGTCAAGGTCAAAGGTCAAAGGTGAAAGGTGAAAGGTGAAAGGTCAAATTCAGATGTCAGAGGTCAAGGTCAAAGGTTAGAGGTCAAGGTCATAGGTCAAAGGTCAGAGGTCAAGGTCAATGGTCAGAGGTCAAGGTCAAAGGCCAGAGGACAGAGGACAAGGTCAAGGTCAAGGTCAAGGTCAAGGTAAAAGTCAAAGGTCAAAGGTCAAAGGTCAAAGGTCAGAGGTCAGAGGTCAAAGGTCAGAGGTCAAGGTCAAGGTCAAGGTCAAGGTCAAGGTCAAAGGTCAGAGGTCAAAGGTCAGAGGACAGAGGTCAAAGGTCAGAGGTCAAGGTCAAAGGTCAGAGGTCAAGGTCAAGGTCAAAGGTCAGAGGTCAAAGGTCAGAGGTCAGAGGTCAAGGTCAAAGGTCAAAGGTCAAAGGTCAAAGGTCAAAGGTCAAAGGTCAAAGGTCAAAGGTCAAAGGTCAAAGGTCAAAGGTCAAAGGTCAAAGGTCAGAGGTCAGAGGTCAGAGGTGAGAGGTCAAGGTCAAAGGTCAAAGGTCAGATGTCAAGGTCAAAGGACAAAGGTCAAGGTCAAAGGTAAGAGGTCAAAGGTCAAAGGTGAAAGGTGAAAGGTGAAAGGTCAAATTCAGATGTCAGAGGTCAAGGTCAAAGGTTAGAGGTCAAGGTCATAAGTCAAAGGTCAGAGGTCAAGGTCAGAGGACAAGGTCAAATGTCAGAGAACAGAGGTCAGAGGACAAGGTCAAATGTCAGAGGTCAGAGGTCAAGGTCAAAGGTTAGAGGTCAAGGTCAAAGGTCAAACGTCAGAGGTAAGGTCAAAGGTCAAAGGTCAAAGGTAAAGGGTCAAGGGTCAAAGGTCAAAGGTAAAGGGTAAAGGGTCAAGGGTCAAGGGTCAAGGGTCAAAGGTCAAAGGTCAGAGGTCAGAGGTCAGAGGTGAGAGGTCAAGGTCAAAGGTCAAAGGTCAGATGTCAAGGTCAAAGGTCAAAGGTCAAGGTCAAAGGTAAGAGGTCAAAGGTCAAAGGTGAAAGGTGAAAGGTGAAAGGTCAAATTCAGATGTCAGAGGTCAAGGTCAAAGGTTAGAGGTCAAGGTCATAGGTCAAAGGTCAGAGGTCAAGGTCAATGGTCAGAGGTCAAGGTCAAAGGCCAGAGGACAGAGGACAAGGTCAAGGTCAAGGTCAAGGTCAAGGTAAAAGTCAAAGGTCAAAGGTCAAAGGTCAAAGGTCAGAGGTCAGAGGTCAAAGGTCAGAGGTCAAGGTCAAGGTCAAGGTCAAGGTCAAGGTCAAAGGTCAGAGGTCAAAGGTCAGAGGACAGAGGTCAAAGGTCAGAGGTCAAGGTCAAAGGTCAGAGGTCGAGGACAAAGGTCAGAGGTCAAGGTCAAAGGTCAGAGGTCAAGGTCAAGGTCAAAGGTCAGAGGTCATAGGTCAGAGGTCAGAGGTCAAGGTCAAAGGTCAAAGGTCAAAGGTCAAAGGTCAAAGGTCAAAGGTCAAAGGTCAAAGGTCAAAGGTCAAAGGTCAAAGTTCAAAGGTCAGAGGTCAAGGTCAAAGGACAAAGGTCAGAGGTCAGAGGTCAAGGTCAAAGGTCAGAGGTCAAAGGCCAGAGGTCACAGGTCAAGGTCACGGTCAGAGGTCAAAGGTCAAGATCAAAGGACAGAGGTCAGAGGACAAGGTCAGATGTCAGAGGTAAAGGTCAAAGGTCAAAGGTCAAAGGTCAGAGGTCAAGGTCAAAGGTTAGAGGTCAAGGTCAAAGGTCAGAGGTCGAGGACAAAGGTCAGAGGTCAAGGTCAAAGGTCAGAGTTCAAGGTCAAGGTCAAAGGTCAGAGGTCAAAGGTCAGAGGTCAAGGTCAAAGGTCAAAGGTTAAAGGTGAAGGTGAAAGTTCAAAGGTCAGAGGTCAAGGTCAAAGGTCAAAGGTCAGAGGTCAGAGGTCAAGGTCAAAGGTCAGAGGTCAAAGGCCAGAGGTCAGAGGTCAAGGTCACGGTCAGAGGTCAAACGTCAAAGGTCAAGGTCAAAGGTCAAATCTTAGAGGTCAGAGGCCATGGTCAAAGGTTAGAGGTCAAGATCAAAGGGCAGAGGTCAGAGGACAAGGTCAGATGTCAGTGGTAAAGGTCAAAGGTCAGAGGTCAAGGTCAAAGGTTAGAGGTCAAGGTCAAAGGTCAAAGATCAGAGGTCAAGGTCAAAGGTCAAAGGTCAAAGGTCAGAGGTTATATCAAGGTCAAGGTCAGAGGTCAAGGTCAAAGGTCAAAGGTCAGAGGTCAGAGGTCAAGGTCAAAGGTCAGAGCTCAAAGGCCAGAGGTCAGAGGTCAAGGTCACGGTCAGAGGTCAAAGGTCAAAGGTCAAGGTCAAAGGTCAAATCTCAGAGGTCAGAGGTCAAGGTCAAAGGTTAGAGGTCAAGATCAAAGGACAGAGGTCTGAGGACAAGGTCAGATGTCAGAGGTAAAGGAAAAGGTCAAAGGTCAGAGGTCAAGGTCAAATGTTAGACGTCAAGGTCATAGGTCAAAGGTCAGAGGTCAAGGTCAAAGGTCAAAGGTCAGATGTCAAGGTCAAAGGTCAAAGGTCAAGGTCAAAGGTAAGAGGTCAAAGGTCAAAGGTGAAAGGTGAAAGGTGAAAGGTCAAATTCAGATGTCAGAGGTCAAGGTCAAAGGTCAAAGGTCAGATGTCAAGGTCAAAGGTCAAAGGTCAAGGTCAAAGGTCAGAGGTCAAGGTCAAACGTCAGAGGTCAAAGTCAAGGCCAAAGATCAGAGATCAAGATCATAGGTCAGAAGACAAGGTCAAATGTCAGAGAACAGAGGTCAAGGTCAAAGGTCAGAGGTCAAGGTCAAAGGTCAGAGGACAAGGTCAGATGTCAGAGGTCAAGGTCAAAGGTTAGAGGTCAAGGTCATAGGTCAAAGGTCAGAGGTCAAGGTCAATGGTCAGAGGTCAAGGTCAAAGGCCAGAGGACAGAGGACAAGGTCAAGGTCAAGGTCAAGGTCAAGGTAAAAGTCAAAGGTCAAAGGTCAAAGGCCAGAGGTCAGAGGTCAAGGTCACGGTCAGAGGTCAACAGGTCAAAGGTCAAGGTCAGAGGTCAAGGTCAAAGGTTAGAGGTCAAGATCAAAGGACAGAGGTCAGAGGACAAGGTCAGATGTCAGAGGTAAAGGTCAAAGGTCAAAGGTCAGAGGTCAAGGTCAGAGGTTAGAGGTCAAGGTCAAAGGTCAGAGGTCAAGGTCAAAGGTCAAAGGTCAAGGTCAAGATCAAAAGTCAGAGTTCAAAGGTAAAAGGTGAATGGTAAAAGATCAAATTCAGATGTCAGAGGTCAAGGTCAAATGTTAGAGGTCAAGGTCATAGGTCAAAGGTCAGAGGTCAAGGTCAAACGTCAGAGGTCAAAGTCAAGGTCAAAGATCAGAGATCAAGATCATAGGTCAGAGGACAAGGTCAAATGTCAGAGAACAGAGGTCAAGGTCAAAGGTCAGAGGTCAAGGTCAAAGGTCAGAGGACAAGGTCAAATGTCAGAGGTCAGAGGTCAAGGTCAAAGGTTAGAGGTCAAGGTCAAAGGTCAAACGTCAGAGGTAAGGTCAAAGGTCAAAGGTCAAAGGTAAAGGGTCAAGGGTCAAAGGTCAAAGGTAAAGGGTCAAGGGTCAAGGGTCAAAGGTCAAAGGTCAGAGGTCAGAGGTCAGAGGTCAGAGGTGAGAGGTCAAGGTCAAAGGTCAAAGGTCAGATGTCAAGGTCAAAGGTCAAAGGTCAAGGTCAAAGGTAAGAGGTCAAAGGTCAAAGGTGAAAGGTGAAAGGTGAAAGGTCAAATTCAGATGTCAGAGGTCAAGGTCAAAGGTCAAAGGTCAAAGGTCAGATGTCAAGGTCAAAGGTCAAAGGTCAAGGTCAAAGGTCAGAGGTCAAGGTCAAACGTCAGAGGTCAAAGTCAAGGCCAAAGATCAGAGATCAAGATCATAGGTCAGAAGACAAGGTCAAATGTCAGAGAACAGAGGTCAAGGTCAAAGGTCAGAGGTCAAGGTCAAAGGTCAGAGGACAAGGTCAGATGTCAGAGGTCAAGGTCAAAGGTTAGAGGTCAAGGTCATAGGTCAAAGGTCAGAGGTCAAGGTCAATGGTCAGAGGTCAAGGTCAAAGGCCAGAGGACAGAGGACAAGGTCAAGGTCAAGGTCAAGGTCAAGGTAAAAGTCAAAGGTCAAAGGTCAAAGGTCAAAGGTCAAAGGTCAGAGGTCAAAGGCCAGAGGTCAGAGGTCAAGGTCACGGTCAGAGGTCAACAGGTCAAAGGTCAAGGTCAGAGGTCAAGGTCAAAGGTTAGAGGTCAAGATCAAAGGACAGAGGTCAGAGGACAAGGTCAGATGTCAGAGGTAAAGGTCAAAGGTCAGAGGTCAAGGTCAAAGGTTAGAGGTCAAGGTCAAAGGTCAGAGGTCAGAGGTCAAGGTCAATGGTCAGAGGTCAAGGTCAAAGGCCAGAGGACACAGGACAAGGTCAAGGTCAAGGTCAAGGTCAAGGTAAAGGTCAAAGGTCAAAGGTCAAAGGTCAAAGGTCAAAGGTCAAAGGTCAAAGGTCAAAGGTCAAAGGTCAAAGGTGAAGGTGAAAGTTCAAAGGTCAGAGGTCAAGGTCAAAGGTCAAAGGTCAGAGGTCAGAGGTCAAGGTCAAAGGTCAGAGGTCAAAGGCCAGAGGTCAGAGGTCAAGGTCACGGTCAGAGATCAAACGTCAAAGGTCAAGGTCAAAGGTCAAATCTCAGAGGTCAGAGGTCAAGGTCAAAGGTTAGAGGTCAAGATCAAAGGACAGAGGTCAGAGGACAAGGTCAGATGTCAGAGGTAAAGGTCAAAGGTCAGAGGTCAGAGGTCAGAGGTCAAGGTCAGAGGTTAGAGGTCAAGGTCAAAGGTCAGAGGTCAAGGTCAGAGGTCAAGGTCAAAGGTCAAAGGTCAAGGTCAAGATCAAAAGTCAGAGTTCAAAGGTAAAAGGTGAATGGTAAAAGATCAAATTCAGATGTCAGAGGTCAAGGTCAAATGTTAGAGGTCAAGGTCATAGGTCAAAGGTCAGAGGTCAAGGTCAAACGTCAGAGGTCAAAGTCAAGGTCAAAGATCAGAGATCAAGATCATAGGTCAGAGGACAAGGTCAAATGTCAGAGAACAGAGGTCAAGGTCAAAGGTCAGAGGTCAAGGTCAAAGGTCAGAGGACAAGGTCAAATGTCAGAGGTCAGAGGTCAAGGTCAAAGGTTAGAGGTCAAGGTCAAAGGTCAAACGTCAGAGGTATGGTCAAAGGTCAAAGGTCAAAGGTAAAGGGTCAAGGGTCAAAGGTCAAAGGTAAAGGGTCAAGGGTCAAGGGTCAAAGGTCAAAGGTCAGAGGTCAGAGGTTAGAGGTGAGAGGTCAAGGTCAAAGGTCAAAGGTCAGATGTCAAGGTCAAAGGTCAAAGGTCAAGGTCAAAGGTAAGAGGTCAAAGGTCAAAGGTGAAAGGTGAAAGGTGAAAGGTCAAATTCAGATGTCAGAGGTCAAGGTCAAAGGTTAGAGGTCAAGGTCATAGGTCAAAGGTCAGAGGTCAAGGTCAATGGTCAGAGGTCAAGGTCAAAGGCCAGAGGACAGAGGACAAGGTCAAGGTCAAGGTCAAGGTCAAGGTAAAAGTCAAAGGTCAAAGGTCAAAGGTCAAAGGTCAAAGGTCAGAGGTCAGAGGTCAAAGGTCAGAGGTCAAGGTCAAGGTCAAGGTCAAGGTCAAGGTCAAAGGTCAGAGGTCAAAGGTCAGAGGACAGAGGTCAAAGGTCAGAGGTCAAGGTCAAAGGTCAGAGGTCGAGGACAAAGGTCAGAGGTCAAGGTCAAAGGTCAGAGGTCAAGGTCAAGGTCAAAGGTCAGAGGTCAAAGGTCAGAGGTCAGAGGTCAAGGTCAAAGGTCAAAGGTCAAAGGTCAAAGGTCAAAGGTCAAAGGTCAAAGGTCAAAGGTCAAAGGTCAAAGGTCAGAGGTCAGAGGTCAGAGGTGAGAGGTCAAGGTCAAAGGTCAAAGGTCAGATGTCAAGGTCAAAGGTCAAAGGTCAAGGTCAAAGGTAAGAGGTCAAAGGTCAAAGGTGAAAGGTGAAAGGTGAAAGGTCAAATTCAGATGTCAGAGGTCAAGGTCAAAGGTTAGAGGTCAAGGTCATAAGTCAAAGGTCAGAGGTCAAGGTCAAAGGTTAGAGGTCAAGATCAAAGGACAGAGGTCAGAGGACAAGGTCAGATGTCAGAGGTAAAGGTCAAAGGTCAAAGGTCAGAGGTCAAGGTCAGAGGTTAGAGGTCAAGGTCAAAGGTCAGAGGTCAAGGTCAAAGGTCAAAGGTCAAGGTCAAGATCAAAAGTCAGAGTTCAAAGGAAAAAGGTGAATGGTAAAAGATCAAATTCAGATGTCAGAGGTCAAGGTCAAATGTTAGAGGTCAAGGTCATAGGTCAAAGGTCAGAGGTCAAGGTCAAACGTCAGAGGTCAAAGTCAAGGTCAAAGATCAGAGATCAAGATCATAGGTCAGAGGACAAGGTCAAATGTCAGAGAACAGAGGTCAAGGTCAAAGGTCAGAGGTCAAGGTCAAAGGTCAGAGGACAAGGTCAAATGTCAGAGGTCAGAGGTCAAGGTCAAAGGTTAGAGGTCAAGGTCAAAGGTCAAACGTCAGAGGTAAGGTCAAAGGTCAAAGGTCAAAGGTAAAGGGTCAAGGGTCAAAGGTCAAAGGTAAAGGGTAAAGGGTCAAGGGTCCAGGGTCAAGGGTCAAAGGTCAAAGGTCAGAGGTCAGAGGTCAGAGGTGAGAGGTCAAGGTCAAAGGTCAAAGGTCAGATGTCAAGGTCAAAGGTCAAAGGTCAAGGTCAAAGGTAAGAGGTCAAAGGTCAAAGGTGAAAGGTGAAAGGTGAAAGGTGAAAGGTCAAATTCAGATGTCAGAGGTCAAGGTCAAAGGTTAGAGGTCAAGGTCATAGGTCAAAGGTCAGAGGTCAAGGTCAATGGTCAGAGGTCAAGGTCAAAGGCCAGAGGACAGAGGACAAGGTCAAGGTTAAGGTCAAGGTCAAGGTAAAAGTCAAAGGTCAAAGGTCAAAGGTCAAAGGTCAGAGGTCAGAGGTCAAAGGTCAGAGGTCAAGGTCAAGGTCAAGGTCAAGGTCAAGGTCAAAGGTCAGAGGTCAAAGGTCAGAGGACAGAGGTCAAAGGTCAAAGGTCAAAGGTCAAAGGTCAAAGGTCAAAGGTCAGAGGTCAGAGGTCAGAGGTGAGAGGTCAAGGTCAAAGGTCAAAGGTCAGATGTCAAGGTCAAAGGTCAAAGGTCAAGGTCAAAGGTAAGAGGTCAAAGGTCAAAGGTGAAAGGTGAAAGGTGAAAGGTCAAATTCAGATGTCAGAGGTCAAGGTCAAAGGTTAGAGGTCAAGGTCATAAGTCAAAGGTCAGAGGTCAAGGTCAAAGGTTAGAGGTCAAGATCAAAGGACAGAGGTCAGAGGACAAGGTCAGATGTCAGAGGTAAAGGTCAAAGGTCAAAGGTCAGAGGTCAAGGTCAGAGGTTAGAGGTCAAGGTCAAAGGTCAGAGGTCAAGGTCAAAGGTCAAAGGTCAAGGTCAAGATCAAAAGTCAGAGTTCAAAGGTAAAAGGTGAATGGTAAAAGATCAAATTCAGATGTCAGAGGTCAAGGTCAAATGTTAGAGGTCAAGGTCATAGGTCAAAGGTCAGAGGTCAAGGTCAAACGTCAGAGGTCAAAGTCAAGGTCAAAGATCAGAGATCAAGATCATAGGTCAGAGGACAAGGTCAAATGTCAGAGAACAGAGGTCAAGGTCAAAGGTCAGAGGTCAAGGTCAAAGGTCAGAGGACAAGGTCAAATGTCAGAGGTCAGAGGTCAAGGTCAAAGGTTAGAGGTCAAGGTCAAAGGTCAAACGTCAGAGGTAAGGTCAAAGGTCAAAGGTCAAAGGTAAAGGGTCAAGGGTCAAAGGTCAAAGGTAAAGGGTAAAGGGTCAAGGGTCAAGGGTCAAGGGTCAAGGGTCAAAGGTCAAAGGTCAGAGGTCAGAGGTCAGAGGTGAGAGGTCAAGGTCAAAGGTCCAAGGTCAGATGTCAAGGTCAAAGGTCAAAGGTCAAGGTCAAAGGTAAGAGGTCAAAGGTCAAAGGTGAAAGGTGAAAGCTGAAAGGTCAAATTCAGATGTCAGAGGTCAAGGTCAAAGGTTAGAGGTCAAGGTCATAGGTCAAAGGTCAGAGGTCAAGGTCAATGGTCAGAGGTCAAGGTCAAAGGCCAGAGGACAGAGGACAAGGTCAAGGTCAAGGTCAAGGTAAAAGTCAAAGGTCAAAGGTCAAAGGTCAAAGGTCAAAGGTCAGAGGTCAGAGGTCAAAGGTCAGAGGTCAAGGTCAAGGTCAAGGTCAAGGTCAAGGTCAAAGGTCAGAGGTCAAAGGTCAGAGGACAGAGGTCAAAGGTCAGAGGTCAAGGTCAAAGGTCAGAGGTCGAGGACAAAGGTCAGAGGTCAAGGTCAAAGGTCAGAGGACAAGGTCAAGGTCAAAGGTCAGAGGTCATAGGTCAGAGGTCAGAGGTCAAGGTCAAAGGTCAAAGGTCAAAGGTCAAAGGTCAAAGGTCAAAGGTCAAAGGTCAAAGGTCAAAGGTCAAAGGTCAAAGGTCAACGATCAAAGTTCAAAGGTCAGAGGTCAAGGTCAAAGGACAAAGGTCAGAGGTCAGAGGTCAAGGTCAAAGGTCAGAGGTCAAAGGCCAGAGGTCACAGGTCAAGGTCACGGTCAGAGGTCAAAGGTCAAGATCAAAGGACAGAGGTCAGAGGACAAGGTCAGATGTCAGAGGTAAAGGTCAAAGGTCAAAGGTCAAAGGTCAGAGGTCAAGGTCAAAGGTTAGAGGTCAAGGTCAAAGGTCAGAGGTCGAGGACAAAGGTCAGAGGTCAAGGTCAAAGGTCAGAGTTCAAGGTCAAGGTCAAAGGTCAGAGGTCAAAGGTCAAAGGTCAAAGGTTAAAGGTGAAGGTGAAAGTTCAAAGGTCAGAGGTCAAGGTCAAAGGTCAAAGGTCAGAGGTCAGAGGTCAAGGTCAAAGGTCAGAGGTCAAAGGCCAGAGGTCAGAGGTCAAGGTCACGGTCAGAGGTCAAACGTCAAAGGTCAAGGTCAAAGGTCAAATCTTAGAGGTCAGAGGCCAAGGTCAAAGGTTAGAGGTCAAGATCAAAGGGCAGAGGTCAGAGGACAAGGTCAGATGTCAGTGGTAAAGGTCAAAGGTCAGAGGTCAAGGTCAAAGGTTAGAGGTCAAGGTCAAAGGTCAAAGATCAGAGGTCAAGGTCAAAGGTCAAAGGTCAAAGGTCAGAGGTTATATCAAGGTCAAGGTCAGAGGTCAAGGTCAAAGGTCAAAGGTCAGAGGTCAGAGGTCAAGGTCAAAGGTCAGAGGTCAAAGGCCAGAGGTCAGAGGTCAAGGTCACGGTCAGAGGTCAAAGGTCAAAGGTCAAGGTCAAAGGTCAAATCTCAGAGGTCAGAGGTCAAGGTCAAAGGTTAGAGGTCAAGATCAAAGGACAGAGGTCTGAGGACAAGGTCAGATGTCAGAGGTAAAGGAAAAGGTCAAAGGTCAGAGGTCAAGGTCAAATGTTAGACGTCAAGGTCATAGGTCAAAGGTCAGAGGTCAAGGTCAAAGGTCAAAGGTCAGATGTCAAGGTCAAAGGTCAAAGGTCAAGGTCAAAGGTAAGAGGTCAAAGGTCAAAGGTGAAAGGTGAAAGGTGAAAGGTCAAATTCAGATGTCAGAGGTCAAGGTCAAAGGTCAGAGGTCAAGGTCAAAGGTCAGAGGACAAGGTCAGATGTCAGAGGTCAAGGTCAAAGGTTAGAGGTCAAGGTCATAGGTCAAAGGTCAGAGGTCAAGGTCAATGGTCAGAGGTCAAGGTCAAAGGCCAGAGGACAGAGGACAAGGTCAAGGTCAAGGTCAAGGTCAAGGTAAAAGTCAAAGGTCAAAGGTCAAAGGTCAAAGGTCAAAGGTCAGAGGTCAAAGGCCAGAGGTCAGAGGTCAAGGTCACGGTCAGAGGTCAACAGGTCAAAGGTCAAGGTCAGAGGTCAAGGTCAAAGGTTAGAGGTCAAGATCAAAGGACAGAGGTCAGAGGACAAGGTCAGATGTCAGAGGTAAAGGTCAAAGGTCAGAGGTCAAGGTCAAAGGTTAGAGGTCAAGGTCAAAGGTCAGAGGTCAGAGGTCAAGGTCAATGGTCAGAGGTCAAGGTCAAAGGCCAGAGGACACAGGACAAGGTCAAGGTCAAGGTCAAGGTCAAGGTAAAGGTCAAAGGTCAAAGGTCAAAGGTCAAAGGTCAAAGGTCAAAGGTCAAAGGTCAAAGGTCAAAGGTCAAAGGTCAAAGGTGAAGGTGAAAGTTCAAAGGTCAGAGGTCAAGGTCAAAGGTCAAAGGTCAGAGGTCAGAGGTCAAGGTCAAAGGTCAGAGGTCAAAGGCCAGAGGTCAGAGGTCAAGGTCACGGTCAGAGGTCAAACGTCAAAGGTCAAGGTCAAAGGTCAAATCTCAGAGGTCAGAGGTCAAGGTCAAAGGTTAGAGGTCAAGATCAAAGGACAGAGGTCAGAGGACAAGGTCAGATGTCAGAGGTAAAGGTCAAAGGTCAAAGGTCAGAGGTCAAGGTCAGAGGTTAGAGGTCAAGGTCAAAGGTCAGAGGTCAAGGTCAAAGGTCAAAGGTCAAGGTCAAGATCAAAAGTCAGAGTTCAAAGGTAAAAGGTGAATGGTAAAAGATCAAATTCAGATGTCAGAGGTCAAGGTCAAATGTTAGAGGTCAAGGTCATAGGTCAAAGGTCAGAGGTCAAGGTCAAACGTCAGAGGTCAAAGTCAAGGTCAAAGATCAGAGATCAAGATCATAGGTCAGAGGACAAGGTCAAATGTCAGAGAACAGAGGTCAAGGTCAAAGGTCAGAGGTCAAGGTCAAAGGTCAGAGGACAAGGTCAAATGTCAGAGGTCAGAGGTCAAGGTCAAAGGTTAGAGGTCAAGGTCAAAGGTCAAACGTCAGAGGTAAGTTCAAAGGTCAAAGGTCAAAGGTAAAGGGTCAAGGGTCAAAGGTCAAAGGTAAAGGGTCAAGGGTCAAGGGTCAAAGGTCAAAGGTCAGAGGTCAGAGGTTAGAGGTGAGAGGTCAAGGTCAAAGGTCAAAGGTCAAAGGTCAGATGTCAAGGTCAAAGGTCAAAGGTCAAGGTCAAAGGTAAGAGGTCAAAGGTCAAAGGTGAAAGGTGAAAGGTGAAAGGTCAAATTCAGATGTCAGAGGTCAAGGTCAAAGGTTAGAGGTCAAGGTCATAGGTCAAAGGTCAGAGGTCAAGGTCAATGGTCAGAGGTCAAGGTCAAAGGCCAGAGGACAGAGAACAAGGTCAAGGTCAAGGTCAAGGTCAAGGTAAAAGTCAAAGGTCAAAGGTCAAAGGTCAAAGGTCAGAGGTCAGAGGTCAAAGGTCAGAGGTCAAGGTCAAGGTCAAGGTCAAGGTCAAGGTCAAGGTCAAGGTCAAAGGTCAGAGGTCAAAGGTCAGAGGACAGAGGTCAAAGGTCAGAGGTCAAGGTCAAAGGTCAGAGGTCGAGGACAAAGGTCAGAGGTCAAGGTCAAAGGTCAGAGGTCAAGGTCAAGGTCAAAGGTCAGAGGTCAAAGGTCAGAGGTCAGAGGTCAAGGTCAAAGGTCAAAGGTCAAAGGTCAAAGGTCAAAGGTCAAAGGTCAAAGGTCAAAGGTCAAAGGTCAGAGGTCAGAGGTCAGAGGTGAGAGGTCAAGATCAAAGGTCAAAGGTCAGATGTCAAGGTCAAAGGTCAAAGGTCAAGGTCAAAGGTAAGAGGTCAAAGGTCAAAGGTGAAAGGTGAAAGGTGAAAGGTCAAATTCAGATGTCAGAGGTCAAGGTCAAAGGTTAGAGGTCAAGGTCATAAGTCAAAGGTCAGAGGTCAAGGTCAAAGGTTAGAGGTCAAGATCAAAGGACAGAGGTCAGAGGACAAGGTCAGATGTCAGAGGTAAAGGTCAAAGGTCAAAGGTCAGAGGTCAAGGTCAGAGGTTAGAGGTCAAGGTCAAAGGTCAGAGGTCAAGGTCAAAGGTCAAAGGTCAAGGTCAAGATCAAAAGTCAGAGTTCAAAGGAAAAAGGTGAATGGTAAAAGATCAAATTCAGATGTCAGAGGTCAAGGTCAAATGTTAGAGGTCAAGGTCATAGGTCAAAGGTCAGAGGTCAAGGTCAAACGTCAGAGGTCAAAGTCAAGGTCAAAGATCGGAGATCAAGATCATAGGTCAGAGGACAAGGTCAAATGTCAGAGAACAGAGGTCAAGGTCAAAGGTCAGAGGTCAAGGTCAAAGGTCAGAGGACAAGGTCAAATGTCAGAGGTCAGAGGTCAAGGTCAAAGGTTAGAGGTCAAGGTCAAAGGTCAAACGTCAGAGGTAAGGTCAAAGGTCAAAGGTCAAAGGTAAAGGGTCAAGGGTCAAAGGTCAAAGGTAAAGGGTAAAGGGTCAAGGGTCAAGGGTCAAGGGTCAAAGGTCAAAGGTCAGAGGTCAGAGGTCAGAGGTGAGAGGTCAAGGTCAAAGGTCAAAGGTCAGATGTCAAGGTCAAAGGTCAAAGGTCAAGGTCAAAGGTAAGAGGTCAAAGGTCAAAGGTGAAAGGTGAAAGGTGAAAGGTCAAATTCAGATGTCAGAGGTCAAGGTCAAAGGTTAGAGGTCAAGGTCATAGGTCAAAGGTCAGAGGTCAGAGGTCAAGGTCAATGGTCAGAGGTCAAGGTCAAAGGCCAGAGGACACAGGACAAGGTCAAGGTCAAGGTCAAGGTAAAGGTCAAAGGTCAAAGGTCAAAGGTCAAAGGTCAAAGGTCAAAGGTCAAAGGTCAAAGGTCAAAGGTCAAAGGTGAAGGTGAAAGTTCAAAGGTCAGAGGTCAAGGTCAAAGGTCAAAGGTCAGAGGTCAGAGGTCAAGGTCAAAGGTCAGAGGTCAAAGGCCAGAGGTCAGAGGTCAAGGTCACGGTCAGAGGTCAAACGTCAAAGGTCAAGGTCAAAGGTCAAATCTCAGAGGTCAGAGGTCAAGGTCAAAGGTTAGAGGTCAAGATCAAAGGACAGAGGTCAGAGGACAAGGTCAGATGTCAGAGGTAAAGGTCAAAGGTCAAAGGTCAGAGGTCAAGGTCAGAGGTTAGAGGTCAAGGTCAAAGGTCAGAGGTCAAGGTCAAAGGTCAAAGGTCAAGGTCAAGATCAAAAGTCAGAGTTCAAAGGTAAAAGGTGAATGGTAAAAGATCAAATTCAGATGTCAGCGGTCAAGGTCAAATGTTAGAGGTCAAGGTCATAGGTCAAAGGTCAGAGGTCAAGGTCAAACGTCAGAGGTCAAAGTCAAGGTCAAAGATCAGAGATCAAGATCATAGGTCAGAGGACAAGGTCAAATGTCAGAGAACAGAGGTCAAGGTCAAAGGTCAGAGGTCAAGGTCAAAGGTCAGAGGACAAGGTCAAATGTCAGAGGTCAGAGGTCAAGGTCAAAGGTTAGAGGTCAAGGTCAAAGGTCAAACGTCAGAGGTAAGGTCAAAGGTCAAAGGTCAAAGGTAAAGGGTCAAGGGTCAAAGGTCAAAGGTAAAGGGTCAAGGGTCAAGGGTCAAAGGTCAAAGGTCAGAGGTCAGAGGTTAGAGGTGAGAGGTCAAGGTCAAAGGTCAAAGGTCAAAGGTCAGATGTCAAGGTCAAAGGTCAAAGGTCAAGGTCAAAGGTAAGAGGTCAAAGGTCAAAGGTGAAAGGTGAAAGGTGAAAGGTCAAATTCAGATGTCAGAGGTCAAGGTCAAAGGTTAGAGGTCAAGGTCATAGGTCAAAGGTCAGAGGTCAAGGTCAATGGTCAGAGGTCAAGGTCAAAGGCCAGAGGACAGAGAACAAGGTCAAGGTCAAGGTCAAGGTCAAGGTAAAAGTCAAAGGTCAAAGGTCAAAGGTCAAAGGTCAGAGGTCAGAGGTCAAAGGTCAGAGGTCAAGGTCAAGGTCAAGGTCAAGGTCAAGGTCAAAGGTCAGAGGTCAAAGGTCAGAGGACAGAGGTCAAAGGTCAGAGGTCAAGGTCAAAGGTCAGAGGTCGAGGACAAAGGTCAGAGGTCAAGGTCAAAGGTCAGAGGTCAAGGTCAAGGTCAAAGGTCAGAGGTCAAAGGTCAGAGGTCAGAGGTCAAGGTCAAAGGTCAAAGGTCAAAGGTCAAAGGTCAAAGGTCAAAGGTCAAAGGTCAAAGGTCAAAGGTCAAAGGTCAGAGGTCAGAGGTCAGAGGTGAGAGGTCAAGGTCAAAGGTCAAAGGTCAGATGTCAAGGTCAAAGGTCAAAGGTCAAGGTCAAAGGTAAGAGGTCAAAGGTCAAAGGTGAAAGGTGAAAGGTGAAAGGTCAAATTCAGATGTCAGAGGTCAAGGTCAAAGGTTAGAGGTCAAGGTCATAAGTCAAAGGTCAGAGGTCAAGGTCAAAGGTTAGAGGTCAAGATCAAAGGACAGAGGTCAGAGGACAAGGTCAGATGTCAGAGGTAAAGGTCAAAGGTCAAAGGTCAGAGGTCAAGGTCAGAGGTTAGAGGTCAAGGTCAAAGGTCAGAGGTCAAGGTCAAAGGTCAAAGGTCAAGGTCAAGATCAAAAGTCAGAGTTCAAAGGAAAAAGGTGAATGGTAAAAGATCAAATTCAGATGTCAGAGGTCAAGGTCAAATGTTAGAGGTCAAGGTCATAGGTCAAAGGTCAGAGGTCAAGGTCAAACGTCAGAGGTCAAAGTCAAGGTCAAAGATCAGAGATCAAGATCATAGGTCAGAGGACAAGGTCAAATGTCAGAGAACAGAGGTCAAGGTCAAAGGTCAGAGGTCAAGGTCAAAGGTCAGAGGACAAGGTCAAATGTCAGAGGTCAGAGGTCAAGGTCAAAGGTTAGAGGTCAAGGTCAAAGGTCAAACGTCAGAGGTAAGGTCAAAGGTCAAAGGTCAAAGGTAAAGGGTCAAGGGTCAAAGGTCAAAGGTAAAGGGTAAAGGGTCAAGGGTCAAGGGTCAAGGGTCAAGGGTCAAAGGTCAAAGGTCAGAGGTCAGAGGTCAGAGGTGAGAGGTCAAGGTCAAAGGTCAAAGGTCAGATGTCAAGGTCAAAGGTCAAAAGTCAAGGTCAAAGGTAAGAGGTCAAAGGTCAAAGGTGAAAGGTGAAAGGTGAAAGGTCAAATTCAGATGTCAGAGGTCAAGGTCAAAGGTTAGAGGTCAAGGTCATAGGTCAAAGGTCAGAGGTCAAGGTCAATGGTCAGAGGTCAAGGTCAAAGGCCAGAGGACAGAGGACAAGGTCAAGGTCAAGGTCAAGGTCAAGGTAAAAGTCAAAGGTCAAAGGTCAAAGGTCAAAGGTCAGAGGTCAGAGGTCAAAGGTCAGAGGTCAAGGTCAAGGTCAAGGTCAAGGTCAAGGTCAAAGGTCAGAGGTCAAAGGTCAGAGGACAGAGGTCAAAGGTCAGAGGTCAAGGTCAAAGGTCAGAGGTCGAGGACAAAGGTCAGAGGTCAAGGTCAAAGGTCAGAGGTCAAGGTCAAGGTCAAAGGTCAGAGGTCATAGGTCAGAGGTCAGAGGTCAAGGTCAAAGGTCAAAGGTCAAAGGTCAAAGGTCAAAGGTCAAAGGTCAAAGGTCAAAGGTCAAAGGTCAAAGGTCAAAGGTCAAAGGTCAAAGGTCAAAGTTCAAAGGTCAGAGGTCAAGGTCAAAGGACAAAGGTCAGAGGTCAGAGGTCAAGGTCAAAGGTCAGAGGTCAAAGGCCAGAGGTCACAGGTCAAGGTCACGGTCAGAGGTCAAAGGTCAAGATCAAAGGACAGAGGTCAGAGGACAAGGTCAGATGTCAGAGGTAAAGGTCAAAGGTCAAAGGTCAAAGGTCAGAGGTCAAGGTCAAAGGTTAGAGGTCAAGGTCAAAGGTCAGAGGTCAAGGTCAAAGGTCAAAGGTTAAAGGTGAAGGTGAAAGTTCAAAGGTCAGAGGTCAAGGTCAAAGGTCAAAGGTCAGAGGTCAGAGGTCAAGGTCAAAGGTCAGAGGTCAAAGGCCAGAGGTCAGAGGTCAAGGTCACGGTCAGAGGTCAAACGTCAAAGGTCAAGGTCAAAGGTCAAATCTTAGAGGTCAGAGGTCAAGGTCAAAGGTTAGAGGTCAAGATCAAAGGGCAGAGGTCAGAGGACAAGGTCAGATGTCAGTGGTAAAGGTCAAAGGTCAGAGGTCAAGGTCAAAGGTTAGAGGTCAAGGTCAAAGGTCAAAGATCAGAGGTCAAGGTCAAAGGTCAAAGGTCAAAGGTCAGAGGTTATATCAAGGTCAAGGTCAGAGGTCAAGGTCAAAGGTCAAAGGTCAGAGGTCAGAGGTCAAGGTCAAAGGTCAGAGGTCAAAGGCCAGAGGTCAGAGGTCAAGGTCACGGTCAGAGGTCAAAGGTCAAAGGTCAAGGTCAAAGGTCAAATCTCAGAGGTCAGAGGTCAAGGTCAAAGGTTAGAGGTCAAGATCAAAGGACAGAGGTCTGAGGACAAGGTCAGATGTCAGAGGTAAAGGAAAAGGTCAAAGGTCAGAGGTCAAGGTCAAATGTTAGACGTCAAGGTCATAGGTCAAAGGTCAGAGGTCAAGGTCAAAGGTCAAAGGTCAAGGTCAAGATCAAACGTCAGAGTTCAAAGGTCAAAGGTGAATGGTGAAAGATCAAATTCAGATGTCAGAGGTCAAGGTCAAATGTTAGAGGTCAAGGTCATTGGTCAAAGGTCAGAGGTCAAGGTCAAACGTCAGAGGTCAAAGTCAAGGTCAAAGATCAGAGATCAAGATCATAGGTCAGAGGACAAGGTCAAATGTCAGAGAACAGAGGTCAAGGTCAAAGGTCAGAGGTCAAGGTCAAAGGTCAGAGGACAAGGTCAAATGTCAGAGGTCAGAGGTCAAGGTCAAAGGTTAGAGGTCAAGGTCAAAGGTCAAACGTCAGAGGTAAGGTCAAAGGTCAAAGGTCAAAGGTAAAGGGTCCAGGGTCTAAGGTCAAAGGTAAAGGGTCAAGGGTCAAAGGTCAAAGGTCAGAGGACAGAGGTGAGAGGTCAAGGTCAAAGGTCAAAGGTCGGATGTCAAGGTCAAAGGTCAAAGGTCAAAGGTCAAAGGTCAAGGTCAATGGTAAGAGGTCAAAGGTCAAAGGTGAAAGGTGAAAGGTGAAAGGTAAAATTCAGATGTCAGAGGTCAAGGTCAAAGGTTAGAGGTTAATGTCAAAGGTCAAAGGTCAGAAATCAAGGTCAAACGTCAGATGTCAAGGTCAAGGTCAGAGGACAGAGGTCAAGGTCAAGGTCAAAGGTCAAAGGTCAGAGGTCAGAGGTCAAAGGTCCAAGGTCAAGGTCAAACGACAGAGGTCAGAGGTCAAGGTCAAACGTCAGTGGTCAAAGGTCAGAGGTCAAGGTCAAAGGTCAAAGGTTAAAGGTGAAGGTGAAAGTTCAAAGGTCAGAGGTCAAGGTCAAAGGCCAGAGGACAGAGGACAAGGTCAAGGTCAAGGTCAAGGTCAAGGTAAAAGTCAAAGGTCAAAGGTCAAAGGTCAAAGGTCAAAGGTCAGAGGTCAAAGGCCAGAGGTCAGAGGTCAAGGTCACGGTCAGAGGTCAACAGGTCAAAGGTCAAGGTCAGAGGTCAAGGTCAAAGGTTAGAGGTCAAGATCAAAGGACAGAGGTCAGAGGACAAGGTCAGATGTCAGAGGTAAAGGTCAAAGGTCAGAGGTCAAGGTCAAAGGTTAGAGGTCAAGGTCAAAGGTCAGAGGTCAGAGGTCAAGGTCAATGGTCAGAGGTCAAGGTCAAAGGCCAGAGGACACAGGACAAGGTCAAGGTCAAGGTCAAGGTCAAGGTAAAGGTCAAAGGTCAAAGGTCAAAGGTCAAAGGTCAAAGGTCAAAGGTCAAAGGTCAAAGGTCAAAGGTCAAAGGTGAAGGTGAAAGTTCAAAGGTCAGAGGTCAAGGTCAAAGGTCAAAGGTCAGAGGTCAGAGGTCAAGGTCAAAGGTCAGAGGTCAAAGGCCAGAGGTCAGAGGTCAAGGTCACGGTCAGAGGTCAAACGTCAAAGGTCAAGGTCAAAGGTCAAATCTCAGAGGTCAGAGGTCAAGGTCAAAGGTTAGAGGTCAAGATCAAAGGACAGAGGTCAGAGGACAAGGTCAGATGTCAGAGGTAAAGGTCAAAGGTCAAAGGTCAGAGGTCAAGGTCAGAGGTTAGAGGTCAAGGTCAAAGGTCAGAGGTCAAGGTCAAAGGTCAAAGGTCAAGGTCAAGATCAAAAGTCAGAGTTCAAAGGTAAAAGGTGAATGGTAAAAGATCAAATTCAGATGTCAGAGGTCAAGGTCAAATGTTAGAGGTCAAGGTCATAGGTCAAAGGTCAGAGGTCAAGGTCAAACGTCAGAGGTCAAAGTCAAGGTCAAAGATCAGAGATCAAGATCATAGGTCAGAGGACAAGGTCAAATGTCAGAGAACAGAGGTCAAGGTCAAAGGTCAGAGGTCAAGGTCAAAGGTCAGAGGACAAGGTCAAATGTCAGAGGTCAGAGGTCAAGGTCAAAGGTTAGAGGTCAAGGTCAAAGGTCAAACGTCAGAGGTAAGTTCAAAGGTCAAAGGTCAAAGGTAAAGGGTCAAGGGTCAAAGGTCAAAGGTAAAGGGTCAAGGGTCAAGGGTCAAAGGTCAAAGGTCAGAGGTCAGAGGTTAGAGGTGAGAGGTCAAGGTCAAAGGTCAAAGGTCAAAGGTCAGATGTCAAGGTCAAAGGTCAAAGGTCAAGGTCAAAGGTAAGAGGTCAAAGGTCAAAGGTGAAAGGTGAAAGGTGAAAGGTCAAATTCAGATGTCAGAGGTCAAGGTCAAAGGTTAGAGGTCAAGGTCATAGGTCAAAGGTCAGAGGTCAAGGTCAATGGTCAGAGGTCAAGGTCAAAGGCCAGAGGACAGAGAACAAGGTCAAGGTCAAGGTCAAGGTCAAGGTAAAAGTCAAAGGTCAAAGGTCAAAGGTCAAAGGTCAGAGGTCAGAGGTCAAAGGTCAGAGGTCAAGGTCAAGGTCAAGGTCAAGGTCAAGGTCAAAGGTCAGAGGTCAAAGGTCAGAGGACAGAGGTCAAAGGTCAGAGGTCAAGGTCAAAGGTCAGAGGTCGAGGACAAAGGTCAGAGGTCAAGGTCAAAGGTCAGAGGTCAAGGTCAAGGTCAAAGGTCAGAGGTCAAAGGTCAGAGGTCAGAGGTCAAGGTCAAAGGTCAAAGGTCAAAGGTCAAAGGTCAAAGGTCAAAGGTCAAAGGTCAAAGGTCAAAGGTCAGAGGTCAGAGGTCAGAGGTGAGAGGTCAAGGTCAAAGGTCAAAGGTCAGATGTCAAGGTCAAAGGTCAAAGGTCAAGGTCAAAGGTAAGAGGTCAAAGGTCAAAGGTGAAAGGTGAAAGGTGAAAGGTCAAATTCAGATGTCAGAGGTCAAGGTCAAAGGTTAGAGGTCAAGGTCATAAGTCAAAGGTCAGAGGTCAAGGTCAAAGGTTAGAGGTCAAGATCAAAGGACAGAGGTCAGAGGACAAGGTCAGATGTCAGAGGTAAAGGTCAAAGGTCAAAGGTCAGAGGTCAAGGTCAGAGGTTAGAGGTCAAGGTCAAAGGTCAGAGGTCAAGGTCAAAGGTCAAAGGTCAAGGTCAAGATCAAAAGTCAGAGTTCAAAGGAAAAAGGTGAATGGTAAAAGATCAAATTCAGATGTCAGAGGTCAAGGTCAAATGTTAGAGGTCAAGGTCATAGGTCAAAGGTCAGAGGTCAAGGTCAAACGTCAGAGGTCAAAGTCAAGGTCAAAGATCAGAGATCAAGATCATAGGTCAGAGGACAAGGTCAAATGTCAGAGAACAGAGGTCAAGGTCAAAGGTCAGAGGTCAAGGTCAAAGGTCAGAGGACAAGGTCAAATGTCAGAGGTCAGAGGTCAAGGTCAAAGGTTAGAGGTCAAGGTCAAAGGTCAAACGTCAGAGGTAAGGTCAAAGGTCAAAGGTCAAAGGTAAAGGGTCAAGGGTCAAAGGTCAAAGGTAAAGGGTAAAGGGTCAAGGGTCAAGGGTCAAGGGTCAAAGGTCAAAGGTCAGAGGTCAGAGGTCAGAGGTGAGAGGTCAAGGTCAAAGGTCAAAGGTCAGATGTCAAGGTCAAAGGTCAAAGGTCAAGGTCAAAGGTAAGAGGTCAAAGGTCAAAGGTGAAAGGTGAAAGGTGAAAGGTCAAATTCAGATGTCAGAGGTCAAGGTCAAAGGTTAGAGGTCAAGGTCATAGGTCAAAGGTCAGAGGTCAAGGTCAATGGTCAGAGGTCAAGGTCAAAGGCCAGAGGACAGAGGACAAGGTCAAGGTCAAGGTCAAGGTCAAGGTCAAGGTAAAAGTCAAAGGTCAAAGGTCAAAGGTCAAAGGTCAGAGGTCAGAGGTCAGAGGTCAAAGGTCAGAGGTCAAGGTCAAGGTCAAGGTCAAGGTCAAGGTCAAAGGTCAGAGGTCAAAGGTCAGAGGACAGAGGTCAAAGGTCAGAGGTCAAGGTCAAAGGTCAGAGGTCGAGGACAAAGGTCAGAGGTCAAGGTCAAAGGTCAGAGGTCAAGGTCAAGGTCAAAGGTCAGAGGTCATAGGTCAGAGGTCACAGGTCAAGGTCAAAGGTCAAAGGTCAAAGGTCAAAGGTCAAAGGTCAAAGGTCAAAGGTCAAAGGTCAAAGGTCAAAGGTCAAAGGTCAAAGGTCAAAGGTCAAAGGTCAAAGGTCAAAGGTCAAAGGTCAAAGTTGAAAGGTCAGAGGTCAAGGTCAAAGGACAAAGGTCAGAGGTCAGAGGTCAAGGTCAGATGTCAGAGGTAAAGGTCAAAGGTCAGAGGTCAAGGTCAAAGGTTAGAGGTCAAGGTCAAAGGTCAGAGGTCAGAGGTCAAGGTCAATGGTCAGAGGTCAAGGTCAAAGGCCAGAGGACACAGGACAAGGTCAAGGTCAAGGTCAAGGTAAAGGTCAAAGGTCAAAGGTCAAAGGTCAAAGGTCAAAGGTCAAAGGTCAAAGGTCAAAGGTCAAAGGTCAAAGGTGAAGGTGAAAGTTCAAAGGTCAGAGGTCAAGGTCAAAGGTCAAAGGTCAGAGGTCAGAGGTCAAGGTCAAAGGTCAGAGGTCAAAGGCCAGAGGTCAGAGGTCAAGGTCACGGTCAGAGGTCAAACGTCAAAGGTCAAGGTCAAAGGTCAAATCTCAGAGGTCAGAGGTCAAGGTCAAAGGTTAGAGGTCAAGATCAAAGGACAGAGGTCAGAGGACAAGGTCAGATGTCAGAGGTAAAGGTCAAAGGTCAAAGGTCAGAGGTCAAGGTCAGAGGTTAGAGGTCAAGGTCAAAGGTCAGAGGTCATAGTCAAAGGTCAAAGGTCAAGGTCAAGATCAAAAGTCAGAGTTCAAAGGTAAAAGGTGAATGGTAAAAGATCAAATTCAGATGTCAGCGGTCAAGGTCAAATGTTAGAGGTCAAGGTCATAGGTCAAAGGTCAGAGGTCAAGGTCAAACGTCAGAGGTCAAAGTCAAGGTCAAAGATCAGAGATCAAGATCATAGGTCAGAGGACAAGGTCAAATGTCAGAGAACAGAGGTCAAGGTCAAAGGTCAGAGGTCAAGGTCAAAGGTCAGAGGACAAGGTCAAATGTCAGAGGTCAGAGGTCAAGGTCAAAGGTTAGAGGTCAAGGTCAAAGGTCAAACGCCAGAGGTAAGGTCAAAGGTCAAAGGTCAAAGGTAAAGGGTCAAGGGTCAAAGGTCAAAGGTAAAGGGTCAAGGGTCAAGGGTCAAAGGTCAAAGGTCAGAGGTCAGAGGTTAGAGGTGAGAGGTCAAGGTCAAAGGTCAAAGGTCAAAGGTCAGATGTCAAGGTCAAAGGTCAAAGGTCAAGGTCAAAGGTAAGAGGTCAAAGGTCAAAGGTGAAAGGTGAAAGGTGAAAGGTCAAATTCAGATGTCAGAGGTCAAGGTCAAAGGTTAGAGGTCAAGGTCATAGGTCAAAGGTCAGAGGTCAAGGTCAATGGTCAGAGGTCAAGGTCAAAGGCCAGAGGACAGAGAACAAGGTCAAGGTCAAGGTCAAGGTCAAGGTAAAAGTCAAAGGTCAAAGGTCAAAGGTCAAAGGTCAGAGGTCAGAGGTCAAAGGTCAGAGGTCAAGGTCAAGGTCAAGGTCAAGGTCAAGGTCAAAGGTCAGAGGTCAAAGGTCAGAGGACAGAGGTCAAAGGTCAGAGGTCAAGGTCAAAGGTCAGAGGTCGAGGACAAAGGTCAGAGGTCAAGGTCAAAGGTCAGAGGTCAAGGTCAAGGTCAAAGGTCAGAGGTCAGAGGTCAAGGTCAAAGGTCAAAGGTCAAAGGTCAAAGGTCAAAGGTCAAAGGTCAAAGGTCAAAGGTCAAAGGTCAGAGGTCAGAGGTCAGAGGTGAGAGGTCAAGGTCAAAGGTCAAAGGTCAGATGTCAAGGTCAAAGGTCAAAGGTCAAGGTCAAAGGTAAGAGGTCAAAGGTCAAAGGTGAAAGGTGAAAGGTGAAAGGTCAAATTCAGATGTCAGAGGTCAAGGTCAAAGGTTAGAGGTCAAGGTCATAAGTCAAAGGTCAGAGGTCAAGGTCAAAGGTTAGAGGTCAAGATCAAAGGACAGAGGTCAGAGGACAAGGTCAGATGTCAGAGGTAAAGGTCAAAGGTCAAAGGTCAGAGGTCAAGGTCAGAGGTTAGAGGTCAAGGTCAAAGGTCAGAGGTCAAGGTCAAAGGTCAAAGGTCAAGGTCAAGATCAAAAGTCAGAGTTCAAAGGAAAAAGGTGAATGGTAAAAGATCAAATTCAGATGTCAGAGGTCAAGGTCAAATGTTAGAGGTCAAGGTCATAGGTCAAAGGTCAGAGGTCAAGGTCAAACGTCAGAGGTCAAAGTCAAGGTCAAAGATCAGAGATCAAGATCATAGGTCAGAGGACAAGGTCAAATGTCAGAGAACAGAGGTCAAGGTCAAAGGTCAGAGGTCAAGGTCAAAGGTCAGAGGACAAGGTCAAATGTCAGAGGTCAGAGGTCAAGGTCAAAGGTTAGAGGTCAAGGTCAAAGGTCAAACGTCAGAGGTAAGGTCAAAGGTCAAAGGTCAAAGGTAAAGGGTCAAGGGTCAAAGGTCAAAGGTAAAGGGTAAAGGGTCAAGGGTCAAGGGTCAAGGGTCAAGGGTCAAAGGTCAAAGGTCAGAGGTCAGAGGTCAGAGGTGAGAGGTCAAGGTCAAAGGTCAAAGGTCAGATGTCAAGGTCAAAGGTCAAAAGTCAAGGTCAAAGGTAAGAGGTCAAAGGTCAAAGGTGAAAGGTGAAAGGTGAAAGGTCAAATTCAGATGTCAGAGGTCAAGGTCAAAGGTTAGAGGTCAAGGTCATAGGTCAAAGGTCAGAGGTCAAGGTCAATGGTCAGAGGTCAAGGTCAAAGGCCAGAGGACAGAGGACAAGGTCAAGGTCAAGGTCAAGGTCAAGGTAAAAGTCAAAGGTCAAAGGTCAAAGGTCAAAGGTCAGAGGTCAGAGGTCAAAGGTCAGAGGTCAAGGTCAAGGTCAAGGTCAAGGTCAAGGTCAAAGGTCAGAGGTCAAAGGTCAGAGGACAGAGGTCAAAGGTCAGAGGTCAAGGTCAAAGGTCAGAGGTCGAGGACAAAGGTCAGAGGTCAAGGTCAAAGGTCAGAGGTCAAGGTCAAGGTCAAAGGTCAGAGGTCATAGGTCAGAGGTCAGAGGTCAAGGTCAAAGGTCAAAGGTCAAAGGTCAAAGGTCAAAGGTCAAAGGTCAAAGGTCAAAGGTCAAAGGTCAAAGGTCAAAGGTCAAAGGTCAAAGGTCAAAGTTCAAAGGTCAGAGGTCAAGGTCAAAGGACAAAGGTCAGAGGTCAGAGGTCAAGGTCAAAGGTCAGAGGTCAAAGGCCAGAGGTCACAGGTCAAGGTCACGGTCAGAGGTCAAAGGTCAAGATCAAAGGACAGAGGTCAGAGGACAAGGTCAGATGTGAGAGGTAAAGGTCAAAGGTCAAAGGTCAAAGGTCAGAGGTCAAGGTCAAAGGTTAGAGGTCAAGGTCAAAGGTCAGAGGTCAAGGTCAAAGGTCAAAGGTTAAAGGTGAAGGTGAAAGTTCAAAGGTCAGAGGTCAAGGTCAAAGGTCAAAGGTCAGAGGTCAGAGGTCAAGGTCAAAGGTCAGAGGTCAAAGGCCAGAGGTCAGAGGTCAAGGTCACGGTCAGAGGTCAAACGTCAAAGGTCAAGGTCAAAGGTCAAATCTTAGAGGTCAGAGGTCAAGGTCAAAGGTTAGAGGTCAAGATCAAAGGGCAGAGGTCAGAGGACAAGGTCAGATGTCAGTGGTAAAGGTCAAAGGTCAGAGGTCAAGGTCAAAGGTTAGAGGTCAAGGTCAAAGGTCAAAGATCAGAGGTCAAGGTCAAAGGTCAAAGGTCAAAGGTCAGAGGTTATATCAAGGTCAAGGTCAGAGGTCAAGGTCAAAGGTCAAAGGTCAGAGGTCAGAGGTCAAGGTCAAAGGTCAGAGGTCAAAGGCCAGAGGTCAGAGGTCAAGGTCACGGTCAGAGGTCAAAGGTCAAAGGTCAAGGTCAAAGGTCAAATCTCAGAGGTCAGAGGTCAAGGTCAAAGGTTAGAGGTCAAGATCAAAGGACAGAGGTCTGAGGACAAGGTCAGATGTCAGAGGTAAAGGAAAAGGTCAAAGGTCAGAGGTCAAGGTCAAATGTTAGACGTCAAGGTCATAGGTCAAAGGTCAGAGGTCAAGGTCAAAGGTCAAAGGTCAAGGTCAAGATCAAACGTCAGAGTTCAAAGGTCAAAGGTGAATGGTGAAAGATCAAATTCAGATGTCAGAGGTCAAGGTCAAATGTTAGAGGTCAAGGTCATTGGTCAAAGGTCAGAGGTCAAGGTCAAACGTCAGAGGTCAAAGTCAAGGTCAAAGATCAGAGATCAAGATCATAGGTCAGAGGACAAGGTCAAATGTCAGAGAACAGAGGTCAAGGTCAAAGGTCAGAGGTCAAGGTCAAAGGTCAGAGGACAAGGTCAAATGTCAGAGGTCAGAGGTCAAGGTCAAAGGTTAGAGGTCAAGGTCAAAGGTCAAACGTCAGAGGTAAGGTCAAAGGTCAAAGGTCAAAGGTAAAGGGTCCAGGGTCTAAGGTCAAAGGTAAAGGGTCAAGGGTCAAAGGTCAAAGGTCAGAGGACAGAGGTGAGAGGTCAAGGTCAAAGGTCAAAGGTCGGATGTCAAGGTCAAAGGTCAAAGGTCAAAGGTCAAAGGTCAAGGTCAATGGTAAGAGGTCAAAGGTCAAAGGTGAAAGGTGAAAGGTGAAAGGTAAAATTCAGATGTCAGAGGTCAAGGTCAAAGGTTAGAGGTTAATGTCAAAGGTCAAAGGTCAGAAATCAAGGTCAAACGTCAGATGTCAAGGTCAAGGTCAGAGGACAGAGGTCAAGGTCAAGGTCAAAGGTCAAAGGTCAGAGGTCAGAGGTCAAAGGTCCAAGGTCAAGGTCAAACGACAGAGGTCAGAGGTCAAGGTCAAACGTCAGTGGTCAAAGGTCAGAGGTCAAGGTCAAAGGTCAAAGGTTAAAGGTGAAGGTGAAAGTTCAAAGGTCAGAGGTCAAGGTCAAAGGTCAAAGGTCACAGGTCAGATGTCAAGGTCAAAGGTCAAAGGTCAAGGTCAACGGTAAGAGGTCAAAGGTCAAAGGAGAAAGGTGAAAGGTGAAAGGTCAAATTCAGATGTCACAAGTCAAGGTCAAAGGTTAGAGGTCAATGTCAAAGGTCAAAGATCAGAGGTCAAGGTCAAAGGTCAAAGGTCAAAGGTCAGAGGTTATATCAAGGTCAAGGTCAGAGGTCAAGGTCAAAGGTCAAAGGTCAGAGGTCAGAGGTCAAGGTCAAAGGTCAGAGGTCAAAGGCCAGAGGTCAGAGGTCAAGGTCACGGTCAGAGGTCAAAGGTCAAAGGTCAAGGTCAATGGTCAAATCTCAGAGGTCAGAGGTCAAGATCAAAGGACAGAGGTCTGAGGACAAGGTCAGATGTCAGAGGTAAAGGAAAAGGTCAAAGGTCAGAGGTCAAGGTCAAAGGTTAGAGGTCAAGGTCAAAGGTCAGAGGTCAAGGTCAAAGGTCAAAGGTCAAGGTCAAGATCAAACGTAAGAGATCAAAGGTCAAAGGTGAAAGGTGAAAGATCAAATTCAGATGTCAGAGGTCAAGGTCAAATGTTAGACGTCAAGGTCATAGGTCAAAGGTCAGAGGTCAAGGTCAATGGTCAGAGGTCAAGGTCAAAGGCCAGAGGACAGAGGACAAGGTCAAGGTCAAGGTCAAGGTCAAGGTCAAGGTAAAGGTCAAAGGTCAAAGGTCAAAGGTCAAAGGTCAAAGGTCAAAGGTCAGAGGTCAGAGGTCAAAGGTCAGACGTCAGAGGTCAAGGTCAAGGTCAAGGTCAAGGTCAAAGGTCAGAGGTCAAAGGTCAGAGGTCAAGGTCAGAGGTCAAAGGTCAGAGGTCAAGGTCAAGGTCAAGGTCAAAGGTCAGAGGTCAAGGTCAAAGGTCAAAGGTTAGAGGTCAAGGTCAAAGTTCAAAGGTCAGAGGTCAAGGTCAAAGGTTAGAGGTCAAGGTCAAAGGCCAGCGGTCAAGGTCAATGTCAAGGTCAAGGTCAAAGGTCAGAGGTCAGAGGTCAGAGGTCAGAGGTCAAAGGTCCAAGGTCAAGGTCAAACGTCAGAGGCCAGAGGACAGAGGACAAGGTCAAGGTGAAGGTCAAGGTGAAGGTCAAGGTCAAGGTAAAGGTCAAAGGTCAAAGGTCAAAGGTCAAAGGTCAAAGGTCAAAGGTCAAAGGTCAGAGGTCAGAGGTCAGAGGTCAAAGGTCAGAGGTCAGAGGTCAAGGTCAAGTTCAAGGTCAAGGTCAAGGTCAAGGTCAAGGTCAAAGGTCAGAGGTCAAGGTCAGAGGTCAAAGGTCAGAGGTCAAGGTCAAGGTCATTGGTCAAAGGTCAGAGGTCAAGGTCAAACGTCAGAGGTCAAAGTCAAGGTCAAAGATCAGAGATCAAGATCATAGGTCAGAGGACAAGGTCAAATGTCAGAGAACAGAGGTCAAGGTCAAAGGTCAGAGGTCAAGGTCAAAGGTCAGAGGACAAGGTCAAATGTCAGAGGTCAGAGGTCAAGGTCAAAGGTTAGAGGTCAAGGTCAAAGGTCAAACGTCAGAGGTAAGGTCAAAGGTCAAAGGTCAAAGGTAAAGGGTCCAGGGTCAAAGGTCAAAGGTAAAGGGTCAAGGGTCAAAGGTCAAAGGTCAGAGGACAGAGGTGAGAGGTCAAGGTCAAAGGTCAAAGGTCAGATGTCAAGGTCAAAGGTCAAAGGTCAAAGGTCAAAGGTCAAGGTCAATGGTAAGAGGTCAAAGGTCAAAGGTGAAAGGTGAAAGGTCAAATTCAGATGTCAGAGGTCAAGGTCAAAGGTTAGAGGTCAATGTCAAAGGTCAAAGGTCAGGGATCAAGGTCAAACGTCAGAAGTCAAGGTCAAGGTCAGAGGACAGAGGTCAAGGTCAAGGTCAAAGGTCAAAGGTCAGAGGTCAGAGGTCAAAGGTCCAAGGTCAAGGTCAAACGACAGAGGTCAGAGGTCAAGGTCAAGGTCAAAGATCAGAGGTCGGGGACACAGATCAGAGGTCAAGGTCAAAGGTCAGAGGTCAAGGTCAAGGTCAAACGTCAGTGGTCAAAGGTCAGAGGTCAAGGTCAAAGGTCAAAGGTTAAAGGTGAAGGTGAAAGTTCAAAGGTCAGAGGTCAAGGTCAAAGGTCAAAGGTCACAGGTCAGATGTCAAGGTCAAAGGTCAAAGGTCAAGGTCAACGGTAAGAGGTCAAAGGTCAAAGGAGAAAGGTGAAAGGTGAAAGGTCAAATTCAGATGTCACAGGTCAAGGTCAAAGGTTAGAGGTCAATGTCAAAGGTCAAAGATCAGAGGTCAAGGTCAAAGGTCAAAGGTCAAAGGTCAGAGGTTATATCAAGGTCAAGGTCAGAGGTCAAGGTCAAAGGTCAAAGGTCAGAGGTCAGAGGTCAAGGTCAAAGGTCAGAGGTCAAAGGCCAGAGGTCAGAGGTCAAGGTCACGGTCAGAGGTCAAAGGTCAAAGGTCAAGGTCAAAGGTCAAATCTCAGAGGTTAGAGGTCAAGGTCAAAGGTTAGAGGTCAAGATCAAAGGACAGAGGTCTGAGGACAAGGTCAGATGTCAGAGGTAAAGGAAAAGGTCAAAGGTCAGAGGTCAAGGTCAAAGGTTAGAGGTCAAGGTCAAAGGTCAGAGGTCAAGGTCAAAGGTCAAAGGTCAAGGTCAAGATCAAACGTAAGAGTTCAAAGGTCAGAGGTGAAAGGTGAAAGATCAAATTCAGATGTCAGAGGTCAAGGTCAAATGTTAGAGGTCAAGGTCATAGGTCAAAGGTCAGAGGTCAAGGGCAATGGTCAGAGGTCAAGGTCAAAGGCCAGAGGACAGAGGACAAGGTCAAGGTCAAGGTCAAGGTCAAGGTCAAGGTAAAGGTCAAAGGTCAAAGGTCAAAGGTCAAAGGTCAAAGGTCAGAGGTCAGAGGTCAAAGGTCAGAGGTCAGAGGTCAAGGTCAAGGTCAAGGTCAAAGGTCAGAGGTCAAAGGTCAGAGGTCAAGGTCAGAGGTCAAAGGTCAGAGGTCAAGGTCAAGGTCAAGGTCAAAGGTCAGAGGTCAAGGTCAAAGGTCAAAGGTTAGAGGTCAAGGTCAAAGTTCAAAGGTCAGAGGTCAAGGTCAAAGGTTAGAGGTCAAGGTCAAAGGCCAGCGGTCAAGGTCAATGTCAAGGTCAAGGTCAAAGGTCAGAGGTCAGAGGTCAGAGGTCAGAGGTCAGAGGTCAAAGGTCCAAGGTCAAGGTCAAACGTCAGAGGCCAGAGGACAGAGGACAAGGTCAAGGTCAAGGTCAAGGTCACGGTCAAGGTCAAGGTCAAGGTAAAGGTCAAAGGTCAAAGGTCAAAGGTCAAAGGTCAAAGGTCAAAGGTCAAAGGTCAAAGGTCAGAGGTCAGAGGTCAAAGGTCAGAGGTCAGAGGTCAAGGTCAAGGTCAAGGTCAAGGTCAAAGGTCAGAGGTCAAAGGTCAGAGGTCAAGGTCAGAGGTCAAAGGTCAGAGGTCAAGGTCAAGGTCAAAGTCAAAGGTCAGAGGTCAAGGTCAAAGGTCAAAGGTTAGAGGTCAAGGTCAAAGTTCAAAGGTCAGAGGTCAAGGTCAAAGGTTAGAGGTCAAGGTCAAAGGCCAGTGGTCAAGGTCAATGTCAAGGTCAAAGTCAGAGGTCAGAGGTCAGAGGTCAAGGTCAAAGGTCAGAGGTCAAGGTCAAAAGTTAGAGGTCAAGGTCAAAGGCCAGAGGTCAAAGGTCAGAGGACAAGGTCAAGGGTCAACGGTCAACGGTCAACGGTCAACGGTCAAAGGTCAAAGCTCAAAGGTCAAAGGTCAATGGTCAAAGGTCAAATGTCAAAGGTCAAGATCAAGGTCAGAGGTCAGAGGTCAAGGTCAAATGTCAGAGAACAGAGGTCAAGGTCAAAGGTCAGAGGTCAAGGTCAAAGGTCAGAGGACAAGGTCAAATGTCAGAGGTCAGAGGTCAAGGTCAAAGGTTAGAGGTCAATGTCAAAGGTCAAAGGTCAGAGATCAAGGTCAAACGTCAGAAGTCAAGGTCAAGGTCAGAGGACAGAGGTCAAGGTCAAGGTCAAAGGTCAAAGGTCAAAGGTCAGAGGTCAGAGGCCAAAGGTCCAAGGTCAAGGTCAAACGACAGAGGTCAGAGGTCAAGGTCAAGGTCAAAGATCAGAGGTCGAGGACACAGATCAGAGGTCAACGTCAAAGGTCAAAGGTAAAGGGTCAAGGGTCAAAGGTCAAAGGTAAAGGGTCAAGGGTCAAAGGTCAAAGGTAAAGGGTCAAGGGTCAAAGGTCAAAGGTCAGAGGTCAGAGGTGAGAGGTCAAGGTCAAAGGTCAAAGGTTAGAGGTCAAGGTCAAAGTTCAAAGGTCAGAGGTCAAGGTCAAAGGTTAGAGGTCAAGGTCAAAGGCCAGCGGTCAAGGTCAATGTCAAGGTCAAGGTCAAAGGTCAGAGGTCAGAGGTCAGAGGTCAGAGGTCAGAGGTCAAAGGTCCAAGGTCAAGGTCAAACGTCAGAGGCCAGAGGACAGAGGACAAGGTCAAGGTCAAGGTCAAGGTCACGGTCAAGGTCAAGGTCAAGGTAAAGGTCAAAGGTCAAAGGTCAAAGGTCAAAGGTCAAAGGTCATAGGTCAAAGGTCAGAGGTCAGAGGTCAAAGGTCAGAGGTCAGAGGTCAAGGTCAAGGTCAAGGTCAAGGTCAAAGGTCAGAGGTCAAAGGTCAGAGGTCAAGGTCAGAGGTCAAAGGTCAGAGGTCAAGGTCAAGGTCAAGGTCAAGGTCAAAGGTCAGAGGTCAAGGTCAAAGGTCAAAGGTTAGAGGTCAAGGTCAAAGTTCAAAGGTCAGAGGTCAAGGTCAAAGGTTAGAGGTCAAGGTCAAAGGCCAGTGGTCAAGGTCAATGTCAAGGTCAAAGTCAGAGGTCAGAGGTCAGAGGTCAAGGTCAAAGGTCAGAGGTCAAGGTCAAAAGTTAGAGGTCAAGGTCAAAGGCCAGAGGTCAAAGGTCAGAGGACAAGGTCAAGGGTCAACGGTCAACGGTCAACGGTCAACGGTCAAAGGTCAAAGCTCAAAGGTCAAAGGTCAATGGTCAAAGGTCAAATGTCAAAGGTCAAGATCAAGGTCAGAGGTCAGAGGTCAAGGTCAAATGTCAGAGAACAGAGGTCAAGGTCAAAGGTCAGAGGTCAAGGTCAAAGGTCAGAGGTCAAGGTCAAAGGTTAGAGGTCAAGGTCAAAGGTCAAACGTCAGAGGTAAGGTCAAAGGTCAAAGGTCAAAGTTAAAGGGTCCAGGGTCAAAGGTCAAAGGTAAAGGGTCAAGGGTCAAAGGTCGAAGGTCAGAAGTCAGAGGTGAGAGGTCAAGGTCAAAGGTCAAAGGTCAGATGTCAAGGTCAAAGGTCAAAGGTCAAAGGTCAAAGGTCAAGGTCAAAGGTAAGAGGTCAAAGGTGAAAGGTGAAAGGTGAAAGGTGAAAGGTGAAAGGTCAAATTCAGATGTCAGAGGTCAAGGTCAAAGGTTAGAGGTCAATGTCAAAGGTCAAAGGTCAGAGATCAAGGTCAAACGTCAGAAGTCAAGGTCAAGGTCAGAGGACAGAGGTCAAGGTCAAAGTTCAAAGGTCAGAGGTCAAGGTCAAAGGTTAGAGGTCAAGGTCAAAGGCCAGCGGTCAAGGTCAATGTCAAGGTCAAGGTCAAAGGTCAGAGGTCAGAGGTCAGAGGTCAGAGGTCAAAGGTCCAAGGTCAAGGTCAAACGTCAGAGGCCAGAGGACAGAGGACAAGGTCAAGGTCAAGGTCAAGGTCACGGTCAAGGTCAAGGTCAAGGTAAAGGTCAAAGGTCAAAGGTCAAAGGTCAAAGGTCAAAGGTCAAAGGTCAAAGGTCAAAGGTCAGAGGTCAGAGGTCAAAGGTCAGAGGTCAGAGGTCAAGGTCAAGGTCAAGGTCAAGGTCAAAGGTCAGAGGTCAAAGGTCAGAGGTCAAGGTCAGAGGTCAAAGGTCAGAGGTCAAGGTCAAGGTCAAAGTCAAAGGTCAGAGGTCAAGGTCAAAGGTCAAAGGTTAGAGGTCAAGGTCAAAGTTCAAAGGTCAGAGGTCAAGGTCAAAGGTTAGAGGTCAAGGTCAAAGGCCAGTGG
The DNA here is from genome assembly GCA_963971365.1 of Lasioglossum villosulum. Classification (NCBI taxonomy): domain Eukaryota; kingdom Metazoa; phylum Arthropoda; class Insecta; order Hymenoptera; family Halictidae; genus Lasioglossum; species Lasioglossum villosulum. The sequence goes on along the minus strand of OZ020498.1, from coordinate 22,668,771 downwards.
TCAAGGTCAATGTCAAGGTCAAAGTCAGAGGTCAGAGGTCAGAGGTCAAGGTCAAAGGTCAGAGGTCAAGGTCAAAAGTTAGAGGTCAAGGTCAAAGGCCAGAGGTCAAAGGTCAGAGGACAAGGTCAAGGGTCAACGGTCAACGGTCAACGGTCAACGGTCAAAGGTCAAAGCTCAAAGGTCAAAGGTCAATGGTCAAAGGTCAAATGTCAAAGGTCAAGATCAAGGTCAGAGGTCAGAGGTCAAGGTCAAATGTCAGAGAACAGAGGTCAAGGTCAAAGGTCAGAGGTCAAGGTCAAAGGTCAGAGGACAAGGTCAAATGTCAGAGGTCAGAGGTCAAGGTCAAAGGTTAGAGGTCAATGTCAAAGGTCAAAGGTCAGAGATCAAGGTCAAACGTCAGAAGTCAAGGTCAAGGTCAGAGGACAGAGGTCAAGGTCAAGGTCAAAGGTCAAAGGTCAAAGGTCAGAGGTCAGAGGCCAAAGGTCCAAGGTCAAGGTCAAACGACAGAGGTCAGAGGTCAAGGTCAAGGTCAAAGATCAGAGGTCGAGGACACAGATCAGAGGTCAACGTCAAAGGTCAAAGGTAAAGGGTCAAGGGTCAAAGGTCAAAGGTAAAGGGTCAAGGGTCAAAGGTCAAAGGTAAAGGGTCAAGGGTCAAAGGTCAAAGGTCAGAGGTCAGAGGTGAGAGGTCAAGGTCAAAGGTCAAAGGTTAGAGGTCAAGGTCAAAGTTCAAAGGTCAGAGGTCAAGGTCAAAGGTTAGAGGTCAAGGTCAAAGGCCAGCGGTCAAGGTCAATGTCAAGGTCAAGGTCAAAGGTCAGAGGTCAGAGGTCAGAGGTCAGAGGTCAGAGGTCAAAGGTCCAAGGTCAAGGTCAAACGTCAGAGGCCAGAGGACAGAGGACAAGGTCAAGGTCAAGGTCAAGGTCACGGTCAAGGTCAAGGTCAAGGTAAAGGTCAAAGGTCAAAGGTCAAAGGTCAAAGGTCAAAGGTCATAGGTCAAAGGTCAGAGGTCAGAGGTCAAAGGTCAGAGGTCAGAGGTCAAGGTCAAGGTCAAGGTCAAGGTCAAAGGTCAGAGGTCAAAGGTCAGAGGTCAAGGTCAGAGGTCAAAGGTCAGAGGTCAAGGTCAAGGTCAAGGTCAAGGTCAAAGGTCAGAGGTCAAGGTCAAAGGTCAAAGGTTAGAGGTCAAGGTCAAAGTTCAAAGGTCAGAGGTCAAGGTCAAAGGTTAGAGGTCAAGGTCAAAGGCCAGTGGTCAAGGTCAATGTCAAGGTCAAAGTCAGAGGTCAGAGGTCAGAGGTCAAGGTCAAAGGTCAGAGGTCAAGGTCAAAAGTTAGAGGTCAAGGTCAAAGGCCAGAGGTCAAAGGTCAGAGGACAAGGTCAAGGGTCAACGGTCAACGGTCAACGGTCAACGGTCAAAGGTCAAAGCTCAAAGGTCAAAGGTCAATGGTCAAAGGTCAAATGTCAAAGGTCAAGATCAAGTTCAGAGGTCAGAGGTCAAGGTCAAATGTCAGAGAACAGAGGTCAAGGTCAAAGGTCAGAGGTCAAGGTCAAAGGTCAGAGGTCAAGGTCAAAGGTTAGAGGTCAAGGTCAAAGGTCAAACGTCAGAGGTAAGGTCAAAGGTCAAAGGTCAAAGTTAAAGGGTCCAGGGTCAAAGGTCAAAGGTAAAGGGTCAAGGGTCAAAGGTCGAAGGTCAGAAGTCAGAGGTGAGAGGTCAAGGTCAAAGGTCAAAGGTCAGATGTCAAGGTCAAAGGTCAAAGGTCAAAGGTCAAAGGTCAAGGTCAAAGGTAAGAGGTCAAAGGTGAAAGGTGAAAGGTGAAAGGTGAATGGTGAAAGGTCAAATTCAGATGTCAGAGGTCAAGGTCAAAGGTTAGAGGTCAATGTCAAAGGTCAAAGGTCAGAGATCAAGGTCAAACGTCAGAAGTCAAGGTCAAGGTCAGAGGACAGAGGTCAAGGTCAAGGTCAAAGGTCAAAGGTCAAAGGTCAGAGGTCAGAGGCCAAAGGTCCAAGGTCAAGGTCAAACGACAGAGGTCAGAGGTCAAGGTCAAGGTCAAAGATCAGAGGTCGAGGACACAGATCAGAGGTCAACGTCAAAGGTCAAAGGTAAAGGGTCAAGGGTCAAAGGTCAAAGGTAAAGGGTCAAGGGTCAAAGGTCAAAGGTCAGAGGTCAGAGGTGAGAGGTCAAGGTCAAAGGTCAAAGGTCAGAGGTCAGAGGTGAGAGGTCAAGGTCAAAGGTCAAAGGTCAGATGTCAAGGTCAAAGGTCAAAGGTCAAGGTCAAAGGTAAGAGGTCAAAGGTCAAAGGTGAAAGGTGAAAGGTGAAAGGTCAAATTCAGATGTCAGAGGTCAAGGTCAAAGTTTAGAGGTCAAGGTCATAGGTCAAAGGTCAGAGGTCAAGGTCAAAGGCCAGAGGACAGAGGACAAGGTCAAGGTCAAGGTCAAGGTCAAGGTAAAGGTCAAAGGTCAAAGGTCAAAGGTCAAAGGTCAAAGGTCAGAGGTCAAGGTCAAGGTCAAGGTCAAGGTCAAAGGTCAGAGGTCAAAGGTCAGAGGACAGAGGTCAAAGGTCAGAGGTCAGAGGTCAAGGTCAAAGGTCAAAGGTCAAGGTCAAAGGTAAGAGGTCAAAGGTCAAAGGTGAAAGGTGAAAGGTGAAAGGTCAAATTAAGATGTCAGAGGTCAAGGTCAAAGGTTAGAGGTCAAGGTCATAGGTCAAAGGTCAGAGGTCAAGGTCAATGGTCAGAGGTCAAGGTCAAAGGCCAGAGGACAGAGGACAAGGTCAAGGTCAAGGTCAAGGTCAAGGTAAAGGTCAAAGGTCAAAGGTCAAAGGTCAAAGGTCAATGGTCAAAGGTCAAAGGTCAAAGGTCAAAGGTCAGAGGTCAGAGGTCAAAGGTCAGAGGTCAAGGTCAAGGTCAAGGTCAAGGTCAAGGTCAAGGTCAAGGTCAAAGGTCAGAGGTCAAAGGTCAGAGGACAGAGGTCAAATGTCAGAGGTCAAGGTCAAAGGTCAGAGGTCGAGGACAAAGGTCAGAGGTCAAGGTCAAAGGTCAGAGGTCAAGGTCAAGGTCAAAGGTCAGAGGTCAAAGGTCAGAGGTCAGAGGTCAAGGTCAAAGGTCAAAGGTCAAAGGTCAAAGGTCAAAGGTCAAAGGTCAAAGGTCAAAGGTCAAAGGTCAAAGGTCAAAGGTCAAAAGTCAAAGGTCAAAGGTCAAAGGTCAAAGGTCAAAGGTCAAAGGTCAAAGATCAGAAGTCAAAGGTCAGAGGTGAGAGGTCAGAAGTCAGAGGTCAGAGGTCAAGGTCACGGTCAGAGGTCAAAAGTCAAAGGTCAAGGTCAAAGGTCAAATCTCAGAGGACAGAGGTCAAGGTCAAAGGTTAGAGGTCAAGGTCAAAGGTCAAAGGTCAGAGGTCAAGGTCAAAGGTCAGAGGTCGAGGACAAAGGTCAGAGGTCAAGGTCAAAGGTCAGAGTTCAAGGTCAAGGTCAAAGGTCAGAGGTCAAAGGTCAGAGGTCAAGGTCAAAGGTCAGAGGTCAAGGTCAAGGTCAAAGGTCAGAGGTCAAAGGTCAGAGGTCAGAGGTCAAGGTCAAAGGTCAAAGGTCAAAGGTCAAAGGTCAAAGGTCAAAGGTCAAAGGTCAAAGGTCAAAGGTCAAAGGTCAAAGGTCAAAGGTCAAAGGTCAAAAGTCAAAGGTCAAAGGTCAAAGGTCAAAGCTCAAAGGTCAAAGGTCAATGGTCAAAGGTCAAATGTCAAAGGTCAAGATCAAGGTCAGAGGTCAGAGGTCAAGGTCAAATGTCAGAGAACAGAGGTCAAGGTCAAAGGTCAGAGGTCAAGGTCAAAGGTCAGAGGACAAGGTCAAATGTCAGAGGTCAGAGGTCAAGGTCAAAGGTTAGAGGTCAATGTCAAAGGTCAAAGGTCAGAGATCAAGGTCAAACGTCAGAAGTCAAGGTCAAGGTCAGAGGACAGAGGTCAAGGTCAAGGTCAAAGGTCAAAGGTCAAAGGTCAGAGGTCAGAGGCCAAAGGTCCAAGGTCAAGGTCAAACGACAGAGGTCAGAGGTCAAGGTCAAGGTCAAAGATCAGAGGTCGAGGACACAGATCAGAGGTCAACGTCAAAGGTCAAAGGTAAAGGGTCAAGGGTCAAAGGTCAAAGGTAAAGGGTCAAGGGTCAAAGGTCAAAGGTCAGAGGTCAGAGGTGAGAGGTCAAGGTCAAAGGTCAAAGGTCAGAGGTCAGAGGTGAGAGGTCAAGGTCAAAGGTCAAAGGTCAGATGTCAAGGTCAAAGGTCAAAGGTCAAGGTCAAAGGTAAGAGGTCAAAGGTCAAAGGTGAAAGGTGAAAGGTGAAAGGTCAAATTCAGATGTCAGAGGTCAAGGTCAAAGTTTAGAGGTCAAGGTCATAGGTCAAAGGTCAGAGGTCAAGGTCAAAGGCCAGAGGACAGAGGACAAGGTCAAGGTCAAGGTCAAGGTCAAGGTAAAGGTCAAAGGTCAAAGGTCAAAGGTCAAAGGTCAAAGGTCAGAGGTCAAGGTCAAGGTCAAGGTCAAGGTCAAAGGTCAGAGGTCAAAGGTCAGAGGACAGAGGTCAAAGGTCAGAGGTCAGAGGTCAAGGTCAAAGGTCAAAGGTCAAGGTCAAAGGTAAGAGGTCAAAGGTCAAAGGTGAAAGGTGAAAGGTGAAAGGTCAAATTAAGATGTCAGAGGTCAAGGTCAAAGGTTAGAGGTCAAGGTCATAGGTCAAAGGTCAGAGGTCAAGGTCAATGGTCAGAGGTCAAGGTCAAAGGCCAGAGGACAGAGGACAAGGTCAAGGTCAAGGTCAAGGTAAAGGTCAAAGGTCAAAGGTCAAAGGTCAAAGGTCAATGGTCAAAGGTCAAAGGTCAAAGGTCAAAGGTCAGAGGTCAGAGGTCAAAGGTCAGAGGTCAAGGTCAAGGTCAAGGTCAAGGTCAAGGTCAAGGTCAAGGTCAAAGGTCAGAGGTCAAAGGTCAGAGGACAGAGGTCAAATGTCAGAGGTCAAGGTCAAAGGTCAGAGGTCGAGGACAAAGGTCAGAGGTCAAGGTCAAAGGTCAGAGGTCAAGGTCAAGGTCAAAGGTCAGAGGTCAAAGGTCAGAGGTCAGAGGTCAAGGTCAAAGGTCAAAGGTCAAAGGTCAAAGGTCAAAGGTCAAAGGTCAAAGGTCAAAGGTCAAAGGTCAAAGGTCAAAGGTCAAAAGTCAAAGGTCAAAGGTCAAAGGTCAAAGGTCAAAGGTCAAAGGTCAAAGATCAGAAGTCAAAGGTCAGAGGTGAGAGGTCAGAAGTCAGAGGTCAGAGGTCAAGGTCACGGTCAGAGGTCAAAAGTCAAAGGTCAAGGTCAAAGGTCAAATCTCAGAGGACAGAGGTCAAGGTCAAAGGTTAGAGGTCAAGGTCAAAGGTCAAAGGTCAGAGGTCAAGGTCAAAGGTCAGAGGTCGAGGACAAAGGTCAGAGGTCAAGGTCAAAGGTCAGAGTTCAAGGTCAAGGTCAAAGGTCAGAGGTCAAAGGTCAGAGGTCAAGGTCAAAGGTCAGAGGTCAAGGTCAAGGTCAAAGGTCAGAGGTCAAAGGTCAGAGGTCAGAGGTCAAGGTCAAAGGTCAAAGGTCAAAGGTCAAAGGTCAAAGGTCAAAGGTCAAAGGTCAAAGGTCAAAGGTCAAAGGTCAAAGGTCAAAGGTCAAAGGTCAAAGGTCAAAAGTCAAAGGTCAAAGGTCAAAGGTCAAAGCTCAAAGGTCAAAGGTCAATGGTCAAAGGTCAAATGTCAAAGGTCAAGATCAAGGTCAGAGGTCAGAGGTCAAGGTCAAATGTCAGAGAACAGAGGTCAAGGTCAAAGGTCAGAGGTCAAGGTCAAAGGTCAGAGGACAAGGTCAAATGTCAGAGGTCAGAGGTCAAGGTCAAAGGTTAGAGGTCAAGGTCAAAGGTCAAACGTCAGAGGTAAGGTCAAAGGTCAAAGGTCAGATGTCAAGGTCAAAGGTGAAAGGTCAAAGGTCAAAGGTCAAGGTCAAAGGTAAGAGGTCAAAGGTGAAAGGTGAAAGGTGAAAGGTGAAAGGTGAAAGGTCAAATTCAGATGTCAGAGGTCAAGGTCAAAGGTTAGAGGTCAATGTCAAAGGTCAAAGGTCAGAGATCAAGGTCAAACGTCAGAAGTCAAGGTCAAGGTCAGAGGACAGAGGTCAAGGTCAAGGTCAAAGGTCAAAGGTCAAAGGTCAGAGGTCAGAGGCCAAAGGTCCAAGGTCAAGGTCAAACGACAGAGGTCAGAGGTCAAGGTCAAGGTCAAAGATCAGAGGTCGAGGACACAGATCAGAGGTCAACGTCAAAGGTCAAAGGTAAAGGGTCAAGGGTCAAAGGTCAAAGGTAAAGGGTCAAGGGTCAAAGGGCAAAGGTCAGAGGTCAGAGGTGAGAGGTCAAGGTCAAAGGTCAAAGGTCAGAGGTCAGAGGTGAGAGGTCAAGGTCAAAGGTCAAAGGTCAGATGTCAAGGTCAAAGGTCAAAGGTCAAGGTCAAAGGTAAGAGGTCAAAGGTCAAAGGTCAGAGGTCAGAGGTCAAAGGTCAGAGGTCAGAGGTCAAGGTCAAGGTCAAGGTCAAGGTCAAGGTCAAAGGTCAGAGGTCAAAGGTCAGAGGTCAAGGTCAGAGGTCAAAGGTCAGAGGTCAAGGTCAAGGTCAAAGTCAAAGGTCAGAGGTCAAGGTCAAAGGTCAAAGGTTAGAGGTCAAGGTCAAAGTTCAAAGGTCAGAGGTCAAGGTCAAAGGTTAGAGGTCAAGGTCAAAGGCCAGTGGTCAAGGTCAATGTCAAGGTCAAGGTCAGAGGTCAGAGGTCAGAGGTCAAGGTCAAAGGTCAGAGGTCAAGGTCAAAAGTTAGAGGTCAAGGTCAAAGGCCAGAGGTCAAAGGTCAGAGGACAAGGTCAAGGGTCAAGGGTCAACGGTCAACGGTCAACGGTCAAAGGTCAAAGCTCAAAGGTCAAAGGTCAATGGTCAAAGGTCAAATGTCAAAGGTCAAGATCAAGGTCAGAGGTCAGAGGTCAGAGGTCAAGGTCAAATGTCAGAGAACAGAGGTCAAGGTCAAAGGTCAAAGGTCAAAGGTCAAAGGTCAAAGGTCAAAGGTCAAAGGTCAGAGGTCAGAGGTCAAAGGTCAGAGGTCAGAGGTCAAGGTCAAGGTCAAGGTCAAGGTCAAAGGTCAGAGGTCAAAGGTCAGAGGTCAAGGTCAGAGGTCAAAGGTCAGAGGTCAAGGTCAAGGTCAAGGTCAAAGGTCAGAGGTCAAGGTCAAAGGTCAAAGGTTAGAGGTCAAGGTCAAAGTTCAAAGGTCAGAGGTCAAGGTCAAAGGTTAGAGGTCAAGGTCAAAGGCCAGTGGTCAAGGTCAATGTCAAGGTCAAGGTCAGAGGTCAGAGGTCAGAGGTCAAGGTCAAAGGTCAGAGGTCAAGGTCAAAAGTTAGAGGTCAAGGTCAAAGGCCAGAGGTCAAAGGTCAGAGGACAAGGTCAAGGGTCAACGGTCAACGGTCAACGGTCAACGGTCAAAGGTCAAAACTCAAAGGTCAAAGGTCAAAACTCAAAGGTCAAAGGTCAATGGTCAAAGGTCAAATGTCAAAGGTCAGAGGTCAAGGTCAATGGTCAGAGGTCAAGGTCAAAGGCCAGAGGACAGAGGACAAGGTCAAGGTCAAGGTCAAGGTCAAGGTCAAGGTAAAGGTCAAAGGTCAAAGGTCAAAGGTCAAAGGTCAAAGGTCAAAGGTCAGAGGTCAGAGGTCAAAGGTCAGAGGTCAGAGGTCAAGGTCAAGGTCAAGGTCAAGGTCAAAGGTCAGAGGTCAAAGGTCAGAGGTCAAGGTCAGAGGTCAAAGGTCAGAGGTCAAGGTCAAGGTCAAGGTCAAAGGTCAGAGGTCAAGGTCAAAGGTCAAAGGTTAGAGGTCAAGGTCAAAGTTCAAAGGTCAGAGGTCAAGGTCAAAGGTTAGAGGTCAAGGTCAAAGGCCAGCGGTCAAGGTCAATGTCAAGGTCAAGGTCAAAGGTCAGAGGTCAGAGGTCAGAGGTCAGAGGTCAAAGGTCCAAGGTCAAGGTCAAGGTCAAACGTCAGAGGCCAGAGGACAGAGGACAAGGTCAAGGTCAAGGTCAAGGTCAAGGTCAAGGTCAAGGTCAAGGTGAAGGTCAAAGGTCAAAGGTCAAAGGTCAAAGGTCAAAGGTCAAAGGTCAGAGGTCAGAGGTCAAAGGTCAGAGGTCAGAGGTCAAGGTCAAGGTCAAGGTCAAGGTCAAAGGTCAGAGGTCAAAGGTCAGAGGTCAAGGTCAGAGGTCAAAGGTCAGAGGTCAAGGTCATGGTCATTGGTCAAAGGTCAGAGGTCAAGGTCAAACGTCAGAGGTCAAAGTCAAGGTCAAAGATCAGAGATCAAGATCATAGGTCAGAGGACAAGGTCAAATGTCAGAGAACAGAGGTCAAGGTCAAAGGTCAGAGGTCAAGGTCAAAGGTCAGAGGACAAGGTCAAATGTCAGAGGTCAGAGGTCAAGGTCAAAGGTTAGAGGTCAAGGTCAAAGGTCAAACGTCAGAGGTAAGGTCAAAGGTCAAAGGTCAAAGGTAAAGGGTCCAGGGTCAAAGGTCAAAGGTAAAGGGTCAAGGGTCAAAGGTCAAAGGTCAGAGGACAGAGGTGAGAGGTCAAGGTCAAAGGTCAAAGGTCAGATGTCAAGGTCAAAGGTCAAAGGTCAAAGGTCAAAGGTCAAGGTCAATGGTAAGAGGTCAAAGGTCAAAGGTGAAAGGTGAAAGGTGAAAGGTGAAAGGTGAAAGGTCAAATTCAGATGTCAGAGGTCAAGGTCAAAGGTTAGAGGTCAATGTCAAAGGTCAAAGGTCAGAGATCAAGGTCAAACGTCAGAAGTCAAGGTCAAGGTCAGAGGACAGAGGACAGAGGTCAAGGTCAAGGTCAAAGGTCAAAGGTCAGAGGTCAGAGGTCAAAGGTCCAAGGTCAAGGTCAAACGACAGAGGTCAGAGGTCAAGGTCAAGGTCAAAGATCAGAGGTCGAGGACACAGATCAGAGGTCAAGGTCAAAGGTCAGAGGTCAAGGTCAAGGTCAAACGTCAGTGGTCAAAGGTCAGAGGTCAAGGTCAAAGGTCAAAGGTTAAAGGTGAAGGTGAAAGTTCAAAGGTCAGAGGTCAAGGTCAAAGGTCAAAGGTCACAGGTCAGATGTCAAGGTCAAAGGTCAAAGGTCAAGGTCAACGGTAAGAGGTCAAAGGTCAAAGGAGAAAGGTGAAAGGTGAAAGGTCAAATTCAGATGTCACAGGTCAAGGTCAAAGGTTAGAGGTCAATGTCAAAGGTCAAAGATCAGAGGTCAAGGTCAAAGGTCAAAGGTCAAAGGTCAGAGGTTATATCAAGGTCAAGGTCAGAGGTCAAGGTCAAAGGTCAAAGGTCAGAGGTCAGAGGTCAAGGTCAAAGGTCAGAGGTCAAAGGCCAGAGGTCAGAGGTCAAGGTCACGGTCAGAGGTCAAAGGTCAAAGGTCAAGGTCAAAGGTCAAATCTCAGAGGTCAGAGGTCAAGGTCAAAGGTTAGAGGTCAAGATCAAAGGACAGAGGTCTGAGGACAAGGTCAGATGTCAGAGGTAAAGGAAAAGGTCAAAGGTCAGAGGTCAAGGTCAAAGGTTAGAGGTCAAGGTCAAAGGTCAGAGGTCAAGGTCAAAGGTCAAAGGTCAAGGTCAAGATCAAACGTAAGAGTTCAAAGGTCAAAGGTGAAAGGTGAAAGATCAAATTCAGATGTCAGAGGTCAAGGTCAAATGTTAGAGGTCAAGGTCATAGGTCAAAGGTCAGAGGTCAAGGTCAATGGTCAGAGGTCAAGGTCAAAGGCCAGAGGACAGAGGACAAGGTCAAGGTCAAGGTCAAGGTCAAGGTCAAGGTAAAGGTCAAAGGTCAAAGGTCAAAGGTCAAAGGTCAAAGGTCAAAGGTCAAAGGTCAGAGGTCAGAGGTCAAAGGTCAGAGGTCAGAGGTCAAGGTCAAGGTCAAGGTCAAGGTCAAGGTCAAAGGTCAAAGGTCAGAGGTCAAGGTCAAGGTCAAGGTCAAAGGTCAGAGGTCAAGGTCAAAGGTCAAAGGTTAGAGGTCAAGGTCAAAGTTCAAAGGTCAGAGGTCAAGGTCAAAGGTTAGAGGTCAAGGTCAAAGGCCAGCGGTCAAGGTCAATGTCAAGGTCAAGGTCAAAGGTCAGAGGTCAGAGGTCAGAGGTCAGAGGTCAGAGGTCAGAGGTCAAAGGTCCAAGGTCAAGGTCAAACGTCAGAGGCCAGAGGACAGAGGACAAGGTCAAGGTCAAGGTCAAGGTCACGGTCAAGGTCAAGGTCAAGGTAAAGGTCAAAGGTCAAAGGTCAAAGGTCAAAGGTCAAAGGTCAAAGGTCAAAGGTCAAAGGTCAGAGGTCAGAGGTCAAAGGTCAGAGGTCAGAGGTCAGAGGTCAAGGTCAAGGTCAAGGTCAAAGGTCAGAGGTCAAAGGTCAGAGGTCAAGGTCAGAGGTCAAAGGTCAGAGGTCAAGGTCAAGGTCAAGGTCAAAGGTCAGAGGTCAAGGTCAAAGGTCAAAGGTTAGAGGTCAAGGTCAAAGTTCAAAGGTCAGAGGTCAAGGTCAAAGGTTAGAGGTCAAGGTCAAAGGCCAGTGGTCAAGGTCAATGTCAAGGTCAAGGTCAGAGGTCAGAGGTCAGAGGTCAAGGTCAAAGGTCAGAGGTCAAGGTCAAAAGTTAGAGGTCAAGGTCAAAGGCCAGAGGTCAAAGGTCAGAGGACAAGGTCAAGGGTCAACGGTCAACGGTCAACGGTCAACGGTCAAAGGTCAAAGCTCAAAGGTCAAAGGTCAATGGTCAAAGGTCAAATGTCAAAGGTCAAGATCAAGGTCAGAGGTCAGAGGTCAAGGTCAAATGTCAGAGAACAGAGGTCAAGGTCAAAGGTCAGAGGTCAAGGTCAAAGGTCAGAGGACAAGGTCAAATGTCAGAGGTCAGAGGTCAAGGTCAAAGGTTAGAGGTCAAGGTCAAAGGTCAAACGTCAGAGGTAAGGTCAAAGGTCAAAGGTCAAAGTTAAAGGGTCCAGGGTCATAGGTCAAAGGTAAAGGGTCAAGGGTCAAAGGTCGAAGGTCAGAAGTCAGAGGTGAGAGGTCAAGGTCAAAGGTCAAAGGTCAGATGTCAAGGTCAAAGGTCAAAGGTCAAAGGTCAAAGGTCAAAGGTCAAGGTCAAAGGTAAGAGGTCAAAGGTGAAAGGTGAAAGGTGAAAGGTGAAAGGTGAAAGGTCAAATTCAGATGTCAGAGGTCAAGGTCAAAGGTTAGAGGTCAATGTCAAAGGTCAAAGGTCAGAGATCAAGGTCAAACGTCAGAAGTCAAGGTCAAGGTCAGAGGACAGAGGTCAAGGTCAAGGTCAAAGGTCAAAGGTCAAAGGTCAGAGGTCAGAGGCCAAAGGTCCAAGGTCAAGGTCAAACGACAGAGGTCAGAGGTCAAGGTCAAGGTCAAAGATCAGAGGTCGAGGACACAGATCAGAGGTCAACGTCAAAGGTCAAAGGTAAAGGGTCAAGGGTCAAAGGTCAAAGGTAAAGGGTCAAGGGTCAAAGGTCAAAGGTCAGAGGTCAGAGGTGAGAGGTCAAGGTCAAAGGTCAAAGGTCAGAGGTCAGAGGTGAGAGGTCAAGGTCAAAGGTCAAAGGTCAGATGTCAAGGTCAAAGGTCAAAGGTCAAGGTCAAAGGTAAGAGGTCAAAGGTCAAAGGTGAAAGGTGAAAGGTGAAAGGTCAAATTCAGATGTCAGAGGTCAAGGTCAAAGTTTAGAGGTCAAGGTCATAGGTCAAAGGTCAGAGGTCAAGGTCAAAGGCCAGAGGACAGAGGACAAGGTCAAGGTCAAGGTCAAGGTCAAGGTCAAGGTCAAGGTAAAGGTCAAAGGTCAAAGGTCAAAGGTCAAAGGTCAAAGGTCAAAGGTCAGAGGTCAAGGTCAAGGTCAAGGTCAAGGTCAAAGGTCAGCGGTCAAAGGTCAGAGGACAGAGGTCAAAGGTCAGAGGTCAGAGGTCAAGGTCAAAGGTCAAAGGTCAAGGTCAAAGGTAAGAGGTCAAAGGTCAAAGGTGAAAGGTGAAAGGTGAAAGGTCAAATTAAGATGTCAGAGGTCAAGGTCAAAGGTTAGAGGTCAAGGTCATAGGTCAAAGGTCAGAGGTCAAGGTCAATGGTCAGAGGTCAAGGTCAAAGGCCAGAGGACAGAGGACAAGGTCAAGGTCAAGGTCAAGGTAAAGGTCAAAGGTCAAAGGTCAAAGGTCAAAGGTCAATGGTCAAAGGTCAAAGGTCAAAGGTCAAAGGTCAGAGGTCAGAGGTCAAAGGTCAGAGGTCAAGGTCAAGGTCAAGGTCAAGGTCAAGGTCAAGGTCAAGGTCAAAGGTCAGAGGTCAAAGGTCAGAGGACAGAGGTCAAATGTCAGAGGTCAAGGTCAAAGGTCAGAGGTCGAGGACAAAGGTCAGAGGTCAAGGTCAAAGGTCAGAGGTCAAGGTCAAGGTCAAAGGTCAGAGGTCAAAGGTCAGAGGTCAGAGGTCAAGGTCAAAGGTCAAAGGTCAAAGGTCAAAGGTCAAAGGTCAAAGGTCAAAGGTCAAAGGTCAAAGGTCAAAGGTCAAAAGTCAAAGGTCAAAGGTCAAAGGTCAAAGGTCAAAGGTCAAAGGTCAAAGATCAGAAGTCAAAGGTCAGAGGTGAGAGGTCAGAAGTCAGAGGTCAGAGGTCAAGGTCACGGTCAGAGGTCAAAAGTCAAAGGTCAAGGTCAAAGGTCAAATCTCAGAGGACAGAGGTCAAGGTCAAAGGTTAGAGGTCAAGGTCAAAGGTCAAAGGTCAGAGGTCAAGGTCAAAGGTCAGAGGTCGAGGACAAAGGTCAGAGGTCAAGGTCAAAGGTCAGAGTTCAAGGTCAAGGTCAAAGGTCAGAGGTCAAAGGTCAGAGGTCAAGGTCAAAGGTCAGAGGTCAAGGTCAAGGTCAAAGGTCAGAGGTCAAAGGTCAGAGGTCAGAGGTCAGAGGTCAAGGTCAAAGGTCAAAGGTCAAAGGTCAAAGGTCAAAGGTCAAAGGTCAAAGGTCAAAGGTCAAAGGTCAAAGGTCAAAGGTCAAAAGTCAAAGGTCAAGGTCAAAGGTAAGAGGTCAAAGGTCAAAGGTCAGAGGTCAGAGGTCAAAGGTCAGAGGTCAGAGGTCAAGGTCAAGGTCAAGGTCAAGGTCAAAGGTCAGAGGTCAAAGGTCAGAGGTCAAGGTCAGAGGTCAAAGGTCAGAGGTCAAGGTCAAGGTCAAGGTCAAAGGTCAGAGGTCAAGGTCAAAGGTCAAAGGTTAGAGGTCAAGGTCAAAGTTCAAAGGTCAGAGGTCAAGGTCAAAGGTTAGAGGTCAAGGTCAAAGGCCAGTGGTCAAGGTCAATGTCAAGGTCAAGGTCAGAGGTCAGAGGTCAGAGGTCAAGGTCAAAGGTCAGAGGTCAAGGTCAAAAGTTAGAGGTCAAGTTCAAAGGCCAGAGGTCAAAGGTCAGAGGACAAGGTCAAGGGTCAACGGTCAACGGTCAACGGTCAACGGTCAAAGGTCAAAGCTCAAAGGTCAAAGGTCAATGGTCAAAGGTCAAATGTCAAAGGTCAAGATCAAGGTCAGAGGTCAGAGGTCAAGGTTAAATGTCAGAGAACAGAGGTCAAGGTCAAAGGTCAAAGGTCAAAGGTCAAAGGTCAAAGGTCAGAGGTCAGAGGTCAAAGGTCAGAGGTCAGAGGTCAAGGTCAAGGTCAAGGTCAAGGTCAAGGTCAAAGGTCAGAGGTCAAAGGTCAGAGGTCAAGGTCAGAGGTCAAAGGTCAGAGGTCAAGGTCAAGGTCAAGGTCAAAGGTCAGAGGTCAAGGTCAAAGGTCAAAGGTTAGAGGTCAAGGTCAAAGTTCAAAGGTCAGAGGTCAAGGTCAAAGGTTAGAGGTCAAGGTCAAAGGCCAGTGGTCAAGGTCAATGTCAAGGTCAAGGTCAGAGGTCAGAGGTCAGAGGTCAAGGTCAAAGGTCAGAGGTCAAGGTCAAAAGTTAGAGGTCAAGGTCAAAGGCCAGAGGTCAAAGGTCAGAGGACAAGGTCAAGGGTCAACGGTCAACGGTCAACGGTCAACGGTCAAAGGTCAAAGCTCAAAGGTCAAAGGTCAATGGTCAAAGGTCAAATGTCAAAGGTCAGAGGTCAAGGTCAATGGTCAGAGGTCAAGGTCAAAGGCCAGAGGACAGAGGACAAGGTCAAGGTCAAGGTCAAGGTCAAGGTCAAGGTCAAGGTAAAGGTCAAAGGTCAAAGGTCAAAGGTCAAAGGTCAAAGGTCAAAGGTCAGAGGTCAGAGGTCAAAGGTCAGAGGTCAGAGGTCAAGGTCAAGGTCAAGGTCAAGGTCAAAGGTCAGAGGTCAAAGGTCAGAGGTCAAGGTCAGAGGTCAAAGGTCAGAGGTCAAGGTCAAGGTCAAGGTCAAAGGTCAGAGGTCAAGGTCAAAGGTCAAAGGTTAGAGGTCAAGGTCAAAGTTCAAAGGTCAGAGGTCAAGGTCAAAGGTTAGAGGTCAAGGTCAAAGGCCAGCGGTCAAGGTCAATGTCAAGGTCAAGGTCAAAGGTCAGAGGTCAGAGGTCAGAGGTCAGAGGTCAAAGGTCCAAGGTCAAGGTCAAACGTCAGAGGCCAGAGGACAGAGGACAAGGTCAAGGTCAAGGTCAAGGTCAAGGTCAAGGTCAAGGTCAAGGTGAAGGTCAAAGGTCAAAGGTCAAAGGTCAAAGGTCAAAGGTCAAAGGTCAGAGGTCAGAGGTCAAAGGTCAGAGGTCAGAGGTCAAGGTCAAGGTCAAGGTCAAGGTCAAAGGTCAGAGGTCAAAGGTCAGAGGTCAAGGTCAGAGGTCAAAGGTCAGAGGTCAAGGTCATGGTCATTGGTCAAAGGTCAGAGGTCAAGGTCAAACGTCAGAGGTCAAAGTCAAGGTCAAAGATCAGAGATCAAGATCATAGGTCAGAAGACAAGGTCAAATGTCAGAGAACAGAGGTCAAGGTCAAAGGTCAGAGGTCAAGGTCAAAGGTTAGAGGTCAAGGTCAAAGGTCAAACGTCAGAGGTAAGGTCAAAGGTCAAAGGTCAAAGGTAAAGGGTCCAGGGTCAAAGGTCAAAGGTAAAGGGTCAAGGGTCAAAGGTCAAAGGTCAGAGGACAGAGGTGAGAGGTCAAGGTCAAAGGTCAAAGGTCAGATGTCAAGGTCAAAGGTCAAAGGTCAAAGGTCAAAGGTCAAGGTCAATGGTAAGAGGTCAAAGGTCAAAGGTGAAAGGTGAAAGGTGAAAGGTGAAAGGTGAAAGGTCAAATTCAGATGTCAGAGGTCAAGGTCAAAGGTTAGAGGTCAATGTCAAAGGTCAAAGGTCAGAGGTCAGAGGTCAAAGGTCCAAGGTCAAGGTCAAACGACAGAGGTCAGAGGTCAAGGTCAAGGTCAAAGATCAGAGGTCGAGGACACAGATCAGAGGTCAAGGTCAAAGGTCAGAGGTCAAGGTCAAGGTCAAACGTCAGTGGTCAAAGGTCAGAGGTCAAGGTCAAAGGTCAAAGGTTAAAGGTGAAGGTGAAAGTTCAAAGGTCAGAGGTCAAGGTCAAAGGTCAAAGGTCACAGGTCAGATGTCAAGGTCAAAGGTCAAAGGTCAAGGTCAACGGTAAGAGGTCAAAGGAGAAAGGTGAAAGGTGAAAGGTCAAATTCAGATGTCACAGGTCAAGGTCAAAGGTTAGAGGTCAATGTCAAAGGTCAAAGATCAGAGGTCAAGGTCAAAGGTCAAAGGTCAAAGGTCAGAGGTTATATCAAGGTCAAGGTCAGAGGTCAAGGTCAAAGGTCAAAGGTCAGAGGTCAGAGGTCAAGGTCAAAGGTCAGAGGTCAAAGGCCAGAGGTCAGAGGTCAAGGTCACGGTCAGAGGTCAAAGGTCAAAGGTCAAGGTCAAAGGTCAAATCTCAGAGGTCAGAGGTCAAGGTCAAAGGTTAGAGGTCAAGATCAAAGGACAGAGGTCTGAGGACAAGGTCAGATGTCAGAGGTAAAGGAAAAGGTCAAAGGTCAGAGGTCAAGGTCAAAGGTTAGAGGTCAAGGTCAAAGGTCAGAGGTCAAGGTCAAAGGTCAAAGGTCAAGGTCAAGATCAAACGTAAGAGTTCAAAGGTCAAAGGTGAAAGGTGAAAGATCAAATTCAGATGTCAGAGGTCAAGGTCAAATGTTAGAGGTCAAGGTCATAGGTCAAAGGTCAGAGGTCAAGGTCAATGGTCAGAGGTCAAGGTCAAAGGCCAGAGGACAGAGGACAAGGTCAAGGTCAAGGTCAAGGTCAAGGTCAAGGTAAAGGTCAAAGGTCAAAGGTCAAAGGTCAATGGTCAAAGGTCAAAGGTCAGAGGTCAGAGGTCAAAGGTCAGAGGTCAGAGGTCAAGGTCAAGGTCAAGGTCAAGGTCAAAGGTCAAAGGTCAGAGGTCAAGGTCAAGGTCAAGGTCAAAGGTCAGAGGTCAAGGTCAAAGGTCAAAGGTTAGAGGTCAAGGTCAAAGTTCAAAGGTCAGCGGTCAAGGTCAAAGGTTAGAGGTCAAGGTCAAAGGCCAGCGGTCAAGGTCAATGTCAAGGTCAAGGTCAAAGGTCAGAGGTCAGAGGTCAGAGGTCAGAGGTCAGAGGTCAAAGGTCCAAGGTCAAGGTCAAACGTCAGAGGCCAGAGGACAGAGGACAAGGTCAAGGTCAAGGTCAAGGTCACGGTCAAGGTCAAGGTCAAGGTAAAGGTCAAAGGTCAAAGGTCAAAGGTCAAAGGTCAAAGGTCAAAGGTCAAAGGTCAAAGGTCAGAGGTCAGAGGTCAAAGGTCAGAGGTCAGAGGTCAGAGGTCAAGGTCAAGGTCAAGGTCAAAGGTCAGAGGTCAAAGGTCAGAGGTCAAGGTCAGAGGTCAAAGGTCAGAGGTCAAGGTCAAGGTCAAGGTCAAAGGTCAGAGGTCAAGGTCAAAGGTCAAAGGTTAGAGGTCAAGGTCAAAGTTCAAAGGTCAGAGGTCAAGGTCAAAGGT
Organism: Lasioglossum villosulum; assembly: GCA_963971365.1. Lineage (NCBI taxonomy): Eukaryota > Metazoa > Arthropoda > Insecta > Hymenoptera > Halictidae > Lasioglossum > Lasioglossum villosulum. The sequence goes on along the minus strand of OZ020498.1, from coordinate 22,651,920 downwards.
TAGAGGTCAAGGTCAAAGGCCAGTGGTCAAGGTCAATGTCAAGGTCAAGGTCAGAGGTCAGAGGTCAGAGGTCAAGGTCAAAGGTCAGAGGTCAAGGTCAAAAGTTAGAGGTCAAGGTCAAAGGCCAGAGGTCAAAGGTCAGAGGACAAGGTCAAGGGTCAACGGTCAACGGTCAACGGTCAACGGTCAAAGGTCAAAGCTCAAAGGTCAAAGGTCAATGGTCAAAGCTCAAATGTCAAAGGTCAAGATCAAGGTCAGAGGTCAGAGGTCAAGGTCAAATGTCAGAGAACAGAGGTCAAGGTCAAAGGTCAGAGGTCAAGGTCAAAGGTCAGAGGACAAGGTCAAATGTCAGAGGTCAGAGGTCAAGGTCAAAGGTTAGAGGTCAAGGTCAAAGGTCAAACGTCAGAGGTAAGGTCAAAGGTCAAAGGTCAAAGTTAAAGGGTCCAGGGTCAAAGGTCAAAGGTAAAGGGTCAAGGGTCAAAGGTCGAAGGTCAGAAGTCAGAGGTGAGAGGTCAAGGTCAAAGGTCAAAGGTCAGATGTCAAGGTCAAAGGTCAAAGGTCAAAGGTCAAAGGTCAAGGTCAAAGGTAAGAGGTCAAAGGTGAAAGGTGAAAGGTGAAAGGTGAAAGGTGAAAGGTCAAATTCAGATGTCAGAGGTCAAGGTCAAAGGTTAGAGGTCAATGTCAAAGGTCAAAGGTCAGAGATCAAGGTCAAACGTCAGAAGTCAAGGTCAAGGTCAGAGGACAGAGGTCAAGGTCAAGGTCAAAGGTCAAAGGTCAAAGGTCAGAGGTCAGAGGCCAAAGGTCCAAGGTCAAGGTCAAACGACAGAGGTCAGAGGTCAAGGTCAAGGTCAAAGATCAGAGGTCGAGGACACAGATCAGAGGTCAACGTCAAAGGTCAAAGGTAAAGGGTCAAGGGTCAAAGGTCAAAGGTAAAGGGTCAAGGGTCAAAGGTCAAAGGTCAGAGGTCAGAGGTGAGAGGTCAAGGTCAAAGGTCAAAGGTCAGAGGTCAGAGGTGAGAGGTCAAGGTCAAAGGTCAAAGGTCAGATGTCAAGGTCAAAGGTCAAAGGTCAAGGTCAAAGGTAAGAGGTCAAAGGTCAAAGGTGAAAGGTGAAAGGTGAAAGGTCAAATTCAGATGTCAGAGGTCAAGGTCAAAGTTTAGAGGTCAAGGTCATAGGTCAAAGGTCAGAGGTCAAGGTCAAAGGCCAGAGGACAGAGGACAAGGTCAAGGTCAAGGTCAAGGTCAAGGTAAAGGTCAAAGGTCAAAGGTCAAAGGTCAAAGGTCAAAGGTCAGAGGTCAAGGTCAAGGTCAAGGTCAAGGTCAAAGGTCAGAGGTCAAAGGTCAGAGGACAGAGGTCAAAGGTCAGAGGTCAGAGGTCAAGGTCAAAGATCAGAGGTCGAGGACAAAGGTCAGAGGTCAAGGTCAAAGGTCAGAGCTCAAGGTCAAGGTCAAAGGTCAGAGGTCAAAGGTCAGAGGTCAAAGGTCAGAGGTCAGAGGTCAAGGTCATAGGTCAGAGGTCAGAGGTGAGAGGTCAAGGTCAAAGGTCAAAGGTCAGATGTCAAGGTCAAAGGTCAAAGGTCAAGGTCAAAGGTAAGAGGTCAAAGGTCAAAGGTGAAAGGTGAAAGGTGAAAGGTCAAATTAAGATGTCAGAGGTCAAGGTCAAAGGTTAGAGGTCAAGGTCATAGGTCAAAGGTCAGAGGTCAAGGTCAATGGTCAGAGGTCAAGGTCAAAGGCCAGAGGACAGAGGACAAGGTCAAGGTCAAGGTCAAGGTAAAGGTCAAAGGTCAAAGGTCAAAGGTCAAAGGTCAAAGGTCAAAGGTCAAAGGTCAAAGGTCAGAGGTCAGAGGTCAAAGGTCAGAGGTCAAGGTCAAGGTCAAGGTCAAGGTCAAGGTCAAAGGTCAGAGGTCAAAGGTCAGAGGACAGAGGTCAAATGTCAGAGGTCAAGGTCAAAGGTCAGAGGTCGAGAACAAAGGTCAGAGGTCAGAGGTCAGAGGTCAAGGTCAAGGTCAAGGTCAAAGGTCAGAGGTCAAAGGTCAGAGGTCAAAGGTTAGAGGTCAAGGTCAAAGTTCAAAGGTCAGAGGTCAAGGTCAAAGGTTAGAGGTCAAGGTCAAAGGCCAGTGGTCAAGGTCAATGTCAAGGTCAAGGTCAGAGGTCAGAGGTCAGAGGTCAAGGTCAAAGGTCAGAGGTCAAGGTCAAAAGTTAGAGGTCAAGGTCAAAGGCCAGAGGTCAAAGGTCAGAGGACAAGGTCAAGGGTCAACGGTCAACGGTCAACGGTCAACGGTCAAAGGTCAAAGCTCAAAGGTCAAAGGTCAATGGTCAAAGCTCAAATGTCAAAGGTCAAGATCAAGGTCAGAGGTCAGAGGTCAAGGTCAAATGTCAGAGAACAGAGGTCAAGGTCAAAGGTCAGAGGTCAAGGTCAAAGGTCAGAGGACAAGGTCAAATGTCAGAGGTCAGAGGTCAAGGTCAAAGGTTAGAGGTCAAGGTCAAAGGTCAAACGTCAGAGGTAAGGTCAAAGGTCAAAGGTCAAAGTTAAAGGGTCCAGGGTCAAAGGTCAAAGGTAAAGGGTCAAGGGTCAAAGGTCGAAGGTCAGAAGTCAGAGGTGAGAGGTCAAGGTCAAAGGTCAAAGGTCAGATGTCAAGGTCAAAGGTCAAAGGTCAAAGGTCAAAGGTCAAGGTCAAAGGTAAGAGGTCAAAGGTGAAAGGTGAAAGGTGAAAGGTGAAAGGTGAAAGGTCAAATTCAGATGTCAGAGGTCAAGGTCAAAGGTTAGAGGTCAATGTCAAAGGTCAAAGGTCAGAGATCAAGGTCAAACGTCAGAAGTCAAGGTCAAGGTCAGAGGACAGAGGTCAAGGTCAAGGTCAAAGGTCAAAGGTCAAAGGTCAGAGGTCAGAGGCCAAAGGTCCAAGGTCAAGGTCAAACGACAGAGGTCAGAGGTCAAGGTCAAGGTCAAAGATCAGAGGTCGAGGACACAGATCAGAGGTCAACGTCAAAGGTCAAAGGTAAAGGGTCAAGGGTCAAAGGTCAAAGGTAAAGGGTCAAGGGTCAAAGGTCAAAGGTCAGAGGTCAGAGGTGAGAGGTCAAGGTCAAAGGTCAAAGGTCAGAGGTCAGAGGTGAGAGGTCAAGGTCAAAGGTCAAAGGTCAGATGTCAAGGTCAAAGGTCAAAGGTCAAGGTCAAAGGTAAGAGGTCAAAGGTCAAAGGTGAAAGGTGAAAGGTGAAAGGTCAAATTCAGATGTCAGAGGTCAAGGTCAAAGTTTAGAGGTCAAGGTCATAGGTCAAAGGTCAGAGGTCAAGGTCAAAGGCCAGAGGACAGAGGACAAGGTCAAGGTCAAGGTCAAGGTCAAGGTAAAGGTCAAAGGTCAAAGGTCAAAGGTCAAAGGTCAAAGGTCAGAGGTCAAGGTCAAGGTCAAGGTCAAGGTCAAAGGTCAGAGGTCAAAGGTCAGAGGACAGAGGTCAAAGGTCAGAGGTCAGAGGTCAAGGTCAAAGATCAGAGGTCGAGGACAAAGGTCAGAGGTCAAGGTCAAAGGTCAGAGCTCAAGGTCAAGGTCAAAGGTCAGAGGTCAAAGGTCAGAGGTCAAAGGTCAGAGGTCAGAGGTCAAGGTCATAGGTCAGAGGTCAGAGGTGAGAGGTCAAGGTCAAAGGTCAAAGGTCAGATGTCAAGGTCAAAGGTCAAAGGTCAAGGTCAAAGGTAAGAGGTCAAAGGTCAAAGGTGAAAGGTGAAAGGTGAAAGGTCAAATTAAGATGTCAGAGGTCAAGGTCAAAGGTTAGAGGTCAAGGTCATAGGTCAAAGGTCAGAGGTCAAGGTCAATGGTCAGAGGTCAAGGTCAAAGGCCAGAGGACAGAGGACAAGGTCAAGGTCAAGGTCAAGGTAAAGGTCAAAGGTCAAAGGTCAAAGGTCAAAGGTCAAAGGTCAAAGGTCAAAGGTCAGAGGTCAGAGGTCAAAGGTCAGAGGTCAAGGTCAAGGTCAAGGTCAAGGTCAAGGTCAAGGTCAAAGGTCAGAGGTCAAGGTCAAGGTCAAAGGTCAGAGGTCAAAGGTCAGAGGTCAGAGGTCAAGGTCAAAGGTCAAAGGTCAAAGGTCAAAGGTCAAAGGTCAAAGGTCAAAGGTCAAAGGTCAAAGGTCAAAGGTCAAAGGTCAAAGGTCAAAAGTCAAAGGTCAAAGGTCAAAGGTCAAAGGTCAAAGGTCAAAGGTCAAAGATCAGAAGTCAAAGGTCAGAGGTGAGAGGTCAGAAGTCAGAGGTCAGAGGTCAAGGTCACGGTCAGAGGTCAAAAGTCAAAGGTCAAGGTCAAAGGTCAAATCTCAGAGGACAGAGGTCAAGGTCAAAGGTTAGAGGTCAAGGTCAAAGGTCAGAGGTCAGAGGTCAAGGTCAAAGGTCAGAGGTCGAGGACAAAGGTCAGAGGTCAAGGTCAAAGGTCAGAGGTCAAGGTCAAAGGTCAGAGGTCGAGGACAAAGGTCAGAGGTCAAGGTCAAAGGTCAGAGTTCAAGGTCAAGGTCAAAGGTCAGAGGTCAAAGGTCAGAGGTCAAGGTCAAAGGTCAAAGGTTAAAGGTGAAGGTGAAAGTTCAAAGGTCAGAGGTCAAGGTCAAAGGTCAAAGGTCAAAGGTCAGAGGTCAGAGGTCAAGGTCAAAGGTCAGAGGTCAAAGGCCAGAGGTCAGAGGTCAAGTTCACGGTCAGAGGTCAAACGTCAAAGGTCAAGGTCAAAGGTCAAATCTCAGAGGTCAGAGGTCAAGGTCAAAGGCTAGAGGTCAAGATCAAAGGACAGAGGTCAGAGGACAAGGTCAGATGTCAGAGGTAAAGGTCAAAGGTCAGAGGTCAAGGTCAAAGGTTAGAGGTCAAGGTCAAAGGTCAAAGGTCAAAGGTCAAAGGTCAAAGGTCAAAGGTCAAAGGTCAAAGGTCAAAGGTCAAAGGTCAAAGGTCAAAGGTCAAAGATCAGAAGTCAAAGGTCAGAGGTCAGAGGTCAGAAGTCAGAGGTCAGAGGTCAAGGTCACGGTCAGAGGTCAAAAGTCAAAGGTCAAGGTCAAAGGTCAAGGTCAAAGGTCAAAGGTCAGAGGTCAAGGTCAAAGGTTAGAGGTCAAGGTCATAGGTCAAAGGTCAGAGGTCAAGGTCAATGGTCAGAGGTCAAGGTCAAAGGCCAGAGGACAGAGGACAAGGTCAAGGTCAAGGTCAAGGTAAAGGTCAAAGGTCAAAGGTCAAAGGTCAAAGGTCAAAGGTCAAAGGTCAAAGGTCAAAGGTCAGAGGTCAGAGGTCAAAGGTCAGAGGTCAAGGTCAAGGTCAAGGTCAAGGTCAAGGTCAAGGTCAAAGGTCAGAGGTCAAAGGTCAGAGGCCAGAGGTCAAATGTCAGAGGTCAAGGTCAAAGGTCAGAGGTCGAGGACAAAGGTCAGAGGTCAAGGTCAAAGGTCAGAGGTCAAGGTCAAGGTCAAAGGTCAGAGGTCAAAGGTCAGAGGTCAGAGGTCAAGGTCAAAGGTCAAAGGTCAAAGGTCAAAGGTCAAAGGTCAAAGGTCAAAGGTCAAAGGTCAAAGGTCAAAGGTCAAAGGTCAAAGGTCAAAGGTCAAAAGTCAAAGGTCAAAGGTCAAAGGTCAAAGGTCAAAGGTCAAAGGTCAAAGATCAGAAGTCAAAGGTCAGAGGTGAGAGGTCAGAAGTCAGAGGTCAGAGGTCAAGGTCACGGTCAGAGGCCAAAAGTCAAAGGTCAAGGTCAAAGGTCAAATCTCAGAGGACAGAGGTCAAGGTCAAAGGTTAGAGGTCAAGGTCAAAGGTCAGAGGTCAGAGGTCAAGGTCAAAGGTCAGAGGTCGAGGACAAAGGTCAGAGGTCAAGGTCAAAGGTCAGAGGTCAAGGTCAAAGGTCAGAGGTCGAGGACAAAGGTCAGAGGTCAAGGTCAAAGGTCAGAGTTCAAGGTCAAGGTCAAAGGTCAGAGGTCAAAGGTCAGAGGTCAAGGTCAAAGGTCAAAGGTTAAAGGTGAAGGTGAAAGTTCAAAGGTCAGAGGTCAAGGTCAAAGGTCAAAGGTCAAAGGTCAGAGGTCAGAGGTCAAGGTCAAAGGTCAGAGGTCAAAGGCCAGAGGTCAGAGGTCAAGTTCACGGTCAGAGGTCAAACGTCAAAGGTCAAGGTCAAAGGTCAAATCTCAGAGGTCAGAGGTCAAGGTCAAAGGTTAGAGGTCAAGATCAAAGGACAGAGGTCAGAGGACAAGGTCAGATGTCAGAGGTAAAGGTCAAAGGTCAGAGGTCAAGGTCAAAGGTTAGAGGTCAAGGTCAAAGGTCAAAGGTCAAAGGTCAAAGGTCAAAGGTCAAAGGTCAAAGGTCAAAGGTCAAAGGTCAAAGGTCAAAGGTCAAAGGTCAAAGGTCAAAGGTCAAAGGTCAAAGGTCAAAGGTCAAAGGTCAAAGATCAAAGATCAGAAGTCAAAGGTCAGAGGTCAGAGGTCAGAAGTCAGAGGTCAGAGGTCAAGGTCAAGGTCAGAGGTCAAAGGTCAGAGGTCAAGGTCAAGGTCAAGGTCAAAGGTCAGAGGTCAAGGTCAAAGGTCAAAGGTTAGAGGTCAAGGTCAAAGTTCAAAGGTCAGAGGTCAAGGTCAAAGGTTAGAGGTCAAGGTCAAAGGCCAGTGGTCAAGGTCAATGTCAAGGTCAAGGTCAGAGGTCAGAGGTCAGAGGTCAAGGTCAAAGGTCAGAGGTCAAGGTCAAAAGTTAGAGGTCAAGGTCAAAGGCCAGAGGTCAAAGGTCAGAGGACAAGGTCAAGGGTCAACGGTCAACGGTCAACGGTCAACGGTCAACGGTCAAAGGTCAAAGCTCAAAGGTCAAAGGTCAATGGTCAAAGGTCAAATGTCAAAGGTCAAGATCAAGGTCAGAGGTCAGAGGTCAAGGTTAAATGTCAGAGAACAGAGGTCAAGGTCAAAGGTCAAAGGTCAAAGGTCAAAGGTCAAAGGTCAGAGGTCAGAGGTCAAAGGTCAGAGGTCAGAGGTCAAGGTCAAGGTCAAGGTCAAGGTCAAAGGTCAGAGGTCAAAGGTCAGAGGTCAAGGTCAGAGGTCAAAGGTCAGAGGTCAAGGTCAAGGTCAAGGTCAAAGGTCAGAGGTCAAGGTCAAAGGTCAAAGGTTAGAGGTCAAGGTCAAAGTTCAAAGGTCAGAGGTCAAGGTCAAAGGTTAGAGGTCAAGGTCAAAGGCCAGTGGTCAAGGTCAATGTCAAGGTCAAGGTCAGAGGTCAGAGGTCAGAGGTCAAGGTCAAAGGTCAGAGGTCAAGGTCAAAAGTTAGAGGTCAAGGTCAAAGGCCAGAGGTCAAACGTCAGAGGCCAGAGGACAGAGGACAAGGTCAAGGTCAAGGTCAAGGTCAAGGTCAAGGTCAAGGTCAAGGTGAAGGTCAAAGGTCAAAGGTCAAAGGTCAAAGGTCAAAGGTCAAAGGTCAGAGGTCAGAGGTCAAAGGTCAGAGGTCAGAGGTCAAGGTCAAGGTCAAGGTCAAGGTCAAAGGTCAGAGGTCAAAGGTCAGAGGTCAAGGTCAGAGGTCAAAGGTCAGAGGTCAAGGTCATGGTCATTGGTCAAAGGTCAGAGGTCAAGGTCAAACGTCAGAGGTCAAAGTCAAGGTCAAAGATCAGAGATCAAGATCATAGGTCAGAAGACAAGGTCAAATGTCAGAGAACAGAGGTCAAGGTCAAAGGTCAGAGGTCAAGGTCAAAGGTCAGAGGACAAGGTCAAATGTCAGAGGTCAGAGGTCAAGGTCAAAGGTTAGAGGTCAAGGTCAAAGGTCAAACGTCAGAGGTAAGGTCAAAGGTCAAAGGTCAAAGGTAAAGGGTCCAGGGTCAAAGGTCAAAGGTAAAGGGTCAAGGGTCAAAGGTCAAAGGTCAGAGGACAGAGGTGAGAGGTCAAGGTCAAAGGTCAAAGGTCAGATGTCAAGGTCAAAGGTCAAAGGTCAAAGGTCAAAGGTCAAGGTCAATGGTAAGAGGTCAAAGGTCAAAGGTGAAAGGTGAAAGGTGAAAGGTGAAAGGTGAAAGGTCAAATTCAGATGTCAGAGGTCAAGGTCAAAGGTTAGAGGTCAATGTCAAAGGTCAAAGGTCAGAGGTCAGAGGTCAAAGGTCCAAGGTCAAGGTCAAACGACAGAGGTCAGAGGTCAAGGTCAAGGTCAAAGATCAGAGGTCGAGGACACAGATCAGAGGTCAAGGTCAAAGGTCAGAGGTCAAGGTCAAGGTCAAACGTCAGTGGTCAAAGGTCAGAGGTCAAGGTCAAAGGTCAAAGGTTAAAGGTGAAGGTGAAAGTTCAAAGGTCAGAGGTCAAGGTCAAAGGTCAAAGGTCACAGGTCAGATGTCAAGGTCAAAGGTCAAAGGTCAAGGTCAACGGTAAGAGGTCAAAGGAGAAAGGTGAAAGGTGAAAGGTCAAATTCAGATGTCACAGGTCAAGGTCAAAGGTTAGAGGTCAATGTCAAAGGTCAAAGATCAGAGGTCAAGGTCAAAGGTCAAAGGTCAAAGGTCAGAGGTTATATCAAGGTCAAGGTCAGAGGTCAAGGTCAAAGGTCAAAGGTCAGAGGTCAGAGGTCAAGGTCAAAGGTCAGAGGTCAAAGGCCAGAGGTCAGAGGTCAAGGTCACGGTCAGAGGTCAAAGGTCAAAGGTCAAGGTCAAAGGTCAAATCTCAGAGGTCAGAGGTCAAGGTCAAAGGTTAGAGGTCAAGATCAAAGGACAGAGGTCTGAGGACAAGGTCAGATGTCAGAGGTAAAGGAAAAGGTCAAAGGTCAGAGGTCAAGGTCATAGGTTAGAGGTCAAGGTCAAAGGTCAGAGGTCAAGGTCAAAGGTCAAAGGTCAAGGTCAAGATCAAACGTAAGAGTTCAAAGGTCAAAGGTGAAAGGTGAAAGATCAAATTCAGATGTCAGAGGTCAAGGTCAAATGTTAGAGGTCAAGGTCATAGGTCAAAGGTCAGAGGTCAAGGTCAATGGTCAGAGGTCAAGGTCAAAGGCCAGAGGACAGAGGACAAGGTCAAGGTCAAGGTCAAGGTCAAGGTCAAGGTAAAGGTCAAAGGTCAAAGGTCAAAGGTCAAAGGTCAAAGGTCAAAGGTCAGAGGTCAGAGGTCAAAGGTCAGAGGTCAGAGGTCAAGGTCAAGGTCAAGGTCAAGGTCAAAGGTCAAAGGTCAGAGGTCAAGGTCAAGGTCAAGGTCAAAGGTCAGAGGTCAAGGTCAAAGGTCAAAGGTTAGAGGTCAAGGTCAAAGTTCAAAGGTCAGAGGTCAAGGTCAAAGGTTAGAGGTCAAGGTCAAAGGCCAGCGGTCAAGGTCAATGTCAAGGTCAAGGTCAAAGGTCAGAGGTCAGAGGTCAGAGGTCAGAGGTCAGAGGTCAGAGGTCAAAGGTCCAAGGTCAAGGTCAAACGTCAGAGGCCAGAGGACAGAGGACAAGGTCAAGGTCAAGGTCAAGGTCACGGTCAAGGTCAAGGTCAAGGTAAAGGTCAAAGGTCAAAGGTCAAAGGTCAAAGGTCAAAGGTCAAAGGTCAAAGGTCAAAGGTCAGAGGTCAGAGGTCAAAGGTCAGAGGTCAGAGGTCAGAGGTCAAGGTCAAGGTCAAGGTCAAAGGTCAGAGGTCAAAGGTCAGAGGTCAAGGTCAGAGGTCAAAGGTCAGAGGTCAAGGTCAAGGTCAAGGTCAAAGGTCAGAGGTCAAGGTCAAAGGTCAAAGGTTAGAGGTCAAGGTCAAAGTTCAAAGGTCAGAGGTCAAGGTCAAAGGTTAGAGGTCAAGGTCAAAGGCCAGTGGTCAAGGTCAATGTCAAGGTCAAGGTCAGAGGTCAGAGGTCAGAGGTCAAGGTCAAAGGTCAGAGGTCAAGGTCAAAAGTTAGAGGTCAAGGTCAAAGGCCAGAGGTCAAAGGTCAGAGGACAAGGTCAAGGGTCAACGGTCAACGGTCAACGGTCAACGGTCAAAGGTCAAAGCTCAAAGGTCAAAGGTCAATGGTCAAAGCTCAAATGTCAAAGGTCAAGATCAAGGTCAGAGGTCAGAGGTCAAGGTCAAATGTCAGAGAACAGAGGTCAAGGTCAAAGGTCAGAGGTCAAGGTCAAAGGTCAGAGGACAAGGTCAAATGTCAGAGGTCAGAGGTCAAGGTCAAAGGTTAGAGGTCAAGGTCAAAGGTCAAACGTCAGAGGTAAGGTCAAAGGTCAAAGGTCAAAGTTAAAGGGTCCAGGGTCAAAGGTCAAAGGTAAAGGGTCAAGGGTCAAAGGTCGAAGGTCAGAAGTCAGAGGTGAGAGGTCAAGGTCAAAGGTCAAAGGTCAGATGTCAAGGTCAAAGGTCAAAGGTCAAAGGTCAAAGGTCAAGGTCAAAGGTAAGAGGTCAAAGGTGAAAGGTGAAAGGTGAAAGGTGAAAGGTGAAAGGTCAAATTCAGATGTCAGAGGTCAAGGTCAAAGGTTAGAGGTCAATGTCAAAGGTCAAAGGTCAGAGATCAAGGTCAAACGTCAGAAGTCAAGGTCAAGGTCAGAGGACAGAGGTCAAGGTCAAGGTCAAAGGTCAAAGGTCAAAGGTCAGAGGTCAGAGGCCAAAGGTCCAAGGTCAAGGTCAAACGACAGAGGTCAGAGGTCAAGGTCAAGGTCAAAGATCAGAGGTCGAGGACACAGATCAGAGGTCAACGTCAAAGGTCAAAGGTAAAGGGTCAAGGGTCAAAGGTCAAAGGTAAAGGGTCAAGGGTCAAAGGTCAAAGGTCAGAGGTCAGAGGTGAGAGGTCAAGGTCAAGTCAAAGGTCAAAGGTCAGAGGTCAGAGGTGAGAGGTCAAGGTCAAAGGTCAAAGGTCAGATGTCAAGGTCAAAGGTCAAAGGTCAAGGTCAAAGGTAAGAGGTCAAAGGTCAAAGGTGAAAGGTGAAAGGTGAAAGGTCAAATTCAGATGTCAGAGGTCAAGGTCAAAGTTTAGAGGTCAAGGTCATAGGTCAAAGGTCAGAGGTCAAGGTCAAAGGCCAGAGGACAGAGGACAAGGTCAAGGTCAAGGTCAAGGTCAAGGTAAAGGTCAAAGGTCAAAGGTCAAAGGTCAAAGGTCAAAGGTCAAAGGTCAGAGGTCAAGGTCAAGGTCAAGGTCAAGGTCAAAGGTCAGAGGTCAAAGGTCAGAGGACAGAGGTCAAAGGTCAGAGGTCAGAGGTCAAGGTCAAAGATCAGAGGTCGAGGACAAAGGTCAGAGGTCAAGGTCAAAGGTCAGAGCTCAAGGTCAAGGTCAAAGGTCAGAGGTCAAAGGTCAGAGGTCAAAGGTCAGAGGTCAAAGGTCAGAGGTCAGAGGTCAAGGTCATAGGTCAGAGGTCAGAGGTGAGAGGTCAAGGTCAAAGGTCAAAGGTCAGATGTCAAGGTCAAAGGTCAAAGGTCAAGGTCAAAGGTAAGAGGTCAAAGGTCAAAGGTGAAAGGTGAAAGGTGAAAGGTCAAATTAAGATGTCAGAGGTCAAGGTCAAAGGTTAGAGGTCAAGGTCATAGGTCAAAGGTCAGAGGTCAAGGTCAATGGTCAGAGGTCAAGGTCAAAGGCCAGAGGACAGAGGACAAGGTCAAGGTCAAGGTCAAGGTAAAGGTCAAAGGTCAAAGGTCAAAGGTCAAAGGTCAAAGGTCAAAGGTCAAAGGTCAGAGGTCAGAGGTCAAAGGTCAGAGGTCAAGGTCAAGGTCAAGGTCAAGGTCAAGGTCAAGGTCAAGGTCAAAGGTCAGAGGTCAAAGGTCAGAGGACAGAGGTCAAATGTCAGAGGTCAAGGTCAAAGGTCAGAGGTCGAGAACAAAGGTCAGAGGTCAGAGGTCAGAGGTCAAGGTCAAGGTCAAGGTCAAAGGTCAGAGGTCAAAGGTCAGAGGTCAAAGGTTAGAGGTCAAGGTCAAAGTTCAAAGGTCAGAGGTCAAGGTCAAAGGTTAGAGGTCAAGGTCAAAGGCCAGTGGTCAAGGTCAATGTCAAGGTCAAGGTCAGAGGTCAGAGGTCAGAGGTCAAGGTCAAAGGTCAGAGGTCAAGGTCAAAAGTTAGAGGTCAAGGTCAAAGGCCAGAGGTCAAAGGTCAGAGGACAAGGTCAAGGGTCAACGGTCAACGGTCAACGGTCAACGGTCAACGGTCAAAGCTCAAAGGTCAAAGCACAATGGTCAAAGCTCAAATGTCAAAGGTCAAGATCAAGGTCAGAGGTCAGAGGTCAAGGTCAAATGTCAGAGAACAGAGGTCAAGGTCAAAGGTCAGAGGTCAAGGTCAAAGGTCAGAGGACAAGGTCAAATGTCAGAGGTCAGAGGTCAAGGTCAAAGGTTAGAGGTCAAGGTCAAAGGTCAAACGTCAGAGGTAAGGTCAAAGGTCAAAGGTCAAAGTTAAAGGGTCCAGGGTCAAAGGTCAAAGGTAAAGGGTCAAGGGTCAAAGGTCGAAGGTCAGAAGTCAGAGGTGAGAGGTCAAGGTCAAAGGTCAAAGGTCAGATGTCAAGGTCAAAGGTCAAAGGTCAAAGGTCAAAGGTCAAGGTCAAAGGTAAGAGGTCAAAGGTGAAAGGTGAAAGGTGAAAGGTGAAAGGTGAAAGGTCAAATTCAGATGTCAGAGGTCAAGGTCAAAGGTTAGAGGTCAATGTCAAAGGTCAAAGGTCAGAGATCAAGGTCAAACGTCAGAAGTCAAGGTCAAGGTCAGAGGACAGAGGTCAAGGTCAAGGTCAAAGGTCAAAGGTCAAAGGTCAGAGGTCAGAGGCCAAAGGTCCAAGGTCAAGGTCAAACGACAGAGGTCAGAGGTCAAGGTCAAGGTCAAAGATCAGAGGTCGAGGACACAGATCAGAGGTCAACGTCAAAGGTCAAAGGTAAAGGGTCAAGGGTCAAAGGTCAAAGGTAAAGGGTCAAGGGTCAAAGGCCAAAGGTCAGAGGTCAGAGGTGAGAGGTCAAGGTCAAAGGTCAAAGGTCAGAGGTCAGAGGTGAGAGGTCAAGGTCAAAGGTCAAAGGTCAGATGTCAAGGTCAAAGGTCAAAGGTCAAGGTCAAAGGTAAGAGGTCAAAGGTCAAAGGTGAAAGGTGAAAGGTGAAAGGTGAAAGGTCAAATTCAGATGTCAGAGGTCAAGGTCAAAGTTTAGAGGTCAAGGTCATAGGTCAAAGGTCAGAGGTCAAGGTCAAAGGCCAGAGGACAGAGGACAAGGTCAAGGTCAAGGTCAAGGTCAAGGTAAAGGTCAAAGGTCAAAGGTCAGAGGTCAAGGTCAAGGTCAAGGTCAAGGTCAAAGGTCAGAGGTCAAAGGTCAGAGGACAGAGGTCAAAGGTCAGAGGTCAGAGGTCAAGGTCAAAGATCAGAGGTCGAGGACAAAGGTCAGAGGTCAAGGTCAAAGGTCAGAGCTCAAGGTCAAGGTCAAAGGTCAGAGGTCAAAGGTCAGAGGTCAAAGGTCAGAGGTCAGAGGTCAAGGTCATAGGTCAGAGGTCAGAGGTGAGAGGTCAAGGTCAAAGGTCAAAGGTCAGATGTCAAGGTCAAAGGTCAAAGGTCAAGGTCAAAGGTAAGAGGTCAAAGGTCAAAGGTGAAAGGTGAAAGGTGAAAGGTCAAATTAAGATGTCAGAGGTCAAGGTCAAAGGTTAGAGGTCAAGGTCATAGGTCAAAGGTCAGAGGTCAAGGTCAATGGTCAGAGGTCAAGGTCAAAGGCCAGAGGACAGAGGACAAGGTCAAGGTCAAGGTCAAGGTAAAGGTCAAAGGTCAAAGGTCAAAGGTCAAAGGTCAAAGGTCAAAGGTCAAAGGTCAGAGGTCAGAGGTCAAAGGTCAGAGGTCAAGGTCAAGGTCAAGGTCAAGGTCAAGGTCAAGGTCAAAGGTCAGAGGTCAAAGGTCAGAGGACAGAGGTCAAATGTCAGAGGTCAAGGTCAAAGGTCAGAGGTCGAGGACAAAGGTCAGAGGTCAAGGTCAAAGGTCAGAGGTCAAGGTCAAGGTCAAAGGTCAGAGGTCAAAGGTCAGAGGTCAGAGGTCAAGGTCAAAGGTCAAAGGTCAAAGGTCAAAGGTCAAAGGTCAAAGGTCAAAGGTCAAAGGTCAAAGGTCAAAGGTCAAAGGTCAAAGGTCAAAGGTCAAAGGTCAAAGGTCAAAGGTCAAAGGTCAAAGGTCAAAGGTCAAAGGTCAAAGATCAGAAGTCAAAGGTCAGAGGTGAGAGGTCAGAAGTCAGAGGTCAGAGGTCAAGGTCACGGTCAGAGGTCAAAAGTCAAAGGTCAAGGTCAAAGGTCAAATCTCAGAGGACAGAGGTCAAGGTCAAAGGTTAGAGGTCAAGGTCAAAGGTCAGAGGTCAGAGGTCAAGGTCAAAGGTCAGAGGTCGAGGACAAAGGTCAGAGGTCAAGGTCAAAGGTCAGAGGTCAAGGTCAAAGGTCAGAGGTCGAGGACAAAGGTCAGAGGTCAAGGTCAAAGGTCAGAGTTCAAGGTCAAGGTCAAAGGTCAGAGGTCAAAGGTCAGAGGTCAAGGTCAAAGGTCAAAGGTTAAAGGTGAAGGTGAAAGTTCAAAGGTCAGAGGTCAAGGTCAAAGGTCAAAGGTCAAAGGTCAGAGGTCAGAGGTCAAGGTCAAAGGTCAGAGGTCAAAGGCCAGAGGTCAGAGGTCAAGTTCACGGTCAGAGGTCAAACGTCAAAGGTCAAGGTCAAAGGTCAAATCTCAGAGGTCAGAGGTCAAGGTCAAAGGTTAGAGGTCAAGATCAAAGGACAGAGGTCAGAGGACAAGGTCAGATGTCAGAGGTAAAGGTCAAAGGTCAGAGGTCAAGGTCAAAGGTTAGAGGTCAAGGTCAAAGGTCAAAGGTCAAAGGTCAAAGGTCAAAGGTCAAAGGTCAAAGGTCAAAGGTCAAAGGTCAAAGGTCAAAGGTCAAAGGTCAAAGGTCAAAGGTCAAAGATCAGAAGTCAAAGGTCAGAGGTCAGAGGTCAGAAGTCAGAGGTCAGAGGTCAAGGTCACGGTCAGAGGTCAAAAGTCAAAGGTCAAGGTCAAAGGTCAAGGTCAAAGGTCAAAGGTCAGAGGTCAAGGTCAAAGGTTAGAGGTCAAGGTCATAGGTCAAAGGTCAGAGGTCAAGGTCAATGGTCAGAGGTCAAGGTCAAAGGCCAGAGGACAGAGGACAAGGTCAAGGTCAAGGTCAAGGTAAAGGTCAAAGGTCAAAGGTCAAAGGTCAAAGGTCAAAGGTCAAAGGTCAAAGGTCAAAGGTCAGAGGTCAGAGGTCAAAGGTCAGAGGTCAAGGTCAAGGTCAAGGTCAAGGTCAAGGTCAAGGTCAAAGGTCAGAGGTCAAAGGTCAGAGGACAGAGGTCAAATGTCAGAGGTCAAGGTCAAAGGTCAGAGGTCGAGGACAAAGGTCAGAGGTCAAGGTCAAAGGTCAGAGGTCAAGGTCAAGGTCAAAGGTCAGAGGTCAAAGGTCAGAGGTCAGAGGTCAAGGTCAAAGGTCAAAGGTCAAAGGTCAAAGGTCAAAGGTCAAAGGTCAAAGGTCAAAGGTCAAAGGTCAAAGGTCAAAGGTCAAAGGTCAAAAGTCAAAGGTCAAAGGTCAAAGGTCAAAGGTCAAAGGTCAAAGGTCAAAGATCAGAAGTCAAAGGTCAGAGGTGAGAGGTCAGAAGTCAGAGGTCAGAGGTCAAGGTCACGGTCAGAGGCCAAAAGTCAAAGGTCAAGGTCAAAGGTCAAATCTCAGAGGACAGAGGTCAAGGTCAAAGGTTAGAGGTCAAGGTCAAAGGTCAGAGGTCAGAGGTCAAGGTCAAAGGTCAGAGGTCGAGGACAAAGGTCAGAGGTCAAGGTCAAAGGTCAGAGGTCAAGGTCAAAGGTCAGAGGTCGAGGACAAAGGTCAGAGGTCAAGGTCAAAGGTCAGAGTTCAAGGTCAAGGTCAAAGGTCAGAGGTCAAAGGTCAGAGGTCAAGGTCAAAGGTCAAAGGTTAAAGGTGAAGGTGAAAGTTCAAAGGTCAGAGGTCAAGGTCAAAGGTCAAAGGTCAAAGGTCAAAGGTCAAAGGTCAAAGGTCAAAGGTCAAAGGTCAAAGGTCAAAGGTCAAAGGTCAAAGGTCAAAGGTCAAAGGTCAAAGGTCAAAGATCAGAAGTCAAAGGTCAGAGGTCAGAGGTCAGAAGTCAGAGGTCAGAGGTCAAGGTCACGGTCAGAGGTCAAAAGTCAAAGGTCAAGGTCAAAGGTCAAGGTCAAAGGTCAAAGGTCAGAGGTCAAGGTCAAAGGTCAGAGGTCGAGGACAAAGGTCAGAGGTCAAGGTCAAAGGTCAGAGGTCGAGGACAAAGGTCAGAGGTCAAGGTCAAAGGTCAGAGTTCAGAGGTCAAGTTCACGGTCAGAGGTCAAACGTCAAAGGTCAAGGTCAAAGGTGAAATCTCAGAGGTCAGAGGTCAAGGTCAAAGGTTAGAGGTCAAGATCAAAGGACAGAGGTCAGAGGACAAGGTCAGATGTCAGAGGTAAAGGTCAAAGGTCAGAGGTCAAGGTCAAAGGTTAGAGGTCAAGGTCAAAGGTCAGAGGTCAGAGGTCAAGGTCAAAGGTCAAAGGTCAAGGTCAAGATCAAACGTCAGAGTTCAAAGGTCAAAGGTGAATGGTGAAAGATCAAATTCAGATGTCAGAGGTCAAGGTCAAATGTTAGAGGTCAAGGTCATAGGTCAAAGGTCAGAGGTCAAGGTCAAACGTCAGAGGTCAAAGTCAAGGTCAAAGATCAGAGATCAAGATCATAGGTCAGAGGACAAGGTCAAATGTCAGAGAACAGAGGTCAAGGTCAAAGGTCAGAGGTCAAGGTCAAAGGTCAGAGGACAAGGTCAAATGTCAGAGGTCAAGGTCAAGGTCAAAGGTTAGAGGTCAAGGTCAAAGGTCAAACGTCAGAGGTAAGGTCAAAGGTCAAAGGTCAAAGGTAAAGGGTCCAGGGTCAAAGGTCAAAGGTAAAGGGTCAAGGGTCAAGGGTCAAAGGTCAGAGGTCAGAGGTGAGAGGTCAAGGTCAAAGGTCAAAGATCAAAGGTCAGATGTCAAGGTCAAAGGTCAAAGGTCAAAGGTCAAGGTCAACGGTAAGAGGTCAAAGGTCAAAGGAGAAAGGTGAAAGGTGAAAGGTCAAATTCAGATGTCAGAGGTCAAGGTCAAAGGTTAGAGGTCAATGTCAAAGGTCAAAGATCAGAGGTCAAGGTCAAAGGTCAAAGGTCAAAGGTCAGAGGTTATATCAAGGTCAAGGTCAGAGGACAGAGGTCAAAGGTCAGAGGTCAAGGTCAAAGGTCAGAGGTCGAGGACAAAGTCAGAGGTCAAGGTCACGGTCAGAGGTCAAGGTCAAAGGTCAGAGGTCAAAGGTCAGAGGTCAAGGTCAAAGGTCAAAGGTTAAAGGTGAAGGTGAAAGTTCAAAGGTCAGAGGTCAAGGTCAAAGGTCAAAGGTCAGAGGTCAGAGGTCAAGGTCAAAGGTCAGAGGTCAAAGGCCAGAGGTCAGAGGTCAAGGTCACGGTCAGAGGTCAAAGGTCAAAGGTCAAAGGTCAAAGGTCAAAGGTCAAGGTAAAAGGTCAAATCTCATAGGTCAGAGGTCAAGGTCAAAGGTTAGAGGTCAAGATCAAAGGACAGAGGTCAGAGGACAAGGTCAGATGTCAGAGGTAAAGGTCAAAGGTCAAAGGTCAGAGGTCAAGGTCAAAGGTTAGAGGACAAAGTTCAAAGGTCAGAGGTCAAGGTCAAAGGTTAGAGGTCAAGGTCAAAGGCCAGCGGTCAAGGTCAATGTCAAGGTCAAGGTCAGAGGTCAGAGGTCAAGGTCAAAGGTCAGAGGTCAGAGGTCAAAGGTCCAAGGTCAAGGTCAAACGTCAGAAGCCAGAGGACAGAGGACAAGGTCAAGGTCAAGGTCAAGGTCAAGGTCAAGGTCAAGGTCAAGGTCAAGGTCAAGGTCAAGGTCAAGGTCTAGGTCAAAGGTCAAAGGTCAAAGGTCAAAGGTCAAAGGTCAAAGGTCAGAGGTCAGAGGTCAAAGGTCAGAGGTCAGAGGTCAGAGGTTAAGGTCAAGGTCAAGGTCAAGGTCAAGGTCAAAGGTCAGAGGTCAAAGGTCAGAGGTCAAGGTCAGAGGTCAAAGGTCAGAGGTCAAGGTCAAGGTCAAGGTCAAAGGTCAGAGGTCAAGGTCAAAGGTCAAAGGTTAGAGGTCAAGGTCAAAGTTCAAAGGTCAGAGGTCAAGGTCAAAGGTTAGAGGTCAAGGTCAAAGGCCAGCGGTCAAGGTCAATGTCAAGGTCAAGGTCAGAGGTCAGAGGTCAAGGTCAAAGGTCAGAGGTCAGAGGTCAGAGGTCAGAGGTCAAAGGTCCAAGGTCAAGGTCAAACGTCAGAGGTCAAGGTCAAGGTCAAAGATCAGAGGCCAAGTTCTAAGGTCAGAGGTCAAGATCAAAGGACAGAGGTCAGAGGACAAGGTCAGATGTCAGAAGTAAAGGTCAAAGGTCAAAGGTCAGAGGTCAAGGACAAAAGTTAGAGGTCAAGGTCAAAGGCCAGAGGTCAAAGGTCAGAGGACAAGGTCAAGGGTCAACGGTCAACGGTCAACGGTCAACGGTCAACGGTCAAAGGTCAAAGCTCAAAGGTCAAAGGTCAATGGTCAAAGGTCAAATGTCAAAGGTCAAGATCAAGGTCAGAGGTCAGAGGTCAAGGTCAAAGGTCAAAGGACAGAGGTCAGAGGTCAAGGTCAAAAGTTAGAGGTCAAGGTCATAGGTCAAAGGTCAGAGGTCAAGGTCAAACGTCAGAGGTCAAAGTCAAGGTCAAAGATCAGAGATCAAGATCATAGGTCAGAGGACAAGGTCAAATGTCAGAGAACAGAGGTCAAGGTCAAAGGTCAGAGGTCAAGGTCATAGGTCAGAGGACAAGGTCAAATGTCAGAGAACAGAGGTCAAGGTCAAAGGTCAAAGGTCAAAGTTAAAGGGTCCAGGGTCAAAGGTCAAAGGTAAAGGGTCAAGGGTCAAAGGTCAAAGGTCAGAGGTCAGAGGTGAGAGGTCAAGGTCAAAGGTCAAAGGTCAGATGTCAAGGTCAAAGGTCAAAGGTCAAAGGTCAAAGGTCAAAGGTCAAGGTCAAAGGTAAGAGGTCAAAGGTCAAAGGTGAAAGGTGAAAGGTGAAAGGTGAAAGGTCAAATTCAGATGTCAGAGGTCAAGGTCAAAGGTTAGAGGTCAATGTCAAAGGTCAAAGGTCAGAGATCAAGGTCAAACGTCAGAAGTCAAGGTCAAGGTCAGAGGACAGAGGTCAAGGTCAAGGTCAAAGGTCAAAGGTCAAAGGTCAGAGGTCAGAGGTCAAAGGTCAGAGGTCAAGGTCAAAGGTCAGAGGTCGAGGACAAAGGTCAGAGGTCAAGGTCACGGTCAGAGGTCAAGGTCAAAGGTCAGAGGTCAAAGGTCAGAGGTCAAGGTCAAAGGTCAAAGGTTAAAGGTGAAGGTGAAAGTTCAAAGGTCAGAGGTCAAGGTCAAAGGTCAAAGGTCAGAGGTCAGAGGTCAAGGTCAAAGGTCAGAGGTCAAAGGCCAGAGGTCAGAGGTCAAGGTCACGGTCAGAGGTCAAAGGTCAAAGGTCAAGATCAAAGGTCAAATCTCAGAGGTCAGAGGTCAAGGTCAAAGGTTAGAGGTCAAGATCAATGGACAGAGGTCAGAGGACAAGGTCAGATGTCAGAG
Source organism: Lasioglossum villosulum (assembly GCA_963971365.1). Classification (NCBI taxonomy): domain Eukaryota; kingdom Metazoa; phylum Arthropoda; class Insecta; order Hymenoptera; family Halictidae; genus Lasioglossum; species Lasioglossum villosulum. Next base: position 22,632,519 of record OZ020498.1, on the reverse strand, counting down.
GTAAAGGTCAAAGGTCAAAGGTCAGAGGTCAAGGTCAAAGGTTAGAGGTTAATGTCAAAGGTCAAGGTCAAAGGTCAAATCTCAGAGGTCAGAGGTCAAGGTCAAAGGTTAGAGGTCAAGGTCAAAGGTCAAGGTCAAAGGTCAAGGTCAGAGGTCAAAGGTCAGTGGTCAAGGTCAAGGTCAAAGGTCAGAGGTCAAGGTCAAGGTCAAGGTCAAAGGTCAGAGGTCAAAGGTCAGAGGTCAAAGGTCAGAGGTCAAGGTCAAAGGTCAAAGGTTAGAGGTCAAGGTCAAAGTTCAAAGGTCAAAGGTCAAGGTCAAAGGCCAGCGGTCAAGGTCAATGTCAAGGTCAAGGTCAAAGGTCAAATGTCAGAGGTCAGGGGTCAAAGTTCCGAGGTCAAGGTCAAAGGTCAGAGGTCAAGGTCAAAGGTCAAAGATCAAAGGTCAAAGGTCAAAGGTCAAAGGTCAAAGGTCAAAGGTCAAAGGTCAAAGGTCAAAGGTCAAAGGTCAAAGGTCAAAGATCAGAAGTCAAAGTTCAGAGGTCAGAGGTCAGAGGTCAGAAGTCAGAGGTCAGAGGTCAAGGTCACGGTCAGAGGTCAAAAGTCAAAGGTCAAGGTCAAAGGTCAAATCTCAGAGGTCAGAGGTCAAGCTCAAAGTTTAGAGGTCAAGGTCAAAGGTCAAACGTCAGAGGTCAAGGTCAAAGGTCAGAGGTCGAGGACAAAGGTCAGAGGTCAAGGTCAAAGGTCAGAGGTCAAGGTCAAAGGTCAAAGGTTAAAGGTGAAGGTGAAAGTTCAAAGGTCAGAGGTCAAGGTCAAAGGTCAAAGGTCAGAGGTCAGAGGTCAAGGTCAAAGGTCAGAGGTCAAAGGCCAGAGGTCAGAGGTCAAGGTCACGGTCAGAGGTCAAACGTCAAAGGTCAAGGTCAAAGGTCAAATCTCAGAGGTCAGAGGTCAAGGTCAAAGGTTAGAGGTCAAGATCAAAGGACAGAGGTCAGAGGACAAGGTCAGATGTCAGAGGTAAAGGTCAAAGGTCAAAGGTCAGAGGTCAAGGTCAGAGGTTAGAGGTCAAGGTCAAAGGTCAGAGGTCAAGGTCAAAGGTCAAAGGTCAAGGTCAAGATCAAAAGTCAGAGTTCAAAGGTAAAAGGTGAATGGTAAAAGATCAAATTCAGATGTCAGAGGTCAAGGTCAAATGTTAGAGGTCAAGGTCATAGGTCAAAGGTCAGAGGTCAAGGTCAAACGTCAGAGGTCAAAGTCAAGGTCAAAGATCAGAGATCAAGATCATAGGTCAGAGGACAAGGTCAAATGTCAGAGAACTATGGTCAAGGTCAGAGGTCAGAGGTCAAGGTCAAAGGTCAGAGGACAAGGTCAAATGTCAGAGGTCAGAGGTGAAGGTCAAAGGTTAGAGGTCAAGGTCAAAGGTCAAACGTCAGAGGTAAGGTCAAAGGTCAAAGGTAAAGGGTCAAGGGTCAAAGGTCAAAGGTAAAGGGTCAAGGGTCAAAGGTCAAAGGTCAGAGGTCAGAGGTGAGAGGTCAAGGTCAAAGGTCAAAGGTCAGAGGTCAGAGGTGAGAGGTCAAGGACAAAGGTCAAAGGTCAGATGTCAAGGTCAAAGGTCAAAGGTCAAGGTCAAAGGTAAGAGGTCAAAGGTCAAAGGTGAAAGGTGAAAGGTGAAAGGTCAAATTCAGATGTCAGAGGTCAAGGTCAAAGGTTAGAGGTCAAGGTCATAGGTCAAAGGTCAGAGGTCAAGGTCAATGGTCAGAGGTCAAGGTCAAAGGCCAGAGGACAGAGGACAAGGTCAAGGTCAAGGTCAAGGTCAAGGTAAAGGTCAAAGGTCAAAGGTCAAAGGTCAAAGGTCAAAGGTCAAAGGTCAAAGGTCAGAGGTCAGAGGTCAAAGGTCAGAGGTCAAGGTCAAGGTCAAGGTCAAAGGTCAAGGTCAAAGGTCAAATCTCAGAGGTCAGAGGTCAAGGTCAAAGGTTAGAGGTCAAGGTCAAAGGTCAAAGGTCAGAGGTCAAGGTCAAAGGTCAGAGGTCGAGGACAAAGGTCAGAGGTCAAGGTCAAAGGTCAGAGGTCAAGGTCAAAGGTCAGAGGTCGAGGAAAAAGGTCAGAGGTCAAGGTCAAAGGTCAGAGTTCAAGGTCAAGGTCAAAGGTCAGAGGTCAAAGGTCAGAGGTCAAGGTCAAAGGTCAAAGGTTAAAGGTGAAGGTGAAAGTTCAAAGGTCAGAGGTCAAGGTCAAAGGTCAAAGGTCAGAGGTCAGAGGTCAAGGTCAAAGGTCAGAGGTCAGAGGTCAAAGGCCAGAGGTCAGAGGTCAAGGTCACGGTCAGAGGTCAAACGTCAAAGGTCAAGGTCAAAGGTCAAATCTCAGAGGTCAGAGGTCAAGGTCAAAGGTTAGAGGTCAAGATCAAAGGACAGAGGTCAGAGGACAAGGTCAGATGTCAGAGGTAAAGGTCAAAGGTCAGAGGTCAAGGTCAAAGGTTAGAGGTCAAGGTCAAAGGTCAGAGGTCAAGGTCAAAGGTCAAAGGTCAAGGTCAAGGTCAAGATCAAACGTCAGAGTTCAAAGGTCAAAGGTCAAGGTCAAGGTCAAGGTCAAGGTCAAGGTCAAAGGTCAAGGTCAAAGGTCAAATCTCAGAGGTCAGAGGTCAAGGTCAAAGGTTAGAGGTCAAGGTCAAAGGTCAAAGGTCAGAGGTCAAGGTCAAAGGTCAGAGGTCGAGGACAAAGGTCAGAGGTCAAGGACAAAGGTCAGAGGTCAAGGTCAAAGGTCAGAGGTCGAGGAAAAAGGTCAGAGGTCAAGGTCAAAGGTCAGAGTTCAAGGTCAAGGTCAAAGGTCAGAGGTCAAAGGTCAGAGGTCAAGGTCAAAGGTCAAAGGTTAAAGGTGAAGGTGAAAGTTCAAAGGTCAGAGGTCAAGGTCAAAGGTCAAAGGTCAGAGGTCAGAGGTCAAGGTCAAAGGTCAGAGGTCAGAGGTCAAAGGCCAGAGGTCAGAGGTCAAGGTCACGGTCAGAGGTCAAAGGTCAAAGGTCAAAGGTCAAGGTCAAAGGTCAAATCTCAGAGGTCAGAGGTCAGAGGTGAGAGGTCAAGGTCAAAGGTTAAAGGTCAGATGTCAAGGTCAAAGGTCAAAGATCAAAGGTCAAAGGTCAAGGTCAAAGGTAAGATGTCAAAGGTCAAAGGTGAAAGGTGAAAGGTGAAAGGTCAAATTCAGATGTCAGAGGTCAAGGTCAAAGGTCAAAGGTTAAAGGTGAAGGTGAAAGTTCAAAGGTCAGAGGTCAAGGTCAAAGGTCAAAGGTCAGAGGTCAGATGTCAAGGTCAAAGGTCAAAGGTCAAGGTCAACGGTAAGAGGTCAAAGGTCAAAGGAGAAAGGTGAAAGGTGAAAGGTCAAATTCAGATGTCAGAGGTCAAGGTCAAAGGTTAGAGGTCAATGTCAAAGGTCAAAGATCAGAGGTCAAGGTCAAAGGTCAAAGGTCAAAGGTCAGAGGTTATATCAAGGTCAAGGTCAGAGGACAGAGGTCAAAGGTCAGAGGTCAAGGTCAAAGGTCAGAGGTCGAGGACAAAGGTCAGAGGTCAAGGTCAAAGGTCAGAGGTCAAGGTCAAAGGTCAAAGGTTAAAGGTGAAGGTGAAAGTTCAAAGGTCAGAGGTCAAGGTCAAAGGTCAAAGGTCAGAGGTCAGAGGTCAAGGTCAAAGGTCTGAGGTCAAAGGCCAGAGGTCAGAGGTCAAGGTCACGGTCAGAGGTCAAAGGTCAAAGGTCAAAGGTCAAGGTCAAAGGTCAAATCTCAGAGGTCAGAGGTCAAGGTCAAAGGTTAGAGGTCAAGATCAAAGGACAGAGGTCAGAGGACAAGGTCAGATGTCAGAGGTAAAGGTCAAAGGTCAAAGGTCAGAGGTCAAGGTCAAAGGTTAGAGGTCAAGGTCAAAGGTCAGAGGTCAAGGTCAAAGGTCAAAGGTTAAGGTCAAGATCAAACGTAAGAGTTCAAAGGTCAAAGGTGAATGGTGAAAGATCAAATTCAGATGTCAGAGGTCAAGGTCAAATGTTAGAGGTCAAGGTCATAGGTCAAAGGTCAGAGGTCAAGGTCAATGGTCAGAGGTCAAGGTCAAAGGCCAGAGGACAGAGGACAAGGTCAAGGTCAAGGTCAAGGTCAAGGTAAAGGTCAAAGGTCAAAGGTCAAAGGTCAAAGGTCAAAGGTCAGAGGACAGAGGTCAAAGGTCAGAGGTGAGAGGTCAAGGTCAAGGTCAAGGTCAAGGTCAAGGTCAAAGGTCAGAGGTCAAAGGTCAGAGGACAGAGGTCAAAGGTCAGAGGTCAGAGGTCAAGGTCAAGGTCAAGGTCAAGGTCAAGGTCAAGGTCAAGGTCAAGGTCAAAGGCCAGAGGTCAAAGGTCAGAGGTCAAGGTCAGAGGTCAAAGTTCAGAGGTCAAGGTCAAGGTCAAGGTCAAAGGTAAGAGGTCAAAGGTCAGAGGACAGAGGTCAAAGGTCAGAGGTCAAGGTCAAAGGTCAAAGGTTAAAGGTGAAGGTGAAAGTTCAAAGGTCAGAGGTCAAGGTCAAAGGTCAAAGGTCAAGGTCAACGGTAAGAGGTCAAAGGTCAAAGGAGAAAGGTGAAAGGTGAAAGGTCAAATTCAGATGTCAGAGGTCAAGGTCAAAGGTTAGAGGTCAATGTCAAAGGTCAAAGATCAGAGGTCAAGGTCAAAGGTTAGAGGTCAATGTCAAAGGTCAAAGATCAGAGGTCAAGGTCAAAGGTCAAAGGTCAAAGGTCAGAGGTTATATCAAGGTCAAGGTCAGTGGACAGAGGTCAAAGGTCAGAGGTCAAGGTCAAAGGTCAGAGGTCGAGGACAAAGGTCAGAGGTCAAGGTCAAAGGTCAGAGGTCAAAGGTCAGAGGTCAAGGTCAAAGGTCAAAGGTTAAAGGTGAAGGTGAAAGTTCAAAGGTCAGAGGTCAAGGTCAAAGGTCAAAGGTCAGAGGTCAGAGGTCAAGGTCAAAGGTCTGAGGTCAAAGGCCAGAGGTCAGAGGTCAAGGTCACGGTCAGAGGTCAAAGGTCAAAGGTCAAAGGTCAAGGTCAAAGGTCAAATCTCAGAGGTCAGAGGTCAAGGTCAAAGGTTAGAGGTCAAGATCAAAGGACAGAGGTCAGAGGACAAGGTCAGATGTCAGAGGTAAAGGTCAAAGGTCAAAGGTCAGAGGTCAAGGTCAAAGGTTAGAGGTCAAGGTCAAGGTCAAGGTCAAAGGTCAAAGGTCAATGTCAAAGGCCAGAGGACAGAGGACAAGGTCAAGGTCAAGGTCAAGGTCAAGGTCAAGGTCAAGGTAAAGGTCAAAGGTCAAAGGTCAGAGGTCAAAGGTCAGAGGACAGAGGTCAAAGGTCAAAGGTCAGAGGTCAAGGTCAAGGTCAAGGTCAAGGTCAAGGTCAAGGTCAAAGGTCAGAGGTCAAAGGTCAGAGGTCAAGGTCAGAGGTCAAAGGTCAAAGGTCAAAGGTCAGAGGTCAAGGTCAAGGTCAAGGTCAAGGTCAAAGGTCAGAGGTCAAAGTCAAAGGTCAAAGGTTAGATGTCAAGGTCAAAGTTCAAAGGTCAGAGGTCAAGGTCAAAGGTTAGAGGTCAAGGTCAAAGGTCAAAGGTCAAGGTCAACGGTAAGAGGTCAAAGGTCAAAGGAGAAAGGTGAAAGGTGAAAGGTCAAATTCAGATGTCAGAGGTCAAGGTCAAAGGTTAGAGGTCAATGTCAAAGGTCAAAGATCAGAGGTCAAGGTCAAAGGTCAAAGGTCAAAGGTCAGAGGTTATATCAAGGTCAAGGTCACGGTCAGAGGTCAAAAGTCAAAGGTCAAGGTCAAAGGTCAAATCTCAGAGGTCAGAGGTCAAGGTCAAAGGTTAGAGGTCAAGGTCAAAGGTCAAGGTCAAAGGTCAAGGTCAGAGGTCAAAGGTCAGTGGTCAAGGTCAAGGTCAAAGGTCAGAGGTCAAGGTCAAGGTCAAGGTCAAAGGTCAGAGGTCAAAGGTCAGAGGTCAAAGGTCAGAGGTCAAGGTCAAAGGTCAAAGGTTAGAGGTCAAGGTCAAAGTTCAAAGGTCAAAGGTCAAGGTCAAAGGCCAGCGGTCAAGGTCAATGTCAAGGTCAAGGTCAATGGTCAAATGTCAGAGGTCAGGGGTCAAAGTTCCGAGGTCAAGGTCAAAGGTCAGAGGTCAAGGTCAAAGGTCAAAGATCAAAGGTCAAAGGTCAAAGGTCAAAGGTCAAAGGTCAAAGGTCAAAGGTCAAAGGTCAAAGGTCAAAGGTCAAAGGTCAAAGATCAGAAGTCAAAGTTCAGAGGTCAGAGGTCAGAGGTCAGAAGTCAGAGGTCAGAGGTCAAGGTCACGGTCAGAGGTCAAAAGTCAAAGGTCAAGGTCAAAGGTCAAATCTCAGAGGTCAGAGGTCAAGGTCAAAGTTTAGAGGTCAAGGTCAAAGGTCAAACGTCAGAGGTCAAGGTCAAAGGTCAGAGGTCGAGGACAAAGGTCAGAGGTCAAGGTCAAAGGTCAGAGGTCAAGGTCAAAGGTCAAAGGTTAAAGGTGAAGGTGAAAGTTCAAAGGTCAGAGGTCAAGGTCAAAGGTCAAAGGTCAGAGGTCAGAGGTCAAGGTCAAAGGTCAGAGGTCAAAGGCCAGAGGTCAGAGGTCAAGGTCACGGTCAGAGGTCAAACGTCAAAGGTCAAGGTCAAAGGTCAAATCTCAGAGGTCAGAGGTCAAGGTCAAAGGTTAGAGGTCAAGATCAAAGGACAGAGGTCAGAGGACAAGGTCAGATGTCAGAGGTAAAGGTCAAAGGTCAAAGGTCAGAGGTCAAGGTCAGAGGTTAGAGGTCAAGGTCAAAGGTCAGAGGTCAAGGTCAAAGGTCAAAGGTCAAGGTCAAGATCAAAAGTCAGAGTTCAAAGGTAAAAGGTGAATGGTAAAAGATCAAATTCAGATGTCAGAGGTCAAGGTCAAATGTTAGAGGTCAAGGTCATAGGTCAAAGGTCAGAGGTCAAGGTCAAACGTCAGAGGTCAAAGTCAAGGTCAAAGATCAGAGATCAAGATCATAGGTCAGAGGACAAGGTCAAATGTCAGAGAACAGAGGTCAAGGTCAGAGGTCAGAGGTCAAGGTCAAAGGTCAGAGGACAAGGTCAAATGTCAGAGGTCAGAGGTGAAGGTCAAAGGTTAGAGGTCAAGGTCAAAGGTCAAACGTCAGAGGTAAGGTCAAAGGTCAAAGGTAAAGGGTCAAGGGTCAAAGGTCAAAGGTAAAGGGTCAAGGGTCAAAGGTCAAAGGTCAGAGGTCAGAGGTGAGAGGTCAAGGTCAAAGGTCAAAGGTCAGAGGTCAGAGGTGAGAGGTCAAGGACAAAGGTCAAAGGTCAGATGTCAAGGTCAAAGGTCAAAGGTCAAGGTCAAAGGTAAGAGGTCAAAGGTCAAAGGTGAAAGGTGAAAGGTGAAAGGTCAAATTCAGATGTCAGAGGTCAAGGTCAAAGGTTAGAGGTCAAGGTCATAGGTCAAAGGTCAGAGGTCAAGGTCAATGGTCAGAGGTCAAGGTCAAAGGCCAGAGGACAGAGGACAAGGTCAAGGTCAAGGTCAAGGTCAAGGTAAAGGTCAAAGGTCAAAGGTCAAAGGTCAAAGGTCAAAGGTCAAAGGTCAGAGGTCAGAGGTCAAAGGTCAGAGGTCAAGGTCAAGGTCAAGGTCAAAGGTCAAGGTCAAAGGTCAAATCTCAGAGGTCAGAGGTCAAGGTCAAAGGTTAGAGGTCAAGGTCAAAGGTCAAAGGTCAGAGGTCAAGGTCAAAGGTCAGAGGTCGAGGACAAAGGTCAGAGGTCAAGGTCAAAGGTCAGAGGTCAAGGTCAAAGGTCAGAGGTCGAGGAAAAAGGTCAGAGGTCAAGGTCAAAGGTCAGAGTTCAAGGTCAAGGTCAAAGGTCAGAGGTCAAAGGTCAGAGGTCAAGGTCAAAGGTCAAAGGTTAAAGGTGAAGGTGAAAGTTCAAAGGTCAGAGGTCAAGGTCAAAGGTCAAAGGTCAGAGGTCAGAGGTCAAGGTCAAAGGTCAGAGGTCAGAGGTCAAAGGCCAGAGGTCAGAGGTCAAGGTCACGGTCAGAGGTCAAACGTCAAAGGTCAAGGTCAAAGGTCAAATCTCAGAGGTCAGAGGTCAAGGTCAAAGGTTAGAGGTCAAGATCAAAGGACAGAGGTCAGAGGACAAGGTCAGATGTCAGAGGTAAAGGTCAAAGGTCAGAGGTCAAGGTCAAAGGTTAGAGGTCAAGGTCAAAGGTCAGAGGTCAAGGTCAAAGGTCAAAGGTCAAGGTCAAGGTCAAGATCAAACGTCAGAGTTCAAAGGTCAAAGGTCAAGGTCAAGGTCAAGGTCAAGGTCAAGGTCAAAGGTCAAGGTCAAAGGTCAAATCTCAGAGGTCAGAGGTCAAGGTCAAAGGTTAGAGGTCAAGGTCAAAGGTCAAAGGTCAGAGGTCAAGGTCAAAGGTCAGAGGTCGAGGACAAAGGTCAGAGGTCAAGGACAAAGGTCAGAGGTCAAGGTCAAAGGTCAGAGGTCGAGGAAAAAGGTCAGAGGTCAAGGTCAAAGGTCAGAGTTCAAGGTCAAGGTCAAAGGTCAGAGGTCAAAGGTCAGAGGTCAAGGTCAAAGGTCAAAGGTTAAAGGTGAAGGTGAAAGTTCAAAGGTCAGAGGTCAAGGTCAAAGGTCAAAGGTCAGAGGTCAGAGGTCAAGGTCAAAGGTCAGAGGTCAGAGGTCAAAGGCCAGAGGTCAGAGGTCAAGGTCACGGTCAGAGGTCAAAGGTCAAAGGTCAAAGGTCAAGGTCAAAGGTCAAATCTCAGAGGTCAGAGGTCAGAGGTGAGAGGTCAAGGTCAAAGGTCAAAGGTCAGATGTCAAGGTCAAAGGTCAAAGACCAAAGGTCAAAGGTCAAGGTCAAAGGTAAGATGTCAAAGGTCAAAGGTGAAAGGTGAAAGGTGAAAGGTCAAATTCAGATGTCAGAGGTCAAGGTCAAAGGTCAAAGGTTAAAGGTGAAGGTGAAAGTTCAAAGGTCAGAGGTCAAGGTCAAAGGTCAAAGGTCAGAGGTCAGATGTCAAGGTCAAAGGTCAAAGGTCAAGGTCAACGGTAAGAGGTCAAAGGTCAAAGGAGAAAGGTGAAAGGTGAAAGGTCAAATTCAGATGTCAGAGGTCAAGGTCAAAGGTTAGAGGTCAATGTCAAAGGTCAAAGATCAGAGGTCAAGGTCAAAGGTCAAAGGTCAAAGGTCAGAGGTTATATCAAGGTCAAGGTCAGAGGACAGAGGTCAAAGGTCAGAGGTCAAGGTCAAAGGTCAGAGGTCGAGGACAAAGGTCAGAGGTCAAGGTCAAAGGTCAGAGGTCAAGGTCAAAGGTCAAAGGTTAAAGGTGAAGGTGAAAGTTCAAAGGTCAGAGGTCAAGGTCAAAGGTCAAAGGTCAGAGGTCAGAGGTCAAGGTCAAAGGTCTGAGGTCAAAGGCCAGAGGTCAGAGGTCAAGGTCACGGTCAGAGGTCAAAGGTCAAAGGTCAAAGGTCAAGGTCAAAGGTCAAATCTCAGAGGTCAGAGGTCAAGGTCAAAGGTTAGAGGTCAAGATCAAAGGACAGAGGTCAGAGGACAAGGTCAGATGTCAGAGGTAAAGGTCAAAGGTCAAAGGTCAGAGGTCAAGGTCAAAGGTTAGAGGTCAAGGTCAAAGGTCAGAGGTCAAGGTCAAAGGTCAAAGGTTAAGGTCAAGATCAAACGTAAGAGTTCAAAGGTCAAAGGTGAATGGTGAAAGATCAAATTCAGATGTCAGAGGTCAAGGTCAAATGTTAGAGGTCAAGGTCATAGGTCAAAGGTCAGAGGTCAAGGTCAATGGTCAGAGGTCAAGGTCAAAGGCCAGAGGACAGAGGACAAGGTCAAGGTCAAGGTCAAGGTCAAGGTAAAGGTCAAAGGTCAAAGGTCAAAGGTCAAAGGTCAAAGGTCAGAGGACAGAGGTCAAAGGTCAGAGGTGAGAGGTCAAGGTCAAGGTCAAGGTCAAGGTCAAGGTCAAAGGCCAGAGGTCAAAGGTCAGAGGTCAAGGTCAGAGGTCAAAGTTCAGAGGTCAAGGTCAAGGTCAAGGTCAAAGGTCAGAGGTCAAAGGTCAGAGGACAGAGGTCAAAGGTCAGAGGTCAGAGGTCAAGGTCAAGGTCAAGGTCAAGGTCAAGGTCAAGGTCAAGGTCAAAGGCCAGAGGTCAAAGGTCAGAGGTCAAGGTCAGAGGTCAAAGTTCAGAGGTCAAGGTCAAGGTCAAGGTCAAAGGTAAGAGGTCAAAGGTCAGAGGACAGAGGTCAAAGGTCAGAGGTCAAGGTCAAAGGTCAAAGGTTAAAGGTGAAGGTGAAAGTTCAAAGGTCAGAGGTCAAGGTCAAAGGTCAAAGGTCAAGGTCAACGGTAAGAGGTCAAAGGTCAAAGGAGAAAGGTGAAAGGTGAAAGGTCAAATTCAGATGTCAGAGGTCAAGGTCAAAGGTTAGAGGTCAATGTCAAAGGTCAAAGATCAGAGGTCAAGGTCAAAGGTTAGAGGTCAATGTCAAAGGTCAAAGATCAGAGGTCAAGGTCAAAGGTCAAAGGTCAAAGGTCAGAGGTTATATCAAGGTCAAGGTCAGTGGACAGAGGTCAAAGGTCAGAGGTCAAGGTCAAAGGTCAGAGGTCGAGGACAAAGGTCAGAGGTCAAGGTCAAAGGTCAGAGGTCAAAGGTCAGAGGTCAAGGTCAAAGGTCAAAGGTTAAAGGTGAAGGTGAAAGTTCAAAGGTCAGAGGTCAAGGTCAAAGGTCAAAGGTCAGAGGTCAGAGGTCAAGGTCAAAGGTCTGAGGTCAAAGGCCAGAGGTCAGAGGTCAAGGTCACGGTCAGAGGTCAAAGGTCAAAGGTCAAAGGTCAAGGTCAAAGGTCAAATCTCAGAGGTCAGAGGTCAAGGTCAAAGGTTAGAGGTCAAGATCAAAGGACAGAGGTCAGAGGACAAGGTCAGATGTCAGAGGTAAAGGTCAAAGGTCAAAGGTCAGAGGTCAAGGTCAAAGGTTAGAGGTCAAGGTCAAGGTCAAGGTCAAAGGTCAAAGGTCAATGTCAAAGGCCAGAGGACAGAGGACAAGGTCAAGGTCAAGGTCAAGGTCAAGGTCAAGGTCAAGGTAAAGGTCAAAGGTCAAAGGTCAGAGGTCAAAGGTCAGAGGACAGAGGTCAAAGGTCAAAGGTCAGAGGTCAAGGTCAAGGTCAAGGTCAAGGTCAAGGTCAAGGTCAAAGGTCAGAGGTCAAAGGTCAGAGGTCAAGGTCAGAGGTCAAAGGTCAAAGGTCAAAGGTCAGAGGTCAAGGTCAAGGTCAAGGTCAAGGTCAAAGGTCAGAGGTCAAAGTCAAAGGTCAAAGGTTAGATGTCAAGGTCAAAGTTCAAAGGTCAGAGGTCAAGGTCAAAGGTTAGAGGTCAAGGTCAAAGGTCAAAGGTCAAGGTCAACGGTAAGAGGTCAAAGGTCAAAGGAGAAAGGTGAAAGGTGAAAGGTCAAATTCAGATGTCAGAGGTCAAGGTCAAAGGTTAGAGGTCAATGTCAAAGGTCAAAGATCAGAGGTCAAGGTCAAAGGTCAAAGGTCAAAGGTCAAAGGTCAGAGGTTATATCAAGGTCAAGGTCAGAGGACAGAGGTCAAAGGTCAGAGGTCAAGGTCAAAGGTCAGAGGTCGAGGACAAAGGTCAGAGGTCAAGGTCACGGTCAGAGGTCAAGGTCAAAGGTCAGAGGTCAAAGGTCAGAGGTCAAGGTCAAAGGTCAAAGGTTAAAGGTGAAGGTGAAAGTTCAAAGGTCAGAGGTCAAAGGTCAGAGGTCAGAGGTCAAGGTCAAAGGTCAGAGGTCAAAGGCCAGAGGTCAGAGGTCAAGGTCACGGTCAGAGGTCAAAGGTCAAAGGTCAAGGTCAAAGGTCAAAGGTAAAGGGTCCAGGGTCAAAGGTCAAAGGTAAAGGGTCAAGGGTCAAAGGTCAAAGGTCAGAGGTCAGAGGTGAGAGGTCAAGGTCAAAGGTCAAAGGTCAGATGTCAAGGTCAAAGGTCAAAGATCAAAGATCAAAGGTCAAAGGTCAAGGTCAAAGGTAAGAGGTCAAAGGTCAAAGGTGAAAGGTGAAAGGTGAAAGGTCAAATTCAGATGTCAGAGGTCAAGGTCAAAGGTCAAAGGTTAAAGGTGAAGGTGAAAGTTCAAAGGTCAGAGGTCAAGGTCAAAGGTCAAAGGTCAGAGGTCAGATGTCAAGGTCAAAGGTCAAAGGTCAAGGTCAACGGTAAGAGGTCAAAGGTCAAAGGAGAAAGGTGAAAGGTGAAAGGTCAAATTCAGATGTCAGAGGTCAAGGTCAAAGGTTAGAGGTCAATGTCAAAGGTCAAAGATCAGAGGTCAAGGTCAAAGGTCAAAGGTCAAAGGTCAGAGGTTATATCAAGGTCAAGGTCAGAGGACAGAGGTCAAAGGTCAGAGGTCAAGGTCAAAGGTCAGAGGTCGAGGACAAAGGTCAGAGGTCAAGGTCAAAGGTCAGAGGTCAAAGGTCAGAGGTCAAGGTCAAAGGTCAAGGTCAAGGTCAAGGTCAAGGTCAAGGTAAAGGTCAAAGGTCAAAGGTCAAAGGTCAAAGGTCAGAGGACAGAGGTCAAAGGTCAAAGGTCAGAGGTCAAGGTCAAGGTCAAGGTCAAGGTCAAGGTCAAGGTCAAAGGTCAGAGGTCAAAGGTCAGAGGTCAAGGTCAGAGGTCAAAGGTCAAAGGTCAAAGGTCAGAGGTCAAGGTCAAGGTCAAGGTCAAGGTCAAGGTCAAAGGTCAGAGGTCAAAGTCAAAGGTCAAAGGTTAGATGTCAAGGTCAAAGTTCAAAGGTCAGAGGTCAAGGTCAAAGGTTAGAGGTCAAGGTCAAAGGTCAAAGGTCAAGGTCAACGGTAAGAGGTCAAAGGTCAAAGGAGAAAGGTGAAAGGTGAAAGGTCAAATTCAGATGTCAGAGGTCAAGGTCAAAGGTTAGAGGTCAATGTCAAAGGCCAAAGATCAGAGGTCAAGGTCAAAGGTCAAAGGTCAAAGGTCAGAGGTTATATCAAGGTCAAGGTCAGAGGACAGAGGTCAAAGGTCAGAGGTCAAGGTCAAAGGTCAGAGGTCGAGGACAAAGGTCAGACGTCAAGGTCACGGTCAGAGGTCAAGGTCAAAGGTCAGAGGTCAAAGGTCAGAGGTCAAGGTCAAAGGTCAAAGGTTAAAGGTGAAGGTGAAAGTTCAAAGGTCAGAGGTCAAAGGTCAGAGGTCAGAGGTCAAGGTCAAAGGTCAGAGGTCAAAGGCCAGAGGTCAGAGGTCAAGGTCACGGTCAGAGGTCAAAGGTCAAAGGTCAAGGTCAAAGGTCAAAGGTCAAAGGTAAAGGGTCCAGGGTCAAAGGTCAAAGGTAAAGGGTCAAGGGTCAAAGGTCAAAGGTCAGAGGTCAGAGGTGAGAGGTCAAGGTCAAAGGTCAAAGGTCAGATGTCAAGGTCAAAGGTCAAAGATCAAAGGTCAAAGGTCAAGGTCAAAGGTAAGAGGTCAAAGGTCAAAGGTGAAAGGTGAAAGGTGAAAGGTCAAATTCAGATGTCAGAGGTCAAGGTCAAAGGTCAAAGGTTAAAGGTGAAGGTGAAAGTTCAAAGGTCAGAGGTCAAGGTCAAAGGTCAAAGGTCAGAGGTCAGATGTCAAGGTCAAAGGTCAAAGGTCAAGGTCAACGGTAAGAGGTCAAAGGTCAAAGGAGAAAGGTGAAAGGTGAAAGGTCAAATTCAGATGTCAGAGGTCAAGGTCAAAGGTTAGAGGTCAATGTCAAAGGTCAAAGATCAGAGGTCAAGGTCAAAGGTCAAAGGTCAAAGGTCAGAGGTTATATCAAGGTCAAGGTTAGAGGACAGAGGTCAAAGGTCAGAGGTCAAGGTCAAAGGTCAGAGGTCGAGGACAAAGGTCAGAGGTCAAGGTCAAAGGTCAGAGGTCAAAGGTCAGAGGTCAAGGTCAAAGGTCAAAGGTTAAAGGTGAAGGTGAAAGTTCAAAGGTCAGAGGTCAAGGTCAAAGGTCAAAGGTCAGAGGTCAGAGGTCAAGGTCAAAGGTCTGAGGTCAAAGGCCAGAGGTCAGAGGTCAAGGTCACGGTCAGAGGTCAAAGGTCAAAGGTCAAAAGTCATAGGTCAAGGTCAAAGGTCAAATCTCAGAGGTCAGAGGTCAAGGTCAAAGGTTAGAGGTCAAGATCAAAGGACAGAGGTCAGAGGACAAGGTCAGATGTCAGAGGTAAAGGTCAAAGGTCAAAGGTCAGAGGTCAAGGTCAAAGGTTAGAGGTCAAGGTCAAAGGTCAGAGGTCAAGGTCAAAGGTCAAAGGTCAAGGTCAAGATCAAACGTAAGAGTTCAAAGGTCAAAGGTGAATGGTGAAAGATCAAATTCAGATGTCAGAGGTCAAGGTCAAATGTTAGAGGTCAAGGTCATAGGTCAAAGGTCAGAGGTCAAGGTCAATGGTCAGAGGTCAAGGTCAAAGGCCAGAGGACAGAGGACAAGGTCAAGGTCAAGGTCAAGGTCAAGGTAAAGGTCAAAGGTCAAAGGTCAAAGGTCAAAGGTCAAAGGTCAGAGGACAGAGGTCAAAGGTCAGAGGTCAGAGGTCAAGGTCAAGGTCAAGGTCAAGGTCAAAGGTCAGAGGTCAAAGGTCAGAGGTCAAGGTCAGAGGTCAAAGTTCAGAGGTCAAGGTCAAGGTCAAGGTCAAAGGTCAGAGGTCGAGGACAAAGGTCAGAGGTCAAGGTCACGGTCAGAGGTCAAGGTCAAAGGTCAGAGGTCAAAGGTCAGAGGTCAAGGCCAAAGGTCAAAGGTTAAAGGTGAAGGTGAAAGTTCAAAGGTCAGAGGTCAAGGTCAAAGGTCAAAGGTCAGAGGTCAGAGGTCAAGGTCAAAGGTCAGAGGTCAAAGGCCAGAGGTCAGAGGTCAAGGTCACGGTCAGAGGTCAAAGGTCAAAGGTCAAGGTCAAAGGTCAAATCTCAGAGGTCAGAGGTCAAGGTCAAAGGTCAGAGGTCAAGGTCAAAGGTCAAAGGTCAGAGGTCAGAGGTCAGAGGTCAGAGGTCAAGGTCAAAGGTCAGAGGTCAAAGGCCAGAGGTCAGAGGTCAAGGTCACGGTCAGAGGTCAAACGTCAAAGGTCAAGGTTGTGACGGTTACCCGGTTCGTGGAAGAATTGGCCGGCTCAGTCGGCTGTCCAGGCGTACTGGTCCGTCGAAAGGGCGACGTTAGGGGTCGTCGGTCGGTACGTGAGGGGGGTCCCTCGGGATCGGCTTCCGACTCGGCTTTTCGCCACTGCGGAAGGAAGGGATTCCCGTAGGTATTTCACCACTCGGGCCTGGTCGGTTCCTGCTCGGCGTTTCGCCACTGAGGAAGGAAGGGACTCCCGTAGGTATTTCACCACTCGGGCCTGGTCGGTTCCTGCTCGGAGTTTCGCCACTGAGGAAGGAAGGGGTTCCCGTAGGTATTTCACCACTCGGGCCTGGTCGGCGGATCGGAAGTGCGATCGGAGGATCGGTGGTGCGGTCGGAGGATCGGTGGTGCGGTCGGTCGGTCGGTCGGTTCGTCGGTTCGTCTCGAGACGTTCACTCACTCACTCGTTCGCTCACTCAAACAGCCTTCAAAAGATTTGCTTTCCGGTTAGGAGGTTTCACCACTAGGGCTACTCGTCTCTACGGGCTCAGCTCGTCTTGTTTCTCCGGTGTTTGGCCGCGGTAATTATATCCGCGACCGCGCATCCGTAGCCGCGAGAAACCGGTTTGGCCTGGTGGCCCTCTCGCGGTCGCGAGTCGGAACGTTGCGTCGCGGTAACGCGGCGCGTTCGCTGGCGCGGTGACCGCGGGGTGCCGGCGGTGCTTGTCGGTGGGGATAGTTTCGCGCCTTGAAGGATGTAACCGTCACAAGGTCAAAGGTCAAATCTCAGAGGTCAGAGGTCAAGGTCAAAGGTTAGAGGTCAAGATCAAAGGACAGAGGTCAGAGGACAAGGTCAGATGTCAGAGGTAAAGGTCAAAGGTCAGAGGTCAAGGTCAAAGGTTAGAGGTCAAGGTCAATGGTCAGAGGTCAAGGTCAAAGGCCAGAGGACAGAGGACAAGGTCAAGGTCAAGGTCAAGGTCAAGGTAAAGGTCAAAGGTCAAAGGTCAAAGGTCAAAGGTCAAAGGTCAGAGGACAGAGGTCAAAGGTCAGAGGTCAGAGGTCAAGGTCAAGGTCAAGGTCAAGGTCAAGGTCAAGGTCAAGGTCAAAGGTCAGAGGTCAAAGGTCAGAGGTCAAGGTCAGAGGTCAAAGGTCAGAGGTCAAGGTCAAGGTCAAGGTCAAAGGTCAGAGGTCAAAGTCAAAGGTCAAAGGTTAGATGTCAAGGTCAAAGTTCAAAGGTCAGAGGTCAAGGTCAAAGGTTAGAGGTCAAGGTCAAAGGTCAAAGGTCAAGGTCAACGGTAAGAGGTCAAAGGTCAAAGGAGAAAGGTGAAAGGTGAAAGGTCAAATTCAGATGTCAGAGGTCAAGGTCAAAGGTTAGAGGTCAATGTCAAAGGTCAAAGATCAGAGGTCAAGGTCAAACGTCAAAGGTCAAAGGTTAGAGGTTATATCAAGGTCAAGGTCAGAGGACAGAGGTCAAAGGTCAGAGGTCAAGGTCAATGGTCAGAGGTCGAGGACAAAGGTCAGAGGTCAAGGTCACGGTCAGAGGTCAAGGTCAAAGGTCAGAGGTCAAAGGTCAGAGGTCAAGGTCAAAGGTCAAAGGTTAAAGGTGAAGGTGAAAGTTCAAAGGTCAGAGGTCAAGGTCAAAGGTCAAAGGTCAGAGGTCAGAGGTCAAGGTCAAAGGTCAGAGGTCAAAGGCCAGAGGTCAGAGGTCAAGGTCACGGTCAGAGGTCAAAGGTCAAAGGTCAAGGTCAATGGTCAAATCTCAGAGGTCAGATTTCAAGGTCAAAGGTCAAAGGTCAGAGGTCAGAGGTCAGAGGTCAAGGTCAAAGGTCAGAGGTCAAAGGCCAGAGGTCAGAGGTCAAGGTCACGGTCAGAGGTCAAACGTCAAAGGTCAAGGTCAAAGGTCAAATCTCAGAGGTCAGAGGTCAAGGTCAAAGGTTAGAGGTCAAGATCAAAGGACAGAGGTCAGAGGACAAGGTCAGATGTCAGAGGTAAAGGTCAAAGGTCAGAGGTCAAGGTCAAAGGTTAGAGGTCAAGGTCAAAGGTCAGAGGTCAAGGTCAAAGGTCAAAGGTCAAGGTCAAGATCAAACGTCAGAGTTCAAAGGTCAAAGGTGAATGGTGAAAGATCAAATTCAGATGTCAGAGGTCAAGGTCAAATGTTAGAGGTCAAGGTCATAGGTCAAAGGTCAGAGGTCAAGGTCAAACGTCAGAGGTCAAAGTCAAGGTCAAAGATCAGAGATCAAGATCATAGGTCAGAGGACAAGGTCAAATGTCAGAGAACAGAGGTCAAGGTCAAAGGTCAGAGGTCAAGGTCAAAGGTCAGAGGACAAGGTCAAATGTCAGAGGTCAGAGGTCAAGGTCAAAGGTTAGAGGTCAAGGTCAAAGGTCAAACGTCAGAGGTAAGGTCAAAGGTCAAAGGTCAAAGGTAAAGGGTCCAGGGTCAAAGGTCAAAGGTAAAGGGTCAAGGGTCAAAGGTCAAAGGTCAGAGGTCCGAGGTGAGAGGTCAAGGTCAAAGGTCAAAGGTCAGATGTCAAGGTCAAAGGTCAAAGATCAAAGGTCAAAGGTCAAGGTCAAAGGTAAGAGGTCAAAGGTCAAAGGTGAAAGGTCAAATTCAGATGTCAGAGGTCAAGGTCAAAGGTTAGAGGTCAATGTCAAAGGTCAAAGGTCAGAGATCAAGGTCAAACGTCAGAAGTCGAGGTCAAGGTCAGAGGACAGAGGTCAAGGTCAAGGTCAAAGGTCAAAGGTCAGAGGTCAGAGGTCAAAGGTCCAAGGTCAAGGTCAAACGACAGAGGTCAGAGGTCAAGGTCAAGGTAAAAGATCAGAGGTCGAGGACACAGATCAGAGGTCAAGGTCAAAGGACAGAGGTCAAGGTCAAGGTCAAACGTCAGTGGTCAAAGGTCAGAGGTCAAGGTCAAAGGTTAAAGGTGAAGGTGAAAGTTCAAAGGTCAGAGGTCAAGGTCAAAGGTCAAAGATCAGAGGTCAAGGTCAAAGGTCAAAGGTCAAAGGTCAAAGGTCAGAGGTTATATCAAGGTCAAGGTCAGAGGACAGAGGTCAAAGGTCAGAGGTCAAGGTCAAAGGTCAGAGGTCGAGGACAAAGGTCAGAGGTCAAGGTCAAAGGTCAGAGGTCAAAGGTCAGAGGTCAGAGGTCAAGGTCAAAGGTCAAAGGTTAAAGGTGAAGGTGAAAGTTCAAAGGTCAGAGGTCAAGGTCAAAGGTCAAAGGTCAGAGGTCAGAGGTCAAGGTCAAAGGTCTGAGGTCAAAGGCCAGAGGTCAGAGGTCAAGGTCACGGTCAGAGGTCAAAGGTCAAAGGTCAAAGGTCAAGGTCAAAGGTCAAATCTCAGAGGTCAGAGGTCAAGGTCAAAGGTTAGAGGTCAAGATCAAAGGATAGAGGTCAGAGGACAAGGTCAGATGTCAGAGGTAAAGGTCAAAGGTCAAAGGTCAGAGGTCAGATGTCAAGGTCAAAGGTCAAAGGTCAAGGTCGACGGTAAGAGGTCAAAGGTCAAAGGAGAAAGGTGAAAGGTGAAAGGTCAAATTCAGATGTCAGAGGTCAAGGTCAAAGGTTAGAGGTCAATGTCAAAGGTCAAAGATCAGAGGTCAAGGTCAAAGGTCAAAGGTCAAAGGTCAGAGGTTATATCAAGGTCAAGGTCAGAGGACAGAGGTCAAAGGTCAGAGGTCAAGGTCAAAGGTCAGAGGTCGAGGACAAAGGTCAGAGGTCAAGGTCAAAGGTCAGAGGTCAAAGGTCAGAGGTCAAGGTCAAAGGTCAAAGGTTAAAGGTGAAGGTGAAAGTTCAAAGGTCAGAGGTCAAGGTCAAAGGTCAAAGGTCAGAGGTCAGAGGTCAAGGTCAAAGGTCTGAGGTCAAAGGCCAGAGGTCAGAGGTCAAGGTCACGGTCAGAGGTCAAAGGTCAAAGGTCAAAGGTCAAGGTCAAAGGTCAAATCTCAGAGGTCAGAGGTCAAGGTCAAAGGTTAGAGGTCAAGATCAAAGGACAGAGGTCAGAGGACAACGTCAGATGTCAGAGGTAAAGGTCAAAGGTCAAAGGTCAGAGGTCAAGGTCAAATGTTAGAGGTCAAGGTCATAGGTCAAAGGTCAGAGGTCAAGGTCAATGGTCAGAGGTCAAGGTCAAAGGCCAGAGGACAGAGGACAAGGTCAAGGTCAAGGTCAAGGTCAAGGTAAAGGTCAAAGGTCAAAGGTCAAAGGTCAAAGGTCAAAGGTCAGAGGACAGAGGTCAAAGGTCAGAGGTCAGAGGTCAAGGTCAAGGTCAAGGTCAAGGTCAAGGTCAAGGTCAAAGGTCAGAGGTCAAAGGTCAGAGGTCAAGGTCAAAGGTCAAAGGTTAAAGGTGAAGGTGAAAGTTCAAAGGTCAGAGGTCAAGGTCAAAGATCAAAGGTCAGAGGTCAGAGGTCAAGGTCAAAGGTCAGAGGTCAAAGGCCAGAGGTCAGAGGTCAAGGTCACGGTCAGAGGTCAAACGTCAAAGGTCAAGGTCAAAGGTCAAATCTCAGAGGTCAGAGGTCAAGGTCAAAGGTTAGAGGTCAAGATCAAAGGACAGAGGTCAGAGGACAAGGTCAGATGTCAGAGGTAAAGGTCAAAGGTCAGAGGTCAAGGTCAAAGGTTAGAGGTCAGAGGTGAGAGGTCAAGGTCAAAGGTCAAAGGTCAGATGTCAAGGTCAAAGGTCAAAGATCAAAGATCAAAGGTCAAAGGTCAAGGTCAAAAGTAAGAGGTCAAAGGTCAAAGGTGAAAGGTGAAAGGTGAAAGGTCAAATTCAGATGTCAGAGGTCAAGGTCAAAGGTCAAAGGTTAAAGGTGAAGGTGAAAGTTCAAAGGTCAGAGGTCAAGGTCAAAGGTCAAAGGTCAGAGGTCAGATGTCAAGGTCAAAGGTCAAAGGTCAAGGTCAACGGTAAGAGGTCAAAGGTCAAAGGAGAAAGGTGAAAGGTGAAAGGTCAAATTCAGATGTCAGAGGTCAAGGTCAAAGGTTAGAGGTCAATGTCAAAGGTCAAAGATCAGAGGTCAAGGTCAAAGGTCAAAGGTCAAAGGTCAGAGGTTATATCAAGGTCAAGGTCAGAGGACAGAGGTCAAAGGTCAGAGGTCAAGGTCAAAGGTCAGAGGTCGAGGACAAAGGTCAGAGGTCAAGGTCAAAGGTCAGAGGTCAAAGGTCAGAGGTCAAGGTCAAAGGTCAAGGTCAAGGTCAAGGTCAAGGTAAAGGTCAAAGGTCAAAGGTCAAAGGTCAAAGGTCAGAGGACAGAGGTCAAAGGTCAAAGGTCAGAGGTCAAGGTCAAGGTCAAGGTCAAGGTCAAGGTCAAGGTCAAAGGTCAGAGGTCAAAGGTCAGAGGTCAAGGTCAGAGGTCAAAGGTCAAAGGTCAAAGGTCAGAGGTCAAGGTCAAGGTCAAGGTCAAGGTCAAGGTCAAAGGTCAGAGGTCAAAGTCAAAGGTCAAAGGTTAGATGTCAAGGTCAAAGTTCAAAGGTCAGAGGTCAAGGTCAAAGGTTAGAGGTCAAGGTCAAAGGTCAAAGGTCAAGGTCAACGGTAAGAGGTCAAAGGTCAAAGGAGAAAGGTGAAAGGTGAAAGGTCAAATTCAGATGTCAGAGGTCAAGGTCAAAGGTTAGAGGTCAATGTCAAAGGCCAAAGATCAGAGGTCAAGGTCAAAGGTCAAAGGTCAAAGGTCAGAGGTTATATCAAGGTCAAGGTCAGAGGACAGAGGTCAAAGGTCAGAGGTCAAGGTCAAAGGTCAGAGGTCGAGGACAAAGGTCAGACGTCAAGGTCACGGTCAGAGGTCAAGGTCAAAGGTCAGAGGTCAAAGGTCAGAGGTCAAGGTCAAAGGTCAAAGGTTAAAGGTGAAGGTGAAAGTTCAAAGGTCAGAGGTCAAAGGTCAGAGGTCAGAGGTCAAGGTCAAAGGTCAGAGGTCAAAGGCCAGAGGTCAGAGGTCAAGGTCACGGTCAGAGGTCAAAGGTCAAAGGTCAAGGTCAAAGGTCAAAGGTCAAAGGTAAAGGGTCCAGGGTCAAAGGTCAAAGGTAAAGGGTCAAGGGTCAAAGGTCAAAGGTCAGAGGTCAGAGGTGAGAGGTCAAGGTCAAAGGTCAAAGGTCAGATGTCAAGGTCAAAGGTCAAAGATCAAAGGTCAAAGGTCAAGGTCAAAGGTAAGAGGTCAAAGGTCAAAGGTGAAAGGTGAAAGGTGAAAGGTCAAATTCAGATGTCAGAGGTCAAGGTCAAAGGTCAAAGGTTAAAGGTGAAGGTGAAAGTTCAAAGGTCAGAGGTCAAGGTCAAAGGTCAAAGGTCAGAGGTCAGATGTCAAGGTCAAAGGTCAAAGGTCAAGGTCAACGGTAAGAGGTCAAAGGTCAAAGGAGAAAGGTGAAAGGTGAAAGGTCAAATTCAGATGTCAGAGGTCAAGGTCAAAGGTTAGAGGTCAATGTCAAAGGTCAAAGATCAGAGGTCAAGGTCAAAGGTCAAAGGTCAAAGGTCAGAGGTTATATCAAGGTCAAGGTCAGAGGACAGAGGTCAAAGGTCAGAGGTCAAGGTCAAAGGTCAGAGGTCGAGGACAAAGGTCAGAGGTCAAGGTCAAAGGTCAGAGGTCAAAGGTCAGAGGTCAAGGTCAAAGGTCAAAGGTTAAAGGTGAAGGTGAAAGTTCAAAGGTCAGAGGTCAAGGTCAAAGGTCAAAGGTCAGAGGTCAGAGGTCAAGGTCAAAGGTCTGAGGTCAAAGGCCAGAGGTCAGAGGTCAAGGTCACGGTCAGAGGTCAAAGGTCAAAGGTCAAAAGTCATAGGTCAAGGTCAAAGGTCAAATCTCAGAGGTCAGAGGTCAAGGTCAAAGGTTAGAGGTCAAGATCAAAGGACAGAGGTCAGAGGACAAGGTCAGATGTCAGAGGTAAAGGTCAAAGGTCAAAGGTCAGAGGTCAAGGTCAAAGGTTAGAGGTCAAGGTCAAAGGTCAGAGGTCAAGGTCAAAGGTCAAAGGTCAAGGTCAAGATCAAACGTAAGAGTTCAAAGGTCAAAGGTGAATGGTGAAAGATCAAATTCAGATGTCAGAGGTCAAGGTCAAATGTTAGAGGTCAAGGTCATAGGTCAAAGGTCAGAGGTCAAGGTCAATGGTCAGAGGTCAAGGTCAAAGGCCAGAGGACAGAGGACAAGGTCAAGGTCAAGGTCAAGGTCAAGGTAAAGGTCAAAGGTCAAAGGTCAAAGGTCAAAGGTCAAAGGTCAGAGGACAGAGGTCAAAGGTCAGAGGTCAGAGGTCAAGGTCAAGGTCAAGGTCAAGGTCAAGGTCAAGGTCAAAGGTCAGAGGTCAAAGGTCAGAGGTCAAGGTCAGAGGTCAAAGTTCAGAGGTCAAGGTCAAGGTCAAGGTCAAAGGTCAGAGGTCGAGGACAAAGGTCAGAGGTCAAGGTCACGGTCAGAGGTCAAGGTCAAAGGTCAGAGGTCAAAGGTCAGAGGTCAAGGCCAAAGGTCAAAGGTTAAAGGTGAAGGTGAAAGTTCAAAGGTCAGAGGTCAAGGTCAAAGGTCAAAGGTCAGAGGTCAGAGGTCAAGGTCAAAGGTCAGAGGTCAAAGGCCAGAGGTCAGAGGTCAAGGTCACGGTCAGAGGTCAAAGGTCAAAGGTCAAGGTCAAAGGTCAAATCTCAGAGGTCAGAGGTCAAGGTCAAAGGTCAGAGGTCAAGGTCAAAGGTCAAAGGTCAGAGGTCAGAGGTCAGAGGTCAGAGGTCAAGGTCAAAGGTCAGAGGTCAAAGGCCAGAGGTCAGAGGTCAAGGTCACGGTCAGAGGTCAAACGTCAAAGGTCAAGGTTGTGACGGTTACCCGGTTCGTGGAAGAATTGGCCGGCTCAGTCGGCTGTCCAGGCGTACTGGTCCGTCGAAAGGGCGACGTTAGGGGTCGTCGGTCGGTACGTGAGGGGGGTCCCTCGGGATCGGCTTCCGACTCGGCTTTTCGCCACTGCGGAAGGAAGGGATTCCCGTAGGTATTTCACCACTCGGGCCTGGTCGGTTCCTGCTCGGCGTTTCGCCACTGAGGAAGGAAGGGACTCCCGTAGGTATTTCACCACTCGGGCCTGGTCGGTTCCTGCTCGGAGTTTCGCCACTGAGGAAGGAAGGGGTTCCCGTAGGTATTTCACCACTCGGGCCTGGTCGGCGGATCGGAAGTGCGATCGGAGGATCGGTGGTGCGGTCGGAGGATCGGTGGTGCGGTCGGTCGGTCGGTCGGTTCGTCGGTTCGTCTCGAGACGTTCACTCACTCACTCGTTCGCTCACTCAAACAGCCTTCAAAAGATTTGCTTTCCGGTTAGGAGGTTTCACCACTAGGGCTACTCGTCTCTACGGGCTCAGCTCGTCTTGTTTCTCCGGTGTTTGGCCGCGGTAATTATATCCGCGACCGCGCATCCGTAGCCGCGAGAAACCGGTTTGGCCTGGTGGCCCTCTCGCGGTCGCGAGTCGGAACGTTGCGTCGCGGTAACGCGGCGCGTTCGCTGGCGCGGTGACCGCGGGGTGCCGGCGGTGCTTGTCGGTGGGGATAGTTTCGCGCCTTGAAGGATGTAACCGTCACAAGGTCAAAGGTCAAATCTCAGAGGTCAGAGGTCAAGGTCAAAGGTTAGAGGTCAAGATCAAAGGACAGAGGTCAGAGGACAAGGTCAGATGTCAGAGGTAAAGGTCAAAGGTCAGAGGTCAAGGTCAAAGGTTAGAGGTCAAGGTCAATGGTCAGAGGTCAAGGTCAAAGGCCAGAGGACAGAGGACAAGGTCAAGGTCAAGGTCAAGGTCAAGGTAAAGGTCAAAGGTCAAAGGTCAAAGGTCAAAGGTCAAAGGTCAGAGGACAGAGGTCAAAGGTCAGAGGTCAGAGGTCAAGGTCAAGGTCAAGGTCAAGGTCAAGGTCAAGGTCAAAGGTCAGAGGTCAAAGGTCAGAGGTCAAGGTCAGAGGTCAAAGGTCAGAGGTCAAGGTCAAGGTCAAGGTCAAAGGTCAGAGGTCAAAGTCAAAGGTCAAAGGTTAGATGTCAAGGTCAAAGTTCAAAGGTTAGAGGTCAAGGTCAAAGGTCAGAGGTCAAGGTCAAAGGTCAAAGGTCAAGGTCAAGAGCAAACGTCAGAGTTCAAAGGTCAAAGGTGAATGGTGAAAGATCAAATTCAGATGTCAGAGGTCAAGGTCAAATGTTAGAGGTCAAGGTCATAGGTCAAAGGTCAGAGGTCAAGGTCAAACGTCAGAGGTCAAAGTCAAGGTCAAAGATCAGAGATCAAGATCATAGGTCAGAGGTCAAGGTCAAAGGTCAGAGGACAAGGTCAAATGTCAGAGGTCAGAGGTCAAGGTCAAAGGTTAGAGGTCAAGGTCAAAGGTCAAACGTCAGAGGTAAGGTCAAAGGTCAAAGGTCAAAGGTAAAGGGTCCAGGGTCAAAGGTCAAAGGTAAATGGTCAAGGGTCAAAGGTCAAAGGTCAGAGGTCAGAGGTGAGAGGTCAAGGTCAAAGGTCAAAGGTCAGATGTCAAGGTCAAAGGTCAAAGATCAAAGGTCAAAGGTCAAGGTCAAAGGTAAGAGGTCAAAGGTCAAAGGTGAAAGGTGAAAGGTGAAAGGTGAAAGGTCAAATTCAGATGTCAGAGGTCAAGGTCAAAGGTTAGAGGTCAATGTCAAAGGTCAAAGGTCAGAGATCAAGGTCAAACGTCAGAAGTCGAGGTCAAGGTCAGAGGACAGAGGTCAAGGTCAAGGTCAAAGGTCAAAGGTCAGAGGTCAGAGGTCAAAGGTCCAAGGTCAAGGTCAAACGACAGAGGTCAGAGGTCAAGGTCAAGGTCAAATATCAGAGGTCGAGGACACAGATCAGAGGTCAAGGTCAAAGGTCAGAGGTCAAGGTCAAGGTCAAACGTCAGTGGTCAAAGGTCAGAGGTCAAGGTCAAAGGTCAAAGGTTAAAGGTGAAGGTGAAAGTTCAAAGGTCAGAGGTCAAGGTCAAAGGTCAAAGATCAGAGGTCAAGGTCAAAGGTCAAAGTTCAAAGGTCAGAGGTTATATCAAGGTCAAGGTCAGAGGACAGAGGTCAAAGGTCAGAGGTCAAGGTCAAAGGTCAGAGGTCGAGGACAAAGGTCAGAGGTCAAGGTCAAAGGTCAGAGGTCAAAGGTCAGAGGTCAGAGGTCAAGGTCAAAGGTCAAAGGTTAAAGGTGAAGGTGAAAGTTCAAAGGTCAGAGGTCAAGGTCAAAGGTCAAAGGTCAGAGGTCAGAGGTCAAGGTCAAAGGTCTGAGGTCAAAGGCCAGAGGTCAGAGGTCAAGGTCACGGTCAGAGGTCAAAGGTCAAAGGTCAAAGGTCAAGGTCAAAGGTCAAATCTCAGAGGTCAGAGGTCAAGGTCAAAGGTTAGAGGTCAAGATCAAAGGACAGAGGTCAGAGGACAAGGTCAGATGTCAGAGGTAAAGGTCAAAGGTCAAAGGTCAGAGGTCAAGGTCAAAGGTTAGAGGTCAAGGTCAAAGGTCAGAGGTCAAGGTCAAAGGTCAAAGGTCAAGGTCAAGATCAAACGTAAGAGTTCAAAGGTCAAAGGTGAATGGTGAAAGATCAAATTCAGATGTCAGAGGTCAAGGTCAAATGTTAGAGGTCAAGGTCAAAGGCCAGAGGACAGAGGACAGAGGACAGAGGACAAGGTCAAGGTCAAGGTCAAGGTCAAGGTCAAGGTAAAGGTCAAAGGTCAAAGGTCAGAGGTCAGAGGTCAAAGTTCAGAGGTCAGAGGTCAAGGTCAAGGTCAAGGTCATGGTCAAAGGTCAGAGGTCAAAGGTCAGAGGTCAAAGGTCAGAGGTCAAGGTCAAGGTCAAGGTCAAGGTCATGGTCAAAGGTCAGAGGTCAAAGGTCAAAGGCCAGCGGTCAAGGTCAATGTCAAGGTCAGAGGTCAGAGGTCAAGGTCAAAGGTCAGAGGTCAGAGGTCAGAGGTCAGAGGTCAAAGGTCCAAGGTCAAGGTCAAACGTCAGAGGTCAAGGTCAAGGTCAAAGATCAGAGGCCAAGGTCTAAGGTCAGAGGTCAAGATCAAAGGTGAATGGTGAAAGATCAAATTCAGATGTCAGAGGTCAAGGTCAAATGTTAGAGGTCAAGGTCAAAGGCCAGAGGACAGAGGACAGAGGACAGAGGACAAGGTCAAGGTCAAGGTCAAGGTCAAGGTCAAGGTAAAGGTCAAAGGTCAAAGGTCAGAGGTCAGAGGACAAGGTCAGATGTCAGAGGTCAGAGGTCAAGGTCAAAGGTCTGAGGTCAAAGGCCAGAGGTCAGAGGTCAAGGTCACGGTCAGAGGTCAAAGGTCAAAGGTCAAAGGTCAAGGTCAAAGGTCAAATCTCAGAGGTCAGAGGTCAAGGTCAAAGGTTAGAGGTCAAGATCAAAGGATAGAGGTCAGAGGACAAGGTCAGATGTCAGAGGTAAAGGTCAAAGGTCAAAGGTCAGAGGTCAGATGTCAAGGTCAAAGGTCAAAGGTCAAGGTCGACGGTAAGAGGTCAAAGGTCAAAGGAGAAAGGTGAAAGGTGAAAGGTCAAATTCAGATGTCAGAGGTCAAGGTCAAAGGTTAGAGGTCAATGTCAAAGGTCAAAGATCAGAGGTCAAGGTCAAAGGTCAAAGGTCAAAGGTCAGAGGTTATATCAAGGTCAAGGTCAGAGGACAGAGGTCAAAGGTCAGAGGTCAAGGTCAAAGGTCAGAGGTCGAGGACAAAGGTCAGAGGTCAAGGTCAAAGGTCAGAGGTCAAAGGTCAGAGGTCAAGGTCAAAGGTCAAAGGTTAAAGGTGAAGGTGAAAGTTCAAAGGTCAGAGGTCAAGGTCAAAGGTCAAAGGTCAGAGGTCAGAGGTCAAGGTCAAAGGTCTGAGGTCAAAGGCCAGAGGTCAGAGGTCAAGGTCACGGTCAGAGGTCAAAGGTCAAAGGTCAAAGGTCAAGGTCAAAGGTCAAATCTCAGAGGTCAGAGGTCAAGGTCAAAGGTTAGAGGTCAAGATCAAAGGACAGAGGTCAGAGGACAACGTCAGATGTCAGAGGTAAAGGTCAAAGGTCAAAGGTCAGAGGTCAAGGTCAAATGTTAGAGGTCAAGGTCATAGGTCAAAGGTCAGAGGTCAAGGTCAATGGTCAGAGGTCAAGGTCAAAGGCCAGAGGACAGAGGACAAGGTCAAGGTCAAGGTCAAGGTCAAGGTAAAGGTCAAAGGTCAAAGGTCAAAGGTCAAAGGTCAAAGGTCAGAGGACAGAGGTCAAAGGTCAGAGGTCAGAGGTCAAGGTCAAGGTCAAGGTCAAGGTCAAGGTCAAGGTCAAAGGTCAGAGGTCAAAGGTCAGAGGTCAAGGTCAAAGGTCAAAGGTTAAAGGTGAAGGTGAAAGTTCAAAGGTCAGAGGTCAAGGTCAAAGATCAAAGGTCAGAGGTCAGAGGTCAAGGTCAAAGGTCAGAGGTCAAAGGCCAGAGGTCAGAGGTCAAGGTCACGGTCAGAGGTCAAACGTCAAAGGTCAAGGTCAAAGGTCAAATCTCAGAGGTCAGAGGTCAAGGTCAAAGGTTAGAGGTCAAGATCAAAGGACAGAGGTCAGAGGACAAGGTCAGATGTCAGAGGTAAAGGTCAAAGGTCAGAGGTCAAGGTCAAAGGTTAGAGGTCAGAGGTGAGAGGTCAAGGTCAAAGGTCAAAGGTCAGATGTCAAGGTCAAAGGTCAAAGATCAAAGATCAAAGGTCAAAGGTCAAGGTCAAAGGTAAGAGGTCAAAGGTCAAAGGTGAAAGGTGAAAGGTGAAAGGTCAAATTCAGATGTCAGAGGTCAAGGTCAAAGGTCAAAGGTTAAAGGTGAAGGTGAAAGTTCAAAGGTCAGAGGTCAAGGTCAAAGGTCAAAGGTCAGAGGTCAGATGTCAAGGTCAAAGGTCAAAGGTCAAGGTCAACGGTAAGAGGTCAAAGGTCAAAGGAGAAAGGTGAAAGGTGAAAGGTCAAATTCAGATGTCAGAGGTCAAGGTCAAAGGTTAGAGGTCAATGTCAAAGGTCAAAGATCAGAGGTCAAGGTCAAAGGTCAAAGGTCAAAGGTCAGAGGTTATATCAAGGTCAAGGTCAGAGGACAGAGGTCAAAGGTCAGAGGTCAAGGTCAAAGGTCAGAGGTCGAGGACAAAGGTCAGAGGTCAAGGTCAAAGGTCAGAGGTCAAAGGTCAGAGGTCAAGGTCAAAGGTCAAGGTCAAGGTCAAGGTCAAGGTAAAGGTCAAAGGTCAAAGGTCAAAGGTCAAAGGTCAGAGGACAGAGGTCAAAGGTCAAAGGTCAGAGGTCAAGGTCAAGGTCAAGGTCAAGGTCAAGGTCAAGGTCAAAGGTCAGAGGTCAAAGGTCAGAGGTCAAGGTCAGAGGTCAAAGGTCAAAGGTCAAAGGTCAGAGGTCAAGGTCAAGGTCAAGGTCAAGGTCAAGGTCAAAGGTCAGAGGTCAAAGTCAAAGGTCAAAGGTTAGATGTCAAGGTCAAAGTTCAAAGGTCAGAGGTCAAGGTCAAAGGTTAGAGGTCAAGGTCAAAGGTCAAAGGTCAAGGTCAACGGTAAGAGGTCAAAGGTCAAAGGAGAAAGGTGAAAGGTGAAAGGTCAAATTCAGATGTCAGAGGTCAAGGTCAAAGGTTAGAGGTCAATGTCAAAGGCCAAAGATCAGAGGTCAAGGTCAAAGGTCAAAGGTCAAAGGTCAGAGGTTATATCAAGGTCAAGGTCAGAGGACAGAGGTCAAAGGTCAGAGGTCAAGGTCAAAGGTCAGAGGTCGAGGACAAAGGTCAGACGTCAAGGTCACGGTCAGAGGTCAAGGTCAAAGGTCAGAGGTCAAAGGTCAGAGGTCAAGGTCAAAGGTCAAAGGTTAAAGGTGAAGGTGAAAGTTCAAAGGTCAGAGGTCAAAGGTCAGAGGTCAGAGGTCAAGGTCAAAGGTCAGAGGTCAAAGGCCAGAGGTCAGAGGTCAAGGTCACGGTCAGAGGTCAAAGGTCAAAGGTCAAGGTCAAAGGTCAAAGGTCAAAGGTAAAGGGTCCAGGGTCAAAGGTCAAAGGTAAAGGGTCAAGGGTCAAAGGTCAAAGGTCAGAGGTCAGAGGTGAGAGGTCAAGGTCAAAGGTCAAAGGTCAGATGTCAAGGTCAAAGGTCAAAGATCAAAGGTCAAAGGTCAAGGTCAAAGGTAAGAGGTCAAAGGTCAAAGGTGAAAGGTGAAAGGTGAAAGGTCAAATTCAGATGTCAGAGGTCAAGGTCAAAGGTCAAAGGTTAAAGGTGAAGGTGAAAGTTCAAAGGTCAGAGGTCAAGGTCAAAGGTCAAAGGTCAGAGGTCAGATGTCAAGGTCAAAGGTCAAAGGTCAAGGTCAACGGTAAGAGGTCAAAGGTCAAAGGAGAAAGGTGAAAGGTGAAAGGTCAAATTCAGATGTCAGAGGTCAAGGTCAAAGGTTAGAGGTCAATGTCAAAGGTCAAAGATCAGAGGTCAAGGTCAAAGGTCAAAGGTCAAAGGTCAGAGGTTATATCAAGGTCAAGGTCAGAGGACAGAGGTCAAAGGTCAGAGGTCAAGGTCAAAGGTCAGAGGTCGAGGACAAAGGTCAGAGGTCAAGGTCAAAGGTCAGAGGTCAAAGGTCAGAGGTCAAAGGTCAGAGGTCAAGGTCAAAGGTCAAAGGTTAAAGGTGAAGGTGAAAGTTCAAAGGTCAGAGGTCAAGGTCAAAGGTCAAAGGTCAGAGGTCAGAGGTCAAGGTCAAAGGTCTGAGGTCAAAGGCCAGAGGTCAGAGGTCAAGGTCACGGTCAGAGGTCAAAGGTCAAAGGTCAAAAGTCATAGGTCAAGGTCAAAGGTCAAATCTCAGAGGTCAGAGGTCAAGGTCAAAGGTTAGAGGTCAAGATCAAAGGACAGAGGTCAGAGGACAAGGTCAGATGTCAGAGGTAAAGGTCAAAGGTCAAAGGTCAGAGGTCAAGGTCAAAGGTTAGAGGTCAAGGTCAAAGGTCAGAGGTCAAGGTCAAAGGTCAAAGGTCAAGGTCAAGATCAAACGTAAGAGTTCAAAGGTCAAAGGTGAATGGTGAAAGATCAAATTCAGATGTCAGAGGTCAAGGTCAAATGTTAGAGGTCAAGGTCATAGGTCAAAGGTCAGAGGTCAAGGTCAATGGTCAGAGGTCAAGGTCAAAGGCCAGAGGACAGAGGACAAGGTCAAGGTCAAGGTCAAGGTCAAGGTAAAGGTCAAAGGTCAAAGGTCAAAGGTCAAAGGTCAAAGGTCAGAGGACAGAGGTCAAAGGTCAGAGGTCAGAGGTCAAGGTCAAGGTCAAGGTCAAGGTCAAGGTCAAAGGTCAGAGGTCAAAGGTCAGAGGTCAAGGTCAGAGGTCAAAGTTCAGAGGTCAAGGTCAAGGTCAAGGTCAAAGGTCAGAGGTCGAGGACAAAGGTCAGAGGTCAAGGTCACGGTCAGAGGTCAAGGTCAAAGGTCAGAGGTCAAAGGTCAGAGGTCAAGGCCAAAGGTCAAAGGTTAAAGGTGAAGGTGAAAGTTCAAAGGTCAGAGGTCAAGGTCAAAGGTCAAAGGTCAGAGGTCAGAGGTCAAGGTCAAAGGTCAGAGGTCAAAGGCCAGAGGTCAGAGGTCAAGGTCACGGTCAGAGGTCAAAGGTCAAAGGTCAAGGTCAAAGGTCAAATCTCAGAGGTCAGAGGTCAAGGTCAAAGGTCAGAGGTCAAGGTCAAAGGTCAAAGGTCAGAGGTCAGAGGTCAGAGGTCAGAGGTCAAGGTCAAAGGTCAGAGGTCAAAGGCCAGAGGTCAGAGGTCAAGGTCACGGTCAGAGGTCAAACGTCAAAGGTCAAGGTTGTGACGGTTACCCGGTTCGTGGAAGAATTGGCCGGCTCAGTCGGCTGTCCAGGCGTACTGGTCCGTCGAAAGGGCGACGTTAGGGGTCGTCGGTCGGTACGTGAGGGGGGTCCCTCGGGATCGGCTTCCGACTCGGCTTTTCGCCACTGCGGAAGGAAGGGATTCCCGTAGGTATTTCACCACTCGGGCCTGGTCGGTTCCTGCTCGGCGTTTCGCCACTGAGGAAGGAAGGGACTCCCGTAGGTATTTCACCACTCGGGCCTGGTCGGTTCCTGCTCGGAGTTTCGCCACTGAGGAAGGAAGGGGTTCCCGTAGGTATTTCACCACTCGGGCCTGGTCGGCGGATCGGAAGTGCGATCGGAGGATCGGTGGTGCGGTCGGAGGATCGGTGGTGCGGTCGGTCGGTCGGTCGGTTCGTCGGTTCGTCTCGAGACGTTCACTCACTCACTCGTTCGCTCACTCAAACAGCCTTCAAAAGATTTGCTTTCCGGTTAGGAGGTTTCACCACTAGGGCTACTCGTCTCTACGGGCTCAGCTCGTCTTGTTTCTCCGGTGTTTGGCCGCGGTAATTATATCCGCGACCGCGCATCCGTAGCCGCGAGAAACCGGTTTGGCCTGGTGGCCCTCTCGCGGTCGCGAGTCGGAACGTTGCGTCGCGGTAACGCGGCGCGTTCGCTGGCGCGGTGACCGCGGGGTGCCGGCGGTGCTTGTCGGTGGGGATAGTTTCGCGCCTTGAAGGATGTAACCGTCACAAGGTCAAAGGTCAAATCTCAGAGGTCAGAGGTCAAGGTCAAAGGTTAGAGGTCAAGATCAAAGGACAGAGGTCAGAGGACAAGGTCAGATGTCAGAGGTAAAGGTCAAAGGTCAGAGGTCAAGGTCAAAGGTTAGAGGTCAAGGTCAATGGTCAGAGGTCAAGGTCAAAGGCCAGAGGACAGAGGACAAGGTCAAGGTCAAGGTCAAGGTCAAGGTAAAGGTCAAAGGTCAAAGGTCAAAGGTCAAAGGTCAAAGGTCAGAGGACAGAGGTCAAAGGTCAGAGGTCAGAGGTCAAGGTCAAGGTCAAGGTCAAGGTCAAGGTCAAGGTCAAAGGTCAGAGGTCAAAGGTCAGAGGTCAAGGTCAGAGGTCAAAGGTCAGAGGTCAAGGTCAAGGTCAAGGTCAAAGGTCAGAGGTCAAAGTCAAAGGTCAAAGGTTAGATGTCAAGGTCAAAGTTCAAAGGTTAGAGGTCAAGGTCAAAGGTCAGAGGTCAAGGTCAAAGGTCAAAGGTCAAGGTCAAGAGCAAACGTCAGAGTTCAAAGGTCAAAGGTGAATGGTGAAAGATCAAATTCAGATGTCAGAGGTCAAGGTCAAATGTTAGAGGTCAAGGTCATAGGTCAAAGGTCAGAGGTCAAGGTCAAACGTCAGAGGTCAAAGTCAAGGTCAAAGATCAGAGATCAAGATCATAGGTCAGAGGTCAAGGTCAAAGGTCAGAGGACAAGGTCAAATGTCAGAGGTCAGAGGTCAAGGTCAAAGGTTAGAGGTCAAGGTCAAAGGTCAAACGTCAGAGGTAAGGTCAAAGGTCAAAGGTCAAAGGTAAAGGGTCCAGGGTCAAAGGTCAAAGGTAAATGGTCAAGGGTCAAAGGTCAAAGGTCAGAGGTCAGAGGTGAGAGGTCAAGGTCAAAGGTCAAAGGTCAGATGTCAAGGTCAAAGGTCAAAGATCAAAGGTCAAAGGTCAAGGTCAAAGGTAAGAGGTCAAAGGTCAAAGGTGAAAGGTGAAAGGTGAAAGGTGAAAGGTCAAATTCAGATGTCAGAGGTCAAGGTCAAAGGTTAGAGGTCAATGTCAAAGGTCAAAGGTCAGAGATCAAGGTCAAACGTCAGAAGTCGAGGTCAAGGTCAGAGGACAGAGGTCAAGGTCAAGGTCAAAGGTCAAAGGTCAGAGGTCAGAGGTCAAAGGTCCAAGGTCAAGGTCAAACGACAGAGGTCAGAGGTCAAGGTCAAGGTCAAATATCAGAGGTCGAGGACACAGATCAGAGGTCAAGGTCAAAGGTCAGAGGTCAAGGTCAAGGTCAAACGTCAGTGGTCAAAGGTCAGAGGTCAAGGTCAAAGGTCAAAGGTTAAAGGTGAAGGTGAAAGTTCAAAGGTCAGAGGTCAAGGTCAAAGGTCAAAGATCAGAGGTCAAGGTCAAAGGTCAAAGTTCAAAGGTCAGAGGTTATATCAAGGTCAAGGTCAGAGGACAGAGGTCAAAGGTCAGAGGTCAAGGTCAAAGGTCAGAGGTCGAGGACAAAGGTCAGAGGTCAAGGTCAAAGGTCAGAGGTCAAAGGTCAGAGGTCAGAGGTCAAGGTCAAAGGTCAAAGGTTAAAGGTGAAGGTGAAAGTTCAAAGGTCAGAGGTCAAGGTCAAAGGTCAAAGGTCAGAGGTCAGAGGTCAAGGTCAAAGGTCTGAGGTCAAAGGCCAGAGGTCAGAGGTCAAGGTCACGGTCAGAGGTCAAAGGTCAAAGGTCAAAGGTCAAGGTCAAAGGTCAAATCTCAGAGGTCAGAGGTCAAGGTCAAAGGTTAGAGGTCAAGATCAAAGGACAGAGGTCAGAGGACAAGGTCAGATGTCAGAGGTAAAGGTCAAAGGTCAAAGGTCAGAGGTCAAGGTCAAAGGTTAGAGGTCAAGGTCAAAGGTCAGAGGTCAAGGTCAAAGGTCAAAGGTCAAGGTCAAGATCAAACGTAAGAGTTCAAAGGTCAAAGGTGAATGGTGAAAGATCAAATTCAGATGTCAGAGGTCAAGGTCAAATGTTAGAGGTCAAGGTCAAAGGCCAGAGGACAGAGGACAGAGGACAGAGGACAAGGTCAAGGTCAAGGTCAAGGTCAAGGTCAAGGTAAAGGTCAAAGGTCAAAGGTCAGAGGTCAGAGGTCAAAGTTCAGAGGTCAGAGGTCAAGGTCAAGGTCAAGGTCATGGTCAAAGGTCAGAGGTCAAAGGTCAGAGGTCAAAGGTCAGAGGTCAAGGTCAAGGTCAAGGTCAAGGTCAAAGGTCAGAGGTCAAGGTCAAAGGTCAAAGGTTAGAGGTCAAGGTCAAAGTTCAAAGGTCAGAGGTCAAGGTCAAAGGTTAGAGGTCAAGGTCAAAGGCCAGCGGTCAAGGTCAATGTCAAGGTCAAGGTCAGAGGTCAGAGGTCAAGGTCAAAGGTCAGAGGTCAGAGGTCAGAGGTCAGAGGTCAAAGGTCCAAGGTCAAGGTCAAACGTCAGAGGCCAGAGGACAGAGGACAAGGTCAAGGTCAAGGTCAAGGTCAAGGTCAAGGTCAAGGTCAAGGTCAAGGTCAAGGTCAAGGTCAAGGTCAAGGTCAAGGTCAAGGTCAAGGTCAAGGTCAAGGTCAAGGTCAAGGTCAAGGTCAAGGTCAAAGGTCAAAGGTCAAAGGTCAAGGTCAAGGTCAAGGTCAAGGTCAAGGTCAAGGTCAAGGTCAAGGTCAAGGTCAAGGTCAAGGTCAAAGGTCAAAGGTCAAAGGTCAAAGGTCAAAGGTCAAAGGTCAGAGGTCAGAGGTCAAAGGTCAGAGGTCAGAGGTCAAGGTCAAGGTCAAGGTCAAGGTCAAGGTCAAGGTCAAGGTCAAAGGTCAAAGGTCAAAGGTCAGAGGTCAAGGTCAGAGGTCAAAGGTCAGAGGTCAAGGTCAAGGTCAAGGTCAAAGGTCAGAGGTCAAGGTCAAAGGTCAAAGGTTAGAGGTCAAGGTCAAAGTTCAAAGGTCAGAGGTCAAGGTCAAAGGTTAGAGGTCAAGGTCAAAGTTCAAAGGTCAGAGGTCAAGGTCAAAGGTTAGAGGTCAAGGTCAAAGGCCAGCGGTCAAGGTCAATGTCAAGGTCAGAGGTCAGAGGTCAAGGTCAAAGGTCAGAGGTCAGAGGTCAGAGGTCAAAGGTCCAAGGTCAAGGTCAAACGTCAGAGGTCAAGGTCAAGGTCAAAGATCAGAGGCCAAGGTCTAAGGTCAGAGGTCAAGATCAAAGGACAGAGGTCAGAGGACAAGGTCAGATGTCAGAGGTAAAGGTCAAAGGTCAAAGGTCAGAGGTCAAGGACAAAAGTTAGAGGTCAAGGTCAAAGGCCAGAGGTCAAAGTTCAGAGGACAAGGTCAAGGGTCAACGGTCAACGGTCAACGGTCAACGGTCAAAGGTCAAAGCTCAAAGGTCAAAGGTCAATGGTCAAAGGTCAAATGTCAAAGGTCAAGATCAAGGTCAAAGGTCAAAGGTTAGAGGTCAAGGTCAAAGTTCAAAGGTCAGAGGTCAAGGTCAAAGGTTAGAGGTCAAGGTCAAAGGCCAGCGGTCAAGGTCAATGTCAAGGTCAAGGTCAGAGGTCAGAGGTCAAGGTCAAAGGTCAGAGGTCAGAGGTCAGAGGTCAGAGGTCAAAGGTCCAAGGTCAAGGTCAAACGTCAGAGGCCAGAGGACAGAGGACAAGGTCAAGGTCAAGGTCAAGGTCAAGGTCAAGGTCAAGGTCAAGGTCAAGGTCAAGGTCAAGGTCAAGGTCAAGGTCAAGGTCAAGGTCAAGGTCAAGGTCAAGGTCAAGGTCAAGGTCAAGGTCAAGGTCAAGGTCAAGGTCAAGGTCAAAGGTCAAAGGTCAAAGGTCAAGGTCAAGGTCAAGGTCAAGGTCAAGGTCAAGGTCAAGGTCAAGGTCAAGGTCAAAGGTCAAAGGTCAAAGGTCAAAGGTCAAAGGTCAAAGGTCAAAGGTCAGAGGTCAGAGGTCAAAGGTCAGAGGTCAGAGGTCAAGGTCAAGGTCAAGGCCAAGGTCAAGGTCAAGGTCAAGGTCAAGGTCAAAGGTCAAAGGTCAAAGGTCAGAGGTCAAGGTCAGAGGTCAAAGGTCAGAGGTCAAGGTCAAGGTCAAGGTCAAAGGTCAGAGGTCAAGGTCAAAGGTCAAAGGTTAGAGGTCAAGGTCAAAGTTCAAAGGTCAGAGGTCGAGGTCAAAGGTTAGAGGTCAAGGTCAAAGTTCAAAGGTCAGAGGTCAAGGTCAAAGGTTAGAGGTCAAGGTCAAAGGCCAGCGGTCAAGGTCAATGTCAAGGTCAGAGGTCAGAGGTCAAGGTCAAAGGTCAGAGGTCAGAGGTCAGAGGTCAGAGGTCAAAGGTCCAAGGTCAAGGTCAAACGTCAGAGGTCAAGGTCAAGGTCAAAGATCAGAGGCCAAGGTCTAAGGTCAGAGGTCAAGATCAAAGGACAGAGGTCAGAGGACAAGGTCAGATGTCAGAGGTAAAGGTCAAAGGTCAAAGGTCAGAGGTCAAGGACAAAAGTTAGAGGTCAAGGTCAAAGGCCAGAGGTCAAAGTTCAGAGGACAAGGTCAAGGGTCAACGGTCAACGGTCAACGGTCAACGGTCAAAGGTCAAAGCTCAAAGGTCAAAGGTCAATGGTCAAAGGTCAAATGTCAAAGGTCAAGATCAAGGTCAGAGGTCAGAGGTCAAGGTCAAAGGTCAAAGGACAGAGGTCAGAGGTCAAGGTCAAAAGTTAGAGGTCAAGGTCATAGGTCATAGGTCAAAGGTCAGAGGTCAAGGTCAAACGTCAGAGGTCAAAGTCAAGGTCAAAGATCAGAGATCAAGATCATAGGTCAGAGGACAAGGTCAAATGTCAGAGAACAGAGGTCAAGGTCAAAGGTCAGAGGTCAAGGTCAAAGGTCAGAGGACTAGGTCAAATGTCAGAGGTCAGAGGTCAAGGTCAAAGGTCAAACGTCAGAGGTAAGGTGAAAGGTCAAAGGTCAAAGTTAAAGGGTCCAGGGTCAAAGGTCAAAGGTAAAGGGTCAAGGGTCAAAGGTCAAAGGTCAGAGGTCAGAGGTGAGAGGTCAAGGTCAAAGGTCAAAGGTCAGATGTCAAGGTCAAAGGTCAAAGGTCAAAGGTCAAAGGTCAAGGTCAAAGGTAAGAGGTCAATGGTCAAAGGTGAAAGGTGAAAGGTGAAAGGTGAAAGGTCAAATTCAGATGTCAGAGGTCAAGGTCAAAGGTTAGAGGTCAATGTCAACGGTCAAAGGTCAGAGATCAAGGTCAAACGTCAGATGTCAAGGTCAAGGTCAGAGGACAGAGGTCAAGGTCAAGGTCAAAGGTCAAAGGTCAAAGGTCAGAGGTCAGAGGTCAAAGGTCCAAGGTCAAGGTCAAACGACAGAGGTCGGAGGTCAAGGTCAAGGTCAAAGATCAGAGGTCGAGGACACAGATCAGAGGTCAACGTCAAAGGTCAGAGGTCAAGGTCAAGGTCAAACGTCAGAGGTCAAAGGTCAGAGGTCAAGGTCAAAGGTCAAAGGTTAAAGGTGAAGGTGAAAGTTCAAAGGTCAGAGGTCAAGGTCAAGGTCAAGGTCATGGTCAAAGGTCAGAGGTCAAAGGTCAGAGGTCAAAGGTCAGAGGTCAAGGTCAAGGTCAAGGTCAAGGTCAAAGGTCAGAGGTCAAGGTCAAAGGTCAAAGGTTAGAGGTCAAGGTCAAAGTTCAAAGGTCAGAGGTCAAGGTCAAAGGTTAGAGGTCAAGGTCAAAGGCCAGCGGTCAAGGTCAATGTCAAGGTCAAGGTCAGAGGTCAGAGGTCAAGGTCAAAGGTCAGAGGTCAGAGGTCAGAGGTCAGAGGTCAGAGGTCAAAGGTCCAAGGTCAAGGTCAAACGTCAGAGGCCAGAGGACAGAGGACAAGGTCAAGGTCAAGGTCAAGGTCAAGGTCAAGGTCAAGGTCAAGGTCAAGGTCAAGGTCAAGGTCAAGGTCAAGGTCAAGGTCAAGGTCAAGGTCAAGGTCAAGGTCAAAGGTCAAAGGTCAAAGGTCAAGGTCAAGGTCAAGGTCAAGGTCAAGGTCAAGGTCAAGGTCAAAGGTCAAAGGTCAAAGGTCAAAGGTCAAAGGTCAGAGGTCAGAGGTCAAAGGTCAGAGGTCAGAGGTCAAGGTCAAGGTCAAGGTCAAGGTCAAGGTCAAGGTCAAGGTCAAAGGTCAAAGGTCAAAGGTCAGAGGTCAAGGTCAGAGGTCAAAGGTCAGAGGTCAAGGTCAAGGTCAAGGTCAAAGGTCAGAGGTCAAGGTCAAAGGTCAAAGGTTAGAGGTCAAGGTCAAAGTTCAAAGGTCAGAGGTCAAGGTCAAAGGTTAGAGGTCAAGGTCAAAGTTCAAAGGTCAGAGGTCAAGGTCAAAGGTTAGAGGTCAAGGCCAAAGGCCAGCGGTCAAGGTCAATGTCAAGGTCAGAGGTCAGAGGTCAAGGTCAAAGGTCAGAGGTCAGAGGTCAGAGGTCAGAGGTCAAAGGTCCAAGGTCAAGGTCAAACGTCAGAGGTCAAGGTCAAGGTCAAAGATCAGAGGCCAAGGTCTAAGGTCAGAGGTCAAGATCAAAGGACAGAGGTCAGAGGACAAGGTCAGATGTCAGAGGTAAAGGTCAAAGGTCAAAGGTCAGAGGTCAAGGACAAAAGTTAGAGGTCAAGGTCAAAGGCCAGAGGTCAAAGGTCAGAGGACAAGGTCAAGGGTCAACGGTCAACGGTCAACGGTCAACGGTCAAAGGTCAAAGCTCAAAGGTCAAAGGTCAATGGTCAAAGGTCAAATGTCAAAGGTCAAGATCAAGGTCAGAGGTCAGAGGTCAAGGTCAAAGGTCAAAGGACAGAGGTCAGAGGTCAAGGTCAAAAGTTAGAGGTCAAGGTCATAGGTCAAAGGTCAGAGGTCAAGGTCAAACGTCAGAGGTCAAAGTCAAGGTCAAAGATCAGAGATCAAGATCATAGGTCAGAGGACAAGGTCAAATGTCAGAGAACAGAGGTCAAGGTCAAAGGTCAGAGGTCAAGGTCAAAGGTCAGAGGACTAGGTCAAATGTCAGAGGTCAGAGGTCAAGGTCAAGGTCAAAGGTCAAACGTCAGAGGTAAGGTCAAAGGTCAAAGGTCAAAGTTAAAGGGTCCAGGGTCAAAGGTCAAAGGTAAAGGGTCAAGGGTCAAAGGTCAAAGGACAGAGGTCAGAGGTCAAGGTCAAAGGTTAGAGGTCAATGTCAACGGTCAAAGGTCAGAGATCAAGGTCAAACGTCAGATGTCAAGGTCAAGGTCAGAGGACAGAGGTCAAGGTCAAGGTCAAAGGTCAAAGGTCAAAGGTCAGAGGTCAGAGGTCAAAGGTCCAAGGTCAAGGTCAAACGACAGAGGTCAGAGGTCAAGGTCAAGGTCAAAGATCAGAGGTCGAGGACACAGATCAGAGGTCAACGTCAAAGGTCAGAGGTCAAGGTCAAGGTCAAACGTCAGAGGTCAAAGGTCAGAGGTCAAGGTCAAAGGTCAAAGGTCAAAGGTTAAAGGTGAAGGTGAAAGTTCAAAGGTCAGAGGTCAAGGTCAAGGTCAAGGTCATGGTCAAAGGTCAGAGGTCAAAGGTCAGAGGTCAAAGGTCAGAGGTCAAGGTCAAGGTCAAGGTCAAGGTCAAGGTCA
Organism: Lasioglossum villosulum; assembly: GCA_963971365.1. Lineage (NCBI taxonomy): Eukaryota > Metazoa > Arthropoda > Insecta > Hymenoptera > Halictidae > Lasioglossum > Lasioglossum villosulum. Next base: position 22,593,602 of record OZ020498.1, on the reverse strand, counting down.
GGTCAGAGGTCAAGGTCAAAGGTCAAAGGTTAGAGGTCAAGGTCAAAGTTCAAAGGTCAGAGGTCAAGGAAAGGTTAGAGGTCAAGGTCAAAGGCCAGCGGTCAAGGTCAATGTCAAGGTCAAGGTCAGAGGTCAGAGGTCAAGGTCAAAGGTCAGAGGTCAGAGGTCAGAGGTCAGAGGTCAAAGGTCCAAGGTCAAGGTCAAACGTCAGAGGCCAGAGGACAGAGGACAAGGTCAAGGTCAAGGTCAAGGTCAAGGTCAAGGTCAAGGTCAAGGTCAAGGTCAAGGTCAAGGTCAAGGTCAAGGTCAAGGTCAAGGTCAAGGTCAAGGTCAAGGTCAAGGTCAAGGTCAAGGTCAAGGTCAAGGTCAAGGTCAAGGTCAAGGTCAAGGTCAAAGGTCAAAGGTCAAAGGTCAAGGTCAAGGTCAAGGTCAAGGTCAAGGTCAAGGTCAAGGTCAAGGTCAAGGTCAAGGTCAAAGGTCAAAGGTCAAAGGTCAAAGGTCAAAGGTCAGAGGTCAGAGGTCAAAGGTCAGAGGTCAGAGGTCAAGGTCAAGGTCAAGGTCAAGGTCAAGGTCAAGGTCAAGGTCAAGGTCAAGGTCAAAGGTCAAAGGTCAAAGGTCAGAGGTCAAGGTCAGAGGTCAAAGGTCAGAGGTCAAGGTCAAGGTCAAGGTCAAAGGTCAGAGGTCAAGGTCAAAGGTCAAAGGTTAGAGGTCAAGGTCAAAGTTCAAAGGTCAGAGGTCAAGGTCAAAGGTTAGAGGTCAAGGTCAAAGTTCAAAGGTCAGAGGTCAAGGTCAAAGGTTAGAGGTCAAGGCCAAAGGCCAGCGGTCAAGGTCAATGTCAAGGTCAGAGGTCAGAGGTCAAGGTCAAAGGTCAGAGGACAAGGTCAAGGGTCAACGGTCAACGGTCAACGGTCAACGGTCAAAGGTCAAAGCTCAAAGGTCAAAGGTCAATGGTCAAAGGTCAAATGTCAAAGGTCAAGATCAAGGTCAGAGGTCAGAGGTCAAGGTCAAAGGTCAAAGGACAGAGGTCAGAGGTCAAGGTCAAAAGTTAGAGGTCAAGGTCATAGGTCAAAGGTCAGAGGTCAAGGTCAAACGTCAGAGGTCAAAGTCAAGGTCAAAGATCAGAGATCAAGATCATAGGTCAGAGGACAAGGTCAAATGTCAGAGAACAGAGGTCAAGGTCAAAGGTCAGAGGTCAAGGTCAAAGGTCAGAGGACTAGGTCAAATGTCAGAGGTCAGAGGTCAAGGTCAAAGGTCAAACGTCAGAGGTAAGGTCAAAGGTCAAAGGTCAAAGTTAAAGGGTCCAGGGTCAAAGGTCAAAGGTAAAGGGTCAAGGGTCAAAGGTCAAAGGACAGAGGTCAGAGGTCAAGGTCAAAGGTTAGAGGTCAATGTCAACGGTCAAAGGTCAGAGATCAAGGTCAAACGTCAGATGTCAAGGTCAAGGTCAGAGGACAGAGGTCAAGGTCAAGGTCAAAGGTCAAAGGTCAAAGGTCAGAGGTCAGAGGTCAAAGGTCCAAGGTCAAGGTCAAACGACAGAGGTCAGAGGTCAAGGTCAAGGTCAAAGATCAGAGGTCGAGGACACAGATCAGAGGTCAACGTCAAAGGTCAGAGGTCAAGGTCAAGGTCAAACGTCAGAGGTCAAAGGTCAGAGGTCAAGGTCAAAGGTCAAAGGTTAAAGGTGAAGGTGAAAGTTCAAAGGTCAGAGGTCAAGGTCAAAGGTCAAAGGTCAGAGGTCAGATGTCAAGGTCAAAGTTCAAAGTTCAAAGGTCAAAGGTCAAGGTCAACGGTAAGAGGTCAAAGGTCAAAGGAGAAAGGTGAAAGGTGAAAGGTCAAATTCAGATGTCAGAGGTCAAGGTCAAAGGTTAGAGGTCAATGTCAAAGGTCAAAGATCAGAGGTCAAGGTCAGAGGACAGAGGTCAAAGGTCAGAGGTCAAGGTCAAAGGTCAGAGGTCGAGGACAAAGGTCAGAGGTCAAGGTCACGGTCAGAGGTCAAGGTCAAGGTCAAGGTCAAAGGTCAGAGGTCAAAGGTCAGAGATCAAGGTCAGAGGTCAAAGGTCAGAGGTCAAGGTCAACGTCAAGGTCAAAGGTCAGAGGTCAAAGTCAAAGGTCAAAGGTTAGATGTCAAGGTCAAAGTTCAAAGGTCAGAGGTCAAGGTCAAAGGTTAGAGGTCAAGGTCAAAGGTCAAAGGTCAAGGTCAACGGTAAGAGGTCAAAGGTCAAAGGAGAAAGGTGAAAGGTGAAAGGTCAAATTCAGATGTCAGAGGCCAAGGTCAAAGGTTAGAGGTCAATGTCAAAGGTCAAAGATCAGAGGTCAAGGTCAAAGGTCAAAGGTCAAAGGTCAGAGGTTATATCAAGGTCAAGGTCAGAGGACAGAGGTCAAAGGTCAGAGGTCAAGGTCAAAGGTCAGAGGTCGAGGACAAAGGTCAGAGGTCAACGTCGCGGTCAGAGGTCAAGGTCAAAGGTCAGAGGTCAAAGGTCAGAGGTCAAGGTCAAAGGTCAAAGGTGAAGGTGAAAGTTCAAAGGTCAGAGGTCAAGGTCAAAGGTCAAAGATCAGAGGTCAAGGTCAAAGGTCAAAGGTCAAAGGTCAGAGGTTATATCAAGGTCAAGGTCAGAGGACAGAGGTCAAAGGTCAGAGGTCAAGGTCAAAGGTCAGAGGTCGAGGACAAAGGTCAGAGGTCAAGGTCAAAGGTCAGAGGTCAAAGGTCAGAGGTCAGAGGTCAGAGGTCAAGGTCAAAGGTAAAGGTTAAAGGTGAAGGTGAAAGTTCAAAGGTCAGAGGTCAAGGTCAAAGGTCAAAGGTCAGACGTCAGAGGTCAAGGTCAAAGGTCAGAGGTCAAAGGCCAGAGGTCAGAGGTCAAGGTCACGGTCAGAGGTCAAACGTCAAAGGTCAAGGTCAAAGGTCAAATCTCAGAGGTCAGAGGTCAAGGTCAAAGGTTAGAGGTCAAGATCAAAGGACAGAGGTCAGAGGACAAGGTCAGATGTCAGAGGTAAAGGTCAAAGGTCAGAGGTCAAGGTCAAAGGTTAGAGGTCAAGGTCAAAGGTCAGAGGTCAAGGTCAAAGGTCAAAGGTCAAGGTCAAGAGCAAACGTCAGAGTTCAAAGGTCAAAGGTGAATGGTGAAAGATCAAATTCAGATGTCAGAGGTCAAGGTCAAATGTTAGAGGTCAAGGTCATAGGTCAAAGGTCAGAGGTCAAGGTCAAACGTCAGAGGTCAAAGTCATGGTCAAAGATCAGAGATCAAGATCATAGGTCAGAGGACAAGGTCAAATGTCAGAGAACAGAGGTCAAGGTCAAAGGTCAGAGGTCAAGGTCAAAGGTCAGAGGACAAGGTCAAATGTCAGAGGTCAGAGGTCAAGGTCAAAGGTTAGAGGTCAAGGTCAAAGGTCAAACGTCAGAGGTAAGGTCAAAGGTCAAAGGTCAAAGGTAAAGGGTCCAGGGTCAAAGGTCAAAGGTAAAGGGTCAAGGGTCAAAGGTCAAAGGTCAGAGGTCAGAGGTGAGAGGTCAAGGTCAAAGGTCAAAGGTCAGATGTCAAGGTCAAAGGTCAAAGATCAAAGGTCAAAGGTCAAGGTCAAAGGTAAGAGGTCAAAGGTCAAAGGTGAAAGGTGAAAGGTGAAAGGTCAAATTCAGATGTCAGAGGTCAAGGTCAAAGGTTAGAGGTCAATGTCAAAGGTCAAAGGTCAGAGATCAAGGTCAAACGTCAGAAGTCGAGGTCAAGGTCAGAGGACAAAGGTCAAGGTCAAGGTCAAAGGTCAAAGGTCAGAGGTCAGAGGTCAAAGGTCCAAGGTCAAGGTCAAACGACAGAGGTCAGAGGTCAAGGTCAAGGTCAAAGATCAGAGGTCGAGGACACAGATCAGAGGTCAAGGTCAAAAGTCAGAGGTCAAGGTCAAGGTCAAACGTCAGTGGTCAAAGGTCAGAGGTCAAGGTCAAAGGTCAAAGGTTAAAGGTGAAGGTGAAAGTTCAAAGGTCAGAGGTCAAGGTCAAAGGTCAAAGATCAGAGGTCAAGGTCAAAGGTCAAAGGTCAAAGGTCAGAGGTTATATCAAGGTTAAGGTCAGAGGACAGAGGTCAAAGGTCAGAGGTCAAGGTCAAAGGTCAGAGGTCGAGGACAAAGGTCAGAGGTCAAGGTCAAAGGTCAGAGGTCAAAGGTCAGAGGTCAGAGGTCAAGGTCAAAGGTCAAAGGTTAAAGGTGAAGGTGAAAGTTCAAAGGTCAGAGTTCAAGGTCAAAGGTCAAAGGTCAGAGGTCAGAGGTCAAGGTCAAAGGTCTGAGGTCAAAGGCCAGAGGTCAGAGGTCAAGGTCACGGTCAGAGGTCAAAGGTCAAAGGTCAAAGGTCAAGGTCAAAGGTCAAATCTCAGAGGTCAGAGGTCAAGGTCAAAGGTTAGAGGTCAAGATCAAAGGACAGAGGTCAGAGGACAAGGTCAGATGTCAGAGGTAAAGGTCAAAGGTCAAAGGTCAGAGGTCAAGGTCAAAGGTTAGAGGTCAAGGTCAAAGGTCAGAGGTCAAGGTCAAAGGTCAAAGGTCAAGGTCAAGATCAAACGTAAGAGTTCAAAGGTCAAAGGTGAATGGTGAAAGATCAAATTCAGATGTCAGAGGTCAAGGTCAAATGTTAGAGGTCAAGGTCATAGGTCAAAGGTCAGAGGTCAAGGTCAATGGTCAGAGGTCAAGGTCAAAGTCCAGAGGACAGAGGACAAGGTCAAGGTCAAGGTCAAGGTCAAGGTCAAGGTCAAGGTCAAGGTCAAGGTCAAGGTAAAGGTCAAAGGTCAAAGGTCAAAAGTCAAAGGTCAAAGGTCAGAGGACAGAGGTCAAAGGTCAGAGGTCAAGGTCAAAGGTCAGAGGTCAAAGGTCAGAGGTCAAGGTCAGAGGTCAAACGTCAGAGGTCAAAGTCAAGGTCAAAGATCAGAGATCAAGATCATAGGTCAGAGGACAAGGTCAAATGTCAGAGAACAGAGGTCAAGGTCAAAGGTCAGAGGTCAAGGTCAAAGGTCAGAGGACAAGGTCAAATGTCAGAGGTCAGAGGTCAAGGTCAAAGGTTAGAGGTCAAGGTCAAAGGTCAAACGTCAGAGGTAAGGTCAAAGGTCAAAGGTCAAAGGTCAAAGGTCAGAGGTCAAGGTCAGAGGTCAAAGGTCAGAGGTCAAGGTCAAGGTCAAGGTCAAAGGTCAGAGGTCAAGGTCAAAGGTCAAAGGTTAGAGGTCAAGGTCAAAGTTCAAAGGTCAGAGGTCAAGGTCAAAGGTTAGAGGTCAAGGTCAAAGTTCAAAGGTCAGAGGTCAAGGTCAAAGGTTAGAGGTCAAGGCCAAAGGCCAGCGGTCAAGGTCAATGTCAAGGTCAGAGGTCAGAGGTCAAGGTCAAAGGTCAGAGGTCAGAGGTCAGAGGTCAGAGGTCAAAGGTCCAAGGTCAAGGTCAAACGTCAGAGGTCAAGGTCAAGGTCAAAGATCAGAGGCCAAGGTCTAAGGTCAGAGGTCAAGATCAAAGGACAGAGGTCAGAGGACAAGGTCAGATGTCAGAGGTAAAGGTCAAAGGTCAAAGGTCAGAGGTCAAGGACAAAAGTTAGAGGTCAAGGTCAAAGGCCAGAGGTCAAAGGTCAGAGGACAAGGTCAAGGGTCAACGGTCAACGGTCAACGGTCAACGGTCAAAGGTCAAAGCTCAAAGGTCAAAGGTCAATGGTCAAAGGTCAAATGTCAAAGGTCAAGATCAAGGTCAGAGGTCAGAGGTCAAGGTCAAAGGTCAAAGGACAGAGGTCAGAGGTCAAGGTCAAAAGTTAGAGGTCAAGGTCATAGGTCAAAGGTCAGAGGTCAAGGTCAAACGTCAGAGGTCAAAGTCAAGGTCAAAGATCAGAGATCAAGATCATAGGTCAGAGGACAAGGTCAAATGTCAGAGAACAGAGGTCAAGGTCAAAGGTCAGAGGTCAAGGTCAAAGGTCAGAGGACTAGGTCAAATGTCAGAGGTCAGAGGTCAAGCTCAAAGGTCAAACGTCAGAGGTAAGGTCAAAGGTCAAAGGTCAAAGTTAAAGGGTCCAGGGTCAAAGGTCAAAGGTAAAGGGTCAAGGGTCAAAGGTCAAAGGACAGAGGTCAGAGGTCAAGGTCAAAGGTTAGAGGTCAATGTCAACGGTCAAAGGTCAGAGATCAAGGTCAAACGTCAGATGTCAAGGTCAAGGTCAGAGGACAGAGGTCAAGGTCAAGGTCAAAGGTCAAAGGTCAGAGGTCAGAGGTCAAAGGTCCAAGGTCAAGGTCAAACGACAGAGGTCAGAGGTCAAGGTCAAGGTCAAAGATCAGAGGTCGAGGACACAGATCAGAGGTCAACGTCAAAGGTCAGAGGTCAAGGTCAAGGTCAAACGTCAGAGGTCAAAGGTCAGAGGTCAAGGTCAAAGGTCAAAGGTTAAAGGTGAAGGTGAAAGTTCAAAGGTCAGAGGTCAAGGTCAAAGGTCAAAGGTCAGAGGTCAGATGTCAAGGTCAAAGTTCAAAGTTCAAAGGTCAAAGGTCAAGGTCAACGGTAAGAGGTCAAAGGTCAAAGGAGAAAGGTGAAAGGTGAAAGGTCAAATTCAGATGTCAGAGGTCAAGGTCAAAGGTTAGAGGTCAATGTCAAAGGTCAAAGATCAGAGGTCAAGGTCAGAGGACAGAGGTCAAAGGTCAGAGGTCAAGGTCAAAGGTCAGAGGTCGAGGACAAAGGTCAGAGGTCAAGGTCACGGTCAGAGGTCAAGGTCAAGGTCAAGGTCAAGGTCAAAGGTCAGAGGTCAAAGGTCAGAGGTCAAGGTCAGAGGTCAAAGGTCAGAGGTCAAGGTCAAGGTCAAGGTCAAAGGTCAGAGGTCAAAGTCAAAGGTCAAAGGTTAGATGTCAAGGTCAAAGTTCAAAGGTCAGAGGTCAAGGTCAAAGGTTAGAGGTCAAGGTCAAAGGTCAAAGGTCAAGGTCAACGGTAAGAGGTCAAAGGTCAAAGGAGAAAGGTGAAAGGTGAAAGGTCAAATTCAGATGTCAGAGGCCAAGGTCAAAGGTTAGAGGTCAATGTCAAAGGTCAAAGATCAGAGGTCAAGGTCAAAGGTCAAAGGTCAAAGGTCAGAGGTTATATCAAGGTCAAGGTCAGAGGACAGAGGTCAAAGGTCAGAGGTCAAGGTCAAAGGTCAGAGGTCGAGGACAAAGGTCAGAGGTCAACGTCGCGGTCAGAGGTCAAGGTCAAAGGTCAGAGGTCAAAGGTCAGAGGTCAAGGTCAAAGGTCAAAGGTGAAGGTGAAAGTTCAAAGGTCAGAGGTCAAGGTCAAAGGTCAAAGATCAGAGGTCAAGGGTCAACGGTCAACGGTCAACGGTCAACGGTCAACGGTCAACGGTCAAAGGTCAAAGCTCAAAGGTCAAAGGTCAATGGTCAAAGGTCAAATGTCAAAGGTCAAGATCAAGGTCAGAGGTCAGAGGTCAAGGTCAAAGGTCAAAGGACAGAGGTCAGAGGTCAAGGTCAAAAGTTAGAGGTCAAGGTCATAGGTCAAAGGTCAGAGGTCAAGGTCAAACGTCAGAGGTCAAAGTCAAGGTCAAAGATCAGAGATCAAGATCATAGGTCAGAGGACAAGGTCAAATGTCAGAGAACAGAGGTCAAGGTCAAAGGTCAGAGGTCAAGGTCAAAGGTCAGAGGACTAGGTCAAATGTCAGAGGTCAGAGGTCAAGGTCAAAGGTCAAACGTCAGAGGTAAGGTCAAAGGTCAAAGGTCAAAGTTAAAGGGTCCAGGGTCAAAGGTCAAAGGTAAAGGGTCAAGGGTCAAAGGTCAAAGGACAGAGGTCAGAGGTCAAGGTCAAAGGTTAGAGGTCAATGTCAACGGTCAAAGGTCAGAGATCAAGGTCAAACGTCAGATGTCAAGGTCAAGGTCAGAGGACAGAGGTCAAGGTCAAGGTCAAAGGTCAAAGGTCAAAGGTCAGAGGTCAGAGGTCAAAGGTCCAAGGTCAAGGTCAAACGACAGAGGTCAGAGGTCAAGGTCAAGGTCAAAGATCAGAGGTCGAGGACACAGATCAGAGGTCAACGTCAAAGGTCAGAGGTCAAGGTCAAGGTCAAACGTCAGAGGTCAAAGGTCAGAGGTCAAGGTCAAAGGTCAAAGGTTAAAGGTGAAGGTGAAAGTTCAAAGGTCAGAGGTCAAGGTCAAAGGTCAAAGGTCAGAGGTCAGATGTCAAGGTCAAAGTTCAAAGTTCAAAGGTCAAAGGTCAAGGTCAACGGTAAGAGGTCAAAGGTCAAAGGAGAAAGGTGAAAGGTGAAAGGTCAAATTCAGATGTCAGAGGTCAAGGTCAAAGGTTAGAGGTCAATGTCAAAGGTCAAAGATCAGAGGTCAAGGTCAGAGGACAGAGGTCAAAGGTCAGAGGTCAAGGTCAAAGGTCAGAGGTCGAGGACAAAGGTCAGAGGTCAAGGTCACGGTCAGAGGTCAAGGTCAAGGTCAAGGTCAAGGTCAAAGGTCAGAGGTCAAAGGTCAGAGGTCAAGGTCAGAGGTCAAAGGTCAGAGGTCAAGGTCAAGGTCAAGGTCAAAGGTCAGAGGTCAAAGTCAAAGGTCAAAGGTTAGATGTCAAGGTCAAAGTTCAAAGGTCAGAGGTCAAGGTCAAAGGTTAGAGGTCAAGGTCAAAGGTCAAAGGTCAAGGTCAACGGTAAGAGGTCAAAGGTCAAAGGAGAAAGGTGAAAGGTGAAAGGTCAAATTCAGATGTCAGAGGCCAAGGTCAAAGGTTAGAGGTCAATGTCAAAGGTCAAAGATCAGAGGTCAAGGTCAAAGGTCAAAGGTCAAAGGTCAGAGGTTATATCAAGGTCAAGGTCAGAGGACAGAGGTCAAAGGTCAGAGGTCAAGGTCAAAGGTCAGAGGTCGAGGACAAAGGTCAGAGGTCAACGTCGCGGTCAGAGGTCAAGGTCAAAGGTCAGAGGTCAAAGGTCAGAGGTCAAGGTCAAAGGTCAAAGGTGAAGGTGAAAGTTCAAAGGTCAGAGGTCAAGGTCAAAGGTCAAAGATCAGAGGTCAAGGTCAAAGGTCAAAGGTCAAAGGTCAGAGGTTATATCAAGGTCAAGGTCAGAGGACAGAGGTCAAAGGTCAGAGGTCAAGGTCAAAGGTCAGAGGTCGAGGACAAAGGTCAGAGGTCAAGGTCAAAGGTCAGAGGTCAAAGGTCAGAGGTCAGAGGTCAGAGGTCAAGGTCAAAGGTAAAGGTTAAAGGTGAAGGTGAAAGTTCAAAGGTCAGAGGTCAAGGTCAAAGGTCAAAGGTCAGACGTCAGAGGTCAAGGTCAAAGGTCAGAGGTCAAAGGCCAGAGGTCAGAGGTCAAGGTCACGGTCAGAGGTCAAACGTCAAAGGTCAAGGTCAAAGGTCAAATCTCAGAGGTCAGAGGTCAAGGTCAAAGGTTAGAGGTCAAGATCAAAGGACAGAGGTCAGAGGACAAGGTCAGATGTCAGAGGTAAAGGTCAAAGGTCAGAGGTCAAGGTCAAAGGTTAGAGGTCAAGGTCAAAGGTCAGAGGTCAAGGTCAAAGGTCAAAGGTCAAGGTCAAGAGCAAACGTCAGAGTTCAAAGGTCAAAGGTGAATGGTGAAAGATCAAATTCAGATGTCAGAGGTCAAGGTCAAATGTTAGAGGTCAAGGTCATAGGTCAAAGGTCAGAGGTCAAGGTCAAACGTCAGAGGTCAAAGTCAAGGTCAAAGATCAGAGATCAAGATCATAGGTCAGAGGACAAGGTCAAATGTCAGAGAACAGAGGTCAAGGTCAAAGGTCAGAGGTCAAGGTCAAAGGTCAGAGGACAAGGTCAAATGTCAGAGGTCAGAGGTCAAGGTCAAAGGTTAGAGGTCAAGGTCAAAGGTCAAACGTCAGAGGTAAGGTCAAAGGTCAAAGGTCAAAGGTAAAGGGTCCAGGGTCAAAGGTCAAAGGTAAAGGGTCAAGGGTCAAAGGTCAAAGGTCAGAGGTCAGAGGTGAGAGGTCAAGGTCAAAGGTCAAAGGTCAGATGTCAAGGTCAAAGGTCAAAGATCAAAGGTCAAAGGTCAAGGTCAAAGGTAAGAGGTCAAAGGTCAAAGGTGAAAGGTGAAAGGTGAAAGGTCAAATTCAGATGTCAGAGGTCAAGGTCAAAGGTTAGAGGTCAATGTCAAAGGTCAAAGGTCAGAGATCAAGGTCAAACGTCAGAAGTCGAGGTCAAGGTCAGAGGACAGAGGTCAAGGTCAAGGTCAAAGGTCAAAGGTCAGAGGTCAGAGGTCAAAGGTCCAAGGTCAAGGTCAAACGACAGAGGTCAGAGGTCAAGGTCAAGGTCAAAGATCAGAGGTCGAGGACACAGATCAGAGGTCAAGGTCAAAGGTCAGAGGTCAAGGTCAAGGTCAAACGTCAGTGGTCAAAGGTCAGAGGTCAAGGTCAAAGGTCAAAGGTTAAAGGTGAAGGTGAAAGTTCAAAGGTCAGAGGTCAAGGTCAAAGGTCAAAGATCAGAGGTCAAGGTCAAAGGTCAAAGGTCAAAGGTCAGAGGTTATATCAAGGTTAAGGTCAGAGGACAGAGGTCAAAGGTCAGAGGTCAAGGTCAAAGGTCAGAGGTCGAGGACAAAGGTCAGAGGTCAAGGTCAAAGGTCAGAGGTCAAAGGTCAGAGGTCAGAGGTCAAGGTCAAAGGTCAAAGGTTAAAGGTGAAGGTGAAAGTTCAAAGGTCAGAGGTCAAGGTCAAAGGTCAAAGGTCAGAGGTCAGAGGTCAAGGTCAAAGGTCTGAGGTCAAAGGCCAGAGGTCAGAGGTCAAGGTCACGGTCAGAGGTCAAAGGTCAAAGGTCAAAGGTCAAGGTCAAAGGTCAAATCTCAGAGGTCAGAGGTCAAGGTCAAAGGTTAGAGGTCAAGATCAAAGGACAGAGGTCAGAGGACAAGGTCAGATGTCAGAGGTAAAGGTCAAAGGTCAAAGGTCAGAGGTCAAGGTCAAAGGTTAGAGGTCAAGGTCAAAGGTCAGAGGTCAAGGTCAAAGGTCAAAGGTCAAGGTCAAGATCAAACGTAAGAGTTCAAAGGTCAAAGGTGAATGGTGAAAGATCAAATTCAGATGTCAGAGGTCAAGGTCAAATGTTAGAGGTCAAGGTCATAGGGCAAAGGTCAGAGGTCAAGGTCAATGGTCAGAGGTCAAGGTCAAAGTCCAGAGGACAGAGGACAAGGTCAAGGTCAAGGTCAAGGTCAAGGTCAAGGTCAAGGTAAAGGTCAAAGGTCAAAGGTCAAAAGTCAAAGGTCAAAGGTCAGAGGACAGAGGTCAAAGGTCAGAGGTCAAGGTCAAAGGTCAGAGGTCAAAGGTCAGAGGTCAAGGTCAGAGGTCAAACGTCAGAGGTCAAAGTCAAGGTCAAAGATCAGAGATCAAGATCATAGGTCAGAGGACAAGGTCAAATGTCAGAGAACAGAGGTCAAGGTCAAAGGTCAGAGGTCAAGGTCAAAGGTCAGAGGACAAGGTCAAATGTCAGAGGTCAGAGGTCAAGGTCAAAGGTTAGAGGTCAAGGTCAAAGGTCAAACGTCAGAGGTAAGGTCAAAGGTCAAAGGTCAAAGGTAAAGGGTCCAGGGTCAAAGGTCAAAGGTAAAGGGTCAAGGGTCAAAGGTCAAAGGTCAGAGGTCAGAGGTGAGAGGTCAAGGTCAAAGGTCAAAGGTCAAAGGTCAGATGTCAAGGTCAAAGGTCAAAGATCAAAGGTCAAAGGTCAAGGTCAAAGGTAAGAGGTCAAAGGTCAAAGGTGAAAGGTGAAAGGTGAAAGGTCAAATTCAGATGTCAGAGGTCAAGGTCAAAGGTTAGAGGTCAATGTCAAAGGTCAAAGGTCAGAGATCAAGGACAAACGTCAGAAGTCGAGGTCAAGGTCAGAGGACAGAGGTCAAGGTCAAGGTCAAAGGTCAAAGGTCAGAGGTCAGAGGTCAAAGGTCCAAGGTCAAGGTCAAACGACAGAGGTCAGAGGTCAAGGTCAAGGTCAAAGATCAGAGGTCGAGGACACAGATCAGAGGTCAAGGTCAAAGGTCAGAGGTCAAGGTCAAGGTCAAACGTCAGTGGTCAAAGGTCAGAGGTCAAGGTCAAAGGTCAAAGGTTAAAGGTGAAGGTGAAAGTTCAAAGGTCAGAGGTCAAGGTCAAAGGTCAAAGATCAGAGGTCAAGGTCAAAGGTCAAAGGTCAAAGGTCAGAGGTTATATCAAGGTCAAGGTCAGAGGACAGAGGTCAAAGGTCAGAGGTCAAGGTCAAAGGTCAGAGGTCGAGGACAAAGGTCAGAGGTCAAGGTCAAAGGTCAGAGGTCAAAGGTCAGAGGTCAGAGGTCAAGGTCAAAGGTCAAAGGTTAAAGGTGAAGGAGAAAGTTCAAAGGTCAGAGGTCAAGGTCAAAGGTCAAAGGTCAGAGGTCAGAGGTCAAGGTCAAAGGTCTGAGGTCAAAGGCCAGAGGTCAGAGGTCAAGGTCACGGTCAGAGGTCAAAGGTCAAAGGTCAAAGGTCAAAGGTCAAGGTCAAAGGTCAAATCTCAGAGGTCAGAGGTCAAGGTCAAAGGTTAGAGGTCAAGATCAAAGGACAGAGGTCAGAGGACAAGGTCAGATGTCAGAGGTAAAGGTCAAAGGTCAAAGGTCAGAGGTCAAGGTCAAAGGTTAGAGGTCAAGGTCAAAGGTCAGAGGTCAAGGTCAAAGGTCAAAGGTCAAGGTCAAGATCAAACGTAAGAGTTCAAAGGTCAAAGGTGAATGGTGAAAGATCAAATTCAGATGTCAGAGGTCAAGGTCAAATGTTAGAGGTCAAGGTCATAGGTCAAAGGTCAGAGGTCAAGGTCAATGGTCAGAGGTCAAGGTCAAGGTCAAAGTCCAGAGGACAGAGGACAAGGTCAAGGTCAAGGTCAAGGTCAAGGTCAAGGTCAAGGTCAAAGGTCAAAGGTCAAAAGTCAAAGGTCAAAGGTCAGAGGACAGAGGTCAAAGGTCAAGGTCAAGGTCAAGGTCAAGGTCAAAGGTCAGAGGTCAAAGGTCAGAGGTCAAGGTCAGAGGTCAAAGGTCAGAGGTCAAGGTCAAGGTCAAGGTCAAAGGTCAGAGGTCAAAGTCAAAGGTCAAAGGTTAGATGTCAAGGTCAAAGTTCAAAGGTCAGAGGTCAAGGTCAAAGGTTAGAGGTCAAGGTCAAAGGTCAAAGGTCAAGGTCAACGGTAAGAGGTCAAAGGTCAAAGGAGAAAGGTGAAAGGTGAAAGGTCAAATTCAGATGTCAGAGGCCAAGGTCAAAGGTTAGAGGTCAATGTCAAAGGTCAAAGATCAGAGGTCAAGGTCAAAGGTCAAAGGTCAAAGGTCAGAGGTTATATCAAGGTCAAGGTCAGAGGACAGAGGTCAAAGGTCAGAGGTCAAGGTCAAAGGTCAGAGGTCGAGGACAAAGGTCAGAGGTCAACGTCACGGTCAGAGGTCAAGGTCAAAGGTCAGAGGTCAAAGGTCAGAGGTCAAGGTCAAAGGTCAAAGGTTAAAGGTGAAGGTGAAAGTTCAAAGGTCAGAGGTCAAGGTCAAAGGTCAAAGGTCAGAGGTCAGAGGTCAAGGTCAAAGGTCAGAGGTTATATCAAGGTCAAGGTCAGACGACAGAGGTCAAAGGTCAGAGGTCAAGGTCAAAGGTCAGAGGTCGAGGACAAAGGCCAGAGGTCAGAGGTCAAGGTCACGGTCAGAGGTCAAAGGTCAAAGGTCAAAGGTCAAAGGTCAAGGTCAAAGGTCAAATCTCAGAGGTCAGAGGTCAAGGTCAAAGGTTAGAGGTCAAGATCAAAGGACAGAGGTCAGAGGACAAGGTCAGATGTCAGAGGTAAAGGTCAAAGGTCAAAGGTCAGAGGTCAAGGTCAAAGGTTAGAGGTCAAGGTCAAAGGTCAGAGGTCAAGGTCAAAGGTCAAAGGTCAAGGTCAAGATCAAACGTAAGAGTTCAAAGGTCAAAGGTGAATGGTGAAAGATCAAATTCAGATGTCAGAGGTCAAGGTCAAATGTTAGAGGTCAAGGTCATAGGTCAAAGGTCAGAGGTCAAGGTCAATGGTCAGAGGTCAAGGTCAAGGTCAAAGGCCAGAGGACAGAGGACAGAGGACAAGGTCAAGGTCAAGGTCAAGGTCAAGGTCAAGGTAAAGGTCAAAGGTCAAAGGTCAGAGGTCAAAGGTCAGAGGTCAAAGGTCAGAGGTCAAGGTCAAGGTCAAGGTCAAGGTCAAAGGTCAGAGGTCAAGGTCAAAGGTCAAAGGTTAGAGGTCAAGGTCAAAGTTCAAAGGTCAGAGGTCAAGGTCAAAGGTTAGAGGTCAAGGTCAAAGGCCAGCGGTCAAGGTCAATGTCAAGGTCAAGGTCAGAGGTCAGAGGTCAAGGTCAAAGGTCAGAGGTCAGAGGTCAGAGGTCAGAGGTCAAAGGTCCAAGGTCAAGGTCAAACGTCAGAGGCCAGAGGTCAGAGATCAAGGTCAAACGTCAGAAGTCGAGGTCAAGGTCAGAGGACAGAGGTCAAGGTCAAGGTCAAAGGTCAAAGGTCAGAGGTCAGAGGTCAAAGGTCCAAGGTCAAGGTCAAACGACAGAGGTCAGAGGTCAAGGTCAAGGTCAAAGATCAGAGGTCGAGGACACAGATCAGAGGTCAAGGTCAAAGGTCAGAGGTCAAGGTCAAGGTCAAACGTCAGTGGTCAAAGGTCAGAGGTCAAGGTCAAAGGTCAAAGGTTAAAGGTGAAGGTGAAAGTTCAAAGGTCAGAGGTCAAGGTCAAAGGTCAAAGATCAGAGGTCAAGGTCAAAGGTCAAAGGTCAAAGGTCAGAGGTTATATCAAGGTTAAGGTCAGAGGACAGAGGTCAAAGGTCAGAGGTCAAGGTCAAAGGTCAGAGGTCGAGGACAAAGGTCAGAGGTCAAGGTCAAAGGTCAGAGGTCAAAGGTCAGAGGTCAGAGGTCAAGGTCAAAGGTCAAAGGTTAAAGGTGAAGGTGAAAGTTCAAAGGTCAGAGGTCAAGGTCAAAGGTCAAAGGTCAGAGGTCAGAGGTCAAGGTCAAAGGTCTGAGGTCAAAGGCCAGAGGTCAGAGGTCAAGGTCACGGTCAGAGGTCAAAGGTCAAAGGTCAAAGGTCAAGGTCAAAGGTCAAATCTCAGAGGTCAGAGGTCAAGGTCAAAGGTTAGAGGTCAAGATCAAAGGACAGAGGTCAGAGGACAAGGTCAGATGTCAGAGGTAAAGGTCAAAGGTCAAAGGTCAGAGGTCAAGGTCAAAGGTTAGAGGTCAAGGTCAAAGGTCAGAGGTCAAGGTCAAAGGTCAAAGGTCAAGGTCAAGATCAAACGTAAGAGTTCAAAGGTCAAAGGTGAATGGTGAAAGATCAAATTCAGATGTCAGAGGTCAAGGTCAAATGTTAGAGGTCAAGGTCATAGGTCAAAGGTCAGAGGTCAAGGTCAATGGTCAGAGGTCAAGGTCAAAGTCCAGAGGACAGAGGACAAGGTCAAGGTCAAGGTCAAGGTCAAGGTCAAGGTCAAGGTCAAGGTCAAGGTCAAGGTCAAGGTCAAGGTCAAGGTAAAGGTCAAAGGTCAAAGGTCAAAAGTCAAAGGTCAAAGGTCAGAGGACAGAGGTCAAAGGTCAGAGGTCAAGGTCAAAGGTTAGAGGTCAAGGTCAAAGGTCAAACGTCAGAGGTAAGGTCAAAGGTCAAAGGTCAAAGGTAAAGGGTCCAGGGTCAAAGGTCAAAGGTAAAGGGTCAAGGGTCAAAGGTCAAAGGTCAGAGGTCAGAGGTGAGAGGTCAAGGTCAAAGGTCAAAGGTCAGATGTCAAGGTCAAAGGTCAAAGATCAAAGGTCAAAGGTCAAGGTCAAAGGTCAGAGGTCAAGGTCAGAGGTCAAACGTCAGAGGTCAAAGTCAAGGTCAAAGATCAGAGATCAAGATCATAGGTCAGAGGACAAGGTCAAATGTCAGAGAACAGAGGTCAAGGTCAAAGGTCAGAGGTCAAGGTCAAAGGTCAGAGGACAAGGTCAAATGTCAGAGGTCAGAGGTCAAGGTCAAAGGTTAGAGGTCAAGGTCAAAGGTCAAACGTCAGAGGTAAGGTCAAAGGTCAAAGGTCAAAGGTAAAGGGTCCAGGGTCAAAGGTCAAAGGTAAAGGGTCAAGGGTCAAAGGTCAAAGGTCAGAGGTCAGAGGTGAGAGGTCAAGGTCAAAGGTCAAAGGTCAGATGTCAAGGTCAAAGGTCAAAGATCAAAGGTCAAAGGTCAAGGTCAAAGGTAAGAGGTCAAAGGTCAAAGGTGAAAGGTGAAAGGTGAAAGGTCAAATTCAGATGTCAGAGGTCAAGGTCAAAGGTTAGAGGTCAATGTCAAAGGTCAAAGGTCAGAGATCAAGGTCAAACGTCAGAAGTCGAGGTCAAGGTCAGAGGACAGAGGTCAAGGTCAAGGTCAAAGGTCAAAGGTCAGAGGTCAGAGGTCAAAGGTCCAAGGTCAAGGTCAAACGACAGAGGTCAGAGGTCAAGGTCAAGGTCAAAGATCAGAGGTCGAGGACACAGATCAGAGGTCAAGGTCAAAGGTGAAAGGTTAAAGGTGAAGGTGAAAGTTCAAAGGTCAGAGGTCAAGGTCAAAGGTCAAAGATCAGAGGTCAAGGTCAAAGGTCAAAGGTCAAAGGTCAGAGGTTATATCAAGGTCAAGGTCAGAGGACAGAGGTCAAAGGTCAGAGGTCAAGGTCAAAGGTCAGAGGTCGAGGACAAAGGTCAGAGGTCAAGGTCAAAGGTCAGAGGTCAAGGTCAAAGGTCAGAGGACAAGGTCAAATGTCAGAGGTCAGAGGTCAAGGTCAAAGGTTAGAGGTCAAGGTCAAAGGTCAAACGACAGAGGTAAGGTCAAAGGTCAAAGGTCAAAGGTAAAGGGTCCAGGGTCAAAGGTCAAAGGTAAAGGGTCAAGGGTCAAAGGTCAAAGGTCAGAGGTCAGAGGTGAGAGGTCAAGGTCAAAGGTCAAAGGTCAGATGTCAAGGTCAAAGGTCAAAGATCAAAGGTCAAAGGTCAAGGTCAAAGGTAAGAGGTCAAAGGTCAAAGGTGAAAGGTGAAAGGTGAAAGGTCAAATTCAGATGTCAGAGGTCAAGGTCAAAGGTTAGAGGTCAATGTCAAAGGTCAAAGGTCAGAGATCAAGGTCAAACGTCAGAAGTCGAGGTCAAGGTCAGAGGACAGAGGTCAAGGTCAAGGTCAAAGGTCAAAGGTCAGAGGTCAGAGGTCAAAGGTCCAAGGTCAAGGTCAAACGACAGAGGTCAGAGGTCAAGGTCAAGGTCAAAGATCAGAGGTCGAGGACACAGATCAGAGGTCAAGGTCAAAGGTCAGAGGTCAAGGTCAAGGTCAAACGTCAGTGGTCAAAGGTCAGAGGTCAAGGTCAAAGGTCAAAGGTTAAAGGTGAAGGTGAAAGTTCAAAGGTCAGAGGTCAAGGTCAAAGGTCAAAGATCAGAGGTCAAGGTCAAAGGTCAAAGGTCAAAGGTCAGAGGTTATATCAAGGTTAAGGTCAGAGGACAGAGGTCAAAGGTCAGAGGTCAAGGTCAAAGGTCAGAGGTCGAGGACAAAGGTCAGAGGTCAAGGTCAAAGGTCAGAGGTCAAAGGTCAGAGGTCAGAGGTCAAGGTCAAAGGTCAAAGGTTAAAGGTGAAGGTGAAAGTTCAAAGGTCAGAGGTCAAGGTCAAAGGTCAAAGGTCAGAGGTCAGAGGTCAAGGTCAAAGGTCTGAGGTCAAAGGCCAGAGGTCAGAGGTCAAGGTCACGGTCAGAGGTCAAAGGTCAAAGGTCAAAGGTCAAGGTCAAAGGTCAAATCTCAGAGGTCAGAGGTCAAGGTCAAAGGTTAGAGGTCAAGATCAAAGGACAGAGGTCAGAGGACAAGGTCAGATGTCAGAGGTAAAGGTCAAAGGTCAAAGGTCAGAGGTCAAGGTCAAAGGTTAGAGGTCAAGGTCAAAGGTCAGAGGTCAAGGTCAAAGGTCAAAGGTCAAGGTCAAGATCAAACGTAAGAGTTCAAAGGTCAAAGGTGAATGGTGAAAGATCAAATTCAGATGTCAGAGGTCAAGGTCAAATGTTAGAGGTCAAGGTCATAGGTCAAAGGTCAGAGGTCACGGTCAATGGTCAGAGGTCAAGGTCAAAGTCCAGAGGACAGAGGACAAGGTCAAGGTCAAGGTCAAGGTCAAGGTCAAGGTCAAGGTAAAGGTCAAAGGTCAAAGGTCAAAAGTCAAAGGTCAAAGGTCAGAGGACAGAGGTCAAAGGTCAGAGGTCAAGGTCAAAGGTCAGAGGTCAAAGGTCAGAGGTCAAGGTCAGAGGTCAAACGTCAGAGGTCAAAGTCAAGGTCAAAGATCAGAGATCAAGATCATAGGTCAGAGGACAAGGTCAAATGTCAGAGAACAGAGGTCAAGGTCAAAGGTCAGAGGTCAAGGTCAAAGGTCAGAGGACAAGGTCAAATGTCAGAGGTCAGAGGTCAAGGTCAAAGGTTAGAGGTCAAGGTCAAAGGTCAAACGTCAGAGGTAAGGTCAAAGGTCAAAGGTCAAAGGTAAAGGGTCAAGGGTCAAAGGTCAAAGGTCAGAGGTCAGAGGTGAGAGGTCAAGGTCAAAGGTCAAAGGTCAAAGGTCAGATGTCAAGGTCAAAGGTCAAAGATCAAAGGTCAAAGGTCAAGGTCAAAGGTAAGAGGTCAAAGGTCAAAGGTGAAAGGTGAAAGGTGAAAGGTCAAATTCAGATGTCAGAGGTCAAGGTCAAAGGTTAGAGGTCAATGTCAAAGGTCAAAGGTCAGAGATCAAGGACAAACGTCAGAAGTCGAGGTCAACGTCAGAGGACAGAGGTCAAGGTCAAGGTCAAAGGTCAAAGGTCAGAGGTCAGAGGTCAAAGGTCCAAGGTCAAGGTCAAACGACAGAGGTCAGAGGTCAAGGTCAAGGTCAAATATCAGAGGTCGAGGACACAGATCAGAGGTCAAGGTCAAAGGTCAGAGGTCAAGGTCAAGGTCAAACGTCAGTGGTCAAAGGTCAGAGGTCAAGGTCAAAGGTCAAAGGTTAAAGGTGAAGGTGAAAGTTCAAAGGTCAGAGGTCAAGGTCAAAGGTCAAAGATCAGAGGTCAAGGTCAAAGGTCAAAGGTCAAAGGTCAGAGGTTATATCAAGGTCAAGGTCAGAGGACAGAGGTCAAAGGTCAGAGGTCAAGGTCAAAGGTCAGAGGTCGAGGACAAAGGTCAGAGGTCAAGGTCAAAGGTCAGAGGTCAAAGGTCAGAGGTCAGAGGTCAAGGTCAAAGGTCAAAGGTTAAAGGTGAAGGAGAAAGTTCAAAGGTCAGAGGTCAAGGTCAAAGGTCAAAGGTCAGAGGTCAGAGGTCAAGGTCAAAGGTCTGAGGTCAAAGGCCAGAGGTCAGAGGTCAAGGTCACGGTCAGAGGTCAAAGGTCAAAGGTCAAAGGTCAAAGGTCAAGGTCAAAGGTCAAATCTCAGAGGTCAGAGGTCAAGGTCAAAGGTTAGAGGTCAAGATCAAAGGACAGAGGTCAGAGGACAAGGTCAGATGTCAGAGGTAAAGGTCAAAGGTCAAAGGTCAGAGGTCAAGGTCAAAGGTTAGAGGTCAAGGTCAAAGGCCAGCGGTCAAGGTCAATGTCAAGGTCAAGGTCAGAGGTCAGAGGTCAAGGTCAAAGGTCAGAGGTCAGAGGTCAGAGGTCAGAGGTCAAAGGTCCAAGGTCAAGGTCAAACGTCAGAGGCCAGAGGTCAGAGATCAAGGTCAAACGTCAGAAGTCGAGGTCAAGGTCAGAGGACAGAGGTCAAGGTCAAGGTCAAAGGTCAAAGGTCAGAGGTCAGAGGTCAAAGGTCCAAGGTCAAGGTCAAACGACAGAGGTCAGAGGTCAAGGTCAAGGTCAAAGATCAGAGGTCGAGGACACAGATCAGAGGTCAAGGTCAAAGGTCAGAGGTCAAGGTCAAGGTCAAACGTCAGTGGTCAAAGGTCAGAGGTCAAGGTCAAAGGTCAAAGGTTAAAGGTGAAGGTGAAAGTTCAAAGGTCAGAGGTCAAGGTCAAAGGTCAAAGATCAGAGGTCAAGGTCAAAGGTCAAAGGTCAAAGGTCAGAGGTTATATCAAGGTTAAGGTCAGAGGACAGAGGTCAAAGGTCAGAGGTCAAGGTCAAAGGTCAGAGGTCGAGGACAAAGGTCAGAGGTCAAGGTCAAAGGTCAGAGGTCAAAGGTCAGAGGTCAGAGGTCAAGGTCAAAGGTCAAAGGTTAAAGGTGAAGGTGAAAGTTCAAAGGTCAGAGGTCAAGGTCAAAGGTCAAAGGTCAGAGGTCAGAGGTCAAGGTCAAAGGTCTGAGGTCAAAGGCCAGAGGTCAGAGGTCAAGGTCACGGTCAGAGGTCAAAGGTCAAAGGTCAAAGGTCAAGGTCAAAGGTCAAATCTCAGAGGTCAGAGGTCAAGGTCAAAGGTTAGAGGTCAAGATCAAAGGACAGAGGTCAGAGGACAAGGTCAGATGTCAGAGGTAAAGGTCAAAGGTCAAAGGTCAGAGGTCAAGGTCAAAGGTTAGAGGTCAAGGTCAAAGGTCAGAGGTCAAGGTCAAAGGTCAAAGGTCAAGGTCAAGATCAAACGTAAGAGTTCAAAGGTCAAAGGTGAATGGTGAAAGATCAAATTCAGATGTCAGAGGTCAAGGTCAAATGTTAGAGGTCAAGGTCATAGGTCAAAGGTCAGAGGTCAAGGTCAATGGTCAGAGGTCAAGGTCAAAGTCCAGAGGACAGAGGACAAGGTCAAGGTCAAGGTCAAGGTCAAGGTCAAGGTCAAGGTCAAGGTCAAGGTCAAGGTAAAGGTCAAAGGTCAAAGGTCAAAAGTCAAAGGTCAAAGGTCAGAGGACAGAGGTCAAAGGTCAGAGGTCAAGGTCAAAGGTCAGAGGTCAAAGGTCAGAGGTCAAGGTCAGAGGTCAAACGTCAGAGGTCAAAGTCAAGGTCAAAGATCAGAGATCAAGATCATAGGTCAGAGGACAAGGTCAAATGTCAGAGAACAGAGGTCAAGGTCAAACGTCAGAGGTAAGGTCAAAGGTCAAAGGTCAAAGGTAAAGGGTCCAGGGTCAAAGGTCAAAGGTCAAAGGTAAAGGGTCAAGGGTCAAAGGTCAAAGGTCAGAGGTCAGAGGTGAGAGGTCAAGGTCAAAGGTCAAAGGTCAGATGTCAAGGTCAAAGGTCAAAGATCAAAGGTCAAAGGTCAAGGTCAAAGGTAAGAGGTCAAAGGTCAAAGGTGAAAGGTGAAAGGTGAAAGGTCAAATTCAGATGTCAGAGGTCAAGGTCAAAGGTTAGAGGTCAATGTCAAAGGTCAAAGGTCAGAGATCAAGGTCAAACGTCAGAAGTCGAGGTCAAGGTCAGAGGACAGAGGTCAAGGTCAAGGTCAAAGGTCAAAGGTCAGAGGTCAGAGGTCAAAGGTCCAAGGTCAAGGTCAAACGACAGAGGTCAGAGGTCAAGGTCAAGGTCAAAGATCAGAGGTCGAGGACACAGATCAGAGGTCAAGGTCAAAGGTCAAAGGTTAAAGGTGAAGGTGAAAGTTCAAAGGTCAGAGGTCAAGGTCAAAGGTCAAAGATCAGAGGTCAAGGTCAAAGGTCAAAGGTCAAAGGTCAGAGGTTATATCAAGGTCAAGGTCAGAGGACAGAGGTCAAAGGTCAGAGGTCAAGGTCAAAGGTCAGAGGTCGAGGACAAAGGTCAGAGGTCAAGGTCAAAGGTCAGAGGTCAAAGGTCAGAGGTCAGAGGTCAAGGTCAAAGGTCAAAGGTTAAAGGTGAAGGTGAAAGTTCAAAGGTCAGAGGTCAAGGTCAAAGGTCAAAGGTCAGAGGTCAGAGGTCAA
The DNA here is from genome assembly GCA_963971365.1 of Lasioglossum villosulum. Lineage (NCBI taxonomy): Eukaryota > Metazoa > Arthropoda > Insecta > Hymenoptera > Halictidae > Lasioglossum > Lasioglossum villosulum. Next base: position 22,572,012 of record OZ020498.1, on the reverse strand, counting down.
GGTCAAAGGTCTGAGGTCAAAGGCCAGAGGTCAAGGTCAAAGGTCAGAGGTCAAAGGTCAGAGGTCAAGGTCAGAGGTCAAACGTCAGAGGTCAAAGTCAAGGTCAAAGATCAGAGATCAAGATCATAGGTCAGAGGACAAGGTCAAATGTCAGAGAACAGAGGTCAAGGTCAAAGGTCAGAGGTCAAGGTCAAAGGTCAGAGGACAAGGTCAAATGTCAGAGGTCAGAGGTCAAGGTCAAAGGTTAGAGGTCAAGGTCAAAGGTCAAACGTCAGAGGTAAGGTCAAAGGTCAAAGGTCAAAGGTAAAGGGTCCAGGGTCAAAGGTCAAAGGTCAAAGGTAAAGGGTCAAGGGTCAAAGGTCAAAGGTCAGAGGTCAGAGGTGAGAGGTCAAGGTCAAAGGTCAAAGGTCAGATGTCAAGGTCAAAGGTCAAAGATCAAAGGTCAAAGGTCAAGGTCAAAGGTAAGAGGTCAAAGGTCAAAGGTGAAAGGTGAAAGGTGAAAGGTCAAATTCAGATGTCAGAGGTCAAGGTCAAAGGTTAGAGGTCAATGTCAAAGGTCAAAGGTCAGAGATCAAGGTCAAACGTCAGAAGTCGAGGTCAAGGTCAGAGGACAGAGGTCAAGGTCAAGGTCAAAGGTCAAAGGTCAGAGGTCAGAGGTCAAAGGTCCAAGGTCAAGGTCAAACGACAGAGGTCAGAGGTCAAGGTCAAGGTCAAAGATCAGAGGTCGAGGACACAGATCAGAGGTCAAGGTCAAAGGTCAAAGGTTAAAGGTGAAGGTGAAAGTTCAAAGGTCAGAGGTCAAGGTCAAAGGTCAAAGATCAGAGGTCAAGGTCAAAGGTCAAAGGTCAAAGGTCAGAGGTTATATCAAGGTCAAGGTCAGAGGACAGAGGTCAAAGGTCAGAGGTCAAGGTCAAAGGTCAGAGGTCGAGGACAAAGGTCAGAGGTCAAGGTCAAAGGTCAGAGGTCAAAGGTCAGAGGTCAGAGGTCAAGGTCAAAGGTCAAAGGTTAAAGGTGAAGGTGAAAGTTCAAAGGTCAGAGGTCAAGGTCAAAGGTCAAAGGTCAGAGGTCAGAGGTCAAGGTCAAAGGTCTGAGGTCAAAGGCCAGAGGTCAGAGGTCAAGGTCACGGTCAGAGGTCAAAGGTCAAAGGTCAAAGGTCAAAGGTCAAGGTCAAAGGTCAAATCTCAGAGGTCAGAGGTCAAGGTCAAAGGTTAGAGGTCAAGATCAAAGGACAGAGGTCAGAGGACAAGGTCAGATGTCAGAGGTAAAGGTCAAAGGTCAAAGGTCAGAGGTCAAGGTCAAAGGTTAGAGGTCAAGGTCAAAGGTCAGAGGTCAAGGTCAAAGGTCAAAGGTCAAGGTCAAGATCAAACGTAAGAGTTCAAAGGTCAAAGGTGAATGGTGAAAGATCAAATTCAGATGTCAGAGGTCAAGGTCAAATGTTAGAGGTCAAGGTCATAGGTCAAAGGTCAGAGGTCAAGGTCAATGGTCAGAGGTCAAGGTCAAGGTCAAAGTCCAGAGGACAGAGGACAAGGTCAAGGTCAAGGTCAAGGTCAAGGTCAAGGTCAAGGTCAAGGTCAAAGGTCAAAGGTCAAAAGTCAAAGGTCAAAGGTCAGAGGACAGAGGTCAAAGGTCAGAGGTCAGAGGTCAAGGTCAAGGTCAAGGTCAAGGTCAAAGGTCAGAGGTCAAAGGTCAGAGGTCAAGGTCAGAGGTCAAAGGTCAGAGGTCAAGGTCAAAGGTCAAAGGTCAAAGGTCAGAGGTTATATCAAGGTTAAGGTCAGAGGACAGAGGTCAAAGGTCAGATGTCAAGGTCAAAGTTCAAAGGTCAGAGGTCAAGGTCAAAGGTTAGAGGTCAAGGTCAAAGGTCAAAGGTCAAGGTCAACGGTAAGAGGTCAAAGGTCAAAGGAGAAAGGTGAAAGGTGAAAGGTCAAATTCAGATGTCAGAGGCCAAGGTCAAAGGTTAGAGGTCAATGTCAAAGGTCAAAGATCAGAGGTCAAGGTCAAAGGTCAAAGGTCAAAGGTCAGAGGTTATATCAAGGTCAAGGTCAGAGGACAGAGGTCAAAGGTCAGAGGTCAAGGTCAAAGGTCAGAGGTCGAGGACAAAGGTCAGAGGTCAACGTCACGGTCAGAGGTCAAGGTCAAAGGTCAGAGGTCAAAGGTCAGAGGTCAAGGTCAAAGGTCAAAGGTTAAAGGTGAAGGTGAAAGTTCAAAGGTCAGAGGTCAAGGTCAAAGGTCAAAGGTCAGAGGTCAGAGGTCAAGGTCAAAGGTCAGAGGTTATATCAAGGTCAAGGTCAGACGACAGAGGTCAAAGGTCAGAGGTCAAGGTCAAAGGTCAGAGGTCGAGGACAAAGGCCAGAGGTCAGAGGTCAAGGTCACGGTCAGAGGTCAAAGGTCAAAGGTCAAAGGTCAAAGGTCAAGGTCAAAGGTCAAATCTCAGAGGTCAGAGGTCAAGGTCAAAGGTTAGAGGTCAAGATCAAAGGACAGAGGTCAGAGGACAAGGTCAGATGTCAGAGGTAAAGGTCAAAGGTCAAAGGTCAGAGGTCAAGGTCAAAGGTTAGAGGTCAAGGTCAAAGGTCAGAGGTCAAGGTCAAAGGTCAAAGGTCAAGGTCAAGATCAAACGTAAGAGTTCAAAGGTCAAAGGTGAATGGTGAAAGATCAAATTCAGATGTCAGAGGTCAAGGTCAAATGTTAGAGGTCAAGGTCATAGGTCAAAGGTCAGAGGTCAAGGTCAATGGTCAGAGGTCAAGGTCAAAGGCCAGAGGACAGAGGACAGAGGACAAGGTCAAGGTCAAGGTCAAGGTCAAGGTCAAGGTAAAGGTCAAAGGTCAAAGGTCAGAGGTCAGAGGTCAAAGTTCAGAGGTCAGAGGTCAAGGTCAAGGTCAAGGTCATGGTCAAAGGTCAGAGGTCAAAGGTCAGAGGTCAAAGGTCAGAGGTCAAGGTCAAGGTCAAGGTCAAGGTCAAAGGTCAGAGGTCAAGGTCAAAGGTCAAAGGTTAGAGGTCAAGGTCAAAGTTAGAAGGTCAGAGGTCAAGGTCAAAGGTTAGAGGTCAAGGTCAAAGGCCAGCGGTCAAGGTCAATGTCAAGGTCAAGGTCAGAGGTCAGAGGTCAAGGTCAAAGGTCAGAGGTCAGAGGTCAGAGGTCAGAGGTCAAAGGTCCAAGGTCAAGGTCAAACGTCAGAGGCCAGAGGACAGAGGACAAGGTCAAGGTCAAGGTCAAGGTCAAGGTCAAGGTCAAGGTCAAGGTCAAGGTCAAGGTCAAGGTCAAGGTCAAGGTCAAGGTCAAGGTCAAGGTCAAGGTCAAGGTCAAGGTCAAAGGTCAAAGGTCAAAGGTCAAGGTCAAGGTCAAGGTCAAGGTCAAGGTCAAGGTCAAGGTCAAGGTCAAGGTCAAAGGTCAGAGATCAAGATCATAGGTCAGAGGACAAGGTCAAATGTCAGAGAACAGAGGTCAAGGTCAAAGGTCAGAGGTCAAGGTCAAAGGTCAGAGGACAAGGTCAAATGTCAGAGGTCAGAGGTCAAGGTCAAGGTCAAGGTCAAGGTCAAGGTCAAGGTCAAGGTCAAGGTCAAGGTCAAGGTCAAGGTCAAGGTCAAGGTCAAGGTCAAAGGTCAAAGGTCAGTGGTCAAGGTCAAGGTCAAAGGTCAGAGGTCAAGGTCAAAGGTCAAAGGTCAAGGTCAAGATCAAACGTAAGAGTTCAAAGGTCAAAGGTGAATGGTGAAAGATCAAATTCAGATGTCAGAGGTCAAGGTCAAATGTTAGAGGTCAAGGTCATAGGTCAAAGGTCAGAGGTCAAGGTCAATGGTCAGAGGTCAAGGTCAAAGGCCAGAGGACAGAGGACAGAGGACAAGGTCAAGGTCAAGGTCAAGGTCAAGGTCAAGGTAAAGGTCAAAGGTCAAAGGTCAGAGGTCAGAGGTCAAAGTTCAGAGGTCAGAGGTCAAGGTCAAGGTCAAGGTCATGGTCAAAGGTCAGAGGTCAAAGGTCAGAGGTCAAAGGTCAGAGGTCAAGGTCAAGGTCAAGGTCAAGGTCAAAGGTCAGAGGTCAAGGTCAAAGGTCAAAGGTTAGAGGTCAAGGTCAAAGTTCAAAGGTCAGAGGTCAAGGTCAAAGGTTAGAGGTCAAGGTCAAAGGCCAGCGGTCAAGGTCAATGTCAAGGTCAAGGTCAGAGGTCAGAGGTCAAGGTCAAAGGTCAGAGGTCAGAGGTCAGAGGTCAGAGGTCAAAGGTCCAAGGTCAAGGTCAAACGTCAGAGGCCAGAGGACAGAGGACAAGGTCAAGGTCAAGGTCAAGGTCAAGGTCAAGGTCAAGGTCAAGGTCAAGGTCAAGGTCAAGGTCAAGGTCAAGGTCAAGGTCAAGGTCAAGGTCAAGGTCAAGGTCAAGGTCAAGGTCAAGGTCAAGGTCAAAGGTCAAAGGTCAAAGGTCAAGGTCAAGGTCAAGGTCAAGGTCAAGGTCAAGGTCAAGGTCAAGGTCAAGGTCAAGGTCAAGGTCAAGGTCAAAGGTCAAAGGTCAAAGGTCAAAGGTCAAAGGTCAGAGGTCAAGGTCAAGGTCAAGGTCAAAGGTCAGAGGTCAAGGTCAAAGGTCAAAGGTTAGAGGTCAAGGTCAAAGTTCAAAGGTCAGAGGTCAAGGTCAAAGGTTAGAGGTCAAGGTCAAAGTTCAAAGGTCAGAGGTCAAGGTCAAAGGTTAGAGGTCAAGGTCAAAGGCCAGCGGTCAAGGTCAATGTCAAGGTCAGAGGTCAGAGGTCAAGGTCAAAGGTCAGAGGTCAGAGGTCAGAGGTCAGAGGTCAAAGGTCCAAGGTCAAGGTCAAACGTCAGAGGTCAAGGTCAAGGTCAAAGATCAGAGGCCAAGGTCTAAGGTCAGAGGTCAAGATCAAAGGACAGAGGTCAGAGGACAAGGTCAGATGTCAGAGGTAAAGGTCAAAGGTCAAAGGTCAGAGGTCAAGGACAAAAGTTAGAGGTCAAGGTCAAAGGCCAGAGGTCAAAGTTCAGAGGACAAGGTCAAGGGTCAACGGTCAACGGTCAACGGTCAACGGTCAAAGGTCAAAGCTCAAAGGTCAAAGGTCAATGGTCAAAGGTCAAATGTCAAAGGTCAAGATCAAGGTCAGAGGTCAGAGGTCAAGGTCAAAGGTCAAAGGACAGAGGTCAGAGGTCAAGGTCAAAAGTTAGAGGTCAAGGTCATAGGTCAAAGGTCAGAGGTCAAGGTCAAACGTCAGAGGTCAAAGTCAAGGTCAAAGATCAGAGATCAAGATCATAGGTCAGAGGACAAGGTCAAATGTCAGAGAACAGAGGTCAAGGTCAAAGGTCAGAGGTCAAGGTCAAGGTCAAAGGTCAGAGGACTAGGTCAAATGTCAGAGGTCAGAGGTCAAGGTCAAAGGTCAAACGTCAGAGGTAAGGTCAAAGGTCAAAGGTCAAAGTTAAAGGGTCCAGGGTCAAAGGTCAAAGGTAAAGGGTCAAGGGTCAAAGGTCAAAGGTCAGAGGTCAAGGTCAAAGGTCAGAGGACAAGGTCAAATGTCAGAGGTCAGAGGTCAAGGTCAAAGGTTAGAGGTCAAGGTCAAAGGTCAAACGTCAGAGGTAAGGTCAAAGGTCAAAGGTCAAAGGTAAAGGGTCCAGGGTCAAAGGTCAAAGGTAAAGGGTCAAGGGTCAAAGGTCAAAGGTCAGAGGTCCGAGGTGAGAGGTCAAGGTCAAAGGTCAAAGGTCAGATGTCAAGGTCAAAGGTCAAAGATCAAAGGTCAAAGGTCAAGGTCAAAGGTAAGAGGTCAAAGGTCAAAGGTGAAAGGTCAAATTCAGATGTCAGAGGTCAAGGTCAAAGGTTAGAGGTCAATGTCAAAGGTCAAAGGTCAGAGATCAAGGTCAAACGTCAGAAGTCGAGGTCAAGGTCAGAGGACAGAGATCAAGGTCAAGGTCAAAGGTCAAAGGTCAGAGGTCAGAGGTCAAAGGTCCAAGGTCAAGGTCAAACGACAGAGGTCAGAGGTCAAGGTCAAGGTAAAAGATCAGAGGTCGAGGACACAGATCAGAGGTCAAGGTCAAAGGACAGAGGTCAAGGTCAAGGTCAAACGTCAGTGGTCAAAGGTCAGAGGTCAAGGTCAAAGGTTAAAGGTGAAGGTGAAAGTTCAAAGGTCAGAGGTCAAGGTCAAAGGTCAAAGATCAGAGGTCAAGGTCAAAGGTCAAAGGTCAAAGGTCAGAGGTTATATCAAGGTCAAGGTCAGAGGACAGAGGTCAAAGGTCAGAGGTCAAGGTCAAAGGTCAGAGGTCGAGGACAAAGGTCAGAGGTCAAGGTCAAAGGTCAGAGGTCAAAGGTCAGAGGTCAGAGGTCAAGGTCAAAGGTCAAAGGTTAAAGGTGAAGGTGAAAGTTCAAAGGTCAGAGGTCAAGGTCAAAGGTCAAAGGTCAGAGGTCAGAGGTCAAGGTCAAAGGTCTGAGGTCAAAGGCCAGAGGTCAGAGGTCAAGGTCACGGTCAGAGGTCAAAGGTCAAAGGTCAAAGGTCAAGGTCAAAGGTCAAATCTCAGAGGTCAGAGGTCAAGGTCAAAGGTTAGAGGTCAAGATCAAAGGATAGAGGTCAGAGGACAAGGTCAGATGTCAGAGGTAAAGGTCAAAGGTCAAAGGTCAGAGGTCAGATGTCAAGGTCAAAGGTCAAAGGTCAAGGTCGACGGTAAGAGGTCAAAGGTCAAAGGAGAAAGGTGAAAGGTGAAAGGTCAAATTCAGATGTCAGAGGTCAAGGTCAAAGGTTAGAGGTCAATGTCAAAGGTCAAAGATCAGAGGTCAAGGTCAAAGGTCAAAGGTCAAAGGTCAGAGGTTATATCAAGGTCAAGGTCAGAGGACAGAGGTCAAAGGTCAGAGGTCAAGGTCAAAGGTCAGAGGTCGAGGACAAAGGTCAGAGGTCAAGGTCAAAGGTCAGAGGTCAAAGGTCAGAGGTCAAGGTCAAAGGTCAAAGGTTAAAGGTGAAGGTGAAAGTTCAAAGGTCAGAGGTCAAGGTCAAAGGTCAAAGGTCAGAGGTCAGAGGTCAAGGTCAAAGGTCTGAGGTCAAAGGCCAGAGGTCAGAGGTCAAGGTCACGGTCAGAGGTCAAAGGTCAAAGGTCAAAGGTCAAGGTCAAAGGTCAAATCTCAGAGGTCAGAGGTCAAGGTCAAAGGTTAGAGGTCAAGATCAAAGGACAGAGGTCAGAGGACAAGGTCAGATGTCAGAGGTAAAGGTCAAAGGTCAAAGGTCAGAGGTCAAGGTCAAATGTTAGAGGTCAAGGTCATAGGTCAAAGGTCAGAGGTCAAGGTCAATGGTCAGAGGTCAAGGTCAAAGGCCAGAGGACAGAGGACAAGGTCAAGGTCAAGGTCAAGGTCAAGGTAAAGGTCAAAGGTCAAAGGTCAAAGGTCAAAGGTCAAAGGTCAGAGGACAGAGGTCAAAGGTCAGAGGTCAGAGGTCAAGGTCAAGGTCAAGGTCAAGGTCAAGGTCAAGGTCAAAGGTCAGAGGTCAAAGGTCAGAGGTCAAGGTCAAAGGTCAAAGGTTAAAGGTGAAGGTGAAAGTTCAAAGGTCAGAGGTCAAGGTCAAAGATCAAAGGTCAGAGGTCAGAGGTCAAGGTCAAAGGTCAGAGGTCAAAGGCCAGAGGTCAGAGGTCAAGGTCACGGTCAGAGGTCAAACGTCAAAGGTCAAGGTCAAAGGTCAAATCTCAGAGGTCAGAGGTCAAGGTCAAAGGTTAGAGGTCAAGATCAAAGGACAGAGGTCAGAGGACTAGGTCAAATGTCAGAGGTCAGAGGTCAAGGTCAAAGGTCAAACGTCAGAGGTAAGGTCAAAGGTCAAAGGTCAAAGTTAAAGGGTCCAGGGTCAAAGGTCAAAGGTAAAGGGTCAAGGGTCAAAGGTCAAAGGTCAGAGGTCAAGGTCAGATGTCAGAGGTAAAGGTCAAAGGTCAAAGGTCAGAGGTCAAGGACAAAAGTTAGAGGTCAAGGTCAAAGGCCAGAGGTCAAAGTTCAGAGGACAAGGTCAAGGGTCAACGGTCAACGGTCAACGGTCAACGGTCAAAGGTCAAAGCTCAAAGGTCAAAGGTCAATGGTCAAAGGTCAAATGTCAAAGGTCAAGATCAAGGTCAGAGGTCAGAGGTCAAGGTCAAAGGTCAAAGGACAGAGGTCAGAGGTCAAGGTCAAAAGTTAGAGGTCAAGGTCATAGGTCAAAGGTCAGAGGTCAAGGTCAAACGTCAGAGGTCAAAGTCAAGGTCAAAGATCAGAGATCAAGATCATAGGTCAGAGGACAAGGTCAAATGTCAGAGAACAGAGGTCAAGGTCAAAGGTCAGAGGTCAAGGTCAAGGTCAAAGGTCAGAGGACTAGGTCAAATGTCAGAGGTCAGAGGTCAAGGTCAAAGGTCAAACGTCAGAGGTAAGGTCAAAGGTCAAAGGTCAAAGTTAAAGGGTCCAGGGTCAAAGGTCAAAGGTAAAGGGTCAAGGGTCAAAGGTCAAAGGTCAGAGGTCAAGGTCAAAGGTCAGAGGACAAGGTCAAATGTCAGAGGTCAGAGGTCAAGGTCAAAGGTTAGAGGTCAAGGTCAAAGGTCAAACGTCAGAGGTAAGGTCAAAGGTCAAAGGTCAAAGGTAAAGGGTCCAGGGTCAAAGGTCAAAGGTAAAGGGTCAAGGGTCAAAGGTCAAAGGTCAGAGGTCCGAGGTGAGAGGTCAAGGTCAAAGGTCAAAGGTCAGATGTCAAGGTCAAAGGTCAAAGATCAAAGGTCAAAGGTCAAGGTCAAAGGTCAAAGGTTAAAGGTGAAGGTGAAAGTTCAAAGGTCAGAGGTCAAGGTCAAAGGTCAAAGGTCAGAGGTCAGAGGTCAAGGTCAAAGGTCTGAGGTCAAAGGCCAGAGGTCAGAGGTCAAGGTCACGGTCAGAGGTCAAAGGTCAAAGGTCAAAGGTCAAGGTCAAAGGTCAAATCTCAGAGGTCAGAGGTCAAGGTCAAAGGTTAGAGGTCAAGATCAAAGGACAGAGGTCAGAGGACAAGGTCAGATGTCAGAGGTAAAGGTCAAAGGTCAAAGGTCAGAGGTCAAGGTCAAATGTTAGAGGTCAAGGTCATAGGTCAAAGGTCAGAGGTCAAGGTCAATGGTCAGAGGTCAAGGTCAAAGGCCAGAGGACAGAGGACAAGGTCAAGGTCAAGGTCAAGGTCAAGGTAAAGGTCAAAGGTCAAAGGTCAAAGGTCAAAGGTCAAAGGTCAGAGGACAGAGGTCAAAGGTCAGAGGTCAGAGGTCAAGGTCAAGGTCAAGGTCAAGGTCAAGGTCAAGGTCAAAGGTCAGAGGTCAAAGGTCAGAGGTCAAGGTCAAAGGTCAAAGGTTAAAGGTGAAGGTGAAAGTTCAAAGGTCAGAGGTCAAGGTCAAAGATCAAAGGTCAGAGGTCAGAGGTCAAGGTCAAAGGTCAGAGGTCAAAGGCCAGAGGTCAGAGGTCAAGGTCACGGTCAGAGGTCAAACGTCAAAGGTCAAGGTCAAAGGTCAAATCTCAGAGGTCAGAGGTCAAGGTCAAAGGTTAGAGGTCAAGATCAAAGGACAGAGGTCAGAGGACAAGGTCAGATGTCAGAGGTAAAGGTCAAAGGTCAGAGGTCAAGGTCAAAGGTTAGAGGTCAAGGTCAAAGGTCAGAGGTCAAGGTCAAAGGTCAAAGGTCAAGGTCAAGAGCAAACGTCAGAGTTCAAAGGTCAAAGGTGAATGGTGAAAGATCAAATTCAGATGTCAGAGGTCAAGGTCAAATGTTAGAGGTCAAGGTCATAGGTCAAAGGTCAGAGGTCAAGGTCAAACGTCAGAGGTCAAAGTCAAGGTCAAAGATCAGAGATCAAGATCATAGGTCAGAGGTCAAGGTCAAAGGTCAGAGGACAAGGTCAAATGTCAGAGGTCAGAGGTCAAGGTCAAAGGTTAGAGGTCAAGGTCAAAGGTCAAACGTCAGAGGTAAGGTCAAAGGTCAAAGGTCAAAGGTAAAGGGTCCAGGGTCAAAGGTCAAAGGTAAATGGTCAAGGGTCAAAGGTCAAAGGTCAGAGGTCAGAGGTGAGAGGTCAAGGTCAAAGGTCAAAGGTCAGATGTCAAGGTCAAAGGTCAAAGATCAAAGGTCAAAGGTCAAGGTCAAAGGTAAGAGGTCAAAGGTCAAAGGTGAAAGGTGAAAGGTGAAAGGTGAAAGGTCAAATTCAGATGTCAGAGGTCAAGGTCAAAGGTTAGAGGTCAATGTCAAAGGTCAAAGGTCAGAGATCAAGGTCAAACGTCAGAAGTCGAGGTCAAGGTCAGAGGACAGAGGTCAAGGTCAAGGTCAAAGGTCAAAGGTCAGAGGTCAGAGGTCAAAGGTCCAAGGTCAAGGTCAAACGACAGAGGTCAGAGGTCAAGGTCAAGGTAAAAGATCAGAGGTCGAGGACACAGATCAGAGGTCAAGGTCAAAGGACAGAGGTCAAGGTCAAGGTCAAACGTCAGTGGTCAAAGGTCAGAGGTCAAGGTCAAAGGTTAAAGGTGAAGGTGAAAGTTCAAAGGTCAGAGGTCAAGGTCAAAGGTCAAAGATCAGAGGTCAAGGTCAAAGGTCAAAGGTCAAAGGTCAGAGGTTATATCAAGGTCAAGGTCAGAGGACAGAGGTCAAAGGTCAGAGGTCAAGGTCAAAGGTCAGAGGTCGAGGACAAAGGTCAGAGGTCAAGGTCAAAGGTCAGAGGTCAAAGGTCAGAGGTCAGAGGTCAAGGTCAAAGGTCAAAGGTTAAAGGTGAAGGTGAAAGTTCAAAGGTCAGAGGTCAAGGTCAAAGGTCAAAGGTCAGAGGTCAGAGGTCAAGGTCAAAGGTCTGAGGTCAAAGGCCAGAGGTCAGAGGTCAAGGTCACGGTCAGAGGTCAAAGGTCAAAGGTCAAAGGTCAAGGTCAAAGGTCAAATCTCAGAGGTCAGAGGTCAAGGTCAAAGGTTAGAGGTCAAGATCAAAGGATAGAGGTCAGAGGACAAGGTCAGATGTCAGAGGTAAAGGTCAAAGGTCAAAGGTCAGAGGTCAGATGTCAAGGTCAAAGGTCAAAGGTCAAGGTCGACGGTAAGAGGTCAAAGGTCAAAGGAGAAAGGTGAAAGGTGAAAGGTCAAATTCAGATGTCAGAGGTCAAGGTCAAAGGTTAGAGGTCAATGTCAAAGGTCAAAGATCAGAGGTCAAGGTCAAAGGTCAAAGGTCAAAGGTCAGAGGTTATATCAAGGTCAAGGTCAGAGGACAGAGGTCAAAGGTCAGAGGTCAAGGTCAAAGGTCAGAGGTCGAGGACAAAGGTCAGAGGTCAAGGTCAAAGGTCAGAGGTCAAAGGTCAGAGGTCAAGGTCAAAGGTCAAAGGTTAAAGGTGAAGGTGAAAGTTCAAAGGTCAGAGGTCAAGGTCAAAGGTCAAAGGTCAGAGGTCAGAGGTCAAGGTCAAAGGTCTGAGGTCAAAGGCCAGAGGTCAGAGGTCAAGGTCACGGTCAGAGGTCAAAGGTCAAAGGTCAAAGGTCAAGGTCAAAGGTCAAATCTCAGAGGTCAGAGGTCAAGGTCAAAGGTTAGAGGTCAAGATCAAAGGACAGAGGTCAGAGGACAAGGTCAGATGTCAGAGGTAAAGGTCAAAGGTCAAAGGTCAGAGGTCAAGGTCAAATGTTAGAGGTCAAGGTCATAGGTCAAAGGTCAGAGGTCAAGGTCAATGGTCAGAGGTCAAGGTCAAAGGCCAGAGGACAGAGGACAAGGTCAAGGTCAAGGTCAAGGTCAAGGTAAAGGTCAAAGGTCAAAGGTCAAAGGTCAAAGGTCAAAGGTCAGAGGACAGAGGTCAAAGGTCAGAGGTCAGAGGTCAAGGTCAAGGTCAAGGTCAAGGTCAAGGTCAAGGTCAAAGGTCAGAGGTCAAAGGTCAGAGGTCAAGGTCAAAGGTCAAAGGTTAAAGGTGAAGGTGAAAGTTCAAAGGTCAGAGGTCAAGGTCAAAGATCAAAGGTCAGAGGTCAGAGGTCAAGGTCAAAGGTCAGAGGTCAAAGGCCAGAGGTCAGAGGTCAAGGTCACGGTCAGAGGTCAAACGTCAAAGGTCAAGGTCAAAGGTCAAATCTCAGAGGTCAGAGGTCAAGGTCAAAGGTTAGAGGTCAAGATCAAAGGACAGAGGTCAGAGGACAAGGTCAGATGTCAGAGGTAAAGGTCAAAGGTCAGAGGTCAAGGTCAAAGGTTAGAGGTCAAGGTCAAAGGTCAGAGGTCAAGGTCAAAGGTCAAAGGTCAAGGTCAAGAGCAAACGTCAGAGTTCAAAGGTCAAAGGTGAATGGTGAAAGATCAAATTCAGATGTCAGAGGTCAAGGTCAAATGTTAGAGGTCAAGGTCATAGGTCAAAGGTCAGAGGTCAAGGTCAAACGTCAGAGGTCAAAGTCAAGGTCAAAGATCAGAGATCAAGATCATAGGTCAGAGGTCAAGGTCAAAGGTCAGAGGACAAGGTCAAATGTCAGAGGTCAGAGGTCAAGGTCAAAGGTTAGAGGTCAAGGTCAAAGGTCAAACGTCAGAGGTAAGGTCAAAGGTCAAAGGTCAAAGGTAAAGGGTCCAGGGTCAAAGGTCAAAGGTAAATGGTCAAGGGTCAAAGGTCAAAGGTCAGAGGTCAGAGGTGAGAGGTCAAGGTCAAAGGTCAAAGGTCAGATGTCAAGGTCAAAGGTCAAAGATCAAAGGTCAAAGGTCAAGGTCAAAGGTAAGAGGTCAAAGGTCAAAGGTGAAAGGTGAAAGGTGAAAGGTGAAAGGTCAAATTCAGATGTCAGAGGTCAAGGTCAAAGGTTAGAGGTCAATGTCAAAGGTCAAAGGTCAGAGATCAAGGTCAAACGTCAGAAGTCGAGGTCAAGGTCAGAGGACAGAGGTCAAGGTCAAGGTCAAAGGTCAAAGGTCAGAGGTCAGAGGTCAAAGGTCCAAGGTCAAGGTCAAACGACAGAGGTCAGAGGTCAAGGTCAAGGTCAAATATCAGAGGTCGAGGACACAGATCAGAGGTCAAGGTCAAAGGTCAGAGGTCAAGGTCAAGGTCAAACGTCAGTGGTCAAAGGTCAGAGGTCAAGGTCAAAGGTCAAAGGTTAAAGGTGAAGGTGAAAGTTCAAAGGTCAGAGGTCAAGGTCAAAGGTCAAAGATCAGAGGTCAAGGTCAAAGGTCAAAGGTCAAAGGTCAGAGGTTATATCAAGGTCAAGGTCAGAGGACAGAGGTCAAAGGTCAGAGGTCAAGGTCAAAGGTCAGAGGTCGAGGACAAAGGTCAGAGGTCAAGGTCAAAGGTCAGAGGTCAAAGGTCAGAGGTCAGAGGTCAAGGTCAAAGGTCAAAGGTTAAAGGTGAAGGTGAAAGTTCAAAGGTCAGAGGTCAAGGTCAAAGGTCAAAGGTCAGAGGTCAGAGGTCAAGGTCAAAGGTCTGAGGTCAAAGGCCAGAGGTCAGAGGTCAAGGTCACGGTCAGAGGTCAAAGGTCAAAGGTCAAAGGTCAAGGTCAAAGGTCAAATCTCAGAGGTCAGAGGTCAAGGTCAAAGGTTAGAGGTCAAGATCAAAGGACAGAGGTCAGAGGACAAGGTCAGATGTCAGAGGTAAACGTCAAAGGTCAAAGGTCAGAGGTCAAGGTCAAAGGTTAGAGGTCAAGGTCAAAGGTCAGAGGTCAAGGTCAAAGGTCAAAGGTCAAGGTCAAGATCAAACGTAAGAGTTCAAAGGTCAAAGGTGAATGGTGAAAGATCAAATTCAGATGTCAGAGGTCAAGGTCAAATGTTAGAGGTCAAGGTCAAAGGCCAGAGGACAGAGGACAGAGGACAAGGTCAAGGTCAAGGTCAAGGTCAAGGTCAAGGTAAAGGTCAAAGGTCAAGGTCATGGTCAAAGGTCAGAGGTCAAAGGTCAGAGGTCAAAGGTCAGAGGTCAAGGTCAAGGTCAAGGTCAAGGTCAAGGTCAAAGGTCAGAGGTCAAGGTCAAAGGTCAAAGGTTAGAGGTCAAGGTCAAAGTTCAAAGGTCAGAGGTCAAGGTCAAAGGTTAGAGGTCAAGGTCAAAGGCCAGCGGTCAAGGTCAATGTCAAGGTCAAGGTCAGAGGTCAGAGGTCAAGGTCAAAGGTCAGAGGTCAGAGGTCAGAGGTCAGAGGTCAAAGGTCCAAGGTCAAGGTCAAACGTCAGAGGCCAGAGGACAGAGGACAAGGTCAAGGTCAAGGTCAAGGTCAAGGTCAAGGTCAAGGTCAAGGTCAAGGTCAAGGTCAAGGTCAAGGTCAAGGTCAAGGTTAAGGTCAAGGTCAAGGTCAAGGTCAAGGTCAAGGTCAAGGTCAAAGGTCAAAGGTCAAAGGTCAAGGTCAAGGTCAAGGTCAAGGTCAAGGTCAAGGTCAAGGTCAAGGTCAAGGTCAAGGTCAAGGTCAAAGGTCAAAGGTCAAAGGTCAAAGGTCAAAGGTCAAAGGTCAGAGGTCAGAGGTCAAAGGTCAGAGGTCAGAGGTCAAGGTCAAGGTCAAGGTCAAGGTCAAGGTCAAGGTCAAGGTCAAAGGTCAAAGGTCAAAGGTCAGAGGTCAAGGTCAGAGGTCAAAGGTCAGAGGTCAAGGTCAAGGTCAAGGTCAAAGGTCAGAGGTCAAGGTCAAAGGTCAAAGGTTAGAGGTCAAGGTCAAAGTTCAAAGGTCAGAGGTCAAGGTCAAAGGTTAGAGGTCAAGGTCAAAGTTCAAAGGTCAGAGGTCAAGGTCAAAGGTTAGAGGTCAAGGTCAAAGGCCAGCGGTCAAGGTCAATGTCAAGGTCAGAGGTCAGAGGTCAAGGTCAAAGGTCAGAGGTCAGAGGTCAGAGGTCAGAGGTCAAAGGTCCAAGGTCAAGGTCAAACGTCAGAGGTCAAGGTCAAGGTCAAAGATCAGAGGCCAAGGTCTAAGGTCAGAGGTCAAGATCAAAGGACAGAGGTCAGAGGACAAGGTCAGATGTCAGAGGTAAAGGTCAAAGGTCAAAGGTCAGAGGTCAAGGACAAAAGTTAGAGGTCAAGGTCAAAGGCCAGAGGTCAAAGTTCAGAGGACAAGGTCAAGGGTCAACGGTCAACGGTCAACGGTCAACGGTCAAAGGTCAAAGCTCAAAGGTCAAAGGTCAATGGTCAAAGGTCAAATGTCAAAGGTCAAGATCAAGGTCAAAGGTCAAAGGTTAGAGGTCAAGGTCAAAGTTCAAAGGTCAGAGGTCAAGGTCAAAGGTTAGAGGTCAAGGTCAAAGGCCAGCGGTCAAGGTCAATGTCAAGGTCAAGGTCAGAGGTCAGAGGTCAAGGTCAAAGGTCAGAGGTCAGAGGTCAGAGGTCAGAGGTCAAAGGTCCAAGGTCAAGGTCAAACGTCAGAGGCCAGAGGACAGAGGACAAGGTCAAGGTCAAGGTCAAGGTCAAGGTCAAGGTCAAGGTCAAGGTCAAGGTCAAGGTCAAGGTCAAGGTCAAGGTCAAGGTCAAGGTCAAGGTCAAGGTCAAGGTCAAGGTCAAGGTCAAGGTCAAGGTCAAGGTCAAGGTCAAGGTCAAGGTCAAAGGTCAAAGGTCAAAGGTCAAGGTCAAGGTCAAGGTCAAGGTCAAGGTCAAGGTCAAGGTCAAGGTCAAGGTCAAGGTCAAAGGTCAAAGGTCAAAGGTCAAAGGTCAAAGGTCAAAGGTCAGAGGTCAGAGGTCAAAGGTCAGAGGTCAGAGGTCAAGGTCAAGGTCAAGGTCAAGGTCAAGGTCAAGGTCAAGGTCAAGGTCAAAGGTCAAAGGTCAAAGGTCAGAGGTCAAGGTCAGAGGTCAAAGGTCAGAGGTCAAGGTCAAGGTCAAGGTCAAAGGTCAGAGGTCAAGGTCAAAGGTCAAAGGTTAGAGGTCAAGGTCAAAGTTCAAAGGTCAGAGGTCAAGGTCAAAGGTTAGAGGTCAAGGTCAAAGTTCAAAGGTCAGAGGTCAAGGTCAAAGGTTAGAGGTCAAGGTCAAAGGCCAGCGGTCAAGGTCAATGTCAAGGTCAGAGGTCAGAGGTCAAGGTCAAAGGTCAGAGGTCAGAGGTCAGAGGTCAGAGGTCAAAGGTCCAAGGTCAAGGTCAAACGTCAGAGGTCAAGGTCAAGGTCAAAGATCAGAGGCCAAGGTCTAAGGTCAGAGGTCAAGATCAAAGGACAGAGGTCAGAGGACAAGGTCAGATGTCAGAGGTAAAGGTCAAAGGTCAAAGGTCAGAGGTCAAGGACAAAAGTTAGAGGTCAAGGTCAAAGGCCAGAGGTCAAAGTTCAGAGGACAAGGTCAAGGGTAAACGGTCAACGGTCAACGGTCAACGGTCAAAGGTCAAAGCTCAAAGGTCAAAGGTCAATGGTCAAAGGTCAAATGTCAAAGGTCAAGATCAAGGTCAGAGGTCAGAGGTCAAGGTCAAAGGTCAAAGGACAGAGGTCAGAGGTCAAGGTCAAAAGTTAGAGGTCAAGGTCATAGGTCAAAGGTCAGAGGTCAAGGTCAAACGTCAGAGGTCAAAGTCAAGGTCAAAGATCAGAGATCAAGATCATAGGTCAGAGGACAAGGTCAAATGTCAGAGAACAGAGGTCAAGGTCAAAGGTCAGAGGTCAAGGTCAAAGGTCAGAGGACTAGGTCAAATGTCAGAGGTCAGAGGTCAAGGTCAAAGGTCAAACGTCAGAGGTAAGGTCAAAGGTCAAAGGTCAAAGTTAAAGGGTCCAGGGTCAAAGGTCAAAGGTAAAGGGTCAAGGGTCAAAGGTCAAAGGTCAGAGGTCAGAGGTGAGAGGTCAAGGTCAAAGGTCAAAGGTCAGATGTCAAGGTCAAAGGTCAAAGGTCAAAGGTCAAAGGTCAAGGTCAAAGGTAAGAGGTCAATGGTCAAAGGTGAAAGGTGAAAGGTGAAAGGTGAAAGGTCAAATTCAGATGTCAGAGGTCAAGGTCAAAGGTTAGAGGTCAATGTCAACGGTCAAAGGTCAGAGATCAAGGTCAAACGTCAGATGTCAAGGTCAAGGTCAGAGGACAGAGGTCAAGGTCAAGGTCAAAGGTCAAAGGTCAAAGGTCAGAGGTCAGAGGTCAAAGGTCCAAGGTCAAGGTCAAACGACAGAGGTCGGAGGTCAAGGTCAAGGTCAAAGATCAGAGGTCGAGGACACAGATCAGAGGTCAACGTCAAAGGTCAGAGGTCAAGGTCAAGGTCAAACGTCAGAGGTCAAAGGTCAGAGGTCAAGGTCAAAGGTCAAAGGTTAAAGGTGAAGGTGAAAGTTCAAAGGTCAGAGGTCAAGGTCAAGGTCAAGGTCATGGTCAAAGGTCAGAGGTCAAAGGTCAGAGGTCAAAGGTCAGAGGTCAAGGTCAAGGTCAAGGTCAAGGTCAAAGGTCAGAGGTCAAGGTCAAAGGTCAAAGGTTAGAGGTCAAGGTCAAAGTTCAAAGGTCAGAGGTCAAGGTCAAAGGTTAGAGGTCAAGGTCAAAGGCCAGCGGTCAAGGTCAATGTCAAGGTCAAGGTCAGAGGTCAGAGGTCAAGGTCAAAGGTCAGAGGTCAGAGGTCAGAGGTCAGAGGTCAAAGGTCCAAGGTCAAGGTCAAACGTCAGAGGCCAGAGGACAGAGGACAAGGTCAAGGTCAAGGTCAAGGTCAAGGTCAAGGTCAAGGTCAAGGTCAAGGTCAAGGTCAAGGTCAAGGTCAAGGTCAAGGTCAAGGTCAAGGTCAAGGTCAAGGTCAAGGTCAAGGTCAAAGGTCAAAGGTCAAAGGTCAAGGTCAAGGTCAAGGTCAAGGTCAAGGTCAAGGTCAAGGTCAAGGTCAAGGTCAAGGTCAAAGGTCAAAGGTCAAAGGTCAAAGGTCAAAGGTCAGAGGTCAGAGGTCAAAGGTCAGAGGTCAGAGGTCAAGGTCAAGGTCAAGGTCAAGGTCAAGGTCAAGGTCAAGGTCAAAGGTCAAAGGTCAAAGGTCAGAGGTCAAGGTCAGAGGTCAAAGGTCAGAGGTCAAGGTCAAGGTCAAGGTCAAAGGTCAGAGGTCAAGGTCAAAGGTCAAAGGTTAGAGGTCAAGGTCAAAGTTCAAAGGTCAGAGGTCAAGGTCAAAGGTCAAAGGTCAAGGTCAAGGTCAAGGTCAAGGTCAAGGTCAAGGTCAAGGTCAAGGTCAAGGTCAAGGTCAAAGGTCAAAGGTCAATGGTCAAAGGTCAAATGTCAAAGGTCAAGATCAAGGTCAAAGGTCAAAGGTTAGAGGTCAAGGTCAAAGTTCAAAGGTCAGAGGTCAAGGTCAAAGGTTAGAGGTCAAGGTCAAAGGCCAGCGGTCAAGGTCAATGTCAAGGTCAAGGTCAGAGGTCAGAGGTCAAGGTCAAAGGTCAGAGGTCAGAGGTCAGAGGTCAGAGGTCAAAGGTCCAAGGTCAAGGTCAAACGTCAGAGGCCAGAGGACAGAGGACAAGGTCAAGGTCAAGGTCAAGGTCAAGGTCAAGGTCAAGGTCAAGGTCAAGGTCAAGGTCAAGGTCAAGGTCAAGGTCAAGGTCAAGGTCAAGGTCAAGGTCAAGGTCAAGGTCAAGGTCAAGGTCAAGGTCAAGGTCAAGGTCAAGGTCAAGGTCAAAGGTCAAAGGTCAAAGGTCAAGGTCAAGGTCAAGGTCAAGGTCAAGGTCAAGGTCAAGGTCAAGGTCAAGGTCAAGGTCAAGGTCAAAGGTCAAAGGTCAAAGGTCAAAGGTCAAAGGTCAAAGGTCAGAGGTCAGAGGTCAAAGGTCAGAGGTCAGAGGTCAAGGTCAAGGTCAAGGTCAAGGTCAAGGTCAAGGTCAAGGTCAAGGTCAAAGGTCAAAGGTCAAAGGTCAGAGGTCAAGGTCAGAGGTCAAAGGTCAGAGGTCAAGGTCAAGGTCAAGGTCAAAGGTCAGAGGTCAAGGTCAAAGGTCAAAGGTTAGAGGTCAAGGTCAAAGTTCAAAGGTCAGAGGTCAAGGTCAAAGGTTAGAGGTCAAGGTCAAAGTTCAAAGGTCAGAGGTCAAGGTCAAAGGTTAGAGGTCAAGGTCAAAGGCCAGCGGTCAAGGTCAATGTCAAGGTCAGAGGTCAGAGGTCAAGGTCAAAGGTCAGAGGTCAGAGGTCAGAGGTCAGAGGTCAAAGGTCCAAGGTCAAGGTCAAACGTCAGAGGTCAAGGTCAAGGTCAAAGATCAGAGGCCAAGGTCTAAGGTCAGAGGTCAAGATCAAAGGACAGAGGTCAGAGGACAAGGTCAGATGTCAGAGGTAAAGGTCAAAGGTCAAAGGTCAGAGGTCAAGGACAAAAGTTAGAGGTCAAGGTCAAAGGCCAGAGGTCAAAGTTCAGAGGACAAGGTCAAGGGTAAACGGTCAACGGTCAACGGTCAACGGTCAAAGGTCAAAGCTCAAAGGTCAAAGGTCAATGGTCAAAGGTCAAATGTCAAAGGTCAAGATCAAGGTCAGAGGTCAGAGGTCAAGGTCAAAGGTCAAAGGACAGAGGTCAGAGGTCAAGGTCAAAAGTTAGAGGTCAAGGTCATAGGTCAAAGGTCAGAGGTCAAGGTCAAACGTCAGAGGTCAAAGTCAAGGTCAAAGATCAGAGATCAAGATCATAGGTCAGAGGACAAGGTCAAATGTCAGAGAACAGAGGTCAAGGTCAAAGGTCAGAGGTCAAGGTCAAAGGTCAGAGGACTAGGTCAAATGTCAGAGGTCAGAGGTCAAGGTCAAAGGTCAAACGTCAGAGGTAAGGTCAAAGGTCAAAGGTCAAAGTTAAAGGGTCCAGGGTCAAAGGTCAAAGGTAAAGGGTCAAGGGTCAAAGGTCAAAGGTCAGAGGTCAGAGGTGAGAGGTCAAGGTCAAAGGTCAAAGGTCAGATGTCAAGGTCAAAGGTCAAAGGTCAAAGGTCAAAGGTCAAGGTCAAAGGTAAGAGGTCAATGGTCAAAGGTGAAAGGTGAAAGGTGAAAGGTGAAAGGTCAAATTCAGATGTCAGAGGTCAAGGTCAAAGGTTAGAGGTCAATGTCAACGGTCAAAGGTCAGAGATCAAGGTCAAACGTCAGATGTCAAGGTCAAGGTCAGAGGACAGAGGTCAAGGTCAAGGTCAAAGGTCAAAGGTCAAAGGTCAGAGGTCAGAGGTCAAAGGTCCAAGGTCAAGGTCAAACGACAGAGGTCGGAGGTCAAGGTCAAGGTCAAAGATCAGAGGTCGAGGACACAGATCAGAGGTCAACGTCAAAGGTCAGAGGTCAAGGTCAAGGTCAAACGTCAGAGGTCAAAGGTCAGAGGTCAAGGTCAAAGGTCAAAGGTTAAAGGTGAAGGTGAAAGTTCAAAGGTCAGAGGTCAAGGTCAAGGTCAAGGTCATGGTCAAAGGTCAGAGGTCAAAGGTCAGAGGTCAAAGGTCAGAGGTCAAGGTCAAGGTCAAGGTCAAGGTCAAAGGTCAGAGGTCAAGGTCAAAGGTCAAAGGTTAGAGGTCAAGGTCAAAGTTCAAAGGTCAGAGGTCAAGGTCAAAGGTTAGAGGTCAAGGTCAAAGGCCAGCGGTCAAGGTCAATGTCAAGGTCAAGGTCAGAGGTCAGAGGTCAAGGTCAAAGGTCAGAGGTCAGAGGTCAGAGGTCAGAGGTCAAAGGTCCAAGGTCAAGGTCAAACGTCAGAGGCCAGAGGACAGAGGACAAGGTCAAGGTCAAGGTCAAGGTCAAGGTCAAGGTCAAGGTCAAGGTCAAGGTCAAGGTCAAGGTCAAGGTCAAGGTCAAGGTCAAGGTCAAGGTCAAGGTCAAGGTCAAGGTCAAGGTCAAAGGTCAAAGGTCAAAGGTCAAGGTCAAGGTCAAGGTCAAGGTCAAGGTCAAGGTCAAGGTCAAGGTCAAGGTCAAGGTCAAAGGTCAAAGGTCAAAGGTCAAAGGTCAAAGGTCAGAGGTCAGAGGTCAAAGGTCAGAGGTCAGAGGTCAAGGTCAAGGTCAAGGTCAAGGTCAAGGTCAAGGTCAAGGTCAAAGGTCAAAGGTCAAAGGTCAGAGGTCAAGGTCAGAGGTCAAAGGTCAGAGGTCAAGGTCAAGGTCAAGGTCAAAGGTCAGAGGTCAAGGTCAAAGGTCAAAGGTTAGAGGTCAAGGTCAAAGTTCAAAGGTCAGAGGTCAAGGTCAAAGGTTAGAGGTCAAGGTCAAAGTTCAAAGGTCAGAGGTCAAGGTCAAAGGTTAGAGGTCAAGGCCAAAGGCCAGCGGTCAAGGTCAATGTCAAGGTCAGAGGTCAGAGGTCAAGGTCAAAGGTCAGAGGTCAGAGGTCAGAGGTCAGAGGTCAAAGGTCCAAGGTCAAGGTCAAACGTCAGAGGTCAAGGTCAAGGTCAAAGATCAGAGGCCAAGGTCTAAGGTCAGAGGTCAAGATCAAAGGACAGAGGTCAGAGGACAAGGTCAGATGTCAGAGGTAAAGGTCAAAGGTCAAAGGTCAGAGGTCAAGGACAAAAGTTAGAGGTCAAGGTCAAAGGCCAGAGGTCAAAGGTCAGAGGACAAGGTCAAGGGTCAACGGTCAACGGTCAACGGTCAACGGTCAAAGGTCAAAGCTCAAAGGTCAAAGGTCAATGGTCAAAGGTCAAATGTCAAAGGTCAAGATCAAGGTCAGAGGTCAGAGGTCAAGGTCAAAGGTCAAAGGACAGAGGTCAGAGGTCAAGGTCAAAAGTTAGAGGTCAAGGTCATAGGTCAAAGGTCAGAGGTCAAGGTCAAACGTCAGAGGTCAAAGTCAAGGTCAAAGATCAGAGATCAAGATCATAGGTCAGAGGACAAGGTCAAATGTCAGAGAACAGAGGTCAAGGTCAAAGGTCAGAGGTCAAGGTCAAAGGTCAGAGGACTAGGTCAAATGTCAGAGGTCAGAGGTCAAGGTCAAAGGTCAAACGTCAGAGGTAAGGTCAAAGGTCAAAGGTCAAAGTTAAAGGGTCCAGGGTCAAAGGTCAAAGGTAAAGGGTCAAGGGTCAAAGGTCAAAGGACAGAGGTCAGAGGTCAAGGTCAAAGGTTAGAGGTCAATGTCAACGGTCAAAGGTCAGAGATCAAGGTCAAACGTCAGATGTCAAGGTCAAGGTCAGAGGACAGAGGTCAAGGTCAAGGTCAAAGGTCAAAGGTCAAAGGTCAGAGGTCAGAGGTCAAAGGTCCAAGGTCAAGGTCAAACGACAGAGGTCAGAGGTCAAGGTCAAGGTCAAAGATCAGAGGTCGAGGACACAGATCAGAGGTCAACGTCAAAGGTCAGAGGTCAAGGTCAAGGTCAAACGTCAGAGGTCAAAGGTCAGAGGTCAAGGTCAAAGGTCAAAGGTCAAAGGTTAAAGGTGAAGGTGAAAGTTCAAAGGTCAGAGGTCAAGGTCAAGGTCAAGGTCATGGTCAAAGGTCAGAGGTCAAAGGTCAGAGGTCAAAGGTCAGAGGTCAAGGTCAAGGTCAAGGTCAAGGTCAAAGGTCAGAGGTCAAGGTCAAAGGTCAAAGGTTAGAGGTCAAGGTCAAAGTTCAAAGGTCAGAGGTCAAGGTCAAAGGTTAGAGGTCAAGGTCAAAGGCCAGCGGTCAAGGTCAATGTCAAGGTCAAGGTCAGAGGTCAGAGGTCAAGGTCAAAGGTCAGAGGTCAGAGGTCAGAGGTCAGAGGTCAAAGGTCCAAGGTCAAGGTCAAACGTCAGAGGCCAGAGGACAGAGGACAAGGTCAAGGTCAAGGTCAAGGTCAAGGTCAAGGTCAAGGTCAAGGTCAAGGTCAAGGTCAAGGTCAAGGTCAAGGTCAAGGTCAAGGTCAAGGTCAAGGTCAAGGTCAAGGTCAAGGTCAAGGTCAAGGTCAAGGTCAAAGGTCAAAGGTCAAAGGTCAAGGTCAAGGTCAAGGTCAAGGTCAAGGTCAAGGTCAAGGTCAAGGTCAAGGTCAAAGGTCAAAGGTCAAAGGTCAAAGGTCAAAGGTCAGAGGTCAGAGGTCAAAGGTCAGAGGTCAGAGGTCAAGGTCAAGGTCAAGGTCAAGGTCAAGGTCAAGGTCAAGGTCAAGGTCAAAGGTCAAAGGTCAAAGGTCAGAGGTCAAGGTCAGAGGTCAAAGGTCAGAGGTCAAGGTCAAGGTCAAGGTCAAAGGTCAAAGGTCAGAGGTCAAGGTCAAAGGTCAAAGGTTAGAGGTCAAGGTCAAAGTTCAAAGGTCAGAGGTTAGAGGTCAAGGTCAAAGTTCAAAGGTCAGAGGTCAAGGTCAAAGGTTAGAGGTCAAGGCCAAAGGCCAGCGGTCAAGGTCAATGTCAAGGTCAGAGGTCAGAGGTCAAGGTCAAAGGTCAGAGGTCAGAGGTCAGAGGTCAGAGGTCAGAGGTCAAAGGTCCAAGGTCAAGGTCAAACGTCAGAGGTCAAGGTCAAGGTCAAAGATCAGAGGCCAAGGTCTAAGGTCAGAGGTCAAGATCAAAGGACAGAGGTCAGAGGACAAGGTCAGATGTCAGAGGTAAAGGTCAAAGGTCAAAGGTCAGAGGTCAAGGACAAAAGTTAGAGGTCAAGGTCAAAGGCCAGAGGTCAAAGGTCAGAGGACAAGGTCAAGGGTCAACGGTCAACGGTCAACGGTCAACGGTCAAAGGTCAAAGCTCAAAGGTCAAAGGTCAATGGTCAAAGGTCAAATGTCAAAGGTCAAGATCAAGGTCAGAGGTCAGAGGTCAAGGTCAAAGGTCAAAGGACAGAGGTCAGAGGTCAAGGTCAAAAGTTAGAGGTCAAGGTCATAGGTCAAAGGTCAGAGGTCAAGGTCAAACGTCAGAGGTCAAAGTCAAGGTCAAAGATCAGAGATCAAGATCATAGGTCAGAGGACAAGGTCAAATGTCAGAGAACAGAGGTCAAGGTCAAAGGTCAGAGGTCAAGGTCAAAGGTCAGAGGACTAGGTCAAATGTCAGAGGTCAGAGGTCAAGGTCAAAGGTCAAACGTCAGAGGTAAGGTCAAAGGTCAAAGGTCAAAGTTAAAGGGTCCAGGGTCAAAGGTCAAAGGTAAAGGGTCATGGGTCAAAGGTCAAAGGACAGAGGTCAGAGGTCAAGGTCAAAGGTTAGAGGTCAATGTCAACGGTCAAAGGTCAGAGATCAAGGTCAAACGTCAGATGTCAAGGTCAAGGTCAGAGGACAGAGGTCAAGGTCAAGGTCAAAGGTCAAAGGTCAAAGGTCAGAGGTCAGAGGTCAAAGGTCCAAGGTCAAGGTCAAACGACAGAGGTCAGAGGTCAAGGTCAAGGTCAAAGATCAGAGGTCGAGGACACAGATCAGAGGTCAACGTCAAAGGTCAGAGGTCAAGGTCAAGGTCAAACGTCAGAGGTCAAAGGTCAGAGGTCAAGGTCAAAGGTCAAAGGTTAAAGGTGAAGGTGAAAGTTCAAAGGTCAGAGGTCAAGGTCAAAGGTC
Organism: Lasioglossum villosulum; assembly: GCA_963971365.1. Classification (NCBI taxonomy): domain Eukaryota; kingdom Metazoa; phylum Arthropoda; class Insecta; order Hymenoptera; family Halictidae; genus Lasioglossum; species Lasioglossum villosulum. Next base: position 22,547,999 of record OZ020498.1, on the reverse strand, counting down.
AAAGGTCAGAGGTCAGATGTCAAGGTCAAAGTTCAAAGTTCAAAGGTCAAAGGTCAAGGTCAACGGTAAGAGGTCAAAGGTCAAAGGAGAAAGGTGAAAGGTGAAAGGTCAAATTCAGATGTCAGAGGTCAAGGTCAAAGGTTAGAGGTCAATGTCAAAGGTCAAAGATCAGAGGTCAAGGTCAGAGGACAGAGGTCAAAGGTCAGAGGTCAAGGTCAAAGGTCAGAGGTCGAGGACAAAGGTCAGAGGTCAAGGTCACGGTCAGAGGTCAAGGTCAAGGTCAAGGTCAAAGGTCAGAGGTCAAAGGTCAGAGATCAAGGTCAGAGGTCAAAGGTCAGAGGTCAAGGTCAACGTCAAGGTCAAAGGTCAGAGGTCAAAGTCAAAGGTCAAAGGTTAGATGTCAAGGTCAAAGTTCAAAGGTCAGAGGTCAAGGTCAAAGGTTAGAGGTCAAGGTCAAAGGTCAAAGGTCAAGGTCAACGGTAAGAGGTCAAAGGTCAAAGGAGAAAGGTGAAAGGTGAAAGGTCAAATTCAGATGTCAGAGGCCAAGGTCAAAGGTTAGAGGTCAATGTCAAAGGTCAAAGATCAGAGGTCAAGGTCAAAGGTCAAAGGTCAAAGGTCAGAGGTTATATCAAGGTCAAGGTCAGAGGACAGAGGTCAAAGGTCAGAGGTCAAGGTCAAAGGTCAGAGGTCGAGGACAAAGGTCAGAGGTCAACGTCGCGGTCAGAGGTCAAGGTCAAAGGTCAGAGGTCAAAGGTCAGAGGTCAAGGTCAAAGGTCAAAGGTGAAGGTGAAAGTTCAAAGGTCAGAGGTCAAGGTCAAAGGTCAAAGATCAGAGGTCAAGGTCAAAGGTCAAAGGTCAAAGGTCAGAGGTTATATCAAGGTCAAGGTCAGAGGACAGAGGTCAAAGGTCAGAGGTCAAGGTCAAAGGTCAGAGGTCGAGGACAAAGGTCAGAGGTCAAGGTCAAAGGTCAGAGGTCAAAGGTCAGAGGTCAGAGGTCAGAGGTCAAGGTCAAAGGTAAAGGTTAAAGGTGAAGGTGAAAGTTCAAAGGTCAGAGGTCAAGGTCAAAGGTCAAAGGTCAGACGTCAGAGGTCAAGGTCAAAGGTCAGAGGTCAAAGGCCAGAGGTCAGAGGTCAAGGTCACGGTCAGAGGTCAAACGTCAAAGGTCAAGGTCAAAGGTCAAATCTCAGAGGTCAGAGGTCAAGGTCAAAGGTTAGAGGTCAAGATCAAAGGACAGAGGTCAGAGGACAAGGTCAGATGTCAGAGGTAAAGGTCAAAGGTCAGAGGTCAAGGTCAAAGGTTAGAGGTCAAGGTCAAAGGTCAGAGGTCAAGGTCAAAGGTCAAAGGTCAAGGTCAAGAGCAAACGTCAGAGTTCAAAGGTCAAAGGTGAATGGTGAAAGATCAAATTCAGATGTCAGAGGTCAAGGTCAAATGTTAGAGGTCAAGGTCATAGGTCAAAGGTCAGAGGTCAAGGTCAAACGTCAGAGGTCAAAGTCAAGGTCAAAGATCAGAGATCAAGATCATAGGTCAGAGGACAAGGTCAAATGTCAGAGAACAGAGGTCAAGGTCAAAGGTCAGAGGTCAAGGTCAAAGGTCAGAGGACAAGGTCAAATGTCAGAGGTCAGAGGTCAAGGTCAAAGGTTAGAGGTCAAGGTCAAAGGTCAAACGTCAGAGGTAAGGTCAAAGGTCAAAGGTCAAAGGTAAAGGGTCCAGGGTCAAAGGTCAAAGGTAAAGGGTCAAGGGTCAAAGGTCAAAGGTCAGAGGTCAGAGGTGAGAGGTCAAGGTCAAAGGTCAAAGGTCAGATGTCAAGGTCAAAGGTCAAAGATCAAAGGTCAAAGGTCAAGGTCAAAGGTAAGAGGTCAAAGGTCAAAGGTGAAAGGTGAAAGGTGAAAGGTCAAATTCAGATGTCAGAGGTCAAGGTCAAAGGTTAGAGGTCAATGTCAAAGGTCAAAGGTCAGAGATCAAGGTCAAACGTCAGAAGTCGAGGTCAAGGTCAGAGGACAAAGGTCAAGGTCAAGGTCAAAGGTCAAAGGTCAGAGGTCAGAGGTCAAAGGTCCAAGGTCAAGGTCAAACGACAGAGGTCAGAGGTCAAGGTCAAGGTCAAAGATCAGAGGTCGAGGACACAGATCAGAGGTCAAGGTCAAAGGTCAGAGGTCAAGGTCAAGGTCAAACGTCAGTGGTCAAAGGTCAGAGGTCAAGGTCAAAGGTCAAAGGTTAAAGGTGAAGGTGAAAGTTCAAAGGTCAGAGGTCAAGGTCAAAGGTCAAAGATCAGAGGTCAAGGTCAAAGGTCAAAGGTCAAAGGTCAGAGGTTATATCAAGGTTAAGGTCAGAGGACAGAGGTCAAAGGTCAGAGGTCAAGGTCAAAGGTCAGAGGTCGAGGACAAAGGTCAGAGGTCAAGGTCAAAGGTCAGAGGTCAAAGGTCAGAGGTCAGAGGTCAAGGTCAAAGGTCAAAGGTTAAAGGTGAAGGTGAAAGTTCAAAGGTCAGAGGTCAAGGTCAAAGGTCAAAGGTCAGAGGTCAGAGGTCAAGGTCAAAGGTCTGAGGTCAAAGGCCAGAGGTCAGAGGTCAAGGTCACGGTCAGAGGTCAAAGGTCAAAGGTCAAAGGTCAAGGTCAAAGGTCAAATCTCAGAGGTCAGAGGTCAAGGTCAAAGGTTAGAGGTCAAGATCAAAGGACAGAGGTCAGAGGACAAGGTCAGATGTCAGAGGTAAAGGTCAAAGGTCAAAGGTCAGAGGTCAAGGTCAAAGGTTAGAGGTCAAGGTCAAAGGTCAGAGGTCAAGGTCAAAGGTCAAAGGTCAAGGTCAAGATCAAACGTAAGAGTTCAAAGGTCAAAGGTGAATGGTGAAAGATCAAATTCAGATGTCAGAGGTCAAGGTCAAATGTTAGAGGTCAAGGTCATAGGTCAAAGGTCAGAGGTCAAGGTCAATGGTCAGAGGTCAAGGTCAAAGTCCAGAGGACAGAGGACAAGGTCAAGGTCAAGGTCAAGGTCAAGGTCAAGGTCAAGGTCAAGGTAAAGGTCAAAGGTCAAAGGTCAAAAGTCAAAGGTCAAAGGTCAGAGGACAGAGGTCAAAGGTCAGAGGTCAAGGTCAAAGGTCAGAGGTCAAAGGTCAGAGGTCAAGGTCAGAGGTCAAACGTCAGAGGTCAAAGTCAAGGTCAAAGATCAGAGATCAAGATCATAGGTCAGAGGACAAGGTCAAATGTCAGAGAACAGAGGTCAAGGTCAAAGGTCAGAGGTCAAGGTCAAAGGTCAGAGGACAAGGTCAAATGTCAGAGGTCAGAGGTCAAGGTCAAAGGTTAGAGGTCAAGGTCAAAGGTCAAACGTCAGAGGTAAGGTCAAAGGTCAAAGGTCAGAGGTCAAGGTCAGAGGTCAAAGGTCAGAGGTCAAGGTCAAGGTCAAGGTCAAAGGTCAGAGGTCAAGGTCAAAGGTCAAAGGTTAGAGGTCAAGGTCAAAGTTCAAAGGTCAGAGGTCAAGGTCAAAGGTTAGAGGTCAAGGTCAAAGTTCAAAGGTCAGAGGTCAAGGTCAAAGGTTAGAGGTCAAGGCCAAAGGCCAGCGGTCAAGGTCAATGTCAAGGTCAGAGGTCAGAGGTCAAGGTCAAAGGTCAGAGGTCAGAGGTCAGAGGTCAGAGGTCAAAGGTCCAAGGTCAAGGTCAAACGTCAGAGGTCAAGGTCAAGGTCAAAGATCAGAGGCCAAGGTCTAAGGTCAGAGGTCAAGATCAAAGGACAGAGGTCAGAGGACAAGGTCAGATGTCAGAGGTAAAGGTCAAAGGTCAAAGGTCAGAGGTCAAGGACAAAAGTTAGAGGTCAAGGTCAAAGGCCAGAGGTCAAAGGTCAGAGGACAAGGTCAAGGGTCAACGGTCAACGGTCAACGGTCAACGGTCAAAGGTCAAAGCTCAAAGGTCAAAGGTCAATGGTCAAAGGTCAAATGTCAAAGGTCAAGATCAAGGTCAGAGGTCAGAGGTCAAGGTCAAAGGTCAAAGGACAGAGGTCAGAGGTCAAGGTCAAAAGTTAGAGGTCAAGGTCATAGGTCAAAGGTCAGAGGTCAAGGTCAAACGTCAGAGGTCAAAGTCAAGGTCAAAGATCAGAGATCAAGATCATAGGTCAGAGGACAAGGTCAAATGTCAGAGAACAGAGGTCAAGGTCAAAGGTCAGAGGTCAAGGTCAAAGGTCAGAGGACTAGGTCAAATGTCAGAGGTCAGAGGTCAAGGTCAAAGGTCAAACGTCAGAGGTAAGGTCAAAGGTCAAAGGTCAAAGTTAAAGGGTCCAGGGTCAAAGGTCAAAGGTAAAGGGTCAAGGGTCAAAGGTCAAAGGACAGAGGTCAGAGGTCAAGGTCAAAGGTTAGAGGTCAATGTCAACGGTCAAAGGTCAGAGATCAAGGTCAAACGTCAGATGTCAAGGTCAAGGTCAGAGGACAGAGGTCAAGGTCAAGGTCAAAGGTCAAAGGTCAAAGGTCAGAGGTCAGAGGTCAAAGGTCCAAGGTCAAGGTCAAACGACAGAGGTCAGAGGTCAAGGTCAAGGTTAAAGATCAGAGGTCGAGGACACAGATCAGAGGTCAACGTCAAAGGTCAGAGGTCAAGGTCAAGGTCAAACGTCAGAGGTCAAAGGTCAGAGGTCAAGGTCAAAGGTCAAAGGTTAAAGGTGAAGGTGAAAGTTCAAAGGTCAGAGGTCAAGGTCAAGGTCAAAGGTCAAAGGTCAGAGGTCAGATGTCAAGGTCAAAGTTCAAAGTTCAAGGGTCAACGGTCAACGGTCAACGGTCAACGGTCAAAGGTCAAAGCTCAAAGGTCAAAGGTCAATGGTCAAAGGTCAAATGTCAAAGGTCAAGATCAAGGTCAGAGGTCAGAGGTCAAGGTCAAAGGTCAAAGGACAGAGGTCAGAGGTCAAGGTCAAAAGTTAGAGGTCAAGGTCATAGGTCAAAGGTCAGAGGTCAAGGTCAAACGTCAGAGGTCAAAGTCAAGGTCAAAGATCAGAGATCAAGATCATAGGTCAGAGGACAAGGTCAAATGTCAGAGAACAGAGGTCAAGGTCAAAGGTCAGAGGTCAAGGTCAAAGGTCAGAGGACTAGGTCAAATGTCAGAGGTCAGAGGTCAAGGTCAAAGGTCAAACGTCAGAGGTAAGGTCAAAGGTCAAAGGTCAAAGTTAAAGGGTCCAGGGTCAAAGGTCAAAGGTAAAGGGTCATGGGTCAAAGGTCAAAGGACAGAGGTCAGAGGTCAAGGTCAAAGGTTAGAGGTCAATGTCAACGGTCAAAGGTCAGAGATCAAGGTCAAACGTCAGATGTCAAGGTCAAGGTCAGAGGACAGAGGTCAAGGTCAAGGTCAAAGGTCAAAGGTCAAAGGTCAGAGGTCAGAGGTCAAAGGTCCAAGGTCAAGGTCAAACGACAGAGGTCAGAGGTCAAGGTCAAGGTCAAAGATCAGAGGTCGAGGACACAGATCAGAGGTCAACGTCAAAGGTCAGAGGTCAAGGTCAAGGTCAAACGTCAGAGGTCAAAGGTCAGAGGTCAAGGTCAAAGGTCAAAGGTTAAAGGTGAAGGTGAAAGTTCAAAGGTCAGAGGTCAAGGTCAAAGGTCAAAGGTCAGAGGTCAGATGTCAAGGTCAAAGTTCAAAGTTCAAAGGTCAAAGGTCAAGGTCAACGGTAAGAGGTCAAAGGTCAAAGGAGAAAGGTGAAAGGTGAAAGGTCAAATTCAGATGTCAGAGGTCAAGGTCAAAGGTTAGAGGTCAATGTCAAAGGTCAAAGATCAGAGGTCAAGGTCAGAGGACAGAGGTCAAAGGTCAGAGGTCAAGGTCAAAGGTCAGAGGTCGAGGACAAAGGTCAGAGGTCAAGGTCACGGTCAGAGGTCAAGGTCAAGGTCAAGGTCAAAGGTCAGAGGTCAAAGGTCAGAGATCAAGGTCAGAGGTCAAAGGTCAGAGGTCAAGGTCAACGTCAAGGTCAAAGGTCAGAGGTCAAAGTCAAAGGTCAAAGGTTAGATGTCAAGGTCAAAGTTCAAAGGTCAGAGGTCAAGGTCAAAGGTTAGAGGTCAAGGTCAAAGGTCAAAGGTCAAGGTCAACGGTAAGAGGTCAAAGGTCAAAGGAGAAAGGTGAAAGGTGAAAGGTCAAATTCAGATGTCAGAGGCCAAGGTCAAAGGTTAGAGGTCAATGTCAAAGGTCAAAGATCAGAGGTCAAGGTCAAAGGTCAAAGGTCAAAGGTCAGAGGTTATATCAAGGTCAAGGTCAGAGGACAGAGGTCAAAGGTCAGAGGTCAAGGTCAAAGGTCAGAGGTCGAGGACAAAGGTCAGAGGTCAACGTCGCGGTCAGAGGTCAAGGTCAAAGGTCAGAGGTCAAAGGTCAGAGGTCAAGGTCAAAGGTCAAAGGTGAAGGTGAAAGTTCAAAGGTCAGAGGTCAAGGTCAAAGGTCAAAGATCAGAGGTCAAGGTCAAAGGTCAAAGGTCAAAGGTCAGAGGTTATATCAAGGTCAAGGTCAGAGGACAGAGGTCAAAGGTCAGAGGTCAAGGTCAAAGGTCAGAGGTCGAGGACAAAGGTCAGAGGTCAAGGTCAAAGGTCAGAGGTCAAAGGTCAGAGGTCAGAGGTCAGAGGTCAAGGTTAAAGGTAAAGGTTAAAGGTGAAGGTGAAAGTTCAAAGGTCAGAGGTCAAGGTCAAAGGTCAAAGGTCAGACGTCAGAGGTCAAGGTCAAAGGTCAGAGGTCAAAGGCCAGAGGTCAGAGGTCAAGGTCACGGTCAGAGGTCAAACGTCAAAGGTCAAGGTCAAAGGTCAAATCTCAGAGGTCAGAGGTCAAGGTCAAAGGTTAGAGGTCAAGATCAAAGGACAGAGGTCAGAGGACAAGGTCAGATGTCAGAGGTAAAGGTCAAAGGTCAGAGGTCAAGGTCAAAGGTTAGAGGTCAAGGTCAAAGGTCAGAGGTCAAGGTCAAAGGTCAAAGGTCAAGGTCAAGAGCAAACGTCAGAGTTCAAAGGTCAAAGGTGAATGGTGAAAGATCAAATTCAGATGTCAGAGGTCAAGGTCAAATGTTAGAGGTCAAGGTCATAGGTCAAAGGTCAGAGGTCAAGGTCAAACGTCAGAGGTCAAAGTCAAGGTCAAAGATCAGAGATCAAGATCATAGGTCAGAGGACAAGGTCAAATGTCAGAGAACAGAGGTCAAGGTCAAAGGTCAGAGGTCAAGGTCAAAGGTCAGAGGACAAGGTCAAATGTCAGAGGTCAGAGGTCAAGGTCAAAGGTTAGAGGTCAAGGTCAAAGGTCAAACGTCAGAGGTAAGGTCAAAGGTCAAAGGTCAAAGGTAAAGGGTCCAGGGTCAAAGGTCAAAGGTAAAGGGTCAAGGGTCAAAGGTCAAAGGTCAGAGGTCAGAGGTGAGAGGTCAAGGTCAAAGGTCAAAGGTCAGATGTCAAGGTCAAAGGTCAAAGATCAAAGGTCAAAGGTCAAGGTCAAAGGTAAGAGGTCAAAGGTCAAAGGTGAAAGGTGAAAGGTGAAAGGTCAAATTCAGATGTCAGAGGTCAAGGTCAAAGGTTAGAGGTCAATGTCAAAGGTCAAAGGTCAGAGATCAAGGTCAAACGTCAGAAGTCGAGGTCAAGGTCAGAGGACAAAGGTCAAGGTCAAGGTCAAAGGTCAAAGGTCAGAGGTCAGAGGTCAAAGGTCCAAGGTCAAGGTCAAACGACAGAGGTCAGAGGTCAAGGTCAAGGTCAAAGATCAGAGGTCGAGGACACAGATCAGAGGTCAAGGTCAAAGGTCAGAGGTCAAGGTCAAGGTCAAACGTCAGTGGTCAAAGGTCAGAGGTCAAGGTCAAAGGTCAAAGGTTAAAGGTGAAGGTGAAAGTTCAAAGGTCAGAGGTCAAGGTCAAAGGTCAAAGATCAGAGGTCAAGGTCAAAGGTCAAAGGTCAAAGGTCAGAGGTTATATCAAGGTTAAGGTCAGAGGACAGAGGTCAAAGGTCAGAGGTCAAGGTCAAAGGTCAGAGGTCGAGGACAAAGGTCAGAGGTCAAGGTCAAAGGTCAGAGGTCAAAGGTCAGAGGTCAGAGGTCAAGGTCAAAGGTCAAAGGTTAAAGGTGAAGGTGAAAGTTCAAAGGTCAGAGGTCAAGGTCAAAGGTCAAAGGTCAGAGGTCAGAGGTCAAGGTCAAAGGTCTGAGGTCAAAGGCCAGAGGTCAGAGGTCAAGGTCACGGTCAGAGGTCAAAGGTCAAAGGTCAAAGGTCAAGGTCAAAGGTCAAATCTCAGAGGTCAGAGGTCAAGGTCAAAGGTTAGAGGTCAAGATCAAAGGACAGAGGTCAGAGGACAAGGTCAGATGTCAGAGGTAAAGGTCAAAGGTCAAAGGTCAGAGGTCAAGGTCAAAGGTTAGAGGTCAAGGTCAAAGGTCAGAGGTCAAGGTCAAAGGTCAAAGGTCAAGGTCAAGATCAAACGTAAGAGTTCAAAGGTCAAAGGTGAATGGTGAAAGATCAAATTCAGATGTCAGAGGTCAAGGTCAAATGTTAGAGGTCAAGGTCATAGGTCAAAGGTCAGAGGTCAAGGTCAATGGTCAGAGGTCAAGGTCAAAGTCCAGAGGACAGAGGACAAGGTCAAGGTCAAGGTCAAGGTCAAGGTCAAGGTCAAGGTCAAGGTAAAGGTCAAAGGTCAAAGGTCAAAAGTCAAAGGTCAAAGGTCAGAGGACAGAGGTCAAAGGTCAGAGGTCAAGGTCAAAGGTCAGAGGTCAAAGGTCAGAGGTCAAGGTCAGAGGTCAAACGTCAGAGGTCAAAGTCAAGGTCAAAGATCAGAGATCAAGATCATAGGTCAGAGGACAAGGTCAAATGTCAGAGAACAGAGGTCAAGGTCAAAGGTCAGAGGTCAAGGTCAAAGGTCAGAGGACAAGGTCAAATGTCAGAGGTCAGAGGTCAAGGTCAAAGGTTAGAGGTCAAGGTCAAAGGTCAAACGTCAGAGGTAAGGTCAAAGGTCAAAGGTCAAAGGTCAAAGGTCAAAGGTCAGAGGTCAAGGTCAGAGGTCAAAGGTCAGAGGTCAAGGTCAAGGTCAAGGTCAAAGGTCAGAGGTCAAGGTCAAAGGTCAAAGGTTAGAGGTCAAGGTCAAAGTTCAAAGGTCAGAGGTCAAGGTCAAAGGTTAGAGGTCAAGGTCAAAGTTCAAAGGTCAGAGGTCAAGGTCAAAGGTTAGAGGTCAAGGCCAAAGGCCAGCGGTCAAGGTCAATGTCAAGGTCAGAGGTCAGAGGTCAAGGTCAAAGGTCAGAGGTCAGAGGTCAGAGGTCAGAGGTCAAAGGTCCAAGGTCAAGGTCAAACGTCAGAGGTCAAGGTCAAGGTCAAAGATCAGAGGCCAAGGTCTAAGGTCAGAGGTCAAGATCAAAGGACAGAGGTCAGAGGACAAGGTCAGATGTCAGAGGTAAAGGTCAAAGGTCAAAGGTCAGAGGTCAAGGACAAAAGTTAGAGGTCAAGGTCAAAGGCCAGAGGTCAAAGGTCAGAGGACAAGGTCAAGGGTCAACGGTCAACGGTCAACGGTCAACGGTCAAAGGTCAAAGCTCAAAGGTCAAAGGTCAATGGTCAAAGGTCAAATGTCAAAGGTCAAGATCAAGGTCAGAGGTCAGAGGTCAAGGTCAAAGGTCAAAGGACAGAGGTCAGAGGTCAAGGTCAAAAGTTAGAGGTCAAGGTCATAGGTCAAAGGTCAGAGGTCAAGGTCAAACGTCAGAGGTCAAAGTCAAGGTCAAAGATCAGAGATCAAGATCATAGGTCAGAGGACAAGGTCAAATGTCAGAGAACAGAGGTCAAGGTCAAAGGTCAGAGGTCAAGGTCAAAGGTCAGAGGACTAGGTCAAATGTCAGAGGTCAGAGGTCAAGGTCAAAGGTCAAACGTCAGAGGTAAGGTCAAAGGTCAAAGGTCAAAGTTAAAGGGTCCAGGGTCAAAGGTCAAAGGTAAAGGGTCAAGGGTCAAAGGTCAAAGGACAGAGGTCAGAGGTCAAGGTCAAAGGTTAGAGGTCAATGTCAACGGTCAAAGGTCAGAGATCAAGGTCAAACGTCAGATGTCAAGGTCAAGGTCAGAGGACAGAGGTCAAGGTCAAGGTCAAAGGTCAAAGGTCAAAGGTCAGAGGTCAGAGGTCAAAGGTCCAAGGTCAAGGTCAAACGACAGAGGTCAGAGGTCAAGGTCAAGGTCAAAGATCAGAGGTCGAGGACACAGATCAGAGGTCAACGTCAAAGGTCAGAGGTCAAGGTCAAGGTCAAACGTCAGAGGTCAAAGGTCAGAGGTCAAGGTCAAAGGTCAAAGGTTAAAGGTGAAGGTGAAAGTTCAAAGGTCAGAGGTCAAGGTCAAAGGTCAAAGGTCAGAGGTCAGATGTCAAGGTCAAAGTTCAAAGTTCAAAGGTCAAAGGTCAAGGTCAACGGTAAGAGGTCAAAGGTCAAAGGAGAAAGGTGAAAGGTGAAAGGTCAAATTCAGATGTCAGAGGTCAAGGTCAAAGGTTAGAGGTCAATGTCAAAGGTCAAAGATCAGAGGTCAAGGTCAGAGGACAGAGGTCAAAGGTCAGAGGTCAAGGTCAAAGGTCAGAGGTCGAGGACAAAGGTCAGAGGTCAAGGTCACGGTCAGAGGTCAAGGTCAAGGTCAAGGTCAAGGTCAAAGGTCAGAGGTCAAAGGTCAGAGGTCAAGGTCAGAGGTCAAAGGTCAGAGGTCAAGGTCAAGGTCAAGGTCAAAGGTCAGAGGTCAAAGTCAAAGGTCAAAGGTTAGATGTCAAGGTCAAAGTTCAAACGTCAGAGGTCAAGGTCAAAGGTTAGAGGTCAAGGTCAAAGGTCAAAGGTCAAGGTCAACGGTAAGAGGTCAAAGGTCAAAGGAGAAAGGTGAAAGGTGAAAGGTCAAATTCAGATGTCAGAGGCCAAGGTCAAAGGTTAGAGGTCAATGTCAAAGGTCAAAGATCAGAGGTCAAGGTCAAAGGTCAAAGGTCAAAGGTCAGAGGTTATATCAAGGTCAAGGTCAGAGGACAGAGGTCAAAGGTCAGAGGTCAAGGTCAAAGGTCAGAGGTCGAGGACAAAGGTCAGAGGTCAACGTCGCGGTCAGAGGTCAAGGTCAAAGGTCAGAGGTCAAAGGTCAGAGGTCAAGGTCAAAGGTCACAGGTGAAGGTGAAAGTTCAAAGGTCAGAGGTCAAGGTCAAAGGTCAAAGATCAGAGGTCAAGGGTCAACGGTCAACGGTCAACGGTCAACGGTCAAAGGTCAAAGCTCAAAGGTCAAAGGTCAATGGTCAAAGGTCAAATGTCAAAGGTCAAGATCAAGGTCAGAGGTCAGAGGTCAAGGTCAAAGGTCAAAGGACAGAGGTCAGAGGTCAAGGTCAAAAGTTAGAGGTCAAGGTCATAGGTCAAAGGTCAGAGGTCAAGGTCAAACGTCAGAGGTCAAAGTCAAGGTCAAAGATCAGAGATCAAGATCATAGGTCAGAGGACAAGGTCAAATGTCAGAGAACAGAGGTCAAGGTCAAAGGTCAGAGGTCAAGGTCAAAGGTCAGAGGACTAGGTCAAATGTCAGAGGTCAGAGGTCAAGGTCAAAGGTCAAACGTCAGAGGTAAGGTCAAAGGTCAAAGGTCAAAGTTAAAGGGTCCAGGGTCAAAGGTCAAAGGTAAAGGGTCAAGGGTCAAAGGTCAAAGGACAGAGGTCAGAGGTCAAGGTCAAAGGTTAGAGGTCAATGTCAACGGTCAAAGGTCAGAGATCAAGGTCAAACGTCAGATGTCAAGGTCAAGGTCAGAGGACAGAGGTCAAGGTCAAGGTCAAAGGTCAAAGGTCAAAGGTCAGAGGTCAGAGGTCAAAGGTCCAAGGTCAAGGTCAAACGACAGAGGTCAGAGGTCAAGGTCAAGGTCAAAGATCAGAGGTCGAGGACACAGATCAGAGGTCAACGTCAAAGGTCAGAGGTCAAGGTCAAGGTCAAACGTCAGAGGTCAAAGGTCAGAGGTCAAGGTCAAAGGTCAAAGGTTAAAGGTGAAGGTGAAAGTTCAAAGGTCAGAGGTCAAGGTCAAAGGTCAAAGGTCAGAGGTCAGATGTCAAGGTCAAAGTTCAAAGTTCAAAGGTCAAAGGTCAAGGTCAACGGTAAGAGGTCAAAGGTCAAAGGAGAAAGGTGAAAGGTGAAAGGTCAAATTCAGATGTCAGAGGTCAAGGTCAAAGGTTAGAGGTCAATGTCAAAGGTCAAAGATCAGAGGTCAAGGTCAGAGGACAGAGGTCAAAGGTCAGAGGTCAAGGTCAAAGGTCAGAGGTCGAGGACAAAGGTCAGAGGTCAAGGTCACGGTCAGAGGTCAAGGTCAAGGTCAAGGTCAAGGTCAAAGGTCAGAGGTCAAAGGTCAGAGGTCAAGGTCAGAGGTCAAAGGTCAGAGGTCAAGGTCAAGGTCAAGGTCAAAGGTCAGAGGTCAAAGTCAAAGGTCAAAGGTTAGATGTCAAGGTCAAAGTTCAAAGGTCAGAGGTCAAGGTCAAAGGTTAGAGGTCAAGGTCAAAGGTCAAAGGTCAAGGTCAACGGTAAGAGGTCAAAGGTCAAAGGAGAAAGGTGAAAGGTGAAAGGTCAAATTCAGATGTCAGAGGCCAAGGTCAAAGGTTAGAGGTCAATGTCAAAGGTCAAAGATCAGAGGTCAAGGTCAAAGGTCAAAGGTCAAAGGTCAGAGGTTATATCAAGGTCAAGGTCAGAGGACAGAGGTCAAAGGTCAGAGGTCAAGGTCAAAGGTCAGAGGTCGAGGACAAAGGTCAGAGGTCAACGTCGCGGTCAGAGGTCAAGGTCAAAGGTCAGAGGTCAAAGGTCAGAGGTCAAGGTCAAAGGTCAAAGGTGAAGGTGAAAGTTCAAAGGTCAGAGGTCAAGGTCAAAGGTCAAAGATCAGAGGTCAAGGTCAAAGGTCAAAGGTCAAAGGTCAGAGGTTATATCAAGGTCAAGGTCAGAGGACAGAGGTCAAAGGTCAGAGGTCAAGGTCAAAGGTCAGAGGTCGAGGACAAAGGTCAGAGGTCAAGGTCAAAGGTCAGAGGTCAAAGGTCAGAGGTCAGAGGTCAGAGGTCAAGGTCAAAGGTAAAGGTTAAAGGTGAAGGTGAAAGTTCAAAGGTCAGAGGTCAAGGTCAAAGGTCAAAGGTCAGACGTCAGAGGTCAAGGTCAAAGGTCAGAGGTCAAAGGCCAGAGGTCAGAGGTCAAGGTCACGGTCAGAGGTCAAACGTCAAAGGTCAAGGTCAAAGGTCAAATCTCAGAGGTCAGAGGTCAAGGTCAAAGGTTAGAGGTCAAGATCAAAGGACAGAGGTCAGAGGACAAGGTCAGATGTCAGAGGTAAAGGTCAAAGGTCAGAGGTCAAGGTCAAAGGTTAGAGGTCAAGGTCAAAGGTCAGAGGTCAAGGTCAAAGGTCAAAGGTCAAGGTCAAGAGCAAACGTCAGAGTTCAAAGGTCAAAGGTGAATGGTGAAAGATCAAATTCAGATGTCAGAGGTCAAGGTCAAATGTTAGAGGTCAAGGTCATAGGTCAAAGGTCAGAGGTCAAGGTCAAACGTCAGAGGTCAAAGTCAAGGTCAAAGATCAGAGATCAAGATCATAGGTCAGAGGACAAGGTCAAATGTCAGAGAACAGAGGTCAAGGTCAAAGGTCAGAGGTCAGAGATCAAGGTCAAACGTCAGAAGTCGAGGTCAAGGTCAGAGGACAGAGGTCAAGGTCAAGGTCAAAGGTCAAAGGTCAGAGGTCAGAGGTCAAAGGTCCAAGGTCAAGGTCAAACGACAGAGGTCAGAGGTCAAGGTCAAGGTCAAAGATCAGAGGTCAAGGTCAAAGGTCAAAGGTCAAAGGTCAGAGGTTATATCAAGGTTAAGGTCAGAGGACAGAGGTCAAAGGTCAGAGGTCAAGGTCAAAGGTCAGAGGTCGAGGACAAAGGTCAGAGGTCAAGGTCAAAGGTCAGAGGTCAAAGGTCAGAGGTCAGAGGTCAAGGTCAAAGGTCAAAGGTTAAAGGTGAAGGTGAAAGTTCAAAGGTCAGAGGTCAAGGTCAAAGGTCAAAGGTCAGAGGTCAGAGGTCAAGGTCAAAGGTCTGAGGTCAAAGGCCAGAGGTCAGAGGTCAAGGTCACGGTCAGAGGTCAAAGGTCAAAGGTCAAAGGTCAAGGTCAAAGGTCAAATCTCAGAGGTCAGAGGTCAAGGTCAAAGGTTAGAGGTCAAGATCAAAGGACAGAGGTCAGAGGACAAGGTCAGATGTCAGAGGTAAAGGTCAAAGGTCAAAGGTCAGAGGTCAAGGTCAAAGGTTAGAGGTCAAGGTCAAAGGTCAGAGGTCAAGGTCAAAGGTCAAAGGTCAAGGTCAAGATCAAACGTAAGAGTTCAAAGGTCAAAGGTGAATGGTGAAAGATCAAATTCAGATGTCAGAGGTCAAGGTCAAATGTTAGAGGTCAAGGTCATAGGTCAAAGGTCAGAGGTCAAGGTCAATGGTCAGAGGTCAAGGTCAAAGTCCAGAGGACAGAGGACAAGGTCAAGGTCAAGGTCAAGGTCAAGGTCAAGGTCAAGGTCAAGGTAAAGGTCAAAGGTCAAAGGTCAAAAGTCAAAGGTCAAAGGTCAGAGGACAGAGGTCAAAGGTCAGAGGTCAAGGTCAAAGGTCAGAGGTCAAAGGTCAGAGGTCAAGGTCAGAGGTCAAACGTCAGAGGTCAAAGTCAAGGTCAAAGATCAGAGATCAAGATCATAGGTCAGAGGACAAGGTCAAATGTCAGAGAACAGAGGTCAAGGTCAAAGGTCAGAGGTCAAGGTCAAAGGTCAGAGGGCAAGGTCAAATGTCAGAGGTCAGAGGTCAAGGTCAAAGGTTAGAGGTCAAGGTCAAAGGTCAAACGTCAGAGGTAAGGTCAAAGGTCAAAGGTCAAAGGTAAAGGGTCCAGGGTCAAAGGTCAAAGGTAAAGGGTCAAGGGTCAAAGGTCAAAGGTCAGAGGTCAGAGGTGAGAGGTCAAGGTCAAAGGTCAAAGGTCAAAGGTCAGATGTCAAGGTCAAAGGTCAAAGATCAAAGGTCAAAGGTCAAGGTCAAAGGTAAGAGGTCAAAGGTCAAAGGTGAAAGGTGAAAGGTGAAAGGTCAAATTCAGATGTCAGAGGTCGAGGTCAAAGGTTAGAGGTCAATGTCAAAGGTCAAAGGTCAGAGATCAAGGACAAACGTCAGAAGTCGAGGTCAAGGTCAGAGGACAGAGGTCAAGGTCAAGGTCAAAGGTCAAAGGTCAGAGGTCAGAGGTCAAAGGTCCAAGGTCAAGGTCAAACGACAGAGGTCAGAGGTCAAGGTCAAGGTCAAAGATCAGAGGTCGAGGACACAGATCAGAGGTCAAGGTCAAAGGTCAGAGGTCAAGGTCAAGGTCAAACGTCAGTGGTCAAAGGTCAGAGGTCAAGGTCAAAGGTCAAAGGTTAAAGGTGAAGGTGAAAGTTCAAAGGTCAGAGGTCAAGGTCAAAGGTCAAAGATCAGAGGTCAAGGTCAAAGGTCAAAGGTCAAAGGTCAGAGGTTATATCAAGGTCAAGGTCAGAGGACAGAGGTCAAAGGTCAGAGGTCAAGGTCAAAGGTCAGAGGTCGAGGACAAAGGTCAGAGGTCAAGGTCAAAGGTCAGAGGTCAAAGGTCAGAGGTCAGAGGTCAAGGTCAAAGGTCAAAGGTTAAAGGTGAAGGAGAAAGTTCAAAGGTCAGAGGTCAAGGTCAAAGGTCAAAGGTCAGAGGTCAGAGGTCAAGGTCAAAGGTCTGAGGTCAAAGGCCAGAGGTCAGAGGTCAAGGTCACGGTCATAGGTCAAAGGTCAAAGGTCAAAGGTCAAAGGTCAAGGTCAAAGGTCAAATCTCAGAGGTCAGAGGTCAAGGTCAAAGGTTAGAGGTCAAGATCAAAGGACAGAGGTCAGAGGACAAGGTCAGATGTCAGAGGTAAAGGTCAAAGGTCAAAGGTCAGAGGTCAAGGTCAAAGGTTAGAGGTCAAGGTCAAAGGTCAGAGGTCAAGGTCAAAGGTCAAAGGTCAAAGGTCAAGGTCAAGATCAAACGTAAGAGTTCAAAGGTCAAAGGTGAATGGTGAAAGATCAAATTCAGATGTCAGAGGTCAAGGTCAAATGTTAGAGGTCAAGGTCATAGGTCAAAGGTCAGAGGTCAAGGTCAATGGTCAGAGGTCAAGGTCAAGGTCAAAGTCCAGAGGACAGAGGACAAGGTCAAGGTCAAGGTCAAGGTCAAGGTCAAGGTCAAGGTCAAGGTCAAAGGTCAAAGGTCAAAAGTCAAAGGTCAAAGGTCAGAGGACAGAGGTCAAAGGTCAGAGGTCAGAGGTCAAGGTCAAGGTCAAGGTCAAGGTCAAAGGTCAGAGGTCAAAGGTCAGAGGTCAAGGTCAGAGGTCAAAGGTCAGAGGTCAAGGTCAAGGTCAAGGTCAAAGGTCAGAGGTCAAAGTCAAAGGTCAAAGGTTAGATGTCAAGGTCAAAGTTCAAAGGTCAGAGGTCAAGGTCAAAGGTTAGAGGTCAAGGTCAAAGGTCAAAGGTCAAGGTCAACGGTAAGAGGTCAAAGGTCAAAGGAGAAAGGTGAAAGGTGAAAGGTCAAATTCAGATGTCAGAGGCCAAGGTCAAAGGTTAGAGGTCAATGTCAAAGGTCAAAGATCAGAGGTCAAGGTCAAAGGTCAAAGGTCAAAGGTCAGAGGTTATATCAAGGTCAAGGTCAGAGGACAGAGGTCAAAGGTCAGAGGTCAAGGTCAAAGGTCAGAGGTCGAGGACAAAGGTCAGAGGTCAACGTCACGGTCAGAGGTCAAGGTCAAAGGTCAGAGGTCAAAGGTCAGAGGTCAAGGTCAAAGGTCAAAGGTCAAAGGTCAGAGGTTATATCAAGGTTAAGGTCAGAGGACAGAGGTCAAAGGTCAGAGGTCAAGGTCAAAGGTCAGAGGTCGAGGACAAAGGTCAGAGGTCAAGGTCAAAGGTCAGAGGTCAAAGGTCAGAGGTCAGAGGTCAAGGTCAAAGGTCAAAGGTTAAAGGTGAAGGTGAAAGTTCAAAGGTCAGAGGTCAAGGTCAAAGGTCAAAGGTCAGAGGTCAGAGGTCAAGGTCAAAGGTCTGAGGTCAAAGGCCAGAGGTCAGAGGTCAAGGTCACGGTCAGAGGTCAAAGGTCAAAGGTCAAAGGTCAAGGTCAAAGGTCAAATCTCAGAGGTCAGAGGTCAAGGTCAAAGGTTAGAGGTCAAGATCAAAGGACAGAGGTCAGAGGACAAGGTCAGATGTCAGAGGTAAAGGTCAAAGGTCAAAGGTCAGAGGTCAAGGTCAAAGGTTAGAGGTCAAGGTCAAAGGTCAGAGGTCAAGGTCAAAGGTCAAAGGTCAAGGTCAAGATCAAACGTAAGAGTTCAAAGGTCAAAGGTGAATGGTGAAAGATCAAATTCAGATGTCAGAGGTCAAGGTCAAATGTTAGAGGTCAAGGTCATAGGTCAAAGGTCAGAGGTCAAGGTCAATGGTCAGAGGTCAAGGTCAAAGTCCAGAGGACAGAGGACAAGGTCAAGGTCAAGGTCAAGGTCAAGGTCAAGGTCAAGGTAAAGGTCAAAGGTCAAAGGTCAAAAGTCAAAGGTCAAAGGTCAGAGGACAGAGGTCAAAGGTCAGAGGTCAAGGTCAAAGGTCAGAGGTCAAAGGTCAGAGGTCAAGGTCAGAGGTCAAACGTCAGAGGTCAAAGTCAAGGTCATAGATCAGAGATCAAGATCATAGGTCAGAGGACAAGGTCAAATGTCAGAGAACAGAGGTCAAGGTCAAAGGTCAGAGGTCAAGGTCAAAGGTCAGAGGACAAGGTCAAATGTCAGAGGTCAGAGGTCAAGGTCAAAGGTTAGAGGTCAAGGTCAAAGGTCAAACGTCAGAGGTAAGGTCAAAGGTCAAAGGTCAAAGGTAAAGGGTCCAGGGTCAAAGGTCAAAGGTAAAGGGTCAAGGGTCAAAGGTCAAAGGTCAGAGGTCAGAGGTGAGAGGTCAAGGTCAAAGGTCAAAGGTCAGATGTCAAGGTCAAAGGTCAAAGATCAAAGGTCAAAGGTCAAGGTCAAAGGTAAGAGGTCAAAGGTCAAAGGTGAAAGGTGAAAGGTGAAAGGTCAAATTCAGATGTCAGAGGTCAAGGTCAAAGGTTAGAGGTCAATGTCAAAGGTCAAAGGTCAGAGATCAAGGTCAAACGTCAGAAGTCGAGGTCAAGGTCAGAGGACAGAGGTCAAGGTCAAGGTCAAAGGTCAAAGGTCAGAGGTCAGAGGTCAAAGGTCCAAGGTCAAGGTCAAACGACAGAGGTCAGAGGTCAAGGTCAAGGTCAAAGATCAGAGGTCGAGGACACAGATCAGAGGTCAAGGTCAAAGGTCAAAGGTTAAAGGTGAAGGTGAAAGTTCAAAGGTCAGAGTTCAAGGTCAAAGGTCAAAGATCAGAGGTCAAGGTCAAAGGTCAAAGGTCAAAGGTCAGAGGTTATATCAAGGTCAAGGTCAGAGGACAGAGGTCAAAGGTCAGAGGTCAAGGTCAAAGGTCAGAGGTCGAGGACAAAGGTCAGAGGTCAAGGTCAAAGGTCAGAGGTCAAAGGTCAGAGGTCAGAGGTCAAGGTCAAAGGTCAAAGGTTAAAGGTGAAGGTGAAAGTTCAAAGGTCAGAGGTCAAGGTCAAAGGTCAAAGGTCAGAGGTCAGAGGTCAAGGTCAAAGGTCTGAGGTCAAAGGCCAGAGGTCAGAGGTCAAGGTCACGGTCAGAGGTCAAAGGTCAAAGGTCAAAGGTCAAAGGTCAAGGTCAAAGGTCAAATCTCAGAGGTCAGAGGTCAAGGTCAAAGGTTAGAGGTCAAGATCAAAGGACAGAGGTCAGAGGACAAGGTCAGATGTCAGAGGTAAAGGTCAAAGGTCAAAGGTCAGAGGTCAAGGTCAAAGGTTAGAGGTCAAGGTCAAAGGTCAGAGGTCAAGGTCAAAGGTCAAGATCAAACGTAAGAGTTCAAAGGTCAAAGGTGAATGGTGAAAGATCAAATTCAGATGTCAGAGGTCAAGGTCAAATGTTAGAGGTCAAGGTCATAGGTCAAAGGTCAGAGGTCAAGGTCAATGGTCAGAGGTCAAGGTCAAGGTCAAAGTCCAGAGGACAGAGGTCAAGGTCAAGGTCAAGGTCAAGGTCAAGGTCAAGGTCAAGGTCAAGGTCAAAGGTCAAAGGTCAAAAGTCAAAGGTCAAAGGTCAGAGGACAGAGGTCAAAGGTCAGAGGTCAGAGGTCAAGGTCAAGGTCAAGGTCAAGGTCAAAGGTCAGAGGTCAAAGGTCAGAGGTCAAGGTCAGAGGTCAAAGGTCAGAGGTCAAGGTCAAGGTCAAGGTCAAGGTCAAGGTCAAAGGTCAGAGGTCAAAGTCAAAGGTCAAAGGTTAGATGTCAAGGTCAAAGTTCAAAGGTCAGAGGTCAAGGTCAAAGGTTAGAGGTCAAGGTCAAAGGTCAAAGGTCAAGGTCAACGGTAAGAGGTCAAAGGTCAAAGGAGAAAGGTGAAAGGTGAAAGGTCAAATTCAGATGTCAGAGGTCAAGGTCAAAGGTTAGAGGTCAATGTCAAAGGTCAAAGATCAGAGGTCAAGGTCAAAGGTCAAAGGTCAAAGGTCAAAGGTCAAAGGTCAAAGGTCAGAGGTTATATCAAGGTCAAGGTCAGAGGACAGAGGTCAAAGGTCAGAGGTCAAGGTCAAAGGTCAGAGGTCGAGGACAAAGGTCAGAGGTCAAGGTCACGGTCAGAGGTCAAGGTCAAAGGTCAGAGTCAAAGGTCAGAGGTCAAGGTCAAAGGTCAAAGGTTAAAGGTGAAGGTGAAAGTTCAAAGGTCAGAGGTCAAGGTCAAAGGTCAAAGGTCAGAGGTCAGAGGTCAAGGTCAAAGGTCAGAGGTCAAAGGCCAGAGGTCAGAGGTCAAGGTCACGGTCAGAGGTCAAAGGTCAAAGGTCAAGGTCAAAGGTCAAATCTCAGACGTCAGAGGTCAAGGTCAAAGGTTAGAGGTCAAGATCAAAGGACAGAGGTCAGAGGACAAGGTCAGATGTCAGAGGTAAAGGTCAAAGGTCAAAGGTCAGAGGTCAAGGTCAAAGGTTAGAGGTCAAGGTCAAAGGTCAGAGGTCAAGGTCAAAGGTCAAAGGTCAAGGTCAAGATCAAACGTAAGAGTTCAAAGGTCAAAGGTGAATGGTGAAAGATCAAATTCAGATGTCAGAGGTCAAGGTCAAATGTTAGAGGTCAAGGTCATAGGTCAAAGTTTAGAGGTCAAGGTCAATGGTCAAAGGTCAAGGTCAAAGGCAAGAGGACAGAGGACAAGGTCAAGTTCAAGGTCAAGGTCAAGGTCAAGGTCAAGGTAAAGGTCAAAGGTCAAAGGTCAAAGGTCAAAGGTCAAAGGTCAAAGGTCAAAGGTCAGAGGTCAAAGGTCAGAGGTCAGAGGTCAAGGTCAAGGTCAAGGTCAAGGTCAAAGGTCAGAGGTCAAAGGTCAGAGGTCAAGGTCAGAGGTCAAAGGTCAGAGGTCAGAGGTCAAGGTCAAAGGTCAAAGGTTAAAGGTGAAGGTGAAAGTTCAAAGGTCAGAGGTCAAGGTCAAAGGTCAAAGGTCAGAGGTCAGAGGTCAAGGTCAAAGGTCTGAGGTCAAAGGCCAGAGGTCAGAGGTCAAGGTCACGGTCAGAGGTCAAAGGTCAAAGGTCAAAGGTCAAGGTCAAAGGTCAAATCTCAGAGGTCAGAGGTCAAGGTCAAAGGTTAGAGGTCAAGATCAAAGGACAGAGGTCAGAGGACAAGGTCAGATGTCAGAGGTAAAGGTCAAAGGTCAAAGGTCAGAGGTCAAGGTCAAAGGTTAGAGGTCAAGGTCAAAGGTCAGAGGTCAAGGTCAAAGGTCAAAGGTCAAGGTCAAGATCAAACGTAAGAGTTCAAAGGTCAAAGGTGAATGGTGAAAGATCAAATTCAGATGTCAGAGGTCAAGGTCAAATGTTAGAGGTCAAGGTCATAGGTCAAAGGTCAGAGGTCAAGGTCAATGGTCAGAGGTCAAGGTCAAAGTCCAGAGGACAGAGGACAAGGTCAAGGTCAAGGTCAAGGTCAAGGTCAAGGTCAAGGTCAAGGTCAAGGTAAAGGTCAAAGGTCAAAGGTCAAAAGTCAAAGGTCAAAGGTCAGAGGACAGAGGTCAAAGGTCAGAGGTCAAGGTCAAAGGTCAGAGGTCAAAGGTCAGAGGTCAAGGTCAGAGGTCAAACGTCAGAGGTCAAAGTCAAGGTCATAGATCAGAGATCAAGATCATAGGTCAGAGGACAAGGTCAAATGTCAGAGAACAGAGGTCAAGGTCAAAGGTCACAGGTCAAGGTCAAAGGTCAGAGGACAAGGTCAAATGTCAGAGGTCAGAGGTCAAGGTCAAAGGTTAGAGGTCAAGGTCAAAGGTCAAACGTCAGAGGTAAGGTCAAAGGTCAAAGGTCAAAGGTAAAGGGTCCAGGGTCAAAGGTCAAAGGTAAAGGGTCAAGGGTCAAAGGTCAAAGGTCAGAGGTCAGAGGTGAGAGGTCAAGGTCAAAGGTCAAAGGTCAGATGTCAAGGTCAAAGGTCAAAGATCAAAGGTCAAAGGTCAAGGTCAAAGGTAAGAGGTCAAAGGTCAAAGGTGAAAGGTGAAAGGTGAAAGGTCAAATTCAGATGTCAGAGGTCAAGGTCAAAGGTTAGAGGTCAATGTCAAAGGTCAAAGGTCAGAGATCAAGGTCAAACGTCAGAAGTCGAGGTCAAGGTCAGAGGACAGAGGTCAAGGTCAAGGTCAAAGGTCAAAGGTCAGAGGTCAGAGGTCAAAGGTCCAAGGTCAAGGTCAAACGACAGAGGTCAGAGGTCAAGGTCAAGGTCAAAGATCAGAGGTCGAGGACACAGATCAGAGGTCAAGGTCAAAGGTCAAAGGTTAAAGGTGAAGGTGAAAGTTCAAAGGTCAGAGGTCAAGGTCAAAGGTCAAAGATCAGAGGTCAAGGTCAAAGGTCAAAGGTCAAAGGTCAGAGGTTATATCAAGGTCAAGGTCAGAGGACAGAGGTCAAAGGTCAGAGGTCAAGGTCAAAGGTCAGAGGTCGAGGACAAAGGTCAGAGGTCAAGGTCAAAGGTCAGAGGTCAAAGGTCAGAGGTCAGAGGTCAAGGTCAAAGGTCAAAGGTTAAAGGTGAAGGTGAAAGTTCAAAGGTCAGAGGTCAAGGTCAAAGGTCAAAGGTCAGAGGTCAGAGGTCAAGGTCAAAGGTCTGAGGTCAAAGGCCAGAGGTCAGAGGTCAAGGTCACGGTCAGAGGTCAAAGGTCAAAGGTCAAAGGTCAAAGGTCAAGGTCAAAGGTCAAATCTCAGAGGTCAGAGGTCAAGGTCAAAGGTTAGAGGTCAAGATCAAAGGACAGAGGTCAGAGGACAAGGTCAGATGTCAGAGGTAAAGGTCAAAGGTCAAAGGTCAGAGGTCAAGGTCAAAGGTTAGAGGTCAAGGTCAAAGGTCAGAGGTCAAGGTCAAAGGTCAAGATCAAACGTAAGAGTTCAAAGGTCAAAGGTGAATGGTGAAAGATCAAATTCAGATGTCAGAGGTCAAGGTCAAATGTTAGAGGTCAAGGTCATAGGTCAAAGGTCAGAGGTCAAGGTCAATGGTCAGAGGTCAAGGTCAAGGTCAAAGTCCAGAGGACAGAGGTCAAGGTCAAGGTCAAGGTCAAGGTCAAGGTCAAGGTCAAGGTCAAGGTCAAAGGTCAAAGGTCAAAAGTCAAAGGTCAAAGGTCAGAGGACAGAGGTCAAAGGTCAGAGGTCAGAGGTCAAGGTCAAGGTCAAGGTCAAGGTCAAAGGTCAGAGGTCAAAGGTCAGAGGTCAAGGTCAGAGGTCAAAGGTCAGAGGTCAAGGTCAAGGTCAAGGTCAAGGTCAAGGTCAAAGGTCAGAGGTCAAAGTCAAAGGTCAAAGGTTAGATGTCAAGGTCAAAGTTCAAAGGTCAGAGGTCAAGGTCAAAGGTTAGAGGTCAAGGTCAAAGGTCAAAGGTCAAGGTCAACGGTAAGAGGTCAAAGGTCAAAGGAGAAAGGTGAAAGGTGAAAGGTCAAATTCAGATGTCAGAGGCCAAGGTCAAAGGTTAGAGGTCAATGTCAAAGGTCAAAGATCAGAGGTCAAGGTCAAAGGTCAAAGGTCAAAGGTCAGAGGTTATATCAAGGTCAAGGTCAGAGGACAGAGGTCAAAGGTCAGAGGTCAAGGTCAAAGGTCAGAGGTCGAGGACAAAGGTCAGAGGTCAACGTCACGGTCAGAGGTCAAGGTCAAAGGTCAGAGGTCAAAGGTCAGAGGTCAAGGTCAAAGGTCAAAGGTTAAAGGTGAAGGTGAAAGTTCAAAGGTCAGAGGTCAAGGTCAAAGGTCAAAGGTCAGAGGTCAGAGGTCAAGGTCAAAGGTCAGAGGTTATATCAAGGTCAAGGTCAGACGACAGAGGTCAAAGGTCAGAGGTCAAGGTCAAAGGTCAGAGGTCGAGGACAAAGGCCAGAGGTCAGAGGTCAAGGTCACGGTCAGAGGTCAAAGGTCAAAGGTCAAAGGTCAAAGGTCAAGGTCAAAGGTCAAATCTCAGAGGTCAGAGGTCAAGGTCAAAGGTTAGAGGTCAAGATCAAAGGACAGAGGTCAGAGGACAAGGTCAGATGTCAGAGGTAAAGGTCAAAGGTCAAAGGTCAGAGGTCAAGGTCAAAGGTTAGAGGTCAAGGTCAAAGGTCAGAGGTCAAGGTCAAAGGTCAAAGGTCAAGGTCAAGATCAAACGTAAGAGTTCAAAGGTCAAAGGTGAATGGTGAAAGATCAAATTCAGATGTCAGAGGTCAAGGTCAAATGTTAGAGGTCAAGGTCATAGGTCAAAGGTCAGAGGTCAAGGTCAATGGTCAGAGGTCAAGGTCAAAGGCCAGAGGACAGAGGACAGAGGACAAGGTCAAGGTCAAGGTCAAGGTCAAGGTCAAGGTAAAGGTCAAAGGTCAAAGGTCAGAGGTCAGAGGTCAAAGTTCAGAGGTCAGAGGTCAAGGTCAAGGTCAAGGTCATGGTCAAAGGTCAGAGGTCAAAGGTCAGAGGTCAAAGGTCAGAGGTCAAGGTCAAGGTCAAGGTCAAGGTCAAAGGTCAGAGGTCAAGGTCAAAGGTCAAAGGTTAGAGGTCAAGGTCAAAGTTAGAAGGTCAGAGGTCAAGGTCAAAGGTTAGAGGTCAAGGTCAAAGGCCAGCGGTCAAGGTCAATGTCAAGGTCAAGGTCAGAGGTCAGAGGTCAAGGTCAAAGGTCAGAGGTCAGAGGTCAGAGGTCAGAGGTCAAAGGTCCAAGGTCAAGGTCAAACGTCAGAGGCCAGAGGACAGAGGACAAGGTCAAGGTCAAGGTCAAGGTCAAGGTCAAGGTCAAGGTCAAGGTCAAGGTCAAGGTCAAGGTCAAGGTCAAAGTCAAGGTCAAGGTCAAGGTCAAGGTCAAGGTCAAGGTCAAGGTCAAGGTCAAGGTCAAAGGTCAAAGGTCAAAGGTCAAGGTCAAGGTCAAGGTCAAGGTCAAGGTCAAGGTCAAGGTCAAGGTCAAGGTCAAGGTCAAGGTCAAAGGTCAAAGGTCAAAGGTCAAAGGTCAAAGGTCAGAGGTCAGAGGTCAAAGGTCAGAGGTCAGAGGTCAAGGTCAAGGTCAAGGTCAAGGTCAAGGTCAAGGTCAAGGTCAAGGTCAAAGGTCAAAGGTCAAAGGTCAGAGGTCAAGGTCAGAGGTCAAAGGTCAGAGGTCAAGGTCAAGGTCAAAGGTCAGAGGTCAAGGTCAAAGGTCAAAGGTTAGAGGTCAAGGTCAAAGTTCAAAGGTCAGAGGTCAAGGTCAAAGGTTAGAGGTCAAGGTCAAAGTTCAAAGGTCAGAGGTCAAGGTCAAAGGTTAGAGGTCAAGGTCAAAGGCCAGCGGTCAAGGTCAATGTCAAGGTCAGAGGTCAGAGGTCAAGGTCAAAGGTCAGAGGTCAGAGGTCAGAGGTCAGAGGTCAAAGGTCCAAGGTCAAGGTCAAACGTCAGAGGTCAAGGTCAAGGTCAAAGATCAGAGGCCAAGGTCTAAGGTCAGAGGTCAAGATCAAAGGACAGAGGTCAGAGGACAAGGTCAGATGTCAGAGGTAAAGGTCAAAGGTCAAAGGTCAGAGGTCAAGGACAAAAGTTAGAGGTCAAGGTCAAAGGCCAGAGGTCAAAGTTCAGAGGACAAGGTCAAGGGTCAACGGTCAACGGTCAACGGTCAACGGTCAACGGTCAAAGGTCAAAGCTCAAAGGTCAAAGGTCAATGGTCAAAGGTCAAATGTCAAAGGTCAAGATCAAGGTCAGAGGTCAGAGGTCAAGGTCAAAGGTTAGAGGTCAAGATCAAAGGACAGAGGTCAGAGGACAAGGTCAGATGTCAGAGGTAAAGGTCAGAGGTCAGAGGTCAAGGTCAAGGTCAAGGTCAAGGTCAAGGTCAAGGTCAAGGTCAAGGTCAAAGGTCAAAGGTCAAAGGTCAGAGGTCAAGGTCAGAGGTCAAAGGTCAGAGGTCAAGGTCAAGGTCAAAGGTCAGAGGTCAAGGTCAAAGGTCAAAGGTTAGAGGTCAAGGTCAAAGTTCAAAGGTCAGAGGTCAAGGTCAAAGGTTAGAGGTCAAGGTCAAAGTTCAAAGGTCAGAGGTCAAGGTCAAAGGTTAGAGGTCAAGGTCAAAGGCCAGCGGTCAAGGTCAATGTCAAGGTCAGAGGTCAGAGGTCAAGGTCAAAGGTCAGAGGTCAGAGGTCAGAGGTCAGAGGTCAAAGGTCCAAGGTCAAGGTCAAACGTCAGAGGTCAAGGTCAAGGTCAAAGATCAGAGGCCAAGGTCTAAGGTCAGAGGTCAAGATCAAAGGACAGAGGTCAGAGGACAAGGTCAGATGTCAGAGGTAAAGGTCAAAGGTCAAAGGTCAGAGGTCAAGGACAAAAGTTAGAGGTCAAGGTCAAAGGCCAGAGGTCAAAGTTCAGAGGACAAGGTCAAGGGTCAACGGTCAACGGTCAACGGTCAACGGTCAACGGTCAAAGGTCAAAGCTCAAAGGTCAAAGGTCAATGGTCAAAGGTCAAATGTCAAAGGTCAAGATCAAGGTCAGAGGTCAGAGGTCAAGGTCAAAGGTTAGAGGTCAAGATCAAAGGACAGAGGTCAGAGGACAAGGTCAGATGTCAGAGGTAAAGGTCAAAGGTCAAAGGTCAGAGGTCAAGGTCAAAGGTTAGAGGTCAAGGTCAAAGGTCAGAGGTCAAGGTCAAAGGTCAAAGGTCAAGGTCAAGATCAAACGTAAGAGTTCAAAGGTCAAAGGTGAATGGTGAAAGATCAAATTCAGATGTCAGAGGTCAAGGTCAAATGTTAGAGGTCAAGGTCATAGGTCAAAGGTCAGAGGTCAAGGTCAATGGTCAGAGGTCAAGGTCAAAGGCCAGAGGACAGAGGACAGAGGACAAGGTCAAGGTCAAGGTCAAGGTCAAGGTCAAGGTAAAGGTCAAAGGTCAAAGGTCAGAGGTCAGAGGTCAAAGTTCAGAGGTCAGAGGTCAAGGTCAAGGTCAAGGTCATGGTCAAAGGTCAGAGGTCAAAGGTCAGAGGTCAAAGGTCAGAGGTCAAGGTCAAGGTCAAGGTCAAGGTCAAAGGTCAGAGGTCAAGGTCAAAGGTCAAAGGTTAGAGGTCAAGGTCAAAGTTCAAAGGTCAGAGGTCAAGGTCAAAGGTTAGAGGTCAAGGTCAAAGGCCAGCGGTCAAGGTCAATGTCAAGGTCAAGGTCAGAGGTCAGAGGTCAAGGTCAAAGGTCAGAGGTCAGAGGTCAGAGGTCAGAGGTCAAAGGTCCAAGGTCAAGGTCAAACGTCAGAGGCCAGAGGACAGAGGACAAGGTCAAGGTCAAGGTCAAGGTCAAGGTCAAGGTCAAGGTCAAGGTCAAGGTCAAGGTCAAGGTCAAGGTCAAGGTCAAGGTCAAGGTCAAGGTCAAGGTCAAGGTCAAGGTCAAGGTCAAGGTCAAAGGTCAAAGGTCAAAGGTCAAGGTCAAGGTCAAGGTCAAGGTCAAGGTCAAGGTCAAGGTCAAGGTCAAGGTCAAGGTCAAGGTCAAGGTCAAAGGTCAAAGGTCAAAGGTCAAAGGTCAAAGGTCAGAGGTCAGAGGTCAAAGGTCAGAGGTCAGAGGTCAAGGTCAAGGTCAAGGTCAAAGTCAAGGTCAAGGTCAAGGTCAAGGTCAAAGGTCAAAGGTCAAAGGTCAGAGGTCAAGGTCAGAGGTCAAAGGTCAGAGGTCAAGGTCAAGGTCAAGGTCAAAGGTCAGAGGTCAAGGTCAAAGGTCAAAGGTTAGAGGTCAAGGTCAAAGTTCAAAGGTCAGAGGTCAAGGTC
The DNA here is from genome assembly GCA_963971365.1 of Lasioglossum villosulum. Taxonomy (NCBI): domain Eukaryota; kingdom Metazoa; phylum Arthropoda; class Insecta; order Hymenoptera; family Halictidae; genus Lasioglossum; species Lasioglossum villosulum. Next base: position 22,520,959 of record OZ020498.1, on the reverse strand, counting down.
AAAGGTTAGAGGTCAAGGTCAAAGTTCAAAGGTCAGAGGTCAAGGTCAAAGGTTAGAGGTCAAGGTCAAAGGCCAGCGGTCAAGGTCAATGTCAAGGTCAGAGGTCAGAGGTCAAGGTCAAAGGTCAGAGGTCAGAGGTCAGAGGTCAGAGGTCAAAGGTCCAAGGTCAAGGTCAAACGTCAGAGGTCAAGGTCAAGGTCAAAGATCAGAGGCCAAGGTCTAAGGTCAGAGGTCAAGATCAAAGGACAGAGGTCAGAGGACAAGGTCAGATGTCAGAGGTAAAGGTCAAAGGTCAAAGGTCAGAGGTCAAGGACAAAAGTTAGAGGTCAAGGTCAAAGGCCAGAGGTCAAAGTTCAGAGGACAAGGTCAAGGGTCAACGGTCAACGGTCAACGGTCAACGGTCAAAGGTCAAAGCTCAAAGGTCAAAGGTCAATGGTCAAAGGTCAAATGTCAAAGGTCAAGATCAAGGTCAGAGGTCAGAGGTCAAGGTCAAAGGTCAAAGGACAGAGGTCAGAGGTCAAGGTCAAAAGTTAGAGGTCAAGGTCATAGGTCAAAGGTCAGAGGTCAAGGTCAAACGTCAGAGGTCAAAGTCAAGGTCAAAGATCAGAGATCAAGATCATAGGTCAGAGGACAAGGTCAAATGTCAGAGAACAGAGGTCAAGGTCAAAGGTCAGAGGTCAAGGTCAAGGTCAAAGGTCAGAGGACTAGGTCAAATGTCAGAGGTCAGAGGTCAAGGTCAAAGGTCAAACGTCAGAGGTAAGGTCAAAGGTCAAAGGTCAAAGTTAAAGGGTCCAGGGTCAAAGGTCAAAGGTAAAGGGTCAAGGGTCAAAGGTCAAAGGTCAGAGGTCAGAGGTGAGAGGTCAAGGTCAAAGGTCAAAGGTCAGATGTCAAGGTCAAAGGTCAAAGGTCAAAGGTCAAAGGTCAAGGTCAAAGGTAAGAGGTCAATGGTCAAAGGTCAATGGTCAAAGGTCAAATGTCAAAGGTCAAGATCAAGGTCAGAGGTCAGAGGTCAAGGTCAAAGGTTAGAGGTCAAGATCAAAGGACAGAGGTCAGAGGACAAGGTCAGATGTCAGAGGTAAAGGTCAAAGGTCAAAGGTCAGAGGTCAAGGTCAAAGGTTAGAGGTCAAGGTCAAGGTCAAGGTCAAGGTCAAGGTCAACGGTCAACGGTCAAAGGTCAAAGCTCAAAGGTCAAAGGTCAATGGTCAAAGGTCAAATGTCAAAGGTCAAGATCAAGGTCAGAGGTCAGAGGTCAAGGTCAAAGGTTAGAGGTCAAGATCAAAGGACAGAGGTCAGAGGACAAGGTCAGATGTCAGAGGTAAAGGTCAAAGGTCAAAGGTCAGAGGTCAAGGTCAAAGGTTAGAGGTCAAGGTCAAAGGTCAGAGGTCAAGGTCAAAGGTCAAAGGTCAAGGTCAAGATCAAACGTAAGAGTTCAAAGGTCAAAGGTGAATGGTGAAAGATCAAATTCAGATGTCAGAGGTCAAGGTCAAATGTTAGAGGTCAAGGTCATAGGTCAAAGGTCAGAGGTCAAGGTCAATGGTCAGAGGTCAAGGTCAAAGGCCAGAGGACAGAGGACAGAGGACAAGGTCAAGGTCAAGGTCAAGGTCAAGGTCAAGGTAAAGGTCAAAGGTCAAAGGTCAGAGGTCAGAGGTCAAAGTTCAGAGGTCAGAGGTCAAGGTCAAGGTCAAGGTCATGGTCAAAGGTCAGAGGTCAAAGGTCAGAGGTCAAAGGTCAGAGGTCAAGGTCAAGGTCAAGGTCAAGGTCAACGGTCAACGGTCAAAGGTCAAAGCTCAAAGGTCAAAGGTCAATGGTCAAAGGTCAAATGTCAAAGGTCAAGATCAAGGTCAGAGGTCAGAGGTCAAGGTCAAAGGTTAGAGGTCAAGATCAAAGGACAGAGGTCAGAGGACAAGGTCAGATGTCAGAGGTAAAGGTCAAAGGTCAAAGGTCAGAGGTCAAGGTCAAAGGTTAGAGGTCAAGGTCAAAGGTCAGAGGTCAAGGTCAAAGGTCAAAGGTCAAGGTCAAGATCAAACGTAAGAGTTCAAAGGTCAAAGGTGAATGGTGAAAGATCAAATTCAGATGTCAGAGGTCAAGGTCAAATGTTAGAGGTCAAGGTCATAGGTCAAAGGTCAGAGGTCAAGGTCAATGGTCAGAGGTCAAGGTCAAAGGCCAGAGGACAGAGGACAGAGGACAAGGTCAAGGTCAAGGTCAAGGTCAAGGTCAAGGTAAAGGTCAAAGGTCAAAGGTCAGAGGTCAGAGGTCAAAGTTCAGAGGTCAGAGGTCAAGGTCAAGGTCAAGGTCATGGTCAAAGGTCAGAGGTCAAAGGTCAGAGGTCAAAGGTCAGAGGTCAAGGTCAAGGTCAAGGTCAAGGTCAAAGGTCAGAGGTCAAGGTCAAAGGTCAAAGGTTAGAGGTCAAGGTCAAAGTTCAAAGGTCAGAGGTCAAGGTCAAAGGTTAGAGGTCAAGGTCAAAGGCCAGCGGTCAAGGTCAATGTCAAGGTCAAGGTCAGAGGTCAGAGGTCAAGGTCAAAGGTCAGAGGTCAGAGGTCAGAGGTCAGAGGTCAAAGGTCCAAGGTCAAGGTCAAACGTCAGAGGCCAGAGGACAGAGGACAAGGTCAAGGTCAAGGTCAAGGTCAAGGTCAAGGTCAAGGTCAAGGTCAAGGTCAAGGTCAAGGTCAAGGTCAAGGTCAAGGTCAAGGTCAAGGTCAAGGTCAAGGTCAAGGTCAAAGGTCAAAGGTCAAAGGTCAAGGTCAAGGTCAAGGTCAAGGTCAAGGTCAAGGTCAAGGTCAAGGTCAAGGTCAAGGTCAAGGTCAAGGTCAAAGGTCAAAGGTCAAAGGTCAAAGGTCAAAGGTCAGAGGTCAGAGGTCAAAGGTCAGAGGTCAGAGGTCAAGGTCAAGGTCAAGGTCAAAGTCAAGGTCAAGGTCAAGGTCAAGGTCAAAGGTCAAAGGTCAAAGGTCAGAGGTCAAGGTCAGAGGTCAAAGGTCAGAGGTCAAGGTCAAGGTCAAGGTCAAAGGTCAGAGGTCAAGGTCAAAGGTCAAAGGTTAGAGGTCAAGGTCAAAGTTCAAAGGTCAGAGGTCAAGGTCAAAGGTTAGAGGTCAAGGTCAAAGTTCAAAGGTCAGAGGTCAAGGTCAAAGGTTAGAGGTCAAGGTCAAAGGCCAGCGGTCAAGGTCAATGTCAAGGTCAGAGGTCAGAGGTCAAGGTCAAAGGTCAGAGGTCAGAGGTCAGAGGTCAGAGGTCAAAGGTCCAAGGTCAAGGTCAAACGTCAGAGGTCAAGGTCAAGGTCAAAGATCAGAGGCCAAGGTCTAAGGTCAGAGGTCAAGATCAAAGGACAGAGGTCAGAGGACAAGGTCAGATGTCAGAGGTAAAGGTCAAAGGTCAAAGGTCAGAGGTCAAGGACAAAAGTTAGAGGTCAAGGTCAAAGGCCAGAGGTCAAAGTTCAGAGGACAAGGTCAAGGGTCAACGGTCAACGGTCAACGGTCAACGGTCAAAGGTCAAAGCTCAAAGGTCAAAGGTCAATGGTCAAAGGTCAAATGTCAAAGGTCAAGATCAAGGTCAGAGGTCAGAGGTCAAGGTCAAAGGTCAAAGGACAGAGGTCAGAGGTCAAGGTCAAAAGTTAGAGGTCAAGGTCATAGGTCAAAGGTCAGAGGTCAAGGTCAAACGTCAGAGGTCAAAGTCAAGGTCAAAGATCAGAGATCAAGATCATAGGTCAGAGGACAAGGTCAAATGTCAGAGAACAGAGGTCAAGGTCAAAGGTCAGAGGTCAAGGTCAAGGTCAAAGGTCAGAGGACTAGGTCAAATGTCAGAGGTCAGAGGTCAAGGTCAAAGGTCAAACGTCAGAGGTAAGGTCAAAGGTCAAAGGTCAAAGTTAAAGGGTCCAGGGTCAAAGGTCAAAGGTAAAGGGTCAAGGGTCAAAGGTCAAAGGTCAGAGGTCAGAGGTGAGAGGTCAAGGTCAAAGGTCAAAGGTCAGATGTCAAGGTCAAAGGTCAAAGGTCAAAGGTCAAAGGTCAAGGTCAAAGGTAAGAGGTCAATGGTCAAAGGTGAAAGGTGAAAGGTGAAAGGTGAAAGGTCAAATTCAGATGTCAGAGGTCAAGGTCAAAGGTTAGAGGTCAATGTCAACGGTCAAAGGTCAGAGATCAAGGTCAAACGTCAGATGTCAAGGTCAAGGTCAGAGGACAGAGGTCAAGGTCAAGGTCAAAGGTCAAAGGTCAAAGGTCAGAGGTCAGAGGTCAAAGGTCCAAGGTCAAGGTCAAACGACAGAGGTCGGAGGTCAAGGTCAAGGTCAAAGATCAGAGGTCGAGGACACAGATCAGAGGTCAACGTCAAAGGTCAGAGGTCAAGGTCAAGGTCAAACGTCAGAGGTCAAAGGTCAGAGGTCAAGGTCAAAGGTCAAAGGTTAAAGGTGAAGGTGAAAGTTCAAAGGTCAGAGGTCAAGGTCAAGGTCAAGGTCATGGTCAAAGGTCAGAGGTCAAAGGTCAGAGGTCAAGGTCAAGGTCAAGGTCAAGGTCAAAGGTCAGAGGTCAAGGTCAAAGGTCAAAGGTTAGAGGTCAAGGTCAAAGTTCAAAGGTCAGAGGTCAAGGTCAAAGGTTAGAGGTCAAGGTCAAAGGCCAGCGGTCAAGGTCAATGTCAAGGTCAAGGTCAGAGGTCAGAGGTCAAGGTCAAAGGTCAGAGGTCAGAGGTCAGAGGTCAGAGGTCAAAGGTCCAAGGTCAAGGTCAAACGTCAGAGGCCAGAGGACAGAGGACAAGGTCAAGGTCAAGGTCAAGGTCAAGGTCAAGGTCAAGGTCAAGGTCAAGGTCAAGGTCAAGGTCAAGGTCAAGGTCAAGGTCAAAGGTCAAAGGTCAAAGGTCAAGGTCAAGGTCAAGGTCAAGGTCAAGGTCAAGGTCACGGTCAAGGTCAAAGGTCAAAGGTCAAAGGTCAAAGGTCAAAGGTCAAAGGTCAGAGGTCAGAGGTCAAAGGTCAGAGGTCAGAGGTCAAGGTCAAGGTCAAGGTCAAGGTCAAGGTCAAAGGTTAGAGGTCAATGTCAACGGTCAAAGGTCAGAGATCAAGGTCAAACGTCAGATGTCAAGGTCAAGGTCAGAGGACAGAGGTCAAGGTCAAAGTCAAAGGTCAGAGGTCAGAGGTCAAAGGTCCAAGGTCAAGGTCAAACGACAGAGGTCAGAGGTCAAGGTCAAGGTCAAACGTCAGAGGTCAAGGTCAAGGTCAAAGATCAGAGGCCAAGGTCTAAGGTCAGAGGTCAAGATCAAAGGACAGAGGTCAGAGGACAAGGTCAGATGTCAGAGGTAAAGGTCAAAGGTCAAAGGTCAGAGGTCAAGGACAAAAGTTAGAGGTCAAGGTCAAAGGCCAGAGGTCAAAGTTCAGAGGACAAGGTCAAGGGTCAACGGTCAACGGTCAACGGTCAAAGGTCAAAGCTCAAAGGTCAAAGGTCAAAGGTAAAGGGTCAAGGGTCAAAGGTCAAAGGTCAGAGGTCAGAGGTGAGAGGTCAAGGTCAAAGGTCAAAGGTCAGATGTCAAGGTCAAAGGTCAAAGGTCAAAGGTCAAAGGTCAAGGTCAAAGGTAAGAGGTCAATGGTCAAAGGTGAAAGGTGAAAGGTGAAAGGTGAAAGGTCAAATTCAGATGTCAGAGGTCAAGGTCAAAGGTTAGAGGTCAATGTCAACGGTCAAAGGTCAGAGATCAAGGTCAAACGTCAGATGTCAAGGTCAAGGTCAGAGGTCAAAGGTCAGAGGTCAAGGTCAAGGTCAAAGGTCAAAGGTTAGAGGTCAAGGTCAAAGTTCAAAGGTCAGAGGTCAAGGTCAAAGGTTAGAGGTCAAGGTCAAAGTTCAAAGGTCAGAGGTCAAGGTCAAAGGTTAGAGGTCAAGGCCAAAGGCCAGCGGTCAAGGTCAATGTCAAGGTCAGAGGTCAGAGGTCAAGGTCAAAGGTCAGAGGTCAGAGGTCAGAGGTCAGAGGTCAAAGGTCCAAGGTCAAGGTCAAACGTCAGAGGTCAAGGTCAAGGTCAAAGATCAGAGGCCAAGGTCTAAGGTCAGAGGTCAAGATCAAAGGACAGAGGTCAGAGGACAAGGTCAGATGTCAGAGGTAAAGGTCAAAGGTCACAGGTCAGAGGTCAAGGACAAAAGTTAGAGGTCAAGGTCAAAGGCCAGAGGTCAAAGGTCAGAGGACAAGGTCAAGGGTCAACGGTCAACGGTCAACGGTCAACGGTCAAAGTTCAAAGCTCAAAGGTCAAAGGTCAATGGTCAAAGGTCAAATGTCAAAGGTCAAGATCAAGGTCAGAGGTCAGAGGTCAAGGTCAAAGGTCAAAGGACAGAGGTCAGAGGTCAAGGTCAAAAGTTAGAGGTCAAGGTCAGAGGTCAAGGTCAAACGTCAGAGGTCAAAGTCAAGGTCAAAGATCAGAGATCAAGATCATAGGTCAGAGGACAAGGTCAAATGTCAGAGAACAGAGGTCAAGGTCAAAGGTCAGAGGTCAAGGTCAAAGGTCAGAGGACTAGGTCAAATGTCAGAGGTCAGAGGTCAAGGTCAAAGGTCAAACGTCAGAGGTAAGGTCAAAGGTCAAAGGTCAAAGTTAAAGGGTCCAGGGTCAAAGGTCAAAGGTAAAGGGTCAAGGGTCAAAGGTCAAAGGACAGAGGTCAGAGGTCAAGGTCAAAGGTTAGAGGTCAATGTCAACGGTCAAAGGTCAGAGATCAAGGTCAAACGTCAGATGTCAAGGTCAAGGTCAGAGGACAGAGGTCAAGGTCAAGGTCAAAGGTCAAAGGTCAAAGGTCAGAGGTCAGAGGTCAAAGGTCCAAGGTCAAGGTCAAACGACAGAGGTCAGAGGTCAAGGTCAAGGTCAAAGATCAGAGGTCGAGGACACAGATCAGAGGTCAACGTCAAAGGTCAGAGGTCAAGGTCAAGGTCAAACGTCAGAGGTCAAAGGTCAGAGGTCAAGGTCAAAGGTCAAAGGTCAAAGGTTAAAGGTGAAGGTGAAAGTTCAAAGGTCAAAGGTCAAGGTCAAAGGTCAAAGGTCAAAGGTCAGATGTCAAGGTCAAAGGTCAAAGATCAAAGGTCAAAGGTCAAGGTCAAAGGTAAGAGGTCAAAGGTCAAAGGTGAAAGGTGAAAGGTGAAAGGTCAAATTCAGATGTCAGAGGTCAAGGTCAAAGGTTAGAGGTCAATGTCAAAGGTCAAAGGTCAGAGATCAAGGTCAAACGTCAGAAGTCGAGGTCAAGGTCAGAGGACAGAGGTCAAGGTCAAGGTCAAAGGTCAAAGGTCAGAGGTCAGAGGTCAAAGGTCCAAGGTCAAGGTCAAACGACAGAGGTCAGAGGTCAAGGTCAAGGTCAAAGATCAGAGGTCGAGGACACAGATCAGAGGTCAAGGTCAAAGGTCAGAGGTCAAGGTCAAGGTCAAACGTCAGTGGTCAAAGGTCAGAGGTCAAGGTCAAAGGTCAAAGGTTAAAGGTGAAGGTGAAAGTTCAAAGGTCAGAGGTCAAGGTCAAAGGTCAAAGATCAGAGGTCAAGGTCAAAGGTCAAAGGTCAAAGGTCAGAGGTTATATCAAGGTCAAGGTCAGAGGACAGAGGTCAAAGGTCAGAGGTCAAGGTCAAAGGTCAGAGGTCGAGGACAAAGGTCAGAGGTCAAGGTCAAAGGTCAGAGGTCAAAGGTCAGAGGTCAGAGGTCAAGGTCAAAGGTCAAAGGTTAAAGGTGAAGGTGAAAGTTCAAAGGTCAGAGGTCAAGGTCAAAGGTCAAAGGTCAGAGGTCAGAGGTCAAGGTCAAAGGTCTGAGGTCAAAGGCCAGAGGTCAGAGGTCAAGGTCACGGTCAGAGGTCAAAGGTCAAAGGTCAAAGGTCAAGGTCAAAGGTCAAATCTCAGAGGTCAGAGGTCAAGGTCAAAGGTTAGAGGTCAAGATCAAAGGACAGAGGTCAGAGGACAAGGTCAGATGTCAGAGGTAAAGGTCAAAGGTCAAAGGTCAGAGGTCAAGGTCAAAGGTTAGAGGTCAAGGTCAAAGGTCAGAGGTCAGATGTCAAGGTCAAAGGTCAAAGATCAAAGGTCAAAGGTCAAGGTCAAAGGTAAGAGGTCAAAGGTCAAAGGTGAAAGGTGAAAGGTGAAAGGTCAAATTCAGATGTCAGAGGTCAAGGTCAAAGGTTAGAGGTCAATGTCAAAGGTCAAAGGTCAGAGATCAAGGTCAAACGTCAGAAGTCGAGGTCAAGGTCAGAGGACAGAGGTCAAGGTCAAGGTCAAAGGTCAAAGGTCAGAGGTCAGAGGTCAAAGGTCCAAGGTCAAGGTCAAACGACAGAGGTCAGAGGTCAAGGTCAAGGTCAAAGATCAGAGGTCGAGGACACAGATCAGAGGTCAAGGTCAAAGGTCAGAGGTCAAGGTCAAGGTCAAACGTCAGTGGTCAAAGGTCAGAGGTCAAGGTCAAAGGTCAAAGGTTAAAGGTGAAGGTGAAAGTTCAAAGGTCAGAGGTCAAGGTCAAAGGTCAAAGATCAGAGGTCAAGGTCAAAGGTCAAAGGTCAAAGGTCAGAGGTTATATCAAGGTCAAGGTCAGAGGACAGAGGTCAAAGGTCAGAGGTCAAGGTCAAAGGTCAGAGGTCGAGGACAAAGGTCAGAGGTCAAGGTCAAAGGTCAGAGGTCAAAGGTCAGAGGTCAGAGGTCAAGGTCAAAGGTCAAAGGTTAAAGGTGAAGGTGAAAGTTCAAAGGTCAGAGGTCAAGGTCAAAGGTCAAAGGTCAGAGGTCAGAGGTCAAGGTCAAAGGTCTGAGGTCAAAGGCCAGAGGTCAGAGGTCAAGGTCACGGTCAGAGGTCAAAGGTCAAAGGTCAAAGGTCAAGGTCAAAGGTCAAATCTCAGAGGTCAGAGGTCAAGGTCAAAGGTTAGAGGTCAAGATCAAAGGACAGAGGTCAGAGGACAAGGTCAGATGTCAGAGGTAAAGGTCAAAGGTCAAAGGTCAGAGGTCAAGGTCAAAGGTTAGAGGTCAAGGTCAAAGGTCAGAGGTCAAGGTCAAAGGTGAAGGTGAAAGTTCAAAGGTCAGAGGTCAAGGTCAAAGGTCAAAGGTCAGAGGTCAGAGGTCAAGGTCAAAGGTCTGAGGTCAAAGGCCAGAGGTCAGAGGTCAAGGTCACGGTCAGAGGTCAAAGGTCAAAGGTCAAAGGTCAAGGTCAAAGGTCAAATCTCAGAGGTCAGAGGTCAAGGTCAAAGGTTAGAGGTCAAGATCAAATTCAGATGTCAGAGGTCAAGGTCAAATGTTAGAGGTCAAGGTCATAGGTCAAAGGTCAGAGGTCAAGGTCAATGGTCAGAGGTCAAGGTCAAAGTCCAGAGGACAGAGGACAAGGTCAAGGTCAAGGTCAAGGTCAAGGTCAAGGTCAAGGTCAAGGTAAAGGTCAAAGGTCAAAGGTCAAAAGTCAAAAGTCAAAGGTCAAAGGTCAGAGGACAGAGGTCAAAGGTCAGAGGTCAGAGGTCAAGGTCAAGGTCAAGGTCAAGGTCAAGGTCAAAGGTCAGAGGTCAAAGGTCAGAGGTCAAGGTCAGAGGTCAAACGTCAGAGGTCAAAGTCAAGGTCAAAGATCAGAGATCAAGATCATAGGTCAGAGGACAAGGTCAAATGTCAGAGAACAGAGGTCAAGGTCAAAGGTCAGAGGTCAAGGTCAAAGGTCAGAGGACAAGGTCAAATGTCAGAGGTCAGAGGTCAAGGTCAAAGGTTAGAGGTCAAGGTCAAAGGTCAAACGTCAGAGGTAAGGTCAAAGGTCAAAGGTCAAAGGTAAAGGGTCCAGGGTCAAAGGTCAAAGGTCAAAGGTAAAGGGTCAAGGGTCAAAGGTCAAAGGTCAGAGGTCAGAGGTGAGAGGTCAAGGTCAAAGGTCAAAGGTCAGATGTCAAGGTCAAAGGTCAAAGATCAAAGGTCAAAGGTCAAGGTCAAAGGTAAGAGGTAAAGGTCAAAGGTGAAAGGTGAAAGGTGAAAGGTCAAATTCAGATGTCAGAGGTCAAGGTCAAAGGTTAGAGGTCAATGTCAAAGGTCAAAGGTCAGAGATCAAGGTCAAACGTCAGAAGTCGAGGTCAAGGTCAGAGGACAGAGGTCAAGGTCAAGGTCAAAGGTCAAAGGTCAGAGGTCAGAGGTCAAAGGTCCAAGGTCAAGGTCAAACGACAGAGGTCAGAGGTCAAGGTCAAGGTCAAAGGTCAGAGGTCAAGGTCAAGGTCAAACGTCAGTGGTCAAAGGTCAGAGGTCAAGGTCAAAGGTCAAAGGTTAAAGGTGAAGGTGAAAGTTCAAAGGTCAGAGGTCAAGGTCAAAGGTCAAAGATCAGAGGTCAAGGTCAAAGGTCAAAGGTCAAAGGTCAGAGGTTATATCAAGGTCAAGGTCAGAGGACAGAGGTCAAAGGTCAGAGGTCAAGGTCAAAGGTCAGAGGTCGAGGACAAAGGTCAGAGGTCAAGGTCAAAGGTCAGAGGTCAAAGGTCAGAGGTCAGAGGTCAAGGTCAAAGGTCAAAGGTTAAAGGTGAAGGTGAAAGTTCAAAGGTCAGAGGTCAAGGTCAAAGGTCAAAGGTCAGAGGTCAGAGGTCAAGGTCAAAGGTCTGAGGTCAAAGGCCAGAGGTCAGAGGTCAAGGTCACGGTCAGAGGTCAAAGGTCAAAGGTCAAAGGTCAAGGTCAAAGGTCAAATCTCAGAGGTCAGAGGTCAAGGTCAAAGGTTAGAGGTCAAGATCAAAGGACAGAGGTCAGAGGACAAGGTCAGATGTCAGAGGTAAAGGTCAAAGGTCAAAGGTCAGAGGTCAAGGTCAAAGGTTAGAGGTCAAGGTCAAAGGTCAGAGGTCAAGGTCAAAGGTCAAAGGTCAAGGTCAAGATCAAACGTAAGAGTTCAAAGGTCAAAGGTGAATGGTGAAAGATCAAATTCAGATGTCAGAGGTCAAGGTCAAATGTTAGAGGTCAAGGTCATAGGTCAAAGGTCAGAGGTCAAGGTCAATGGTCAGAGGTCAAGGTCAAAGTCCAGAGGACAGAGGACAAGGTCAAGGTCAAGGTCAAGGTCAAGGTCAAGGTCAAGGTAAAGGTCAAAGGTCAAAGGTCAGAGGTCAAAGGTCAGAGGTCAAGGTCAGAGGTCAAAGGTCAGAGGTCAAGGTCAAGGTCAAGGTCAAAGGTCAGAGGTCAAAGTCAAAGGTCAAAGGTTAGATGTCAAGGTCAAAGTTCAAAGGTCAGAGGTCAAGGTCAAAGGTTAGAGGTCAAGGTCAAAGGTCAAAGGTCAAGGTCAACGGTAAGAGGTCAAAGGTCAAAGGAGAAAGGTGAAAGGTGAAAGGTCAAATTCAGATGTCAGAGGCCAAGGTCAAAGGTTAGAGGTCAATGTCAAAGGTCAAAGATCAGAGGTCAAGGTCAAAGGTCAAAGGTCAAAGGTCAGAGGTTATATCAAGGTCAAGGTCAGAGGACAGAGGTCAAAGGTCAGAGGTCAAGGTCAAAGGTCAGAGGTCGAGGACAAAGGTCAGAGGTCAACGTCACGGTCAGAGGTCAAGGTCAAAGGTCAGAGGTCAAAGGTCAGAGGTCAAGGTCAAAGGTCAAAGGTTAAAGGTGAAGGTGAAAGTTCAAAGGTCAGAGGTCAAGGTCAAAGGTCAAAGGTCAGAGGTCAGAGGTCAAGGTCAAAGGTCAGAGGTTATATCAAGGTCAAGGTCAGACGACAGAGGTCAAAGGTCAGAGGTCAAGGTCAAAGGTCAGAGGTCGAGGACAAAGGCCAGAGGTCAGAGGTCAAGGTCACGGTCAGAGGTCAAAGGTCAAAGGTCAAAGGTCAAAGGTCAAGGTCAAAGGTCAAATCTCAGAGGTCAGAGGTCAAGGTCAAAGGTTAGAGGTCAAGATCAAAGGACAGAGGTCAGAGGACAAGGTCAGATGTCAGAGGTAAAGGTCAAAGGTCAAAGGTCAGAGGTCAAGGTCAAAGGTTAGAGGTCAAGGTCAAAGGTCAGAGGTCAAGGTCAAAGGTCAAAGGTCAAGGTCAAGATCAAACGTAAGAGTTCAAAGGTCAAAGGTGAATGGTGAAAGATCAAATTCAGATGTCAGAGGTCAAGGTCAAATGTTAGAGGTCAAGGTCATAGGTCAAAGGTCAGAGGTCAAGGTCAATGGTCAGAGGTCAAGGTCAAAGGCCAGAGGACAGAGGACAGAGGACAAGGTCAAGGTCAAGGTCAAGGTCAAGGTCAAGGTAAAGGTCAAAGGTCAAAGGTCAGAGGTCAGAGGTCAAAGTTCAGAGGTCAGAGGTCAAGGTCAAGGTCAAGGTCATGGTCAAAGGTCAGAGGTCAAAGGTCAGAGGTCAAAGGTCAGAGGTCAAGGTCAAGGTCAAGGTCAAGGTCAAAGGTCAGAGGTCAAGGTCAAAGGTCAAAGGTTAGAGGTCAAGGTCAAAGTTCAAAGGTCAGAGGTCAAGGTCAAAGGTTAGAGGTCAAGGTCAAAGGCCAGCGGTCAAGGTCAATGTCAAGGTCAAGGTCAAGGTCAGAGGTCAGAGGTCAAGGTCAAAGGTCAGAGGTCAGAGGTCAGAGGTCAGAGGTCAAAGGTCCAAGGTCAAGGTCAAACGTCAGAGGCCAGAGGACAGAGGACAAGGTCAAGGTCAAGGTCAAGGTCAAGGTCAAGGTCAAGGTCAAGGTCAAGGTCAAGGTCAAGGTCAAGGTCAAGGTCGAGGTCAAGGTCAAGGTCAAGGTCAAAGGTCAAAGGTCAAAGGTCAAGGTCAAGGTCAAGGTCAAGGTCAAGGTCAAGGTCAAGGTCAAGGTCAAGGTCAAGGTCAAAGGTCAAAGGTCAAAGGTCAAAGGTCAAAGGTCAAAGGTCAGAGGTCAGAGGTCAAAGGTCAGAGGTCAGAGGTCAAGGTCAAGGTCAAGGTCAAGGTCAAGGTCAAGGTCAAAGGTCAAAGGTCAAAGGTCAAAGGTCAAAGGTCAGAGGTCAAGGTCAGAGGTCAAAGGTCAGAGGTCAAGGTCAAGGTCAAGGTCAAAGGTCAGAGGTCAAGGTCAAAGGTCAAAGGTTAGAGGTCAAGGTCAAAGTTCAAAGGTCAGAGGTCAAGGTCAAAGGTTAGAGGTCAAGGTCAAAGTTCAAAGGTCAGAGGTCAAGGTCAAAGGTTAGAGGTCAAGGTCAAAGGCCAGCGGTCAAGGTCAATGTCAAGGTCAGAGGTCAGAGGTCAAGGTCAAAGGTCAGAGGTCAGAGGTCAGAGGTCAGAGGTCAAAGGTCCAAGGTCAAGGTCAAACGTCAGAGGTCAAGGTCAAGGTCAAAGATCAGAGGCCAAGGTCTAAGGTCAGAGGTCAAGATCAAAGGACAGAGGTCAGAGGACAAGGTCAGATGTCAGAGGTAAAGGTCAAAGGTCAAAGGTCAGAGGTCAAGGACAAAAGTTAGAGGTCAAGGTCAAAGGCCAGAGGTCAAAGGTCAGAGGACAAGGTCAAGGGTCAACGGTCAACGGTCAACGGTCAACGGTCAAAGGTCAAAGCTCAAAGGTCAAAGGTCAATGGTCAAAGGTCAAATGTCAAAGGTCAAGATCAAGGTCAGAGGTCAGAGGTCAAGGTCAAAGGTCAAAGGACAGAGGTCAGAGGTCAAGGTCAAAAGTTAGAGGTCAAGGTCATAGGTCAAAGTCAGAGGTCAAGGTCAAACGTCAGAGGTCAAAGTCAAGGTCAAAGATCAGAGATCAAGATCATAGGTCAGAGGACAAGGTCAAATGTCAGAGAACAGAGGTCAAGGTCAAAGGTCAGAGGTCAAGGTCAAAGGTCAGAGGACTAGGTCAAATGTCAGAGGTCAGAGGTCAAGGTCAAAGGTCAAACGTCAGAGGTAAGGTCAAAGGTCAAAGGTCAAAGTTAAAGGGTCCAGGGTCAAAGGTCAAAGGTAAAGGGTCAAGGGTCAAAGGTCAAAGGTCAGAGGTGAGAGGTGAGAGGTCAAGGTCAAAGGTCAAAGGTCAGATGTCAAGGTCAAAGGTCAAAGGTCAAAGGTCAAAGGTCAAGGTCAAAGGTAAGAGGTCAATGGTCAAAGGTGAAAGGTGAAAGGTGAAAGGTGAAAGGTCAAATTCAGATGTCAGAGGTCAAGGTCAAAGGTTAGAGGTCAATGTCAACGGTCAAAGGTCAGAGATCAAGGTCAAACGTCAGATGTCAAGGTCAAGGTCAGAGGACAGAGGTCAAGGTCAAGGTCAAAGGTCAAAGGTCAAAGGTCAGAGGTCAGAGGTCAAAGGTCCAAGGTCAAGGTCAAACGACAGAGGTCAGAGGTCAAGGTCAAGGTCAAAGATCAGAGGTCGAGGACACAGATCAGAGGTCAACGTCAAAGGTCAGAGGTCAAGGTCAAGGTCAAACGTCAGAGGTCAAAGGTCAGAGGTCAAGGTCAAAGGTCAAAGGTTAAAGGTGAAGGTGAAAGTTCAAAGGTCAGAGGTCAAGGTCAAGGTCAAGGTCATGGTCAAAGGTCAGAGGTCAAAGGTCAAAGGTCAAAGGTCAAAGGTCAAAGGTCAAGGTCAAAGGTCAAATCTCAGAGGTCAGAGGTCAAGGTCAAAGGTCAAAGGTTAGAGGTCAAGGTCAAAGTTCAAAGGTCAGAGGTCAAGGTCAAACGTTAGAGGTCAAGGTCAAAGGCCAGCGGTCAAGGTCAATGTCAAGGTCAAGGTCAGAGGTCAGAGGTCAAGGTCAAAGGTCAGAGGTCAGAGGTCAGAGGTCAGAGGTCAAAGGTCCAAGGTCAAGGTCAAACGTCAGAGGCCAGAGGACAGAGGACAAGGTCAAGGTCAAGGTCAAGGTCAAGGTCAAGGTCAAGGTCAAGGTCAAGGTCAAGGTCAAGGTCAAGGTCAAGGTCAAGGTCAAGGTCAAGGTCAAGGTCAAGGTCAAGGTCAAGGTCAAAGGTCAAAGGTCAAGGTCAAGGTCAAGGTCAAGGTCAAGGTCAAGGTCAAGGTCAAGGTCAAGGTCAAGGTCAAAGGTCAAAGGTCAAAGGTCAAAGGTCAAAGGTCAAAGGTCAGAGGTCAGAGGTCAAAGGTCAGAGGTCAGAGGTCAAGGTCAAGGTCAAGGTCAAGGTCAAGGTCAAGGTCAAGGTCAAGGTCAAGGTCAAGGTCAAGGTCAAGGTCAAGGTCAAGGTCAAGGTCAAGGTCAAGGTCAAGGTCAAAGGTCAAAGGTCAAGGTCAAGGTCAAGGTCAAGGTCAAGGTCAAGGTCAAGGTCAAGGTCAAGGTCAAAGGTCAAAGGTCAAAGGTCAAAGGTCAAAGGTCAAAGGTCAGAGGTCAGAGGTCAAAGGTCAGAGGTCAGAGGTCAAGGTCAAAGGTCAAAGGACAGAGGTCAGAGGTCAAGGTCAAAAGTTAGAGGTCAAGGTCATAGGTCAAAGGTCAGAGGTCAAGGTCAAACGTCAGAGGTCAAAGTCAAGGTCAAAGATCAGAGATCAAGATCATAGGTCAGAGGACAAGGTCAAATGTCAGAGAACAAAGGTCAAGGTCAAAGGTCAGAGGTCAAGGTCAAAGGTCAGAGGACTAGGTCAAATGTCAGAGGTCAGAGGTCAAGGTCAAAGGTCAAACGTCAGAGGTAAGGTCAAAGGTCAAAGGTCAAAGTTAAAGGGTCCAGGGTCAAAGGTCAAAGGTAAAGGGTCAAGGGTCAAAGGTCAAAGGACAGAGGTCAGAGGTCAAGGTCAAAGGTTAGAGGTCAATGTCAACGGTCAAAGGTCAGAGATCAAGGTCAAACGTCAGATGTCAAGGTCAAGGTCAGAGGTCAGAGGTCAAGGTCAAGGTCAAAGGTCAAAGGTCAAAGGTCAGAGGTCAGAGGTCAAAGGTCCAAGGTCAAGGTCAAACGACAGAGGTCAGAGGTCAAGGTCAAGGTCAAAGATCAGAGGTCGAGGACACAGATCAGAGGTCAACGTCAAAGGTCAGAGGGCAAGGTCAAGGTCAAACGTCAGAGGTCAAAGGTCAGAGGTCAAGGTCAAAGGTCAAAGGTTAAAGGTGAAGGTGAAAGTTCAAAGGTCAGAGGTCAAGGTCAAAGGTCAAAGGTCAGAGGTCAGATGTCAAGGTCAAAGTTCAAAGTTCAAAGGTCAAAGGTCAAGGTCAACGGTAAGAGGTCAAAGGTCAAAGGAGAAAGGTGAAAGGTGAAAGGTCAAATTCAGATGTCAGAGGTCAAGGTCAAAGGTTAGAGGTCAATGTCAAAGGTCAAAGATCAGAGGTCAAGGTCAGAGGACAGAGGTCAAAGGTCAGAAGTCAAGGTCAAAGGTCAGAGGTCGAGGACAAAGGTCAGAGGTCCAGGTCACGGTCAGAGGTCAAGGTCAAGGTCAAGGTCAAAGGTCAGAGGTCAAAGGTCAGAGGTCAAGGTCAGAGGTCAAAGGTCAGAGGTCAAGGTCAAGGTCAAGGTCAAAGGTCAGAGGTCAAAGTCAAAGGTCAAAGGTTAGATGTCAAGGTCAAAGTTCAAAGGTCAGAGGTCAAGGTCAAAGGTTAGAGGTCAAGGTCAAAGGTCAAAGGTCAAGGTCAACGGTAAGAGGTCAACGGTCAAAGGAGAAAGGTCAGAGGTTATATCAAGGTCAAGGTCAGAGGACAGAGGTCAAAGGTCAGAGGTCAAGGTCATAGGTCAGAGGTCGAGGACAAAGGTCAGAGGTCAACGTCACGGTCAGAGGTCAAGGTCAAAGGTCAGAGGTCAAAGGTCAGAGGTCAAGGTCAAAGGTCAAAGGTTAAAGGTGAAGGTGAAAGTTCAAAGGTCAGAGGTCAAGGTCAAAGGTCAAAGGTCAGAGGTCAGAGGTCAAGGTCAAAGGTCAGAGGTTATATCAAGGTCAAGGTCAGACGACAGAGGTCAAAGGTCAGAGGTCAAGGTCAAAGGTCAGAGGTCGAGGACAAAGGCCAGAGGTCAGAGGTCAAGGTCACGGTCAGAGGTCAAAGGTCAAAGGTCAAAGGTCAAAGGTCAAAGGTCAAGGTCAAAGGTCAAATCTCAGAGGTCAGAGGTCAAGGTCAAAGGTTAGAGGTCAAGATCAAAGGACAGAGGTCAGAGGACAAGGTCAGATGTCAGAGGTAAAGGTCAAAGGTCAAAGGTCAGAGGTCAAGGACAAAAGTTAGAGGTCAAGGTCAAAGGCCAGAGGTCAAAGGTCAGAGGACAAGGTCAAGGGTCAACGGTCAACGGTCAACGGTCAACGGTCAAAGGTCAAAGCTCAAAGGTCAAAGGTCAATGGTCAAAGGTCAAATGTCAAAGGTCAAGATCAAGGTCAGAGGTCAGAGGTCAAGGTCAAAGGTCAAAGGACAGAGGTCAGAGGTCAAGGTCAAAAGTTAGAGGTCAAGGTCATAGGTCAAAGGTCAGAGGTCAAGGTCAAACGTCAGAGGTCAAAGTCAAGGTCAAAGATCAGAGATCAAGATCATAGGTCAGAGGACAAGGTCAAATGTCAGAGAACAGAGGTCAAGGTCAAAGGTCAGAGGTCAAGGTCAAAGGTCAGAGGACTAGGTCAAATGTCAGAGGTCAGAGGTCAAGGTCAAAGGTCAAACGTCAGAGGTAAGGTCAAAGGTCAAAGGTCAAAGTTAAAGGGTCCAGGGTCAAAGGTCAAAGGTAAAGGGTCAAGGGTCAAAGGTCAAAGGTCAGAGGTCAGAGGTGAGAGGTCAAGGTCAAAGGTCAAAGGTCAGATGTCAAGGTCAAAGGTCAAAGGTCAAAGGTCAAAGGTCAAGGTCAAAGGTAAGAGGTCAATGGTCAAAGGTGAAAGGTGAAAGGTGAAAGGTGAAAGGTCAAATTCAGATGTCAGAGGTCAAGGTCAAAGGTTAGAGGTCAATGTCAACGGTCAAAGGTCAGAGATCAAGGTCAAACGTCAGATGTCAAGGTCAAGGTCAGAGGACAGAGGTCAAGGTCAAGGTCAAAGGTCAAAGGTCAAAGGTCAGAGGTCAGAGGTCAAAGGTCCAAGGTCAAGGTCAAACGACAGAGGTCAGAGGTCAAGGTCAAGGTCAAAGATCAGAGGTCGAGGACACAGATCAGAGGTCAACGTCAAAGGTCAGAGGTCAAGGTCAAGGTCAAACGTCAGAGGTCAAAGGTCAGAGGTCAAGGTCAAAGGTCAAAGGTTAAAGGTGAAGGTGAAAGTTCAAAGGTCAGAGGTCAAGGTCAAGGTCAAGGTCAAGGTCATGGTCAAAGGTCAGAGGTCAAAGGTCAGAGGTCAAAGGTCAGAGGTCAAGGTCAAGGTCAAGGTCAAGGTCAAAGGTCAGAGGTCAAGGTCAAAGGTCAAAGGTTAGAGGTCAAGGTCAAAGTTCAAAGGTCAGAGGTCAAGGTCAAACGTTAGAGGTCAAGGTCAAAGGCCAGCGGTCAAGGTCAATGTCAAGGTCAAGGTCAGAGGTCAGAGGTCAAGGTCAAAGGTCAGAGGTCAGAGGTCAGAGGTCAGAGGTCAAAGGTCCAAGGTCAAGGTCAAACGTCAGAGGCCAGAGGACAGAGGACAAGGTCAAGGTCAAGGTCAAGGTCAAGGTCAAGGTCAAGGTCAAGGTCAAGGTCAAGGTCAAGGTCAAGGTCAAGGTCAAGGTCAAGGTCAAGGTCAAGGTCAAGGTCAAGGTCAAGGTCAAGGTCAAAGGTCAAAGGTCAAGGTCAAGGTCAAGGTCAAGGTCAAGGTCAAGGTCAAGGTCAAGGTCAAGGTCAAGGTCAAGGTCAAAGGTCAAAGGTCAAAGGTCAAAGGTCAAAGGTCAAAGGTCAGAGGTCAGAGGTCAAAGGTCAGAGGTCAGAGGTCAAGGTCAAGGTCAAGGTCAAGGTCAAGGTCAAGGTCAAGGTCAAGGTCAAAGCTCAAAGGTCAATGGTCAAAGGTCAAATGTCAAAGGTCAAGATCAAGGTCAGAGGTCAGAGGTCAAGGTCAAAGGTCAAAGGACAGAGGTCAGAGGTCAAGGTCAAAAGTTAGAGGTCAAGGTCATAGGTCAAAGGTCAGAGGTCAAGGTCAAACGTCAGAGGTCAAAGTCAAGGTCAAAGATCAGAGATCAAGATCATAGGTCAGAGGACAAGGTCAAATGTCAGAGAACAAAGGTCAAGGTCAAAGGTCAGAGGTCAAGGTCAAAGGTCAGAGGACTAGGTCAAATGTCAGAGGTCAGAGGTCAAGGTCAAAGGTCAAACGTCAGAGGTAAGGTCAAAGGTCAAAGGTCAAAGTTAAAGGGTCCAGGGTCAAAGGTCAAAGGTAAAGGGTCAAGGGTCAAAGGTCAAAGGACAGAGGTCAGAGGTCAAGGTCAAAGGTTAGAGGTCAATGTCAACGGTCAAAGGTCAGAGATCAAGGTCAAACGTCAGATGTCAACGTCAAAGGTCAGAGGGCAAGGTCAAGGTCAAACGTCAGAGGTCAAAGGTCAGAGGTCAAGGTCAAAGGTCAAAGGTTAAAGGTGAAGGTGAAAGTTCAAAGGTCAGAGGTCAAGGTCAAAGGTCAAAGGTCAGAGGTCAGAGGTCAAAGGTCAGAGGTCAAGGTCAAAGGTCAGAGGTCGAGGACAAAGGTCAGAGGTCAAGGTCAACGGTAAGAGGTCAACGGTCAAAGGAGAAAGGTCAGAGGTTATATCAAGGTCAAGGTCAGAGGACAGAGGTCAAAGGTCAGAGGTCAAGGTCAAAGGTCAGAGGTCGAGGACAAAGGTCAGAGGTCAACGTCACGGTCAGAGGTCAAGGTCAAAGGTCAGAGGTCAAAGGTCAGAGGTCAAGGTCAAAGGTCAAAGGTTAAAGGTGAAGGTGAAAGTTCAAAGGTCAGAGGTCAAGGTCAAAGGTCAAAGGTCAGAGGTCAGAGGTCAAGGTCAAAGGTCAGAGGTTATATCAAGGTCAAGGTCAGACGACAGAGGTCAAAGGTCAGAGGTCAAGGTCAAAGGTCAGAGGTCGAGGACAAAGGCCAGAGGTCAGAGGTCAAGGTCACGGTCAGAGGTCAAAGGTCAAAGGTCAAAGGTCAAAGGTCAAGGTCAAAGGTCAAATCTCAGAGGTCAGAGGTCAAGGTCAAAGGTTAGAGGTCAAGATCAAAGGACAGAGGTCAGAGGACAAGGTCAGATGTCAGAGGTAAAGGTCAAAGGTCAAAGGTCAGAGGTCAAGGTCAAAGGTTAGAGGTCAAGGTCAAAGGTCAGAGGTCAAGGTCAAAGGTCAAAGGTCAAGGTCAAGATCAAACGTAAGAGTTCAAAGGTCAAAGGTGAATGGTGAAAGATCAAATTCAGATGTCAGAGGTCAAGGTCAAATGTTAGAGGTCAAGGTCATAGGTCAAAGGTCAGAGGTCAAGGTCAATGGTCAGAGGTCAAGGTCAAAGGCCAGAGGACAGAGGACAGAGGACAAGGTCAAGGTCAAGGTCAAGGTCAAGGTCAAGGTAAAGGTCAAAGGTCAAAGGTCAGAGGTCAGAGGTCAAAGTTCAGAGGTCAGAGGTCAAGGTCAAGGTCAAGGTCATGGTCAAAGGTCAGAGGTCAAAGGTCAGAGGTCAAAGGTCAGAGGTCAAGGTCAAGGTCAAGGTCAAGGTCAAAGGTCAGAGGTCAAGGTCAAAGGTCAAAGGTTAGAGGTCAAGGTCAAAGTTCAAAGGTCAGAGGTCAAGGTCAAAGGTTAGAGGTCAAGGTCAAAGGCCAGCGGTCAAGGTCAATGTCAAGGTCAAGGTCAGAGGTCAGAGGTCAAGGTCAAAGGTCAGAGGTCAGAGGTCAGAGGTCAGAGGTCAAAGGTCCAAGGTCAAGGTCAAACGTCAGAGGCCAGAGGACAGAGGACAAGGTCAAGGTCAAGGTCAAGGTCAAAGGTCAAAGGTCAAAGGTCAGAGGTCAAAGGTCAGAGGTCAAGGTCAAAGGTCAAAGGTTAGAGGTCAAGGTCAAAGTTCAAAGGTCAAAGGTCAAGGTCAAAGGCCAGCGGTCAAGGTCAATGTCAAGGTCAAGGTCAAAGGTCAAATGTCAGAGGTCAGGGGTCAAAGTTCCGATGTCAAGGTCAAAGGTCAGAGGTCAAGGTCAAAGGTCAAAGGTCAAAGGTCAAAGGTCAAAGGTCAAAGGTCAAAGGTCAAAGGTCAAAGGTCAAAGGTCAAAGGTCAAAGGTCAAAGATCAGAAGTCAAATGTCAAAGGTCAGAGGTCAGAGGTCAAGGTCAAAGGTCAGAGGTCAAAGGCCAGAGGTCAGAGGTCAAGGTCACGGTCAGAGGTCAAACGTCAAAGGTCAATGTCAAAGGTCAAATCTCAGAGGTCAGAGGTCAAGGTCAAAGGTTAGATGTCAAGATCAAAGGACAGAGGTCAGATGTCAGAGGTAAAGGTCAAAGGTCAAAGGTCAGAGGTCAAGGTCAGAGGTTAGAGGTCAAGGTCAAAGGTCAGAGGTCAAGGTCAAAGGTCAAAGGTCAAGGTCAAGATCAAAAGTCAGAGTTCAAAGGTAAAAGGTGAATGGTAAAAGATCAAATTCAGATGTCAGAGGTCAAGGTCAAATGTTAGAGGTCAAGGTCATAGGTCAAAGGTCAGAGGTCAAGGTCAAACGTCAGAGGTCAAAGTCAAGGTCAAAGATCAGAGATCAAGATCATAGGTCAGAGGACAAGGTCAAATGTCAGAGAACAGAGGTCAAGGTCAAAGGTCAGAGGTCAAGGTCAAAGGTCAGAGGACAAGGTCAAATGTCAGAGGTCAGAGGTCAAGGTCAAAGGTTAGAGGTCAAGGTCAAACGTCAGAGGTCAAAGTCAAGGTCAAAGATCAGAGATCAAGATCATAGGTCAGAGGACAAGGTCAAATGTCAGAGAACAGAGGTCAAGGTCAAAGGTCAGAGGTCAAGGTCAAAGGTCAGAGGACAAGGTCAAATGTCAGAGGTCAGAGGTCAAGGTCAAAGGTTAGAGGTCAAGGTCAAAGGTCAAACGTCAGAGGTAAGGTCAAAGGTCAAAGGTCAAAGGTAAAGGGTCAAGGGTCAAAGGTGAAAGGTAAAGGGTCAAGGGTCAAAGGTCAAAGGTCAGAGGTCAGAGGTCAGAGGTCAAGGTCAAAGGTCAAAGGTCAGAGGTCAGAGGTGAGAGGTCAAGTTCAAAGGTCAAAGGTCAGATGTCAAGGTCAAAGGTCAAAGGTCAAGGTCAAAGGTAAGAGGTCAAAGGTCAAAGGTGAAAGGTGAAAGGTGAAAGGTCAAATTCAGATGTCAGAGGTCAAGGTCAAAGGTTAGAGGTCAAGGTCATAGGTCAAAGGTCAGAGGTCAAGGTCAATGGTCAGAGGTCAAGGTCAAAGGCCAGAGGACAGAGGACAAGGTCAAGGTCAAGGTCAAGGTCAAGGTCAAGGTCAAGGTAAAGGTCAAAGGTCAAAGGTCAGAGGTCAGAGGTCAAAGTTCAGAGGT
This sequence comes from Lasioglossum villosulum, assembly GCA_963971365.1. Lineage (NCBI taxonomy): Eukaryota > Metazoa > Arthropoda > Insecta > Hymenoptera > Halictidae > Lasioglossum > Lasioglossum villosulum. The sequence continues at coordinate 22,498,903 of OZ020498.1, read as the reverse complement.
CAGAGGTCAAGGTCAAGGTCAAGGTCATGGTCAAAGGTCAGAGGTCAAAGGTCAGAGGTCAAAGGTCAGAGGTCAAGGTCAAGGTCAAGGTCAAGGTCAAAGGTCAGAGGTCAAGGTCAAAGGTCAAAGGTTAGAGGTCAAGGTCAAAGTTCAAAGGTCAGAGGTCAAGGTCAAAGGTTAGAGGTCAAGGTCAAAGGCCAGCGGTCAAGGTCAATGTCAAGGTCAAGGTCAGAGGTCAGAGGTCAAGGTCAAAGGTCAGAGGTCAGAGGTCAGAGGTCAGAGGTCAAAGGTCCAAGGTCAAGGTCAAACGTCAGAGGCCAGAGGACAGAGGACAAGGTCAAGGTCTAGGTCAAGGTCAAAGGTCAAAGGTCAAAGGTCAGAGGTCAAAGGTCAGAGGTCAAGGTCAAAGGTCAAAGGTTAGAGGTCAAGGTCAAAGTTCAAAGGTCAAAGGTCAAGGTCAAAGGCCAGCGGTCAAGGTCAATGTCAAGGTCAAGGTCAAAGGTCAAATGTCAGAGGTCAGGGGTCAAAGTTCCGATGTCAAGGTCAAAGGTCAGAGGTCAAGGTCAAAGGTCAAAGGTCAAAGGTCAAAGGTCAAAGGTCAAAGGTCAAAGGTCAAAGGTCAAAGGTCAAAGGTCAAAGGTCAAAGGTCAAAGATCAGAAGTCAAAGGTCAAAGGTCAGAGGTCAGAGGTCAAGGTCAAAGGTCAGAGGTCAAAGGCCAGAGGTCAGAGGTCAAGGTCACGGTCAGAGGTCAAACGTCAAAGGTCAATGTCAAAGGTCAAATCTCAGAGGTCAGAGGTCAAGGTCAAAGGTTAGATGTCAAGATCAAAGGACAGAGGTCAGATGTCAGAGGTAAAGGTCAAAGGTCAAAGGTCAGAGGTCAAGGTCAGAGGTTAGAGGTCAAGGTCAAAGGTCAGAGGTCAAGGTCAAAGGTCAAAGGTCAAGGTCAAGATCAAAAGTCAGAGTTCAAAGGTAAAAGGTGAATGGTAAAAGATCAAATTCAGATGTCAGAGGTCAAGGTCAAATGTTAGAGGTCAAGGTCATAGGTCAAAGGTCAGAGGTCAAGGTCAAACGTCAGAGGTCAAAGTCAAGGTCAAAGATCAGAGATCAAGATCATAGGTCAGAGGACAAGGTCAAATGTCAGAGAACAGAGGTCAAGGTCAAAGGTCAGAGGTCAAGGTCAAAGGTCAGAGGACAAGGTCAAATGTCAGAGGTCAGAGGTCAAGGTCAAAGGTTAGAGGTCAAGGTCAAAGGTCAAACGTCAGAGGTAAGGTCAAAGGTCAAAGGTCAAAGGTAAAGGGTCAAGGGTCAAAGGTGAAAGGTAAAGGGTCAAGGGTCAAAGGTCAAAGGTCAGAGGTCAGAGGTGAGAGGTCAAGGTCAAAGGTCAAAGGTCAGAGGTCAGAGGTGAGAGGTCAAGTTCAAAGGTCAAAGGTCAGATGTCAAGGTCAAAGGTCAAAGGTCAAGGTCAAAGGTAAGAGGTCAAAGGTCAAAGGTGAAAGGTGAAAGGTGAAAGGTCAAATTCAGATGTCAGAGGTCAAGGTCAAAGGTTAGAGGTCAAGGTCATAGGTCAAAGGTCAGAGGTCAAGGTCAATGGTCAGAGGTCAAGGTCAAAGGCCAGAGGACAGAGGACAAGGTCAAGGTCAAGGTCAAGGTCAAGGTAAAGGTCAAAGGTCAAAGGTCAAAGGTCAAAGGTCAAAGGTCAAAGGTCAAAGGTCAAAGGTCAGAGGTCAGAGGTCAAAGGTCAGAGGCCAAGGTCAAGGTCAAGGTCAAGGTCAAAGGTCAGAGGTCAAAGGTCAGAGGACAAAGGTCAAAGGTCAGAGGTCAAAGGTCAGAGGTCAAGGTCAAAGGTCAGAGGTCGAGGACAAAGGTCAGAGGTCAAGGTCAAAGGTCAGAGGTCAAGGTCAAGGTCAAAGGTCAGAGGTCAGAGGTCAAGGTCAAAGGTCAAAGGTCAAAGGTCAAAGGTCAAAGGTAAAGGGCCAAGGTCAAAGGTCAAAGGTCAAAGGTCAAAGGTCAAAGGTCAAAGGTCAAAGGTCAAAGGTCAAAGGTCAAAGGTCAAAGGTCAAAGGTCAAAGGTCAAAGATCAGAAGTCAAAGGTCAGAGGTCAGAGGTCAGAAGTCAGAGGTCAGAGGTCAAGGTCACGGTCAGAGGTCAAAAGTCAAAGGTCAAGGTCAAAGGTCAAATCTCAGAGGTCAGAGGTCAAGGTCAAAGGTTAGAGGTCAAGGTCAAAGGTCAAAGGTCAGAGGTCAAGGTCAAAGGTCAGAGGTCGAGGACAAAGGTCAGAGGTCAAGGTCAAAGGTCAGAGGTCAAGGTCAAAGGTCAGAGGTCAAGGTCAAAGGTCAAAGGTTAAAGGTGAAGGTGAAAGTTCAAAGGTCAGAGGTCAAGGTCAAAGGTCAAATTTCAGAGGTCAGAGGTCAAGGTCAAAGGTCAGAGGTCAAAGGCCAGAGGTCAGAGGTCAAGGTCACGGTCAGAGGTCAAACGTCAAAGGTCAAGGTCAAAGGTCAAATCTCAGAGGTCAGAGGTCAAGGTCAAAGGTTAGAGGTCAAGATCAAAGGACAGAGGTCAGAGGACAAGGTCAGATGTCAGAGGTAAAGGTCAAAGGTCAGAGGTCAAGGTCAAAGGTCAGAGGTCAAGGTCAAAGGTCAGAGGTCAAGGTCAAAGGTCAAAGGTTAAAGGTGAAGGTGAAAGTTCAAAGGTCAGAGGTCAAGGTCAAAGGTCAAATTTCAGAGGTCAGAGGTCAAGGTCAAAGGTCAGAGGTCAAAGGCCAGAGGTCAGAGGTCAAGGTCACGGTCAGAGGTCAAACGTCAAAGGTCAAGGTCAAAGGTCAAATTCAGATGTCAGAGGTCAAGGTCAAATGTTAGAGGTCAAGGTCATAGGTCAAAGGTCAGAGGTCAAGGTCAAACGTCAGAGGTCAAAGTCAAGGTCAAAGATCAGAGATCAAGATCATAGGTCAGAGGACAAGGTCAAATGTCAGAGAACAGAGGTCAAGGTCAAAGGTCAGAGGTCAAGGTCACACGACAGAGGACAAGGTCAAATGTCAGAGGTCAGAGGTCAAGGTCAAAGGTTAGAGGTCAAGGTCAAAGGTCAAAGGTCAGAGGTATGGTCAAAGGTCAAAGGTCAAAGGTAAAGGGTCCAGGGTCAAAGGTCAAAGGTAAAGGGTCAAGGGTCAAAGGTCAAAGGTCAGAGGTCAGAGGTGAGAGGTCAAGGTCAAAGGTCAAAGGTCAGATGACAAGGTCAAAGGTCAAAGATCAAAGGTCAAAGGTCAAGGTCAAAGGTAAGAGGTCAAAGGTCAAAGGTGAAAGGTGAAAGGTGAAAGGTCAAATTCAGATGTCAGAGGTCAAGGTCAAAGGTTAGAGGTCAATGTCAAAGGTCAAAGGTCAGAGATCAAGGTCAAACGTCAGAAGTCAAGGTCAAGGTCAGAGGACAGAGGTCAAGGTCAAGGTCAAAGGTCAAAGGTCAGAGGTCAGAGGTCAAAGGTCCAAGGTCAAGGTCAAACGACAGAGGTCAGAGGTCAAGGTCAAGGTCAAAGATCAGAGGTCGAGGACACAGATCAGAGGTCAAGGTCAAAGGTCAGAGGTCAAGGTCAAGGTCAAACGTCAGTGGTCAAAGGTCAGAGGTCAAGGTCAAAGGTCAAAGGTTAAAGGTGAAGGTGAAAGTTCAAAGGTCAGAGGTCAAGGTCAAAGGTCAAAGGTCAGAGGTCAGATGTCAAGGTCAAAGGTCAACGGTCAAGGTCAACGGTAAGAGGTCAAAGGTCAAAGGAGAAAGGTGAAAGGTGAAAGGTCAAATTCAGATGTCAGAGGTCAAGGTCAAAGGTTAGAGGTCAATGTCAAAGGTCAAAGATCAGAGGTCAAGGTCAAAGGTCAAAGGTCAAAGGTCAGAGGTTATATCAAGGTCAAGGTCAGAGGACAGAGGTCAAAGGTCAGAGGTCAAGGTCAAAGGTCAGAGGTCGAGGACAAAGGTCAGAGGTCAACGTCACGGTCAGAGGTCAAGGTCAAAGGTCAGAGGTCAAAGGTCAGAGGTCAAGGTCAAAGGTCAAAGGTCAAAGGTTAAAGGTGAAGGTGAAAGTTCAAAGGTCAGAGGTCAAGGTCAAAGGTCAAAGGTCAGAGGTCAGAGGTCAAGGTCAAAGGTCTGAGGTCAAAGGCCAGAGGTCAGAGGTCAAGGTCACGGTCAGAGGTCAAAGGTCAAAGGTCAAGGTCAAAGGTCAAATCTCAGAGGTCAGAGGTCAAGGTCAAAGGTTAGAGGTCAAGCTCAAAGGACAGAGGTCAGAGGACAAGATCAGATGTCAGAGGTAAAGGTCAAAGGTCAAAGGTCAGAGGTCAAGGTCAAAGGTTAGAGGTCAAGGTCAAAGGTCAGAGGTCAAGGTCAAAGGTCAAAGGTCAAAGGTCAAGGTCAAGATCAAACGTAAGAGTTCAAAGGTCAAAGGTGAATGGTGAAAGATCAAATTCAGATGTCAGAGGTCAAGGTCAAATGTTAGAGGTCAAGGTCATAGGTCAAAGGTCAGAGGTCAAGGTCAATGGTCAGAGGTCAAGGTCAAAGGCCAGAGGACAGAGGACAAGGTCAAGGTCAAGGTCAAGGTCAAGGTCAAGGTCAAGGTCAAGGTAAAGGTCAAAGGTCAAAGGTCAAAGGTCAAAGGTCAAAGGTCAAAGGTCAGAGGTCAGAGGTCAAAGGTCAGAGGTCAGAGGTCAAGGTCAAGGTCAAGGTCAAGGTCAAGGTCAAGGTCAAAGGTCAGAGGTCAAAGGTCAGAGGTCAAGGTCAGAGGTCAAAGGTCAGAGGTCAAGGACAAGGTCAAGGTCAAAGGTCAGAGGTCAAGGTCAAGGTCAAAGGTCAAAGGTTAGAGGTCAAGGTCAAATTTCAAAGGTCAGAGGTCAATGTCAGATGTCAGAGGTAAAGGTCAAAGGTCAAAGGTCAGAGGTCAAGGTCAAAGGTCAAAGGTTAAAGGTGAAGGTGAAAGTTCAAAGGTCAGAGGTCAAGGTCAAAGGTCAAAGGTCAGAGGTCAGATGTCAAGGTCAAAGGTCAACGGTCAAGGTCAACGGTAAGAGGTCAAAGGTCAAAGGAGAAAGGTGAAAGGTGAAAGGTCAAATTCAGATGTCAGAGGTCAAGGTCAAAGGTTAGAGGTCAATGTCAAAGGTCAAAGATCAGAGGTCAAGGTCAAAGGTCAAAGGTCAAAGGTCAGAGGTTATATCAAGGTCAAGGTCAGAGGACAGAGGTCAAAGGTCAGAGGTCAAGGTCAAAGGTCAGAGGTCGAGGACAAAGGTCAGAGGTCAACGTCACGGTCAGAGGTCAAGGTCAAAGGTCAGAGGTCAAAGGTGAGAGGTCAAGGTCAAAGGTCAAAGGTTAAAGGTGAAGGTGAAAGTTCAAAGGTCAGAGGTCAAGGTCAAAGGTCAAAGGTCAGAGGTCAGAGGTCAAGGTCAAAGGTCTGAGGTCAAAGGCCAGAGGTCAGAGGTCAAGGTCACGGTCAGAGGTCAAAGGTCAAAGGTCAAGGTCAAAGGTCAAATCTCAGAGGTCAGAGGTCAAGGTCAAAGGTTAGAGGTCAAGATCAAAGGACAGAGGTCAGAGGACAAGATCAGATGTCAGAGGTAAAGGTCAAAGGTCAAAGGTCAGAGGTCAAGGTCAAAGGTTAGAGGTCAAGGTCAAAGGTCAGAGGTCAAGGTCAAAGGTCAAAGGTCAAGGTCAAGATCAAACGTAAGAGTTCAAAGGTCAAAGGTGAATGGTGAAAGATCAAATTCAGATGTCAGAGGTCAAGGTCAAATGTTAGAGGTCAAGGTCATAGGTCAAAGGTCAGAGGTCAAGGTCAATGGTCAGAGGTCAAGGTCAAAGGCCAGAGGACAGAGGACAAGGTCAAGGTCAAGGTCAAGGTCAAGGTCAAGGTAAAGGTCAAAGGTCAAAGGTCAAAGGTCAAAGGTCAAAGGTCAAAGGTCAAAGGTCAGAGGTCAGAGGTCAAAGGTCAGAGGTCAGAGGTCAAGGTCAAGGTCAAGGTCAAGGTCAAGGTCAAGGTCAAGGTCAAGGTCAAAGGTCAGAGGTCAAAGGTCAGAGGTCAAGGTCAGAGGTCAAAGGTCAGAGGTCAAGGTCAAGGTCAAGGTCAAAGGTCAGAGGTCAAGGTCAAAGGTCAAAGGTTAGAGGTCAAGGTCAAATTTCAAAGGTCAGAGGTCAATGTCAGATGTCAGAGGTAAAGGTCAAAGGTCAAAGGTCAGAGGTCAAGGTCAAAGGTTAGCGGTCAAGGTCAAAGGTCAGAGGACAAGGTCAAGGGTCAACGGTCAACGGTCAAAGGTCAAAGCTCAAAGGTCAAAGGTCAATGGTCAAAGGTCAAATGTCAAAGGTCAAGATCAAGGTCAGAGGTCAGAGGTCAAGGTCAAAGGTCAAAGGACAGAGATCAGAGGTCAAGGTCAAAAGTTAGAGGTCGAGGTCAAAGGTCAAAGGTCAAAGGTCAAACCTCAAAGGTCAAAGGTTAGAGGTCAAGGTCAAAGGTCAATGGTCAGAGGTCAGAGGTCAGAAGTCAGAGGTCAGAGGTCAAGGTCACGGTCAGAGGTCAAGGTCAAAGGTCAGAGGTCAAGGTCAAAGGTTAGAGGTCAAGGTCAGAGGTCAGAGGTCAAGGTCACGGTCAGAGGTCAAGGTCAAAGGTCAGAGGTCAAGGTCAAAGGTTAGAGGTCAAGGTCAAAGGTCAGAGGTCAAGTCAAAGGTCAAAGGTCAAGGTCAAGATCAAACGTCAGAGTTCAAAGATCAAAGGTGAATGGTGAAAGATCAAATTCAGATGTCAGAGGTCAAGGTCAAATGTTAGAGGTCAAGGTCATAGGTCAAAGGTCAGAGGTCAAGGTCAAACGTCAGAGGTCAAAGTCAAGGTCAAAGATCAGAGATCAAGATCATAGGTCAGAGGACAAGGTCAAATGTCAGAGAACAGAGGTCAAGGTCAAAGGTCAGAGGTCAAGGTCAGAGGTCAGAGGACAAGGTCAAATGTCAGAGGTCAGAGGTCAGAGGTCAAGGTCAAAGGTTAGAGGTCAAGGTCAAAGGTCAAACGTCAGAGGTAAGGTCAAAGGTCAAAGGTTAGAGGTCAAGGTCAAAGGTCAAACGTCAGAGGTAAGGTCAAAGGTCAAAGGTCAAAGGTAAAGGGTCAAGGGTCAAAGGTGAAAGGTAAAGGGTCAAGGGTCAAAGGTCAAAGGTCAGAGGTCAGAGGTGAGAGGTCAAGGTCAAAGGTCAAAGGTCAGAGGTCAGAGGTGAGAGGTCAAGTTCAAAGGTCAAAGGTCAGATGTCAAGGTCAAAGGTCAAAGGTCAAGGTCAAAGGTAAGAGGTCAAAGGTCAAAGGTGAAAGGTGAAAGGTGAAAGGTCAAATTCAGATGTCAGAGGTCAAGGTCAAAGGTTAGAGGTCAAGGTCATAGGTCAAAGGTCAGAGGTCAAGGTCAATGGTCAGAGGTCAAGGTCAAAGGCCAGAGGACAGAGGACAAGGTCAAGGTCAAGGTCAAGGTCAAGGTCAAGGTAAAGGTCAAAGGTCAAAGGTCAAAGGTCAAAGGTCAAAGGTCAAAGGTCAAAGGTCAAAGGTCAGAGGTCAGAGGTCAAAGGTCAGAGGCCAAGGTCAAGGTCAAGGTCAAGGTCAAAGGTCAGAGGTCAAAGGTCAGAGGACAAAGGTCAAAGGTCAGAGGTCAAGGTCAAAGGTCAGAGGTCGAGGACAAAGGTCAGAGGTCAAGGTCAAAGGTCAGAGGTCAAGGTCAAGGTCAAAGGTCAGAGGTCAGAGGTCAAGGTCAAAGGTCAAAGGTCAAAGGTCAAAGGTCAAAGGTAAAGGGCCAAGGTCAAAGGTCAAAGGTCAAAGGTCAAAGGTCAAAGGTCAAAGGTCAAAGGTCAAAGGTCAAAGGTCAAAGGTCAAAGGTCAAAGGTCAAAGGTCAAAGATCAGAAGTCAAAGGTCAGAGGTCAGAGGTCAGAAGTCAGAGGTCAGAGGTCAAGGTCACGGTCAGAGGTCAAAAGTCAAAGGTCAAGGTCAAAGGTCAAATCTCAGAGGTCAGAGGTCAAGGTCAAAGGTTAGAGGTCAAGGTCAAAGGTCAAAGGTCAGAGGTCAAGGTCAAAGGTCAGAGGTCGAGGACAAAGGTCAGAGGTCAAGGTCAAAGGTCAGAGGTCAAGGTCAAAGGTCAGAGGTCAAGGTCAAAGGTCAAAGGTTAAAGGTGAAGGTGAAAGTTCAAAGGTCAGAGGTCAAGGTCAAAGGTCAAATTTCAGGGGTCAGAGGTCAAGGTCAAAGGTCAGAGGTCAAAGGCCAGAGGTCAGAGGTCAAGGTCACGGTCAGAGGTCAAACGTCAAAGGTCAAGGTCAAAGGTCAAATCTCAGAGGTCAGAGGTCAAGGTCAAAGGTTAGAGGTCAAGATCAAAGGACAGAGGTCAGAGGACAAGGTCAGATGTCAGAGGTAAAGGTCAAAGGTCAGAGGTCAAGGTCAAAGGTCAGAGGTCAAGGTCAAAGGTCAGAGGTCAAGGTCAAAGGTCAAAGGTTAAAGGTGAAGGTGAAAGTTCAAAGGTCAGAGGTCAAGGTCAAAGGTCAAATTTCAGAGGTCAGAGGTCAAGGTCAAAGGTCAGAGGTCAAAGGCCAGAGGTCAGAGGTCAAGGTCACGGTCAGAGGTCAAACGTCAAAGGTCAAGGTCAAAGGTCAAATTCAGATGTCAGAGGTCAAGGTCAAATGTTAGAGGTCAAGGTCATAGGTCAAAGGTCAGAGGTCAAGGTCAAACGTCAGAGGTCAAAGTCAAGGTCAAAGATCAGAGATCAAGATCATAGGTCAGAGGACAAGGTCAAATGTCAGAGAACAGAGGTCAAGGTCAAAGGTCAGAGGTCAAGGTCACACGACAGAGGACAAGGTCAAATGTCAGAGGTCAGAGGTCAAGGTCAAAGGTTAGAGGTCAAGGTCAAAGGTCAAAGGTCAGAGGTATGGTCAAAGGTCAAAGGTCAAAGGTAAAGGGTCCAGGGTCAAAGGTCAAAGGTAAAGGGTCAAGGGTCAAAGGTCAAAGGTCAGAGGTCAGAGGTGAGAGGTCAAGGTCAAAGGTCAAAGGTCAGATGACAAGGTCAAAGGTCAAAGATCAAAGGTCAAAGGTCAAGGTCAAAGGTAAGAGGTCAAAGGTCAAAGGTGAAAGGTGAAAGGTGAAAGGTCAAATTCAGATGTCAGAGGTCAAGGTCAAAGGTTAGAGGTCAATGTCAAAGGTCAAAGGTCAGAGATCAAGGTCAAACGTCAGAAGTCAAGGTCAAGGTCAGAGGACAGAGGTCAAGGTCAAGGTCAAAGGTCAAAGGTCAGAGGTCAGAGGTCAAAGGTCCAAGGTCAAGGTCAAACGACAGAGGTCAGAGGTCAAGGTCAAGGTCAAAGATCAGAGGTCGAGGACACAGATCAGAGGTCAAGGTCAAAGGTCAGAGGTCAAGGTCAAGGTCAAACGTCAGTGGTCAAAGGTCAGAGGTCAAGGTCAAAGGTCAAAGGTTAAAGGTGAAGGTGAAAGTTCAAAGGTCAGAGGTCAAGGTCAAAGGTCAAAGGTCAGAGGTCAGATGTCAAGGTCAAAGGTCAACGGTCAAGGTCAACGGTAAGAGGTCAAAGGTCAAAGGAGAAAGGTGAAAGGTGAAAGGTCAAATTCAGATGTCAGAGGTCAAGGTCAAAGGTTAGAGGTCAATGTCAAAGGTCAAAGATCAGAGGTCAAGGTCAAAGGTCAAAGGTCAAAGGTCAGAGGTTATATCAAGGTCAAGGTCAGAGGACAGAGGTCAAAGGTCAGAGGTCAAGGTCAAAGGTCAGAGGTCGAGGACAAAGGTCAGAGGTCAACGTCACGGTCAGAGGTCAAGGTCAAAGGTCAGAGGTCAAAGGTCAGAGGTCAAGGTCAAAGGTCAAAGGTCAAAGGTTAAAGGTGAAGGTGAAAGTTCAAAGGTCAGAGGTCAAGGTCAAAGGTCAAAGGTCAGAGGTCAGAGGTCAAGGTCAAAGGTCTGAGGTCAAAGGCCAGAGGTCAGAGGTCAAGGTCACGGTCAGAGGTCAAGGGTCAAAGGTCAAGGTCAAAGGTCAAATCTCAGAGGTCAGAGGTCAAGGTCAAAGGTTAGAGGTCAAGCTCAAAGGACAGAGGTCAGAGGACAAGATCAGATGTCAGAGGTAAAGGTCAAAGGTCAAAGGTCAGAGGTCAAGGTCAAAGGTTAGAGGTCAAGGTCAAAGGTCAGAGGTCAAGGTCAAAGGTCAAAGGTCAAAGGTCAAGGTCAAGATCAAACGTAAGAGTTCAAAGGTCAAAGGTGAATGGTGAAAGATCAAATTCAGATGTCAGAGGTCAAGGTCAAATGTTAGAGGTCAAGGTCAGAGGTCAAGGTCAATGGTCAGAGGTCAAGGTCAAAGGCCAGAGGACAGAGGACAAGGTCAAGGTCAAGGTCAAGGTCAAGGTCAAGGTCAAGGTCAAGGTAAAGGTCAAAGGTCAAAGGTCAAAGGTCAAAGGTCAAAGGTCAAAGGTCAAAGGTCAAAGGTCAGAGGTCAGAGGTCAAAGGTCAGAGGTCAGAGGTCAAGGTCAAGGTCAAGGTCAAGGTCAAGGTCAAGGTCAAAGGTCAGAGGTCAAAGGTCAGAGGTCAAGGTCAGAGGTCAAAGGTCAGAGGTCAAGGACAAGGTCAAGGTCAAAGGTCAGAGGTCAAGGTCAAGGTCAAAGGTCAAAGGTTAGAGGTCAAGGTCAAATTTCAAAGGTCAGAGGTCAATGTCAGATGTCAACGGTCAAGGTCAACGGTAAGAGGTCAAAGGTCAAAGGAGAAAGGTGAAAGGTGAAAGGTCAAATTCAGATGTCAGAGGTCAAGGTCAAAGGTTAGAGGTCAATGTCAAAGGTCAAAGATCAGAGGTCAAGGTCAAAGGTCAAAGGTCAAAGGTCAGAGGTTATATCAAGGTCAAGGTCAGAGGACAGAGGTCAAAGGTCAGAGGTCAAGGTCAAAGGTCAGAGGTCGAGGACAAAGGTCAGAGGTCAACGTCACGGTCAGAGGTCAAGGTCAAAGGTCAGAGGTCAAAGGTGAGAGGTCAAGGTCAAAGGTCAAAGGTTAAAGGTGAAGGTGAAAGTTCAAAGGTCAGAGGTCAAGGTCAAAGGTCAAAGGTCAGAGGTCAGAGGTCAAGGTCAAAGGTCTGAGGTCAAAGGCCAGAGGTCAGAGGTCAAGGTCACGGTCAGAGGTCAAAGGTCAAAGGTCAAGGTCAAAGGTCAAATCTCAGAGGTCAGAGGTCAAGGTCAAAGGTTAGAGGTCAAGATCAAAGGACAGAGGTCAGAGGACAAGATCAGATGTCAGAGGTAAAGGTCAAAGGTCAAAGGTCAGAGGTCAAGGTCAAAGGTTAGAGGTCAAGGTCAAAGGTCAGAGGTCAAGGTCAAAGGTCAAAGGTCAAGGTCAAGATCAAACGTAAGAGTTCAAAGGTCAAAGGTGAATGGTGAAAGATCAAATTCAGATGTCAGAGGTCAAGGTCAAATGTTAGAGGTCAAGGTCATAGGTCAAAGGTCAGAGGTCAAGGTCAATGGTCAGAGGTCAAGGTCAAAGGCCAGAGGACAGAGGACAAGGTCAAGGTCAAGGTCAAGGTCAAGGTCAAGGTCAAGGTCAAGGTAAAGGTCAAAGGTCAAAGGTCAAAGGTCAAAGGTCAAAGGTCAAAGGTCAAAGGTCAGAGGTCAGAGGTCAAAGGTCAGAGGTCAGAGGTCAAGGTCAAGGTCAAGGTCAAGGTCAAGGTCAAGGTCAAGGTCAAGGTCAAAGGTCAGAGGTCAAAGGTCAGAGGTCAAGGTCAGAGGTCAAAGGTCAGAGGTCAAGGTCAAGGTCAAGGTCAAAGGTCAGAGGACAAGGTCAAGGGTCAACGGTCAACGGTCAAAGGTCAAAGCTCAAAGGTCAAAGGTCAATGGTCAAAGGTCAAATGTCAAAGGTCAAGATCAAGGTCAGAGGTCAGAGGTCAAGGTCAAAGGTCAAAGGACAGAGATCAGAGGTCAAGGTCAAAAGTTAGAGGTCGAGGTCAAAGGTCAAAGGTCAAAGGTCAAACCTCAAAGGTCAAAGGTTAGAGGTCAAGGTCAAAGGTCAATGGTCAGAGGTCAGAGGTCAGAAGTCAGAGGTCAGAGGTCAAGGTCACGGTCAGAGGTCAAGGTCAAAGGTCAGAGGTCAAGGTCAAAGGTTAGAGGTCAAGGTCAGAGGTCAGAGGTCAAGGTCACGGTCAGAGGTCAAGGTCAAAGGTCAGAGGTCAAGGTCAAAGGTTAGAGGTCAAGGTCAAAGGTCAGAGGTCAAGTCAAAGGTCAAAGGTCAAGGTCAAGATCAAACGTCAGAGTTCAAAGATCAAAGGTGAATGGTGAAAGATCAAATTCAGATGTCAGAGGTCAAGGTCAAATGTTAGAGGTCAAGGTCATAGGTCAAAGGTCAGAGGTCAAGGTCAAACGTCAGAGGTCAAAGTCAAGGTCAAAGATCAGAGATCAAGATCATAGGTCAGAGGACAAGGTCAAATGTCAGAGAACAGAGGTCAAGGTCAAAGGTCAGAGGTCAAGGTCAGAGGTCAGAGGACAAGGTCAAATGTCAGAGGTCAGAGGTCAAGGTCAAAGGTTAGAGGTCAAGGTCAAAGGTCAAACGTCAGAGGTAAGGTCAAAGGTCAAAGGTTAGAGGTCAAGGTCAAAGGTCAAACGTCAGAGGTAAGGTCAAAGGTCAAAGGTCAAAGGTAAAGGGTCAAGGGTCAAAGGTGAAAGGTAAAGGGTCAAGGGTCAAAGGTCAAAGGTCAGAGGTCAGAGGTGAGAGGTCAAGGTCAAAGGTCAAAGGTCAGAGGTCAGAGGTGAGAGGTCAAGTTCAAAGGTCAAAGGTCAGATGTCAAGGTCAAAGGTCAAAGGTCAAGGTCAAAGGTAAGAGGTCAAAGGTCAAAGGTGAAAGGTGAAAGGTGAAAGGTCAAATTCAGATGTCAGAGGTCAAGGTCAAAGGTTAGAGGTCAAGGTCATAGGTCAAAGGTCAGAGGTCAAGGTCAATGGTCAGAGGTCAAGGTCAAAGGCCAGAGGACAGAGGACAAGGTCAAGGTCAAGGTCAAGGTCAAGGTCAAGGTAAAGGTCAAAGGTCAAAGGTCAAAGGTCAAAGGTCAAAGGTCAAAGGTCAAAGGTCAAAGGTCAGAGGTCAGAGGTCAAAGGTCAGAGGCCAAGGTCAAGGTCAAGGTCAAGGTCAAAGGTCAGAGGTCAAAGGTCAGAGGACAAAGGTCAAAGGTCAGAGGTCAAGGTCAAAGGTCAGAGGTCGAGGACAAAGGTCAGAGGTCAAGGTCAAAGGTCAGAGGTCAAGGTCAAGGTCAAAGGTCAGAGGTCAGAGGTCAAGGTCAAAGGTCAAAGGTCAAAGGTCAAAGGTCAAAGGTCAAAGATCAGAAGTCAAAGGTCAGAGGTCAGAGGTCAGAAGTCAGAGGTCAGAGGTCAAGGTCACGGTCAGAGGTCAAAAGTCAAAGGTCAAGGTCAAAGGTCAAATCTCAGAGGTCAGAGGTCAAGGTCAAAGGTTAGAGGTCAAGGTCAAAGGTCAAAGGTCAGAGGTCAAGGTCAAAGGTCAGAGGTCGAGGACAAAGGTCAGAGGTCAAGGTCAAAGGTCAGAGGTCAAGGTCAAAGGTCAGAGGTCAAGGTCAAAGGTCAAAGGTTAAAGGTGAAGGTGAAAGTTCAAAGGTCAGAGGTCAAGGTCAAAGGTCAAATTTCAGAGGTCAGAGGTCAAGGTCAAAGGTCAGAGGTCAAAGGCCAGAGGTCAGAGGTCAAGGTCACGGTCAGAGGTCAAACGTCAAAGGTCAAGGTCAAAGGTCAAATCTCAGAGGTCAGAGGTCAAGGTCAAAGGTTAGAGGTCAAGATCAAAGGACAGAGGTCAGAGGACAAGGTCAGATGTCAGAGGTAAAGGTCAAAGGTCAGAGGTCAAGGTCAAAGGTCAGAGGTCAAGGTCAAAGGTCAGAGGTCAAGGTCAAAGGTCAAAGGTTAAAGGTGAAGGTGAAAGTTCAAAGGTCAGAGGTCAAGGTCAAAGGTCAAATTTCAGAGGTCAGAGGTCAAGGTCAAAGGTCAGAGGTCAAAGGCCAGAGGTCAGAGGTCAAGGTCACGGTCAGAGGTCAAACGTCAAAGGTCAAGGTCAAAGGTCAAATTCAGATGTCAGAGGTCAAGGTCAAATGTTAGAGGTCAAGGTCATAGGTCAAAGGTCAGAGGTCAAGGTCAAACGTCAGAGGTCAAAGTCAAGGTCAAAGATCAGAGATCAAGATCATAGGTCAGAGGACAAGGTCAAATGTCAGAGAACAGAGGTCAAGGTCAAAGGTCAGAGGTCAAGGTCACACGACAGAGGACAAGGTCAAATGTCAGAGGTCAGAGGTCAAGGTCAAAGGTTAGAGGTCAAGGTCAAAGGTCAAAGGTCAGAGGTATGGTCAAAGGTCAAAGGTCAAAGGTAAAGGGTCCAGGGTCAAAGGTCAAAGGTAAAGGGTCAAGGGTCAAAGGTCAAAGGTCAGAGGTCAGAGGTGAGAGGTCAAGGTCAAAGGTCAAAGGTCAGATGACAAGGTCAAAGGTCAAAGATCAAAGGTCAAAGGTCAAGGTCAAAGGTAAGAGGTCAAAGGTCAAAGGTGAAAGGTGAAAGGTGAAAGGTCAAATTCAGATGTCAGAGGTCAAGGTCAAAGGTTAGAGGTCAATGTCAAAGGTCAAAGGTCAGAGATCAAGGTCAAACGTCAGAAGTCAAGGTCAAGGTCAGAGGACAGAGGTCAAGGTCAAGGTCAAAGGTCAAAGGTCAGAGGTCAGATGTCAAAGGTCCAAGGTCAAGGTCAAACGACAGAGGTCAGAGGTCAAGGTCAAGGTCAAAGATCAGAGGTCGAGGACACAGATCAGAGGTCAAGGTCAAAGGTCAGAGGTCAAGGTCAAGGTCAAACGTCAGTGGTCAAAGGTCAGAGGTCAAGGTCAAAGGTCAAAGGTTAAAGGTGAAGGTGAAAGTTCAAAGGTCAGAGGTCAAGGTCAAAGGTCAAAGGTCAGAGGTCAGATGTCAAGGTCAAAGGTCAACGGTCAAGGTCAACGGTAAGAGGTCAAAGGTCAAAGGAGAAAGGTGAAAGGTGAAAGGTCAAATTCAGATGTCAGAGGTCAAGGTCAAAGGTTAGAGGTCAATGTCAAAGGTCAAAGATCAGAGGTCAAGGTCAAAGGTCAAAGGTCAAAGGTCAGAGGTTATATCAAGGTCAAGGTCAGAGGACAGAGGTCAAAGGTCAGAGGTCAAGGTCAAAGGTCAGAGGTCGAGGACAAAGGTCAGAGGTCAACGTCACGGTCAGAGGTCAAGGTCAAAGGTCAGAGGTCAAAGGTCAGAGGTCAAGGTCAAAGGTCAAAGGTCAAAGGTTAAAGGTGAAGGTGAAAGTTCAAAGGTCAGAGGTCAAGGTCAAAGGTCAAAGGTCAGAGGTCAGAGGTCAAGGTCAAAGGTCTGAGGTCAAAGGCCAGAGGTCAGAGGTCAAGGTCACGGTCAGAGGTCAAGGGTCAAAGGTCAAGGTCAAAGGTCAAATCTCAGAGGTCAGAGGTCAAGGTCAAAGGTTAGAGGTCAAGCTCAAAGGACAGAGGTCAGAGGACAAGATCAGATGTCAGAGGTAAAGGTCAAAGGTCAAAGGTCAGAGGTCAAGGTCAAAGGTTAGAGGTCAAGGTCAAAGGTCAGAGGTCAAGGTCAAAGGTCAAAGGTCAAAGGTCAAGGTCAAGATCAAACGTAAGAGTTCAAAGGTCAAAGGTGAATGGTGAAAGATCAAATTCAGATGTCAGAGGTCAAGGTCAAATGTTAGAGGTCAAGGTCAGAGGTCAAGGTCAATGGTCAGAGGTCAAGGTCAAAGGCCAGAGGACAGAGGACAAGGTCAAGGTCAAGGTCAAGGTCAAGGTCAAGGTCAAGGTCAAGGTAAAGGTCAAAGGTCAAAGGTCAAAGGTCAAAGGTCAAAGGTCAAAGGTCAAAGGTCAAAGGTCAGAGGTCAGAGGTCAAAGGTCAGAGGTCAGAGGTCAAGGTCAAGGTCAAGGTCAAGGTCAAGGTCAAGGTCAAAGGTCAGAGGTCAAAGGTCAGAGGTCAAGGTCAGAGGTCAAAGGTCAGAGGTCAAGGACAAGGTCAAGGTCAAAGGTCAGAGGTCAAGGTCAAGGTCAAAGGTCAAAGGTTAGAGGTCAAGGTCAAATTTCAAAGGTCAGAGGTCAATGTCAGATGTCAGAGGTAAAGGTCAAAGGTCAAAGGTCAGAGGTCAAGGTCAAAGGTCAAAGGTTAAAGGTGAAGGTGAAAGTTCAAAGGTCAGAGGTCAAGGTCAAAGGTCAAAGGTCAGAGGTCAGATGTCAAGGTCAAAGGTCAACGGTCAAGGTCAACGGTAAGAGGTCAAAGGTCAAAGGAGAAAGGTGAAAGGTGAAAGGTCAAATTCAGATGTCAGAGGTCAAGGTCAAAGGTTAGAGGTCAATGTCAAAGGTCAAAGATCAGAGGTCAAGGTCAAAGGTCAAAGGTCAAAGGTCAGAGGTTATATCAAGGTCAAGGTCAGAGGACAGAGGTCAAAGGTCAGAGGTCAAGGTCAAAGGTCAGAGGTCGAGGACAAAGGTCAGAGGTCAACGTCACGGTCAGAGGTCAAGGTCAAAGGTCAGAGGTCAAAGGTGAGAGGTCAAGGTCAAAGGTCAAAGGTTAAAGGTGAAGGTGAAAGTTCAAAGGTCAGAGGTCAAGGTCAAAGGTCAAAGGTCAGAGGTCAGAGGTCAAGGTCAAAGGTCTGAGGTCAAAGGCCAGAGGTCAGAGGTCAAGGTCACGGTCAGAGGTCAAAGGTCAAAGGTCAAGGTCAAAGGTCAAATCTCAGAGGTCAGAGGTCAAGGTCAAAGGTTAGAGGTCAAGATCAAAGGACAGAGGTCAGAGGACAAGATCAGATGTCAGAGGTAAAGGTCAAAGGTCAAAGGTCAGAGGTCAAGGTCAAAGGTTAGAGGTCAAGGTCAAAGGTCAGAGGTCAAGGTCAAAGGTCAAAGGTCAAGGTCAAGATCAAACGTAAGAGTTCAAAGGTCAAAGGTGAATGGTGAAAGATCAAATTCAGATGTCAGAGGTCAAGGTCAAATGTTAGAGGTCAAGGTCATAGGTCAAAGGTCAGAGGTCAAGGTCAATGGTCAGAGGTCAAGGTCAAAGGCCAGAGGACAGAGGACAAGGTCAAGGTCAAGGTCAAGGTCAAGGTCAAGGTCAAGGTCAAGGTAAAGGTCAAAGGTCAAAGGTCAAAGGTCAAAGGTCAAAGGTCAAAGGTCAAAGGTCAGAGGTCAGAGGTCAAAGGTCAGAGGTCAGAGGTCAAGGTCAAGGTCAAGGTCAAGGTCAAGGTCAAGGTCAAGGTCAAGGTCAAAGGTCAGAGGTCAAAGGTCAGAGGTCAAGGTCAGAGGTCAAAGGTCAGAGGTCAAGGTCAAGGTCAAGGTCAAAGGTCAGAGGTCAAGGTCAAAGGTCAAAGGTTAGAGGTCAAGGTCAAATTTCAAAGGTCAGAGGTCAATGTCAGATGTCAGAGGTAAAGGTCAAAGGTCAAAGGTCAGAGGTCAAGGTCAAAGGTTAGCGGTCAAGGTCAAAGGTCAGAGGACAAGGTCAAGGGTCAACGGTCAACGGTCAAAGGTCAAAGCTCAAAGGTCAAAGGTCAATGGTCAAAGGTCAAATGTCAAAGGTCAAGATCAAGGTCAGAGGTCAGAGGTCAAGGTCAAAGGTCAAAGGACAGAGATCAGAGGTCAAGGTCAAAAGTTAGAGGTCGAGGTCAAAGGTCAAAGGTCAAAGGTCAAACCTCAAAGGTCAAAGGTTAGAGGTCAAGGTCAAAGGTCAATGGTCAGAGGTCAGAGGTCAGAAGTCAGAGGTCAGAGGTCAAGGTCACGGTCAGAGGTCAAGGTCAAAGGTCAGAGGTCAAGGTCAAAGGTTAGAGGTCAAGGTCAGAGGTCAGAGGTCAAGGTCACGGTCAGAGGTCAAGGTCAAAGGTCAGAGGTCAAGGTCAAAGGTTAGTGGTCAAGGTCAAAGGTCAGAGGTCAAGTCAAAGGTCAAAGGTCAAGGTCAAGATCAAACGTCAGAGTTCAAAGATCAAAGGTGAATGGTGAAAGATCAAATTCAGATGTCAGAGGTCAAGGTCAAATGTTAGAGGTCAAGGTCATAGGTCAAAGGTCAGAGGTCAAGGTCAAACGTCAGAGGTCAAAGTCAAGGTCAAAGATCAGAGATCAAGATCATAGGTCAGAGGACAAGGTCAAATGTCAGAGAACAGAGGTCAAGGTCAAAGGTCAGAGGTCAAGGTCAGAGGTCAGAGGACAAGGTCAAATGTCAGAGGTCAGAGGTCAAGGTCAAAGGTTAGAGGTCAAGGTCAAAGGTCAAACGTCAGAGGTAAGGTCAAAGGTCAAAGGTCAAAGGTAAAGGGTCCAGGGTCAAAGGTCAAAGGTAAAGGGTCAAGGGTCAAGGGTCAAAGGTCAAAGGTCAGAGGTCAGAGGTGAGAGGTCAAGGTCAAAGGTCAAAGGTCAGATGTCAAGGTCAAAGGTCAAAGGTCAAAGGTCAAAGGTCAAAGGTCAAAGGTCAAAGGTCAAGGTCAAAGGTAAGAGGTCAAAGGTGAAAGGTGAAAGGTGAAAGGTGAAAGGTCAAATTCAGATGTCAGAGGTCAAGGTCAAAGGTTAGAGGTCAATGTCAAAGGTCAAAGGTCAGAGATCAAGGTCAAACGTCAGAAGTCAAGGTCAAGGTCAGAGGACAGAGGTCAAGGTCAAGGTCAAAGGTCAAAGGTCAGAGGTCAGAGGTCAAAGGTCCAAGGTCAAGGTCAAACGACAGAGGTCAGAGGTCAAGGTCAAGGTCAAAGATCAGAGGTCGAGGACACAGATCAGAGGTCAACGTCAAAGGTCAGAGGTCAAGGTCAAGGTCAAACGTCAGAGGTCAAAGGTCAGAGGTCAATGTCAAAGGTCAAAGGTTAAAGGTGAAGGTGAAAGTTCAAAGGTCAGAGGTCAAGGTCAAAGGTCAAAGGTCAGAGGTCAGATGTCAAGGTCAAAGGTCAAAGGTCAAAGGTCAAAGGTCAAGGTCAACGGTAATAGGTCAAAGGTCAAAGGAGAAAGGTGAAAGGTGAAAAGTCAAATTCAGATGTCAGAGGTAAGGGCAAAGGTTAGAGGTCAATGTCAAAGGTCAAAGATCAGAGGTCAAGGTCAAAGGTCAAAGGTCAAAGGTCAGAGGTTATATCAAGGTCAAGGTCAGAGGACAGAGGTCAAGGTCAAGGTCAAAGGTCAAAGGTCAGAGGTCAGAGGTCAAAGGCCCAAGGTGAAGGTCAAACGACAGAGGTCAGAGGTCAAGGTCAAGGTCAAAGATCAGAGGTCGAGGACACAGATCAGAGGTCAACGTCAAAGGTCAGAGGTCAAGGTCAAGGTCAAACGTCAGAGGTCAAAGGTCAGAGGTCAAGGTCAAAGGTCAAAGGTTAAAGGTGAAGGTGAAAGTTCAAAGGTCAGAGGTCAAGGTCAAAGGTCAAAGGTCAGAGGTCAGATGTCAAGGTCAAAGGTCAAAGGTCAAAGGTCAAGGTCAACGGTAAGAGGTCAAAGGTCAAAGGAGAAAGGTGAAAGGTGAAAGGTCAAATTCAGATGTCAGAGGTCAAGGTCAAAGGTTAGAGGTCAATGTCAAAGGTCAAAGATCAGAGGTCAAGGCCAAAGGTCAAAGGTCAAAGGTCAGAGGTTATATCAAGGTCAAGGTCAGAGGACATAGGTCAAAGGTCAGAGGTCAAGGTCAAAGGTCAGAGGTCGAGGTCAAAGGTCAGAGGTCAAGGTCACGGTCAGAGGTCAAGGTCAAAGGTCAGAGGTCAAGATCAAAGGTCAAAGGTTAAAGGTGAAGGTGAAAGTTCAAAGGTCAGAGGTCAAGGTCAAAGGTCAAAGGTCAGAGGTCAGAGGTCAAGGTCAAAGGTCAGAGGTCAAAGGCCAGAGGTCAGAGGTCAAGGTCACGGTCAGAGGTCAAAGGTCAAAGGTCAAGGTCAAAGGTCAAATCTCAGAGGTCAGAGGTCAAAGGTCAAGGTCAAAGGTCAAATCTCAGAGGTCAGAGGTCAAAGGTCAAGGTCAAAGGTCAAATCTCAGGGGTCAGAGGTCAAGGTCAAAGGTTAGAGGTCAAGATCAAAGGACAGAGGTCAGAGGACAAGGTCAGATGTCAGAGGTAAAGGTCAAAGGTCAAAGGTCAGAGGTCAAGGTCAAAGGTTAGAGGTCAAGGTCAAAGGTCAGAGGTCAAGGTCAAAGGTCAAAGGTCAAAGGTCAAGGTCAAGATCAAACGTAAGAGTTCAAAGGTCAAAGGTGAATGGTGAAAGATCAAATTCAGATGTCAGAGGTCAAGGTCAAATGTTAGACGTCAAGGTCATAGGTCAAAGGTCAGAGGTCAAGGTCAATGGTCAGAGGTCAAGGTCAAAGGCCAGAGGACAGAGGACAAGGTCAAGGTCAAGGTCAAGGTAAAGGTCAAGGTCAAGGTAAAGGTCAAAGGTCAAAGGTCAAAGGTCAAAGGTCAAAGGTCAGAGGTCAGAGGTCAAAGGTCAGAGGTCAGAGGTCAAGGTCAAGGTCAAGGTCAAGGTCAAGGTCAAGGTCAAAGGTCAGAGGTCAAAGGTCAGAGGTCAAGGTCAGAGGTCAAAGGTCAGAGGTCAAGGTCAAGGTCAAGGTCAAGGTCAAAGGTCAGAGGTCAAGGTCAAAGGTTAGAGGTCAAGGTCAAAGTTCAAAGGTCAGAGGTCAAGGTCAAAGGTTAGAGGTCAAGGTCAATGGTCAAAGGTCAAGGTCAACGGTAAGAGGTCAAAGGTCAAAGGAGAAAGGTGAAAGGTGAAAGGTCAAATTCAGATGTCAGAGGTCAAGGTCAAAGGTTAGAGGTCAATGTCAAAGGTCAAAGATCAGAGGTCAAGGTCAAAGGTCAAAGGTCAAAGGTAAAAGGTCAAAGGTCAGAGGTTATATCAAGGTCAAGGTCAGAGGACAGAGGTCAAAGGTCAGAGGTCAAGGTCAAAGGTCAGAGGTCGAGGACAAAGGTCAGAGGTCAAGGTCACGGTCAGAGGTCAAGGTCAAAGGTCAGAGTCAAAGGTCAGAGGTCAAGGTCAAAGGTCAAAGGTTAAAGGTGAAGGTGAAAGTTCAAAGGTCAGAGGTCAAGGTCATAGGTCAAAGGTCAGAGGTCAGAGGTCAAGGTCAAAGGTCAGAGGTCAAAGGCCAGAGGTCAGAGGTCAAGGTCACGGTCAGAGGTCAAAGGTCAAAGGTCAAGGTCAAAGGTCAAATCTCAGACGTCAGAGGTCAAGGTCAAAGGTTAGAGGTCAAGATCAAAGGACAGAGGTCAGAGGACAAGGTCAGATGTCAGAGGTAAAGGTCAAAGGTCAAAGGTCAGAGGTCAAGGTCAAAGGTTAGAGGTCAAGGTCAAAGGTCAGAGGTCAAGGTCAAAGGTCAAAGGTCAAGGTCAAGATCAAACGTAAGAGTTCAAAGGTCAAAGGTGAATGGTGAAAGATCAAATTCAGATGTCAGAGGTCAAGGTCAAATGTTAGAGGTCAAGGTCATAGGTCAAAGTTTAGAGGTCAAGGTCAATGGTCAAAGGTCAAGGTCAAAGGCAAGAGGACAGAGGACAAGGTCAAGTTCAAGGTCAAGGTCAAGGTCAAGGTCAAGGTAAAGGTCAAAGGTCAAAGGTCAAAGGTCAAAGGTCAAAGGTCAAAGGTCAAAGGTCAGAGGTCAAAGGTCAGAGGTCAGAGGTCAAGGTCAAGGTCAAGGTCAAGGTCAAAGGTCAGAGGTCAAAGGTCAGAGGTCAAGGTCAGAGGTCAAAGGTCAGAGGTCAAGGTCAGAGGTCAAAGGTCAAAGGTCAGAGGTCAAGGTCAAGGTCAAGGTCAAAGGTCAGAGGTCAAGGTCAAAGGTCAAAGGTCAAACGTCAAAGTTCAAAGGTCAGAGGTCAAGGTCAAAGGTCAAAGGTCAGAGGTCAGATGTCAAGGTCAAAGGTCAAAGGTCAAAGGTCAAAGGTCAAGGTCAACGGTAAGAGGTCAAAGGTCAAAGGAGAAAGGTGAAAGGTGAAAGGTCAAATTCAGATGTCAGAGGACATAGGTCAAAGGTCAGAGGTCAAGGTCAAAGGTCAGAGGTCGAGGACAAAGGTCAGAGGTCAAAGTCACGGTCAGAGGTCAAGGTCAAAGGTCAGAGGTCAAAGGTCAGAGGTCAAGGTCAAAGGTCAAAGGTTAAAGGTGAAGGTGAAAGTTCAAAGGTCAGAGGTCAAGGTCATAGGTCAAAGGTCAGAGGTCAGAGGTCAAGGTCAAAGGTCAGAGGTCAAAGGCCAGAGGTCAGAGGTCAAGGTCACGGTCAGAGGTCAAAGGTCAAAGGTCAAGGTCAAAGGTCAAATCTCAGACGTCAGAGGTCAAGGTCAAAGGTTAGAGGTCAAGATCAAAGGACAGAGGTCAGAGGACAAGGTCAGATGTCAGAGGTAAAGGTCAAAGGTCAAAGGTCAGAGGTCAAGGTCAAAGGTTAGAGGTCAAGGTCAAAGGTCAGAGGTCAAGGTCAAAGGTCAAAGGTCAAGGTCAAGATCAAACGTAAGAGTTCAAAGGTCAAAGGTGAATGGTGAAAGATCAAATTCAGATGTCAGAGGTCAAGGTCAAATGTTAGAGGTCAAGGTCATAGGTCAAAGTTTAGAGGTCAAGGTCAATGGTCAAAGGTCAAGGTCAAAGGCAAGAGGACAGAGGACAAGGTCAAGTTCAAGGTCAAGGTCAAGGTCAAGGTCAAGGTAAAGGTCAAAGGTCAAAGGTCAAAGGTCAAAGGTCAAAGGTCAAAGGTCAAAGGTCAGAGGTCAAAGGTCAGAGGTCAGAGGTCAAGGTCAAGGTCAAGGTCAAAGGTCAGAGGTCAAAGGTCAGAGGTCAAGGTCAGAGGTCAAAGGTCAGAGGTCAAGGTCAGAGGTCAAAGGTCAAAGGTCAGAGGTCAAGGTCAAGGTCAAGGTCAAAGGTCAGAGGTCAAGGTTAAAGGTCAAAGGTCAAACGTCAAAGTTCAAAGGTCAGAGGTCAAGGTCAAAGGTCAAAGGTCAGAGGTCAGATGTCAAGGTCAAAGGTCAAAGGTCAAAGGTCAAAGGTCAAAGGTCAAGGTCAACGGTAAGAGGTCAAAGGTCAAAGGAGAAAGGTGAAAGGTGAAAGGTCAAATTCAGATGTCAGAGGTCAAGGTCAAAGGTTAGAGGTCAATGTCAAAGGTCAAAGATCAGAGGTCAAGGTCAAATGTCAAAGGTCAAAGGTCAGAGGTTATATCAAGGTCAAGGTCAGAGGACATAGGTCAAAGGTCAGAGGTCAAGGTCAAAGGTCAGAGGTCGAGGACAAAGGTCAGAGGTCAAGGTCACGGTCAGAGGTCAAGGTCAAAGGTCAGAGGTCAAAGGTCAGAGGTCAAGGTCAAAGGTCAAAGGTTAAAGGTGAAGGTGAAAGTTCAAAGGTCAGAGGTCAAGGTCAAAGGTCAAAGGTCAGAGGTCAGAGGTCAAGGTCAAAGGTCAGAGGTCAAAGGCCAGAGGTCAGAGGTCAGAGGTAAAGGTCAAAGGTCAAAGGTCAGAGGTCAAGGTCAAGGTCAAGGTCAAGGTCAAGGTCAAGGTCAAGGTCAAGGTCAAGGTCAAGGTCAAGGTCAAGGTCAAGGTCAAGGTCAAGGTCAAGGTCAAGGTCAAAGGTCAGAGGTCAAAGGTCAGAGGTCAAGGTCAAAGGTCAAAGGTCAAAGGTCAAAGGTCAAAGGTCAGAGATTATATCAAGGTCAAGGTCAGAGGACAGAGGTCAAAGGTCAAGGTCAAAGGTCAAATCTCAGAGGTCAGAGGTCAAGGTCAAAGGTTAGAGGTCAAGATCAAAGGACAGAGGTCAGAGGACAAGGTCAGATGTCAGAGGTAAAGGTCAAAGGTCAAAGGTCAGAGGTCAAGGTCAAAGGTTAGAGGTCAAGGTCAAAGGTCAGAGGTCAAGGTCAAAGGTCAAAGGTCAAGGTCAAGGTCAAGATCAAACGTAAGAGTTCAAAGGTCAAAGGTGAATGGTGAAAGATCAAATTCAGATGTCAGAGGTCAAGGTCAAATGTTAGACGTCAAGGTCATAGGTCAAAGGTCAGAGGTCAAGGTCAATGGTCAGAGGTCAAGGTCAAAGGCCAGAGGACAGAGGACAAGGTCAAGGTCAAGGTAAAGGTCAAGGTCAAGGTAAAGGTCAAAGGTCAAAGGTCAAAGGTCAAAGGTCAAAGGTCAAAGGTCAGAGGTCAGAGGTCAAAGGTCAGAGGTCAGAGGTCAAGGTCAAGGTCAAGGTCAAGGTCAAGGTCAAGGTCAAGGTCAAAGGTCAGAGGTCAAAGGTCAGAGGTCAAGGTCAGAGGTCAAAGGTCAGAGGTCAAGGTCAAGGTCAAGGTCAAGGTCAAAGGTCAGAGGTCAAGGTCAAAGGTCAAAGGTTAGAGGTCAAGGTCAAAGTTCAAAGGTCAGAGGTCAAGGTCAAAGGTTAGAGGTCAAGGTCAAAGGTCAAAGGTCAAGGTCAACGGTAAGAGGTCAAAGGTCAAAGGAGAAAGGTGAAAGGTGAAAGGTCAAATTCAGATGTCAGAGGTCAAGGTCAAAGGTTAGAGGTCAATGTCAAAGGTCAAAGATCAGAGGTCAAGGTCAAAGGTCAAAGGTCAAAGGTCAAAGGTCAAAGGTCAAAGGTCAGAGGTTATATCAAGGTCAAGGTCAGAGGACAGAGGTCAAAGGTCAGAGGTCAAGGTCAAAGGTCAGAGGTCGAGGACAAAGGTCAGAGGTCAAGGTCACGGTCAGAGGTCAAGGTCAAAGGTCAGAGTCAAAGGTCAGAGGTCAGAGGTCAAGGTCAAAGGTCAAAGGTTAAAGGTGAAGGTGAAAGTTCAAAGGTCAGAGGTCAAGGTCAAAGGTCAAAGGTCAGAGGTCAGAGGTCAAGGTCAAAGGTCAGAGGTCAAAGGCCAGAGGTCAGAGGTCAAGGTCACGGTCAGAGGTCAAAGGTCAAAGGTCAAGGTCAAAGGTCAAATCTCAGACGTCAGAGGTCAAGGTCAAAGGTTAGAGGTCAAGATCAAAGGACAGAGGTCAGAGGACAAGGTCAGATGTCAGAGGTAAAGGTCAAAGGTCAAAGGTCAGAGGTCAAGGTCAAAGGTTAGAGGTCAAGGTCAAAGGTCAGAGGTCAAGGTCAAAGGTCAAAGGTCAAGGTCAAGATCAAACGTAAGAGTTCAAAGGTCAAAGGTGAATGGTGAAAGATCAAATTCAGATGTCAGAGGTCAAGGTCAAATGTTAGAGGTCAAGGTCATAGGTCAAAGTTTAGAGGTCAAGGTCAATGGTCAAAGGTCAAGGTCAAAGGCAAGAGGACAGAGGACAAGGTCAAGTTCAAGGTCAAGGTCAAGGTCAAGGTCAAGGTAAAGGTCAAAGGTCAAAGGTCAAAGGTCAAAGGTCAAAGGTCAAAGGTCAAAGGTCAGAGGTCAAAGGTCAGAGGTCAGAGGTCAAGGTCAAGGTCAAGGTCAAGGTCAAAGGTCAGAGGTCAAAGGTCAGAGGTCAAGGTCAGAGGTCAAAGGTCAGAGGTCAAGGTCAGAGGTCAAAGGTCAAAGGTCAGAGGTCAAGGTCAAGGTCAAGGTCAAAGGTCAGAGGTCAAGGTCAAAGGTCAAAGGTCAAACGTCAAAGTTCAAAGGTCAGAGGTCAAGGTCAAAGGTCAAAAGTCAGAGGTCAGATGTCAAGGTCAAAGGTCAAAGGTCAAAGGTCAAAGGTCAAGGTCAACGGTAAGAGGTCAAAGGTCAAAGGAGAAAGGTGAAAGGTGAAAGGTCAAATTCAGATGTCAGAGGTCAAGGTCAAAGGTTAGAGGTCAATGTCAAAGGTCAAAGATCAGAGGTCAAGGTCAAATGTCAAAGGTCAAAGGTCAGAGGTTATATCAAGGTCAAGGTCAGAGGACATAGGTCAAAGGTCAGAGGTCAAGGTCAAAGGTCAGAGGTCGAGGACAAAGGTCAGAGGTCAAGGTCACGGTCAGAGGTCAAGGTCAAAGGTCAGAGGTCAAAGGTCAGAGGTCAAGGTCAAAGGTCAAAGGTTAAAGGTGAAGGTGAAAGTTCAAAGGTCAGAGGTCAAGGTCAAAGGTCAAAGGTCAGAGGTCAGAGGTCAAGGTCAAAGGTCAGAGGTCAAAGGCCAGAGGTCAGAGGTCAAGGTCACGGTCAGAGGTCAAAGGTCAAAGGTCAAGGTCAAAGGTCAAATCTCAGAGGTCAGAGGTCAAGGTCAAAGGTTGGAGGTCAAGATCAAAGGACAGAGGTCAGAGGACAAGGTCAGATGTCAGAGGTAAAGGTCAAAGGTCAAAGGTCAGAGGTCAAGGTCAAGGTCAAGGTCAAGGTCAAGGTCAAGGTCAAGGTCAAGGTCAAGGTCAAGGTCAAGGTCAAAGGTCAGAGGTCAAAGGTCAGAGGTCAAGGTCAGAGGTCAAAGGTCAGAGGTCAAGGTCAAGGTCAAGGTCAAGGTCAAAGGTCAGAGGTCAAGGTCAAAGGTCAAAGGTTAGAGGTCAAGGTCAAAGTTCAAAGGTCAGAGGTCAAGGTCAAAGGTTAGAGGTCAAGGTCAAAGGTCAAAGGTCAAGGTCAACGGTAAGAGGTCAAAGGTCAAAGGAGAAAGGTGAAAGGTGAAAGGTCAAATTCAGATGTCAGAGGTCAAGGTCAAAGGTTAGAGGTCAATGTCAAAGGTCAAAGATCAGAGGTCAAGGTCAAAGGTCAAAGGTCAAAGGTCAAAGGTCAAAGGTCAGAGGTTATATCAAGGTCAAGGTCAGAGGACAGAGGTCAAAGGTCAGAGCTCAAGGTCAAAGGTCAGAGGTCGAGGACAAAGGTCAGAGGTCAAGGTCACGGTCAGAGGTCAAGGTCAAAGGTCAGAGGTCAAAGGTCAGAGGTCAAGGTCAAAGGTCAAAGGTTAAAGGTGAAGGTGAAAGTTCAAAGGTCAGAGGTCAAGGTCAAAGGTCAAAGGTCAGAGGTCAGAGGTCAAGGTCAAAGGTCAGAGGTCAAAGGCCAGAGGTCAGAGGTCAAGGTCACGGTCAGAGGTCAAAGGTCAAAGGTCAAGGTCAAAGGTCAAATCTCAGAGGTCAGAGGTCAAGGTCAAAGGTTAGAGGTCAAGATCAAAGGACAGAGGTCAGAGGACAAGGTCAGATGTCAGAGGTAAAGGTCAAAGGTCAAAGGTCAGAGGTCAAGGTCAAAGGTTAGAGGTCAAGGTCAAAGGTCAGAGGTCAAGGTCAAAGGTCAAAGGTCAAGGTCAAGATCAAACGTAAGAGTTCAAAGGTCAAAGGTGAATGGTGAAAGATCAAATTCAGATGTCAGAGGTCAAGGTCAAATGTTAGAGGTCAAGGTCATAGGTCAAAGTTTAGAGGTCAAGGTCAATGGTCAAAGGTCAAGGTCAAAGGCCAGAGGACAGAGGACAAGGTCAAGTTCAAGGTCAAGGTCAAGGTCAAGGTCAAGGTCAAGGTAAAGGTCAAAGGTCAAAGGTCAAAGGTCAAAGGTCAAAGGTCAAAGGTCAGAGGTCAAAGGTCAGAGGTCAGAGGTCAAGGTCAAGGTCAAGGTCAAGGTCAAAGGTCAGAGGTCAAAGGTCAGAGGTCAAGGTCAGAGGTCAGAGGTCAAAGGTCAGAGGTCAAGGTCAGAGGTCAAAGGTCAAAGGTCAGAGGTCAAGGTCAAGGTCAAGGTCAAAGGTCAGAGGTCAAGGTCAAAGGTCAAAGGTCAAACGTCAAAGTTCAAAGGTCAGAGGTCAAGGTCAAAGGTCAAAGGTCAGAGGTCAGATGTCAAGGTCAAAGGTCAAAGGTCAACGTCAACGGTAAGAGGTCAAAGGTCAAAGGAGAAAGGTGAAAGGTCAAATTCAGATGTCAGAGGTCAAGGTCAAAGGTTAGAGGTCAAGGTCAAAGGTCAGAGGTCAAGGTCAAAGGTCAAAGGTCAAAGGTCAAGGTCAAGATCAAACGTAAGAGTTCAAAGGTCAAAGGTGAATGGTGAAAGATCAAATTCAGATGTCAGAGGTCAAGGTCAAATGTTAGACGTCAAGGTCATAGGTCAAAGGTCAGAGGTCAAGGTCAATGGTCAGAGGTCAAGGTCAAAGGCCAGAGGACAGAGGACAAGGTCAAGGTCAAGGTAAAGGTCAAGGTCAAGGTAAAGGTCAAAGGTCAAAGGTCAAAGGTCAAAGGTCAAAGGTCAGAGGTCAGAGGTCAAAGGTCAGAGGTCAGAGGTCAAGGTCAAGGTCAAGGTCAAGGTCAAGGTCAAGGTCAAGGTCAAAGGTCAGAGGTCAAAGGTCAGAGGTCAAGGTCAGAGGTCAAAGGTCAGAGGTCAAGGTCAAGGTCAAGGTCAAGGTCAAAGGTCAGAGGTCAAGGTCAAAGGTTAGAGGTCAAGGTCAAAGTTCAAAGGTCAGAGGTCAAGGTCAAAGGTTAGAGGTCAAGGTCAATGGTCAAAGGTCAAGGTCAACGGTAAGAGGTCAAAGGTCAAAGGAGAAAGGTGAAAGGTGAAAGGTCAAATTCAGATGTCAGAGGTCAAGGTCAAAGGTTAGAGGTCAATGTCAAAGGTCAAAGATCAGAGGTCAAGGTCAAAGGTCAAAGGTCAAAGGTCAAAGGTCAAAGGTCAGAGGTTATATCAAGGTCAAGGTCAGAGGACAGAGGTCAAAGGTCAGAGGTCAAGGTCAAAGGTCAGAGGTCGAGGACAAAGGTCAGAGGTCAAGGTCACGGTCAGAGGTCAAGGTCAAAGGTCAGAGTCAAAGGTCAGAGGTCAAGGTCAAAGGTTAAAGGTGAAGGTGAAAGTTCAAAGGTCAGAGGTCAAGGTCATAGGTCAAAGGTCAGAGGTCAGAGGTCAAGGTCAAAGGTCAGAGGTCAAAGGCCAGAGGTCAGAGGTCAAGGTCACGGTCAGAGGTCAAAGGTCAAAGGTCAAGGTCAAAGGTCAAATCTCAGACGTCAGAGGTCAAGGTCAAAGGTTAGAGGTCAAGATCAAAGGACAGAGGTCAGAGGACAAGGTCAGATGTCAGAGGTCAAGGTCAAAGGTCAAAGGTCAGAGGTCAGATGTCAAGGTCAAAGGTCAAAGGTCAAAGGTCAAAGGTCAAGGTCAACGGTAAGAGGTCAAAGGTCAAAGGAGAAAGGTGAAAGGTGAAAGGTCAAATTCAGATGTCAGAGGACATAGGTCAAAGGTCAGAGGTCAAGGTCAAAGGTCAGAGGTCGAGGACAAAGGTCAGAGGTCAAGGTCACGGTCAGAGGTCAAGGTCAAAGGTCAGAGGTCAAAGGTCAGAGGTCAAGGTCAAAGGTCAAAGGTTAAAGGTGAAGGTGAAAGTTCAAAGGTCAGAGGTCAAGGTCATAGGTCAAAGGTCAGAGGTCAGAGGTCAAGGTCAAAGGTCAGAGGTCAAAGGCCAGAGGTCAGAGGTCAAGGTCACGGTCAGAGGTCAAAGGTCAAAGGTCAAGGTCAAAGGTCAAATCTCAGACGTCAGAGGTCAAGGTCAAAGGTTAGAGGTCAAGATCAAAGGACAGAGGTCAGAGGACAAGGTCAGATGTCAGAGGTAAAGGTCAAAGGTCAAAGGTCAGAGGTCAAGGTCAAAGGTTAGAGGTCAAGGTCAAAGGTCAGAGGTCAAGGTCAAAGGTCAAAGGTCAAGGTCAAGATCAAACGTAAGAGTTCAAAGGTCAAAGGTGAATGGTGAAAGATCAAATTCAGATGTCAGAGGTCAAGGTCAAATGTTAGAGGTCAAGGTCATAGGTCAAAGTTTAGAGGTCAAGGTCAATGGTCAAAGGTCAAGGTCAAAGGCAAGAGGACAGAGGACAAGGTCAAGTTCAAGGTCAAGGTCAAGGTCAAGGTCAAGGTAAAGGTCAAAGGTCAAAGGTCAAAGGTCAAAGGTCAAAGGTCAAAGGTCAAAGGTCAGAGGTCAAAGGTCAGAGGTCAGAGGTCAA
The DNA here is from genome assembly GCA_963971365.1 of Lasioglossum villosulum. Lineage (NCBI taxonomy): Eukaryota > Metazoa > Arthropoda > Insecta > Hymenoptera > Halictidae > Lasioglossum > Lasioglossum villosulum. Next base: position 22,469,237 of record OZ020498.1, on the reverse strand, counting down.
GGTCAAGGTCAAGGTCAAAGGTCAGAGGTCAAAGGTCAGAGGTCAAGGTCAGAGGTCAAAGGTCAGAGGTCAAGGTCAGAGGTCAAAGGTCAAAGGTCAGAGGTCAAGGTCAAGGTCAAGGTCAAAGGTCAGAGGTCAAGGTCAAAGGTCAAAGGTTATATGTGAAGGTGAAAGTTCAAAGGCCAGAGGTCAAGGTCAAAGGTCAAAGGTCAGAGGTCAGAGGTCAAGGTCAAAGGTCAGAGGTCAAAGGCCAGAGGTCAGAGGTCAAGGTCACGGTCAGAGGTCAAAGGTCAAAGGTCAAGGTCAAAGGTCAAATCTCAGAGGTCAGAGGTCAAGGTCAAAGGTTGGAGGTCAAGATCAAAGGACAGAGGTCAGAGGACAAGGTCAGATGTCAGAGGTAAAGGTCAAAGGTCAAAGGTCAGAGGTCAAGGTCAAGGTCAAGGTCAAGGTCAAGGTCAAGGTCAAGGTCAAGGTCAAGGTCAAGGTCAAGGTCAAGGTCAAGGTCAAGGTCAAGGTCAAAGGTCAGAGGTCAAAGGTCAGAGGTCAAGGTCAGAGGTCAAAGGTCAGAGGTCAGAGGTCAAGGTCAAGGTCAAGGTCAAGGTCAAGGTCAAAGGTCAGAGGTCAAGGTCAAAGGTCAAAGGTTAGAGGTCAAGGTCAAAGTTCAAAGGTCAGAGGTCAAGGTCAAAGGTTAGAGGTCAAGGTCAAAGGTCAAAGGTCAAGGTCAACGGTAAGAGGTCAAAGGTCAAAGGAGAAAGGTGAAAGGTGAAAGGTCAAATTCAGATGTCAGAGGTCAAGGTCAAAGGTTAGAGGTCAATGTCAAAGGTCAAAGATCAGAGGTCAAGGTCAAAGGTCAAAGGTCAAAGGTCAAAGGTCAAAGGTCAGAGGTTATATCAAGGTCAAGGTCAGAGGACAGAGGTCAAAGGTCAAGGTCAAAGGTCAAATCTCAGAGGTCAGAGGTCAAGGTCAAAGGTTAGAGGTCAAGATCAAAGGACAGAGGTCAGAGGACAAGGTCAGATGTCAGAGGTAAAGGTCAAAGGTCAAAGGTCAGAGGTCAAGGTCAAAGGTTAGAGGTCAAGGTCAAAGGTCAGAGGTCAAGGTCAAAGGTCAAAGGTCAAGGTCAAGGTCAAGATCAAACGTAAGAGTTCAAAGGTCAAAGGTGAATGGTGAAAGATCAAATTCAGATGTCAGAGGTCAAGGTCAAATGTTAGACGTCAAGGTCATAGGTCAAAGGTCAGAGGTCAAGGTCAATGGTCAGAGGTCAAGGTCAAAGGTTAGAGGTCAATGTCAAAGGTCAAAGATCAGAGGTCAAGGTCAAATGTCAAAGGTCAAAGGTCAGAGGTTATATCAAGGTCAAGGTCAGAGGACATAGGTCAAAGGTCAGAGGTCAAGGTCAAAGGTCAGAGGTCGAGGACAAAGGTCAGAGGTCAAGGTCACGGTCAGAGGTCAAGGTCAAAGGTCAGAGGTCAAAGGTCAGAGGTCAAGGTCAAAGGTCAAAGGTTAAAGGTGAAGGTGAAAGTTCAAAGGTCAGAGGTCAAGGTCAAAGGTCAAAGGTCAAAGGTCAGAGGTCAGAGGTCAAGGTCAAAGGTCAGAGGTCAAAGGCCAGAGGTCAGAGGTCAAGGTCACGGTCAGAGGTCAAAGGTCAAAGGTCAAGGTCAAAGGTCAAATCTCAGAGGTCAGAGGTCAAGGTCAAAGGTTGGAGGTCAAGATCAAAGGACAGAGGTCAGAGGACAAGGTCAGATGTCAGAGGTAAAGGTCAAAGGTCAAAGGTCAGAGGTCAAGGTCAAGGTCAAGGTCAAGGTCAAGGTCAAGGTCAAGGTCAAGGTCAAGGTCAAGGTCAAGGTCAAAGGTCAGAGGTCAAAGGTCAGAGGTCAAGGTCAGAGGTCAAAGGTCAGAGGTCAAGGTCAAGGTCAAGGTCAAGGTCAAAGGTCAGAGGTCAAGGTCAAAGGTCAAAGGTTAGAGGTCAAGGTCAAAGTTCAAAGGTCAGAGGTCAAGGTCAAAGGTTAGAGGTCAAGGTCAAAGGTCAAAGGTCAAGGTCAACGGTAAGAGGTCAAAGGTCAAAGGAGAAAGGTGAAAGGTGAAAGGTCAAATTCAGATGTCAGAGGTCAAGGTCAAAGGTTAGAGGTCAATGTCAAAGGTCAAAGATCAGAGGTCAAGGTCAAAGGTCAAAGGTCAAAGGTCAAAGGTCAAAGGTCAGAGGTTATATCAAGGTCAAGGTCAGAGGACAGAGGTCAAAGGTCAAGGTCAAAGGTCAAATCTCAGAGGTCAGAGGTCAAGGTCAAAGGTTAGAGGTCAAGATCAAAGGACAGAGGTCAGAGGACAAGGTCAGATGTCAGAGGTAAAGGTCAAAGGTCAAAGGTCAGAGGTCAAGGTCAAAGGTTAGAGGTCAAGGTCAAAGGTCAGAGGTCAAGGTCAAAGGTCAAAGGTCAAGGTCAAGGTCAAGATCAAACGTAAGAGTTCAAAGGTCAAAGGTGAATGGTGAAAGATCAAATTCAGATGTCAGAGGTCAAGGTCAAATGTTAGACGTCAAGGTCATAGGTCAAAGGTCAGAGGTCAAGGTCAATGGTCAGAGGTCAAGGTCAAAGGCCAGAGGACAGAGGACAAGGTCAAGGTCAAGGTAAAGGTCAAGGTCAAGGTAAAGGTCAAAGGTCAAAGGTCAAAGGTCAAAGGTCAAAGGTCAAAGGTCAGAGGTCAGAGGTCAAAGGTCAGAGGTCAGAGGTCAAGGTCAAGGTCAAGGTCAAGGTCAAGGTCAAGGTCAAGGTCAAAGGTCAGAGGTCAAAGGTCAGAGGTCAAGGTCAGAGGTCAAAGGTCAGAGGTCAAGGTCAAGGTCAAGGTCAAGGTCAAAGGTCAGAGGTCAAGGTCAAAGGTCAAAGGTTAGAGGTCAAGGTCAAAGTTCAAAGGTCAGAGGTCAAGGTCAAAGGTTAGAGGTCAAGGTCAAAGGTCAAAGGTCAAGGTCAACGGTAAGAGGTCAAAGGTCAAAGGAGAAAGGTGAAAGGTGAAAGGTCAAATTCAGATGTCAGAGGTCAAGGTCAAAGGTTAGAGGTCAATGTCAAAGGTCAAAGATCAGAGGTCAAGGTCAAAGGTCAAAGGTCAAAGGTCAAAGGTCAAAGGTCAAAGGTCAGAGGTTATATCAAGGTCAAGGTCAGAGGACAGAGGTCAAAGGTCAGAGGTCAAGGTCAAAGGTCAGAGGTCGAGGACAAAGGTCAGAGGTCAAGGTCACGGTCAGAGGTCAAGGTCAAAGGTCAGAGTCAAAGGTCAGAGGTCAAGGTCAAAGGTCAAAGGTTAAAGGTGAAGGTGAAAGTTCAAAGGTCAGAGGTCAAGGTCAAAGGTCAAAGGTCAGAGGTCAGAGGTCAAGGTCAAAGGTCAGAGGTCAAAGGCCAGAGGTCAGAGGTCAAGGTCACGGTCAGAGGTCAAAGGTCAAAGGTCAAGGTCAAAGGTCAAATCTCAGACGTCAGAGGTCAAGGTCAAAGGTTAGAGGTCAAGATCAAAGGACAGAGGTCAGAGGACAAGGTCAGATGTCAGAGGTAAAGGTCAAAGGTCAAAGGTCAGAGGTCAAGGTCAAAGGTTAGAGGTCAAGGTCAAAGGTCAGAGGTCAAGGTCAAAGGTCAAAGGTCAAGGTCAAGATCAAACGTAAGAGTTCAAAGGTCAAAGGTGAATGGTGAAAGATCAAATTCAGATGTCAGAGGTCAAGGTCAAATGTTAGAGGTCAAGGTCATAGGTCAAAGTTTAGAGGTCAAGGTCAATGGTCAAAGGTCAAGGTCAAAGGCAAGAGGACAGAGGACAAGGTCAAGTTCAAGGTCAAGGTCAAGGTCAAGGTCAAGGTAAAGGTCAAAGGTCAAAGGTCAAAGGTCAAAGGTCAAAGGTCAAAGGTCAAAGGTCAAAGGTCAGAGGTCAAAGGTCAGAGGTCAGAGGTCAAGGTCAAGGTCAAGGTCAAGGTCAAAGGTCAGAGGTCAAAGGTCAGAGGTCAAGGTCAGAGGTCAAAGGTCAGAGGTCAAGGTCAGAGGTCAAAGGTCAAAGGTCAGAGGTCAAGGTCAAGGTCAAGGTCAAAGGTCAGAGGTCAAGGTCAAAGGTCAAAGGTCAAACGTCAAAGTTCAAAGGTCAGAGGTCAAGGTCAAAGGTCAAAAGTCAGAGGTCAGATGTCAAGGTCAAAGGTCAAAGGTCAAAGGTCAAAGGTCAAGGTCAACGGTAAGAGGTCAAAGGTCAAAGGAGAAAGGTGAAAGGTGAAAGGTCAAATTCAGATGTCAGAGGTCAAGGTCAAAGGTTAGAGGTCAATGTCAAAGGTCAAAGATCAGAGGTCAAGGTCAAATGTCAAAGGTCAAAGGTCAGAGGTTATATCAAGGTCAAGGTCAGAGGACATAGGTCAAAGGTCAGAGGTCAAGGTCAAAGGTCAGAGGTCGAGGACAAAGGTCAGAGGTCAAGGTCACGGTCAGAGGTCAAGGTCAAAGGTCAGAGGTCAAAGGTCAGAGGTCAAGGTCAAAGGTCAAAGGTTAAAGGTGAAGGTGAAAGTTCAAAGGTCAGAGGTCAAGGTCAAAGGTCAAAGGTCAGAGGTCAGAGGTCAAGGTCAAAGGTCAGAGGTCAAAGGCCAGAGGTCAGAGGTCAAGGTCACGGTCAGAGGTCAAAGGTCAAAGGTCAAGGTCAAAGGTCAAATCTCAGAGGTCAGAGGTCAAGGTCAAAGGTTGGAGGTCAAGATCAAAGGACAGAGGTCAGAGGACAAGGTCAGATGTCAGAGGTAAAGGTCAAAGGTCAAAGGTCAGAGGTCAAGGTCAAGGTCAAGGTCAAGGTCAAGGTCAAGGTCAAGGTCAAGGTCAAGGTCAAGGTCAAAGGTCAGAGGTCAAAGGTCAGAGGTCAAGGTCAGAGGTCAAAGGTCAGAGGTCAAGGTCAAGGTCAAGGTCAAGGTCAAAGGTCAGAGGTCAAGGTCAAAGGTCAAAGGTTAGAGGTCAAGGTCAAAGTTCAAAGGTCAGAGGTCAAGGTCAAAGGTTAGAGGTCAAGGTCAAAGGTCAAAGGTCAAGGTCAACGGTAAGAGGTCAAAGGTCAAAGGAGAAAGGTGAAAGGTGAAAGGTCAAATTCAGATGTCAGAGGTCAAGGTCAAAGGTTAGAGGTCAATGTCAAAGGTCAAAGATCAGAGGTCAAGGTCAAAGGTCAAAGGTCAAAGGTCAAAGGTCAAAGGTCAGAGGTTATATCAAGGTCAAGGTCAGAGGACAGAGGTCAAAGGTCAGAGCTCAAGGTCAAAGGTCAGAGGTCGAGGACAAAGGTCAGAGGTCAAGGTCACGGTCAGAGGTCAAGGTCAAAGGTCAGAGGTCAAAGGTCAGAGGTCAAGGTCAAAGGTCAAAGGTTAAAGGTGAAGGTGAAAGTTCAAAGGTCAGAGGTCAAGGTCAAAGGTCAAAGGTCAGAGGTCAGAGGTCAAGGTCAAAGGTCAGAGGTCAAAGGCCAGAGGTCAGAGGTCAAGGTCACGGTCAGAGGTCAAAGGTCAAAGGTCAAGGTCAAAGGTCAAATCTCAGAGGTCAGAGGTCAAGGTCAAAGGTTAGAGGTCAAGATCAAAGGACAGAGGTCAGAGGACAAGGTCAGATGTCAGAGGTAAAGGTCAAAGGTCAAAGGTCAGAGGTCAAGGTCAAAGGTTAGAGGTCAAGGTCAAAGGTCAGAGGTCAAGGTCAAAGGTCAAAGGTCAAGGTCAAGATCAAACGTAAGAGTTCAAAGGTCAAAGGTGAATGGTGAAAGATCAAATTCAGATGTCAGAGGTCAAGGTCAAAGGTTAGAGGTCAATGTCAAAGGTCAAAGGTCAGAGATCAAGGTCAAACGTCAGAAGTCAAGGTCAAGGTCAGAGGACAGAGGTCAAGGTCAAGGTCAAGGTCAAGGTCAAGGTCAAGGTCAAGGTCAAGGTCAAGGTCAAGGTCAAGGTCAAAGGTCAGAGGTCAAAGGTCAGAGGTCAAGGTCAGAGGTCAAAGGTCAGAGGTCAAGGTCAAGGTCAAGGTCAAGGTCAAAGGTCAGAGGTCAAGGTCAAAGGTCAAAGGTTAGAGGTCAAGGTCAAAGTTCAAAGGTCAGAGGTCAAGGTCAAAGGTTAGAGGTCAAGGTCAAAGGTCAAAGGTCAAGGTCAACGGTAAGAGGTCAAAGGTCAAAGGAGAAAGGTGAAAGGTGAAAGGTCAAATTCAGATGTCAGAGGTCAAGGTCAAAGGTTAGAGGTCAATGTCAAAGGTCAAAGATCAGAGGTCAAGGTCAAAGGTCAAAGGTCAAAGGTCAAAGGTCAAAGGTCAGAGGTTATATCAAGGTCAAGGTCAGAGGACAGAGGTCAAAGGTCAGAGCTCAAGGTCAAAGGTCAGAGGTCGAGGACAAAGGTCAGAGGTCAAGGTCACGGTCAGAGGTCAAGGTCAAAGGTCAGAGGTCAAAGGTCAGAGGTCAAGGTCAAAGGTCAAAGGTTAAAGGTGAAGGTGAAAGTTCAAAGGTCAGAGGTCAAGGTCAAAGGTCAAAGGTCAGAGGTCAGAGGTCAAGGTCAAAGGTCAGAGGTCAAAGGCCAGAGGTCAGAGGTCAAGGTCACGGTCAGAGGTCAAAGGTCAAAGGTCAAGGTCAAAGGTCAAATCTCAGAGGTCAGAGGTCAAGGTCAAAGGTTAGAGGTCAAGATCAAAGGACAGAGGTCAGAGGACAAGGTCAGATGTCAGAGGTAAAGGTCAAAGGTCAAAGGTCAGAGGTCAAGGTCAAAGGTTAGAGGTCAAGGTCAAAGGTCAGAGGTCAGAGGTCAAGGTCAAGGTCAAGGTCAAGGTCAAAGTTCAGAGGTCAAAGGTCAGAGGTCAAGGTCAGAGGTCAAAGGTCAGAGGTCAAGGTCAGAGGTCAAAGGTCAAAGGTCAGAGGTCAAGGTCAAGGTCAAGGTCAAAGGTCAGAGGTCAAGGTCAAAGGTCAAAGGTCAAACGTCAAAGTTCAAAGGTCAGAGGTCAAGGTCAAAGGTCAAAGGTCAGAGGTCAGATGTCAAGGTCAAAGGTCAAAGGTCAAAGGTCAAAGGTCAAGGTCAACGGTAAGAGGTCAAAGGTCAAAGGAGAAAGGTGAAAGGTGAAAGGTCAAATTCAGATGTCAGAGGTCAAGGTCAAAGGTTAGAGGTCAATGTCAAAGGTCAAAGATCAGAGGTCAAGGTCAAATGTCAAAGGTCAAAGGTCAGAGGTTATATCAAGGTCAAGGTCAGAGGACATAGGTCAAAGGTCAGAGGTCAAGGTCAAAGGTCAGAGGTCGAGGACAAAGGTCAGAGGTCAAGGTCACGGTCAGAGGTCAAGGTCAAAGGTCAGAGGTCAAAGGTCAGAGGTCAAGGTCAAAGGTCAAAGGTTAAAGGTGAAGGTGAAAGTTCAAAGGTCAGAGGTCAAGGTCAAAGGTCAAAGGTCAGAGGTCAGAGGTCAAGGTCAAAGGTCAGAGGTCAAAGGTCAGAGGTCAAGGTCAGAGGTCAAAGGTCAGAGGTCAAGGTCAAGGTCAAGGTCAAGGTCAAAGGTCAGAGGTCAAGGTCAAAGGTCAAAGGTTAGAGGTCAAGGTCAAAGTTCAAAGGTCAGAGGTCAAGGTCAAAGGTTAGAGGTCAAGGTCAAAGGTCAAAGGTCAAGGTCAACGGTAAGAGGTCAAAGGTCAAAGGAGAAAGGTGAAAGGTGAAAGGTCAAATTCAGATGTCAGAGGTCAAGGTCAAAGGTTAGAGGTCAATGTCAAAGGTCAAAGATCAGAGGTCAAGGTCAAAGGTCAAAGGTCAAAGGTCAAAGGTCAAAGGTCAGAGGTTATATCAAGGTCAAGGTCAGAGGACAGAGGTCAAAGGTCAGAGCTCAAGGTCAAAGGTCAGAGGTCGAGGACAAAGGTCAGAGGTCAAGGTCACGGTCAGAGGTCAAGGTCAAAGGTCAGAGGTCAAAGGTCAGAGGTCAAGGTCAAAGGTCAAAGGTTAAAGGTGAAGGTGAAAGTTCAAAGGTCAGAGGTCAAGGTCAAAGGTCAAAGGTCAGAGGTCAAAGGTCAAAGGTCAGAGGTCAAGGTCAAGGTCAAGGTCAAAGGTCAGAGGTCAAGGTCAAAGGTCAAAGGTCAAACGTCAAAGTTCAAAGGTCAGAGGTCAAGGTCAAAGGTCAAAGGTCAGAGGTCAGATGTCAAGGTCAAAGGTCAAAGGTCAAAGGTCAAAGGTCAAGGTCAACGGTAAGAGGTCAAAGGTCAAAGGAGAAAGGTGAAAGGTGAAAGGTCAAATTCAGATGTCAGAGGTCAAGGTCAAAGGTTAGAGGTCAAGGTCAAAGGTCAAAGGTTAAAGGTGAAGGTGAAAGTTCAAAGGTCAGAGGTCAAGGTCAAAGGTCAAAGGTCAGAGGTCAGAGGTCAAGGTCAAAGGTCAGAGGTCAAAGGCCAGAGGTCAGAGGTCAAGGTCACGGTCAGAGGTCAAAGGTCAAAGGTCAAGGTCAAAGGTCAAATCTCAGAGGTCAGAGGTCAAGGTCAAAGGTTGGAGGTCAAGATCAAAGGACAGAGGTCAGAGGACAAGGTCAGATGTCAGAGGTAAAGGTCAAAGGTCAAAGGTCAGAGGTCAAGGTCAAGGTCAAGGTCAAGGTCAAGGTCAAGGTCAAGGTCAAGGTCAAGGTCAAGGTCAAAGGTCAGAGGTCAAAGGTCAGAGGTCAAGGTCAGAGGTCAAAGGTCAGAGGTCAAGGTCAAGGTCAAGGTCAAGGTCAAAGGTCAGAGGTCAAGGTCAAAGGTCAAAGGTTAGAGGTCAAGGTCAAAGTTCAAAGGTCAGAGGTCAAGGTCAAAGGTTAGAGGTCAAGGTCAAAGGTCAAAGGTCAAGGTCAACGGTAAGAGGTCAAAGGTCAAAGGAGAAAGGTGAAAGGTGAAAGGTCAAATTCAGATGTCAGAGGTCAAGGTCAAAGGTTAGAGGTCAATGTCAAAGGTCAAAGATCAGAGGTCAAGGTCAAAGGTCAAAGGTCAAAGGTCAAAGGTCAAAGGTCAGAGGTTATATCAAGGTCAAGGTCAGAGGACAGAGGTCAAAGGTCAGAGCTCAAGGTCAAAGGTCAGAGGTCGAGGACAAAGGTCAGAGGTCAAGGTCACGGTCAGAGGTCAAGGTCAAAGGTCAGAGGTCAAAGGTCAGAGGTCAAGGTCAAAGGTCAAAGGTTAAAGGTGAAGGTGAAAGTTCAAAGGTCAGAGGTCAAGGTCAAAGGTCAAAGGTCAGAGGTCAGAGGTCAAGGTCAAAGGTCAGAGGTCAAAGGCCAGAGGTCAGAGGTCGAGGTCACGGTCAGAGGTCAAAGGTCAAAGGTCAAGGTCAAAGGTCAAATCTCAGAGGTCAGAGGTCAAGGTCAAAGGTTAGAGGTCAAGATCAAAGGACAGAGGTCAGAGGACAAGGTCAGATGTCAGAGGTAAAGGTCAAAGGTCAAAGGTCAGAGGTCAAGGTCAAAGGTTAGAGGTCAAGGTCAAAGGTCAGAGGTCAAGGTCAAAGGTTAGAGGTCAAGGTCAAAGGTCAGAGGTCAAGGTCAAAGGTCAAAGGTCAAGGTCAAGATCAAACGTAAGAGTTCAAAGGTCAAAGGTGAATGGTGAAAGATCAAATTCAGATGTCAGAGGTAAAGGTCAAATGTTAGAGGTCAAGGTCATAGGTCAAAGTTTAGAGGTCAAGGTCAAAGGTCAAAGGTCAAAGGTCAAAGGTCAGAGGTCAAAGGTCAGAGGTCAGAGGTCAAGGTCAAGGTCAAGGTCAAGGTCAAAGGTCAGAGGTCAAAGGTCAGAGGTCAAGGTCAGAGGTCAGAGGTCAAAGGTCAGAGGTCAAGGTCAGAGGTCAAAGGTCAAAGGTCAGAGGTCAAGGTCAAGGTCAAGGTCAAAGGTCAGAGGTCAAGGTCAAAGGTCAAAGGTCAAACGTCAAAGTTCAAAGGTCAGAGGTCAAGGTCAAAGGTCAAAGGTCAGAGGTCAGATGTCAAGGTCAAAGGTCAAAGGTCAACGTCAACGGTAAGAGGTCAAAGGTCAAAGGAGAAAGGTGAAAGGTCAAATTCAGATGTCAGAGGTCAAGGTCAAAGGTTAGAGGTCAATGTCAAAGGTCAAAGATCAGAGGTCAAGGTCAAATGTCAAAGGTCAAAGGTCAGAGGTTATATCAAGGTCAAGGTCAGAGGACATAGGTCAAAGGTCAGAGGTCAAGGTCAAAGGTCAGAGGTCGAGGACAAAGGTCAGAGGTCAAGGTCACGGTCAGAGGTCAAGGTCAAAGTTCAGAGGTCAAAGGTCAAAGGTCAAGGTCAAAGGTCAAAGGTTAAAGGTGAAGGTGAAAGTTCAAAGGTCAGAGGTCAAGGTCAAAGGTCAAAGGTCAGAGGTCAGAGGTCAAGGTCAAAGGTCAGAGGTCAAAGGCCAGAGGTCAGAGGTCAAGGTCACGGTCAGAGGTCAAAGGTCAAAGGTCAAGGTCAAAGGTCAAATCTCAGAGGTCAGAGGTCAAGGTCAAAGGTTAGAGGTCAAGATCAAAGGACAGAGGTCAGAGGACAAGGTCAGATGTCAGAGGTAAAGGTCAAAGGTCAAAGGTCAGAGGTCAAGGTCAAAGGTTAGAGGTCAAAGATCAGAGGTCAAGGTCAAAGGTCAAAGGTCAAGGTCAAGATCAAACGTAAGAGTTCAAAGGTCAAAGGTGAATGGTGAAAGATCAAATTCAGATGTCAGAGGTCAAGGTCAAATGTTAGAGGTCAAGGTCATAGGTCAAAGGTCAGAGGTCAAGGTCAATGGTCAGAGGTCAAGGTCAAAGGCCAGAGGACAGAGGACAAGGTCAAGGTCAAGGTCAAGGTCAAGGTCAAGGTAAAGGTTAAAGCTCAAAGGTCAAAGGTCAAAGGTCAAAGGTCAAAGGTCAGAGGACAGAGGTCAAAGGTCAGAGGTCAGAGGTCAAGGTCAAGGTCAAGGTCAAGGTCAAGGTCAAGGTCAAGGTCAAAGGTCAGAGGTCAAAGGTCAGAGGTCAAGGTCAGAGGTCAAAGGTCAGAGGTCAAGGTCAAGGTCAAGGTCAAAGGTCAGAGGTCAAGGTCAAAGGTCAAAGGTTAGAGGTCAAGTTCAAAGTTCAAAGGTCAGAGGTCAAGGTCAAAGGTTAGAGGTCAAGGTCAAAGGTCAAAGGTCAAGGTCAACGGTAAGAGGTCAAAGGTCAAAGGAGAAAGGTGAAAGGTGAAAGGTGAAAGGTCAAATTCAGATGTCAGAGGTCAAGGTCAAAGGTTAGAGGTCAATGTCAAAGGTCGAAGATCAGAGGTCAAGGTCAAAGGTCAAAGGTCAAAGGTCAGAGGTTATATCAAGGTCAAGGTCAGAGGACAGAGGTCAAAGGTCAGAGGTCAAGGTCAAAGGTCAGAGGTCGAGGACAAAGGTCAGAGGTCAAGGTCACGGTCAGAGGTCAAGGTCAAAGGTCAGAGGTCAAAGGTCAGAGGTCAAGGTCAAAGGTCAAAGGTTAAAGGCGAAGGTGAAAGTTCAAAGGTCAAAGGTCAGAGGTCAAAGGCCAGAGGTCAGAGGTCAAGGTCACGGTCAGAGGTCAAAGGTCAAAGGTCAAGGTCAAAGGTCAAATCTCAGAGGTCAGAGGTCAAGGTCAAAGGTTAGAGGTCAAGATCAAAGGACAGAGGTCAGAGGACAAGATCAGATGTCAGAGGTAAAGGTCAAAGGTCAAAGGTCAGAGGTCAAGGTCAAAGGTTAGAGGTCAAGGTCAAAGGTCAGAGGTCAAGGTCAAAGGTCAAAGGTCAAGGTCAAAGGTCAAAGGTCAGAGGTCAGAGGTCAAGGTCAAGGTCAAGGTCAAGGTCAAGGTCAAAGGTCAGAGGTCAAAGGTCAGAGGTCAAGGTCAGAGGTCAAAGGTCAGAGGTCAAGGTCAAGGTCAAGGTCAAAGGTCAGAGGTCAAAGTCAAAGGTCAAAGGTTAGATGTCAAGGTCAAAGTTCAAAGGTCAGAGGTCAAGGTCAAAGGTCAAAGGTAAGAGGTCAGATGTCAAGGTCAAAGGTCAAAGGTCAAAGGTCAAAGGTCAAAGGTCAAAGGTCAAAGGTCAAAGGTCAAAGGTCAAATTCAGATGTCAGAGGTCAAGGTCAAAGGTTAGAGGTCAATGTCAAAGGTCAAAGATCAGAGGTCAAGGTCAAAGGTCAAAGGTCAAAGTTCAGAGGTTATATCAAGGTCAAGGTCAGAGGACAGAGGTCAAAGGTCAGAGGTCAAGGTCAAAGGTCAAGGTCAAGGTCAAAGGTCAGAGGTCAAAGTCAAAGGACAAAGGTTAGATGTCAAGGTCAAAGTTCAAAGGTCAGAGGTCAAGGTCAAAGGTTAGAGGTCAAGGTCAAAGGTCAAAGGTCAAGGTCAACGGTAAGAGGTCAAAGGTCAAAGGAGAAAGGTGAAAGGTGAAAGGTCAAATTCAGATGTCAGAGGTCAAGGTCAAAGGTTAGAGGTCAATGTCAAAGGTCAAAGATCAGAGGTCAAGGTCAAAGGTCAAAGGTCAAAGGTCAGAGGTTATATCAAGGTCAAGGTCAGAGGACAGAGGTCAAAGGTCAGAGGTCAAGGTCAAAGGTCAGAGGTCGAGGACAAAGGTCAGAGGTCAAGGTCACGGTCAGAGGTCAAGGTCAAAGGTCAGAGGTCAAGGTCAAAGGTCAAAGGTTAAATGTGAAGGTGAAAGTTCAAAGGTCAGAGGTCAAGGTCAAAGGTCAAAGGTCAGAGGTCAGAGGTCAAGGTCAAAGGTCAGAGGTCAAAGGCCAGAGGTCAGAGGTCAAGGTCACGGTCAGAGGTCAAAGGTCAAAGGTCAAGGTCAAAGGTCAAATCTCAGAGGTCAGAGGTCAAGGTCAAAGGTTAGAGGTCAAGATCAAAGGACAGAGGTCAGAGGACAAGGTCAGATGTCAGAGGTAAAGGTCAAAGGTCAAAGGTCAGAGGTCAAGGTCAAAGGTTAGAGGTCAAGGTCAAAGGTCAAAGGTCAAAGGTCAGAGGACAAGGTCAAGGGTCAACGGTCAACGGTCAAAGGTCAAAGCTCAAAGGTCAAAGGTCAATGGTCAAAGGTCAAATGTCAAAGGTCAAGATCAAGGTCAGAGGTCAGAGGTCAAGGTCAAAGGTCAAAGGACAGAGGTCAGAGGTCAAGGTCAAGGTCAAGGTCAAAGGTCAGAGGTCAAGGTCAAAGGTCAAAGGTTAGAGGTCAAGGTCAAAGTTCAAAGGTCAGAGGTCAAGGTCAAAGGTTAGAGGTCAAGGTCAAAGGCCAGCGGTCAAGGTCAATGTCAAGGTCAAGGTCAGAGCTCAGAGCTCAAGGTCAAAGGTCAGAGGTCAGAGGTCAGAGGTCAGAGGTCAAAGGTCCAAGGTCAAGGTCAAACGTCAGAGGTCAAGGTCAAGGTCAAAGATCAGAGGCCAAGGTCTAAGGTCAGAGGTCGAGATCAAAGGACAGAGGTCAGAGGACAAGGTCAGATGTCAGAGGTAAAGGTCAAAGGTCAAAGGTCAGAGGTCAAGGTCAAAGGTTAGAGGTCAAGGTCAAAGGTCAGACGTCAAAGGTCAGAGGACAAGGTCAAGGGTCAACGGTCAACGGTCAAAGGTCAAAGCTCAAAGGTCAAAGGTCAATGGTCAAAGGTCAAATGTCAAAGGTCAAGATCAAGGTCAGAGGTCAGAGGTCAAGGTCAAAGGTCAAAGGACAGAGGTCAGAGGTCAAGGTCAAAAGTTAGAGGTCGAGGTCAAAGGTCAAAGGTCAAAGGTCAAACGTCAAAGGTCAAAGGTTAGAGGTCAAGGTCAAAGGTCAATGGGCAGAGGTCAGAGGTCAGAAGTCAGAGGTCAGAGGTCAAGGTCACGGTCAGAGGTCAAGGTCAAAGGTCAGAGGTCAAGGTCAAAGGTTAGAGGTCAAGGTCAGAGGTCAGAGGTCAAGGTCACGGTCAGAGGTCAAGGTCAAAGGTCAGAGGTCAAGGTCAAAGGTCAAAGGTCAAGGTCAAGATCAAACGTCAGAGTTCAAAGATCAAAGGTGAATGGTGAAAGATCAAATTCAGATGTCAGAGGTCAAGGTCAAATGTTAGAGGTCAAGGTCATAGGTCAAAGGTCAGAGGTCAAGGTCAAACGTCAGAGGTCAAAGTCAAGTTCAAAGATCAGAGATCAAGATCATAGGTCAGAGGACAAGGTCAAATGTCAGAGAACAGAGGTCAAGGTCAAAGGTCAGAGGTCAAGGTCAGAGGTCAGAGGACAAGGTCAAATGTCAGAGGTCAGAGGTCAAGGTCAAAGGTTAGAGGTCAAGGTCAAAGGTCAAACGTCAGAGGTAAGGTCAAAGGTCAAAGGTCAAAGGTAAAGGGTCCAGGGTCAAAGGTCAAAGGTAAAGGGTCAAGGGTCAAGGGTCAAAGGTCAAAGGTCAGAGGTCAGAGGTGAGAGGTCAAGGTCAAAGGTCAAAGGTCAGATGTCAAGGTCAAAGGTCAAAGGTCAAAGGTCAAGGTCAAAGGTAAGAGGTCAAAGGTGAAAGGTGAAAGGTGAAAGGTGAAAGGTGAAAGGTGAAAGGTCAAATTCAGATGTCAGAGGTCAAGGTCAAAGGTTAGAGGTCAATGTCAAAGGTCAAAGGTCAGAGATCAAGGTCAAACGTCAGAAGTCAAGGTCAAGGTCAGAGGACAGAGGTCAAGGTCAAGGTCAAAGGTCAAAGGTCAGAGGTCAGAGGTCAAAGGTCCAAGGTCAAGGTCAAACGACAGAGGTCAGAGGTCAAGGTCAAGGTCAAAGGTCAGAGGTCAAAGTCAAAGGTCAAAGGTTAGATGTCAAAGGTTAGATGTCAAGGTCAAAGTTCAAAGGTCAGAGGTCAAGGTCAAAGGTTAGAGGTCAAGGTCAAAGGTCAAAGGTCAAGGTCAACGGTAAGAGGTCAAAGGTCAAAGGAGAAAGGTGAAAGGTGAAAGGTCAAATTCAGATGTCAGAGGTCAAGGTCAAAGGTTAGAGGTCAATGTCAAAGGTCAAAGATCAAAGGTCAAGGTCAAAGTTCAAAGGTCAAAGGTCAGAGGTTATATCAAGGTCAAGGTCAGAGGACATAGGTCAAAGGTCAGAGGTCAAGGTCAAAGGTCAGAGGTCGAGGTCAAAGGTCAGAGGTCAAGGTCAAAGGTCAAAGGTCAGAGGTCAGAGGTCAAGGTCAAAGGTCAGAGGTCAGAGGTCAAGGTCAAGGTCAAGGTCAAGGTCAAGGTCAAAGTCAAAGGTCAGAGGTCAAAGGTCAGAGGTCAAGGTCAGAGGTCAAAGGTCAGAGGTCAAGGTCAAGGTCAAGGTCAAGGTCAAAGGTCAAAGGTTAGAGGTCAAGGTCAAAGTTCAGAGGTCAGAGGTCAAGGTCAAAGGTTAGAGGTCAAGGTCAAAGGCCAGCGGTCAAGGTCAATGTCAAGGTCAAGGTCAGAGCTCAGAGCTCAAGGTCAAAGGTCAGAGGTCAAGGTCAAAGGTTAGAGGTCAAGGTCAAAGGTCAGAGGTCAAAGGTCAAGGGTCAACGGTCAACGGTCAAAGGTCAAAGCTCAAAGTTCAAAGGTCAATGGTCAAAGGTCAAATGTCAAAGGTCAAGGTCAAGGTCAGAGGTCAGAGGTCAAGGTCAAAGGTCAAAGGACAGAGGTCAGAGGTCAAGGTCAAGGTCAAGGTCAAAGGTCAGAGGTCAAGGTCAAAGGTCAAAGGTTAGAGGTCAAGGTCAAAGTTCAAAGGTCAGAGGTCAAGGTCAAAGGTTAGAGGTCAGGTCAAAGGCCAGCGGTCAAGGTCAATGTCAAGGTCAAGGTCAGAGCTCAGAACTCAAGGTCAAAGGTCAGAGGTCAGAGGTCAGAGGTCAGAGGTCAAAGGTCCAAGGTCAATGTCAAACGTCAGAGGTCAAGGTCAAGGTCAAAGATCAGAGGCCAAGGTCTAAGGTCAGAGGTCGAGATCAAAGGACAGAGGTCAGAGGACAAGGTCAGATGTCAGAGGTAAAGGTCAAAGGTCAAAGGTCAGAGGTCAAGGTCAAAGGTTAGAGGTCAAGGTCAAAGGTCAGACGTCAAAGGTCAGAGGACAAGGTCAAGGGTCAACGGTCAACGGTCAAAGGTCAAAGCTCAAAGGTCAAAGGTCAATGGTCAAAGGTCAAATGTCAAAGGTCAAGATCAAGGTCAGAGGTCAGAGGTCAAGGTCAAAGGTCAAAGGACAGAGGTCAGAGGTCAAGGTCAAAAGTTAGAGGTCGAGGTCAAAGGTCAAAGGTCAAAGGTCAAACGTCAAAGGTCAAAGGTTAGAGGTCAAGGTCAAAGGTCAATGGGCAGAGGTCAGAGGTCAGAAGTCAGAGGTCAGAGGTCAAGGTCACGGTCAGAGGTCAAGGTCAAAGGTCAGAGGTCAAGGTCAAAGGTTAGAGGTCAAGGTCAGAGGTCAGAGGTCAAGGTCACGGTCAGAGGTCAAGGTCAAAGGTCAGAGGTCAAGGTCAAAGGTTAGAGGTCAAGGTCAAAGGTCAGAGTTCAAGGTCAAAGGTCAAAGGTCAAGGTCAAGATCAAACGTCAGAGTTCAAAGATCAAAGGTGAATGGTGAAAGATCAAATTCAGATGTCAGAGGTCAAGGTCAAATGTTAGAGGTCAAGGTCATAGGTCAAAGGTCAGAGGTCAAGGTCAAACGTCAGAGGTCAAAGTCAAGTTCAAAGATCAGAGATCAAGATCATAGGTCAGAGGACAAGGTCAAATGTCAGAGAACAGAGGTCAAGGTCAAAGGTCAGAGGTCAAGGTCAGAGGTCAGAGGACAAGGTCAAATGTCAGAGGTCAGAGGTCAAGGTCAAAGGTTAGAGGTCAAGGTCAAAGGTCAAACGTCAGAGGTAAGGTCAAAGGTCAAAGGTCAAAGGTAAAGGGTCCAGGGTCAAAGGTCAAAGGTAAAGGGTCAAGGGTCAAGGGTCAAAGGTCAAAGGTCAGAGGTCAGAGGTGAGAGGTCAAGGTCAAAGGTCAAAGGTCAGATGTCAAGGTCAAAGGTCAAAGGTCAAAGGTCAAAGGTCAAAGGTCAAGGTCAAAGGTAAGAGGTCAAAGGTGAAAGGTGAAAGGTGAAAGGTGAAAGGTGAAAGGTGAAAGGTCAAATTCAGATGTCAGAGGTCAAGGTCAAAGGTTAGAGGTCAATGTCAAAGGTCAAAGGTCAGAGATCAAGGTCAAACGTCAGAAGTCAAGGTCAAGGTCAGAGGACAGAGGTCAAGGTCAAGGTCAAAGGTCAAAGGTCAGAGGTCAGAGGTCAAAGGTCCAAGGTCAAGGTCAAACGACAGAGGTCAGAGGTCAAGGTCAAGGTCAAAGGTCAGAGGTCAAAGTCAAAGGTCAAAGGTTAGATGTCAAAGGTTAGATGTCAAGGTCAAAGTTCAAAGGTCAGAGGTCAAGGTCAAAGGTTAGAGGTCAAGGTCAAAGGTCAAAGGTCAAGGTCAACGGTAAGAGGTCAAAGGTCAAAGCAGAAAGGTGAAAGGTGAAAGGTCAAATTCAGATGTCAGAGGTCAAGGTCAAAGGTTAGAGGTCAATGTCAAAGGTCAAAGATCAAAGGTCAAGGTCAAAGTTCAAAGGTCAAAGGTCAGAGGTTATATCAAGGTCAAGGTCAGAGGACATAGGTCAAAGGTCAGAGGTCAAGGTCAAAGGTCAGAGGTCGAGGTCAAAGGTCAGAGGTCAAG
Source organism: Lasioglossum villosulum (assembly GCA_963971365.1). Taxonomy (NCBI): domain Eukaryota; kingdom Metazoa; phylum Arthropoda; class Insecta; order Hymenoptera; family Halictidae; genus Lasioglossum; species Lasioglossum villosulum. The sequence continues at coordinate 22,451,781 of OZ020498.1, read as the reverse complement.
GTCAAAGGTCAAAGGTCAGAGGTCAGAGGTCAAGGTCAAAGGTCAGAGGTCAGAGGTCAAGGTCAAGGTCAAGGTCAAAGGTCAGAGGTCAAAGGTTAGAGGTCAAGGTCAGAGGTCAGAGGTCAAGGTCACGGTCAGAGGTCAAGGTCAAAGGTCAGAGGTCAAGGTCAAAGGTTAGAGGTCAAGGTCAAAGGTCAGAGGTCAAGGTCAAAGGTCAAAGGTCAAGGTCAAGATCAAACGTCAGAGTTCAAAGATCAAAGGTGAATGGTGAAAGATCAAATTCAGATGTCAGAGGTCAAGGTCAAATGTTAGAGGTCAAGGTCATAGGTCAAAGGTCAGAGGTCAAGGTCAAACGTCAGAGGTCAAAGTCAAGTTCAAAGATCAGAGATCAAGATCATAGGTCAGAGGACAAGGTCAAATGTCAGAGAACAGAGGTCAAGGTCAAAGGTCAGAGGTCAAGGTCAGAGGTCAGAGGACAAGGTCAAATGTCAGAGGTCAGAGGTCAAGGTCAAAGGTTAGAGGTCAAGGTCAAAGGTCAAACGTCAGAGGTAAGGTCAAAGGTCAAAGGTCAAAGGTAAAGGGTCCAGGGTCAAAGGTCAAAGGTAAAGGGTCAAGGGTCAAGGGTCAAGGGTCAAAGGTCAAAGGTCAGAGGTCAGAGGTGAGAGGTCAAGGTCAAAGGTCAAAGGTCAGATGTCAAGGTCAAAGGTCAAAGGTCAAAGGTCAAAGGTCAAAGGTCAAGGTCAAAGGTAAGAGGTCAAAGGTGAAAGGTGAAAGGTGAAAGGTGAAAGGTGAAAGGTCAAATTCAGATGTCAGAGGTCAAGGTCAAAGGTTAGAGGTCAATGTCAAAGGTCAAAGGTCAGAGATCAAGGTCAAACGTCAGAAGTCAAGGTCAAGGTCAGAGGACAGAGGTCAAGGTCAAGGTCAAAGGTCAAAGGTCAGAGGTCAGAGGTCAAAGGTCCAAGGTCAAGGTCAAACGACAGAGGTCAGAGGTCAAGGTCAAGGTCAAAGGTCAGAGGTCAAAGTCAAAGGTCAAAGGTTAGATGTCAAAGGTTAGATGTCAAGGTCAAAGTTCAAAGGTCAGAGGTCAAGGTCCAAGGTTAGAGGTCAAGGTCAAAGGTCAAAGGTCAAGGTCAACGGTAAGAGGTCAAAGGTCAAAGGAGAAAGGTGAAAGGTGAAAGGTCAAATACAGATGTCAGAGGTCAAGGTCAAAGGTTAGAGGTCAATGTCAAAGGTCAAAGATCAAAGGTCAAGGTCAAAGTTCAAAGGTCAAAGGTCAGAGGTTATATCTAGGTCAAGGTCATAGGTCAAATCTCAGAGGTCAAAGGTCGAGGTCAAAGGTTAGAGGTCAAGATCAAAGGACAGAGGTCAGAGGACAAGATCAGATGTCAGAGGTAAAGGTCAAAGGTCAAAGGTCAGAGGTCAAGGTCAAAGGTTAGAGGTCAAGGTCAAAGGTCAGAGGTCAAGGTCAAAGGTCAAAGGACAAGGTCAAGATCAAACGTAAGAGTTCAAAGGTCAAAGGTGAATGGTGAAAGATCAAATTCAGATGTCAGAGGTCAAGGTCAAATGTTAGAGGTCATGGTCATAGGTCAAAGGTCAGAGGTCAAGGTCAAGGTCAAGGTCAAAGGTCAGAGGTCAAAGTCAAAGGTCAAAGGTTAGATGTCAAGGTCAAAGTTCAAAGGTCAGAGGTCAAGGTCAAAGGTTAGAGGTCAAGGTCAAAGGTCAAAGGTCAAGGTCAACGGTAAGAGGTCAAAGGTCAAAGGAGAAAGGTGAAAGGTGAAAGGTCAAATTCAGATGTCAGAGGTCAAGGTCAAAGGTTAGAGGTCAATGTCAAAGGTCAAAGATCAGAGGTCAAGGTCAAAGGTCAAAGGTCAAAGTTCAGAGGTTATATCAAGGTCAAGGTCAGAGGACAGAGGTCAAAGGTCAGAGGTCAAGGTCAAAGGTCAAGGTCAAGGTCAAAGGTCAGAGGTCAAAGTCAAAGGTCAAAGGTTAGATGTCAAGGTCAAAGTTCAAAGGTCAGAGCTCAAGGTCAAAGGTTAGAGGTCAAGGTCAAAGGTCAAAGGTCAAGGTCAACGGTAAGAGGTCAAAGGTCAAAGGAGAAAGGTGAAAGGTGAAAGGTCAAATTCAGATGTCAGAGGTCAAGGTCAAAGGTTAGAGGTCAATGTCAAAGGTCAAAGATCAGAGGTCAAGGTCAAAGGTCAAAGGTCAAAGGTCAGAGGTTATATCAAGGTCAAGGTCAGAGGACAGAGGTCAAAGGTCAGAGGTCAAGGTCAAAGGTCAGAGGTCAAAATCAAAGGTCAGAGGTCGAGGACAAAGGTCAGAGGTCAAGGTCACGGTCAGAGGTCAAGGTCAAAGGTCAGAGGTCAAAGGTCAGAGGTCAAGGTCAAAGGTCAAAGGTTAAAGGTGAAGGTGAAAGTTCAAAGGTCAGAGGTCAAGGTCAAAGGTCAAAGGTCAGAGGTCAGAGGTCAAGGTCAAAGGTCAGAGGTCAAAGGCCAGATGTCAGAGGTCAAGGTCACGGTCAGAGGTCAAAGGTCAAAGGTCAAGGTCAAAGGTCAAATCTCAGAGGTCAGAGGTCAAGGTCAAAGGTTAGAGGTCAAGGTCAGAGGTCAAGGTCAAAGGTCGGAGGTCAAAGGTCAGAGGTCAAGGTCAAAGGTCAAAGGTTAAAGGTGAAGGTGAAAGTTCAAAGGTCAGAGGTCAAGGTCAAAGGTCAAAGGTCAGAGGTCAGAGGTCAAGATCAAACGTAAGAGTTCAAAGGTCAAAGGTGAATGGTGAAAGATCAAATTCAGATGTCAGAGGTCAAGGTCAAATGTTAGAGGTCAAGGTCAAAGGTCAAAGGTCAAGGTCAAGATCAAACGTAAGAGTTCAAAGGTCAAAGGTGAATGGTGAAAGATCAAATTCAGATGTCAGAGGTCAAGGTCAAATGTTAGAGGTCAAGGTCATAGGTCAAAGGTCAGAGGTCAAGGTCAATGGTCAAAGGTCAAGGTCAAAGGCCAGAGGACAGAGGACAAGGTCAAGTTCAAGGTCAAGGTCAAGGTCAAGGTCAAGGTCAAGGTCAAGGTCAAGGTCAAGGTAAAGGTCAAAGGTCAAAGGTCAAAGGTCAAAGGTCAGAGGTCAGAGGTCAAAGGTCAGAGGTCAGAGGTCAAGGTCAAGGTCAAGGTCAAGGTCAAGGTCAAAGGTTAGAGGTCAAAGGTCAGAGGTCAAGGTCAGAGGTCAAGGTCAGAGGTCAAAGGTCAAAGGTCAAAGGTCAAAGGTCAAAGGTCAAAGGTCAGAGGACAGCGGTCAAAGGTCAGAGGTCAGAGGTCAGAGGTCAGAGGTCAAGGTCAAGGTCAAGGTCAAGGTCAAGGTCAAGGTCAAGGTCAAAGGTCAGAGGTCAAAGGTCAGAGGTCAAGGTCAGAGGTCAAAGGTCAGAGGTCAAGGTCAAGGTCAAGGTCAAAGGTCAGAGGTCAAAGTCAAAGGTCAAAGGTTAGATGTCAAGGTCAAAGTTCAAAGGTCAGAGGTCAAGGTCAAAGGTTAGAGGTCAAGGTCAAAGGTCAAAGGTCAAGGTCAACGGTAAGAGGTCAAAGGTCAAAGGAGAAAGGTGAAAGGTGAAAGGACAAATTCAGATGTCAGAGGTCAAGGTCAAAGGTTAGAGGTCAATGTCAAAGGTCAAAGATCAGAGGTCAAGGTCAAAGGTCAAAGGTCAAAGTTCAGAGGTCAAAGTCAAAGGTCAAAGGTTAGATGTCAAGGTCAAAGTTCAAAGGTCAGAGGTCAAGGTCAAAGGTTAGAGGTCAAGGTCAAAGGTCAAAGGTCAAGGTCAACGGTAAGAGGTCAAAGGTCAAAGGAGAAAGGTGAAAGGTGAAAGGTCAAATTCAGATGTCAGAGGTCAAGGTCAAAGGTTAGAGGTCAATGTCAAAGGTCAAAGATCAAAGGTCAAGGTCAAAGTTCAAAGGTCAAAGGTCAGAGGTTATATCAAGGTCAAGGTCATAGGTCAAATCTCAGAGGTCAAAGGTCGAGGTCAAAGGTTAGAGGTCAAGATCAAAGGACAGAGGTCAGAGGACAAGATCAGATGTCAGAGGTAAAGGTCAAAGGTCAAAGGTCAGAGGTCAAGGTCAAAGGTTAGAGGTCAAGGTCAAAGGTCAGAGGTCAAGGTCAAAGGTCAAAGGACAAGGTCAAGATCAAACGTAAGAGTTCAAAGGTCAAAGGTGAATGGTGAAAGATCAAATTCAGATGTCAGAGGTCAAGGTCAAATGTTAGAGGTCAAGGTCATAGGTCAAAGGTCAGAGGTCAAGGTCAAGGTCAAGGTCAAAGGTCAGAGGTCAAAGTCAAAGGTCAAAGGTTAGATGTCAAGGTCAAAGTTCAAAGGTCAGAGGTCAAGGTCAAAGGTTAGAGGTCAAGGTCAAAGGTCAAAGGTCAAGGTCAACGGTAAGAGGTCAAAGGTCAAAGGAGAAAGGTGAAAGGTGAAAGGTCAAATTCAGATGTCAGAGGTCAAGGTCAAAGGTTAGAGGTCAATGTCAAAGGTCAAAGATCAGAGGTCAAGGTCAAAGGTCAAAGGTCAAAGTTCAGAGGTTATATCAAGGTCAAGGTCAGAGGACAGAGGTCAAAGGTCAGAGGTCAAGGTCAAAGGTCAAGGTCAAGGTCAAAGGTCAGAGGTCAAAGTCAAAGGTCAAAGGTTAGATGTCAAGGTCAAAGTTCAAAGGTCAGAGCTCAAGGTCAAAGGTTAGAGGTCAAGGTCAAAGGTCAAAGGTCAAGGTCAACGGTAAGAGGTCAAAGGTCAAAGGAGAAAGGTGAAAGGTGAAAGGTCAAATTCAGATGTCAGAGGTCAAGGTCAAAGGTTAGAGGTCAATGTCAAAGGTCAAAGATCAGAGGTCAAGGTCAAAGGTCAAAGGTCAAAGGTCAGAGGTTATATCAAGGTCAAGGTCAGAGGACAGAGGTCAAAGGTCAGAGGTCAAGGTCAAAGGTCAAGGTCAAGGTCAAAGGTCAGAGGTCAAAGTCAAAGGTCAAAGGTTAGATGTCAAGGTCAAAGTTCAAAGGTCAGAGCTCAAGGTCAAAGGTTAGAGGTCAAGGTCAAAGGTCAAAGGTCAAGGTCAACGGTAAGAGGTCAAAGGTCAAAGGAGAAAGGTGAAAGGTGAAAGGTCAAATTCAGATGTCAGAGGTCAAGGTCAAAGGTTAGAGGTCAATGTCAAAGGTCAAAGATCAGAGGTCAAGGTCAAAGGTCAAAGGTCAAAGGTCAGAGGTTATATCAAGGTCAAGGTCAGAGGACAGAGGTCAAAGGTCAGAGGTCAAGGTCAAAGGTCAGAGGTCAAGGTCAAAGGTCAGAGGTCGAGGACAAAGGTCAGAGGTCAAGGTCACGGTCAGAGGTCAAGGTCAAAGGTCAGAGGTCAAAGGTCAGAGGTCAAGGTCAAAGGTCAAAGGTTAAAGGTGAAGGTGAAAGTTCAAAGGTCAGAGGTCAAGGTCAAAGGTCAAAGGTCAGAGGTCAGAGGTCAAGGTCAAAGGTCAGAGGTCAAAGGCCAGAGGTCAGAGGTCAAGGTCACGGTCAGAGGTCAAAGGTCAAAGGTCAAGGTCAAAGGTCAAATCTCAGAGGTCAGAGGTCAACGTCAAAGGTTAGAGGTCAAGGTCAGAGGTCAAGGTCAAAGGTCGGAGGTCAAAGGTCAGAGGTCAAGGTCAAAGGTCAAAGGTTAAAGGTGAAGGTGAAAGTTCAAAGGTCAGAGGTCAAGGTCAAAGGTCAAAGGTCAGAGGTCAGAGGTCAAGATCAAGCGTAAGAGTTCAAAGGTCAAAGGTGAATGGTGAAAGATCAAATTCAGATGTCAGAGGTCAAGGTCAAATGTTAGAGGTCAAGGTCAAAGGTCAAAGGTCAAGGTCAAGATCAAACGTAAGAGTTCAAAGGTCAAAGGTGAATGGTGAAAGATCAAATTCAGATGTCAGAGGTCAAGGTCAAATGTTAGAGGTCAAGGTCATAGGTCAAAGGTCAGAGGTCAAGGTCAATGGTCAAAGGTCAAGGTCAAAGGCCAGAGGACAGAGGACAAGGTCAAGTTCAAGGTCAAGGTCAAGGTCAAGGTCAAGGTCAAGGTAAAGGTCAAAGGTCAAAGGTCAAAGGTCAAAGGTCAGAGGTCAGAGGTCAAAGGTCAGAGGTCAGAGGTCAAGGTCAAGGTCAAGGTCAAGGTCAAGGTCAAAGGTTAGAGGTCAAAGGTCAGAGGTCAAGGTCAGAGGTCAAGGTCAGAGGTCAAAGGTCAAAGGTCAAAGGTCAAAGGTCAAAGGTCAAAGGTCAGAGGACAGAGGTCAAAGGTCAGAGGTCAGAGGTCAGAGGTCAGAGGTCAAGGTCAAGGTCAAGGTCAAGGTCAAGGTCAAGGTCAAGGTCAAAGGTCAGAGGTCAAAGGTCAGAGGTCAAGGTCAGAGGTCAAAGGTCAGAGGTCAAGGTCAAGGTCAAGGTCAAAGGTCAGAGGTCAAAGTCAAAGGTCAAAGGTTAGATGTCAAGGTCAAAGTTCAAAGGTCAGAGGTCAAGGTCAAAGGTTAGAGGTCAAGGTCAAAGGTCAAAGGTCAAGGTCAACGGTAAGAGGTCAAAGGTCAAAGGAGAAAGGTGAAAGGTGAAAGGACAAATTCAGATGTCAGAGGTCAAGGTCAAAGGTTAGAGGTCAATGTCAAAGGTCAAAGATCAGAGGTCAAGGTCAAAGGTCAAAGGTCAAAGTTCAGAGGTTATATCAAGGTCAAGGTCAGAGGACAGAGGTCAAAGGTCAGAGGTCAAGGTCAAAGGTCAAGGTCAAGGTCAAAGGTCAGAGGTCAAAGTCAAAGGTCAAAGGTTAGATGTCAAGGTCAAAGTTCAAAGGTCAGAGGTCAAGGTCAAAGGTTAGAGGTCAAGGTCAAAGGTCAAAGGTCAAGGTCAACGGTAAGAGGTCAAAGGTCAAAGGAGAAAGGTGAAAGGTGAAAGGTGAAAGGTCAAATTCAGATGTCAGAGGTCAAGGTCAAAGGTTAGAGGTCAATGTCAAAGGTCAAAGATCAGTGGTCAAGGTCAAAGGTCAGAGGTCAAAGGTCAGAGGTTAGATGTCAAGGTCAAAGTTCAAAGGTCAGAGGTCAAGGTCAAAGGTTAGAGGTCAAGGTCAAGGTCAAAGGTCAAGGTCAAGGTCAAAGGTCAGAGGTCAAAGTCAAAGGTCAAAGGTTAGATGTCAAGGTCAAAGTTCAAAGGTCAGAGCTCAAGGTCAAAGGTTAGAGGTCAAGGTCAAAGGTCAAAGGTCAAGGTCAACGGTAAGAGGTCAAAGGTCAAAGGAGAAAGGTGAAAGGTGAAAGGTCAAATTCAGATGTCAGAGGTCAAGGTCAAAGGTTAGAGGTCAATGTCAAAGGTCAAAGATCAGAGGTCAAGGTCAAAGGTCAAAGGTCAAAGGTCAGAGGTTATATCAAGGTCAAGGTCAGAGGACAGAGGTCAAAGGTCAGAGGTCAAGGTCAAAGGTCAGAGGTCAAGGTCAAAGGTCAGAGGTCGAGGACAAAGGTCAGAGGTCAAGGTCACGGTCAGAGGTCAAGGTCAAAGGTCAGAGGTCAAAGGTCAGAGGTCAAGGTCAAAGGTCAAAGGTTAAAGGTGAAGGTGAAAGTTCAAAGGTCAGAGGTCAAGGTCAAAGGTCAAAGGTCAGAGGTCAGAGGTCAAGGTCAAAGGTCAGAGGTCAAAGGCCAGAGGTCAGAGGTCAAGGTCACGGTCAGAGGTCAAAGGTCAAAGGTCAAGGTCAAAGGTCAAATCTCAGAGGTCAGAGGTCAAGGTCAAAGGTTAGAGGTCAAGGTCAGAGGTCAAGGTCAAAGGTCGGAGGTCAAAGGTCAGAGGTCAAGGTCAAAGGTCAAAGGTTAAAGGTGAAGGTGAAAGTTCAAAGGTCAGAGGTCAAGGTCAAAGGTCAAAGGTCAGAGGTCAGAGGTCAAGATCAAGCGTAAGAGTTCAAAGGTCAAAGGTGAATGGTGAAAGATCAAATTCAGATGTCAGAGGTCAAGGTCAAATGTTAGAGGTCAAGGTCAAAGGTCAAAGGTCAAGGTCAAGATCAAACGTAAGAGTTCAAAGGTCAAAGGTGAATGGTGAAAGATCAAATTCATATGTCAGAGGTCAAGGTCAAATGTTAGAGGTCAAGGTCATAGGTCAAAGGTCAGAGGTCAAGGTCAATGGTCAAAGGTCAAGGTCAAAGGCCAGAGGACAGAGGACAAGGTCAAGTTCAAGGTCAAGGTCAAGGTCAAGGTCAAGGTCAAGGTAAAGGTCAAAGGTCAAAGGTCAAAGGTCAAAGGTCAGAGGTCAGAGGTCAAAGGTCAGAGGTCAGAGGTCAAGGTCAAGGTCAAGGTCAAGGTCAAGGTCAAAGGTTAGAGGTCAAAGGTCAGAGGTCAAGGTCAGAGGTCAAGGTCAGAGGTCAAAGGTCAAAGGTCAAAGGTCAAAGGTCAAAGGTCAAAGGTCAAAGGTCAGAGGACAGAGGTCAAAGGTCAGAGGTCAGAGGTCAGAGGTCAGAGGTCAAGGTCAAGGTCAAGGTCAAGGTCAAGGTCAAGGTCAAAGGTCAGAGGTCAAAGGTCAGAGGTCAAGGTCAGAGGTCAAAGGTCAGAGGTCAAGGTCAAGGTCAAGGTCAAAGGTCAGAGGTCAAAGTCAAAGGTCAAAGGTTAGATGTCAAGGTCAAAGTTCAAAGGTCAGAGGTCAAGGTCAAAGGTTAGAGGTCAAGGTCAAAGGTCAAAGGTCAAGGTCAACGGTAAGAGGTCAAAGGTCAAAGGAGAAAGGTGAAAGGTGAAAGGACAAATTCAGATGTCAGAGGTCAAGGTCAAAGGTTAGAGGTCAATGTCAAAGGTCAAAGATCAGAGGTCAAGGTCAAAGGTCAAAGGTCAAAGTTCAGAGGTTATATCAAGGTCAAGGTCAGAGGACAGAGGTCAAAGGTCAGAGGTCAAGGTCAAAGGTCAAGGTCAAGGTCAAAGGTCAGAGGTCAAAGTCAAAGGTCAAAGGTTAGATGTCAAGGTCAAAGTTCAAAGGTCAGAGGTCAAGGTCAAAGGTTAGAGGTCAAGGTCAAAGGTCAAAGGTCAAGGTCAACGGTAAGAGGTCAAAGGTCAAAGGAGAAAGGTGAAAGGTGAAAGGTGAAAGGTCAAATTCAGATGTCAGAGGTCAAGGTCAAAGGTTAGAGGTCAATGTCAAAGGTCAAAGATCAGTGGTCATGGTCAAAGGTCAAAGGTCAAAGGTCAGAGGTTATATCAAGGTCAAGGTCAGAGGACAGAGGTCAAAGGTCAGAGGTCAAGGTCAAAGGTCAGAGGTCGAGGACAAAGGTCAGAGGTCAAGGTCACGGTCAGAGGTCAAGGTCAAAGGTCAGAGGTCAAAGGTCAGAGGTCAAGGTCAAAGGTCAAAGGTTAAAGGTGAAGGTGAAAGTTCAAAGGTCAGAGGTCAAGGTCAAAGGTCAAAGGTCAGAGGTCAGAGGTCATAGGTCAAAGGTCAGAGGTCAAGGTCAATGGTCAGAGGTCAAGGTCAAAGGCCAGAGGACAGAGGACAAGGTCAAGATCAAGGTCAAGGTCAAGGTCAAGGTAAAGGTCAAAGGTCAAAGGTCAAAGGTCAAAGGTCAAAGGTCAAAGGTCAAAGGTCAGAGGTCAGAGGTCAAAGGTCAGAGGTCAGAGGTCAAGGTCAAGGTCAAGGTCAAGGTCAAGGTCAAAGGTCAAAGGTCAAGGTCAAAGGTCAAATCTCAGAGGTCAGAGGTCAAGGTCAAAGGTTAGAGGTCAAGATCAAAGGACAGAGGTCTGAGGACAAGATCAGATGTCAGAGGTAAAGGTCAAAGGTCAAAGGTCAGAGGTCAAGGTCAAAGGTTAGAGGTCAAGGTCAAAGGTCAGAGGTCAAGGTCAAAGGTCAAAGGTCAAGGTCAAGATCAAACGTAAGAGTTCAAAGGTCAAAGGTGAATGGTGAAAGATCAAATTCAGATGTCAGAGGTCAAGGTCAAATGTTAGAGGTCAAGGTCATAGGTCAAAGGTCAGAGGTCAAGGTCAATGGTCAGAGGTCAAGGTCAAAGGCCAGAGGACAGAGGACAAGGTCAAGGTCAAGGTCAAGGTCAAGGTCAAGGTAAAGGTCAAAGGTCAAAGGTCAAAGGTCAAAGGTCAAAGGTCAAAGGTCAAAGGTCAGAGGTCAGAGGTCAAAGGTCAGAGGTCAGAGGTCAAGGTCAAGGTCAAGGTCAAGGTCAAGGTCAAGGTCAAGGTCAAAGGTCAGAGGTCAAAGGTCAGAGGTCAAGGTCAGAGGTCAAAGGTCAGAGGTCAAGGTCAAGGTCAAGGTCAAAGGTCAGAGGTCAAGGTCAAAGGTCAAAGTTTAGAGGTCAAGGTCAAAGTTCAAAGGTCAGAGGTCAAGGTCAAAGGTTAGAGGTCAAGGTCAAAGGTCAGAGGTCAAAGGTCAGAGGACAAGGTCAAGGGTCAACGGTCAACGGTCAAAGGTCAAAGCTCAAAGGTCAAAGGTCAATGGTCAAAGGTCAAATGTCAAAGGTCAAGATCAAGGTCAGAGGTCAGAGGTCAAGGTCAAAGGTCAAAGGACAGAGGTCAGAGGTCAAGGTCAAAAGTTAGAGGTCGAGGTCAAAGGTCAAAGGTCAAAGGTCAAACGTCAAAGGTCAAAGGTTAGAGGTCAAGGTCAAAGGTCAATGGGCAGAGGTCAGAGGTCAGAAGTCAGAGGTCAGAGGTCAAGGTCACGGTCAGAGGTCAAGGTCAAAGGTCAGAGGTCAAGGTCAAAGGTTAGAGGTCAAGGTCAGAGGTCAGAGGTCAAGGTCACGGTCAGAGGTCAAGGTCAAAGGTCAGAGGTCAAGGTCAAAGGTTAGAGGTCAAGGTCAAAGGTCAGAGGTCAAGGTCAAAGGTCAAAGGTCAAGGTCAAGATCAAACGTCAGAGTTCAAAGATCAAAGGTGAATGGTGAAAGATCAAATTCAGATGTCAGAGGTCAAGGTCAAATGTTAGAGGTCAAGGTCATAGGTCAAAGGTCAGAGGTCAAGGTCAAACGTCAGAGGTCAAAGTCAAGGTCAAAGATCAGAGATCAAGATCATAGGTCAGAGGACAAGGTCAAATGTCAGAGAACAGAGGTCAAGGTCAAAGGTCAGAGGTCAATGTCAAAGGTCAAAGGACAGAGATCAAGGTCAAACGTCAGAAGTCAAGGTCAAGGTCAGAGGACAGAGGTCAAGGTCAAGGTCAAAGGTCAAAGGTCAAAGGTCAGAGGTCAGAGGTCAAAGGTCCAAGGTCAAGGTCAAACGACAGAGGTCAGAGGTCAAGGTCAAGGTCAAAGATCAGAGGTCGAGGACACAGATCAGAGGTCAACGTCAAAGGTCAGAGGTCAAAGTCAAGGTCAAACGTCAGAGGTCAAAGGTCAGAGGTCAAGGTCAAAGGTCAAAGGTTAAAGGTGAAGGTGAAAGTTCAAAGGTCAGAGGTCAAGGTCAAAGGTCAAAGGTCAGAGGTCAGATGTCAAGGTCAAAGGTCAAAGGTCAAAGGTCAAGGTCAACGGTAAGAGGCCAAAGGTCAAAGGAGAAAGGTGAAAGGTGAAAGGTCAAATTCAGATGTCAGAGGTCAAGGTCAAAGGTTAGAGGTCAATGTCAAAGGTCAAAGATCAGAGGTCAAGGTCAAAGGTCAAAGGTCAAAGGTCAGAGGTTATATCAAGGTCAAGGTCAGAGGACAGAGGTCAAGGTCAAGGTCAAAGGTCAAAGGTCAGAGGTCAGAGGTCAAAGGTCCAAGGTGAAGGTCAAACGACAGAGGTCAGAAGTCAAGGTCAAGGTCAGAGGACAGAGGTCAAGGTCAAGGTCAAAGGTCAAAGGTCAGAGGTCAGAGGTCAAAGGTCCAAGGTCAAGGTCAAACGACAGAGGTCAGAGGTCAAGGTCAAGGTCAAAGATCAGAGGTCGAGGACACAGATCAGAGGTCAACGTCAAAGGTCAGAGGTCAAAGTCAAGGTCAAACGTCAGAGGTCAAAGGTCAGAGGTCAAGGTCAAAGGTCAAAGGTTAAAGGTGAAGGTGAAAGTTCAAAGGTCAGAGGTCAAGGTCAAAGGTCAAAGGTCAGAGGTCAGATGTCAAGGTCAAAGGTCAAAGGTCAAAGGTCAAAGGTCAAAGGTCAAGGTCAACGGTAAGAGGCCAAAGGTCAAAGGAGAAAGGTGAAAGGTGAAAGGTCAAATTCAGATGTCAGAGGTCAAGGTCAAAGGTTAGAGGTCAATGTCAAAGGTCAAAGATCAGAGGTCAAGGTCAAAGGTCAAAGGTCAAAGGTCAGAGGTTATATCAAGGTCAAGGTCAGAGGACAGAGGTCAAGGTCAAGGTCAAAGGTCAAAGGTCAGAGGTCAGAGGTCAAAGGTCCAAGGTGAAGGTCAAACGACAGAGGTCAGAGGTCAAGGTCAAGGTCAAAGATCAGAGGTGGAGGACACAGATCAGAGGTCAACGTCAAAGGTCAGAGGTCAAGGTCAAGGTCAAACGTCAGAGGTCAAAGGTCAGAGGTCAAGGTCAAAGGTCAAAGGTTAAAGGTGAAGGTGAAAGTTCAAAGGTCAGAGGTCAAGATCAAAGGTCAAAGGTTAAAGGTGAAGGTGAAAGTTCAAAGGTCAGAGGTCAAGGTCAAAGGTCAAAGGTCAGAGGTCAGAGGTCAAGGTCAAAGGTCAGAGGTCAAAGGCCAGAGGTCAGAGGTCAAGGTCACGGTCAGAGGTCAAAGGTCAAAGGTCAAATCTCAGAGGTCAGAGGTCAAAGGTGAAGGTCAAAGGTCAAATCTCAGAGGTCAGAGGTCAAGGTCAAAGGTTAGAGGTCAAGATCAAAGGACAGAGGTCAGAGGACAAGGTCAGATGTCAGAGGTAAAGGTCAAAGGTCAAAGGTCAGAGGTCAAGGTCAAAGGTTAGAGGTCAAGGTCAAAGGTCAGAGGTCAAGGTCAAAGGTCAAAGGTCAAAGGTCAAGGTCAAGATCAAACGTAAGAGTTCAAAGGTCAAAGGTGAATGGTGAAAGATCAAATTCAGATGTCAGAGGTCAAGGTCAAATGTTCGAGGTCAAGGTCATAGGTCAAAGGTCAGAGGTCAAGGTCAATGGTCAGAGGTCAAGGTCAAAGGCCAGAGGACAGAGGACAGAGGACAAGGTCAAGGTCAAGGTCAAGGTCAAGGTAAAGGTCAAAGGTCAAAGGTCAAAGGTCAAAGGTCAGAGGTCAGAGATCAAAGGTCAGAGGTCAAGGTCAAGTTCAAGGTCAAGGTCAAAGGTCAGAGGTCAAAGGTCAGAGGTCAAGGTCAGAGGTCAAAGGTCAGAGGTCAAGGTCAAGGTCAAAGGTCAGAGGTCAAGGTCAAAGGTCAAAGGTTAGAGGTCAAGGTCAAAGTTCAAAGGTCAGAGGTCAAGGTCAAAGGTTAGAGGTCAAGGTCAAAGGTCAAAGGTCAAGGTCAACGGTAAGAGGTCAAAGGTCAAAGGAGAAAGGTGAAAGGTGAAAGGTGAAATTCAGATGTCAGAGGTCAAGGTCAAAGGTTAGAGGTCAATGTCAAAGGTCAAAGATCAGAGGTCAAGGTCAAAGGTCAAAGGTCAAAGGTCAAAGGTCAGAGGTTATATCAAGGTCAAGGTCAGAGGACAGAGGTCAAAGGTCAGAGGTCAAGGTCAAAGGTCAGAGGTCGAGGACAAAGGTCAGAGGTCAAGGTCACGGTCAGAGGTCAAGGTCAAAGGTCGGAGGTCAAAGGTCAGAGGTCAAGGTCAAAGGTCAAAGGTTAAAGGTGAAGGTGAAAGTTCAAAGGTCAGAGGTCAAGGTCAAAGGTCAAAGGTCAGAGGTCAGAGGTCAAGGTCACGGTCAGAGGTCAAAGGTCAAAGGTCAAGGTCAAAGGTCAAATCTTAGAGGTCAGAGGTCAAGGTCAAAGGTTAGAGGTTATGTCAAGGTCAAGGTCAGAGGACAGAGGTCAAAGGTCAGAGGTCAAGGTCAAAGGTCAGAGGTCGAGGACAAAGGTCAGAGGTCAAGGTCACGGTCAGAGGTCAAGGTCAAAGGTCGGAGGTCAAAGGTCAGAGGTCAAGGTCAAAGGTCAAAGGTTAAAGGTGAAGGTGAAAGTTCAAAGGTCAGAGGTAAAGGTCAAAGGTCAAAGGTCAGAGGTCAAGGTCAAAGGTTAGAGGTCAAGGTCAAAGGTCAGAGGTCAAGGTCAAAGGTCAAAGGTCAAGGTCAAGATCAAACGTAAGAGTTCAAAGGTCAAAGGTGAATGGTGAAAGATCAAATTCAGATGTCAGAGGTCAAGGTCAAATGTTAGAGGTCAAGGTCATAGGTCAAAGGTCAGAGGTCAAGGTCAATGGTCAAAGGTCAAGGTCAAAGGCCAGAGGACAGAGGACAAGGTCAAGTTCAAGGTCAAGGTCAAGGTCAAGGTCAAGGTAAAGGTCAAAGGTCAAAGGTCAAAGGTCAAAGGTCAGAGGTCAGAGGTCAAGGTCAAGGTCAAGGTCAAGGTCAAGGTCAAAGGTCAGAGGTCAAAGGTCAGAGGTCAAGGTCAGAGGTCAAGGTCAGAGGTCAAAGGTCAGAGGTCAAGGTCAAGGTCAAGGTCAAAGGTCAGAGGTCAAGGTCAAAGGTCAAAGGTTAGAGGACAAGGTCAAAGTTCAAAGGTCAGAGGTCAAGGTCAAAGGTTAGAGGTCAAGGTCAAAGGCCAGCGGTCAAGGTCAATGTCAAGGTCAAGGTCAGAGGTCAGAGGTCAAGGTCAAAGGTCAGAGGTCAGAGGTCAGAGGTCAGAGGTCAAAGGTCCAAGGTCAAGGTCAAACGTCAGAGGTCAAGGTCAAGGTCAAAGATCAGAGGCCAAGGTCTAAGGTCAGAGGTCAAGATCAAAGGACAGAGGTCAGAGGACAAGGTCAGATGTCAGAGGTAAAGGTCAAAGCTCAATGTCAAGGTCAAGGTCAGAGGTCAGAGGTCAAGGTCAAAGGTCAGAGGTCAGAGGTCGGAGGTCAGACGTCAAAGGTCCAAGGTCAAGGTCAAACGTCAGAGGTCAAGGTCAAGGTCAAAGATCAGAGGCCAAGGTCTAAGGTCAGAGGCCAAGATCAAAGGACAGAGGTCAGAGGACAAGGTCAGATGTCAGAGGTAAAGGTCAAAGGTCAATGTCAAGGTCAAGGTCAGAGGTCGAGGTCAAAGGTCAAAGGTCAAAGGTCAAACGTCAAAGTTCAAAGGTCAGAGGTCAAGGTCAAAGGTCAAAGGTCAGAGGTCAGATGTCAAGGTCAAAGGTCAAAGGTCAAAGGTCAAAGGTCAAGGTCAACGGTAAGAGGTCAAAGGTCAAAGGAGAAAGGTGAAAGGTGAAAGGTCAAATTCAGATGTCAGAGGTCAAGGTCAAAGGTTAGAGGTCAATGTCAAAGGTCAAAGATCAGAGGTCAAGGTCAAAGGTCATAGGTCAAAGGTCAAAGGTCAAAGGTCAGAGGTTATATCAAGGTCATGGTCAGAGGACATAGGTCAAAGTTCAGAGGTCAAGGTCAAAGGTCAGAGGTCGAGGACAAAGGTCAGAGGTCAAGGTCACGGTCAGAGGTCAAGGTCAAAGGTCAGAGGTCAAAGGTCAGAGGTCAAGGTCAAAGGTCAAAGGTTAAAGGTGAAGGTGAAAGTTCAAAGGTCAGAGGTCAAGGTCAAAGGTCAAAGGTCAGAGGTCAGAGGTCAAGGTCAAAGGTCAGAGGTCAAAGGCCAGAGGTCAGAGGTCAAGGTCACGGTCAGAGGTCAAAGGTCAAAGGTCAAGGTCAAAGGTCAAAGGTCAAATCTCAGAGGTCAGAGGTCAAGGTCAAAGGTTAGAGGTCAAGATCAAAGGACAGAGGTCAGAGGACAAGGTCAGATGTCAGAGGTAAAGGTCAAAGGTCAAAGGTCAGAGGTCAAGGTCAAAGGTTAGAGGTCAAGGTCAAAGGTCAGAGGTCAAGGTCAAAGGTCAAAGGACAAGGTCAAGATCAAACGTAAGAGTTCAAAGGTCAAAGGTGAATGGTGAAAGATCAAATTCAGATGTCAGAGGTCAAGGTCAAATGTTAGAGGTCAAGGTCATAGGTCAAAGGTCAGAGGTCAAGGTCAATGGTCAGAGGTCAAGGTCAAAGGCCTGAGGACAGAGGACAAGGTCAAGGTCAAGGTAAAGGTCAAAGGTCAAAGGTCAGAGGTCAGAGGTCAAGGTCAAAGGTCAGAGGTCAAAGGCCAGAGGTCAGAGGTCAAGGTCACGGTCAGAGGTCAAAGGTCAAAGGTCAAGGTCAAAGGTCAAATCTCAGAGGTCAGAGGTCAAGGTCAAAGGTTAGAGGTCAAGGTCAGAGGTCAAGGTCAAAGGTCAAGGTCAAAGGTCGGAGGTCAAAGGTCAGAGGTCAAGGTCAAAGGTCAAAGGTTAAAGGTGAAGGTCAAAGGTCAAAGGTCAAAGGTCAAAGGTCAAAGGTCAAAGGTCAGAGGTCAGAGGTCAAAGGTCAGAGGTCAGAGGTCAAGGTCAAGGTCAAGGTCAAGGTCAAGGTCAAAGGTCAGAGGTCAAAGGTCAGAGGTCAAATGTCAAAGGTCAAGATCAAGGTCAGAGGTCAGAGGTCAAGGTCAAAGGTCAAAGGACAGAGGTCAGAGGTCAAGGTCAAAAGTTAGAGGTCGAGGTCAAAGGTCAAAGGTCAAAGGTCAAACGTCAAAGGTCAAAGGTTAGAGGTCAAGGTCAAAGGTCAATGGGCAGAGGTCAGAGGTCAGAAGTCAGAGGTCAGAGGTCAAGGTCACGGTCAGAGGTCAAGGTCAAAGGTCAGAGGTCAAGGTCAAAGGTTAGAGGTCAAGGTCAGAGGTCAGAGGTCAAGGTCACGGTCAGAGGTCAAGGTCAAAGGTCAGAGGTCAAGGTCAAAGGTTAGAGGTCAAGGTCAAAGGTCAAAGGTCAAAGGTCAAAGGTCAGAGGTCAGAGGTCAAAGGTCAGAGGTCAGAGGTCAAGGTCAAGGTCAAGGTCAAGGTCAAGGTCAAGGTCAAGGTCAAGGTCAAAGGTCAGAGGTCAAAGGTCAGAGGTCAAGGTCAGAGGTCAAAGGTCAGAGGTCAAGGTCAAGGTCAAGGTCAAGGTCAAAGGTCAGAGGTCAAGGTCAAAGGTCAAAGTTTAGAGGTCAAGGTCAAAGTTCAAAGGTCAGAGGTCAAGGTCAAAGGTTAGAGGTCAAGGTCAAAGGTCAGAGGTCAAAGGTCAGAGGACAAGGTCAAGGGTCAACGGTCAACGGTCAAAGGTCAAAGCTCAAAGGTCAAAGGTCAATGGTCAAAGGTCAAATGTCAAAGGTCAAGATCAAGGTCAGAGGTCAGAGGTCAAGGTCAAAGGTCAAAGGACAGAGGTCAGAGGTCAAGGTCAAAAGTTAGAGGTCGAGGTCAAAGGTCAAAGGTCAAAGGTCAAACGTCAAAGGTCAAAGGTTAGAGGTCAAGGTCAAAGGTCAATGGGCAGAGGTCAGAGGTCAGAAGTCAGAGGTCAGAGGTCAAGGTCACGGTCAGAGGTCAAGGTCAAAGGTCAGAGGTCAAGGTCAAAGGTTAGAGGTCAAGGTCAGAGGTCAGAGGTCAAGGTCACGGTCAGAGGTCAAGGTCAAAGGTCAGAGGTCAAGGTCAAAGGTTAGAGGTCAAGGTCAAAGGTCAGAGGTCAAGGTCAAAGGTCAAAGGTCAAGGTCAAGATCAAACGTCAGAGTTCAAAGATCAAAGGTGAATGGTGAAAGATCAAATTCAGATGTCAGAGGTCAAGGTCAAATGTTAGAGGTCAAGGTCATAGGTCAAAGGTCAGAGGTCAAGGTCAAAGGTCAAAGGTCAGAGGTCAGATGTCAAGGTCAAAGGTCAAAGGTCAAAGGTCAAAGGTCAAAGGTCAAGGTCAACGGTAAGAGGCCAAAGGTCAAAGGAGAAAGGTGAAAGGTGAAAGGTCAAATTCAGATGTCAGAGGTCAAGGTCAAAGGTTAGAGGTCAATGTCAAAGGTCAAAGATCAGAGGTCAAGGTCAAAGGTCAAAGGTCAAAGGTCAGAGGTTATATCAAGGTCAAGGTCAGAGGACAGAGGTCAAGGTCAAGGTCAAAGGTCAAAGGTCAGAGGTCAGAGGTCAAAGGTCCAAGGTGAAGGTCAAACGACAGAGGTCAGAGGTCAAGGTCAAGGTCAAAGATCAGAGGTCGAGGACACAGATCAGAGGTCAACGTCAAAGGTCAGAGGTCAAGGTCAAGGTCAAACGTCAGAGGTCAAAGGTCAGAGGTCAAGGTCAAAGGTCAAAGGTTAAAGGTGAAGGTGAAAGTTCAAAGGTCAGAGGTCAAGATCAAAGGTCAAAGGTTAAAGGTGAAGGTGAAAGTTCAAAGGTCAGAGGTCAAGGTCAAAGGTCAAAGGTCAGAGGTCAGAGGTCAAGGTCAAAGGTCAGAGGTCAAAGGCCAGAGGTCAGAGGTCAAGGTCACGGTCAGAGGTCAAAGGTCAAAGGTCAAATCTCAGAGGTCAGAGGTCAAAGGTGAAGGTCAAAGGTCAAATCTCAGAGGTCAGAGGTCAAGGTCAAAGGTTAGAGGTCAAGATCAAAGGACAGAGGTCAGAGGACAAGGTCAGATGTCAGAGGTAAAGGTCAAAGGTCAAAGGTCAGAGGTCAAGGTCAAAGGTTAGAGGTCAAGGTCAAAGGTCAGAGGTCAAGGTCAAAGGTCAAAGGTCAAGGTCAAGATCAAACGTAAGAGTTCAAAGGTCAAAGGTGAATGGTGAAAGATCAAATTCAGATGTCAGAGGTCAAGGTCAAATGTTCGAGGTCAAGGTCATAGGTCAAAGGTCAGAGGTCAAGGTCAATGGTCAGAGGTCAAGGTCAAAGGCCAGAGGACAGAGGACAAGGTCAAGGTAAAGGTCAAGGTCAAGGTAAAGGTCAAAGGTCAAAGGTCAAAGGTCAAAGGTCAGAGGTCAGAGATCAAAGGTCAGAGGTCAAGGTCAAGGTCAAGGTCAAGGTCAAAGGTCAGAGGTCAAAGGTCAGAGGTCAAGGTCAGAGGTCAAAGGTCAGAGGTCAAGGTCAAGGTCAAAGGTCAGAGGTCAAGGTCAAAGGTCAAAGGTTAGAGGTCAAGGTCAAAGTTCAAAGGTCAGAGGTCAAGGTCAAAGGTTAGAGGTCAAGGTCAAAGGTCAAAGGTCAAGGTCAACGGTAAGAGGTCAAAGGTCAAAGGAGAAAGGTGAAAGGTGAAAGGTCAAATTCAGATGTCAGAGGTCAAGGTCAAAGGTTAGAGGTCAATGTCAAAGGTCAAAGATCAGAGGTCAAGGTCAAAGGTCAAAGGTCAAAGGTCAAAGGTCAGAGGTTATATCAAGGTCAAGGTCAGAGGACAGAGGTCAAAGGTCAGAGGTCAAGGTCAAAGGTCAGAGGTCGAGGACAAAGGTCAGAGGTCAAGGTCACGGTCAGAGGTCAAGGTCAAAGGTCGGAGGTCAAAGGTCAGAGGTCAAGGTCAAAGGTCAAAGGTTAAAGGTGAAGGTGAAAGTTCAAAGGTCAGAGGTCAAGGTCAAAGGTCAAAGGTCAGAGGTCAGAGGTCAAGGTCACGGTCAGAGGTCAAAGGTCAAAGGTCAAGGTCAAAGGTCAAATCTTAGAGGTCAGAGGTCAAGGTCAAAGGTTAGAGGTTATATCAAGGTCAAGGTCAGAGGACAGAGGTCAAAGGTCAGAGGTCAAGGTCAAAGGTCAGAGGTCGAGGACAAAGGTCAGAGGTCAAGGTCACGGTCAGAGGTCAAGGTCAAAGGTCGGAGGTCAAAGGTCAGAGGTCAAGGTCAAAGGTCAAAGGTTAAAGGTGAAGGTGAAAGTTCAAAGGTCAGAGGTAAAGGTCAAAGGTCAAAGGTCAGAGGTCAAGGTCAAAGGTTAGAGGTCAAGGTCAAAGGTCAGAGGTCAAGGTCAAAGGTCAAAGGTCAAGGTCAAGATCAAACGTAAGAGTTCAAAGGTCAAAGGTGAATGGTGAAAGATCAAATTCAGATGTCAGAGGTCAAGGTCAAATGTTAGAGGTCAAGGTCATAGGTCAAAGGTCAGAGGTCAAGGTCAATGGTCAAAGGTCAAGGTCAAAGGCCAGAGGACAGAGGACAAGGTCAAGTTCAAGGTCAAGGTCAAGGTCAAGGTCAAGGTAAAGGTCAAAGGTCAAAGGTCAAAAGTCAAAGGTCAGAGGTCAGAGGTCAGAGGTCAAGGTCAAGGTCAAGGTCAAGGTCAAAGGTCAGAGGTCAAAGGTCAGAGGTCAAGGTCAGAGGTCAAGGTCAGAGGTCAAAGGTCAGAGGTCAAGGTCAAGGTCAAGGTCAAAGGTCAGAGGTCAAGGTCAAAGGTCAAAGGTTAGAGGACAAGGTCAAAGTTCAAAGGTCAGAGGTCAAGGTCAAAGGTTAGAGGTCAAGGTCAAAGGCCAGCGGTCAAGGTCAATGTCAAGGTCAAGGTCAGAGGTCAGAGGTCAAGGTCAAAGGTCAGAGGTCAGAGGTCAGAGGTCAGAGGTCAAAGGTCCAAGGTCAAGGTCAAACGTCAGAGGTCAAGGTCAAGGTCAAAGATCAGAGGCCAAGGTCTAAGGTCAGAGGTCAAGATCAAAGGACAGAGGTCAGAGGACAAGGTCAGATGTCAGAGGTAAAGGTCAAAGCTCAATGTCAAGGTCAAGGTCAGAGGTCAGAGGTCAAGGTCAAAGGTCAGAGGTCAGAGGTCGGAGGTCAGACGTCAAAGGTCCAAGGTCAAGGTCAAACGTCAGAGGTCAAGGTCAAGGTCAAAGATCAGAGGCCAAGGTCTAAGGTCAGAGGCCAAGATCAAAGGACAGAGGTCAGAGGACAAGGTCAGATGTCAGAGGTAAAGGTCAAAGGTCAATGTCAAGGTCAAGGTCAGAGGTCGAGGTCAAAGGTCAAAGGTCAAAGGTCAAACGTCAAAGTTCAAAGGTCAGAGGTCAAGGTCAAAGGTCAAAGGTCAGAGGTCAGATGTCAAGGTCAAAGGTCAAAGGTCAAAGGTCAAAGGTCAAGGTCAACGGTAAGAGGTCAAAGGTCAAAGGAGAAAGGTGAAAGGTGAAAGGTCAAATTCAGATGTCAGAGGTCAAGGTCAAAGGTTAGAGGTCAATGTCAAAGGTCAAAGATCAGAGGTCAAGGTCAAAGGTCATAGGTCAAAGGTCAAAGGTCAAAGGTCAGAGGTTATATCAAGGTCATGGTCAGAGGACATAGGTCAAAGTTCAGAGGTCAAGGTCAAAGGTCAGAGGTCGAGGACAAAGGTCAGAGGTCAAGGTCACGGTCAGAGGTCAAGGTCAAAGGTCAGAGGTCAAAGGTCAGAGGTCAAGGTCAAAGGTCAAAGGTTAAAGGTGAAGGTGAAAGTTCAAAGGTCAGAGGTCAAGGTCAAAGGTCAAAGGTCAGAGGTCAGAGGTCAAGGTCAAAGGTCAGAGGTCAAAGGCCAGAGGTCAGAGGTCAAGGTCACGGTCAGAGGTCAAAGGTCAAAGGTCAAGGTCAAAGGTCAAAGGTCAAATCTCAGAGGTCAGAGGTCAAGGTCAAAGGTTAGAGGTCAAGATCAAAGGACAGAGGTCAGAGGACAAGGTCAGATGTCAGAGGTAAAGGTCAAAGGTCAAAGGTCAGAGGTCAAGGTCAAAGGTTAGAGGTCAAGGTCAAAGGTCAGAGGTCAAGGTCAAAGGTCAAAGGACAAGGTCAAGATCAAACGTAAGAGTTCAAAGGTCAAAGGTGAATGGTGAAAGATCAAATTCAGATGTCAGAGGTCAAGGTCAAATGTTAGAGGTCAAGGTCATAGGTCAAAGGTCAGAGGTCAAGGTCAATGGTCAGAGGTCAAGGTCAAAGGCCTGAGGACAGAGGACAAGGTCAAGGTCAAGGTAAAGGTCAAAGGTCAAAGGTCAGAGGTCAGAGGTCAAGGTCAAAGGTCAGAGGTCAAAGGCCAGAGGTCAGAGGTCAAGGTCACGGTCAGAGGTCAAAGGTCAAAGGTCAAGGTCAAAGGTCAAATCTCAGAGGTCAGAGGTCAAGGTCAAAGGTTTGAGGTCAAGGTCAGAGGTCAAGGTCAAAGGTCGGAGGTCAAAGGTCAGAGGTCAAGGTCAAAGGTCAAAGGTTAAAGGTGAAGGTGAAAGTTCAAAGGTCAGAGGTCAAGGTCAAAGGTCAAAGGTCAGAGGTCAGAGGTCAAGATCAAACGTAAGAGTTCAAAGGTCAAAGATGAATGGTGAAAGATCAAATTCAGATGTCAGAGGTCAAGGTCAAATGTTAGAGGTCAAGGTCAAAGGTCAAAGGTCAAGGTCAAGATCAAACGTAAGAGTTCAAAGGTCAAAGGTGAATGGTGAAAGATCAAATTCAGATGTCAGAGGTCAAGGTCAAATGTTAGAGGTCAAGGTCATAGGTCAAAGGTCAGAGGTCAAGGTCAATGGTCAAAGGTCAAGGTCAAAGGCCAGAGGACAGAGGACAAGGTCAAGTTCAAGGTCAAGGTCAAGGTCAAGGTCAAGGTCAAGGTCAAGGTAAAGGTCAAAGGTCAAAGGTCAAAGGTCAAAGGTCAGAGGTCAGAGGTCAAAGGTCAGAGGTCAGAGGTCAAGGTCAAGGTCAAGGTCAAGGTCAAGGTCAAAGGTTAGAGGTCAAAGGTCAGAGGTCAAGGTCAGAGGTCAAGGTCAGAGGTCAAAGGTCAGAGGTCAAGGTCAAGGTCAAGGTCAAAGGTCAGAGGTCAAGGTCAAAGGTCAAAGGTTAGAGGTCAAGGTCAAAGTTCAAAGGTCAGAGGTCAAGGTCAAAGGTTAGAGGTCAAGGTCAAAGGCCAGCGGTCAAGGTCAATGTCAAGGTCAAGGTCAGAGGTCAGAGGTCAAGGTCAAAGGTCAGAGGTCAGAGGTCAGAGGTCAAGGTCAAAGGTCAGAGGTCAGAGGTCGGAGGTCAGACGTCAAAGGTCCAAGGTCAGAGGTCAGATGTCAAGGTCAAAGGTCAAAGGTCAAAGGTCAAAGGTCAAGGTCAACGGTAAGAGGTCAAAGGTCAAAGGAGAAAGGTGAAAGGTGAAAGGTCAAATTCAGATGTCAGAGGTCAAGGTCAAAGGTTAGAGGTAAATGTCAAAGGTCAAAGATCAGAGGTCAAGGTCAAAGGTCATAGGTCAAAGGTCAAAGGTCAAAGGTCAGAGGTTATATCAAGGTCATGGTCAGAGGACATAGGTCAAAGTTCAGAGGTCAAGGTCAAAGGTCAGAGGTCGAGGACAAAGGTCAGAGGTCAAGGTCACGGTCAGAGGTCAAGGTCAAAGGTCAGAGGTCAAGGTCAAAGGTCAAAGGTTAAAGGTGAAGGTGAAAGTTCAAAGGTCAGAGGTCAAGGTCAAAGGTCAAAGGTCAGAGGTCAGAGGTCAAGGTCAAAGGTCAGAGGTCAAAGGCCAGAGGTCAGAGGTCAAGGTCACGGTCAGAGGTCAAAGGTCAAAGGTCAAGGTCAAAGGTCAAAGGTCAAATCTCAGAGGTCAGAGGTCAAGGTCAAAGGTTAGAGGTCAAGATCAAAGGACAGAGGTCAGAGGACAAGGTCAGATGTCAGAGGTAAAGGTCAAAGGTCAAAGGTCAGAGGTCAAGGTCAAAGGTTAGAGGTCAAGGTCAAAGGTCAGAGGTCAAGGTCAAAGGTCAAAGGACAAGGTCAAGATCAAACGTAAGAGTTCAAAGGTCAAAGGTGAATGGTGAAAGATCAAATTCAGATGTCAGAGGTCAAGGTCAAATGTTAGAGGTCAAGGTCATAGGTCAAAGGTCAGAGGTCAAGGTCAATGGTCAGAGGTCAAGGTCAAAGGCCTGAGGACAGTGGACAAGGTCAAGGTCAAGGTCAAGGTCAAGGTCAAGGTAAAGGTCAAAGGTCAAAGGTCAGAGGTCAGAGGTCAAGGTCAAAGGTCAGAGGTCAAAGGCCAGAGGTCAGAGGTCAAGGTCACGGTCAGAGGTCAAAGGTCAAGGTCAAAGGTCAAATCTCAGAGGTCAGAGGTCAAGGTCAAAGGTCAAAGGTTAAAGGTGAAGGTGAAAGTTCAAAGGTCAGAGGTCAAGGTCAAAGGTCAAAGGTCAGAGGTCAGAGGTCAAGATCAAACGTAAGAGTTCAAAGGTCAAAGATGAATGGTGAAAGATCAAATTCAGATGTCAGAGGTCAAGGTCAAATGTTAGAGGTCAAGGTCAAAGGTCAAAGGTCAAGGTCAAGATCAAACGTAAGAGTTCAAAGGTCAAAGGTGAATGGTGAAAGATCAAATTCAGATGTTAGAGGTCAAGGTCAAATGCTAGAGGTCAAGGTCATAGGTCAAAGGTCAGAGGTCAAGGTCAATGGTCAAAGGTCAAGGTCAAAGGCCAGAGGACAGAGGACAAGGTCAAGTTCAAGGTCAAGGTCAAGGTCAAGGTCAAGGTCAAGGTAAAGGTCAAAGGTCAAAGGTCAAAGGTCAAAGGTCAGAGGTCAGAGGTCAAAGGTCAGAGGTCAGAGGTCAAGGTCAAGGTCAAGGTCAATGTCAAGGTCAAAGGTTAGAGGTCAAAGGTCAGAGGTCAAGGTCAGAGGTCAAGGTCAGAGGTCAAAGGTCAGAGGTCAAGGTCAAGGTCAAGGTCAAAGGTCAGAGGTCAAGGTCAGAGGTCAGAGGTCAAGGTCAAAGGTCAGAGGTCAGAGGTCAGAGGTCAGAGGTCAAAGGTCCAAGGTCAAGGTCAAACGTCAGAGGTCAAGGTCAAGGTCAAAGATCAGAGGCCAAGGTCTATGGTCAGAGGTCAAGATCAAAGGACAGAGGTCAGAGGACAAGGTCAGATGTCAGAGGTAAAGGTCAAAGCTCAATGTCAAGGTCAAGGTCAGAGGTCAGAGGTCAAGGTCAAAGGTCAGAGGTCAGAGGTCGGAGGTCAGACGTCAAAGGTCCAAGGTCAAGGTCAAACGTCAGAGGTCAAGGTCAAGGTCAAAGATCAGAGGCCAAGGTCTAAGGTCAGAGGCCAAGATCAAAGGACAGAGGTCAGAGGACAAGGTCAGATGTCAGAGGTAAAGGTCAAAGGTCAATGTCAAGGTCAGAGGTCAAGGTCAAGGTAAAGGTCAAAGGTCAAAGGTCAAAGGTCAAAGGTCAGAGGACAGAGGTCAAAGGTCAGAGGTCAGAGGTCAAGGTCAAGGTCAAGGTCAAGGTCAAGGTCAAGGTCAAAGGTCAGAGGTCAAAGGTCAGAGGTCAAGGTCAGAGGTCAAAGGTCAGAGGTCAAGGTCAAGGTCAAGGTCAAAGGTCAGAGGTCAAAGTCAAAGGTCAAAGGTTAGATGTCAAGGTCAAAGTTCAAAGGTCAGAGGTCAAGGTCAAAGGTTAGAGGTCAAGGTCAAAGGTCAAAGGTCAAGGTCAACGGTAAGAGGTCAAAGGTCAAAGGAGAAAGGTGAAAGGTGAAAGGACAAATTCAGATGTCAGGGGTCAAGGTCAAAGGTTAGAGGTCAATGTCAAAGGTCAAAGATCAGAGGTCAAGGTCAAAGGTCAAAGGTCAAAGTTCAGAGGTTATATCAAGGTCAAGGTCAGAGGACAGAGGTCAAAGGTCAGAGGTCAAGGTCAAAGGTCAAGGTCAAGGTCAAAGGTCAGAGGTCAAAGTCAAAGGTCAAAGGTTAGATGTCAAGGTCAAAGTTCAAAGGTCAGAGGTCAAGGTCAAAGGTTAGAGGTCAAGGTCAAAGGTCAAAGGTCAAGGTCAACGGTAAGAGGTCAAAGGTCAAAGGAGAAAGGTGAAAGGTGAAAGGTGAAAGGTCAAATTCAGATGTCAGAGGTCAAGGTCAAAGGTTAGAGGTCAATGTCAAAGGTCAAAGATCAGAGGTCAAGGTCAAAGGTCAAAGGTCAAAGGTCAAAGGTCAGAGGTTATATCAAGGTCAAGGTCAGAGGACAGAGGTCAAAGGTCAGAGGTCAAGGTCAAAGGTCAGAGGTCGAGGACAAAGGTCAGAGGTCAAGGTCACGGTCAGAGGTCAAGGTCAAAGGTCAGAGGTCAAAGGTCAGAGGTCAAGGTCAAAGGTCAAAGGTTAAAGGTGAAGGTGAAAGTTCAAAGGTCAGAGGTCAAGGTCAAAGGTCAAAGGTCAGAGGTCAGAGGTCATAGGTCAAAGGTCAGAGGTCAAGGTCAATGGTCAGAGGTCAAGGTCAAAGGCCAGAGGACAGAGGACAAGGTCAAGATCAAGGTCAAGGTCAAGGTCAAGGTCAAGGTAAAGGTAAAGGTAAAGGTCAAAGGTCAAAGGTCAAAGGTCAAAGGTCAAAGGTCAAAGGTCAGAGGTCAGAGGTCAAAGGTCAGAGGTCAGAGGTCAAGGTCAAGGTCAAGGTCAAGGTCAAGGTCAAGGTCAAAGGTCAAAGGTCAAGGTCAAAGGTCAAATCTCAGAGGTCAGAGGTCAAGGTCAAAGGTTAGAAGTCAAGATCAAAGGACAGAGGTCTGAGGACAAGATCAGATGTCAGAGGTAAAGGTCAAAGGTCAAAGGTCAGAGGTCAAGGTCAAAGGTTAGAGGTCAAGGTCAAAGGTCAGAGGTCAAGGTCAAAGGTCAAAGGTCAAGGTCAAGATCAAACGTAAGAGTTCAAAGGTCAAAGGTGAATGGTGAAAGATCAAATTCAGATGTCAGAGGTCAAGGTCAAATGTTAGAGGTCAAGGTCATAGGTCAAAGGTCAGAGGTCAAGGTCAATGGTCAGAGGTCAAGGTCAAAGGCCAGAGGACAGAGGACAAGGTCAAGATCAAGGTCAAGGTCAAGGTCAAGGTAAAGGTCAAAGGTCAAAGGTCAAAGGTCAAAGGTCAAAGGTCAAAGGTCAAAGGTCAGAGGTCAGAGGTCAAAGGTCAGAGGTCAAGGTCAAGGTCAAGGTCAAGGTCAAAGGTCAGAGGTCAAAGGTCAGAGGTCAAGGTCAGAGGTCAAAGGTCAGAGGTCAAGGTCAAGGTCAAGGTCAAAGGTCAGAGGTCAAGGTCAAAGGTCAAAGTTTAGAGGTCAAGGTCAAAGTTCAAAGGTCAGAGGTCAAGGTCAAAGGTTAGAGGTCAAGGTCAAAGGTCAGAGGTCAAAGGTCAGAGGACAAGGTCAAGGGTCAACGGTCAACGGTCAAAGGTCAAAGCTCAAAGGTCAAAGGTCAATGGTCAAAGGTCAAATGTCAAAGGTCAAGATCAAGGTCAGAGGTCAGAGGTCAAGGTCAAAGGTCAAAGGACAGAGGTCAGAGGTCAAGGTCAAAAGTTAGAGGTCGAGGTCAAAGGTCAAAGGTCAAAGGTCAAACGTCAAAGGTCAAAGGTTAGAGGTCAAGGTCAAAGGTCAATGGGCAGAGGTCAGAGGTCAAGGTCAAAGGTCAGAGGTCAAGGTCAAAGGTTAGAGGTAAGGTCAGAGGTCAGAGGTCAAGGTCACGGTCAGAGGTCAAAGGTCCAAGGTCAAGGTCAAACGACAGAGGTCAGAGGTCAAGGTCAAGGTCAAGGTCAAAGATCAGAGGTCGAGGACACAGACCAGAGGTCAACGTCAAAGGTCAGAGGTCAAGGTCAAGGTCAAACGTCAGAGGTCAAAGGTCAGAGGTCAAGGTCAAAGGTCAAAGGTTAAAGGTGAAGGTGAAAGTTCAAAGGTCAGAGGTCAAGGTCAAAGGTCAAAGGTCAGAGGTCAGATGTCAAGGTCAAAGGTCAAAGGTCAAAGGTCAAAGGTCAAAGGTCAAAGGTCAAAGGTCAAGGTCAACGGTAAGAGGCCAAAGGTCAAAGGAGAAAGGTGAAAGGTGAAAGGTCAAATTCAGATGTCAGAGGTCAAGGTCAAAGGTTAGAGGTCAATGTCAAAGGTCAAAGATCAGAGGTCAAGGTCAAAGGTCAAAGGTCAAAGGTCAGAGGTTATATCAAGGTCAAGGTCAGAGGACAGAGGTCAAGGTCAAGGTCAAAGGTCAAAGGTCAGAGGTCAGAGGTCAAAGGTCCAAGGTGAAGGTCAAACGACAGAGGTCAGAGGTCAAGGTCAAGGTCAAAGATCAGAGGTCGAGGACACAGATCAGAGGTCAACGTCAAAGGTCAGAGGTCAAGGTCAAGGTCAAACGTCAGAGGTCAAAGGTCAGAGGTCAAGGTCAAAGGTCAAAGGTTAAAGGTGAAGTTGAAAGTTCAAAGGTCAGAGGTCAAGGTCAAAGGTCATAGGTCAGAGGTCAGAGGTCAAGGTCAAAGGTCAGAGGTCAAGGTCACGGTCAGAGGTCAAAGGTCAAAGGTCAAATCTCAGAGGTCAGAGGTCAAAGGTCAAGGTCAAAGGTCAAATCTCAGAGGGCAGAGGTCAAGGTCAAAGGTTAGAGGTCAAGATCAAAGGACAGAGGTCAGAGGACAAGGTCAGATGTCAGAGGTAAAGGTCAAAGGTCAAAGGTCAGAGGTCAAGGTCAAAGGTTAGAGGTCAAGGTCAAAGGTCAGAGGTCAAGGTCAAAGGTCAAAGGTCAAGGTCAAGATCAAACGTAAGAGTTCAAAGGTCAAAGGTGAATGGTGAAAGATCAAATTCAGATGTCAGAGGTCAAGGTCAAATGTTAGAGGTCAAGGTCATAGGTCAAAGGTCAGAGGTCAAGGTCAATGGTCAGAGGTCAAGGTCAAAGGCCAGAGGACAGAGGACAAGGTCAAGGTCAAGGTCAAGGTCAAGGTAAAGGTCAAAGGTCAAAGGTCAAAGGTCAAAGGTCAGAGGTCAGAGATCAAAGGTCAGAGGTCAGAGGTCAAGGTCAAGGTCAAGGTCAAGGTCAAGGTCAAAGGTCAGAGGTCAAAGGTCAGAGGTCAAGGTCAGAGGTCAAAGGTCAGAGGTCAAGGTCAAGGTCAAAGGTCAGAGGTCAAGGTCAAAGGTCAAAGGTTAGAGGTCAAGGTCAAAGTTCAAAGGTCAGAGGTCAAGGTCAAAGGTTAGAGGTCAAGGTCAGAGGTCAAAGGTCAAGGTCAAAGGTCAAATCTCAGAGGTCAGAGGTCAAGGTCAAAGGTTAGAGGTCAAGATCAAAGGACAGAGGTCAGAGGACAAGGTCAGATGTCAGAGGTAAAGGTCAAAGGTCAAAGGTCAGAGGTCAAGGTCAAAGGTTAGAGGTCAAGGTCAAAGGTCAGAGGTCAAGGTCAAAGGTCAAAGGTCAAGGTCAAGATCAAACGTAAGAGTTCAAAGGTCAAAGGTGAATGGTGAAAGATCAAATTCAGATGTCAGAGGTCAAGGTCAAATGTTAGAGGTCAAGGTCATAGGTCAAATCTCAGAGGTCAGAGGTCGAGGTCAAAGGTTAGAGGTCAAGATCAAAGGACAGAGGTCAGAGGACAAGATCAGATGTCAGAGGTAAAGGTCAAAGGTCAAAGGTCAAGGTCAAGGTCAAGGTAAAGGTCAAAGGTCAAAGGTCAAAGGTCAAAGGTCAAAGGTCAGAGGACAGAGGTCAAAGGTCAGAGGTCAGAGGTCAAGGTCAAGGTCAAGGTCAAGGTCAAGGTCAAGGTCAAAGGTCAGAGGTCCAAGGTCAGAGGTCAAGGTCAGAGGTCAAAGGTCAGAGGTCAAGGTCAAGGTCAAGGTCAAAGGTCAGAGGTCAAAGTCAAAGGTCAAAGGTTAGATGTCAAGGTCAAAGTTCAAAGTTCAGAGGTCAAGGTCAAAGGTTAGAGGTCAAGGTCAAAGGTCAAAGGTCAAGGTCAACGGTAAGAGGTCAAAGGTCAAAGGAGAAAGGTGAAAGGTGAAAGGTCAAATTCAGATGTCAGAGGTCAAGGTCAAAGGTTAGAGGTCAATGTCAAAGGTCAAAGATCAGAGGTCAAGGTCAAAGGTCAAAGGTCAAAGTTCAGAGGTTATATCAAGGTCAAGGTCAGAGGACAGAGGTCAAAGGTCAGAGGTCAAGGTCAAAGGTCAAGGTCAAGGTCAAAGGTCAGAGGTCAAAGTCAAAGGTCAAAGGTTAGATGTCAAGGTCAAAGTTCAAAGGTCAGAGGTCAAGGTCAAAGGTTAGAGGTCAAGGTCAAAGGTCAAAGGTCAAGGTCAACGGTAAGAGGTCAAAGGTCAAAGGAGAAAGGTGAAAGGTGAAAGGTGAAAGGTCAAATTCAGATGTCAGAGGTCAAGGTCAAAGGTTAGAGGTCAATGTCAAAGGTCAAAGATCAGAGGTCAAGGTCAAAGGTCAAAGGTCAAAGGTCAAAGGTCAGAGGTTATATCAAGGTCAAGGTCAGAGGACAGAGGTCAAAGGTCAGAGGTCAAGGTCAAAGGTCAGAGGTCGAGGACAAAGGTCAGAGGTCAAGGTCACGGTCAGAGGTCAAGGTCAAAGGTCAGAGGTCTAAGGTCAGAGGTCAAGGTCAAAGGTCAAAGGTTAAAGGTGAAGGTGAAAGTTCAAAGGTCAGAGGTCAAGGTCAAAGGTCAAAGGTCAGAGGTCAGAGGTCATAGGTCAAAGGTCAGAGGTCAAGGTCAATGGTCAGAGGTCAAGGTCAATGGTCAGAGGTCAAGGTCAAAGGCCAGAGGACAGAGGACAAGGTCAAGATCAAGGTCAAGGTCAAGGTCAAGGTCAAGGTCAAGGTAAAGGTCAAAGGTCAAAGGTCAAAGGTCAAAGGTCAAAGGTCAAAGGTCAGAGGTCAGAGGTCAAAGGTCAGAGGTCAGAGGTCAAGGTCAAGGTCAAGGTCAAGGTCAAGGTCAAAGGTCAAAGGTCAAGGTCAAAGGTCAAAGGTCAAGGTCAAAGGTCAAATCTCAGAGGTCAGAGGTCAAGGTCAAAGGTTAGAGGTCAAGATCAAAGGACAGAGGTCTGAGGACAAGATCAGATGTCAGAGGTAAAGGTCAAAGGTCAAAGGTCAGAGGTCAAGGTCAAAGGTTAGAGGTCAAGGTCAAAGGTCAGAGGTCAAGGTCAAAGGTCAAAGGTCAAGGTCAAGATCAAACGTAAGAGTTCAAAGGTCAAAGGTGAATGGTGAAAGATCAAATTCAGATGTCAGAGGTCAAGGTCAAATGTTAGAGGTCAAGGTCATAGGTCAAAGGTCAGAGGTCAAGGTCAATGGTCAGAGGTCAAGGTCAAAGGCCAGAGGACAGAGGACAAGGTCAAGATCAAGGTCAAGGTCAAGGTCAAGGTAAAGGTCAAAGGTCAAAGGTCAAAGGTCAAAGGTCAAAGGTCAAAGGTCAGAGGTCAGAGGTCAAAGGTCAGAGGTCAAGGTCAAGGTCAAGGTCAAGGTCAAAGGTCAGAGGTCAAAGGTCAGAGGTCAAGGTCAGAGGTCAAAGGTCAGAGGTCAAGGTCAAGGTCAAGGTCAAAGGTCAGAGGTCAAGGTCAAAGGTCAAAGTTTAGAGGTCAAGGTCAAAGTTCAAAGGTCAGAGGTCAAGGTCAAAGGTTAGAGGTCAAGGTCAAAGGTCAGAGGTCAAAGGTCAGAGGACAAGGTCAAGGGTCAACGGTCAACGGTCAAAGGTCAAAGCTCAAAGGTCAAAGGTCAATGGTCAAAGGTCAAATGTCAAAGGTCAAGATCAAGGTCAGAGGTCAGAGGTCAAGGTCAAAGGTCAAAGGACAGAGGTCAGAGGTCAAGGTCAAAAGTTAGAGGTCGGGGTCAAAGGTCAAAGGTCAAAGGTCAAACGTCAAAGGTCAAAGGTTAGAGGTCAAGGTCAAAGGTCAATGGGCAGAGGTCAGAGGTCAAGGTCAAAGGTCAGAGGTCAAGGTCAAAGGTTAGAGGTAAGGTCAGAGGTCAGAGGTCAAGGTCACGGTCAGAGGTCAAAGGTCCAAGGTCAAGGTCAAACGACAGAGGTCAGAGGTCAAGGTCAAGGTCAAGGTCAAAGATCAGAGGTCGAGGACACAGACCAGAGGTCAACGTCAAAGGTCAGAGGTCAAGGTCAAGGTCAAACGTCAGAGGTCAAAGGTCAGAGGTCAAGGTCAAAGGTCAAAGGTTAAAGGTGAAGGTGAAAGTTCAAAGGTCAGAGGTCAAGGTCAAAGGTCAAAGGTCAGAGGTCAGATGTCAAGGTCAAAGGTCAAAGGTCAAAGGTCAAAGGTCAAAGGTCAAAGGTCAAAGGTCAAGGTCAACGGTAAGAGGCCAAAGGTCAAAGGAGAAAGGTGAAAGGTGAAAGGTCAAATTCAGATGTCAGAGGTCAAGGTCAAAGGTTAGAGGTCAATGTCAAAGGTCAAAGATCAGAGGTCAAGGTCAAAGGTCAAAGGTCAAAGGTCAGAGGTTATATCAAGGTCAAGGTCAGAGGACAGAGGTCAAGGTCAAGGTCAAAGGTCAAAGGTCAGAGGTCAGAGGTCAAAGGTCCAAGGTGAAGGTCAAACGACAGAGGTCAGAGGTCAAGGTCAAGGTCAAAGATCAGAGGTCGAGGACACAGATCAGAGGTCAACGTCAAAGGTCAGAGGTCAAGGTCAAGGTCAAACGTCAGAGGTCAAAGGTCAGAGGTCAAGGTCAAAGGTCAAAGGTTAAAGGTGAAGGTGAAAGTTCAAAGGTCAGAGGTCAAGGTCAAAGGTCATAGGTCAGAGGTCAGAGGTCAAGGTCAAAGGTCAGAGGTCAAAGGCCAGAGGTCAGAGGTCAAGGTCACGGTCACGGTCAGAGGTCAAAGGTCAAAGGTCAAATCTCAGAGGTCAGAGGTCAAAGGTCAAGGTCAAAGGTCAAATCTCAGAGGTCAGAGGTCAAGGTCAAAGGTTAGAGGTCAAGATCAAAGGACAGAGGTCAGAGGACAAGGTCAGATGTCAGAGGTAAAGGTCAAAGGTCAAAGGTCAGAGGTCAAGGTCAAAGGTTAGAGGTCAAGGTCAAAGGTCAGAGGTCAAGGTCAAAGGTCAAAGGTCAAGGTCAAGATCAAACGTAAGAGTTCAAAGGTCAAAGGTGAATGGTGAAAGATCAAATTCAAATGTCAGAGGTCAAGGTCAAATGTTAGAGGTCAAGGTCATAGGTCAAAGGTCAGAGGTCAAGGTCAATGGTCAGAGGTCAAGGTCAAAGGCCAGAGGACAGAGGACAAGGTCAAGGTCAAGGTCAAGGTCAAGGTAAAGGTCAAAGGTCAAAGGTCAAAGGTCAAAGGTCAGAGGTCAGAGATCAAAGGTCAGAGGTCAGAGGTCAAGGTCAAGGTCAAGGTCAAGGTCAAGGTCAAAGGTCAGAGGTCAAAGGTCAGAGGTCAAGGTCAGAGGTCAAAGGTCAGAGGTCAAGGTCAAGGTCAAAGGTCAGAGGTCAAGGTCAAAGGTCAAAGGTTAGAGGTCAAGGTCAAAGTTCAAAGGTCAGAGGTCAAGGTCAAAGGTTAGAGGTCAAGGTCAGAGGTCAAAGGTCAAGGTCAAAGGTCAAATCTCAGAGGTCAGAGGTCAAGGTCAAAGGTTAGAGGTCAAGATCAAAGGACAGAGGTCAGAGGACAAGGTCAGATGTCAGAGGTAAAGGTCAAAGGTCAAAGGTCAGAGGTCAAGGTCAAAGGTTAGAGGTCAAGGTCAAAGGTCAGAGGTCAAGGTCAAAGGTCAAAGGTCAAGGTCAAGATCAAACGTAAGAGTTCAAAGGTCAAAGGTGAATGGTGAAAGATCAAATTCAGATGTCAGAGGTCAAGGTCAAATGTTAGAGGTCAAGGTCATAGGTCAAATCTCAGAGGTCAAGGTCAATGGTCAGAGGTCAAGGTCAAAGGCCAGAGGACAGAGGACAAGGTCA
Source organism: Lasioglossum villosulum (assembly GCA_963971365.1). Lineage (NCBI taxonomy): Eukaryota > Metazoa > Arthropoda > Insecta > Hymenoptera > Halictidae > Lasioglossum > Lasioglossum villosulum. The sequence goes on along the minus strand of OZ020498.1, from coordinate 22,418,619 downwards.
AGGTCAAGGTCAAGGTCAAGGTAATGGTCAAAGGTCAAAGGTCAAAGGTCAAAGGTCAGAGGTCAGAGATCAAAGGTCAGAGGTCAAGGTCAAGGTCAAGGTCAAGGTCAAAGGTCAGAGGTCAAAGGTCAGAGGTCAAGGTCAGAGGTCAAAGGTCAGAGGTCAAGGTCAAGGTCAAAGGTCAGAGGTCAAGGTCAAAGGTCAAAGGTTAGAGGTCAAGGTCAAAGTTCAAAGGTCAGAGGTCAAGGTCAAAGGTTAGAGGTCAAGGTCAAAGGTCAAAGGTCAAGGTCAACGGTAAGAGGTCAAAGGTCAAAGGAGAAAGGTGAAAGGTGAAAGGTCAAATTCAGATGTCAGAGGTCAAGGTCAAAGGTTAGAGGTCAATGTCAAAGGTCAAAGATCAGAGGTCAAGGTCAAAGGTCAAAGGTCAAAGGTCAAAGGTCAGAGGTTATATCAAGGTCAAGGTCAGAGGACAGAGGTCAAAGGTCAGAGGTCAAGGTCAAAGGTCAGAGGTCGAGGACAAAGGTCAGAGGTCAAGGTCACGGTCAGAGGTCAAGGTCAAAGGTCGGAGGTCAAAGGTCAGAGGTCAAGGTCAAAGGTCAAAGGTTAAAGGTGAAGGTGAAAGTTCAAAGGTCAGAGGTCAAGGTCAAAGGTCAAAGGTCAGAGGTCAGAGGTCAAGGTCACGGTCAGAGGTCAAAGGTCAAAGGTCAAGGTCAAAGGTCAAATCTTAGAGGTCAGAGGTCAAGGTCAAAGGTTAGAGTTTATATCAAGGTCAAGGTCAGAGGACAGAGGTCAAAGGTCAGAGGTCAAGGTCAAAGGTCAGAGGTCGAGGACAAAGGTCAGAGGTCAAGGTCACGGTCAGAGGTCAAGGTCAAAGGTCGGAGGTCAAAGGTCAGAGGTCAAGGTCAAAGGTCAAAGGTTAAAGGTGAAGGTGAAAGTTCAAAGGTCAGAGGTAAAGGTCAAAGGTCAAAGGTCAGAGGTCAAGGTCAAAGGTTAGAGGTCAAGGTCAAAGGTCAGAGGTCAAGGTCAAAGGTCAAAGGTCAAGGTCAAGATCAAACGTAAGAGTTCAAAGGTCAAAGGTGAATGGTGAAAGATCAAATTCAGATGTCAGAGGTCAAGGTCAAATGTTAGAGGTCAAGGTCATAGGTCAAAGGTCAGAGGTCAAGGTCAATGGTCAAAGGTCAAGGTCAAAGGCCAGAGGACAGAGGACAAGGTCAAGTTCAAGGTCAAGGTCAAGGTCAAGGTCAAGGTAAAGGTCAAAGGTCAAAGGTCAAAGGTCAAAGGTCAGAGGTCAGAGGTCAGAGGTCAAGGTCAAGGTCAAGGTCAAGGTCAAGGTCAAAGGTCAGAGGTCAAAGGTCAGAGGTCAAGGTCAGAGGTCAAGGTCAGAGGTCAAAGGTCAGAGGTCAAGGTCAAGGTCAAGGTCAAAGGTCAGAGGTCAAGGTCAAAGGTCAAAGGTTAGAGGACAAGGTCAAAGTTCAAAGGTCAGAGGTCAAGGTCAAAGGTTAGAGGTCAAGGTCAAAGGCCAGCGGTCAAGGTCAATGTCAAGGTCAAGGTCAGAGGTCAGAGGTCAAGGTCAAAGGTCAGAGGTCAGAGGTCAGAGGTCAGAGGTCAAAGGTCCAAGGTCAAGGTCAAACGTCAGAGGTCAAGGTCAAGGTCAAAGATCAGAGGCCAAGGTCTAAGGTCAGAGGTCAAGATCAAAGGACAGAGGTCAGAGGACAAGGTCAGATGTCAGAGGTAAAGGTCAAAGCTCAATGTCAAGGTCAAGGTCAGAGGTCAGAGGTCAAGGTCAAAGGTCAGAGGTCAGAGGTCGGAGGTCAGACGTCAAAGGTCCAAGGTCAAGGTCAAACGTCAGAGGTCAAGGTCAAGGTCAAAGATCAGAGGCCAAGGTCTAAGGTCAGAGGCCAAGATCAAAGGACAGAGGTCAGAGGACAAGGTCAGATGTCAGAGGTAAAGGTCAAAGGTCAATGTCAAGGTCAAGGTCAGAGGTCGAGGTCAAAGGTCAAAGGTCAAAGGTCAAACGTCAAAGTTCAAAGGTCAGAGGTCAAGGTCAAAGGTCAAAGGTCAGAGGTCAGATGTCAAGGTCAAAGGTCAAAGGTCAAAGGTCAAAGGTCAAGGTCAACGGTAAGAGGTCAAAGGTCAAAGGAGAAAGGTGAAAGGTGAAAGGTCAAATTCAGATGTCAGAGGTCAAGGTCAAAGGTTAGAGGTCAATGTCAAAGGTCAAAGATCAGAGGTCAAGGTCAAAGGTCATAGGTCAAAGGTCAAAGGTCAAAGGTCAGAGGTTATATCAAGGTCATGGTCAGAGGACATAGGTCAAAGTTCAGAGGTCAAGGTCAAAGGTCAGAGGTCGAGGACAAAGGTCAGAGGTCAAGGTCACGGTCAGAGGTCAAGGTCAAAGGTCAGAGGTCAAAGGTCAGAGGTCAAGGTCAAAGGTCAAAGGTTAAAGGTGAAGGTGAAAGTTCAAAGGTCAGAGGTCAAGGTCAAAGGTCAAAGGTCAGAGGTCAGAGGTCAAGGTCAAAGGTCAGAGGTCAAAGGCCAGAGGTCAGAGGTCAAGGTCACGGTCAGAGGTCAAAGGTCAAAGGTCAAGGTCAAAGGTCAAAGGTCAAATCTCAGAGGTCAGAGGTCAAGGTCAAAGGTTAGAGGTCAAGATCAAAGGACAGAGGTCAGAGGACAAGGTCAGATGTCAGAGGTAAAGGTCAAAGGTCAAAGGTCAGAGGTCAAGGTCAAAGGTTAGAGGTCAAGGTCAAAGGTCAGAGGTCAAGGTCAAAGGTCAAAGGACAAGGTCAAGATCAAACGTAAGAGTTCAAAGGTCAAAGGTGAATGGTGAAAGATCAAATTCAGATGTCAGAGGTCAAGGTCAAATGTTAGAGGTCAAGGTCATAGGTCAAAGGTCAGAGGTCAAGGTCAATGGTCAGAGGTCAAGGTCAAAGGCCTGAGGACAGAGGACAAGGTCAAGGTCAAGGTAAAGGTCAAAGGTCAAAGGTCAGAGGTCAGAGGTCAAGGTCAAAGGTCAGAGGTCGAAGGCCAGAGGTCAGAGGTCAAGGTCACGGTCAGAGGTCAAAGGTCAAAGGTCAAGGTCAAAGGTCAAATCTCAGAGGTCAGAGGTCAAGGTCAAAGGTTAGAGGTCAAGGTCAGAGGTCAAGGTCAAAGGTCGGAGGTCAAAGGTCAGAGGTCAAGGTCAAAGGTCAAAGGTTAAAGGTGAAGGTGAAAGTTCAAAGGTCAGAGGTCAAGGTCAAAGGTCAAAGGTCAGAGGTCAGAGGTCAAGATCAAACGTAAGAGTTCAAAGGTCAAAGATGAATGGTGAAAGATCAAATTCAGATGTCAGAGGTCAAGGTCAAATGTTAGAGGTCAAGGTCAAAGGTCAAAGGTCAAGGTCAAGATCAAACGTAAGAGTTCAAAGGTCAAAGGTGAATGGTGAAAGATCAAATTCAGATGTCAGAGGTCAAGGTCAAATGTTAGAGGTCAAGGTCATAGGTCAAAGGTCAGAGGTCAAGGTCAATGGTCAAAGGTCAAGGTCAAAGGCCAGAGGACAGAGGACAAGGTCAAGTTCAAGGTCAAGGTCAAGGTCAAGGTCAAGGTCAAGGTCAAGGTAAAGGTCAAAGGTCAAAGGTCAAAGGTCAAAGGTCAGAGGTCAGAGGTCAAAGGTCAGAGGTCAGAGGTCAAGGTCAAGGTCAAGGTCAAGGTCAAGGTCAAAGGTTAGAGGTCAAAGGTCAGAGGTCAAGGTCAGAGGTCAAGGTCAGAGGTCAAAGGTCAGAGGTCAAGGTCAAGGTCAAGGTCAAAGGTCAGAGGTCAAGGTCAAAGGTGAATGGTGAAAGATCAAATTCAGATGTCAGAGGTCAAGGTCAAATGTTAGAGGTCAAGGTCATAGGTCAAATCTCAGAGGTCAGAGGTCGAGGTCAAAGGTTAGAGGTCAAGATCAAAGGACAGAGGTCAGAGGACAAGATCAGATGTCAGAGGTAAAGGTCAAAGGTCAAAGGTCAGAGGTCAAGGTCAAAGGTTAGAGGTCAAGGTCAAAGGTCAGAGGTCAAGGTCAAAGGTCAAAGGACAAGGTCAAGATCAAACGTAAGAGTTCAAAGGTCAAAGGTGAATGGTGAAAGATCAAATTCAGATGTCAGAGGTCAAGGTCAAATGTTAGAGGTCAAGGTCATAGGTCAAAGGTCAGAGGTCAAGGTCAATGGTCAGAGGTCAAGGTCAAAGGCCTGAGGACAGAGGACAAGGTCAAGGTCAAGGTCAAGGTCAAGGTAAAGGTCAAAGGTCAAAGGTCAAAGGTCAAAGGTCAAAGGTCAAAGGTCAGAGGACAGAGGTCAAAGGTCAGAGGTCAGAGGTCAAGGTCAAGGTCAAGGTCAAGGTCAAGGTCAAAGGTCAGAGGTCCAAGGTCAGAGGTCAAGGTCAGAGGTCAAAGGTCAGAGGTCAAGGTCAAGGTCAAGGTCAAAGGTCAGAGGTCAAAGTCAAAGGTCAAAGGTTAGATGTCAAGGTCAAAGTTCAAAGTTCAGAGGTCAAGGTCAAAGGTTAGAGGTCAAGGTCAAAGGTCAAAGGTCAAGGTCAACGGTAAGAGGTCAAAGGTCAAAGGAGAAAGGTGAAAGGTGAAAGGTCAAATTCAGATGTCAGAGGTCAAGGTCAAAGGTTAGAGGTCAATGTCAAAGGTCAAAGATCAGAGGTCAAGGTCAAAGGTCAAAGGTCAAAGTTCAGAGGTTATATCAAGGTCAAGGTCAGAGGACAGAGGTCAAAGGTCAGAGGTCAAGGTCAAAGGTCAAGGTCAAGGTCAAAGGTCAGAGGTCAAAGTCAAAGGTCAAAGGTTAGATGTCAAGGTCAAAGTTCAAAGGTCAGAGGTCAAGGTCAAAGGTTAGAGGTCAAGGTCAAAGGTCAAAGGTCAAGGTCAACGGTAAGAGGTCAAAGGTCAAAGGAGAAAGGTGAAAGGTGAAAGGTGAAAGGTCAAATTCAGATGTCAGAGGTCAAGGTCAAAGGTTAGAGGTCAATGTCAAAGGTCAAAGATCAGAGGTCAAGGTCAAAGGTCAAAGGTCAAAGGTCAAAGGTCAGAGGTTATATCAAGGTCAAGGTCAGAGGACAGAGGTCAAAGGTCAGAGGTCAAGGTCAAAGGTCAGAGGTCGAGGACAAAGGTCAGAGGTCAAGGTCACGGTCAGAGGTCAAGGTCAAAGGTCAGAGGTCAAAGGTCAGAGGTCAAGGTCAAAGGTCAAAGGTTAAAGGTGAAGGTGAAAGTTCAAAGGTCAGAGGTCAAGGTCAAAGGTCAAAGGTCAGAGGTCAGAGGTCATAGGTCAAAGGTCAGAGGTCAAGGTCAATGGTCAGAGGTCAAGGTCAAAGGCCAGAGGACAGAGGACAAGGTCAAGATCAAGGTCAAGGTCAAGGTCAAGGTCAAGGTAAAGGTCAAAGGTCAAAGGTCAAAGGTCAAAGGTCAAAGGTCAAAGGTCAGAGGTCAGAGGTCAAAGGTCAGAGGTCAGAGGTCAAGGTCAAGGTCAAGGTCAAGGTCAAGGTCAAAGGTCAAAGGTCAAGGTCAAAGGTCAAATCTCAGAGGTCAGAGGTCAAGGTCAAAGGTTAGAGGTCAAGATCAAAGGACAGAGGTCTGAGGACAAGATCAGATGTCAGAGGTAAAGGTCAAAGGTCAAAGGTCAGAGGTCAAGGTCAAAGGTTAGAGGTCAAGGTCAAAGGTCAGAGGTCAAGGTCAAAGGTCAAAGGTCAAGGTCAAGATCAAACGTAAGAGTTCAAAGGTCAAAGGTGAATGGTGAAAGATCAAATTCAGATGTCAGAGGTCAAGGTCAAATGTTAGAGGTCAAGGTCATAGGTCAAAGGTCAGAGGTCAAGGTCAATGGTCAGAGGTCAAGGTCAAAGGCCAGAGGACAGAGGACAAGGTCAAGATCAAGGTCAAGGTCAAGGTCAAGGTAAAGGTCAAAGGTCAAAGGTCAAAGGTCAAAGGTCAAAGGTCAAAGGTCAGAGGTCAGAGGTCAAAGGTCAGAGGTCAAGGTCAAGGTCAAGGTCAAGGTCAAAGGTCAGAGGTCAAAGGTCAGAGGTCAAGGTCAGAGGTCAAAGGTCAGAGGTCAAGGTCAAGGTCAAGGTCAAAGGTCAGAGGTCAAGGTCAAAGGTCAAAGTTTAGAGGTCAAGGTCAAAGTTCAAAGGTCAGAGGTCAAGGTCAAAGGTTAGAGGTCAAGGTCAAAGGTCAGAGGTCAAAGGTCAGAGGACAAGGTCAAGGGTCAACGGTCAACGGTCAAAGGTCAAAGCTCAAAGGTCAAAGGTCAATGGTCAAAGGTCAAATGTCAAAGGTCAAGATCAAGGTCAGAGGTCAGAGGTCAAGGTCAAAGGTCAAAGGACAGAGGTCAGAGGTCAAGGTCAAAAGTTAGAGGTCGAGGTCAAAGGTCAAAGGTCAAAGGTCAAACGTCAAAGGTCAAAGGTTAGAGGTCAAGGTCAAAGGTCAATGGGCAGAGGTCAGAGGTCAAGGTCAAAGGTCAGAGGTCAAGGTCAAAGGTTAGAGGTAAGGTCAGAGGTCAGAGGTCAAGGTCACGGTCAGAGGTCAAAGGTCCAAGGTCAAGGTCAAACGACAGAGGTCAGAGGTCAAGGTCAAGGTCAAGGTCAAAGATCAGAGGTCGAGGACACAGACCAGAGGTCAACGTCAAAGGTCAGAGGTCAAGGTCAAGGTCAAACGTCAGAGGTCAAAGGTCAGAGGTCAAGGTCAAAGGTCAAAGGTTAAAGGTGAAGGTGAAAGTTCAAAGGTCAAAGGTGAATGGTGAAAGATCAAATTCAGATGTCAGAGGTCAAGGTCAAATGTTAGAGGTCAAGGTCATAGGTCAAATCTCAGAGGTCAGAGGTCGAGGTCAAAGGTTAGAGGTCAAGATCAAAGGACAGAGGTCAGAGGACAAGATCAGATGTCAGAGGTAAAGGTCAAAGGTCAAAGGTCAGAGGTCAAGGTCAAAGGTTAGAGGTCAAGGTCAAAGGTCAGAGGTCAAGGTCAAAGGTCAAAGGACAAGGTCAAGATCAAACGTAAGAGTTCAAAGGTCAAAGGTGAATGGTGAAAGATCAAATTCAGATGTCAGAGGTCAAGGTCAAATGTTAGAGGTCAAGGTCATAGGTCAAAGGTCAGAGGTCAAGGTCAATGGTCAGAGGTCAAGGTCAAAGGCCTGAGGACAGAGGACAAGGTCAAGGTCAAGGTCAAGGTCAAGGTAAAGGTCAAAGGTCAAAGGTCAAAGGTCAAAGGTCAAAGGTCAAAGGTCAGAGGACAGAGGTCAAAGGTCAGAGGTCAGAGGTCAAGGTCAAGGTCAAGGTCAAGGTCAAGGTCAAAGGTCAGAGGTCCAAGGTCAGAGGTCAAGGTCAGAGGTCAAAGGTCAGAGGTCAAGGTCAAGGTCAAGGTCAAAGGTCAGAGGTCAAAGTCAAAGGTCAAAGGTTAGATGTCAAGGTCAAAGTTCAAAGTTCAGAGGTCAAGGTCAAAGGTTAGAGGTCAAGGTCAAAGGTCAAAGGTCAAGGTCAACGGTAAGAGGTCAAAGGTCAAAGGAGAAAGGTGAAAGGTGAAAGGTCAAATTCAGATGTCAGAGGTCAAGGTCAAAGGTTAGAGGTCAATGTCAAAGGTCAAAGATCAGAGGTCAAGGTCAAAGGTCAAAGGTCAAAGTTCAGAGGTTATATCAAGGTCAAGGTCAGAGGACAGAGGTCAAAGGTCAGAGGTCAAGGTCAAAGGTCAAGGTCAAGGTCAAAGGTCAGAGGTCAAAGTCAAAGGTCAAAGGTTAGATGTCAAGGTCAAAGTTCAAAGGTCAGAGGTCAAGGTCAAAGGTTAGAGGTCAAGGTCAAAGGTCAAAGGTCAAGGTCAACGGTAAGAGGTCAAAGGTCAAAGGAGAAAGGTGAAAGGTGAAAGGTGAAAGGTCAAATTCAGATGTCAGAGGTCAAGGTCAAAGGTTAGAGGTCAATGTCAAAGGTCAAAGATCAGAGGTCAAGGTCAAAGGTCAAAGGTCAAAGGTCAAAGGTCAGAGGTTATATCAAGGTCAAGGTCAGAGGACAGAGGTCAAAGGTCAGAGGTCAAGGTCAAAGGTCAGAGGTCGAGGACAAAGGTCAGAGGTCAAGGTCACGGTCAGAGGTCAAGGTCAAAGGTCAGAGGTCAAAGGTCAGAGGTCAAGGTCAAAGGTCAAAGGTTAAAGGTGAAGGTGAAAGTTCAAAGGTCAGAGGTCAAGGTCAAAGGTCAAAGGTCAGAGGTCAGAGGTCATAGGTCAAAGGTCAGAGGTCAAGGTCAATGGTCAGAGGTCAAGGTCAAAGGCCAGAGGACAGAGGACAAGGTCAAGATCAAGGTCAAGGTCAAGGTCAAGGTCAAGGTAAAGGTCAAAGGTCAAAGGTCAAAGGTCAAAGGTCAAAGGTCAAAGGTCAGAGGTCAGAGGTCAAAGGTCAGAGGTCAGAGGTCAAGGTCAAGGTCAAGGTCAAGGTCAAGGTCAAAGGTCAAAGGTCAAGGTCAAAGGTCAAATCTCAGAGGTCAGAGGTCAAGGTCAAAGGTTAGAGGTCAAGATCAAAGGACAGAGGTCTGAGGACAAGATCAGATGTCAGAGGTAAAGGTCAAAGGTCAAAGGTCAGAGGTCAAGGTCAAAGGTTAGAGGTCAAGGTCAAAGGTCAGAGGTCAAGGTCAAAGGTCAAAGGTCAAGGTCAAGATCAAACGTAAGAGTTCAAAGGTCAAAGGTGAATGGTGAAAGATCAAATTCAGATGTCAGAGGTCAAGGTCAAATGTTAGAGGTCAAGGTCATAGGTCAAAGGTCAGAGGTCAAGGTCAATGGTCAGAGGTCAAGGTCAAAGGCCAGAGGACAGAGGACAAGGTCAAGATCAAGGTCAAGGTCAAGGTCAAGGTAAAGGTCAAAGGTCAAAGGTCAAAGGTCAAAGGTCAAAGGTCAAAGGTCAGAGGTCAGAGGTCAAAGGTCAGAGGTCAAGGTCAAGGTCAAGGTCAAGGTCAAAGGTCAGAGGTCAAAGGTCAGAGGTCAAGGTCAGAGGTCAAAGGTCAGAGGTCAAGGTCAAGGTCAAGGTCAAAGGTCAGAGGTCAAGGTCAAAGGTCAAAGTTTAGAGGTCAAGGTCAAAGTTCAAAGGTCAGAGGTCAAGGTCAAAGGTTAGAGGTCAAGGTCAAAGGTCAGAGGTCAAAGGTCAGAGGACAAGGTCAAGGGTCAACGGTCAACGGTCAAAGGTCAAAGCTCAAAGGTCAAAGGTCAATGGTCAAAGGTCAAATGTCAAAGGTCAAGATCAAGGTCAGAGGTCAGAGGTCAAGGTCAAAGGTCAAAGGACAGAGGTCAGAGGTCAAGGTCAAAAGTTAGAGGTCGAGGTCAAAGGTCAAAGGTCAAAGGTCAAACGTCAAAGGTCAAAGGTTAGAGGTCAAGGTCAAAGGTCAATGGGCAGAGGTCAGAGGTCAAGGTCAAAGGTCAGAGGTCAAGGTCAAAGGTTAGAGGTAAGGTCAGAGGTCAGAGGTCAAGGTCACGGTCAGAGGTCAAAGGTCCAAGGTCAAGGTCAAACGACAGAGGTCAGAGGTCAAGGTCAAGGTCAAGGTCAAAGATCAGAGGTCGAGGACACAGACCAGAGGTCAACGTCAAAGGTCAGAGGTCAAGGTCAAGGTCAAACGTCAGAGGTCAAAGGTCAGAGGTCAAGGTCAAAGGTCAAAGGTTAAAGGTGAAGGTGAAAGTTCAAAGGTCAGAGGTCAAGGTCAAAGGTCAAAGGTCAGAGGTCAGATGTCAAGGTCAAAGGTCAAAGGTCAAAGGTCAAAGGTCAAAGGTCAAAGGTCAAAGGTCAAGGTCAACGGTAAGAGGCCAAAGGTCAAAGGAGAAAGGTGAAAGGTGAAAGGTCAAATTCAGATGTCAGAGGTCAAGGTCAAAGGTTAGAGGTCAATGTCAAAGGTCAAAGATCAGAGGTCAAGGTCAAAGGTCAAAGGTCAAAGGTCAGAGGTTATATCAAGGTCAAGGTCAGAGGACAGAGGTCAAGGTCAAGGTCAAAGGTCAAAGGTCAGAGGTCAGAGGTCAAAGGTCCAAGGTGAAGGTCAAACGACAGAGGTCAGAGGTCAAGGTCAAGGTCAAAGATCAGAGGTCGAGGACACAGATCAGAGGTCAACGTCAAAGGTCAGAGGTCAAGGTCAAGGTCAAACGTCAGAGGTCAAAGGTCAGAGGTCAAGGTCAAAGGTCAAAGGTTAAAGGTGAAGGTGAAAGTTCAAAGGTCAGAGGTCAAGGTCAAAGGTCATAGGTCAGAGGTCAGAGGTCAAGGTCAAAGGTCAGAGGTCAAAGGCCAGAGGTCAGAGGTCAAGGTCACGGTCACGGTCAGAGGTCAAAGGTCAAAGGTCAAATCTCAGAGGTCAGAGGTCAAAGGTCAAGGTCAAAGGTCAAATCTCAGAGGTCAGAGGTCAAGGTCAAAGGTTAGAGGTCAAGATCAAAGGACAGAGGTCAGAGGACAAGGTCAGATGTCAGAGGTAAAGGTCAAAGGTCAAAGGTCAGAGGTCAAGGTCAAAGGTTAGAGGTCAAGGTCAAAGGTCAGAGGTCAAGGTCAAAGGTCAAAGGTCAAGGTCAAGATCAAACGTAAGAGTTCAAAGGTCAAAGGTGAATGGTGAAAGATCAAATTCAGATGTCAGAGGTCAAGGTCAAATGTTAGAGGTCAAGGTCATAGGTCAAAGGTCAGAGATCAAGGTCAATGGTCAGAGGTCAAGGTCAAAGGCCAGAGGACAGAGGACAAGGTCAAGGTCAAGGTCAAGGTCAAGGTAAAGGTCAAAGGTCAAAGGTCAAAGGTCAAAGGTCAGAGGTCAGAGATCAAAGGTCAGAGGTCAGAGGTCAAGGTCAAGGTCAAGGTCAAGGTCAAAGGTCAGAGGTCAAAGGTCAGAGGTCAAGGTCAGAGGTCAAAGGTCAGAGGTCAAGGTCAAGGTCAAAGGTCAGAGGTCAAGGTCAAAGGTCAAAGGTTAGAGGTCAAGGTCAAAGTTCAAAGGTCAGAGGTCAAGGTCAAAGGTTAGAGGTCAAGGTCAGAGGTCAAAGGTCAAGGTCAAAGGTCAAATCTCAGAGGTCAGAGGTCAAGGTCAAAGGTTAGAGGTCAAGATCAAAGGACAGAGGTCAGAGGACAAGGTCAGATGTCAGAGGTAAAGGTCAAAGGTCAAAGGTCAGAGGTCAAGGTCAAAGGTTAGAGGTCAAGGTCAAAGGTCAGAGGTCAAGGTCAAAGGTCAAAGGTCAAGGTCAAGATCAAACGTAAGAGTTCAAAGGTCAAAGGTGAATGGTGAAAGATCAAATTCAGATGTCAGAGGTCAAGGTCAAATGTTAGAGGTCAAGGTCATAGGTCAAATCTCAGAGGTCAGAGGTCGAGGTCAAAGGTTAGAGGTCAAGATCAAAGGACAGAGGTCAGAGGACAAGATCAGATGTCAGAGGTAAAGGTCAAAGGTCAAAGGTCAGAGGTCAAGGTCAAAGGTTAGAGGTCAAGGTCAAAGGTCAGAGGTCAAGGTCAAAGGTCAAAGGACAAGGTCAAGATCAAACGTAAGAGTTCAAAGGTCAAAGGTGAATGGTGAAAGATCAAATTCAGATGTCAGAGGTCAAGGTCAAATGTTAGAGGTCAAGGTCATAGGTCAAAGGTCAGAGGTCAAGGTCAATGGTCAGAGGTCAAGGTCAAAGGCCTGAGGACAGAGGACAAGGTCAAGGTCAAGGTCAAGGTCAAGGTAAAGGTCAAAGGTCAAAGGTCAAGGTCAAAGGTTAGAGGTCAAGGTCAAAGGTCAGAGGTCAAGGTCAAAGGTCAAAGGACAAGGTCAAGATCAAACGTAAGAGTTCAAAGGTCAAAGGTGAATGGTGAAAGATCAAATTCAGATGTCAGAGGTCAAGGTCAAATGTTAGAGGTCAAGGTCATAGGTCAAAGGTCAGAGGTCAAGGTCAATGGTCAGAGGTCAAGGTCAAAGGCCTGAGGACAGAGGACAAGGTCAAGGTCAAGGTCAAGGTCAAGGTAAAGGTCAAAGGTCAAAGGTCAAAGGTCAAAGGTCAAAGGTCAAAGGTCAGAGGACAGAGGTCAAAGGTCAGAGGTCAGAGGTCAAGGTCAAGGTCAAGGTCAAGGTCAAGGTCAAAGGTCAGAGGTCCAAGGTCAGAGGTCAAGGTCAGAGGTCAAAGGTCAGAGGTCAAGGTCAAGGTCAAGGTCAAAGGTCAGAGGTCAAAGTCAAAGGTCAAAGGTTAGATGTCAAGGTCAAAGTTCAAAGTTCAGAGGTCAAGGTCAAAGGTTAGAGGTCAAGGTCAAAGGTCAAAGGTCAAGGTCAACGGTAAGAGGTCAAAGGTCAAAGGAGAAAGGTGAAAGGTGAAAGGTCAAATTCAGATGTCAGAGGTCAAGGTCAAAGGTTAGAGGTCAATGTCAAAGGTCAAAGATCAGAGGTCAAGGTCAAAGGTCAAAGGTCAAAGTTCAGAGGTTATATCAAGGTCAAGGTCAGAGGACAGAGGTCAAAGGTCAGAGGTCAAGGTCAAAGGTCAAGGTCAAGGTCAAAGGTCAGAGGTCAAAGTCAAAGGTCAAAGGTTAGATGTCAAGGTCAAAGTTCAAAGGTCAGAGGTCAAGGTCAAAGGTTAGAGGTCAAGGTCAAAGGTCAAAGGTCAAGGTCAACGGTAAGAGGTCAAAGGTCAAAGGAGAAAGGTGAAAGGTGAAAGGTGAAAGGTCAAATTCAGATGTCAGAGGTCAAGGTCAAAGGTTAGAGGTCAATGTCAAAGGTCAAAGATCAGAGGTCAAGGTCAAAGGTCAAAGGTCAAAGGTCAAAGGTCAGAGGTTATATCAAGGTCAAGGTCAGAGGACAGAGGTCAAAGGTCAGAGGTCAAGGTCAAAGGTCAGAGGTCGAGGACAAAGGTCAGAGGTCAAGGTCACGGTCAGAGGTCAAGGTCAAAGGTCAGAGGTCAAAGGTCAGAGGTCAAGGTCAAAGGTCAAAGGTTAAAGGTGAAGGTGAAAGTTCAAAGGTCAGAGGTCAAGGTCAAAGGTCAAAGGTCAGAGGTCAGAGGTCATAGGTCAAAGGTCAGAGGTCAAGGTCAATGGTCAGAGGTCAAGGTCAAAGGCCAGAGGACAGAGGACAAGGTCAAGATCAAGGTCAAGGTCAAGGTCAAGGTCAAGGTAAAGGTCAAAGGTCAAAAGTCAAAGGTCAAAGGTCAAAGGTCAAAGGTCAGAGGTCAGAGGTCAAAGGTCAGAGGTCAGAGGTCAAGGTCAAGGTCAAGGTCAAGGTCAAGGTCAAAGGTCAAACGTCAAGGTCAAAGGTCAAATCTCAGAGGTCAGAGGTCAAGGTCAAAGGTTAGAGGTCAAGATCAAAGGACAGAGGTCTGAGGACAAGATCAGATGTCAGAGGTAAAGGTCAAAGGTCAAAGGTCAGAGGTCAAGGTCAAAGGTTAGAGGTCAAGGTCAAAGGTCAGAGGTCAAGGTCAAAGGTCAAAGGTCAAGGTCAAGATCAAACGTAAGAGTTCAAAGGTCAAAGGTGAATGGTGAAAGATCAAATTCAGATGTCAGAGGTCAAGGTCAAATGTTAGAGGTCAAGGTCATAGGTCAAAGGTCAGAGGTCAAGGTCAATGGTCAGAGGTCAAGGTCAAAGGTCAAAGGACAGAGGTCAGAGGTCAAGGTCAAAAGTTAGAGGTCGAGGTCAAAGGTCAAAGGTCAAAGGTCAAACGTCAAAGGTCAAAGGTTAGAGGTCAAGGTCAAAGGTCAATGGGCAGAGGTCAGAGGTCAAGGTCAAAGGTCAGAGGTCAAGGTCAAAGGTTAGAGGTAAGGTCAGAGGTCAGAGGTCAAGGTCACGGTCAGAGGTCAAAGGTCCAAGGTCAAGGTCAAACGACAGAGGTCAGAGGTCAAGGTCAAGGTCAAGGTCAAAGATCAGAGGTCGAGGACACAGACCAGAGGTCAACGTCAAAGGTCAGAGGTCAAGGTCAAGGTCAAACGTCAGAGGTCAAAGGTCAGAGGTCAAGGTCAAAGGTCAAAGGTTAAAGGTGAAGGTGAAAGTTCAAAGGTCAGAGGTCAAGGTCAAAGGTCAAAGGTCAGAGGTCAGATGTCAAGGTCAAAGGTCAAAGGTCAAAGGTCAAAGGTCAAAGGTCAAAGGTCAAAGGTCAAGGTCAACGGTAAGAGGCCAAAGGTCAAAGGAGAAAGGTGAAAGGTGAAAGGTCAAATTCAGATGTCAGAGGTCAAGGTCAAAGGTTAGAGGTCAATGTCAAAGGTCAAAGATCAGAGGTCAAGGTCAAAGGTCAAAGGTCAAAGGTCAGAGGTTATATCAAGGTCAAGGTCAGAGGACAGAGGTCAAGGTCAAGGTCAAAGGTCAAAGGTCAGAGGTCAGAGGTCAAAGGTCCAAGGTGAAGGTCAAACGACAGAGGTCAGAGGTCAAGGTCAAGGTCAAAGATCAGAGGTCGAGGACACAGATCAGAGGTCAACGTCAAAGGTCAGAGGTCAAGGTCAAGGTCAAACGTCAGAGGTCAAAGGTCAGAGGTCAAGGTCAAAGGTCAAAGGTTAAAGGTGAAGGTGAAAGTTCAAAGGTCAGAGGTCAAGGTCAAAGGTCATAGGTCAGAGGTCAGAGGTCAAGGTCAAAGGTCAGAGGTCAAAGGCCAGAGGTCAGAGGTCAAGGTCACGGTCACGGTCAGAGGTCAAAGGTCAAAGGTCAAATCTCAGAGGTCAGAGGTCAAAGGTCAAGGTCAAAGGTCAAATCTCAGAGGTCAGAGGTCAAGGTCAAAGGTTAGAGGTCAAGATCAAAGGACAGAGGTCAGAGGACAAGGTCAGATGTCAGAGGTAAAGGTCAAAGGTCAAAGGTCAGAGGTCAAGGTCAAAGGTTAGAGGTCAAGGTCAAAGGTCAGAGGTCAAGGTCAAAGGTCAAAGGTCAAGGTCAAGATCAAACGTAAGAGTTCAAAGGTCAAAGGTGAATGGTGAAAGATCAAATTCAGATGTCAGAGGTCAAGGTCAAATGTTAGAGGTCAAGGTCATAGGTCAAAGGTCAGAGATCAAGGTCAATGGTCAGAGGTCAAGGTCAAAGGCCAGAGGACAGAGGACAAGGTCAAGCTCAAGGTCAAGGTCAAGGTAAAGGTCAAAGGTCAAAGGTCAAAGGTCAAAGGTCAGAGGTCAGAGATCAAAGGTCAGAGGTCAGAGGTCAAGGTCAAGGTCAAGGTCAAGGTCAAAGGTCAGAGGTCAAAGGTCAGAGGTCAAGGTCAGAGGTCAAAGGTCAGAGGTCAAGGTCAAGGTCAAAGGTCAGAGGTCAAGGTCAAAGGTCAAAGGTTAGAGGTCAAGGTCAAAGTTCAAAGGTCAGAGGTCAAGGTCAAAGGTTAGAGGTCAAGGTCAGAGGTCAAAGGTCAAGGTCAAAGGTCAAATCTCAGAGGTCAGAGGTCAAGGTCAAAGGTTAGAGGTCAAGATCAAAGGACAGAGGTCAGAGGACAAGGTCAGATGTCAGAGGTAAAGGTCAAAGGTCAAAGGTCAGAGGTCAAGGTCAAAGGTTAGAGGTCAAGGTCAAAGGTCAGAGGTCAAGGTCAAAGGTCAAAGGTCAAGGTCAAGGTCAAACGTAAGAGTTCAAAGGTCAAAGGTGAATGGTGAAAGATCAAATTCAGATGTCAGAGGTCAAGGTCAAATGTTAGAGGTCAAGGTCATAGGTCAAATCTCAGAGGTCAGAGGTCGAGGTCAAAGGTTAGAGGTCAAGATCAAAGGACAGAGGTCAGAGGACAAGATCAGATGTCAGAGGTAAAGGTCAAAGGTCAAAGGTCAGAGGTCAAGGTCAAAGGTTAGAGGTCAAGGTCAAAGGTCAGAGGTCAAGGTCAAAGGTCAAAGGACAAGGTCAAGATCAAACGTAAGAGTTCAAAGGTCAAAGGTGAATGGTGAAAGATCAAATTCAGATGTCAGAGGTCAAGGTCAAATGTTAGAGGTCAAGGTCATAGGTCAAAGGTCAGAGGTCAAGGTCAATGGTCAGAGGTCAAGGTCAAAGGCCTGAGGACAGAGGACAAGGTCAAGGTCAAGGTCAAGGTCAAGGTAAAGGTCAAAGGTCAAAGGTCAAGGTCAAAGGTTAGAGGTCAAGGTCAAAGGTCAGAGGTCAAGGTCAAAGGTCAAAGGACAAGGTCAAGATCAAACGTAAGAGTTCAAAGGTCAAAGGTGAATGGTGAAAGATCAAATTCAGATGTCAGAGGTCAAGGTCAAATGTTAGAGGTCAAGGTCATAGGTCAAAGGTCAGAGGTCAAGGTCAATGGTCAGAGGTCAAGGTCAAAGGCCTGAGGACAGAGGACAAGGTCAAGGTCAAGGTCAAGGTCAAGGTAAAGGTCAAAGGTCAAAGGTCAAAGGTCAAAGGTCAAAGGTCAAAGGTCAGAGGACAGAGGTCAAAGGTCAGAGGTCAGAGGTCAAGGTCAAGGTCAAGGTCAAGGTCAAGGTCAAAGGTCAGAGGTCCAAGGTCAGAGGTCAAGGTCAGAGGTCAAAGGTCAGAGGTCAAGGTCAAGGTCAAGGTCAAAGGTCAGAGGTCAAAGTCAAAGGTCAAAGGTTAGATGTCAAGGTCAAAGTTCAAAGTTCAGAGGTCAAGGTCAAAGGTTAGAGGTCAAGGTCAAAGGTCAAAGGTCAAGGTCAACGGTAAGAGGTCAAAGGTCAAAGGAGAAAGGTGAAAGGTGAAAGGTCAAATTCAGATGTCAGAGGTCAAGGTCAAAGGTTAGAGGTCAATGTCAAAGGTCAAAGATCAGAGGTCAAGGTCAAAGGTCAAAGGTCAAAGTTCAGAGGTTATATCAAGGTCAAGGTCAGAGGACAGAGGTCAAAGGTCAGAGGTCAAGGTCAAAGGTCAAGGTCAAGGTCAAAGGTCAGAGGTCAAAGTCAAAGGTCAAAGGTTAGATGTCAAGGTCAAAGTTCAAAGGTCAGAGGTCAAGGTCAAAGGTTAGAGGTCAAGGTCAAAGGTCAAAGGTCAAGGTCAACGGTAAGAGGTCAAAGGTCAAAGGAGAAAGGTGAAAGGTGAAAGGTGAAAGGTCAAATTCAGATGTCAGAGGTCAAGGTCAAAGGTTAGAGGTCAATGTCAAAGGTCAAAGATCAGAGGTCAAGGTCAAAGGTCAAAGGTCAAAGGTCAAAGGTCAGAGGTTATATCAAGGTCAAGGTCAGAGGACAGAGGTCAAAGGTCAGAGGTCAAGGTCAAAGGTCAGAGGTCGAGGACAAAGGTCAGAGGTCAAGGTCACGGTCAGAGGTCAAGGTCAAAGGTCAGAGGTCAAAGGTCAGAGGTCAAGGTCAAAGGTCAAAGGTTAAAGGTGAAGGTGAAAGTTCAAAGGTCAGAGGTCAAGGTCAAAGGTCAAAGGTCAGAGGTCAGAGGTCATAGGTCAAAGGTCAGAGGTCAAGGTCAATGGTCAGAGGTCAAGGTCAAAGGCCAGAGGACAGAGGACAAGGTCAAGATCAAGGTCAAGGTCAAGGTCAAGGTCAAGGTAAAGGTCAAAGGTCAAAAGTCAAAGGTCAAAGGTCAAAGGTCAAAGGTCAGAGGTCAGAGGTCAAAGGTCAGAGGTCAGAGGTCAAGGTCAAGGTCAAGGTCAAGGTCAAGGTCAAAGGTCAAACGTCAAGGTCAAAGGTCAAATCTCAGAGGTCAGAGGTCAAGGTCAAAGGTTAGAGGTCAAGATCAAAGGACAGAGGTCTGAGGACAAGATCAGATGTCAGAGGTAAAGGTCAAAGGTCAAAGGTCAGAGGTCAAGGTCAAAGGTTAGAGGTCAAGGTCAAAGGTCAGAGGTCAAGGTCAAAGGTCAAAGGTCAAGGTCAAGATCAAACGTAAGAGTTCAAAGGTCAAAGGTGAATGGTGAAAGATCAAATTCAGATGTCAGAGGTCAAGGTCAAATGTTAGAGGTCAAGGTCATAGGTCAAAGGTCAGAGGTCAAGGTCAATGGTCAGAGGTCAAGGTCAAAGGTCAAAGGACAGAGGTCAGAGGTCAAGGTCAAAAGTTAGAGGTCGAGGTCAAAGGTCAAAGGTCAAAGGTCAAACGTCAAAGGTCAAAGGTTAGAGGTCAAGGTCAAAGGTCAATGGGCAGAGGTCAGAGGTCAAGGTCAAAGGTCAGAGGTCAAGGTCAAAGGTTAGAGGTAAGGTCAGAGGTCAGAGGTCAAGGTCACGGTCAGAGGTCAAAGGTCCAAGGTCAAGGTCAAACGACAGAGGTCAGAGGTCAAGGTCAAGGTCAAGGTCAAAGATCAGAGGTCGAGGACACAGACCAGAGGTCAACGTCAAAGGTCAGAGGTCAAGGTCAAGGTCAAACGTCAGAGGTCAAAGGTCAGAGGTCAAGGTCAAAGGTCAAAGGTTAAAGGTGAAGGTGAAAGTTCAAAGGTCAGAGGTCAAGGTCAAAGGTCAAAGGTCAGAGGTCAGATGTCAAGGTCAAAGGTCAAAGGTCAAAGGTCAAAGGTCAAAGGTCAAAGGTCAAAGGTCAAGGTCAACGGTAAGAGGCCAAAGGTCAAAGGAGAAAGGTGAAAGGTGAAAGGTCAAATTCAGATGTCAGAGGTCAAGGTCAAAGGTTAGAGGTCAATGTCAAAGGTCAAAGATCAGAGGTCAAGGTCAAAGGTCAAAGGTCAAAGGTCAGAGGTTATATCAAGGTCAAGGTCAGAGGACAGAGGTCAAGGTCAAGGTCAAAGGTCAAAGGTCAGAGGTCAGAGGTCAAAGGTCCAAGGTGAAGGTCAAACGACAGAGGTCAGAGGTCAAGGTCAAGGTCAAAGATCAGAGGTCGAGGACACAGATCAGAGGTCAACGTCAAAGGTCAGAGGTCAAGGTCAAGGTCAAACGTCAGAGGTCAAAGGTCAGAGGTCAAGGTCAAAGGTCAAAGGTTAAAGGTGAAGGTGAAAGTTCAAAGGTCAGAGGTCAAGGTCAAAGGTCATAGGTCAGAGGTCAGAGGTCAAGGTCAAAGGTCAGAGGTCAAAGGCCAGAGGTCAGAGGTCAAGGTCACGGTCACGGTCAGAGGTCAAAGGTCAAAGGTCAAATCTCAGAGGTCAGAGGTCAAAGGTCAAGGTCAAAGGTCAAATCTCAGAGGTCAGAGGTCAAGGTCAAAGGTTAGAGGTCAAGATCAAAGGACAGAGGTCAGAGGACAAGGTCAGATGTCAGAGGTAAAGGTCAAAGGTCAAAGGTCAGAGGTCAAGGTCAAAGGTTAGAGGTCAAGGTCAAAGGTCAGAGGTCAAGGTCAAAGGTCAAAGGTCAAGGTCAAGATCAAACGTAAGAGTTCAAAGGTCAAAGGTGAATGGTGAAAGATCAAATTCAGATGTCAGAGGTCAAGGTCAAATGTTAGAGGTCAAGGTCATAGGTCAAAGGTCAGAGATCAAGGTCAATGGTCAGAGGTCAAGGTCAAAGGCCAGAGGACAGAGGACAAGGTCAAGCTCAAGGTCAAGGTCAAGGTAAAGGTCAAAGGTCAAAGGTCAAAGGTCAAAGGTCAGAGGTCAGAGATCAAAGGTCAGAGGTCAGAGGTCAAGGTCAAGGTCAAGGTCAAGGTCAAAGGTCAGAGGTCAAAGGTCAGAGGTCAAGGTCAGAGGTCAAAGGTCAGAGGTCAAGGTCAAGGTCAAAGGTCAGAGGTCAAGGTCAAAGGTCAAAGGTTAGAGGTCAAGGTCAAAGTTCAAAGGTCAGAGGTCAAGGTCAAAGGTTAGAGGTCAAGGTCAGAGGTCAAAGGTCAAGGTCAAAGGTCAAATCTCAGAGGTCAGAGGTCAAGGTCAAAGGTTAGAGGTCAAGATCAAAGGACAGAGGTCAGAGGACAAGGTCAGATGTCAGAGGTAAAGGTCAAAGGTCAAAGGTCAGAGGTCAAGGTCAAAGGTTAGAGGTCAAGGTCAAAGGTCAGAGGTCAAGGTCAAAGGTCAAAGGTCAAGGTCAAGGTCAAACGTAAGAGTTCAAAGGTCAAAGGTGAATGGTGAAAGATCAAATTCAGATGTCAGAGGTCAAGGTCAAATGTTAGAGGTCAAGGTCATAGGTCAAATCTCAGAGGTCAGAGGTCGAGGTCAAAGGTTAGAGGTCAAGATCAAAGGACAGAGGTCAGAGGACAAGATCAGATGTCAGAGGTAAAGGTCAAAGGTCAAAGGTCAGAGGTCAAGGTCAAAGGTTAGAGGTCAAGGTCAAAGGTCAGAGGTCAAGGTCAAAGGTCAAAGGACAAGGTCAAGATCAAACGTAAGAGTTCAAAGGTCAAAGGTGAATGGTGAAAGATCAAATTCAGATGTCAGAGGTCAAGGTCAAATGTTAGAGGTCAAGGTCATAGGTCAAAGGTCAGAGGTCAAGGTCAATGGTCAGAGGTCAAGGTCAAAGGCCTGAGGACAGAGGACAAGGTCAAGGTCAAGGTCAAGGTCAAGGTAAAGGTCAAAGGTCAAAGGTCAAGGTCAAAGGTTAGAGGTCAAGGTCAAAGGTCAGAGGTCAAGGTCAAAGGTCAAAGGACAAGGTCAAGATCAAACGTAAGAGTTCAAAGGTCAAAGGTGAATGGTGAAAGATCAAATTCAGATGTCAGAGGTCAAGGTCAAATGTTAGAGGTCAAGGTCATAGGTCAAAGGTCAGAGGTCAAGGTCAATGGTCAGAGGTCAAGGTCAAAGGCCTGAGGACAGAGGACAAGGTCAAGGTCAAGGTCAAGGTCAAGGTAAAGGTCAAAGGTCAAAGGTCAAAGGTCAAAGGTCAAAGGTCAAAGGTCAGAGGACAGAGGTCAAAGGTCAGAGGTCAGAGGTCAAGGTCAAGGTCAAGGTCAAGGTCAAGGTCAAAGGTCAGAGGTCCAAGGTCAGAGGTCAAGGTCAGAGGTCAAAGGTCAGAGGTCAAGGTCAAGGTCAAGGTCAAAGGTCAGAGGTCAAAGTCAAAGGTCAAAGGTTAGATGTCAAGGTCAAAGTTCAAAGTTCAGAGGTCAAGGTCAAAGGTTAGAGGTCAAGGTCAAAGGTCAAAGGTCAAGGTCAACGGTAAGAGGTCAAAGGTCAAAGGAGAAAGGTGAAAGGTGAAAGGTCAAATTCAGATGTCAGAGGTCAAGGTCAAAGGTTAGAGGTCAATGTCAAAGGTCAAAGATCAGAGGTCAAGGTCAAAGGTCAAAGGTCAAAGTTCAGAGGTTATATCAAGGTCAAGGTCAGAGGACAGAGGTCAAAGGTCAGAGGTCAAGGTCAAAGGTCAAGGTCAAGGTCAAAGGTCAGAGGTCAAAGTCAAAGGTCAAAGGTTAGATGTCAAGGTCAAAGTTCAAAGGTCAGAGGTCAAGGTCAAAGGTTAGAGGTCAAGGTCAAAGGTCAAAGGTCAAGGTCAACGGTAAGAGGTCAAAGGTCAAAGGAGAAAGGTGAAAGGTGAAAGGTGAAAGGTCAAATTCAGATGTCAGAGGTCAAGGTCAAAGGTTAGAGGTCAATGTCAAAGGTCAAAGATCAGAGGTCAAGGTCAAAGGTCAAAGGTCAAAGGTCAAAGGTCAGAGGTTATATCAAGGTCAAGGTCAGAGGACAGAGGTCAAAGGTCAGAGGTCAAGGTCAAAGGTCAGAGGTCGAGGACAAAGGTCAGAGGTCAAGGTCACGGTCAGAGGTCAAGGTCAAAGGTCAGAGGTCAAAGGTCAGAGGTCAAGGTCAAAGGTCAAAGGTTAAAGGTGAAGGTGAAAGTTCAAAGGTCAGAGGTCAAGGTCAAAGGTCAAAGGTCAGAGGTCAGAGGTCATAGGTCAAAGGTCAGAGGTCAAGGTCAATGGTCAGAGGTCAAGGTCAAAGGCCAGAGGACAGAGGACAAGGTCAAGATCAAGGTCAAGGTCAAGGTCAAGGTCAAGGTAAAGGTCAAAGGTCAAAAGTCAAAGGTCAAAGGTCAAAGGTCAAAGGTCAGAGGTCAGAGGTCAAAGGTCAGAGGTCAGAGGTCAAGGTCAAGGTCAAGGTCAAGGTCAAGGTCAAAGGTCAAACGTCAAGGTCAAAGGTCAAATCTCAGAGGTCAGAGGTCAAGGTCAAAGGTTAGAGGTCAAGATCAAAGGACAGAGGTCTGAGGACAAGATCAGATGTCAGAGGTAAAGGTCAAAGGTCAAAGGTCAGAGGTCAAGGTCAAAGGTTAGAGGTCAAGGTCAAAGGTCAGAGGTCAAGGTCAAAGGTCAAAGGTCAAGGTCAAGATCAAACGTAAGAGTTCAAAGGTCAAAGGTGAATGGTGAAAGATCAAATTCAGATGTCAGAGGTCAAGGTCAAATGTTAGAGGTCAAGGTCATAGGTCAAAGGTCAGAGGTCAAGGTCAATGGTCAGAGGTCAAGGTCAAAGGCCAGAGGACAGAGGACAAGGTCAAGATCAAGGTCAAGGTCAAGGTCAAGGTAAAGGTCAAAGGTCAAAGGTCAAAGGTCAAAGGTCAAAGGTCAAAGGTCAGAGGTCAGAGGTCAAAGGTCAGAGGTCAAGGTCAAGGTCAAGGTCAAGGTCAAAGGTCAGAGGTCAAAGGTCAGAGGTCAAGGTCAGAGGTCAAAGGTCAGAGGTCAAGGTCAAGGTCAAGGTCAAAGGTCAGAGGTCAAGGTCAAAGGTCAAAGTTTAGAGGTCAAGGTCAAAGTTCAAAGGTCAGAGGTCAAGGTCAAAGGTTAGAGGTCAAGGTCAAAGGTCAGAGGTCAAAGGTCAGAGGACAAGGTCAAGGGTCAACGGTCAACGGTCAAAGGTCAAAGCTCAAAGGTCAAAGGTCAATGGTCAAAGGTCAAATGTCAAAGGTCAAGATCAAGGTCAGAGGTCAGAGGTCAAGGTCAAAGGTCAAAGGACAGAGGTCAGAGGTCAAGGTCAAAAGTTAGAGGTCGAGGTCAAAGGTCAAAGGTCAAAGGTCAAACGTCAAAGGTCAAAGGTTAGAGGTCAAGGTCAAAGGTCAATGGGCAGAGGTCAGAGGTCAAGGTCAAAGGTCAGAGGTCAAGGTCAAAGGTTAGAGGTAAGGTCAGAGGTCAGAGGTCAAGGTCACGGTCAGAGGTCAAAGGTCCAAGGTCAAGGTCAAACGACAGAGGTCAGAGGTCAAGGTCAAGGTCAAGGTCAAAGATCAGAGGTCGAGGACACAGACCAGAGGTCAACGTCAAAGGTCAGAGGTCAAGGTCAAGGTCAAACGTCAGAGGTCAAAGGTCAGAGGTCAAGGTCAAAGGTCAAAGGTTAAAGGTGAAGGTGAAAGTTCAAAGGTCAGAGGTCAAGGTCAAAGGTCAAAGGTCAGAGGTCAGATGTCAAGGTCAAAGGTCAAAGGTCAAAGGTCAAAGGTCAAAGGTCAAAGGTCAAAGGTCAAGGTCAACGGTAAGAGGCCAAAGGTCAAAGGAGAAAGGTGAAAGGTGAAAGGTCAAATTCAGATGTCAGAGGTCAAGGTCAAAGGTTAGAGGTCAATGTCAAAGGTCATAGATCAGAGGTCAAGGTCAAAGGTCAAAGGTCAAAGGTCAGAGGTTATATCAAGGTCAAGGTCAGAGGACAGAGGTCAAGGTCAAGGTCAAAGGTCAAAGGTCAGAGGTCAGAGGTCAAAGGTCCAAGGTGAAGGTCAAACGACAGAGGTCAGAGGTCAAGGTCAAGGTCAAAGATCAGAGGTCGAGGACACAGATCAGAGGTCAACGTCAAAGGTCAGAGGTCAAGGTCAAGGTCAAACGTCAGAGGTCAAAGGTCAGAGGTCAAGGTCAAAGGTCAAAGGTTAAAGGTGAAGGTGAAAGTTCAAAGGTCAGAGGTCAAGGTCAAAGGTCATAGGTCAGAGGTCAGAGGTCAAGGTCAAAGGTCAGAGGTCAAAGGCCAGAGGTCAGAGGTCAAGGTCACGGTCACGGTCAGAGGTCAAAGGTCAAAGGTCAAATCTCAGAGGTCAGAGGTCAAAGGTCAAGGTCAAAGGTCAAATCTCAGAGGTCAGAGGTCAAGGTCAAAGGTTAGAGGTCAAGATCAAAGGACAGAGGTCAGAGGACAAGGTCAGATGTCAGAGGTAAAGGTCAAAGGTCAAAGGTCAGAGGTCAAGGTCAAAGGTTAGAGGTCAAGGTCAAAGGTCAGAGGTCAAGGTCAAAGGTCAAAGGTCAAGGTCAAGATCAAACGTAAGAGTTCAAAGGTCAAAGGTGAATGGTGAAAGATCAAATTCAGATGTCAGAGGTCAAGGTCAAATGTTAGAGGTCAAGGTCATAGGTCAAAGGTCAGAGGTCAAGGTCAATGGTCAGAGGTCAAGGTCAAAGGCCAGAGGACAGAGGACAAGGTCAAGGTCAAGGTCAAGGTCAAGGTAAAGGTCAAAGGTCAAAGGTCAAAGGTCAAAGGTCAGAGGTCAGAGATCAAAGGTCAGAGGTCAGAGGTCAAGGTCAAGGTCAAGGTCAAGGTCAAAGGTCAGAGGTCAAAGGTCAGAGGTCAAGGTCAGAGGTCAAAGGTCAGAGGTCAAGGTCAAGGTCAAAGGTCAGAGGTCAAGGTCAAAGGTCAAAGGTTAGAGGTCAAGGTCAAAGTTCAAAGGTCAGAGGTCAAGGTCAAAGGTTAGAGGTCAAGGTCAGAGGTCAAAGGTCAAGGTCAAAGGTCAAATCTCAGAGGTCAGAGGTCAAGGTCAAAGGTTAGAGGTCAAGATCAAAGGACAGAGGTCAGAGGACAAGGTCAGATGTCAGAGGTAAAGGTCAAAGGTCAAAGGTCAGAGGTCAAGGTCAAAGGTTAGAGGTCAAGGTCAAAGGTCAGAGGTCAAGGTCAAAGGTCAAAGGTCAAGGTCAAGATCAAACGTAAGAGTTCAAAGGTCAAAGGTGAATGGTGAAAGATCAAATTCAAATGTCAGAGGTCAAGGTCAAATGTTAGAGGTCAAGGTCATAGGTCAAATCTCAGAGGTCAGAGGTCGAGGTCAAAGGTTAGAGGTCAAGATCAAAGGACAGAGGTCAGAGGACAAGATCAGATGTCAGAGGTAAAGGTCAAAGGTCAAAGGTCAGAGGTCAAGGTCAAAGGTTAGAGGTCAAGGTCAAAGGTCAGAGGTCAAGGTCAAAGGTCAAAGGACAAGGTCAAGATCAAACGTAAGAGTTCAAAGGTCAAAGGTGAATGGTGAAAGATCAAATTCAGATGTCAGAGGTCAAGGTCAAATGTTAGAAGTCAAGGTCATAGGTCAAAGGTCAGAGGTCAAGGTCAATGGTCAGAGGTCAAGGTCAAAGGCCTGAGGACAGAGGACAAGGTCAAGGTCAAGGTCAAGGTCAAGGTCAAGGTAAAGGTCAAAGGTCAAAGGTCAAAGGTCAAAGGTCAAAGGTCAAAGGTCAGAGGACAGAGGTCAAAGGTCAGAGGTCAGAGGTCAAGGTCAAGGTCAAGGTCAAGGTCAAGGTCAAAGGTCAGAGGTCCAAGGTCAGAGGTCAAGGTCAGAGGTCAAAGGTCAGAGGTCAAGGTCAAGGTCAAGGTCAAAGGTCAGAGGTCAAAGTCAAAGGTCAAAGGTTAGATGTCAAGGTCAAAGTTCAAAGTTCAGAGGTCAAGGTCAAAGGTTAGAGGTCAAGGTCAAAGGTCAAAGGTCAAGGTCAACGGTAAGAGGTAAAAGGTCAAAGGAGAAAGGTGAAAGGTGAAAGGTCAAATTCAGATGTCAGAGGTCAAGGTCAAAGGTTAGAGGTCAATGTCAAAGGTCAAAGATCAGAGGTCAAGGTCAAAGGTCAAAGGTCAAAGTTCAGAGGTTATATCAAGGTCAAGGTCAGAGGACAGAGGTCAAAGGTCAGAGGTCAAGGTCAAAGGTCAAAGGTTAGATGTCAAGGTCAAAGTTCAAAGGTCAGAGCTCAAGGTCAAAGGTTAGAGGTCAAGGTCAAAGGTCAAAGGTCAAGGTCAACGGTAAGAGGTCAAAGGTCAAAGGAGAAAGGTGAAAGGTAAAAGGTCAAATTCAGATGTCAGAGGTCAAGGTCAAAGGTTAGAGGTCAATGTCAAAGGTCAAAGATCAGAGGTCAAGGTCAAAGGTCAAAGGTCAAAGGTCAGAGGTTATATCAAGGTCAAGGTCAGAGGACAGAGGTCAAAGGTCAGAGGTCAAGGTCAAAGGTCAGAGGTCAAGGTCAAAGGTCAGAGGTCGAGGACAAAGGTCAGAGGTCAAGGTCACGGTCAGAGGTCAAGGTCAAAGGTCAGAGGTCAAAGGTCAGAGGTCAAGGTCAAAGGTCAAAGGTTAAAGGTGAAGGTGAAAGTTCAAAGGTCAGAGGTCAAGGTCAAAGGTCAAAGGTCAGAGGTCAGAGGTCAAAGGTCCAAGGTCAAGGTCAAACGACAGAGGTCAGAGGTCAAGGTCAAGGTCAAAGATCAGAGGTCGAGGACACAGATCAGAGGTCAACGTCAAAGGTCAGAGGTCAAAGTCAAGGTCAAACGTCAGAGGTCAAAGGTCAGAGGTCAAGGTCAAAGGTCAAAGGTCAAGGTCAAGATCAAAGGACAGAGGTCAGAGGACAAGGTCAAGGTCAAGGTCAAGGTCAAGGTAAAGGTCAAAGGTCAAAGGTCAAAGGTCAAAGGTCAAAGGTCAAAGGTCAGAGGACAGAGGTCAAAGGTCAGAGGTCAGAGGTCAAGGTCAAGGTCAAGGTCAAGGTCAAGGTCAAAGGTCAGAGGTCAAAGGTCAGAGGTCAAGGTCAGAGGTCAAAGGTCAGAGGTCAAGGTCAAGGTCAAGGTCAAAGGTCAAAGGTCAGAGGTCAAGGTCAAAGGTTAGAGGTCAAGGTCAAAGGTCAGAGGTCAAGGTCAAAGGTCAAAGGTCAAGGTCAAGATCAAACGTAAGAGTTCAAAGGTCAAAGGTGAATGGTGAAAGATCAAATTCAGATGTCAGAGGTCAAGGTCAAATGTTAGAGGTCAAGGTCATAGGTCAAATCTCAGAGGTCAGAGGTCGAGGTCAAAGGTTAGAGGTCAAGATCAAAGGACAGAGGTCAGAGGACAAGATCAGATGTCAGAGGTAAAGGTCAAAGGTCAAAGGTCAGAGGTCAAGGTCAAAGGTTAGAGGTCAAGGTCAAAGGTCAGAGGTCAAGGTCAAAGGTCAAAGGACAAGGTCAAGATCAAACGTAAGAGTTCAAAGGTCAAAGGTGAATGGTGAAAGATCAAATTCAGATGTCAGAGGTCAAGGTCAAATGTTAGAAGTCAAGGTCATAGGTCAAAGGTCAGAGGTCAAGGTCAATGGTCAGAGGTCAAGGTCAAAGGCCTGAGGACAGAGGACAAGGTCAAGGTCAAGGTCAAGGTCAAGGTCAAGGTAAAGGTCAAAGGTCAAAGGTCAAAGGTCAAAGGTCAAAGGTCAAAGGTCAGAGGACAGAGGTCAAAGGTCAGAGGTCAGAGGTCAAGGTCAAGGTCAAGGTCAAGGTCAAGGTCAAAGGTCAGAGGTCCAAGGTCAGAGGTCAAGGTCAGAGGTCAAAGGTCAGAGGTCAAGGTCAAGGTCAAGGTCAAAGGTCAGAGGTCAAAGTCAAAGGTCAAAGGTTAGATGTCAAGGTCAAAGTTCAAAGTTCAGAGGTCAAGGTCAAAGGTTAGAGGTCAAGGTCAAAGGTCAAAGGTCAAGGTCAACGGTAAGAGGTCAAAGGTCAAAGGAGAAAGGTGAAAGGTGAAAGGTCAAATTCAGATGTCAGAGGTCAAGGTCAAAGGTTAGAGGTCAATGTCAAAGGTCAAAGATCAGAGGTCAAGGTCAAAGGTCAAAGGTCAAAGTTCAGAGGTTATATCAAGGTCAAGGTCAGAGGACAGAGGTCAAAGGTCAGAGGTCAAGGTCAAAGGTCAAAGGTTAGATGTCAAGGTCAAAGTTCAAAGGTCAGAGCTCAAGGTCAAAGGTTAGAGGTCAAGGTCAAAGGTCAAAGGTCAAGGTCAACGGTAAGAGGTCAAAGGTCAAAGGAGAAAGGTGAAAGGTAAAAGGTCAAATTCAGATGTCAGAGGTCAAGGTCAAAGGTTAGAGGTCAATGTCAAAGGTCAAAGATCAGAGGTCAAGGTCAAAGGTCAAAGGTCAAAGGTCAGAGGTTATATCAAGGTCAAGGTCAGAGGACAGAGGTCAAAGGTCAGAGGTCAAGGTCAAAGGTCAGAGGTCAAGGTCAAAGGTCAGAGGTCGAGGACAAAGGTCAGAGGTCAAGGTCACGGTCAGAGGTCAAGGTCAAAGGTCAGAGGTCAAAGGTCAGAGGTCAAGGTCAAAGGTCAAAGGTTAAAGGTGAAGGTGAAAGTTCAAAGGTCAGAGGTCAAGGTCAAAGGTCAAAGGTCAGAGGTCAGAGGTCAAAGGTCCAAGGTCAAGGTCAAACGACAGAGGTCAGAGGTCAAGGTCAAGGTCAAAGATCAGAGGTCGAGGACACAGATCAGAGGTCAACGTCAAAGGTCAGAGGTCAAAGTCAAGGTCAAACGTCAGAGGTCAAAGGTCAGAGGTCAAGGTCAAAGGTCAAAGGTCAAGGTCAAGATCAAAGGACAGAGGTCAGAGGACAAGGTCAAGGTCAAGGTCAAGGTCAAGGTAAAGGTCAAAGGTCAAAGGTCAAAGGTCAAAGGTCAAAGGTCAAAGGTCAGAGGACAGAGGTCAAAGGTCAGAGGTCAGAGGTCAAGGTCAAGGTCAAGGTCAAGGTCAAGGTCAAAGGTCAGAGGTCAAAGGTCAGAGGTCAAGGTCAGAGGTCAAAGGTCAGAGGTCAAGGTCAAGGTCAAGGTCAAGGTCAAAGGTCAAAGGTCAGAGGTCAAGGTCAAAGGTTAGAGGTCAAGGTCAAAGGTCAGAGGTCAAGGTCAAAGGTCAAAGGTCAAGGTCAAGATCAAACGTAAGAGTTCAAAGGTCAAAGGTGAATGGTGAAAGATCAAATTCAGATGTCAGAGGTCAAGGTCAAATGTTAGAGGTCAAGGTCATAGGTCAAAGGTCAGAGGTCAAGGTCAATGGTCAGAGGTCAAGGTCAAAGGCCAGAGGACAGAGGACAAGGTCAAGGTCAAGGTCAAGGTCAAGGTAAAGGTCAAAGGTCAAAGGTCAAAGGTCAAAGGTCAGAGGTCAGAGATCAAAGGTCAGAGGTCAGAGGTCAAGGTCAAGGTCAAGGTCAAGGTCAAGGTCAAAGGTCAGAGGTCAAAGGTCAGAGGTCAAGGTCAGAGGTCAAAGGTCAGAGGTCAAGGTCAAGGTCAAAGGTCAGAGGTCAAGGTCAAAGGTCAAAGGTTAGAGGTCAAGGTCAAAGTTCAAAGGTCAGAGGTCAAGGTCAAAGGTTAGAGGTCAAGGTCAGAGGTCAAAGGTCAAGGTCAAAGGTCAAATCTCAGAGGTCAGAGGTCAAGGTCAAAGGTTAGAGGTCAAGATCAAAGGACAGAGGTCAGAGGACAAGGTCAGATGTCAGAGGTAAAGGTCAAAGGTCAAAGGTCAGAGGTCAAGGTCAAAGGTTAGAGGTCAAGGTCAAAGGTCAGAGGTCAAGGTCAAAGGTCAAAGGTCAAGGTCAAGATCAAACGTAAGAGTTCAAAGGTCAAAGGTGAATGGTGAAAGATCAAATTCAGATGTCAGAGGTCAAGGTCAAATGTTAGAGGTCAAGGTCATAGGTCAAATCTCAGAGGTCAGAGGTCGAGGTCAAAGGTTAGAGGTCAAGATCAAAGGACAGAGGTCAGAGGACAAGATCAGATGTCAGAGGTAAAGGTCAAAGGTCAAAGGTCAGAGGTCAAGGTCAAAGGTTAGAGGTCAAGGTCAAAGGTCAGAGGTCAAGGTCAAAGGTCAAAGGACAAGGTCAAGATCAAACGTAAGAGTTCAAAGGTCAAAGGTGAATGGTGAAAGATCAAATTCAGATGTCAGAGGTCAAGGTCAAATGTTAGAGGTCAAGGTCATAGGTCAAAGGTCAGAGGTCAAGGTCAATGGTCAGAGGTCAAGGTCAAAGGCCTGAGGACAGAGGACAAGGTCAAGGTCAAGGTCAAGGTCAAGGTAAAGGTCAAAGGTCAAAGGTCAAAGGTCAAAGGTCAAAGGTCAAAGGTCAGAGGACAGAGGTCAAAGGTCAGAGGTCAGAGGTCAAGGTCAAGGTCAAGGTCAAGGTCAAGGTCAAAGGTCAGAGGTCCAAGGTCAGAGGTCAAGGTCAGAGGTCAAAGGTCAGAGGTCAAGGTCAAGGTCAAGGTCAAAGGTCAGAGGTCAAAGTCAAAGGTCAAAGGTTAGATGTCAAGGTCAAAGTTCAAAGTTCAGAGGTCAAGGTCAAAGGTTAGAGGTCAAGGTCAAAGGTCAAAGGTCAAGGTCAACGGTAAGAGGTCAAAGGTCAAAGGAGAAAGGTGAAAGGTGAAAGGTCAAATTCAGATGTCAGAGGTCAAGGTCAAAGGTTAGAGGTCAATGTCAAAGGTCAAAGATCAGAGGTCAAGGTCAAAGGTCAAAGGTCAAAGTTCAGAGGTTATATCAAGGTCAAGGTCAGAGGACAGAGGTCAAAGGTCAGAGGTCAAGGTCAAAGGTCAAGGTCAAGGTCAAAGGTCAGAGGTCAAAGTCAAAGGTCAAAGGTTAGATGTCAAGGTCAAAGTTCAAAGGTCAGAGCTCAAGGTCAAAGGTTAGAGGTCAAGGTCAAAGGTCAAAGGTCAAGGTCAACGGTAAGAGGTCAAAGGTCAAAGGAGAAAGGTGAAAGGTGAAAGGTCAAATTCAGATGTCAGAGGTCAAGGTCAAAGGTTAGAGGTCAATGTCAAAGGTCAAAGATCAGAGGTCAAGGTCAAAGGTCAAAGGTCAAAGGTCAGAGGTTATATCAAGGTCAAGGTCAGAGGACAGAGGTCAAAGGTCAGAGGTCAAGGTCAAAGGTCAGAGGTCAAGGTCAAGGGTCAGAGGTCGAGGACAAAGGTCAGAGGTCAAGGTCAAAGGTCAAAGGTCAAAGGTCAGAGGTTATATCAAGGTCAAGGTCAGAGGACAGAGGTCAAAGGTCAGAGGTCAAGGTCAAAGGTCAGAGGACAAGGTCAGATGTCAGAGGTAAAGGTCAAAGGTCAAAGGTCAGAGGTCAAGGTCAAAGGTTAGAGGTCAAGGTCAAAGGTCAGAGGTCAAGGTCAAAGGTCAAAGGTCAAGGTCAAGATCAAACGTAAGAGTTCAAAGGTCAAAGGTGAATGGTGAAAGATCAAATTCAGATGTCAGAGGTCAAGGTCAAATGTTAGAGGTCAAGGTCATAGGTCAAAGGTCAGAGGTCAAGGTCAATGGTCAGAGGTCAAGGTCAAAGGCCAGAGGACAGAGGACAAGGTCAAGGTCAAGGTCAAGGTCAAGGTAAAGGTCAAAGGTCAAAGGTCAAAGGTCAAAGGTCAGAGGTCAGAGATCAAAGGTCAGAGGTCAGAGGTCAAGGTCAAGGTCAAGGTCAAGGTCAAGGTCAAAGGTCAGAGGTCAAAGGTCAGAGGTCAAGGTCAGAGGTCAAAGGTCAGAGGTCAAGGTCAAGGTCAAAGGTCAGAGGTCAAGGTCAAAGGTCAAAGGTTAGAGGTCAAGGTCAAAGTTCAAAGGTCAGAGGTCAAGGTCAAAGGTTAGAGGTCAAGGTCAGAGGTCAAAGGTCAAGGTCAAAGGTCAAATCTCAGAGGTCAGAGGTCAAGGTCAAAGGTTAGAGGTCAAGATCAAAGGACAGAGGTCAGAGGACAAGGTCAGATGTCAGAGGTAAAGGTCAAAGGTCAAAGGTCAGAGGTCAAGGTCAAAGGTTAGAGGTCAAGGTCAAGGTCAAGGTCAAGGTAAAGGTCAAAGGTCAAAGGTCAAAGGTCAAAGGTCAAAGGTCAAAGGTCAAAGGTCAGAGGACAGAGGTCAAAGGTCAGAGGTCAGAGGTCAAGGTCAAATGTTAGAGGTCAAGGTCAAGGTCAAAGGTCAGAGGTCCAAGGTCAGAGGTCAAGGTCAGAGGTCAAAGGTCAGAGGTCAAGGTCAAGGTCAAGGTCAAAGGTCAGAGGTCAAAGTCAAAGGTCAAAGGTTAGATGTCAAGGTCAAAGTTCAAAGTTCAGAGGTCAAGGTCAAAGGTTAGAGGTCAAGGTCAAAGGTCAAAGGTCAAGGTCAACGGTAAGAGGTCAAAGGTCAAAGGAGAAAGGTGAAAGGTGAAAGGTCAAATTCAGATGTCAGAGGTCAAGGTCAAAGGTTAGAGGTCAATGTCAAAGGTCAAAGATCAGAGGTCAAGGTCAAAGGTCAAAGGTCAAAGGTCAGAGGTCAAAGTCAAAGGTCAGAGGTCAAGGTCAAAGGTCAGAGGTCGAGGACAAAGGTCAGAGGTCAAGGTCACGGTCAGAGGTCAAGGTCAAAGGTCAGAGGTCAAAGGTCAGAGGTCAAGGTCAAAGGTCAAAGGTTAAAGGTGAAGGTGAAAGTTCAAAGGTCAGAGGTCAAGGTCAAAGGTCAAAGGTCAGAGGTCAGAGGTCAAAGGTCCAAGGTCAAGGTCAAACGACAGAGGTCAGAGGTCAAGGTCAAGGTCAAAGATCAGAGGTCGAGGACACAGATCAGAGGTCAACGTCAAAGGTCAGAGGTCAAAGTCAAGGTCAAACGTCAGAGGTCAAAGGTCAGAGGTCAAGGTCAAAGGTCAAAGGTCAAGGTCAAGATCAAAGGACAGAGGTCAGAGGACAAGGTCAAGGTCAAGGTCAAGGTCAAGGTAAAGGTCAAAGGTCAAAGGTCACAGGTCAAAGGTCAAAGGTCAAAGGTCAAAGGTCAGAGGACAGAGGTCAAAGGTCAGAGGTCAGAGGTCAAGGTCAAGGTCAAGGTCAAGGTCAAGGTCAAAGGTCAGAGGTCAAAGGTCAGAGGTCAAGGTCAGAGGTCAAAGGTCAGAGGTCAAGGTCAAGGTCAAGGTCAAAGGTCAGAGGTCAAAGTCAAAGGTCAAAGGTTAGATGTCAAGGTCAAAGTTCAAAGTTCAGAGGTCAAGGTCAAAGGTTAGAGGTCAAGGTCAAAGGTCAAAGGTCAAGGTCAACGGTAAGAGGTCAAAGGTCAAAGGAGAAAGGTGAAAGGTGAAAGGTCAAATTCAGATGTCAGAGGTCAAGGTCAAAGGTTAGAGGTCAATGTCAAAGGTCAAAGATCAGAGGTCAAGGTCAAAGGTCAAAGGTCAAAGTTCAGAGGTTATATCAAGGTCAAGGTCAGAGGACAGAGGTCAAAGGTCAGAGGTCAAGGTCAAAGGTTAAGGTCAAGGTCAAGGTCAAAGGTCAGAGGTCAAAGTCAAAGGTCAAAGGTTAGATGTCAAGGTCAAAGTTCAAAGGTCAGAGCTCAAGGTCAAAGGTTAGAGGTCAAGGTCAAAGGTCAAAGGTCAAGGTCAACGGTAAGAGGTCAAAGGTCAAAGGAGAAAGGTGAAAGGTGAAAGGTCAAATTCAGATGTCAGAGGTCAAGGTCAAAGGTTAGAGGTCAATGTCAAAGGTCAAAGATCAGAGGTCAAGGTCAAAGGTCAAAGGTCAAAGGTCAGAGGTTATATCAAGGTCAAGGTCAGAGGACAGAGGTCAAAGGTCAAAGGTCAGAGGTCAAGGTCAAAGGTCAGAGGTCGAGGACAAAGGTCAGAGGTCAAGGTCACGGTCAGAGGTCAAGGTCAAAGGTCAGAGGTCAAAGGTCAGAGGTCAAGGTCAAAGGTCAAAGGTTAAAGGTGAAGGTGAAAGTTCAAAGGTCAGAGGTCAAGGTCAAAGGTCAAAGGTCAGAGGTCAGAGGTCAAAGGTCCAAGGTCAAGGTCAAACGACAGAGGTCAGAGGTCAAGGTCAAGGTCAAAGATCAGAGGTCGAGGACACAGATCAGAGGTCAACGTCAAAGGTCAGAGGTCAAAGTCAAGGTCAAACGTCAGAGGTCAAAGGTCAGAGGTCAAGGTCAAAGGTCAACGGTCAAGGTCAAGATCAAACGTAAGAGTTCAAAGGTCAAAGGTGAATGGTGAAAGATCAAATTCAGATGTCAGAGGTCAAGGTCAAATGTTAGAGGTCAAGGTCATAGGTCAAATCTCAGAGGTCAGAGGTCAAGGTCAAAGGTTAGAGGTCAAGATCAAAGGACAGAGGTCAGAGGACAAGGTCAGATGTCAGAGGTAAAGGTCAAAGGTCAAAGGTCAGAGGTCAAGGTCAAAGGTTAGAGGTCAAGGTCAAAGGTCAAAGGACAAGGTCAAGATCAAACGTAAGAGTTCAAAGGTCAAAGGTGAATGGTGAAAGATCAAATTCAGATGTCAGAGGTCAAGGTCAAATGTTAGAGGTCAAGGTCATAGGTCAAAGGTCAGAGGTCAATGTCAATGGTCAGAGGTCAAGGTCAAAGGCCTGAGGACAGAGGACAAGGTCAAGGTCAAGGTCAAGGTCAAGGTCAAGGTAAAGGTCAAAGGTCAAAGGTCAAAGGTCAAAGGTCAAAGGTCAAAGGTCAAAGGTCAGAGGACAGAGGTCAAAGGTCAGAGGTCAGAGGTCAAGGTCAAGGTCAAGGTCAAGGTCAAGGTCAAAGGTCAGAGGTCAAGGTCAGAGGTCAAAGGTCAGAGGTCAAGGTCAAAGGTCAAAGGTCAAAGTTCAGAGGTTATATCAAGGTCAAGGTCAGAGGACAGAGGTCAAAGGTCAGAGGTCAAGGTCAAAGGTCAAGGTCAAGGTCAAAGGTCAGAGGTCAAAGTCAAAGGTCAAAGGTTAGATGTCAAGGTCAAAGTTCAAAGGTCAGAGCTCAAGGTCAAAGGTTAGAGGTCAAGGTCAAAGGTCAAAGGTCAAGGTCAACGGTAAGAGGTCAAAGGTCAAAGGAGAAAGGTGAAAGGTAAAAGGTCAAATTCAGATGTCAGAGGTCAAGGTCAAAGGTTAGAGGTCAATGTCAAAGGTCAAAGATCAGAGGTCAAGGTCAAAGGTCAAAGGTCAAAGGTCAGAGGTTATATCAAGGTCAAGGTCAGAGGACAGAGGTCAAAGGTCAGAGGTCAAGGTCAAAGGTCAGAGGTCAAGGTCAAAGGTCAGAGGTCGAGGACAAACGTCAGAGGTCAAGGTCACGGTCAGAGGTCAAGGTCAAAGGTCAGAGGTCAAAGGTCAGAGGTCAAGGTCAAAGGTCAAAGGTTAAAGGTGAAGGTGAAAGTTCAAAGGTCAGAGGTCAAGGTCAAAGGTCAAAGGTCAGAGGTCAGAGGTCAAAGGTCCAAGGTCAAGGTCAAACGACAGAGGTCAGAGGTCAAGGTCAAGGTCAAAGATCAGAGGTCGAGGACACAGATCAGAGGTCAACGTCAAAGGTCAGAGGTCAAAGTCAAGGTCAAACGTCAGAGGTCAAAGGTCAGAGGTCAAGGTCAAAGGTCAAAGGTCAAGGTCAAGATCAAACGTAAGAGTTCAAAGGTCAATGGTGAATGGTGAAAGATCAAATTCAGATGTCAGAGGTCAAGGTCAAATGTTAGAGGTCAAGGTCATAGGTCAAAGGTCAGAGGTCAAGGTCAATGGTCAAAGGTCAAGGTCAAAGGCCAGAGGACAGAGGACAAGGTCAAGTTCAAGGTCAAGGTCAAGGTCAAGGTCAAGGTCAAGGTAAAGGTCAAAGGTCAAAGGTCAAAGGTCAAAGGTCAGAGGTCAGAGGTCAGAGGTCAAGGTCAAGGTCAAGGTCAAGGTCAAAGGTCAGAGGTCAAAGGTCAGAGGTCAAGGTCAGAGGTCAAGGTCAGAGGTCAAAGGTCAGAGGTCAAGGTCAAGGTCAAGGTCAAAGGTCAGAGGTCAAGGTCAAAGGTCAAAGGTTAGAGGACAAGGTCAAAGTTCAAAGGTCAGAGGTCAAGGTCAAAGGTTAGAGGTCAAGGTCAAAGGCCAGCGGTCAAGGTCAATGTCAAGGTCAAGGTCAGAGGTCAGAGGTCAAGGTCAAAGGTCAGAGGTCAGAGGTCAGAGGTCAGAGGTCAAAGGTCCAAGGTCAAGGTCAAACGTCAGAGGTCAAGGTCAAGGTCAAAGATCAGAGGCCAAGGTCTAAGGTCAGAGGTCAAGATCAAAGGACAGAGGTCAGAGGACAAGGTCAAGGTCAAGGTCAAGGTCAAGGTAAAGGTCAAAGGTCAAAGGTCAAAGGTCAAAGGTCAAAGGTCAAAGGTCAGAGGACAGAGGTCAAAGGTCAGAGGTCAGAGGTCAAGGTCAAGGTCAAGGTCAAGGTCAAGGTCAAAGGTCAGAGGTCAAAGGTCAGAGGTCAAGGTCAGAGGTCAAAGGTCAGAGGTCAAGGTCAAGGTCAAGGTCAAAGGTCAGAGGTCAAAGTCAAAGGTCAAAGGTTAGATGTCAAGGTCAAAGTTCAAAGTTCAGAGGTCAAGGTCAAAGGTTAGAGGTCAAGGTCAAAGGTCAAAGGTCAAGGTCAACGGTAAGAGGTCAAAGGTCAAAGGAGAAAGGTGAAAGGTGAAAGGTCAAATTCAGATGTCAGAGGTCAAGGTCAAAGGTTAGAGGTCAATGTCAAAGGTCAAAGATCAGAGGTCAAGGTCAAAGGTCAAAGGTCAAAGTTCAGAGGTTATATCAAGGTCAAGGTCAGAGGACAGAGGTCAAAGGTCAGAGGTCAAGGTCAAAGGTCAAGGTCAAGGTCAAAGGTCAGAGGTCAAAGTCAAAGGTCAAAGGTTAGATGTCAAGGTCAAAGTTCAAAGGTCAGAGCTCAAGGTCAAAGGTTAGAGGTCAAGGTCAAAGGTCAAAGGTCAAGGTCAACGGTAAGAGGTCAAAGGTCAAAGGAGAAAGGTGAAAGGTGAAAGGTCAAATTCAGATGTCAGAGGTCAAGGTCAAAGGTTAGAGGTCAATGTCAAAGGTCAAAGATCAGAGGTCAAGGTCAAAGGTCAAAGGTCAAAGGTCAGAGGTTATATCAAGGTCAAGGTCAGAGGACAGAGGTCAAAGGTCAGAGGTCAAGGTCAAAGGTCAGAGGTCAAGGTCAAAGGTCAGAGGTCGAGGACAAAGGTCAGAGGTCAAGGTCACGGTCAGAGGTCAAGGTCAAAGGTCAGAGGTCAAAGGTCAGAGGTCAAGGTCAAAGGTCAAAGGTTAAAGGTGAAGGTGAAAGTTCAAAGGTCAGAGGTCAAGGTCAAAGGTCAAAGGTCAGAGGTCAGAGGTCAAAGGTCCAAGGTCAAGGTCAAACGACAGAGGTCAGAGGTCAAGGTCAAGGTCAAAGATCAGAGGTCGAGGACACAGATCAGAGGTCAACGTCAAAGGTCAGAGGTCAAAGTCAAGGTCAAACGTCAGAGGTCAAAGGTCAGAGGTCAAGGTCAAAGGTCAACGGTCAAGGTCAAGATCAAACGTAAGAGTTCAAAGGTCAAAGGTGAATGGTGAAAGATCAAATTCAGATGTCAGAGGTCAAGGTCAAATGTTAGAGGTCAAGGTCATAGGTCAAAGGTCAGAGGTCAAGGTCAATGGTCAAAGGTCAAGGTCAAAGGCCAGAGGACAGAGGACAAGGTCAAGTTCAAGGTCAAGGTCAAGGTCAAGGTCAAGGTCAAAGGTCAGAGGTCAAAGGTCAGAGGTCAAGGTCAGAGGTCAAGGTCAGAGGTCAAAGGTCAGAGGTCAGAGGTCAAGGTCAAGGTCAAGGTCAAAGGTCAGAGGTCAAGGTCAAAGGTCAAAGGTTAGAGGACAAGGTCAAAGTTCAAAGGTCAGAGGTCAAGGTCAAAGGTTAGAGGTCAAGGTCAAAGGCCAGCGGTCAAGGTCAATGTCAAGGTCAAGGTCAGAGGTCAGAGGTCAAGGTCAAAGGTCAGAGGTCAGAGGTCAGAGGTCAGAGGTCAAAGGTCCAAGGTCAAGGTCAAACGTCAGAGGTCAAGGTCAAGGTCAAAGATCAGAGGCCAAGGTCTAAGGTCAGAGGTCAAGATCAAAGGACAGAGGTCAGAGGACAAGGTCAGATGTCAGAGGTAAAGGTCAAAGCTCAATGTCAAGGTCAAGGTCAGAGGTCAGAGGTCAAGGTCAAAGGTCAGAGGTCAGAGGTCGGAGGTCAGACGTCAAAGGTCCAAGGTCAAGGTCAAACGTCAGAGGTCAAGGTCAAGGTCAAAGATCAGATGCCAAGGTCTAAGGTCAGAGGCCAAGATCAAAGGACAGAGGTCAGAGGACAAGGTCAGATGTCAGAGGTAAAGGTCAAAGGTCAATGTCAAGGTCAAGGTCAGAGGTCGAGGTCAAAGGTCAAAGGTCAAAGGTCAAACGTCAAAGTTCAAAGGTCAGAGGTCAAGGTCAAAGGTCAAAGGTCAGAGGTCAGATGTCAAGGTCAAAGGTCAAAGGTCAAAGGTCAAAGGTCAAGGTCAACGGTAAGAGGTCAAAGGTCAAAGGAGAAAGGTGAAAGGTGAAAGGTCAAATTCAGATGTCAGAGGTCAAGGTCAAAGGTTAGAGGTCAATGTCAAAGGTCAAAGATCAGAGGTCAAGGTCAAAGGTCAAAGGTCAAAGGTCAAAGGTCAAAGGTCAGAGGTTATATCAAGGTCAAGGTCAGAGGACATAGGTCAAAGTTCAGAGGTCAAGGTCAAAGGTCAAGGTCAAGGCCAGAGGACAGAGGACAAGGTCAAGTTCAAGGTCAAGGTCAAGGTCAAGGTCAAGGTCAAGGTAAAGGTCAAAGGTCAAAGGTCAAAGGTCAAAGGTCAGAGGTCAGAGGTCAAGGTCAAGGTCAAGGTCAAGGTCAAGGTCAAAGGTCAGAGGTCAAAGGTCAGAGCTCAAGGTCAGAGGTCAAGGTCAGAGGTCAAAGGTCAGAGGTCAAGGTCAAGGTCAAGGTCAAAGGTCAGAGGTCAAGGTCAAAGGTCAAAGGTTAGAGGACAAGGTCAAAGTTCAAAGGTCAGAGGTCAAGGTCAAAGGTTAGAGGTCAAGGTCAAAGGCCAGCGGTCAAGGTCAATGTCAAGGTCAAGGTCAGAGGTCAGAGGTCAAGGTCAAAGGTCAGAGGTCAGAGGTCAGAGGTCAGAGGTCAAAGGTCCAAGGTCAAGGTCAAACGTCAGAGGTCAAGGTCAAGGTCAAAGATCAGAGGCCAAGGTCTAAGGTCAGAGGTCAAGATCAAAGGACAGAGGTCAGAGGACAAGGTCAGATGTCAGAGGTAAAGGTCAAATGTTAGAGGTCAAGGTCATAGGTCAAAGGTCAGAGGTCAAGGTCAATGGTCAGAGGTCAAGGTCAAAGGCCAGAGGACAGAGGACAAGGTCAAGGTCAAGGTCAAGGTCAAGGTAAAGGTCAAAGGTCAAAGGTCAAAGGTCAAAGGTCAGAGGTCAGAGATCAAAGGTCAGAGGTCAGAGGTCAAGGTCAAGGTCAAGGTCAAGGTCAAGGTCAAAGGTCAGAGGTCAAAGGTCAGAGGTCAAGGTCAGAGGTCAAAGGTCAGAGGTCAAGGTCAAGGTCAAAGGTCAGAGGTCAAGGTCAAAGGTCAAAGGTTTGAGGTCAGATGTCAAGGTCAAAGGTCAAAGGTCAAAGGTCAAAGGTCAAGGTCAACGGTAAGAGGTCAAAGGTCAAAGGAGAAAGGTGAAAGGTGAAAGGTCAAATTCAGATGTCAGAGGTCAAGGTCAAAGGTTAGAGGTCAATGTCAAAGGTCAAAGATCAGAGGTCAAGGTCAAAGGTCAGAGGTCAAGGTCAAAGGTCAAAGGTCAGAGGTCAGATGTCAAGGTCAAAGGTCAGAGGACATAGGTCAAAGGTCAAGGTCAACGGTAAGAGGTCAAAGGTCAAAGGAGAAAGGTGAAAGGTGAAAGGTCAAATTCAGATGTCAGAGGTCAAGGTCAAAGGTCAGAGGTCGAGGACAAAGGTCAGAGGTCAAGGTCACGGTCAGAGGTCAAGGTCAAAGGTCAGAGGTCAAAGGTCAGAGGTCAAGGTCAAAGGTCAAAGGTTAAAGGTGAAGGTGAAAGTTCAAAGGTCAGAGGTCAAGATCAAAGGACAGAGGTCAGAGGACAAGGTCAGATGTCAGAGGTAAAGGTCAAAGCTCAATGTCAAGGTCAAGGTCAGAGGTCAGAGGTCAAGGTCAAAGGTCAGAGGTCAGAGGTCGGAGGTCAGACGTCAAAGGTCCAAGGTCAAGGTCAAACGTCAGAGGTCAAGGTCAAGGTCAAAGATCAGAGGCCAAGGTCTAAGGTCAGAGGCCAAGATCAAAGGACAGAGGTCAGAGGACAAGGTCAGATGTCAGAGGTAAAGGTCAAAGGTCAATGTCAAGGTCAAGGTCAGAGGTCGAGGTCAAAGGTCAAAGGTCAAAGGTCAAACGTCAAAGTTCAAAGGTCAGAGGTCAAGGTCAAAGGTCAAAGGTCAGAGGTCAGATGTCAAGGTCAAAGGTCAAAGGTCAAAGGTCAAAGGTCAAGGTCAACGGTAAGAGGTCAAAGGTCAAAGGAGAAAGGTGAAAGGTGAAAGGTCAAATTCAGATGTCAGAGGTCAAGGTCAAAGGTTAGAGGTCAATGTCAAAGGTCAAAGATCAGAGGTCAAGGTCAAAGGTCAGAGGTCAAGGTCAAAGGTCAAAGGTCAGAGGTCAGATGTCAAGGTCAAAGGTCAGAGGACATAGGTCAAAGGTCAAGGTCAACGGTAAGAGGTCAAAGGTCAAAGGAGAAAGGTGAAAGGTGAAAGGTCAAATTCAGATGTCAGAGGTCAAGGTCAAAGGTCAGAGGTCGAGGACAAAGGTCAGAGGTCAAGGTCACGGTCAGAGGTCAAGGTCAAAGGTCAGAGGTCAAGGTCAAAGGTCAAAGGTCAGAGGTCAAGGTCAAGGTCAAGGTCAAAGGTCAGAGGTCAAGGTCAAAGGTCAAAGGTTAGAGGACAAGGTCAAAGTTCAAAGGTCAGAGGTCAAGGTCAAAGGTTAGAGGTCAAGGTCAAAGGCCAGCGGTCAAGGTCAATGTCAAGGTCAAGGTCAGAGGTCAGAGGTCAAGGTCAAAGGTCAGAGGTCAGAGGTCAGAGGTCAGAGGTCAAAGGTCCAAGGTCAAGTTCAAACGTCAGAGGTCAAGGTCAAGGTCAAAGATCAGAGGCCAAGGTCTAAGGTCAGAGGTCAAGATCAAAGGACAGAGGTCAGAGGACAAGGTCAGATGTCAGAGGTAAAGGTCAAAGCTCAATGTCAAGGTCAAGGTCAGAGGTCAGAGGTCAAGGTCAAAGGTCAGAGGTCAGAGGTCGGAGGTCAGACGTCAAAGGTCCAAGGTCAAGGTCAAACGTCAGAGGTCAAGGTCAAGGTCAAAGATCAGATGCCAAGGTCTAAGGTCAGAGGCCAAGATCAAAGGACAGAGGTCAGAGGACAAGGTCAGATGTCAGAGGTAAAGGTCAAAGGTCAATGTCAAGGTCAAGGTCAGAGGTCGAGGTCAAAGGTCAAAGGTCAAAGGTCAAACGTCAAAGTTCAAAGGTCAGAGGTCAAGGTCAAAGGTCAAAGGTCAGAGGTCAGATGTCAAGGTCAAAGGTCAAAAGTCAAAGGTCAAAGGTCAAGGTCAACGGTAAGAGGTCAAAGGTCAAAGGAGAAAGGTGAAAGGTGAAAGGTCAAATTCAGATGTCAGAGGTCAAGGTCAAAGGTTAGAGGTCAATGTCAAAGGTCAAAGATCAGAGGTCAAGGTCAAAGGTCAAAGGTCAAAGGTCAAAGGTCAAAGGTCAGAGGTTATATCAAGGTCAAGGTCAGAGGACATAGGTCAAAGTTCAGAGGTCAAGGTCAAAGGTCAAGGTCAAGGCCAAGGCCAGAGGACAGAGGACAAGGTCAAGTTCAAGGTCAAGGTCAAGGTCAAGGTCAAGGTCAAGGTAAAGGTCAAAGGTCAAAGGTCAAAGGTCAAAGGTCAGAGGTCAGAGGTCAAGGTCAAGGTCAAGGTCAAGGTCAAAGGTCAGAGGTCAAAGGTCAGAGGTCAAGGTCAGAGGTCAAGGTCAGAGGTCAAAGGTCAGAGGTCAAGGTCAAGGTCAAGGTCAAAGGTCAGAGGTCAAGGTCAAAGGTCAAAGGTTAGAGGACAAGGTCAAAGTTCAAAGGTCAGAGGTCAAGGTCAAAGGTTAGAGGTCAAGGTCAAAGGCCAGCGGTCAAGGTCAATGTCAAGGTCAAGGTCAGAGGTCAGAGGTCAAGGTCAAAGGTCAGAGGTCAGAGATCAGAGGTCAGAGGTCAAAGGTCCAAGGTCAAGGTCAAACGTCAGAGGTCAAGGTCAAGGTCAAAGATCAGAGGCCAAGGTCTAAGGTCAGAGGTCAAGATCAAAGGACAGAGGTCAGAGGACAAGGTCAGATGTCAGAGGTAAAGGTCAAATGTTAGAGGTCAAGGTCATAGGTCAAAGGTCAGAGGTCAAGGTCAATGGTCAGAGGTCAAGGTCAAAGGCCAGAGGACAGAGGACAAGGTCAAGGTCAAGGTCAAGGTCAAGGTAAAGGTCAAAGGTCAAAGGTCAAAGGTCAAAGGTCAGAGGTCAGAGATCAAAGGTCAGAGGTCAGAGGTCAAGGTCAAGGTCAAGGTCAAGGTCAAGGTCAAGGTCAAGGTCAAAGGTCAGAGGTCAAAGGTCAGAGGTCAAGGTCAGAGGTCAAAGGTCAGAGGTCAAGGTCAAGGTCAAAGGTCAGAGGTCAAGGTCAAAGGTCAAAGGTTAGAGGTCAGATGTCAAGGTCAAAGGTCAAAGGTCAAAGGTCAAAGGTCAAGGTCAACGGTAAGAGGTCAAAGGTCAAAGGAGAAAGGTGAAAGGTGAAAGGTCAAATTCAGATGTCAGAGGTCAAGGTCAAAGGTTAGAGGTCAATGTCAAAGGTCAAAGATCAGAGGTCAAGGTCAAAGGTCAGAGGTCAAGGTCAAAGGTCAAAGGTCAGAGGTCAGATGTCAAGGTCAAAGGTCAGAGGACATAGGTCAAAGGTCAAGGTCAACGGTAAGAGGTCAAAGGTCAAAGGAGAAAGGTGAAAGGTGAAAGGTCAAATTCAGATGTCAGAGGTCAAGGTCAAAGGTCAGAGGTCGAG
Organism: Lasioglossum villosulum; assembly: GCA_963971365.1. Classification (NCBI taxonomy): domain Eukaryota; kingdom Metazoa; phylum Arthropoda; class Insecta; order Hymenoptera; family Halictidae; genus Lasioglossum; species Lasioglossum villosulum. Next base: position 22,376,377 of record OZ020498.1, on the reverse strand, counting down.
GACAAAGGTCAGAGGTCAAGGTCACGGTCAGAGGTCAAGGTCAAAGGTCAGAGGTCAAAGGTCAGAGGTCAAGGTCAAAGGTCAAAGGTTAAAGGTGAAGGTGAAAGTTCAAAGGTCAGAGGTCAAGATCAAAGGACAGAGGTCAGAGGACAAGGTCAGATGTCAGAGGTAAAGGTCAAAGCTCAATGTCAAGGTCAAGGTCAGAGGTCAGAGGTCAAGGTCAAAGGTCAGAGGTCAGAGGTCGGAGGTCAGACGTCAAAGGTCCAAGGTCAAGGTCAAACGTCAGAGGTCAAAGGTCAAAGGTCAAGGTCAACGGTAAGAGGTCAAAGGTCAAAGGAGAAAGGTGAAAGGTGAAAGGTCAAATTCAGATGTCAGAGGTCAAGGTCAAAGGTCAGAGGTCGAGGACAAAGGTCAGAGGTCAAGGTCACGGTCAGAGGTCAAGGTCAAAGGTCAGAGGTCAAAGGTCAGAGGTCACGGTCAAAGGTCAAAGGTTAAAGGTGAAGGTGAAAGTTCAAAGGTCAGAGGTCAAGGTCAAAGGTCAAAGGTCAGAGGTCAGAGGTCAAGGTCAAAGGTCAGAGGTCAAAGGCCAGAGGTCAGAGGTCAAGGTCACGGTCAGAGGTCAAAGGTCAAAGGTCAAGGTCAAAGGTCAAAGGTCAAATCTCAGAGGTCAGAGGTCAAGGTCAAAGGTTAGAGGTCAAGATCAAAGGACAGAGGTCAGAGGACAAGGTCAGATGTCAGAGGTAAAGGTCAAAGGTCAAAGGTCAGAGGTCAAGGTCAAAGGTTAGAGGTCAAGGTCAAAGGTCAAAGGACAAGGTCAAGATCAAACGTAAGAGTTCAAAGGTCAAAGGTGAATGGTGAAAGATCAAATTCAGATGTCAGAGGTCAAGGTCAAATGTTAGAGGTCAAGGTCATAGGTCAAAGGTCAGAGGTCAATGTCAATGGTCAGAGGTCAAGGTCAAAGGCCTGAGGACAGAGGACAAGGTCAAGGTCAAGGTCAAGGTCAAGGTCAAGGTCAAGGTAAAGGTCAAAGGTCAAAGGTCAAAGGTCAAAGGTCAAAGGTCAAAGGTCAGAGGACAGAGGTCAAAGGTCAGAGGTCAGAGGTCAAGGTCAAGGTCAAGGTCAAGGTCAAGGTCAAAGGTCAGAGGTCAAAGGTCAGAGGTCAAGGTCAGAGGTCAAAGGTCAGAGGTCAAGGTCAAGGTCAAGGTCAAAGGTCAGAGGTCAAAGTCAAAGGTCAAAGGTTAGATGTCAAGGTCAAAGTTCAAAGGTCAGAGGTCAAGGTCAAAGGTTAGAGGTCAAGATCAAAGGACAGAGGTCAGAGGACAAGGTCAGATGTCAGAGGTAAAGGTCAAAGGTCAAAGGTCAGAGGTCAAGGTCAAAGGTTAGAGGTCAAGGTCAAAGGTCAGAGGTCAAGGTCAAAGGTCAAAGGTCAAGGTCAAGATCAAACGTAAGAGTTCAAAGGTCAAAGGTGAATGGTGAAAGATCAAATTCAGATGTCAGAGGTCAAGGTCAAATGTTAGAGGTCAAGGTCATAGGTCAAAGGTCAGAGGTCAAGGTCAATGGTCAGAGGTCAAGGTCAAAGGCCAGAGGACAGAGGACAAGGTCAAGGTCAAGGTCAAGGTCAAGGTAAAGGTCAAAGGTCAAAGGTCAAAGGTCAAAGGTCAGAGGTCAGAGATCAAAGGTCAGAGGTCAGAGGTCAAGGTCAAGGTCAAGGTCAAGGTCAAAGGTCAGAGGTCAAAGGTCAGAGGTCAAGGTCAGAGGTCAAAGGTCAGAGGTCAAGGTCAAGGTCAAAGGTCAGAGGTCAAGGTCAAAGGTCAAAGGTTAGAGGTCAAGGTCAAAGTTCAAAGGTCAGAGGTCAAGGTCAAAGGTTAGAGGTCAAGGTCAGAGGTCAAAGGTCAAGGTCAAAGGTCAAATCTCAGAGGTCAGAGGTCAAGGTCAAAGGTTAGAGGTCAAGATCAAAGGACAGAGGTCAGAGGACAAGGTCAGATGTCAGAGGTAAAGGTCAAAGGTCAAAGGTCAGAGGTCAAGGTCAAAGGTTAGAGGTCAAGGTCAAAGGTCAGAGGTCAAGGTCAAAGGTCAAAGGTCAAGGTCAAGATCAAACGTAAGAGTTCAAAGGTCAAAGGTGAATGGTGAAAGATCAAATTCAGATGTCAGAGGTCAAGGTCAAATGTTAGAGGTCAAGGTCATAGGTCAAATCTCAGAGGTCAGAGGTCAAGGTCAAAGGTTAGAGGTCAAGATCAAAGGACAGAGGTCAGAGGACAAGGTCAGATGTCAGAGGTAAAGGTCAAAGGTCAAAGGTCAGAGGTCAAGGTCAAAGGTTAGAGGTCAAAGGTCAAAGGTCAAAGGTCAAACGTCAAAGTTCAAAGGTCAGAGGTCAAGGTCAAAGGTCAAAGGTCAGAGGTCAGATGTCAAGGTCAAAGGTCAAAGGTCAAAGGTCAAAGGTCAAGGTCAACGGTAAGAGGTCAAAGGTCAAAGGAGAAAGGTGAAAGGTGAAAGGTCAAATTCAGATGTCAGAGGTCAAGGTCAAAGGTTAGAGGTCAATGTCAAAGGTCAAAGATCAGAGGTCAAGGTCAAAGGTCAGAGGTCAAGGTCAAAGGTCAAAGGTCAGAGGTCAGATGTCAAGGTCAAAGGTCAGAGGACATAGGTCAAAGGTCAAGGTCAACGGTAAGAGGTCAAAGGTCAAAGGAGAAAGGTGAAAGGTGAAAGGTCAAATTCAGATGTCAGAGGTCAAGGTCAAAGGTCAGAGGTCGAGGACAAAGGTCAGAGGTCAAGGTCACGGTCAGAGGTCAAGGTCAAAGGTCAGAGGTCAAGGTCAAAGGTCAAAGGTCAGAGGTCAAGGTCAAGGTCAAGGTCAAAGGTCAGAGGTCAAGGTCAAAGGTCAAAGGTTAGAGGACAAGGTCAAAGTTCAAAGGTCAGAGGTCAAGGTCAAAGGTTAGAGGTCAAGGTCAAAGGCCAGCGGTCAAGGTCAATGTCAAGGTCAAGGTCAGAGGTCAGAGGTCAAGGTCAAAGGTCAGAGGTCAGAGGTCAGAGGTCAGAGGTCAAAGGTCCAAGGTCAAGTTCAAACGTCAGAGGTCAAGGTCAAGGTCAAAGATCAGAGGCCAAGGTCTAAGGTCAGAGGTCAAGATCAAAGGACAGAGGTCAGAGGACAAGGTCAGATGTCAGAGGTAAAGGTCAAAGCTCAATGTCAAGGTCAAGGTCAGAGGTCAGAGGTCAAGGTCAAAGGTCAGAGGTCAGAGGTCGGAGGTCAGACGTCAAAGGTCCAAGGTCAAGGTCAAACGTCAGAGGTCAAGGTCAAGGTCAAAGATCAGATGCCAAGGTCTAAGGTCAGAGGCCAAGATCAAAGGACAGAGGTCAGAGGACAAGGTCAGATGTCAGAGGTAAAGGTCAAAGGTCAATGTCAAGGTCAAGGTCAGAGGTCGAGGTCAAAGGTCAAAGGTCAAAGGTCAAACGTCAAAGTTCAAAGGTCAGAGGTCAAGGTCAAAGGTCAAAGGTCAGAGGTCAGATGTCAAGGTCAAAGGTCAAAAGTCAAAGGTCAAAGGTCAAGGTCAACGGTAAGAGGTCAAAGGTCAAAGGAGAAAGGTGAAAGGTGAAAGGTCAAATTCAGATGTCAGAGGTCAAGGTCAAAGGTTAGAGGTCAATGTCAAAGGTCAAAGATCAGAGGTCAAGGTCAAAGGTCAAAGGTCAAAGGTCAAAGGTCAAAGGTCAGAGGTTATATCAAGGTCAAGGTCAGAGGACATAGGTCAAAGTTCAGAGGTCAAGGTCAAAGGTCAAGGTCAAGGCCAAGGCCAGAGGACAGAGGACAAGGTCAAGTTCAAGGTCAAGGTCAAGGTCAAGGTCAAGGTCAAGGTAAAGGTCAAAGGTCAAAGGTCAAAGGTCAAAGGTCAGAGGTCAGAGGTCAAGGTCAAGGTCAAGGTCAAGGTCAAAGGTCAGAGGTCAGAGGTCAAAGGTCAGAGGTCAAGGTCAGAGGTCAAGGTCAGAGGTCAAAGGTCAGAGGTCAAGGTCAAGGTCAAGGTCAAAGGTCAGAGGTCAAGGTCAAAGGTCAAAGGTTAGAGGACAAGGTCAAAGTTCAAAGGTCAGAGGTCAAGGTCAAAGGTTAGAGGTCAAGGTCAAAGGCCAGCGGTCAAGGTCAATGTCAAGGTCAAGGTCAGAGGTCAGAGGTCAAGGTCAAAGGTCAGAGGTCAGAGATCAGAGGTCAGAGGTCAAAGGTCCAAGGTCAAGGTCAAACGTCAGAGGTCAAGGTCAAGGTCAAAGATCAGAGGCCAAGGTCTAAGGTCAGAGGTCAAGATCAAAGGACAGAGGTCAGAGGACAAGGTCAGATGTCAGAGGTAAAGGTCAAATGTTAGAGGTCAAGGTCATAGGTCAAAGGTCAGAGGTCAAGGTCAATGGTCAGAGGTCAAGGTCAAAGGCCAGAGGACAGAGGACAAGGTCAAGGTCAAGGTCAAGGTCAAGGTAAAGGTCAAAGGTCAAAGGTCAAAGGTCAAAGGTCAGAGGTCAGAGATCAAAGGTCAGAGGTCAGAGGTCAAGGTCAAGGTCAAGGTCAAGGTCAAGGTCAAGGTCAAAGGTCAGAGGTCAAAGGTCAGAGGTCAAGGTCAGAGGTCAAAGGTCAGAGGTCAAGGTCAAGGTCAAAGGTCAGAGGTCAAGGTCAAAGGTCAAAGGTTAGAGGTCAGATGTCAAGGTCAAAGGTCAAAGGTCAAAGGTCAAAGGTCAAGGTCAACGGTAAGAGGTCAAAGGTCAAAGGAGAAAGGTGAAAGGTGAAAGGTCAAATTCAGATGTCAGAGGTCAAGGTCAAAGGTTAGAGGTCAATGTCAAAGGTCAAAGATCAGAGGTCAAGGTCAAAGGTCAGAGGTCAAGGTCAAAGGTCAAAGGTCAGAGGTCAGATGTCAAGGTCAAAGGTCAGAGGACATAGGTCAAAGGTCAAGGTCAACGGTAAGAGGTCAAAGGTCAAAGGAGAAAGGTGAAAGGTGAAAGGTCAAATTCAGATGTCAGAGGTCAAGGTCAAAGGTCAGAGGTCGAGGACAAAGGTCAGAGGTCAAGGTCACGGTCAGAGGTCAAGGTCAAAGGTCAGAGGTCAAAGGTCAGAGGTCAAGGTCAAAGGTCAAAGGTTAAAGGTGAAGGTGAAAGTTCAAAGGTCAGAGGTCAAGATCAAAGGACAGAGGTCAGAGGACAAGGTCAGATGTCAGAGGTAAAGGTCAAAGCTCAATGTCAAGGTCAAGGTCAGAGGTCAGAGGTCAAGGTCAAAGGTCAGAGGTCAGAGGTCGGAGGTCAGACGTCAAAGGTCCAAGGTCGAGGTCAAACGTCAGAGGTCAAAGGTCAAAGGTCAAGGTCAACGGTAAGAGGTCAAAGGTCAAAGGAGAAAGGTGAAAGGTGAAAGGTCAAATTCAGATGTCAGAGGTCAAGGTCAAAGGTCAGAGGTCGAGGACAAAGGTCAGAGGTCAAGGTCACGGTCAGAGGTCAAGGTCAAAGGTCAGAGGTCAAAGGTCAGAGGTCACGGTCAAAGGTCAAAGGTTAAAGGTGAAGGTGAAAGTTCAAAGGTCAGAGGTCAAGGTCAAAGGTCAAAGGTCAGAGGTCAGAGGTCAAGGTCAAAGGTCAGAGGTCAAAGGCCAGAGGTCAGAGGTCAAGGTCACGGTCAGAGGTCAAAGGTCAAAGGTCAAGGTCAAAGGTCAAAGGTCAAATCTCAGAGGTCAGAGGTCAAGGTCAAAGGTTAGAGGTCAAGATCAAAGGACAGAGGTCAGAGGACAAGGTCAGATGTCAGAGGTAAAGGTCAAAGGTCAAAGGTCAGAGGTCAAGGTCAAAGGTTAGAGGTCAAGGTCAAAGGTCAAAGGACAAGGTCAAGATCAAACGTAAGAGTTCAAAGGTCAAAGGTGAATGGTGAAAGATCAAATTCAGATGTCAGAGGTCAAGGTCAAATGTTAGAGGTCAAGGTCATAGGTCAAAGGTCAGAGGTCAATGTCAATGGTCAGAGGTCAAGGTCAAAGGCCTGAGGACAGAGGACAAGGTCAAGGTCAAGGTCAAGGTCAAGGTCAAGGTAAAGGTCAAAGGTCAAAGGTCAAAGGTCAATGGTCAAAGGTCAAAGGTCAGAGGACAGAGGTCAAAGGTCAGAGGTCAGAGGTCAAGGTCAAGGTCAAGGTCAAGGTCAAGGTCAAAGGTCAGAGGTCAAAGGTCAGAGGTCAAGGTCAGAGGTCAAAGGTCAGAGGTCAAGGTCAAGGTCAAGGTCAAAGGTCAGAGGTCAAAGTCAAAGGTCAAAGGTTAGATGTCAAGGTCAAAGTTCAAAGGTCAGAGGTCAAGGTCAAAGGTTAGAGGTCAAGATCAAAGGACAGAGGTCAGAGGACAAGGTCAGATGTCAGAGGTAAAGGTCAAAGGTCAAAGGTCAGAGGTCAAGGTCAAAGGTTAGAGGTCAAGGTCAAAGGTCAGAGGTCAAGGTCAAAGGTCAAAGGTCAAGGTCAAGATCAAACGTAAGAGTTCAAAGGTCAAAGGTGAATGGTGAAAGATCAAATTCAGATGTCAGAGGTCAAGGTCAAATGTTAGAGGTCAAGGTCATAGGTCAAAGGTCAGAGGTCAAGGTCAATGGTCAGAGGTCAAGGTCAAAGGCCAGAGGACAGAGGACAAGGTCAAGGTCAAGGTCAAGGTCAAGGTAAAGGTCAAAGGTCAAAGGTCAAAGGTCAAAGGTCAGAGGTCAGAGATCAAAGGTCAGAGGTCAGAGGTCAAGGTCAAGGTCAAGGTCAAGGTCAAAGGTCAGAGGTCAAAGGTCAGAGGTCAAGGTCAGAGGTCAAAGGTCAGAGGTCAAGGTCAAGGTCAAAGGTCAGAGGTCAAGGTCAAAGGTCAAAGGTTAGAGGTCAAGGTCAAAGTTCAAAGGTCAGAGGTCAAGGTCAAAGGTTAGAGGTCAAGGTCAGAGGTCAAAGGTCAAGGTCAAAGGTCAAATCTCAGAGGTCAGAGGTCAAGGTCAAAGGTTAGAGGTCAAGATCAAAGGACAGAGGTCAGAGGACAAGGTCAGATGTCAGAGGTAAAGGTCAAAGGTCAAAGGTCAGAGGTCAAGGTCAAAGGTTAGAGGTCAAGGTCAAAGGTCAGAGGTCAAGGTCAAAGGTCAAAGGTCAAGGTCAAGATCAAACGTAAGAGTTCAAAGGTCAAAGGTGAATGGTGAAAGATCAAATTCAGATGTCAGAGGTCAAGGTCAAATGTTAGAGGTCAAGGTCATAGGTCAAATCTCAGAGGTCAGAGGTCAAGGTCAAAGGTTAGAGGTCAAGATCAAAGGACAGAGGTCAGAGGACAAGGTCAGATGTCAGAGGTAAAGGTCAAAGGTCAAAGGTCAGAGGTCAAGGTCAAAGGTTAGAGGTCAAGGTCAAAGGTCAAAGGACAAGGTCAAGATCAAACGTAAGAGTTCAAAGGTCAAAGGTGAATGGTGAAAGATCAAATTCAGATGTCAGAGGTCAAGGTCAAATGTTAGAGGTCAAGGTCATAGGTCAAAGGTCAGAGGTCAATGTCAATGGTCAGAGGTCAAGGTCAAAGGCCTGAGGACAGAGGACAAGGTCAAGGTCAAGGTCAAGGTCAAGGTCAAGGTAAAGGTCAAAGGTCAAAGGTCAAAGGTCAAAGGTCAAAGGTCAAAGGTCAGAGGACAGAGGTCAAAGGTCAGAGGTCAGAGGTCAAGGTCAAGGTCAAGGTCAAGGTCAAGGTCAAAGGTCAGAGGTCAAAGGTCAGAGGTCAAGGTCAGAGGTCAAAGGTCAGAGGTCAAGGTCAAGGTCAAGGTCAAAGGTCAGAGGTCAAAGTCAAAGGTCAAAGGTTAGATGTCAAGGTCAAAGTTCAAAGGTCAGAGGTCAAGGTCAAAGGTTAGAGGTCAAGATCAAAGGACAGAGGTCAGAGGACAAGGTCAGATGTCAGAGGTAAAGGTCAAAGGTCAAAGGTCAGAGGTCAAGGTCAAAGGTTAGAGGTCAAGGTCAAAGGTCAGAGGTCAAGGTCAAAGGTCAAAGGTCAAGGTCAAGATCAAATGTAAGAGTTCAAAGGTCAAAGGTGAATGGTGAAAGATCAAATTCAGATGTCAGAGGTCAAGGTCAAATGTTAGAGGTCAAGGTCATAGGTCAAATCTCAGAGGTCAGAGGTCAAGGTCAAAGGTTAGAGGTCAAGATCAAAGGACAGAGGTCAGAGGACAAGGTCAGATGTCAGAGGTAAAGGTCAAAGGTCAAAGGTCAGAGGTCAAGGTCAAAGGTTAGAGGTCAAGGTCAAAGGTCAAAGGACAAGGTCAAGATCAAACGTAAGAGTTCAAAGGTCAAAGGTGAATGGTGAAAGATCAAATTCAGATGTCAGAGGTCAAGGTCAAATGTTAGAGGTCAAGGTCATAGGTCAAAGGTCAGAGGTCAATGTCAATGGTCAGAGGTCAAGGTCAAAGGCCTGAGGACAGAGGACAAGGTCAAGGTCAAGGTCAAGGTCAAGGTCAAGGTAAAGGTCAAAGGTCAAAGGTCAAAGGTCAAAGGTCAAAGGTCAAAGGTCAGAGGACAGAGGTCAAAGGTCAGAGGTCAGAGGTCAAGGTCAAGGTCAAGGTCAAGGTCAAGGTCAAAGGTCAGAGGTCAAAGGTCAGAGGTCAAGGTCAGAGGTCAAAGGTCAGAGGTCAAGGTCAAGGTCAAGGTCAAAGGTCAGAGGTCAAAGTCAAAGGTCAAAGGTTAGATGTCAAGGTCAAAGTTCAAAGGTCAGAGGTCAAGGTCAAAGGTTAGAGGTCAAGATCAAAGGACAGAGGTCAGAGGACAAGGTCAGATGTCAGAGGTAAAGGTCAAAGGTCAAAGGTCAGAGGTCAAGGTCAAAGGTTAGAGGTCAAGGTCAAGGTCAAGGTAAAGGTCAAAGGTCAAAGGTCAAAGGTCAAAGGTCAGAGGTCAGAGATCAAAGGTCAGAGGTCAGAGGTCAAGGTCAAGGTCAAGGTCAAGGTCAAGGTCAAAGGTCAGAGGTCAAAGGTCAGAGGTCAAGGTCAGAGGTCAAAGGTCAGAGGTCAAGGTCAAGGTCAAAGGTCAGAGGTCAAGGTCAAAGGTCAAAGGTTAGAGGTCAAGGTCAAAGTTCAAAGGTCAGAGGTCAAGGTCAAAGGTTAGAGGTCAAGGTCAGAGGTCAAAGGTCAAGGTCAAAGGTCAAATCTCAGAGGTCAGAGGTCAAGGTCAAAGGTTAGAGGTCAAGATCAAAGGACAGAGGTCAGAGGACAAGGTCAGATGTCAGAGGTAAAGGTCAAAGGTCAAAGGTCAGAGGTCAAGGTCAAAGGTTAGAGGTCAAGGTCAAAGGTCAGAGGTCAAGATCAAAGGTCAAAGGACAAGGTCAAGATCAAACGTAAGAGTTCAAAGGTCAAAGGTGAATGGTGAAAGATCAAATTCAGATGTCAGAGGTCAAGGTCAAATGTTAGAGGTCAAGGTCATAGGTCAAAGGTCAGAGGTCAAGGTCAATGGTCAGAGGTAAAGGTCAAAGGTCAAAGGTCAGAGGTCAAGGTCAAAGGTTAGAGGTCAAGGTCAAAGGTCAGAGGTCAAGGTCAAAGGTCAAAGGTCAAGGTCAAGATCAAACGTAAGAGTTCAAAGGTCAAAGGTGAATGGTGAAAGATCAAATTCAGATGTCAGAGGTCAAGGTCAAATGTTAGAGGTCAAGGTCATAGGTCAAATCTCAGAGGTCAGAGGTCAAGGTCAAAGGTTAGAGGTCAAGATCAAAGGACAGAGGTCAGAGGACAAGGTCAGATGTCAGAGGTAAAGGTCAAAGGTCAAAGGTCAGAGGTCAAGGTCAAAGGTTAGAGGTCAAGGTCAAAGGTCAAAGGACAAGGTCAAGATCAAACGTAAGAGTTCAAAGGTCAAAGGTGAATGGTGAAAGATCAAATTCAGATGTCAGAGGTCAAGGTCAAATGTTAGAGGTCAAGGTCATAGGTCAAAGGTCAGAGGTCAATGTCAATGGTCAGAGGTCAAGGTCAAAGGCCTGAGGACAGAGGACAAGGTCAAGGTCAAGGTCAAGGTCAAGGTCAAGGTAAAGGTCAAAGGTCAAAGGTCAAAGGTCAAAGGTCAAAGGTCAAAGGTCAAAGGTCAGAGGACAGAGGTCAAAGGTCAGAGGTCAGAGGTCAAGGTCAAGGTCAAGGTCAAGGTCAAGGTCAAAGGTCAGAGGTCAAAGGTCAGAGGTCAAGGTCAGAGGTCAAAGGTCAGAGGTCAAGGTCAAGGTCAAGGTCAAAGGTCAGAGGTCAAAGTCAAAGGTCAAAGGTTAGATGTCAAGGTCAAAGTTCAAAGGTCAGAGGTCAAGGTCAAAGGTTAGAGGTCAAGATCAAAGGACAGAGGTCAGAGGACAAGGTCAGATGTCAGAGGTAAAGGTCAAAGGTCAAAGGTCAGAGGTCAAGGTCAAAGGTTAGAGGTCAAGGTCAAAGGTCAGAGGTCAAGGTCAAAGGTCAAAGGTCAAGGTCAAGATCAAACGTAAGAGTTCAAAGGTCAAAGGTGAATGGTGAAAGATCAAATTCAGATGTCAGAGGTCAAGGTCAAATGTTAGAGGTCAAGGTCATAGGTCAAAGGTCAGAGGTCAAGGTCAATGGTCAGAGGTCAAGGTCAAAGGCCAGAGGACAGAGGACAAGGTCAAGGTCAAGGTCAAGGTCAAGGTAAAGGTCAAAGGTCAAAGGTCAAAGGTCAAAGGTCAGAGGTCAGAGATCAAAGGTCAGAGGTCAGAGGTCAAGGTCAAGGTCAAGGTCAAGGTCAAGGTCAAAGGTCAAAGGTCAGAGGTCAAGGTCAGAGGTCAAAGGTCAGAGGTCAAGGTCAAGGTCAAAGGTCAGAGGTCAAGGTCAAAGGTCAAAGGTTAGAGGTCAAGGTCAAAGTTCAAAGGTCAGAGGTCAAGGTCAAAGGTTAGAGGTCAAGGTCAGAGGTCAAAGGTCAAGGTCAAAGGTCAAATCTCAGAGGTCAGAGGTCAAGGTCAAAGGTTAGAGGTCAGAGGTCAAGGTCAAAGGTTAGAGGTCAAGGTCAAAGGTCAGAGGTCAAGGTCAAAGGTCAAAGGTCAAGGTCAAGATCAAACGTAAGAGTTCAAAGGTCAAAGGTGAATGGTGAAAGATCAAATTCAGATGTCAGAGGTCAAGGTCAAATGTTAGAGGTCAAGGTCATAGGTCAAATCTCAGAGGTCAGAGGTCGAGGTCAAAGGTTAGAGGTCAAGATCAAAGGACAGAGGTCAGAGGACAAGATCAGATGTCAGAGGTAAAGGTCAAAGGTCAAAGGTCAGAGGTCAAGGTCAAAGGTTAGAGGTCAAGGTCAAAGGTCAGAGGTCAAGATCAAAGGTCAAAGGACAAGGTCAAGATCAAACGTAAGAGTTCAAAGGTCAAAGGTGAATGGTGAAAGATCAAATTCAGATGTCAGAGGTCAAGGTCAAATGTTAGAGGTCAAGGTCATAGGTCAAAAGTCAGAGGTCAAGGTCAATGGTCAGAGGTCAAGGTCAAAGGCCTGAGGACAGAGGACAAGGTCAAGGTCAAGGTCAAGGTCAAGGTAAAGGTCAAAGGTCAAAGGTCAAAGGTCAAAGGTCAAAGGTCAAAGGTCAAAGGTCAGAGGACAGAGGTCAAAGGTCAGAGGTCAGAGGTCAAGGTCAAGGTCAAGGTCAAGGTCAAGGTCAAAGGTCAGAGGTCAAAGGTCAGAGGTCAAGGTCATAGGTCAAATCTCAGAGGTCAGAGGTCAAGGTCAAAGGTTAGAGGTCAAGATCAAAGGACAGAGGTCAGAGGACAAGGTCAGATGTCAGAGGTAAAGGTCAAAGGTCAAAGGTCAGAGGTCAAGGTCAAAGGTTAGAGGTCAAGGTCAAAGGTCAAAGGACAAGGTCAAGATCAAACGTAAGAGTTCAAAGGTCAAAGGTGAATGGTGAAAGATCAAATTCAGATGTCAGAGGTCAAGGTCAAATGTTAGAGGTCAAGGTCATAGGTCAAAGGTCAGAGGTCAATGTCAATGGTCAGAGGTCAAGGTCAAAGGCCTGAGGACAGAGGACAAGGTCAAGGTCAAGGTCAAGGTCAAGGTCAAGGTAAAGGTCAAAGGTCAAAGGTCAAAGGTCAAAGGTCAAAGGTCAAAGGTCAGAGGACAGAGGTCAAAGGTCAGAGGTCAGAGGTCAAGGTCAAGGTCAAGGTCAAGGTCAAGGTCAAAGGTCAGAGGTCAAAGGTCAGAGGTCAAGGTCAGAGGTCAAAGGTCAGAGGTCAAGGTCAAGGTCAAGGTCAAAGGTCAGAGGTCAAAGTCAAAGGTCAAAGGTTAGATGTCAAGGTCAAAGTTCAAAGGTCAGAGGTCAAGGTCAAAGGTTAGAGGTCAAGATCAAAGGACAGAGGTCAGAGGACAAGGTCAGATGTCAGAGGTAAAGGTCAAAGGTCAAAGGTCAGAGGTCAAGGTCAAAGGTTAGAGGTCAAGGTCAAAGGTCAGAGGTCAAGGTCAAAGGTCAAAGGTCAAGGTCAAGATCAAATGTAAGAGTTCAAAGGTCAAAGGTGAATGGTGAAAGATCAAATTCAGATGTCAGAGGTCAAGGTCAAATGTTAGAGGTCAAGGTCATAGGTCAAATCTCAGAGGTCAGAGGTCAAGGTCAAAGGTTAGAGGTCAAGATCAAAGGACAGAGGTCAGAGGACAAGGTCAGATGTCAGAGGTAAAGGTCAAAGGTCAAAGGTCAGAGGTCAAGGTCAAAGGTTAGAGGTCAAGGTCAAAGGTCAAAGGACAAGGTCAAGATCAAACGTAAGAGTTCAAAGGTCAAAGGTGAATGGTGAAAGATCAAATTCAGATGTCAGAGGTCAAGGTCAAATGTTAGAGGTCAAGGTCATAGGTCAAAGGTCAGAGGTCAATGTCAATGGTCAGAGGTCAAGGTCAAAGGCCTGAGGACAGAGGACAAGGTCAAGGTCAAGGTCAAGGTCAAGGTCAAGGTAAAGGTCAAAGGTCAAAGGTCAAAGGTCAAAGGTCAAAGGTCAAAGGTCAGAGGACAGAGGTCAAAGGTCAGAGGTCAGAGGTCAAGGTCAAGGTCAAGGTCAAGGTCAAGGTCAAAGGTCAGAGGTCAAAGGTCAGAGGTCAAGGTCAGAGGTCAAAGGTCAGAGGTCAAGGTCAAGGTCAAGGTCAAAGGTCAGAGGTCAAAGTCAAAGGTCAAAGGTTAGATGTCAAGGTCAAAGTTCAAAGGTCAGAGGTCAAGGTCAAAGGTTAGAGGTCAAGATCAAAGGACAGAGGTCAGAGGACAAGGTCAGATGTCAGAGGTAAAGGTCAAAGGTCAAAGGTCAGAGGTCAAGGTCAAAGGTTAGAGGTCAAGGTCAAGGTCAAGGTAAAGGTCAAAGGTCAAAGGTCAAAGGTCAAAGGTCAGAGGTCAGAGATCAAAGGTCAGAGGTCAGAGGTCAAGGTCAAGGTCAAGGTCAAGGTCAAGGTCAAAGGTCAGAGGTCAAAGGTCAGAGGTCAAGGTCAGAGGTCAAAGGTCAGAGGTCAAGGTCAAGGTCAAAGGTCAGAGGTCAAGGTCAAAGGTCAAAGGTTAGAGGTCAAGGTCAAAGTTCAAAGGTCAGAGGTCAAGGTCAAAGGTTAGAGGTCAAGGTCAGAGGTCAAAGGTCAAGGTCAAAGGTCAAATCTCAGAGGTCAGAGGTCAAGGTCAAAGGTTAGAGGTCAAGATCAAAGGACAGAGGTCAGAGGACAAGGTCAGATGTCAGAGGTAAAGGTCAAAGGTCAAAGGTCAGAGGTCAAGGTCAAAGGTTAGAGGTCAAGGTCAAAGGTCAGAGGTCAAGATCAAAGGTCAAAGGACAAGGTCAAGATCAAACGTAAGAGTTCAAAGGTCAAAGGTGAATGGTGAAAGATCAAATTCAGATGTCAGAGGTCAAGGTCAAATGTTAGAGGTCAAGGTCATAGGTCAAAGGTCAGAGGTCAAGGTCAATGGTCAGAGGTAAAGGTCAAAGGTCAAAGGTCAGAGGTCAAGGTCAAAGGTTAGAGGTCAAGGTCAAAGGTCAGAGGTCAAGGTCAAAGGTCAAAGGTCAAGGTCAAGATCAAACGTAAGAGTTCAAAGGTCAAAGGTGAATGGTGAAAGATCAAATTCAGATGTCAGAGGTCAAGGTCAAATGTTAGAGGTCAAGGTCATAGGTCAAATCTCAGAGGTCAGAGGTCAAGGTCAAAGGTTAGAGGTCAAGATCAAAGGACAGAGGTCAGAGGACAAGGTCAGATGTCAGAGGTAAAGGTCAAAGGTCAAAGGTCAGAGGTCAAGGTCAAAGGTTAGAGGTCAAGGTCAAAGGTCAAAGGACAAGGTCAAGATCAAACGTAAGAGTTCAAAGGTCAAAGGTGAATGGTGAAAGATCAAATTCAGATGTCAGAGGTCAAGGTCAAATGTTAGAGGTCAAGGTCATAGGTCAAAGGTCAGAGGTCAATGTCAATGGTCAGAGGTCAAGGTCAAAGGCCTGAGGACAGAGGACAAGGTCAAGGTCAAGGTCAAGGTCAAGGTCAAGGTAAAGGTCAAAGGTCAAAGGTCAAAGGTCAAAGGTCAAAGGTCAAAGGTCAAAGGTCAGAGGACAGAGGTCAAAGGTCAGAGGTCAGAGGTCAAGGTCAAGGTCAAGGTCAAGGTCAAGGTCAAAGGTCAGAGGTCAAAGGTCAGAGGTCAAGGTCAGAGGTCAAAGGTCAGAGGTCAAGGTCAAGGTCAAGGTCAAAGGTCAGAGGTCAAAGTCAAAGGTCAAAGGTTAGATGTCAAGGTCAAAGTTCAAAGGTCAGAGGTCAAGGTCAAAGGTTAGAGGTCAAGATCAAAGGACAGAGGTCAGAGGACAAGGTCAGATGTCAGAGGTAAAGGTCAAAGGTCAAAGGTCAGAGGTCAAGGTCAAAGGTTAGAGGTCAAGGTCAAAGGTCAGAGGTCAAGGTCAAAGGTCAAAGGTCAAGGTCAAGATCAAACGTAAGAGTTCAAAGGTCAAAGGTGAATGGTGAAAGATCAAATTCAGATGTCAGAGGTCAAGGTCAAATGTTAGAGGTCAAGGTCATAGGTCAAAGGTCAGAGGTCAAGGTCAATGGTCAGAGGTCAAGGTCAAAGGCCAGAGGACAGAGGACAAGGTCAAGGTCAAGGTCAAGGTCAAGGTAAAGGTCAAAGGTCAAAGGTCAAAGGTCAAAGGTCAGAGGTCAGAGATCAAAGGTCAGAGGTCAGAGGTCAAGGTCAAGGTCAAGGTCAAGGTCAAGGTCAAAGGTCAAAGGTCAGAGGTCAAGGTCAGAGGTCAAAGGTCAGAGGTCAAGGTCAAGGTCAAAGGTCAGAGGTCAAGGTCAAAGGTCAAAGGTTAGAGGTCAAGGTCAAAGTTCAAAGGTCAGAGGTCAAGGTCAAAGGTTAGAGGTCAAGGTCAGAGGTCAAAGGTCAAGGTCAAAGGTCAAATCTCAGAGGTCAGAGGTCAAGGTCAAAGGTTAGAGGTCAGAGGTCAAGGTCAAAGGTTAGAGGTCAAGGTCAAAGGTCAGAGGTCAAGGTCAAAGGTCAAAGGTCAAGGTCAAGATCAAACGTAAGAGTTCAAAGGTCAAAGGTGAATGGTGAAAGATCAAATTCAGATGTCAGAGGTCAAGGTCAAATGTTAGAGGTCAAGGTCATAGGTCAAATCTCAGAGGTCAGAGGTCGAGGTCAAAGGTTAGAGGTCAAGATCAAAGGACAGAGGTCAGAGGACAAGATCAGATGTCAGAGGTAAAGGTCAAAGGTCAAAGGTCAGAGGTCAAGGTCAAAGGTTAGAGGTCAAGGTCAAAGGTCAGAGGTCAAGATCAAAGGTCAAAGGACAAGGTCAAGATCAAACGTAAGAGTTCAAAGGTCAAAGGTGAATGGTGAAAGATCAAATTCAGATGTCAGAGGTCAAGGTCAAATGTTAGAGGTCAAGGTCATAGGTCAAAAGTCAGAGGTCAAGGTCAATGGTCAGAGGTCAAGGTCAAAGGCCTGAGGACAGAGGACAAGGTCAAGGTCAAGGTCAAGGTCAAGGTAAAGGTCAAAGGTCAAAGGTCAAAGGTCAAAGGTCAAAGGTCAAAGGTCAAAGGTCAGAGGACAGAGGTCAAAGGTCAGAGGTCAGAGGTCAAGGTCAAGGTCAAGGTCAAGGTCAAGGTCAAAGGTCAGAGGTCAAAGGTCAGAGGTCAAGGTCAGAGGTCAAAGGTCAGAGGTCAAGGTCAAGGTCAAGGTCAAGGTCAAAGGTCAGAGGTCAAAGTCAAAGGTCAAAGGTTAGATGTCAAGGTCAAAGTTCAAAGTTCAGAGGTCAAGGTCAAAGGTTAGAGGTCAAGGTCAAAGGTCAAAGGTCAAGGTCAACGGTAAGAGGTCAAAGGTCAAAGGAGAAAGGTGAAAGGTGAAAGGTCAAATTCAGATGTCAGAGGTCAAGGTCAAAGGTTAGAGGTCAATGTCAAAGGACAAAGATCAGAGGTCAAGGTCAAAGGTCAAAGGTCAAAGTTCAGAGGTTATATCAAGGTCAAGGTCAGAGGACAGAGGTCAAAGGTCAGAGGTCAAGGTCAAAGGTCAAGGTCAAGGTCAAAGGTCAGAGGTCAAAGTCAAAGGTCAAAGGTTAGATGTCAAGGTCAAAGTTCAAAGGTCAGAGCTCAAGGTCAAAGGTTAGAGGTCAAGGTCAAAGGTCAAAGGTCAAGGTCAACGGTAAGAGGTCAAAGGTCAAAGGAGAAAGGTGAAAGGTGAAAGGTCAAATTCAGATGTCAGAGGTCAAGGTCAAAGGTTAGAGGTCAATGTCAAAGGTCAAAGATCAGAGGTCAAGGTCAAAGGTCAAAGGTCAAAGGTCAGAGGTTATATCAAGGTCAAGGTCAGAGGACAGAGGTCAAAGGTCAGAGGTCAAGGTCAAAGGTCAGAGGTCAAGGTCAAAGGTCAGAGGTCGAGGACAAAGGTCAGAGGTCAAGGTCACGGTCAGAGGTCAAGGTCAAAGGTCAGAGGTCAAAGGTCAGAGGTCAAGGTCAAAGGTCAAAGGTTAAAGGTGAAGGTGAAAGTTCAAAGGTCAGAGGTCAAGGTCAAAGGTCAAAGGTCAGAGGTCAGAGGTCAAAGGTCCAAGGTCAAGGTCAAACGACAGAGGTCAGAGGTCAAGGTCAAGGTCAAAGATCAGAGGTCGAGGACACAGATCAGAGGTCAACGTCAAAGGTCAGAGGTCAAAGTCAAGGTCAAACGTCAGAGGTCAAAGGTCAGAGGTCAAGGTCAAAGGTCAAAGGTCAAGGTCAAGATCAAACGTAAGAGTTCAAAGGTCAAAGGTGAATGGTGAAAGATCAAATTCAGATGTCAGAGGTCAAGGTCAAATGTTAGAGGTCAAGGTCATAGGTCAAAGGTCAGAGGTCAAGGTCAATGGTCAAAGGTCAAGGTCAAAGGCCAGAGGACAGAGGACAAGGTCAAGTTCAAGGTCAAGGTCAAGGTCAAGGTCAAGGTCAAGGTAAAGGTCAAAGGTCAAAGGTCAAAGGTCAAAGGTCAGAGGTCAGAGGTCAAGGTCAAGGTCAAGGTCAAGGTCAAGGTCAAAGGTCAGAGGTCAAAGGTCAGAGGTCAAGGTCAGAGGTCAAGGTCAGAGGTCAAAGGTCAGAGGTCAAGGTCAAGGTCAAGGTCAAAGGTCAGAGGTCAAGGTCAAAGGTCAAAGGTTAGAGGACAAGGTCAAAGGTCAGAGGTCAAGGTCAAAGGCCTGAGGACAGAGGACAAGGTCAAGGTCAAGGTCAAGGTCAAGGTAAAGGTCAAAGGTCAAAGGTCAAAGGTCAAAGGTCAAAGGTCAAAGGTCAAAGGTCAGAGGACAGAGGTCAAAGGTCAGAGGTCAGAGGTCAAGGTCAAGGTCAAGGTCAAGGTCAAGGTCAAAGGTCAGAGGTCAAAGGTCAGAGGTCAAGGTCAGAGGTCAAAGGTCAGAGGTCAAGGTCAAGGTCAAGGTCAAGGTCAAAGGTCAGAGGTCAAAGTCAAAGGTCAAAGGTTAGATGTCAAGGTCAAAGTTCAAAGTTCAGAGGTCAAGGTCAAAGGTTAGAGGTCAAGGTCAAAGGTCAAAGGTCAAGGTCAACGGTAAGAGGTCAAAGGTCAAAGGAGAAAGGTGAAAGGTGAAAGGTCAAATTCAGATGTCAGAGGTCAAGGTCAAAGGTTAGAGGTCAATGTCAAAGGACAAAGATCAGAGGTCAAGGTCAAAGGTCAAAGGTCAAAGTTCAGAGGTTATATCAAGGTCAAGGTCAGAGGACAGAGGTCAAAGGTCAGAGGTCAAGGTCAAAGGTCAAGGTCAAGGTCAAAGGTCAGAGGTCAAAGTCAAAGGTCAAAGGTTAGATGTCAAGGTCAAAGTTCAAAGGTCAGAGCTCAAGGTCAAAGGTTAGAGGTCAAGGTCAAAGGTCAAAGGTCAAGGTCAACGGTAAGAGGTCAAAGGTCAAAGGAGAAAGGTGAAAGGTGAAAGGTCAAATTCAGATGTCAGAGGTCAAGGTCAAAGGTTAGAGGTCAATGTCAAAGGTCAAAGATCAGAGGTCAAGGTCAAAGGTCAAAGGTCAAAGGTCAGAGGTTATATCAAGGTCAAGGTCAGAGGACAGAGGTCAAAGGTCAGAGGTCAAGGTCAAAGGTCAGAGGTCAAGGTCAAAGGTCAGAGGTCGAGGACAAAGGTCAGAGGTCAAGGTCACGGTCAGAGGTCAAGGTCAAAGGTCAGAGGTCAAAGGTCAGAGGTCAAGGTCAAAGGTCAAAGGTTAAAGGTGAAGGTGAAAGTTCAAAGGTCAGAGGTCAAGGTCAAAGGTCAAAGGTCAGAGGTCAGAGGTCAAAGGTCCAAGGTCAAGGTCAAACGACAGAGGTCAGAGGTCAAGGTCAAGGTCAAAGATCAGAGGTCGAGGACACAGATCAGAGGTCAACGTCAAAGGTCAGAGGTCAAAGTCAAGGTCAAACGTCAGAGGTCAAAGGTCAAAGGTCAGAGGTCAGAGGTCAAGGTCAAGGTCAAGGTCAAGGTCAAGGTCAAAGGTCAGAGGTCAAAGGTCAGAGGTCAAGGTCAGAGGTCAAGGTCAGAGGTCAAAGGTCAGAGGTCAAGGTCAAGGTCAAGGTCAAAGGTCAGAGGTCAAGGTCAAAGGTCAAAGGTTAGAGGACAAGGTCAAAGTTCAAAGGTCAGAGGTCAAGGTCAAAGGTTAGAGGTCAAGGTCAAAGGCCAGCGGTCAAGGTCAATGTCAAGGTCAAGGTCAGAGGTCAGAGGTCAAGGTCAAAGGTCAGAGGTCAGAGGTCAGAGGTCAGAGGTCAAAGGTCCAAGGTCAAGGTCAAACGTCAGAGGTCAAGGTCAAGGTCAAAGATCAGAGGCCAAGGTCTAAGGTCAGAGGTCAAGATCAAAGGACAGAGGTCAGAGGACAAGGTCAGATGTCAGAGGTAAAGGTCAAAGCTCAATGTCAAGGTCAAGGTCAGAGGTCAGAGGTCAAGGTCAAAGGTCAGAGGTCAGAGGTCGGAGGTCAGACGTCAAAGGTCCAAGGTCAAGGTCAAACGTCAGAGGTCAAGGTCAAGGTCAAAGATCAGATGCCAAGGTCTAAGGTCAGAGGCCAAGATCAAAGGACAGAGGTCAGAGGACAAGGTCAGATGTCAGAGGTAAAGGTCAAAGGTCAATGTCAAGGTCAAGGTCAGAGGTCGAGGTCAAAGGTCAAAGGTCAAAGGTCAAACGTCAAAGTTCAAAGGTCAGAGGTCAAGGTCAAAGGTCAAAGGTCAGAGGTCAGATGTCAAGGTCAAAGGTCAAAGGTCAAAGGTCAAAGGTCAAGGTCAACGGTAAGAGGTCAAAGGTCAAAGGAGAAAGGTGAAAGGTGAAAGGTCAAATTCAGATGTCAGAGGTCAAGGTCAAAGGTTAGAGGTCAATGTCAAAGGTCAAAGATCAGA
Source organism: Lasioglossum villosulum (assembly GCA_963971365.1). Lineage (NCBI taxonomy): Eukaryota > Metazoa > Arthropoda > Insecta > Hymenoptera > Halictidae > Lasioglossum > Lasioglossum villosulum. The sequence goes on along the minus strand of OZ020498.1, from coordinate 22,356,676 downwards.
GGTCAAGGTCAAAGGTCAAAGGTCAAAGGTCAAAGGTCAAAGGTCAGAGGTTATATCAAGGTCAAGGTCAGAGGACATAGGTCAAAGTTCAGAGGTCAAGGTCAAAGGTCAAGGTCAAGGCCAGAGGACAGAGGACAAGGTCAAGTTCAAGGTCAAGGTCAAGGTCAAGGTCAAGGTCAAGGTAAAGGTCAAAGGTCAAAGGTCAAAGGTCAAAGGTCAGAGGTCAGAGGTCAAGGTCAAGGTCAAGGTCAAGGTCAAAGGTCAGAGGTCAAAGGTCAGAGCTCAAGGTCAGAGGTCAAGGTCAGAGGTCAAAGGTCAGAGGTCAAGGTCAAGGTCAAGGTCAAAGGTCAGAGGTCAAGGTCAAAGGTCAAAGGTTAGAGGACAAGGTCAAAGTTCAAAGGTCAGAGGTCAAGGTCAAAGGTTAGAGGTCAAGGTCAAAGGCCAGCGGTCAAGGTCAATGTCAAGGTCAAGGTCAGAGGTCAGAGGTCAAGGTCAAAGGTCAGAGGTCAGAGGTCAGAGGTCAGAGGTCAAAGGTCCAAGGTCAAGGTCAAACGTCAGAGGTCAAGGTCAAGGTCAAAGATCAGAGGCCAAGGTCTAAGGTCAGAGGTCAAGATCAAAGGACAGAGGTCAGAGGACAAGGTCAGATGTCAGAGGTAAAGGTCAAAGCTCAATGTCAAGGTCAAGGTCAGAGGTCAGAGGTCAAGGTCAAAGGTCAGAGGTCAGAGGTCGGAGGTCAGACGTCAAAGGTCCAAGGTCAAGGTCAAACGTCAGAGGTCAAGGTCAAGGTCAAAGATCAGAGGCCAAGGTCTAAGGTCAGAGGCCAAGATCAAAGGACAGAGGTCAGAGGACAAGGTCAGATGTCAGAGGTAAAGGTCAAAGGTCAATGTCAAGGTCAAGGTCAGAGGTCGAGGTCAAAGGTCAAAGGTCAAAGGTCAAACGTCAAAGTTCAAAGGTCAGAGGTCAAGGTCAAAGGTCAAAGGTCAGAGGTCAGATGTCAAGGTCAAAGGTCAAAGGTCAAAGGTCAAAGGTCAAAGTTCAAAGGTCAAGGTCAACGGTAAGAGGTCAAAGGTCAAAGGAGAAAGGTGAAAGGTGAAAGGTCAAATTCAGATGTCAGAGGTCAAGGTCAAAGGTTAGAGGTCAATGTCAAAGGTCAAAGATCAGAGGTCAAGGTCAAAGGTCAGAGGTCAAGGTCAAAGGTCAAAGGTCAGAGGTCAGATGTCAAGGTCAAAGGTCAGAGGACATAGGTCAAAGGTCAAGGTCAACGGTAAGAGGTCAAAGGTCAAAGGAGAAAGGTGAAAGGTGAAAGGTCAAATTCAGATGTCAGAGGTCAAGGTCAAAGGTTAGAGGTCGAGGACAAAGGTCAGAGGTCAAGGTCACGGTCAGAGGTCAAGGTCAAAGGTCAGAGGTCAAAGGTCAGAGGTCAAGGTCAAAGGTCAAAGGTTAAAGGTGAAGGTGAAAGATCAAAGGTCAGAGGTCAAGGTCAAAGGTCAAAGGTCAAAGGTCAGAGGTCAGAGGTCAAGGTCAAAGGTCAGAGGTCAAAGGCCAGAGGTCAGAGGTCAAGGTCACGGTTAGAGGTCAAAGGTCAAAGGTCAAGGTCAAAGGTCAAAGGTCAAATCTCAGAGGTCAGAGGTCAAGGTCAAAGGTTAGAGGTCAAGATCAAAGGACAGAGGTCAGAGGACAAGGTCAGATGTCAGAGGTAAAGGTCAAAGGTCAAAGGTCAGAGGTCAAGGTCAAAGGTTAGAGGTCAAGGTCAAAGGTCAGAGGTCAAGGTCAAAGGTCAAAGGACAAGGTCAAGATCAAACGTAAGAGTTCAAAGGTCAAAGGTGAATGGTGAAAGATCAAATTCAGATGTCAGAGGTCAAGGTCAAATGTTAGAGGTCAAGGTCATAGGTCAAAGGTCAATGGTCAGAGGTCAAGGTCAAAGGCCTGAGGACAGAGGACAAGGTCAAGGTCAAGGTCAAGGTCAAGGTAAAGGTCAAAGGTCAAAGGTCAAAGGTCAAAGGTCAAAGGTCAAAGGTCAGAGGACAGAGGTCAAAGGTCAGAGGTCAGAGGTCAAGGTCAAGGTCAAGGTCAAGGTCAAGGTCAAAGGTCAGAGGTCAAAGGTCAGAGGTCAAGGTCAGAGGTCAAAGGTCAGAGGTCAAGGTCAAGGTCAAGGTCAAAGGTCAGAGGTCAAAGTCAAAGGTCAAAGGTTAGATGTCAAGGTCAAAGTTCAAAGTTCAGAGGTCAAGGTCAAAGGTTAGAGGTCAAGGTCAAAGGTCAAAGGTCAAGGTCAACGGTAAGAGGTCAAAGGTCAAAGGAGAAAGGTGAAAGGTGAAAGGTCAAATTCAGATGTCAGAGGTCAAGGTCAAAGGTTAGAGGTCAATGTCAAAGGTCAAAGATCAGAGGTCAAGGTCAAAGGTCAAAGGTCAAAGTTCAGAGGTTATATCAAGGTCAAGGTCAGAGGACAGAGGTCAAAGGTCAGAGGTCAAGGTCAAAGGTCAAGGTCAAGGTCAAAGGTCAGAGGTCAAAGTCAAAGGTCAAAGGTTAGATGTCAAGGTCAAAGTTCAAAGGTCAGAGCTCAAGGTCAAAGGTTAGAGGTCAAGGTCAAAGGTCAAAGGTCAAGGTCAACGGTAAGAGGTCAAAGGTCAAAGGAGAAAGGTGAAAGGTGAAAGGTCAAATTCAGATGTCAGAGGTCAAGGTCAAAGGTTAGAGGTCAATGTCAAAGGTCAAAGATCAGAGGTCAAGGTCAAAGGTCAAAGGTCAAAGGTCAGAGGTTATATCAAGGTCAAGGTCAGAGGACAGAGGTCAAAGGTCAGAGGTCAAGGTCAAAGGTCAGAGGTCGAGGACAAAGGTCAGAGGTCAAGGTCACGGTCAGAGGTCAAGGTCAAAGGTCAGAGGTCAAAGGTCAGAGGTCAAGGTCAAAGGTCAAAGGTTAAAGGTGAAGGTGAAAGTTCAAAGGTCAGAGGTCAAGGTCAAAGGTCAAAGGTCAGAGGTCAGAGGTCAAGGTCAAAGGTCAGAGGTCAAAGGCCAGAGGTCAGAGGTCAAGGTCACGGTCAGAGGTCAAAGGTCAAAGGTCAAGGTCAAAGGTCAAATCTCAGAGGTCAGAGGTCAAGGTCAAAGGTTAGAGGTCAAGGTCAGAGGACAAGGTCAAAGGTCGGAGGTCAAAGGTCAGAGGTCAAGGTCAAAGGTCAAAGGTTAAAGGTGAAGGTGAAAGTTCAAAGGTCAGAGGTCAAGGTCAAAGGTCAAAGGTCAGAGGTCAGAGGTCAAGATCAAACGTAAGAGTTCAAAGGTCAAAGATGAATGGTGAAAGATCAAATTCAGATGTCAGAGGTCAAGGTCAAATGTTAGAGGTCAAGGTCAAAGGTCAAAGGTCAAGGTCAAGATCAAACGTAAGAGTTCAAAGGTCAAAGGTGAATGGTGAAAGATCAAATTCAGATGTCAGAGGTCAAGGTCAAATGTTAGAGGTCAAGGTCATAGGTCAAAGGTCAGAGGTCAAGGTCAATGGTCAAAGGTCAAGGTCAAAGGCCAGAGGACAGAGGACAAGGTCAAGTTCAAGGTCAAGGTCAAGGTCAAGGTCAAGGTCAAGGTAAAGGTCAAAGGTCAAAGGTCAGAGGTCAGAGGTCAGAGGTCAGAGGTCAAGGTCAAGGTCAAGGTCAAGGTCAAAGGTTAGGGGTCAAAGGTCAGAGGTCAAGGTCAGAGGTCAAGGTCAGAGGTCAAAGGTCAGAGGTCAAGGTCAAGGTCAAGGTCAAAGGTCAGAGGTCAAGGTCAAAGGTCAAAGGTTAGAGGTCAAGGTCAAAGTTCAAAGGTCAGAGGTCAAGGTCAAAGGTCAAAGGTCAAAGTTCAGAGGTTATATCAAGGTCAAGGTCAGAGGACAGAGGTCAAAGGTCAGAGGTCAAGGTCAAAGGTCAAGGTCAAGGTCAAAGGTCAGAGGTCAAAGTCAAAGGTCAAAGGTTAGATGTCAAGGTCAAAGTTCAAAGGTCAGAGCTCAAGGTCAAGGTCAAGGTCAAAGGTCAGAGGTCAAAGTCAAAGGTCAAAGGTTAGATGTCAAGGTCAAAGTTCAAAGTTCAGAGGTCAAGGTCAAAGGTTAGAGGTCAAGGTCAAAGGTCAAAGGTCAAGGTCAACGGTAAGAGGTCAAAGGTCAAAGGAGAAAGGTGAAAGGTGAAAGGTCAAATTCAGATGTCAGAGGTCAAGGTCAAAGGTTAGAGGTCAATGTCAAAGGACAAAGATCAGAGGTCAAGGTCAAAGGTCAAAGGTCAAAGTTCAGAGGTTATATCAAGGTCAAGGTCAGAGGACAGAGGTCAAAGGTCAGAGGTCAAGGTCAAAGGTCAAGGTCAAGGTCAAAGGTCAGAGGTCAAAGTCAAAGGTCAAAGGTTAGATGTCAAGGTCAAAGTTCAAAGGTCAGAGCTCAAGGTCAAAGGTTAGAGGTCAAGGTCAAAGGTCAAAGGTCAAGGTCAACGGTAAGAGGTCAAAGGTCAAAGGAGAAAGGTGAAAGGTGAAAGGTCAAATTCAGATGTCAGAGGTCAAGGTCAAAGGTTAGAGGTCAATGTCAAAGGTCAAAGATCAGAGGTCAAGGTCAAAGGTCAAAGGTCAAAGGTCAGAGGTTATATCAAGGTCAAGGTCAGAGGACAGAGGTCAAAGGTCAGAGGTCAAGGTCAAAGGTCAGAGGTCAAGGTCAAAGGTCAGAGGTCGAGGACAAAGGTCAGAGGTCAAGGTCACGGTCAGAGGTCAAGGTCAAAGGTCAGAGGTCAAAGGTCAGAGGTCAAGGTCAAAGGTCAAAGGTTAAAGGTGAAGGTGAAAGTTCAAAGGTCAGAGGTCAAGGTCAAAGGTCAAAGGTCAGAGGTCAGAGGTCAAAGGTCCAAGGTCAAGGTCAAACGACAGAGGTCAGAGGTCAAGGTCAAGGTCAAAGATCAGAGGTCGAGGACACAGATCAGAGGTCAACGTCAAAGGTCAGAGGTCAAAGTCAAGGTCAAACGTCAGAGGTCAAAGGTCAGAGGTCAAGGTCAAAGGTCAAAGGTCAAGGTCAAGATCAAACGTAAGAGTTCAAAGGTCAAAGGTGAATGGTGAAAGATCAAATTCAGATGTCAGAGGTCAAGGTCAAATGTTAGAGGTCAAGGTCATAGGTCAAAGGTCAGAGGTCAAGGTCAATGGTCAAAGGTCAAGGTCAAAGGCCAGAGGACAGAGGACAAGGTCAAGTTCAAGGTCAAGGTCAAGGTCAAGGTCAAGGTCAAGGTAAAGGTCAAAGGTCAAAGGTCAAAGGTCAAAGGTCAGAGGTCAGAGGTCAAGGTCAAGGTCAAGGTCAAGGTCAAGGTCAAGGTCAAAGGTCAGAGGTCAAAGGTCAGAGGTCAAGGTCAGAGGTCAATGTCAGAGGTCAAAGGTCAGAGGTCAAGGTCAAGGTCAAGGTCAAAGGTCAGAGGTCAAGGTCAAAGGTCAAAGGTTAGAGGACAAGGTCAAAGGTCAGAGGTCAAGGTCAAAGGCCTGAGGACAGAGGACAAGGTCAAGGTCAAGGTCAAGGTCAAGGTAAAGGTCAAAGGTCAAAGGTCAAAGGTCAAAGGTCAAAGGTCAAAGGTCAAAGGTCAGAGGACAGAGGTCAAAGGTCAGAGGTCAGAGGTCAAGGTCAAGGTCAAGGTCAAGGTCAAGGTCAAAGGTCAGAGGTCAAAGGTCAGAGGTCAAGGTCAGAGGTCAAAGGTCAGAGGTCAAGGTCAAGGTCAAGGTCAAGGTCAAAGGTCAGAGGTCAAAGTCAAAGGTCAAAGGTTAGATGTCAAGGTCAAAGTTCAAAGTTCAGAGGTCAAGGTCAAAGGTTAGAGGTCAAGGTCAAAGGTCAAAGGTCAAGGTCAACGGTAAGAGGTCAAAGGTCAAAGGAGAAAGGTGAAAGGTGAAAGGTCAAATTCAGATGTCAGAGGTCAAGGTCAAAGGTTAGAGGTCAATGTCAAAGGACAAAGATCAGAGGTCAAGGTCAAAGGTCAAAGGTCAAAGTTCAGAGGTTATATCAAGGTCAAGGTCAGAGGACAGAGGTCAAAGGTCAGAGGTCAAGGTCAAAGGTCAAGGTCAAGGTCAAAGGTCAGAGGTCAAAGTCAAAGGTCAAAGGTTAGATGTCAAGGTCAAAGTTCAAAGGTCAGAGCTCAAGGTCAAAGGTTAGAGGTCAAGGTCAAAGGTCAAAGGTCAAGGTCAACGGTAAGAGGTCAAAGGTCAAAGGAGAAAGGTGAAAGGTGAAAGGTCAAATTCAGATGTCAGAGGTCAAGGTCAAAGGTTAGAGGTCAATGTCAAAGGTCAAAGATCAGAGGTCAAGGTCAAAGGTCAAAGGTCAAAGGTCAGAGGTTATATCAAGGTCAAGGTCAGAGGACAGAGGTCAAAGGTCAGAGGTCAAGGTCAAAGGTCAGAGGTCAAGGTCAAACGTCAGAGGTCGAGGACAAAGGTCAGAGGTCAAGGTCACGGTCAGAGGTCAAGGTCAAAGGTCAGAGGTCAGAGGTCAGAGGTCAAGGTCAAAGGTCAAAGGTTAAAGGTGAAGGTGAAAGTTCAAAGGTCAGAGGTCAAGGTCAAAGGTCAAAGGTCAGAGGTCAGAGGTCAAAGGTCCAAGGTCAAGGTCAAACGACAGAGGTCAGAGGTCAAGGTCAAGGTCAAAGATCAGAGGTCGAGGACACAGATCAGAGGTCAACGTCAAAGGTCAGAGGTCAAAGTCAAGGTCAAACGTCAGAGGTCAAAGGTCAGAGGTCAAGGTCAAAGGTCAAAGGTCAAGGTCAAGATCAAACGTAAGAGTTCAAAGGTCAAAGGTGAATGGTGAAAGATCAAATTCAGATGTCAGAGGTCAAGGTCAAATGTTAGAGGTCAAGGTCATAGGTCAAATGTCAGAGGTCAAGGTCAATGGTCAAAGGTCAAGGTCAAAGGCCAGAGGACAGAGGACAAGGTCAAGTTCAAGGTCAAGGTCAAGGTCAAGGTCAAGGTCAAGGTAAAGGTCAAAGGTCAAAGGTCAAAGGTCAAAGGTCAGAGGTCAGAGGTCAAGGTCAAGGTCAAGGTCAAGGTCAAGGTCAAAGGTCAGAGGTCAAAGGTCAGAGGTCAAGGTCAGAGGTCAAGGTCAGAGGTCAAAGGTCAGAGGTCAAGGTCAAGGTCAAGGTCAAAGGTCAGAGGTCAAGGTCAAAGGTCAAAGGTTAGAGGACAAGGTCAAAGTTCAAAGGTCAGAGGTCAAGGTCAAAGGTTAGAGGTCAAGGTCAAAGGCCAGCGGTCAAGGTCAATGTCAAGGTCAAGGTCAGAGGTCAGAGGTCAAGGTCAAAGGTCAGAGGTCAGAGGTCAGAGGTCAGAGGTCAAAGGTCCAAGGTCAAGGTCAAACGTCAGAGGTCAAGGTCAAGGTCAAAGATCAGAGGCCAAGGTCTAAGGTCAGAGGTCAAGATCAAAGGACAGACGTCAGAGGACAAGGTCAGATGTCAGAGGTAAAGGTCAAAGCTCAATGTCAAGGTCAAGGTCAGAGGTCAGAGGTCAAGGTCAAAGGTCAGAGGTCAGAGGTCGGAGGTCAGACGTCAAAGGTCCAAGGTCAAGGTCAAACGTCAGAGGTCAAGGTCAAGGTCAAAGATCAGATGCCAAGGTCTAAGGTCAGAGGCCAAGATCAAAGGACAGAGGTCAGAGGACAAGGTCAGATGTCAGAGGTAAAGGTCAAAGGTCAATGTCAAGGTCAAGGTCAGTGGTCGAGGTCAAAGGTCAAAGGTCAAAGGTCAAACGTCAAAGTTCAAAGGTCAGAGGTCAAGGTCAAAGGTCAAAGGTCAGAGGTCAGATGTCAAGGTCAAAGGTCAAAGGTCAAAGGTCAAAGGTCAAGGTCAACGGTAAGAGGTCAAAGGTCAAAGGAGAAAGGTGAAAGGTGAAAGGTCAAATTCAGATGTCAGAGGTCAAGGTCAAAGGTTAGAGGTCAATGTCAAAGGTCAAAGATCAGAGGTCAAGGTCAAAGGTCAAAGGTCAAAGGTCAAAGGTCAAAGGTCAGAGGTTATATCAAGGTCAAGGTCAGAGGACATAGGTCAGAGGACAAGGTCAGATGTCAGAGGTAAAGGTCAAAGCTCAATGTCAAGGTCAAGGTCAGAGGTCAGAGGTCAAGGTCAAAGGTCAGAGGTCAGAGGTCGGAGGTCAGACGTCAAAGGTCCAAGGTCAAGGTCAAACGTCAGAGGTCAAGGTCAAGGTCAAAGATCAGAGGCCAAGGTCTAAGGTCAGAGGCCAAGATCAAAGGACAGAGGTCAGAGGACAAGGTCAGATGTCAGAGGTAAAGGTCAAAGGTCAATGTCAAGGTCAAGGTCAGAGGTCGAGGTCAAAGGTCAAAGGTCAAAGGTCAAACGTCAAAGTTCAAAGGTCAGAGGTCAAGGTCAAAGGTCAAAGGTCAGAGGTCAGAGGTCAGATGTCAAGGTCAAAGGTCAAAGGTCAAAGGTCAAAGTTCAAAGGTCAAGGTCAACGGTAAGAGGTCAAAGGTCAAAGGAGAAAGGTGAAAGGTGAAAGGTCAAATTCAGATGTCAGAGGTCAAGGTCAAAGGTTAGAGGTCAATGTCAAAGGTCAAAGATCAGAGGTCAAGGTCAAAGGTCAGAGGTCAAGGTCAAAGGTCAAAGGTCAGAGGTCAGATGTCAAGGTCAAAGGTCAGAGGACATAGGTCAAAGGTCAAGGTCAACGGTAAGAGGTCAAAAGTCAAAGGAGAAAGGTGAAAGGTGAAAGGTGAAAGGTCAAATTCAGATGTCAGAGGTCAAGGTCAAAGGTCAGAGGTCGAGGACAAAGGTCAGAGGTCAAGGTCACGGTCAGAGGTCAAGGTCAAAGGTCAGAGGTCAAAGGTCAGAGGTCAAGGTCAAAGGTCAAAGGTTAAAGGTGAAGGTGAAAGTTCAAAGGTCAGAGGTCAAGGTCAAAGGTCAAAGGTCAAAGGTCAGAGGTCAGAGGTCAAGGTCAAAGGTCAGAGGTCAAAGGCCAGAGGTCAGAGGTCAAGGTCACGGTTAGAGGTCAAAGGTCAAAGGTCAAGGTCAAAGGTCAAAGGTCAAATCTCAGAGGTCAGAGGTCAAGGTCAAAGGTTAGAGGTCAAGATCAAAGGACAGAGGTCAGAGGACAAGGTCAGATGTCAGAGGTAAAGGTCAAAGGTCAAAGGTCAGAGGTCAAGGTCAAAGGTTAGAGGTCAAGGTCAAAGGTCAGAGGTCAAGGTCAAAGGTCAAAGGACAAGGTCAAGATCAAACGTAAGAGTTCAAAGGTCAAAGGTGAATGGTGAAAGATCAAATTCAGATGTCAGAGGTCAAGGTCAAATGTTAGAGGTCAAGGTCATAGGTCAAAGGTCAGAGGTCAAGGTCAATGGTCAGAGGTCAAGGTCAAAGGCCTGAGGACAGAGGACAAGGTCAAGGTCAAGGTCAAGGTCAAGGTAAAGGTCAAAGGTCAAAGGTCAAAGGTCAAAGGTCAAAGGTCAAAGGTCAGAGGACAGAGGTCAAAGGTCAGAGGTCAGAGGTCAAGGTCAAGGTCAAGGTCAAGGTCAAGGTCAAGGTCAAAGGTCAGAGGTCAAAGGTCAGAGGTCAAGGTCAGAGGTCAAAGGTCAGAGGTCAAGGTCAAGGTCAAGGTCAAAGGTCAGAGGTCAAAGTCAAAGGTCAAAGGTTAGATGTCAAGGTCAAAGTTCAAAGTTCAGAGGTCAAGGTCAAAGGTTAGAGGTCAAGGTCAAAGGTCAAAGGTCAAGGTCAACGGTAAGAGGTCAAAGGTCAAAGGAGAAAGGTGAAAGGTGAAAGGTCAAATTCAGATGTCAGAGGTCAAGGTCAAAGGTTAGAGGTCAATGTCAAAGGTCAAAGATCAGAGGTCAAGGTCAAAGGTCAAAGGTCAAAGTTCAGAGGTTATATCAAGGTCAAGGTCAGAGGACAGAGGTCAAAGGTCAGAGGTCAAGGTCAAAGGTCAAGGTCAAGGTCAAAGGTCAGAGGTCAAAGTCAAAGGTCAAAGGTTAGATGTCAAGGTCAAAGTTCAAAGGTCAGAGCTCAAGGTCAAAGGTTAGAGGTCAAGGTCAAAGGTCAAAGGTCAAGGTCAACGGTAAGAGGTCAAAGGTCAAAGGAGAAAGGTGAAAGGTGAAAGGTCAAATTCAGATGTCAGAGGTCAAGGTCAAAGGTTAGAGGTCAATGTCAAAGGTCAAAGATCAGAGGTCAAGGTCAAAGGTCAAAGGTCAAAGGTCAGAGGTTATATCAAGGTCAAGGTCAGAGGACAGAGGTCAAAGGTCAGAGGTCAAGGTCAAAGGTCAGAGGTCGAGGACAAAGGTCAGAGGTCAAGGTCACGGTCAGAGGTCAAGGTCAAAGGTCAGAGGTCAAAGGTCAGAGGTCAAGGTCAAAGGTCAAAGGTTAAAGGTGAAGGTGAAAGTTCAAAGGTCAGAGGTCAAGGTCAAAGGTCAAAGGTCAGAGGTCAGAGGTCAAGGTCAAAGGTCAGAGGTCAAAGGACAGAGGTCAGAGGTCAAGGTCACGGTCAGAGGTCAAAGGTCAAAGGTCAAGGTCAAAGGTCAAATCTCAGAGGTCAGAGGTCAAGGTCAAAGGTTAGAGGTCAAGGTCAGAGGTCAAGGTCAAAGGTCGGAGGTCAAAGGTCAGAGGTCAAGGTCAAAGGTCAAAGGTTAAAGGTGAAGGTGAAAGTTCAAAGGTCAGAGGTCAAGGTCAAAGGTCAAAGGTCAGAGGTCAGAGGTCAAGATCAAACGTAAGAGTTCAAAGGTCAAAGATGAATGGTGAAAGATCAAATTCAGATGTCAGAGGTCAAGGTCAAATGTTAGAGGTCAAGGTCAAAGGTCAAAGGTCAAGGTCAAGATCAAACGTAAGAGTTCAAAGGTCAAAGGTGAATGGTGAAAGATCAAATTCAGATGTCAGAGGTCAAGGTCAAATGTTAGAGGTCAAGGTCATAGGTCAAAGGTCAGTGGTCAAGGTCAATGGTCAAAGGTCAAGGTCAAAGGCCAGAGGGCAGAGGACAAGGTCAAGTTCAAGGTCAAGGTCAAGGTCAAGGTCAAGGTCAAGGTAAAGGTCAAAGGTCAAAGGTCAGAGGTCAGAGGTCAAAGGTCAGAGGTCAAGGTCAAGGTCAAGGTCAAGGTCAAGGTCAAGGTCAAAGGTTAGGGGTCAAAGGTCAGAGGTCAAGGTCAGAGGTCAAGGTCAGAGGTCAAAGGTCAGAGGTCAAGGTCAAGGTCAAGGTCAAAGGTCAGAGGTCAAGGTCAAAGGTCAAAGGTTAGAGGTCAAGGTCAAAGTTCAAAGGTCAGAGGTCAAGGTCAAAGGTTAGAGGTCAAGGTCAAAGGCCAGCGGTCAAGGTCAATGTCAAGGTCAAGGTCAGAGGTCAGAGGTCAAGGTCAAAGGTCAGAGGTCAGAGGTCAGAGGTCAGAGGTCAAAGGTCCAAGGTCAAGGTCAAACGTCAGAGGTCAAGGTCAAGGTCAAAGATCAGAGGCCAAGGTCTATGGTCAGAGGTCAAGATCAAAGGACAGAGGTCAGAGGACAAGGTCAGATGTCAGAGGTAAAGGTCAAAGCTCAATGTCAAGGTCAAGGTCAGAGGTCAGAGGTCAAGGTCAAAGGTCAGAGGTCAGAGGTCGGAGGTCAGACGTCAAAGGTCCAAGGTCAAGGTCAAACGTCAGAGGTCAAGGTCAAGGTCAAAGATCAGAGGCCAAGGTCTAAGGTCAGAGGCCAAGATCAAAGGACAGAGGTCAGAGGACAAGGTCAGATGTCAAGGTCAAGGTCAAGGTCAAAGGTCAGAGGTCAAAGTCAAAGGTCAAAGGTTAGATGTCAAGGTCAAAGTTCAAAGGTCAGAGGTCAAGGTCAAAGGTTAGAGGTCAAGGTCAAAGGTCAAAGGTCAAGGTCAACGGTAAGAGGTCAAAGGTCAAAGGAGAAAGGTGAAAGGTGAAAGGACAAATTCAGATGTCAGAGGTCAAGGTCAAAGGTTAGAGGTCAATGTCAAAGGTCAAAGATCAGAGGTCAAGGTCAAAGGTCAAAGGTCAAAGTTCAGAGGTTATATCAAGGTCAAGGTCAGAGGACAGAGGTCAAAGGTCAGAGGTCAAGGTCAAAGGTCAAGGTCAAGGTCAAAGGTCAGAGGTCAAAGTCAAAGGTCAAAGGTTAGATGTCAAGGTCAAAGTTCAAAGGTCAGAGGTCAAGGTCAAAGGTTAGAGGTCAAGGTCAAAGGTCAAAGGTCAAGGTCAACGGTAAGAGGTCAAAGGTCAAAGGAGAAAGGTGAAAGGTGAAAGGTCAAATTCAGATGTCAGAGGTCAAGGTCAAAGGTTAGAGGTCAATGTCAAAGGTCAAAGATCAGAGGTCAAGGTCAAAGGTCAAAGGTCAAAGGTCAAAGGTCAGAGGTTATATCAAGGTCAAGGTCAGAGGACAGAGGTCAAAGGTCAGAGGTCAAGGTCAAAGGTCAGAGGTCGAGGACAAAGGTCAGAGGTCAAGGTCACGGTCAGAGGTCAAGGTCAAAGGTCAGAGGTCAAAGGTCAGAGGTCAAGGTCAAAGGTCAAAGGTTAAAGGTGAAGGTGAAAGTTCAAAGGTCAGAGGTCAAGGTCAAAGGTCAAAGGTCAGAGGTCAGAGGTCATAGGTCAAAGGTCAGAGGTCAAGGTCAATGGTCAGAGGTCAAGGTCAAAGGCCAGAGGACAGAGGACAAGGTCAAGATCAAGGTCAAGGTCAAGGTCAAGGTAAAGGTCAAAGGTCAAAGGTCAAAGGTCAAAGGTCAAAGGTCAAAGGTCAAAGGTCAAAGGTCAAAGGTCAGAGGTCAGAGGTCAAAGGTCAGAGGTCAGAGGTCAAGGTCAAGGTCAAGGTCAAGGTCAAGGTCAAAGGACAAAGGTCAAGGTCAAAGGTCAAATCTCAGAGGTCAGAGGTCAAGGTCAAAGGTTAGAGGTCAAGATCAAAGGACAGAGGTCTGAGGACAAGATCAGATGTCAGAGGTAAAGGTCAAAGGTCAAAGGTCAGAGGTCAAGGTCAAAGGTTAGAGGTCAAGGTCAAAGGTCAGAGGTCAAGGTCAAAGGTCAAAGGTCAAGGTCAAGATCAAACGTAAGAGTTCAAAGGTCAAAGGTGAATGGTGAAAGATCAAATTCAGATGTCAGAGGTCAAGGTCAAATGTTAGAGGTCAAGGTCATAGGTCAAAGGTCAGAGGTCAAGGTCAATGGTCAGAGGTCAAGGTCAAAGGCCAGAGGACAGAGGACAAGGTCAAGATCAAGGTCAAGGTCAAGGTCAAGGTAAAGGTCAAAGGTCAAAGGTCAAAGGTCAAAGGTCAAAGGTCAAAGGTCAGAGGTCAGAGGTCAAAGGTCAGAGGTCAGAGGTCAAGGTCAAGGTCAAGGTCAAGGTCAAGGTCAAAGGTCAGAGGTCAAAGGTCAGAGGTCAAGGTCAGAGGTCAAAGGTCAGAGGTCAAGGTCAAGGTCAAGGTCAAAGGTCAGAGGTCAAGGTCAAAGGTCAAAGTTTAGAGGTCAAGGTCAAAGTTCAAAGGTCAGAGGTCAAGGTCAAAGGTTAGAGGTCAAGGTCAAAGGTCAGAGGTCAAAGGTCAGAGGACAAGGTCAAGGGTCAACGGTCAACGGTCAAAGGTCAAAGCTCAAAGGTCAAAGGTCAATGGTCAAAGGTCAAATGTCAAAGGTCAAGATCAAGGTCAGAGGTCAGAGGTCAAGGTCAAAGGTCAAAGGACAGAGGTCAGAGGTCAAGGTCAAAAGTTAGAGGTCGAGGTCAAAGGTCAAAGGTCAAAGGTCAAACGTCAAAGGTCAAAGGTTAGAGGTCAAGGTCAAAGGTCAATGGGCAGAGGTCAGAGGTCAGAAGTCAGAGGTCAGAGGTCAAGGTCACGGTCAGAGGTCAAGGTCACGGTCAGAGGTCAAGGTCAAAGGTCAGAGGTCAAGGTCAAAGGTTAGAGGTAAGGTCAGAGGTCAGAGGTCAAGGTCACGGTCAGAGGTCAAAGGTCCAAGGTCAAGGTCAAACGACAGAGGTCAGAGGTCAAGGTCAAGGTCAAAGATCAGAGGTCGAGGACACAGACCAGAGGTCAACGTCAAAGGTCAGAGGTCAAGGTCAAGGTCAAACGTCAGAGGTCAAAGGTCAGAGGTCAAGGTCAAAGGTCAAAGGTTAAAGGTGAAGGTGAAAGTTCAAAGGTCGGAGGTCAAGGTCAAAGGTCAAAGGTCAGAGGTCAGATGTCAAGGTCAAAGGTCAAAGGTCAAAGGTCAAAGGTCAAAGGTCAAAGGTCAAAGGTCAAGGTCAACGGTAAGAGGCCAAAGGTCAAAGGAGAAAGGTGAAAGGTGAAAGGTCAAATTCAGATGTCAGAGGTCAAGGTCAAAGGTTAGAGGTCAATGTCAAAGGTCAAAGATCAGAGGTCAAGGTCAAAGGTCAAAGGTCAAAGGTCAGAGGTTATATCAAGGTCAAGGTCAGAGGACAGAGGTCAAGGTCAAGGTCAAAGGTCAAAGGTCAGAGGTCAGAGGTCAAAGGTCCAAGGTGAAGGTCAAACGACAGAGGTCAGAGGTCAAGGTCAAGGTCAAAGATCAGAGGTCGAGGACACAGATCAGAGGTCAACGTCAAAGGTCAGAGGTCAGAGGTCAAGGTCAAAGGTCAGAGGTCAAAGGCCAGAGGTCAGAGGTCAAGGTCACGGTCAGAGGTCAAAGGTGAAAGGTCAAATCTCAGAGGTCAGAGGTCAAAGGTCAAGGTCAAAGGTCAAATCTCAGAGGTCAGAGGTCAAGGTCAAAGGTTAGAGGTCAAGATCAAAGGACAGAGGTCAGAGGACAAGGTCAGATGTCAGAGGTAAAGGTCAAAGGTCAAAGGTCAGAGGTCAAGGTCAAAGGTTAGAGGTCAAGGTCAAAGGTCAGAGGTCAAAGGTCAGAGGTCAAGGTCAAAGGTCAAAGGTTAAAGGTGAAGGTGAAAGTTCAAAGGTCAGAGGTCAAGGTCAAAGGTCAAAGGTCAGAGGTCAGAGGTCAAGGTCAAAGGTCAGAGGTCAAAGGCCAGAGGTCAGAGGTCAAGGTCACGGTCAGAGGTCAAAGGTCAAAGGTCAAGGTCAAAGGTCAAATCTCAGAGGTCAGAGGTCAAGGTCAAAGGTTAGAGGTCAAGGTCAGAGGTCAAGGTCAAAGGTCGGAGGTCAAAGGTCAGAGGTCAAGGTCAAAGGTCAAAGGTTAAAGGTGAAGGTGAAAGTGCAAAGGTCAGAGGTCAAGGTCAAAGGTCAAAGGTCAGAGGTCAGAGGTCAAGATCAAACGTAAGAGTTCAAAGGTCAAAGATGAATGGTGAAAGATCAAATTCAGATGTCAGAGGTCAAGGTCAAATGTTAGAGGTCAAGGTCAAAGGTCAAAGGTCAAGGTCAAGATCAAACGTAAGAGTTCAAAGGTCAAAGGTGAATGGTGAAAGATCAAATTCAGATGTCAGAGGTCAAGGTCAAATGTTAGAGGTCAAGGTCATAGGTCAAAGGTCAGAGGTCAAGGTCAATGGTCAAAGGTCAAGGTCAAAGGCCAGAGGACAGAGGACAAGGTCAAGTTCAAGGTCAAGGTCAAGGTCAAGGTCAAGGTCAAGGTAAAGG
The DNA here is from genome assembly GCA_963971365.1 of Lasioglossum villosulum. NCBI lineage: Eukaryota > Metazoa > Arthropoda > Insecta > Hymenoptera > Halictidae > Lasioglossum > Lasioglossum villosulum. The sequence continues at coordinate 22,341,259 of OZ020498.1, read as the reverse complement.
TCAAAGGTCAAAGGTCAGAGGTCAGAGGTCAAAGGTCAGAGGTCAGAGGTCAAGGTCAAGGTCAAGGTCAAGGTCAAGGTCAAAGGTTAGGGGTCAAAGGTCAGAGGTCAAGGTCAGAGGTCAAGGTCAGAGGTCAAAGGTCAGAGGTCAAGGTCAAGGTCAAGGTCAAAGGTCAGAGGTCAAGGTCAAAGGTCAAAGGTTAGAGGTCAAGGTCAAAGTTCAAAGGTCAGAGGTCAAGGTCAAAGGTTAGAGGTCAAGGTCAAAGGCCAGCGGTCAAGGTCAATGTCAAGGTCAAGGTCAGAGGTCAGAGGTCAAGGTCAAAGGTCAGAGGTCAGAGGTCAGAGGTCAGAGGTCAAAGGTCCAAGGTCAAGGTCAAACGTCAGAGGTCAAGGTCAAGGTCAAAGATCAGAGGCCAAGGTCTATGGTCAGAGGTCAAGATCAAAGGACAGAGGTCAGAGGACAAGGTCAGATGTCAGAGGTAAAGGTCAAAGCTCAATGTCAAGGTCAAGGTCAGAGGTCAGAGGTCAAGGTCAAAGGTCAGAGGTCAGAGGTCGGAGGTCAGACGTCAAAGGTCCAAGGTCAAGGTCAAACGTCAGAGGTCAAGGTCAAGGTCAAAGATCAGAGGCCAAGGTCTAAGGTCAGAGGCCAAGATCAAAGGACAGAGGTCAGAGGAAAAGGTCAGATGTCAAGGTCAAGGTCAAGGTCAAAGGTCAGAGGTCAAAGTCAAAGGTCAAAGGTTAGATGTCAAGGTCAAAGTTCAAAGGTCAGAGGTCAAGGTCAAAGGTTAGAGGTCAAGGTCAAAGGTCAAAGGTCAAGGTCAACGGTAAGAGGTCAAAGGTCAAAGGAGAAAGGTGAAAGGTGAAAGGACAAATTCAGATGTCAGAGGTCAAGGTCAAAGGTTAGAGGTCAATGTCAAAGGTCAAAGATCAGAGGTCAAGGTCAAAGGTCAAAGGTCAAAGTTCAGAGGTTATATCAAGGTCAAGGTCAGAGGACAGAGGTCAAAGGTCAGAGGTCAAGGTCAAAGGTCAAGGTCAAGGTCAAAGGTCAGAGGTCAAAGTCAAAGGTCAAAGGTTAGATGTCAAGGTCAAAGTTCAAAGGTCAGAGGTCAAGGTCAAAGGTTAGAGGTCAAGGTCAAAGGTCAAAGGTCAAGGTCAACGGTAAGAGGTCAAAGGTCAAAGGAGAAAGGTGAAAGGTGAAAGGTCAAATTCAGATGTCAGAGGTCAAGGTCAAAGGTTAGAGGTCAATGTCAAAGGTCAAAGATCAGAGGTCAAGGTCAAAGGTCAAAGGTCAAAGGTCAAAGGTCAGAGGTTATATCAAGGTCAAGGTCAGAGGACAGAGGTCAAAGGTCAGAGGTCAAGGTCAAAGGTCAGAGGTCGAGGACAAAGGTCAGAGGTCAAGGTCACGGTCAGAGGTCAAGGTCAAAGGTCAGAGGTCAAAGGTCAGAGGTCAAGGTCAAAGGTCAAAGGTTAAAGGTGAAGGTGAAAGTTCAAAGGTCAGAGGTCAAGGTCAAAGGTCAAAGGTCAGAGGTCAGAGGTCATAGGTCAAAGGTCAGAGGTCAAGGTCAATGGTCAGAGGTCAAGGTCAAAGGCCAGAGGACAGAGGACAAGGTCAAGATCAAGGTCAAGGTCAAGGTCAAGGTAAAGGTCAAAGGTCAAAGGTCAAAGGTCAAAGGTCAAAGGTCAAAGGTCAAAGGTCAAAGGTCAGAGGTCAGAGGTCAAAGGTCAGAGGTCAGAGGTCAAGGTCAAGGTCAAGGTCAAGGTCAAGGTCAAAGGACAAAGGTCAAGGTCAAAGGTCAAATCTCAGAGGTCAGAGGTCAAGGTCAAAGGTTAGAGGTCAAGATCAAAGGACAGAGGTCTGAGGACAAGATCAGATGTCAGAGGTAAAGGTCAAAGGTCAAAGGTCAGAGGTCAAGGTCAAAGGTTAGAGGTCAAGGTCAAAGGTCAGAGGTCAAGGTCAAAGGTCAAAGGTCAAGGTCAAGATCAAACGTAAGAGTTCAAAGGTCAAAGGTGAATGGTGAAAGATCAAATTCAGATGTCAGAGGTCAAGGTCAAATGTTAGAGGTCAAGGTCATAGGTCAAAGGTCAGAGGTCAAGGTCAATGGTCAGAGGTCAAGGTCAAAGGCCAGAGGACAGAGGACAAGGTCAAGATCAAGGTCAAGGTCAAGGTCAAGGTAAAGGTCAAAGGTCAAAGGTCAAAGGTCAAAGGTCAAAGGTCAAAGGTCAGAGGTCAGAGGTCAAAGGTCAGAGGTCAGAGGTCAAGGTCAAGGTCAAGGTCAAGGTCAAGGTCAAAGGTCAGAGGTCAAAGGTCAGAGGTCAAGGTCAGAGGTCAAAGGTCAGAGGTCAAGGTCAAGGTCAAGGTCAAAGGTCAGAGGTCAAGGTCAAAGGTCAAAGTTTAGAGGTCAAGGTCAAAGTTCAAAGGTCAGAGGTCAAGGTCAAAGGTTAGAGGTCAAGGTCAAAGGTCAGAGGTCAAAGGTCAGAGGACAAGGTCAAGGGTCAACGGTCAACGGTCAAAGGTCAAAGCTCAAAGGTCAAAGGTCAATGGTCAAAGGTCAAATGTCAAAGGTCAAGATCAAGGTCAGAGGTCAGAGGTCAAGGTCAAAGGTCAAAGGACAGAGGTCAGAGGTCAAGGTCAAAAGTTAGAGGTCGAGGTCAAAGGTCAAAGGTCAAAGGTCAAACGTCAAAGGTCAAAGGTTAGAGGTCAAGGTCAAAGGTCAATGGGCAGAGGTCAGAGGTCAGAAGTCAGAGGTCAGAGGTCAAGGTCACGGTCAGAGGTCAAGGTCAAAGGTCAGAGGTCAAGGTCAAAGGTTAGAGGTAAGGTCAGAGGTCAGAGGTCAAGGTCACGGTCAGAGGTCAAAGGTCCAAGGTCAAGGTCAAACGACAGAGGTCAGAGGTCAAGGTCAAGGTCAAAGATCAGAGGTCGAGGACACAGACCAGAGGTCAACGTCAAAGGTCAGAGGTCAAGGTCAAGGTCAAACGTCAGAGGTCAAAGGTCAGAGGTCAAGGTCAAAGGTCAAAGGTTAAAGGTGAAGGTGAAAGTTCAAAGGTCGGAGGTCAAGGTCAAAGGTCAAAGGTCAGAGGTCAGATGTCAAGGTCAAAGGTCAAAGGTCAAAGGTCAAAGGTCAAAGGTCAAAGGTCAAAGGTCAAGGTCAACGGTAAGAGGCCAAAGGTCAAAGGAGAAAGGTGAAAGGTGAAAGGTCAAATTCAGATGTCAGAGGTCAAGGTCAAAGGTTAGAGGTCAATGTCAAAGGTCAAAGATCAGAGGTCAAGGTCAAAGGTCAAAGGTCAAAGGTCAGAGGTTATATCAAGGTCAAGGTCAGAGGACAGAGGTCAAGGTCAAGGTCAAAGGTCAAAGGTGAGAGGTCAGAGGTCAAAGGTCCAAGGTGAAGGTCAAACGACAGAGGTCAGAGGTCAAGGTCAAGGTCAAAGATCAGAGGTCGAGGACACAGATCAGAGGTCAACGTCAAAGGTCAGAGGTCAGAGGTCAAGGTCAAAGGTCAGAGGTCAAAGGCCAGAGGTCAGAGGTCAAGGTCACGGTCAGAGGTCAAAGGTGAAAGGTCAAATCTCAGAGGTCAGAGGTCAAAGGTCAAGGTCAAAGGTCAAATCTCAGAGGTCAGAGGTCAAGGTCAAAGGTTAGAGGTCAAGATCAAAGGACAGAGGTCAGAGGACAAGGTCAGATGTCAGAGGTAAAGGTCAAAGGTCAAAGGTCAGAGGTCAAGGTCAAAGGTTAGAGGTCAAGGTCAAAGGTCAGAGGTCAAGGTCAAAGGTCAAAGGTCAAGGTCAAGATCAAACGTAAGAGTTCAAAGGTCAAAGGTGAATGGTGAAAGATCAAATTCAGATGTCAGAGGTCAAGGTCAAATGTTAGAGGTCAAGGTCATAGGTCAAAGGTCAGAGGTCAAGGTCAATGGTCAGAGGTCAAGGTCAAAGGCCAGAGGACAGAGGACAAGGTCAAGGTCAAGGTCAAGGTCAAGGTCAAGGTAAAGGTCAAAGGTCAAAGGTCAAAGGTCAAAGGTCAGAGGTCAGAGATCAAAGGTCAGAGGTCAGAGGTCAAGGTCAAGGTCAAGGTCAAGGTCAAGGTCAAGGTCAAAGGTCAGAGGTCAAAGGTCAGAGGTCAAGGTCAGAGGTCAAAGGTCAGAGGTCAAGGTCAAGGTCAAAGGTCAGAGGTCAAGGTCAAAGGTCAAAGGTTAGAGGTCAAGGTCAAAGTTCAAAGGTCAGAGGTCAAGGTCAAAGGTTAGAGGTCAAGGTCAAAGGTCAAAGGTCAAGGTCAACGGTAAGAGGTCAAAGGTCAAAGGAGAAAGGTGAAAGGTGAAAGGTCAAATTCAGATGTCAGAGGTCAAGGTCAAAGGTTAGAGGTCAATGTCAAAGGTCAAAGATCAGAGGTCAAGGTCAAAGGTCAAAGGTCAAAGGTCAAAGGTCAGAGGTTATATCAAGGTCAAGGTCAGAGGACAGAGGTCAAGGTCAAAGGTCAGAGGTCGAGGACAAAGGTCAGAGGTCAAGGTCACGGTCAGAGGTCAAGGTCAAAGGTCGGAGGTCAAAGGTCAGAGGTCAAGGTCAAAGGTCAAAGGTTAAAGGTGAAGGTGAAAGTTCAAAGGTCAGAGGTCAAGGTCAAAGGTCAAAGGTCAGAGGTCAGAGGTCAAGGTCACGGTCAGAGGTCAAAGGTCAAAGGTCAAAGGTCAAGGTCAAAGGTCAAATCTTAGAGGTCAGAGGTCAAGGTCAAAGGTTAGAGGTCAAGATCATAGGACAGAGGTCAGAGGACAAGGTCAGATGTCAGAGGTAAAGGTCAAAGGTCAAAGGTCAGAGGTCAAGGTCAAAGGTTAGAGGTCAAGGTCAAAGGTCAGAGGTCAAGGTCAAAGGTCAAAGGTCAAGGTCAAGATCAAACGTAAGAGTTCAAAGGTCAAAGGTGAATGGTGAAAGATCAAATTCAAGTGTCAGAGGTCAAGGTCAAATGTTAGAGGTCAAGGTCATAGGTCAAAGGTCAGAGGTCAAGGTCAATGGTCAAAGGTCAAGGTCAAAGGCCAGAGGACAGAGGACAAGGTCAAGTTCAAGGTCAAGGTCAAGGTCAAGGTCAAGGTCAAGGTAAAGGTCAAAGGTCAAAGGTCAAAGGTCAAAGGTCAGAGGTCAGAGGTCAAGGTCAAGGTCAAGGTCAAGGTCAAAGGTCAGAGGTCAAAGGTCAGAGGTCAAGGTCAGAGGTCAAGGTCAGAGGTCAAAGGTCAAAGGTCAGAGGTCAAGGTCAAAGGTTAGAGGTGAAGGTCAAAGGCCAGCGGTCAAGGTCAATGTCAAGGTCAAGGTCAGAGGTCAGAGGTCAAGGTCAAAGGTCAGAGGTCAGAGGTCAGAGGTCAGAGGTCAGAGGTCAAAGGTCCAAGGTCAAGGTCAAACGTCAGAGGTCAAGGTCAAGGTCAAAGATCAGAGGCCAAGGTCTAAGGTCAGAGGTCAAGATCAAAGGACAGAGGTCAGAGGACAAGGTCAGATGTCAGAGGTAAAGGTCAAAGCTCAATGTCAAGGTCAAGGTCAGAGGTCAGAGGTCAAGGTCAAAGGTCAGAGGTCAGAGGTCGGAGGTCAGACGTCAAAGGTCCAAGGTCAAGGTCAAACGTCAGAGGTCAAGGTCAAGGTCAAAGATCAGAGGCCAAGGTCTAAGGTCAGAGGCCAAGATCAAAGGACAGAGGTCAGAGGACAAGGTCAGATGTCAGAGGTAAAGGTCAAAGGTCAATGTCAAGGTCAAGGTCAGAGGTCGAGGTCAAAGGTCAAAGGTCAAAGGTCAAACGTCAAAGTTCAAAGGTCAGAGGTCAAGGTCAAAGGTCAAAGGTCAGAGGTCAGATGTCAAGGTCAAAGGTCAAAGGTCAAAGGTCAAAGGTCAAGGTCAACGGTAAGAGGTCAAAGGTCAAAGGAGAAAGGTGAAAGGTGAAAGGTCAAATTCAGATGTCAGAGGTCAAGGTCAAAGGTTAGAGGTCAATGTCAAAGGTCAAAGATCAGAGGTCAAGGTCAAAGGTCAAAGGTCAAAGGTCAAAGGTCAAAGGTCAGAGGTTATATCAAGGTCAAGGTCAGAGGACATAGGTCAAAGTTCAGAGGTCAAGGTCAAAGGTCAGAGGTCGAGGACAAAGGTCAGAGGTCAAGGTCACGGTCAGAGGTCAAGGTCAAAGGTCAGAGGTCAAAGGTCAGAGGTCAAGGTCAAAGGTCAAAGGTTAAAGGTGAAGGTGAAAGTTCAAAGGTCAGAGGTCAAGGTCAAAGGTCAAAGGTCAGAGGTTAGAGGTCAAGGTCAAAGGTCAGAGGTCAAAGGCCAGAGGTCAGAGGTCAAGGTCACGGTCAGAGGTCAAAGGTCAAAGGTCAAGGTCAAAGGTCAAAGGTCAAATCTCAGAGGTCAGAGGTCAAGGTCAAAGGTTAGAGGTCAAGATCAAAGGACAGAGGTCAGAGGACAAGGTCAGATGTCAGAGGTAAAGGTCAAAGGTCAAAGGTCAGAGGTCAAGGTCAAAGGTTAGAGGTCAAGGTCAAAGGTCAGAGGTCAAGGTCAAAGGTCAAAGGTCAAGGTCAAGATCAAACGTAAGAGTTCAAAGGTCAAAGGTGAATGGTGAAAGATCAAATTCAGATGTCAGAGGTCAAGGTCAAATGTTAGAGGTCAAGGTCATAGGTCAAAGGTCAGAGGTCAAGGTCAATGGTCAAAGGTCAAGGTCAAAGGCCAGAGGACAGAGGACAAGGTCAAGTTCAAGGTCAAGGTCAAGGTCAAGGTCAAGGTCAAGGTCAAGGTCAAGGTAAAGGTCAAAGGTCAAAGGTCAAAGGTCAAAGGTCAGAGGTCAGAGGTCAAAGGTCAGAGGTCAGAGGTCAAGGTCAAGGTCAAGGTCAAGGTCAAAGGTCAGAGGTCAAAGGTCAGAGGTCAAGGTCAGAGGTCAAGGTCAGAGGTCAAAGGTCAAAGGTCAGAGGTCAAGGTCAAGGTCAAGGTCAAAGGTCAGAGGTCAAGGTCAAAGGTCAAAGGTTAGAGGTCAAGGTCAAAGTTCAAAGGTCAGAGGTCAAGGTCAAAGGTTAGAGGTCAAGGTCAAAGGCCAGCGGTCAAGGTCAATGTCAAGGTCAAGGTCAGAGGTCAGAGGTCAAGGTCAAAGGTCAGAGGTCAGAGGTCAGAGGTCAGAGGTCAAAGGTCCAAGGTCAAGGTCAAACGTCAGAGGTCAAGGTCAAGGTCAAAGATCAGAGGCCAAGGTCTAAGGTCAGAGGCCAAGATCAAAGGACAGAGGTCAGAGGACAAGGTCATATGTCAGAGGTAAAGGTCAAAGGTCAATGTCAAGGTCAAGGTCAGAGGTCGAGGTCAAAGGTCAAAGGTCAAAGGTCAAAGGTCAAACGTCAAAGTTCAAAGGTCAGAGGTCAAGGTCAAAGGTCAAAGGTCAGAGGTCAGATGTCAAGGTCAAAGGTCAAAGGTCAAAGGTCAAAGGTCAAGGTCAACGGAAAGAGGTCAAAGGTCAAAGGAGAAAGGTGAAAGGTGAAAGGTCAAATTCAGATGTCAGAGGTCAAGGTCAAAGGTTAGAGGTCAATGTCAAAGGTCAAAGATCAGAGGTCAAGGTCAAAGGTCAAAGGTCAAAGGTCAAAGGTCAGAGGTTATATCAAGGTCAAGGTCAGAGGACATAGGTCAAAGTTCAGAGGTCAAGGTCAAAGGTCAGAGGTCGAGGACAAAGGTCAGAGGTCAAGGTCACGGTCAGAGGTCAAGGTCAAAGGTCAGAGGTCAAAGGTCAGAGGTCAAGGTCAAAGGTCAAAGGTTAAAGGTGAAGGTGAAAGTTCAAAGGTCAGAGGTCAAGGTCAAAGGTCAAAGGTCAAAGGTCAGAGGTCAGAGCTCAAGGTCAAAGGTCAGAGGTCAAAGGCCAGAGGTCAGAGGTCAAGGTCACGGTCAGAGGTCAAAGGTCAAAGGTCAAGGTCAAAGGTCAAATCTCAGAGGTCAGAGGTCAAGGTCAAAGGTTAGAGGTCAAGATCAAAGGACAGAGGTCAGAGGACAAGGTCAGATGTCAGAGGTAAAGGTCAAAGGTCAAATGTCAGAGGTCAAGGTCAAAGGTTAGAGGTCAAGGTCAAAGGTCAGAGGTCAAGGTCAAAGGTCAAAGGTCAAGGTCAAGATCAAACGTAAGAGTTCAAAGGTCAAAGGTGAATGGTGAAAGATCAAATTCAGATGTCAGAGGTCAAGGTCAAATGTTAGAGGTCAAGGTCATAGGTCAAAGGTCAGAGGTCAAGGTCAATGGTCAGAGGTCAAGGTCAAAGGCCAGAGGACAGAGGACAAGGTCAAGGTCAAGGTCAAGGTCAAGGTCAAGGTCAAGGTAAAGGTCAAAGGTCAAAGGTCAAAGGTCAAAGGTCAAAGGTCAGAGGACAGAGGTCAAAGGTCCGAGGTCAGAGGTCAAGGTCAAGGTCAAGGTCAAGGTCAAGGTCAAGGTCAAGGTCAAAGGTCAGAGGTCAAAGGTCAGAGGTCAAGGTCAGAGGTCAAAGGTCAGAGGTCAAGGTCAAGGTCAAGGTCAAAGGTCAGAGGTCAAGGTCAAAGGTCAAAGGTTAGAGGTCAAGGTCAAAGTTCAAAGGTCAGAGGTCAAGGTCAAAGGTTAGAGGTCAAGGTCAAAGGTCAAAGGTCAAGGTCAACGGTAAGAGGTCAAAGGTCAAAGGAGAAAGGTGAAAGGTGAAAGGTCAAATTCAGATGTCAGAGGTCAAGGTCAAAGGTTAGAGGTCAATGTCAAAGGTCAAAGATCAGAGGTCAAGGTCAAAGGTCAGAGTTCAAAGGTCAAAGGTCAGAGGTTATATCAAGGTCAAGGTCAGAGGACAGAGGTCAAAGGTCAGAGGTCAAGGTCAAAGGTCAGAGGTCGAGGACAAAGGTCAGAGGTCAAGGTCACGGTCAGAGGTCAAGGTCAAAGGTGAGAGGTCAAAGGTCAGAGGTCAAGGTCAAAGGTCAAACGTTAAAGGTGAAGGTGAAAGTTCAAAGGTCAGAGGTCAAGGTCAAAGGTCAAAGGTCAGAGGTCAGAGGTCAAGGTCAAAGGTCAGAGGTCAAAGGCCAGAGGTCAGAGGTCAAGGTCACGGTCAGAGGTCAAAGGTCAAAGGTCAAGGTCAAAGGTCAAATCTCAGAGGTCAGAGGCCAAGGTCAAAGGTTAGAGGTCAAGATCAAAGGACAGAGGTCAGAGGACAAGGTCAGATGTCAGAGGTAAAGGTCAAAGGTCAAAGGTCAGAGGTCAAGGTCAAAGGTTAGAGGTCAAGGTCAAAGGTCAGAGGTCAAGGTCAAAGGTCAAAGGTCAAGGTCAAGATCAAACGTAAGAGTTCAAAGGTCAAAGGTGAATGGTGAAAGATCAAATTCAGATGTCAGAGGTCAAGGTCAAATGTTAGAGGTCAAGGTCATAGGTCAAAGGTCAGAGGTCAAGGTCAATGGTCAAAGGTCAAGGTCAAAGGCCAGAGGACAGAGGACAAGGTCAAGTTCAAGGTCAAGGTCAAGGTCAAGGTCAAGGTCAAGGTCAAGGTAAAGGTCAAAGGTCAAAGGTCAAAGGTCAAAGGTCAAATGTCAGAGGTCAGAGGTCAAAGGTCAGAGGTCAGAGGTCAGAGGTCAAGGTCAAGGTCAAGGTCAAGGTCAAAGGTCAGAGGTCAAAGGTCAGAGGTCAAGGTCAGAGGTCAAAGGTCAGAGGTCAAGGTCAGAGGTCAAAGGTCAGGGGTCAAGGTCAAAGGTCAGAGGTCAAGGTCAAAGGTCCAAGGTGAAGGTCAAACGACAGAGGTCAGAGGTCAAGGTCAAGGTCAAAGATCAGAGGTCGAGGACACAGATCAGAGGTCAACGTCAAAGGTCAGAGGTCAAGGTCAAGGTCAAACGTCAGAGGTCAAGGTCAAAGGTCAAAGGTTAAAGGTGAAGGTGAAAGTTCAAAGGTCAGAGGTCAAGGTCAAAGGTCAAAGGTCAGAGGTCAGATGTCAAGGTCAAAGGTCAAAGGTCAAAGGTCAAAGGTCAAGGTCAACGGTAAGAGGTCAAAGGTCGAGGTCAAAGGTCAGAGGTCAAGGTCACGGTCAGAGGTCAAGGTGAAAGGTCAGAGGTCAAAGGTCAGAGGTCAAGATCAAAGGTCAAAGGTTAAAGGTGAAGGTGAATGTTCAAAGGTCAGAGGTCAAGGTCAAAGGTCAAAGGTCAGAGGTCAGAGGTCAAGGTCAAAGGTCAGAGGTCAAAGGCCAGAGGTCAGAGGTCGAGGACAAAGGTCAGAGGTCAAGGTCACGGTCAGAGGTCAAGGTCAAAGGTCAAAGGTCAAGGTCAACGGTAAGAGGTCAAAGGTCAAAGGAGAAAGGTGAAAGGTGAAAGGTCAAATTCAGATGTCAGAGGTCAAGGTCAAAGGTTAGAGGTCAATGTCAAAGGTCAAAGATCAGAGGTCAAGGTCAAAGGTCAGAGTTCAAAGGTCAAAGGTCAGAGGTTATATCAAGGTCAAGGTCAGAGGACAGAGGTCAAAGGTCAGAGGTCAAGGTCAAAGGTCAGAGGTCGAGGACAAAGGTCAGAGGTCAAGGTCACGGTCAGAGGTCAAGGTCAAAGGTGAGAGGTCAAAGGTCAGAGGTCAAGGTCAAAGGTCAAACGTTAAAGGTGAAGGTGAAAGTTCAAAGGTCAGAGGTCAAGGTCAAAGGTCAAAGGTCAGAGGTCAGAGGTCAAGGTCAAAGGTCAGAGGTCAAAGGCCAGAGGTCAGAGGTCAAGGTCACGGTCAGAGGTCAAAGGTCAAAGGTCAAGGTCAAAGGTCAAATCTCAGAGGTCAGAGGCCAAGGTCAAAGGTTAGAGGTCAAGATCAAAGGACAGAGGTCAGAGGACAAGGTCAGATGTCAGAGGTAAAGGTCAAAGGTCAAAGGTCAGAGGTCAAGGTCAAAGGTTAGAGGTCAAGGTCAAAGGTCAGAGGTCAAGGTCAAAGGTCAAAGGTCAAGGTCAAGATCAAACGTAAGAGTTCAAAGGTCAAAGGTGAATGGTGAAAGATCAAATTCAGATGTCAGAGGTCAAGGTCAAATGTTAGAGGTCAAGGTCATAGGTCAAAGGTCAGAGGTCAAGGTCAATGGTCAAAGGTCAAGGTCAAAGGCCAGAGGACAGAGGACAAGGTCAAGTTCAAGGTCAAGGTCAAGGTCAAGGTCAAGGTCAAGGTCAAGGTCAAGGTAAAGGTCAAAGGTCAAAGGTCAAAGGTCAAAGGTCAAATTTCAGAGGTCAGAGGTCAAAGGTCAGAGGTCAGAGGTCAAGGTCAAGGTCAAGGTCAAGGTCAAAGGTCAGAGGTCAAAGGTCAGAGGTCAAGGTCAGAGGTCAAAGGTCAGAGGTCAAGGTCAGAGGTCAAAGGTCAGGGGTCAAGGTCAAGGTCAAGGTCAAAGGTCAGAGGTCAAGGTCAAAGGTCCAAGGTGAAGGTCAAACGACAGAGGTCAGAGGTCAAGGTCAAGGTCAAAGATCAGAGGTCGAGGACACAGATCAGAGGTCAACGTCAAAGGTCAGAGGTCAAGGTCAAGGTCAAACGTCAGAGGTCAAGGTCAAAGGTTAGAGGTCAAGGTCAAAGGTCAAAGGTCAAGGTCAACGGTAAGAGGTCAAAGGTCAAAGGAGAAAGGTGAAAGGTGAAAGGTCAAATTCAGATGTCAGAGGTCAAGGTCAAAGGTTAGAGGTCAATGTCAAAGGTCAAAGATCAGAGGTCAAGGTCAAAGGTCAGAGTTCAAAGGTCAAAGGTCAGAGGTTATATCAAGGTCAAGGTCAGAGGACAGAGGTCAAAGGTCAGAGGTCAAGGTCAAAGGTCAGAGGTCGAGGACAAAGGTCAGAGGTCAAGGTCACGGTCAGAGGTCAAGGTCAAAGGTGAGAGGTCAAAGGTCAGAGGTCAAGGTCAAGGTCAAAGGTCAAACGTTAAAGGTGAAGGTGAAAGTTCAAAGGTCAGAGGTCAAGGTCAAAGGTCAAAGGTCAGAGGTCAGAGGTCAAGGTCAAAGGTCAGAGGTCAAAGGCCAGAGGTCAGAGGTCAAGGTCACGGTCAGAGGTCAAAGGTCAAAGGTCAAGGTCAAAGGTCAAATCTCAGAGGTCAGAGGCCAAGGTCAAAGGTTAGAGGTCAAGATCAAAGGACAGAGGTCAGAGGACAAGGTCAGATGTCAGAGGTAAAGGTCAAAGGTCAAAGGTCAGAGGTCAAGGTCAAAGGTTAGAGGTCAAGGTCAAAGGTCAGAGGTCAAGGTCAAAGGTCAAAGGTCAAGGTCAAGATCAAACGTAAGAGTTCAAAGGTCAAAGGTGAATGGTGAAAGATCAAATTCAGATGTCAGAGGTCAAGGTCAAATGTTAGAGGTCAAGGTCATAGGTCAAAGGTCAGAGGTCAAGGTCAATGGTCAAAGGTCAAGGTCAAAGGCCAGAGGACAGAGGACAAGGTCAAGTTCAAGGTCAAGGTCAAGGTCAAGGTCAAGGTCAAGGTCAAGGTCAAGGTAAAGGTCAAAGGTCAAAGGTCAAAGGTCAAAGGTCAAATGTCAGAGGTCAGAGGTCAAAGGTCAGAGGTCAGAGGTCAGAGGTCAAGGTCAAGGTCAAGGTCAAGGTCAAAGGTCAGAGGTCAAAGGTCAGAGGTCAAGGTCAGAGGTCAAAGGTCAGAGGTCAAGGTCAGAGGTCAAAGGTCAGGGGTCAAGGTCAAAGGTCAGAGGTCAAGGTCAAAGGTCCAAGGTGAAGGTCAAACGACAGAGGTCAGAGGTCAAGGTCAAGGTCAAAGATCAGAGGTCGAGGACACAGATCAGAGGTCAACGTCAAAGGTCAGAGGTCAAGGTCAAGGTCAAACGTCAGAGGTCAAGGTCAAAGGTCAAAGGTTAAAGGTGAAGGTGAAAGTTCAAAGGTCAGAGGTCAAGGTCAAAGGTCAAAGGTCAGAGGTCAAAGGTCAAAGGTCAAAGGTCAAGGTCAAAGGTCAAATCTCAGAGGTCAGAGGTCAAAGGTCAAGGTCAAAGGTCAAATCTCAGAGGTCAGAGGTCAAAGGTCAAGGTCAAAGGTCAAATCTCAGAGGTCAGAGGTCAAGGTCAAAGGTTAGAGGTCAAGATCAAAGGACAGAGGTCAGAGGACAAGGTCAGATGTCAGAGGTAAAGGTCAAAGGTCAAAGGTCAGAGGTCAAGGCCAAAGGTTAGAGGTCAAGGTCAAAGGTCAGAGGTCAAGGTCAAAGGTCAAAGGTCAAGGTCAAGATCAAACGTAAGAGTTCAAAGGTCAAAGGTGAATGGTGAAAGATCAAATTCAGATGTCAGAGGTCAAGGTCAAATGTTAGAAGTCAAGGTCATAGGTCAAAGGTCAGAGGTCAAGGTCAATGGTCAGAGGTCAAGGTCAAAGGCCAGAGGACAGAGGACAAGGTCAAGGTCAAGGTCAAGGTCAAGGTAAAGGTCAAAGGTCAAAGGTCAAAGGTCAAAGGTCAAAGGTCAAAGGTCAAAGGTCAAAGGTCAGAGGTCAGAGGTCAAAGGTCAGAGGTCAGAGGTCAAGGTCAAGGTCAAGGTCAAGGTCAAGGTCAAGGTCAAGGTCAAAGGTCAGAGGTCAAAGGTCAGAGGTCAAAGTCAGAGGTCAAAGGTCAGAGGTCAAGGTCAAGGTCAAGGTCAAGGTCAAAGGTCAGAGGTCAAGGTCAAAGGTCAAAGGTTAGAGGTCAAGGTCAAAGTTCAAAGGTCAGAGGTCAAGGTCAAAGGTTAGAGGTCAAGGTCAAAGGTCAAAGGTCAAAGTCAACGGTAAGAGGTCAAAGGTCAAAGGAGAAAGGTGAAAGGTGAAAGGTCAAATTCAGATGTCAGAGGTCAAGGTCAAAGGTTAGAGGTCAATGTCAAAGGTCAAAGATCAGAGGTCAAGGTCAAAGGTCAAAGGTCAAAGGTCAGAGGTTATATCAAGGTCAAGGTCAGAGGACATAGGTCAAAGTTCAGAGGTCAAGGTCAAAGGTCAGAGGTCGAGGACAAAGGTCAGAGGTCAAGGTCACGGTCAGAGGTCAAGGTCAAAGGTCAGAGGTCAAAGGTCAGAGGTCAAGGTCAAAGGTCAAAGGTTAAAGGTGAAGGTGAAAGTTCAAAGGTCAGAGGTCAAGGTCAAAGGTCAAAGGTCAGAGGTCAGAGGTCAAGGTCAAAGGTCAGAGGTCAGAGGTCAAGGTCACGGTCAGAGGTCAAAGGTCAAAGGTCAAGGTCAAAGGTCAAATCTCAGAGGTCAGAGGCCAAGGTCAAAGGTTAGAGGTCAAGATCAAAGGACAGAGGTCAGAGGACAAGGTCAGATGTCAGAGGTAAAGGTCAAAGGTCAAAGGTCAGAGGTCAAGGTCAAAGGTTAGAGGTCAAGGTCAAAGGTCAGAGGTCAAGGTCAAAGGTCAAAGGTCAAGGTCAAGATCAAACGTAAGAGTTCAAAGGTCAAAGGTGAATGGTGAAAGATCAAATTCAGATGTCAGAGGTCAAGGTCAAATGTTAGAGGTCAAGGTCATAGGTCAAAGGTCAGAGGTCAAGGTCAATGGTCAAAGGTCAAGGTCAAAGGCCAGAGGACAGAGGACAAGGTCAAGTTCAAGGTCAAGGTCAAGGTCAAGGTCAAGGTCAAGGTCAAGGTAAAGGTCAAAGGTCAAAGGTCAAAGGTCAAAGGTCAAATTTCAGAGGTCAGAGGTCAAAGGTCAGAGGTCAGAGGTCAGAGGTCAAAGGTCAAGGTCAAAGGTCAAATCTCAGAGGTCAGAGGTCAAGGTCAAAGGTTAGAGGTCAAGATCAAAGGACAGAGGTCAGAGGACAAGGTCAGATGTCAGAGGTAAAGGTCAAAGGTCAAAGGTCAGAGGTCAAGGCCAAAGGTTAGAGGTCAAGGTCAAAGGTCAGAGGTCAAGGTCAAAGGTCAAAGGTCAAGGTCAAGATCAAACGTAAGAGTTCAAAGGTCAAAGGTGAATGGTGAAAGATCAAATTCAGATGTCAGAGGTCAAGGTCAAATGTTAGAGGTCAAGGTCATAGGTCAAAGGTCAGAGGTCAAGGTCAATGGTCAGAGGTCAAGGTCAAAGGCCAGAGGACAGAGGACAAGGTCAAGGTCAAGGTCAAGGTCAAGGTAAAGGTCAAAGGTCAAAGGTCAAAGGTCAAAGGTCAAAGGTCAAAGGTCAAAGGTCAGAGGTCAGAGGTCAAAGGTCAGAGGTCAGAGGTCAAGGTCAAGGTCAAGGTCAAGGTCAAGGTCAAGGTCAAAGGTCAGAGGTCAAAGGTCAGAGGTCAAAGTCAGAGGTCAAAGGTCAGAGGTCAAGGTCAAGGTCAAGGTCAAGGTCAAAGGTCAGAGGTCAAGGTCAAAGGTCAAAGGTTAGAGGTCAAGGTCAAAGTTCAAAGGTCAGAGGTCAAGGTCAAAGGTTAGAGGTCAAGGTCAAAGGTCAAAGGTCAAAGTCAACGGTAAGAGGTCAAAGGTCAAAGGAGAAAGGTGAAAGGTGAAAGGTCAAATTCAGATGTCAGAGGTCAAGGTCAAAGGTTAGAGGTCAATGTCAAAGGTCAAAGATCAGAGGTCAAGGTCAAAGGTCAAAGGTCAAAGGTCAGAGGTTATATCAAGGTCAAGGTCAGAGGACATAGGTCAAAGTTCAGAGGTCAAGGTCAAAGGTCAGAGGTCGAGGACAAAGGTCAGAGGTCAAGGTCACGGTCAGAGGTCAAGGTCAAAGGTCAGAGGTCAAAGGTCAGAGGTCAAGGTCAAAGGTCAAAGGTTAAAGGTGAAGGTGAAAGTTCAAAGGTCAGAGGTCAAGGTCAAAGGTCAAAGGTCAGAGGTCAGAGGTCAAGGTCAAAGGTCAGAGGTCAGAGGTCAAGGTCACGGTCAGAGGTCAAAGGTCAAAGGTCAAGGTCAAAGGTCAAATCTCAGAGGTCAGAGGCCAAGGTCAAAGGTTAGAGGTCAAGATCAAAGGACAGAGGTCAGAGGACAAGGTCAGATGTCAGAGGTAAAGGTCAAAGGTCAAAGGTCAGAGGTCAAGGTCAAAGGTTAGAGGTCAAGGTCAAAGGTCAGAGGTCAAGGTCAAAGGTCAAAGGTCAAGGTCAAGATCAAACGTAAGAGTTCAAAGGTCAAAGGTGAATGGTGAAAGATCAAATTCAGATGTCAGAGGTCAAGGTCAAATGTTAGAGGTCAAGGTCATAGGTCAAAGGTCAGAGGTCAAGGTCAATGGTCAAAGGTCAAGGTCAAAGGCCAGAGGACAGAGGTCAAGGTCAAAGGTCAAAGGTCAAAGGTCAGAGGTTATATCAAGGTCAAGGTCAGAGGACATAGGTCAAAGTTCAGAGGTCAAGGTCAAAGGTCAGAGGTCGAGGACAAAGGTCAGAGGTCAAGGTCACGGTCAGAGGTCAAGGTCAAAGGTCAGAGGTCAAAGGTCAGAGGTCAAGGTCAAAGGTCAAAGGTTAAAGGTGAAGGTGAAAGTTCAAAGGTCAGAGGTCAAGGTCAAAGGTCAAAGGTCAGAGGTCAGAGGTCAAGGTCAAAGGCCAGAGGTCAGAGGTCAAGGTCACGGTCAGAGGTCAAAGGTCAAAGGTCAAGGTCAAAGGTCAAATCTCAGAGGTCAGAGGCCAAGGTCAAAGGTTAGAGGTCAAGATCAAAGGACAGAGGTCAGAGGACAAGGTCAGATGTCAGAGGTAAAGGTCAAAGGTCAAAGGTCAGAGGTCAAGGTCAAAGGTTAGAGGTCAAGGTCAAAGGTCAGAGGTCAAGGTCAAAGGTCAAAGGTCAAGGTCAAGATCAAACGTAAGAGTTCAAAGGTCAAAGGTGAATGGTGAAAGATCAAATTCAGATGTCAGAGGTCAAGGTCAAATGTTAGAGGTCAAGGTCATAGGTCAAAGGTCAGAGGTCAAGGTCAATGGTCAAAGGTCAAGGTCAAAGGCCAGAGGACAGAGGACAAGGTCAAGTTCAAGGTCAAGGTCAAGGTCAAGGTCAAGGTCAAGGTCAAGGTCAAGGTAAAGGTCAAAGGTCAAAGGTCAAAGGTCAAAGGTCAAATTTCAGAGGTCAGAGGTCAAAGGTCAGAGGTCAGAGGTCAAGGTCAAGGTCAAGGTCAAGGTCAAAGGTCAGAGGTCAAAGGTCAGAGGTCAAGGTCAGAGGTCAAAGGTCAGAGGTCAAGGTCAGAGGTCAAAGGTCAGGGGTCAAGGTCAAGGTCAAGGTCAAAGGTCAGAGGTCAAGGTCAAAGGTCCAAGGTGAAGGTCAAACGACAGAGGTCAGAGGTCAAGGTCAAGGTCAAAGATCAGAGGTCGAGGACACAGATCAGAGGTCAACGTCAAAGGTCAGAGGTCAAGGTCAAGGTCAAACGTCAGAGGTCAAGGTCAAAGGTTAGAGGTCAAGGTCAAAGGTCAAAGGTCAAGGTCAACGGTAAGAGGTCAAAGGTCAAAGGAGAAAGGTGAAAGGTGAAAGGTCAAATTCAGATGTCAGAGGTCAAGGTCAAAGGTTAGAGGTCAATGTCAAAGGTCAAAGATCAGAGGTCAAGGTCAAAGGTCAGAGTTCAAAGGTCAAAGGTCAGAGGTTATATCAAGGTCAAGGTCAGAGGACAGAGGTCAAAGGTCAGAGGTCAAGGTCAAAGGTCAGAGGTCGAGGACAAAGGTCAGAGGTCAAGGTCACGGTCAGAGGTCAAGGTCAAAGGTGAGAGGTCAAAGGTCAGAGGTCAAGGTCAAGGTCAAAGGTCAAACGTTAAAGGTGAAGGTGAAAGTTCAAAGGTCAGAGGTCAAGGTCAAAGGTCAAAGGTCAGAGGTCAGAGGTCAAGGTCAAAGGTCAGAGGTCAAAGGCCAGAGGTCAGAGGTCAAGGTCACGGTCAGAGGTCAAAGGTCAAAGGTCAAGGTCAAAGGTCAAATCTCAGAGGTCAGAGGCCAAGGTCAAAGGTTAGAGGTCAAGATCAAAGGACAGAGGTCAGAGGACAAGGTCAGATGTCAGAGGTAAAGGTCAAAGGTCAAAGGTCAGAGGTCAAGGTCAAAGGTTAGAGGTCAAGGTCAAAGGTCAGAGGTCAAGGTCAAAGGTCAAAGGTCAAGGTCAAGATCAAACGTAAGAGTTCAAAGGTCAAAGGTGAATGGTGAAAGATCAAATTCAGATGTCAGAGGTCAAGGTCAAATGTTAGAGGTCAAGGTCATAGGTCAAAGGTCAGAGGTCAAGGTCAATGGTCAAAGGTCAAGGTCAAAGGCCAGAGGACAGAGGACAAGGTCAAGTTCAAGGTCAAGGTCAAGGTCAAGGTCAAGGTCAAGGTCAAGGTAAAGGTCAAAGGTCAAAGGTCAAAGGTCAAAGGTCAAATGTCAGAGGTCAGAGGTCAAAGGTCAGAGGTCAGAGGTCAGAGGTCAAGGTCAAGGTCAAGGTCAAGGTCAAAGGTCAGAGGTCAAAGGTCAGAGGTCAAGGTCAGAGGTCAAAGGTCAGAGGTCAAGGTCAGAGGTCAAAGGTCAGGGGTCAAGGTCAAAGGTCAGAGGTCAAGGTCAAAGGTCCAAGGTGAAGGTCAAACGACAGAGGTCAGAGGTCAAGGTCAAGGTCAAAGATCAGAGGTCGAGGACACAGATCAGAGGTCAACGTCAAAGGTCAGAGGTCAAGGTCAAGGTCAAACGTCAGAGGTCAAGGTCAAAGGTCAAAGGTTAAAGGTGAAGGTGAAAGTTCAAAGGTCAGAGGTCAAGGTCAAAGGTCAAAGGTCAGAGGTCAGATGTCAAGGTCAAAGGTCAAAGGTCAAAGGTCAAAGGTCAAGGTCAACGGTAAGAGGTCAAAGGTCAAAGGAGAAAGGTGAAAGGTGAAAGGTCAAATTCATATGTCAGAGGTCAAGGTCAAAGGTTAGAGGTCAATGTCAAAGGTCAAAGATCAGAGGTCAAGGTCAAAGGTCAAAGGTCAAAGGTCAGAGGTTATATCAAGGTCAAGGTCAGAGGACATAGGTCAAAGGTCAGAGGTCAAGGTCAAAGGTCAGAGGTCGAGGTCAAAGGTCAGAGGTCAAGGTCACGGTCAGAGGTCAAGGTGAAAGGTCAGAGGTCAAAGGTCAGAGGTCAAGATCAAAGGTCAAAGGTTAAAGGTGAAGGTGAATGTTCAAAGGTCAGAGGTCAAGGTCAAAGGTCAAAGGTCAGAGGTCAGAGGTCAAGGTCAAAGGTCAGAGGTCAAAGGCCAGCGGTCAGAGGTCAAGGTCACGGTCAGAGGTCAAAGGTCAAAGGTCAAAGGTCAAGGTCAAAGGTCAAATCTCAGAGGTCAGAGGTCAAAGGTCAAGGTCAAAGGTCAAATCTCAGAGGTCAGAGGTCAAAGGTCAAGGTCAAAGGTCAAATCTCAGAGGTCAGAGGTCAAGGTCAAAGGTTAGAGGTCAAGATCAAAGGACAGAGGTCAGAGGACAAGGTCAGATGTCAGAGGTAAAGGTCAAAGGTCAAAGGTCAGAGGTCAAGGCCAAAGGTTAGAGGTCAAGGTCAAAGGTCAGAGGTCAAGGTCAAAGGTCAAAGGTCAAGGTCAAGATCAAACGTAAGAGTTCAAAGGTCAAAGGTGAATGGTGAAAGATCAAATTCAGATGTCAGAGGTCAAGGTCAAATGTTAGAGGTCAAGGTCATAGGTCAAAGGTCAGAGGTCAAGGTCAATGGTCAGAGGTCAAGGTCAAAGGCCAGAGGACAGAGGACAAGGTCAAGGTCAAGGTCAAGGTCAAGGTAAAGGTCAAAGGTCAAAGGTCAAAGGTCAAAGGTCAAAGGTCAAAGGTCAAAGGTCAAAGGTCAGAGGTCAGAGGTCAAAGGTCAGAGGTCAGAGGTCAAGGTCAAGGTCAAGGTCAAGGTCAAGGTCAAGGTCAAGGTCAAAGGTCAGAGGTCAAAGGTCAGAGGTCAAAGTCAGAGGTCAAAGGTCAGAGGTCAAGGTCAAGGTCAAGGTCAAGGTCAAAGGTCAGAGGTCAAGGTCAAAGGTCAAAGGTTAGAGGTCAAGGTCAAAGTTCAAAGGTCAGAGGTCAAGGTCAAAGGTTAGAGGTCAAGGTCAAAGGTCAAAGGTCAAAGTCAACGGTAAGAGGTCAAAGGTCAAAGGAGAAAGGTGAAAGGTGAAAGGTCAAATTCAGATGTCAGAGGTCAAGGTCAAAGGTTAGAGGTCAATGTCAAAGGTCAAAGATCAGAGGTCAAGGTCAAAGGTCAAAGGTCAAAGGTCAGAGGTTATATCAAGGTCAAGGTCAGAGGACATAGGTCAAAGTTCAGAGGTCAAGGTCAAAGGTCAGAGGTCGAGGACAAAGGTCAGAGGTCAAGGTCACGGTCAGAGGTCAAGGTCAAAGGTCAGAGGTCAAAGGTCAGAGGTCAAGGTCAAAGGTCAAAGGTTAAAGGTGAAGGTGAAAGTTCAAAGGTCAGAGGTCAAGGTCAAAGGTCAAAGGTCAGAGGTCAGAGGTCAAGGTCAAAGGTCAGAGGTCAGAGGTCAAGGTCACGGTCAGAGGTCAAAGGTCAAAGGTCAAGGTCAAAGGTCAAATCTCAGAGGTCAGAGGCCAAGGTCAAAGGTTAGAGGTCAAGATCAAAGGACAGAGGTCAGAGGACAAGGTCAGATGTCAGAGGTAAAGGTCAAAGGTCAAAGGTCAGAGGTCAAGGTCAAAGGTTAGAGGTCAAGGTCAAAGGTCAGAGGTCAAGGTCAAAGGTCAAAGGTCAAGGTCAAGATCAAACGTAAGAGTTCAAAGGTCAAAGGTGAATGGTGAAAGATCAAATTCAGATGTCAGAGGTCAAGGTCAAATGTTAGAGGTCAAGGTCATAGGTCAAAGGTCAGAGGTCAAGGTCAATGGTCAAAGGTCAAGGTCAAAGGCCAGAGGACAGAGGACAAGGTCAAGTTCAAGGTCAAGGTCAAGGTCAAGGTCAAGGTCAAGGTCAAGGTAAAGGTCAAAGGTCAAAGGTCAAAGGTCAAAGGTCAAATTTCAGAGGTCAGAGGTCAAAGGTCAGAGGTCAGAGGTCAAGGTCAAGGTCAAGGTCAAGGTCAAAGGTCAGAGGTCAAAGGTCAGAGGTCAAGGTCAGAGGTCAAAGGTCAGAGGTCAAGGTCAGAGGTCAAAGGTCAGGGGTCAAGGTCAAGGTCAAGGTCAAAGGTCAGAGGTCAAGGTCAAAGGTCCAAGGTGAAGGTCAAACGACAGAGGTCAGAGGTCAAGGTCAAGGTCAAAGATCAGAGGTCGAGGACACAGATCAGAGGTCAACGTCAAAGGTCAGAGGTCAAGGTCAAGGTCAAACGTCAGAGGTCAAGGTCAAAGGTTAGAGGTCAAGGTCAAAGGTCAAAGGTCAAGGTCAACGGTAAGAGGTCAAAGGTCAAAGGAGAAAGGTGAAAGGTGAAAGGTCAAATTCAGATGTCAGAGGTCAAGGTCAAAGGTTAGAGGTCAATGTCAAAGGTCAAAGATCAGAGGTCAAGGTCAAAGGTCAGAGTTCAAAGGTCAAAGGTCAGAGGTTATATCAAGGTCAAGGTCAGAGGACAGAGGTCAAAGGTCAGAGGTCAAGGTCAAAGGTCAGAGGTCGAGGACAAAGGTCAGAGGTCAAGGTCACGGTCAGAGGTCAAGGTCAAAGGTGAGAGGTCAAAGGTCAGAGGTCAAGGTCAAAGGTCAAACGTTAAAGGTGAAGGTGAAAGTTCAAAGGTCAGAGGTCAAGGTCAAAGGTCAAAGGTCAGAGGTCAGAGGTCAAGGTCAAAGGTCAGAGGTCAAAGGCCAGAGGTCAGAGGTCAAGGTCACGGTCAGAGGTCAAAGGTCAAAGGTCAAGGTCAAAGGTCAGAGGTCAAGGTCAGAGGTCAAAGGTCAGAGGTCAAGGTCAGAGGTCAAAGGTCAGGGGTCAAGGTCAAGGTCAAGGTCAAAGGTCAGAGGTCAAGGTCAAAGGTCCAAGGTGAAGGTCAAACGACAGAGGTCAGAGGTCAAGGTCAAGGTCAAAGATCAGAGGTCGAGGACACAGATCAGAGGTCAACGTCAAAGGTCAGAGGTCAAGGTCAAGGTCAAACGTCAGAGGTCAAGGTCAAAGGTCAAAGGTTAAAGGTGAAGGTGAAAGTTCAAAGGTCAGAGGTCAAGGTCAAAGGTCAAAGGTCAGAGGTCAGATGTCAAGGTCAAAGGTCAAAGGTCAAAGGTCAAAGGTCAAGGTCAACGGTAAGAGGTCAAAGGTCAAAGGAGAAAGGTGAAAGGTGAAAGGTCAAATTCATATGTCAGAGGTCAAGGTCAAAGGTTAGAGGTCAATGTCAAAGGTCAAAGATCAGAGGTCAAGGTCAAAGGTCAAAGGTCAAAGGTCAGAGGTTATATCAAGGTCAAGGTCAGAGGACATAGGTCAAAGGTCAGAGGTCAAGGTCAAAGGTCAGAGGTCGAGGTCAAAGGTCAGAGGTCAAGGTCACGGTCAGAGGTCAAGGTGAAAGGTCAGAGGTCAAAGGTCAGAGGTCAAGATCAAAGGTCAAAGGTTAAAGGTGAAGGTGAATGTTCAAAGGTCAGAGGTCAAGGTCAAAGGTCAAAGGTCAGAGGTCAGAGGTCAAGGTCAAAGGTCAGAGGTCAAAGGCCAGAGGTCAGAGGTCAAGGTCACGGTCAGAGGTCAAAGGTCAAAGGTCAAAGGTCAAGGTCAAAGGTCAAATCTCAGAGGTCAGAGGTCAAAGGTCAAGGTCAAAGGTCAAATCTCAGAGGTCAGAGGTCAAAGGTCAAGGTCAAAGGTCAAATCTCAGAGGTCAGAGGTCAAGGTCAAAGGTTAGAGGTCAAGATCAAAGGACAGAGGTCAGAGGACAAGGTCAGATGTCAGAGGTAAAGGTCAAAGGTCAAAGGTCAGAGGTCAAGGCCAAAGGTTAGAGGTCAAGGTCAAAGGTCAGAGGTCAAGGTCAAAGGTCAAAGGTCAAGGTCAAGATCAAACGTAAGAGTTCAAAGGTCAAAGGTGAATGGTGAAAGATCAAATTCAGATGTCAGAGGTCAAGGTCAAATGTTAGAGGTCAAGGTCATAGGTCAAAGGTCAGAGGTCAAGGTCAATGGTCAGAGGTCAAGGTCAAAGGCCAGAGGACAGAGG
Organism: Lasioglossum villosulum; assembly: GCA_963971365.1. Classification (NCBI taxonomy): domain Eukaryota; kingdom Metazoa; phylum Arthropoda; class Insecta; order Hymenoptera; family Halictidae; genus Lasioglossum; species Lasioglossum villosulum. The sequence continues at coordinate 22,318,502 of OZ020498.1, read as the reverse complement.
ACAAGGTCAAGGTCAAGGTCAAGGTCAAGGTAAAGGTCAAAGGTCAAAGGTCAAAGGTCAAAGGTCAAAGGTCAAAGGTCAAAGGTCAGAGGTCAGAGGTCAAAGGTCAGAGGTCAGAGGTCAAGGTCAAGGTCAAGGTCAAGGTCAAGGTCAAGGTCAAAGGTCAGAGGTCAAAGGTCAGAGGTCAAAGTCAGAGGTCAAAGGTCAGAGGTCAAGGTCAAGGTCAAGGTCAAGGTCAAAGGTCAGAGGTCAAGGTCAAAGGTCAAAGGTTAGAGGTCAAGGTCAAAGTTCAAAGGTCAGAGGTCAAGGTCAAAGGTTAGAGGTCAAGGTCAAAGGTCAAAGGTCAAAGTCAACGGTAAGAGGTCAAAGGTCAAAGGAGAAAGGTGAAAGGTGAAAGGTCAAATTCAGATGTCAGAGGTCAAGGTCAAAGGTTAGAGGTCAATGTCAAAGGTCAAAGATCAGAGGTCAAGGTCAAAGGTCAAAGGTCAAAGGTCAGAGGTTATATCAAGGTCAAGGTCAGAGGACATAGGTCAAAGTTCAGAGGTCAAGGTCAAAGGTCAGAGGTCGAGGACAAAGGTCAGAGGTCAAGGTCACGGTCAGAGGTCAAGGTCAAAGGTCAGAGGTCAAAGGTCAGAGGTCAAGGTCAAAGGTCAAAGGTTAAAGGTGAAGGTGAAAGTTCAAAGGTCAGAGGTCAAGGTCAAAGGTCAAAGGTCAGAGGTCAGAGGTCAAGGTCAAAGGTCAGAGGTCAGAGGTCAAGGTCACGGTCAGAGGTCAAAGGTCAAAGGTCAAGGTCAAAGGTCAAATCTCAGAGGTCAGAGGCCAAGGTCAAAGGTTAGAGGTCAAGATCAAAGGACAGAGGTCAGAGGACAAGGTCAGATGTCAGAGGTAAAGGTCAAAGGTCAAAGGTCAGAGGTCAAGGTCAAAGGTTAGAGGTCAAGGTCAAAGGTCAGAGGTCAAGGTCAAAGGTCAAAGGTCAAGGTCAAGATCAAACGTAAGAGTTCAAAGGTCAAAGGTGAATGGTGAAAGATCAAATTCAGATGTCAGAGGTCAAGGTCAAATGTTAGAGGTCAAGGTCATAGGTCAAAGGTCAGAGGTCAAGGTCAATGGTCAAAGGTCAAGGTCAAAGGCCAGAGGACAGAGGACAAGGTCAAGTTCAAGGTCAAGGTCAAGGTCAAGGTCAAGGTCAAGGTCAAGGTAAAGGTCAAAGGTCAAAGGTCAAAGGTCAAAGGTCAAATTTCAGAGGTCAGAGGTCAAAGGTCAGAGGTCAGAGGTCAGAGGTCAAGGTCAAAGGTCCAAGGTGAAGGTCAAACGACAGAGGTCAGAGGTCAAGGTCAAGGTCAAAGATCAGAGGTCGAGGACACAGATCAGAGGTCAACGTCAAAGGTCAGAGGTCAAGGTCAAGGTCAAACGTCAGAGGTCAAGGTCAAAGGTTAGAGGTCAAGGTCAAAGGTCAAAGGTCAAGGTCAACGGTAAGAGGTCAAAGGTCAAAGGAGAAAGGTGAAAGGTGAAAGGTCAAATTCAGATGTCAGAGGTCAAGGTCAAAGGTTAGAGGTCAATGTCAAAGGTCAAAGATCAGAGGTCAAGGTCAAAGGTCAGAGTTCAAAGGTCAAAGGTCAGAGGTTATATCAAGGTCAAGGTCAGAGGACAGAGGTCAAAGGTCAGAGGTCAAGGTCAAAGGTCAGAGGTCGAGGACAAAGGTCAGAGGTCAAGGTCACGGTCAGAGGTCAAGGTCAAAGGTGAGAGGTCAAAGGTCAGAGGTCAAGGTCAAAGGTCAAACGTTAAAGGTGAAGGTGAAAGTTCAAAGGTCAGAGGTCAAGGTCAAAGGTCAAAGGTCAGAGGTCAGAGGTCAAGGTCAAAGGTCAGAGGTCAAAGGCCAGAGGTCAGAGGTCAAGGTCACGGTCAGAGGTCAAAGGTCAAAGGTCAAGGTCAAAGGTCAGAGGTCAAGGTCAGAGGTCAAAGGTCAGAGGTCAAGGTCAGAGGTCAAAGGTCAGGGGTCAAGGTCAAGGTCAAGGTCAAAGGTCAGAGGTCAAGGTCAAAGGTCCAAGGTGAAGGTCAAACGACAGAGGTCAGAGGTCAAGGTCAAGGTCAAAGATCAGAGGTCGAGGACACAGATCAGAGGTCAACGTCAAAGGTCAGAGGTCAAGGTCAAGGTCAAACGTCAGAGGTCAAGGTCAAAGGTCAAAGGTTAAAGGTGAAGGTGAAAGTTCAAAGGTCAGAGGTCAAGGTCAAAGGTCAAAGGTCAGAGGTCAGATGTCAAGGTCAAAGGTCAAAGGTCAAAGGTCAAAGGTCAAGGTCAACGGTAAGAGGTCAAAGGTCAAAGGAGAAAGGTGAAAGGTGAAAGGTCAAATTCATATGTCAGAGGTCAAGGTCAAAGGTTAGAGGTCAATGTCAAAGGTCAAAGATCAGAGGTCAAGGTCAAAGGTCAAAGGTCAAAGGTCAGAGGTTATATCAAGGTCAAGGTCAGAGGACATAGGTCAAAGGTCAGAGGTCAAGGTCAAAGGTCAGAGGTCGAGGTCAAAGGTCAGAGGTCAAGGTCACGGTCAGAGGTCAAGGTGAAAGGTCAGAGGTCAAAGGTCAGAGGTCAAGATCAAAGGTCAAAGGTTAAAGGTGAAGGTGAATGTTCAAAGGTCAGAGGTCAAGGTCAAAGGTCAAAGGTCAGAGGTCAGAGGTCAAGGTCAAAGGTCAGAGGTCAAAGGCCAGAGGTCAGAGGTCAAGGTCACGGTCAGAGGTCAAAGGTCAAAGGTCAAAGGTCAAGGTCAAAGGTCAAATCTCAGAGGTCAGAGGTCAAAGGTCAAGGTCAAAGGTCAAATCTCAGAGGTCAGAGGTCAAAGGTCAAGGTCAAAGGTCAAATCTCAGAGGTCAGAGGTCAAGGTCAAAGGTTAGAGGTCAAGATCAAAGGACAGAGGTCAGAGGACAAGGTCAGATGTCAGAGGTAAAGGTCAAAGGTCAAAGGTCAGAGGTCAAGGCCAAAGGTTAGAGGTCAAGGTCAAAGGTCAGAGGTCAAGGTCAAAGGTCAAAGGTCAAGGTCAAGATCAAACGTAAGAGTTCAAAGGTCAAAGGTGAATGGTGAAAGATCAAATTCAGATGTCAGAGGTCAAGGTCAAATGTTAGAGGTCAAGGTCATAGGTCAAAGGTCAGAGGTCAAGGTCAATGGTCAGAGGTCAAGGTCAAAGGCCAGAGGACAGAGGACAAGGTCAAGGTCAAGGTCAAGGTCAAGGTCAAGGTAAAGGTCAAAGGTCAAAGGTCAAAGGTCAAAGGTCAAAGGTCAAAGGTCAGAGGTCAGAGGTCAAAGGTCAGAGGTCAGAGGTCAAGGTCAAGGTCAAGGTCAAGGTCAAGGTCAAGGTCAAAGGTCAGAGGTCAAAGGTCAGAGGTCAAAGTCAGAGGTCAAAGGTCAGAGGTCAAGGTCAAGGTCAAGGTCAAGGTCAAAGGTCAGAGGTCAAGGTCAAAGGTCAAAGGTTAGAGGTCAAGGTCAAAGTTCAAAGGTCAGAGGTCAAGGTCAAAGGTTAGAGGTCAAGGTCAAAGGTCAAAGGTCAAAGTCAACGGTAAGAGGTCAAAGGTCAAAGGAGAAAGGTGAAAGGTGAAAGGTCAAATTCAGATGTCAGAGGTCAAGGTCAAAGGTTAGAGGTCAATGTCAAAGGTCAAAGATCAGAGGTCAAGGTCAAAGGTCAAAGGTCAAAGGTCAGAGGTTATATCAAGGTCAAGGTCAGAGGACATAGGTCAAAGTTCAGAGGTCAAGGTCAAAGGTCAGAGGTCGAGGACAAAGGTCAGAGGTCAAGGTCACGGTCAGAGGTCAAGGTCAAAGGTCAGAGGTCAAAGGTCAGAGGTCAAGGTCAAAGGTCAAAGGTTAAAGGTGAAGGTGAAAGTTCAAAGGTCAGAGGTCAAGGTCAAAGGTCAAAGGTCAGAGGTCAGAGGTCAAGGTCAAAGGTCAGAGGTCAGAGGTCAAGGTCACGGTCAGAGGTCAAAGGTCAAAGGTCAAGGTCAAAGGTCAAATCTCAGAGGTCAGAGGCCAAGGTCAAAGGTTAGAGGTCAAGATCAAAGGACAGAGGTCAGAGGACAAGGTCAGATGTCAGAGGTAAAGGTCAAAGGTCAAAGGTCAGAGGTCAAGGTCAAAGGTTAGAGGTCAAGGTCAAAGGTCAGAGGTCAAGGTCAAAGGTCAAAGGTCAAGGTCAAGATCAAACGTAAGAGTTCAAAGGTCAAAGGTGAATGGTGAAAGATCAAATTCAGATGTCAGAGGTCAAGGTCAAATGTTAGAGGTCAAGGTCATAGGTCAAAGGTCAGAGGTCAAGGTCAATGGTCAAAGGTCAAGGTCAAAGGCCAGAGGACAGAGGACAAGGTCAAGTTCAAGGTCAAGGTCAAGGTCAAGGTCAAGGTCAAGGTCAAGGTAAAGGTCAAAGGTCAAAGGTCAAAGGTCAAAGGTCAAATTTCAGAGGTCAGAGGTCAAAGGTCAGAGGTCAGAGGTCAAGGTCAAGGTCAAGGTCAAGGTCAAAGGTCAGAGGTCAAAGGTCAGAGGTCAAGGTCAGAGGTCAAAGGTCAGAGGTCAAGGTCAGAGGTCAAAGGTCAGGGGTCAAGGTCAAGGTCAAGGTCAAAGGTCAGAGGTCAAGGTCAAAGGTCCAAGGTGAAGGTCAAACGACAGAGGTCAGAGGTCAAGGTCAAGGTCAAAGATCAGAGGTCGAGGACACAGATCAGAGGTCAACGTCAAAGGTCAGAGGTCAAGGTCAAGGTCAAACGTCAGAGGTCAAGGTCAAAGGTTAGAGGTCAAGGTCAAAGGTCAAAGGTCAAGGTCAACGGTAAGAGGTCAAAGGTCAAAGGAGAAAGGTGAAAGGTGAAAGGTCAAATTCAGATGTCAGAGGTCAAGGTCAAAGGTTAGAGGTCAATGTCAAAGGTCAAAGATCAGAGGTCAAGGTCAAAGGTCAGAGTTCAAAGGTCAAAGGTCAGAGGTTATATCAAGGTCAAGGTCAGAGGACAGAGGTCAAAGGTCAGAGGTCAAGGTCAAAGGTCAGAGGTCGAGGACAAAGGTCAGAGGTCAAGGTCACGGTCAGAGGTCAAGGTCAAAGGTGAGAGGTCAAAGGTCAGAGGTCAAGGTCAAAGGTCAAACGTTAAAGGTGAAGGTGAAAGTTCAAAGGTCAGAGGTCAAGGTCAAAGGTCAAAGGTCAGAGGTCAGAGGTCAAGGTCAAAGGTCAGAGGTCAAAGGCCAGAGGTCAGAGGTCAAGGTCACGGTCAGAGGTCAAAGGTCAAAGGTCAAGGTCAAAGGTCAGAGGTCAAGGTCAGAGGTCAAAGGTCAGAGGTCAAGGTCAGAGGTCAAAGGTCAGGGGTCAAGGTCAAGGTCAAGGTCAAAGGTCAGAGGTCAAGGTCAAAGGTCCAAGGTGAAGGTCAAACGACAGAGGTCAGAGGTCAAGGTCAAGGTCAAAGATCAGAGGTCGAGGACACAGATCAGAGGTCAACGTCAAAGGTCAGAGGTCAAGGTCAAGGTCAAACGTCAGAGGTCAAGGTCAAAGGTCAAAGGTTAAAGGTGAAGGTGAAAGTTCAAAGGTCAGAGGTCAAGGTCAAAGGTCAAAGGTCAGAGGTCAGATGTCAAGGTCAAAGGTCAAAGGTCAAAGGTCAAAGGTCAAGGTCAACGGTAAGAGGTCAAAGGTCAAAGGAGAAAGGTGAAAGGTGAAAGGTCAAATTCATATGTCAGAGGTCAAGGTCAAAGGTTAGAGGTCAATGTCAAAGGTCAAAGATCAGAGGTCAAGGTCAAAGGTCAAAGGTCAAAGGTCAGAGGTTATATCAAGGTCAAGGTCAGAGGACATAGGTCAAAGGTCAGAGGTCAAGGTCAAAGGTCAGAGGTCGAGGTCAAAGGTCAGAGGTCAAGGTCACGGTCAGAGGTCAAGGTGAAAGGTCAGAGGTCAAAGGTCAGAGGTCAAGATCAAAGGTCAAAGGTTAAAGGTGAAGGTGAATGTTCAAAGGTCAGAGGTCAAGGTCAAAGGTCAAAGGTCAGAGGTCAGAGGTCAAGGTCAAAGGTCAGAGGTCAAAGGCCAGAGGTCAGAGGTCAAGGTCACGGTCAGAGGTCAAAGGTCAAAGGTCAAAGGTCAAGGTCAAAGGTCAAATCTCAGAGGTCAGAGGTCAAAGGTCAAGGTCAAAGGTCAAATCTCAGAGGTCAGAGGTCAAAGGTCAAGGTCAAAGGTCAAATCTCAGAGGTCAGAGGTCAAGGTCAAAGGTTAGAGGTCAAGATCAAAGGACAGAGGTCAGAGGACAAGGTCAGATGTCAGAGGTAAAGGTCAAAGGTCAAAGGTCAGAGGTCAAGGCCAAAGGTTAGAGGTCAAGGTCAAAGGTCAGAGGTCAAGGTCAAAGGTCAAAGGTCAAGGTCAAGATCAAACGTAAGAGTTCAAAGGTCAAAGGTGAATGGTGAAAGATCAAATTCAGATGTCAGAGGTCAAGGTCAAATGTTAGAGGTCAAGGTCATAGGTCAAAGGTCAGAGGTCAAGGTCAATGGTCAGAGGTCAAGGTCAAAGGCCAGAGGACAGAGGACAAGGTCAAGGTCAAGGTCAAGGTCAAGGTAAAGGTCAAAGGTCAAAGGTCAAAGGTCAAAGGTCAAAGGTCAAAGGTCAAAGGTCAGAGGTCAGAGGTCAAAGGTCAGAGGTCAGAGGTCAAGGTCAAGGTCAAGGTCAAGGTCAAGGTCAAGGTCAAAGGTCAGAGGTCAAAGGTCAGAGGTCAAAGTCAGAGGTCAAAGGTCAGAGGTCAAGGTCAAGGTCAAGGTCAAGGTCAAAGGTCAGAGGTCAAGGTCAAAGGTCAAAGGTTAGAGGTCAAGGTCAAAGTTCAAAGGTCAGAGGTCAAGGTCAAAGGTTAGAGGTCAAGGTCAAAGGTCAAAGGTCAAAGTCAACGGTAAGAGGTCAAAGGTCAAAGGAGAAAGGTGAAAGGTGAAAGGTCAAATTCAGATGTCAGAGGTCAAGGTCAAAGGTTAGAGGTCAATGTCAAAGGTCAAAGATCAGAGGTCAAGGTCAAAGGTCAAAGGTCAAAGGTCAGAGGTTATATCAAGGTCAAGGTCAGAGGACATAGGTCAAAGTTCAGAGGTCAAGGTCAAAGGTCAGAGGTCGAGGACAAAGGTCAGAGGTCAAGGTCACGGTCAGAGGTCAAGGTCAAAGGTCAGAGGTCAAAGGTCAGAGGTCAAGGTCAAAGGTCAAAGGTTAAAGGTGAAGGTGAAAGTTCAAAGGTCAGAGGTCAAGGTCAAAGGTCAAAGGTCAGAGGTCAGAGGTCAAGGTCAAAGGTCAGAGGTCAGAGGTCAAGGTCACGGTCAGAGGTCAAAGGTCAAAGGTCAAGGTCAAAGGTCAAATCTCAGAGGTCAGAGGCCAAGGTCAAAGGTTAGAGGTCAAGATCAAAGGACAGAGGTCAGAGGACAAGGTCAGATGTCAGAGGTAAAGGTCAAAGGTCAAAGGTCAGAGGTCAAGGTCAAAGGTTAGAGGTCAAGGTCAAAGGTCAGAGGTCAAGGTCAAAGGTCAAAGGTCAAGGTCAAGATCAAACGTAAGAGTTCAAAGGTCAAAGGTGAATGGTGAAAGATCAAATTCAGATGTCAGAGGTCAAGGTCAAATGTTAGAGGTCAAGGTCATAGGTCAAAGGTCAGAGGTCAAGGTCAATGGTCAAAGGTCAAGGTCAAAGGCCAGAGGACAGAGGACAAGGTCAAGTTCAAGGTCAAGGTCAAGGTCAAGGTCAAGGTCAAGGTCAAGGTAAAGGTCAAAGGTCAAAGGTCAAAGGTCAAAGGTCAAATTTCAGAGGTCAGAGGTCAAAGGTCAGAGGTCAGAGGTCAGAGGTCAAGGTCAAAGGTCCAAGGTGAAGGTCAAACGACAGAGGTCAGAGGTCAAGGTCAAGGTCAAAGATCAGAGGTCGAGGACACAGATCAGAGGTCAACGTCAAAGGTCAGAGGTCAAGGTCAAGGTCAAACGTCAGAGGTCAAGGTCAAAGGTTAGAGGTCAAGGTCAAAGGTCAAAGGTCAAGGTCAACGGTAAGAGGTCAAAGGTCAAAGGAGAAAGGTGAAAGGTGAAAGGTCAAATTCAGATGTCAGAGGTCAAGGTCAAAGGTTAGAGGTCAATGTCAAAGGTCAAAGATCAGAGGTCAAGGTCAAAGGTCAGAGTTCAAAGGTCAAAGGTCAGAGGTTATATCAAGGTCAAGGTCAGAGGACAGAGGTCAAAGGTCAGAGGTCAAGGTCAAAGGTCAGAGGTCGAGGACAAAGGTCAGAGGTCAAGGTCACGGTCAGAGGTCAAGGTCAAAGGTGAGAGGTCAAAGGTCAGAGGTCAAGGTCAAAGGTCAAACGTTAAAGGTGAAGGTGAAAGTTCAAAGGTCAGAGGTCAAGGTCAAAGGTCAAAGGTCAGAGGTCAGAGGTCAAGGTCAAAGGTCAGAGGTCAAAGGCCAGAGGTCAGAGGTCAAGGTCACGGTCAGAGGTCAAAGGTCAAAGGTCAAGGTCAAAGGTCAGAGGTCAAGGTCAGAGGTCAAAGGTCAGAGGTCAAGGTCAGAGGTCAAAGGTCAGGGGTCAAGGTCAAGGTCAAGGTCAAAGGTCAGAGGTCAAGGTCAAAGGTCCAAGGTGAAGGTCAAACGACAGAGGTCAGAGGTCAAGGTCAAGGTCAAAGATCAGAGGTCGAGGACACAGATCAGAGGTCAACGTCAAAGGTCAGAGGTCAAGGTCAAGGTCAAACGTCAGAGGTCAAGGTCAAAGGTCAAAGGTTAAAGGTGAAGGTGAAAGTTCAAAGGTCAGAGGTCAAGGTCAAAGGTCAAAGGTCAGAGGTCAGATGTCAAGGTCAAAGGTCAAAGGTCAAAGGTCAAAGGTCAAGGTCAACGGTAAGAGGTCAAAGGTCAAAGGAGAAAGGTGAAAGGTGAAAGGTCAAATTCATATGTCAGAGGTCAAGGTCAAAGGTTAGAGGTCAATGTCAAAGGTCAAAGATCAGAGGTCAAGGTCAAAGGTCAAAGGTCAAAGGTCAGAGGTTATATCAAGGTCAAGGTCAGAGGACATAGGTCAAAGGTCAGAGGTCAAGGTCAAAGGTCAGAGGTCGAGGTCAAAGGTCAGAGGTCAAGGTCACGGTCAGAGGTCAAGGTGAAAGGTCAGAGGTCAAAGGTCAGAGGTCAAGATCAAAGGTCAAAGGTTAAAGGTGAAGGTGAATGTTCAAAGGTCAGAGGTCAAGGTCAAAGGTCAAAGGTCAGAGGTCAGAGGTCAAGGTCAAAGGTCAGAGGTCAAAGGCCAGAGGTCAGAGGTCAAGGTCACGGTCAGAGGTCAAAGGTCAAAGGTCAAAGGTCAAGGTCAAAGGTCAAATCTCAGAGGTCAGAGGTCAAAGGTCAAGGTCAAAGGTCAAATCTCAGAGGTCAGAGGTCAAAGGTCAAGGTCAAAGGTCAAATCTCAGAGGTCAGAGGTCAAGGTCAAAGGTTAGAGGTCAAGATCAAAGGACAGAGGTCAGAGGACAAGGTCAGATGTCAGAGGTAAAGGTCAAAGGTCAAAGGTCAGAGGTCAAGGCCAAAGGTTAGAGGTCAAGGTCAAAGGTCAGAGGTCAAGGTCAAAGGTCAAAGGTCAAGGTCAAGATCAAACGTAAGAGTTCAAAGGTCAAAGGTGAATGGTGAAAGATCAAATTCAGATGTCAGAGGTCAAGGTCAAATGTTAGAGGTCAAGGTCATAGGTCAAAGGTCAGAGGTCAAGGTCAATGGTCAGAGGTCAAGGTCAAAGGCCAGAGGACAGAGGACAAGGTCAAGGTCAAGGTCAAGGTCAAGGTCAAGGTAAAGGTCAAAGGTCAAAGGTCAAAGGTCAAAGGTCAAAGGTCAAAGGTCAGAGGTCAGAGGTCAAAGGTCAGAGGTCAGAGGTCAAGGTCAAGGTCAAGGTCAAGGTCAAGGTCAAGGTCAAAGGTCAGAGGTCAAAGGTCAGAGGTCAAAGTCAGAGGTCAAAGGTCAGAGGTCAAGGTCAAGGTCAAGGTCAAGGTCAAAGGTCAGAGGTCAAGGTCAAAGGTCAAAGGTTAGAGGTCAAGGTCAAAGTTCAAAGGTCAGAGGTCAAGGTCAAAGGTTAGAGGTCAAGGTCAAAGGTCAAAGGTCAAAGTCAACGGTAAGAGGTCAAAGGTCAAAGGAGAAAGGTGAAACGTGAAAGGTCAAATTCAGATGTCAGAGGTCAAGGTCAAAGGTTAGAGGTCAATGTCAAAGGTCAAAGATCAGAGGTCAAGGTCAAAGGTCAAAGGTCAAAGGTCAGAGGTTATATCAAGGTCAAGGTCAGAGGACATAGGTCAAAGTTCAGAGGTCAAGGTCAAAGGTCAGAGGTCGAGGACAAAGGTCAGAGGTCAAGGTCACGGTCAGAGGTCAAGGTCAAAGGTCAGAGGTCAAAGGTCAGAGGTCAAGGTCAAAGGTCAAAGGTTAAAGGTGAAGGTGAAAGTTCAAAGGTCAGAGGTCAAGTTCAAAGGTCAAAGGTCAGAGGTCAGAGGTCAAGGTCAAAGGTCAGAGGTCAGAGGTCAAGGTCACGGTCAGAGGTCAAAGGTCAAAGGTCAAGGTCAAAGGTCAAATCTCAGAGGTCAGAGGCCAAGGTCAAAGGTTAGAGGTCAAGATCAAAGGACAGAGGTCAGAGGACAAGGTCAGATGTCAGAGGTAAAGGTCAAAGGTCAAAGGTCAGAGGTCAAGGTCAAAGGTTAGAGGTCAAGGTCAAAGGTCAGAGATCAAGGTCAAAGGTCAAAGGTCAAGGTCAAGATCAAACGTAAGAGTTCAAAGGTCAAAGGTGAATGGTGAAAGATCAAATTCAGATGTCAGAGGTCAAGGTCAAATGTTAGAGGTCAAGGTCATAGGTCAAAGGTCAGAGGTCAAGGTCAATGGTCAAAGGTCAAGGTCAAAGGCCAGAGGACAGAGGACAAGGTCAAGTTCAAGGTCAAGGTCAAGGTCAAGGTCAAGGTCAAGGTCAAGGTAAAGGTCAAAGGTCAAAGGTCAAAGGTCAAAGGTCAAATTTCAGAGGTCAGAGGTCAAAGGTCAGAGGTCAGAGGTCAAGGTCAAGGTCAAGGTCAAGGTCAAAGGTCAGAGGTCAAAGGTCAGAGGTCAAGGTCAGAGGTCAAAGGTCAGAGGTCAAGGTCAGAGGTCAAAGGTCAGGGGTCAAGGTCAAGGTCAAGGTCAAAGGTCAGAGGTCAAGGTCAAAGGTCCAAGGTGAAGGTCAAACGACAGAGGTCAGAGGTCAAGGTCAAGGTCAAACGTCAGAGGTCAAGGCCAAAGGTTAGAGGTCAAGGTCAAAGGTCAAAGGTCAAGGTCAACGGTAAGAGGTCAAAGGTCAAAGAAGAAAGGTGAAAGGTGAAAGGTCAAATTCAGATGTCAGAGGTCAAGGTCAAAGGTTAGAGGTCAATGTCAAAGGTCAAAGATCAGAGGTCAAGGTCAAAGGTCAGAGTTCAAAGGTCAAAGGTCAGAGGTTATATCAAGGTCAAGGTCAGAGGACAGAGGTCAAAGGTCAGAGGTCAAGGTCAAAGGTCAGAGGTCGAGGACAAAGGTCAGAGGTCAAGGTCACGGTCAGAGGTCAAGGTCAAAGGTGAGAGGTCAAAGGTCAGAGGTCAAGGTCAAAGGTCAAACGTTAAAGGTGAAGGTGAAAGTTCAAAGGTCAGAGGTCAAGGTCAAAGGTCAAAGGTCAGAGGTCAGAGGTCAAGGTCAAAGGTCAGAGGTCAAAGGCCAGAGGTCAGAGGTCAAGGTCACGGTCAGAGGTCAAAGGTCAAAGGTCAAGGTCAAAGGTCAAATCTCAGAGGTCAGAGGCCAAGGTCAAAGGTTAGAGGTCAAGATCAAAGGACAGAGGTCAGAGGACAAGGTCAGATGTCAGAGGTAAAGGTCAAAGGTCAAAGGTCAGAGGTCAAGGTCAAAGGTTAGAGGTCAAGGTCAAAGGTCAGAGGTCAAGGTCAAAGGTCAAAGGTCAAGGTCAAGATCAAACGTAAGAGTTCAAAGGTCAAAGGTGAATGGTGAAAGATCAAATTCAGATGTCAGAGGTCAAGGTCAAATGTTAGAGGTCAAGGTCATAGGTCAAAGGTCAGAGGTCAAGGTCAATGGTCAAAGGTCAAGGTCAAAGGCCAGAGGACAGAGGACAAGGTTAAGTTCAAGGTCAAGGTCAAGGTCAAGGTCAAGGTCAAGGTCAAGGTCAAGGTAAAGGTCAAAGGTCAAAGGTCAAAGGTCAAAGGTCAAATGTCAGAGGTCAGAGGTCAAAGGTCAGAGGTCAGAGGTCAAGGTCAAGGTCAAGGTCAAGGTCAAAGGTCAGAGGTCAAAGGTCAGAGGTCAAGGTCAGAGGTCAAAGGTCAGAGGTCAAGGTCAGAGGTCAAAGGTCAGGGGTCAAGGTCAAGGTCAAGGTCAAAGGTCAGAGGTCAAGGTCAAAGGTCCAAGGTGAAGGTCAAACGACAGAGGTCAGAGGTCAAGGTCAAGGTCAAAGATCAGAGGTCGAGGACACAGATCAGAGGTCAACGTCAAAGGTCAGAGGTCAAGGTCAAGGTCAAACGTCAGAGGTCAAGGTCAAAGGTCAAAGGTTAAAGGTGAAGGTGAAAGTTCAAAGGTCAGAGGTCAAGGTCAAAGGTCAAAGGTCAGAGGTCAGATGTCAAGGTCAAAGGTCAAAGGTCAAAGGTCAAAGGTCAAGGTCAACGGTAAGAGGTCAAAGGTCAAAGGAGAAAGGTGAAAGGTGAAAGGTCAAATTCATATGTCAGAGGTCAAGGTCAAAGGTTAGAGGTCAATGTCAAAGGTCAAAGATCAGAGGTCAAGGTCAAAGGTCAAAGGTCAAAGGTCAGAGGTTATATCAAGGTCAAGGTCAGAGGACATAGGTCAAAGGTCAGAGGTCAAGGTCAAAGGTCAGAGGTCGAGGTCAAAGGTCAGAGGTCAAGGTCACGGTCAGAGGTCAAGGTGAAAGGTCAGAGGTCAAAGGTCAGAGGTCAAGATCAAAGGTCAAAGGTTAAAGGTGAAGGTGAATGTTCAAAGGTCAGAGGTCAAGGTCAAAGGTCAAAGGTCAGAGGTCAGAGGTCAAGGTCAAAGGTCAGAGGTCAAAGGCCAGAGGTCAGAGGTCAAGGTCACGGTCAGAGGTCAAAGGTCAAAGGTCAAAGGTCAAGGTCAAAGGTCAAATCTCAGAGGTCAGAGGTCAAAGGTCAAGGTCAAAGGTCAAATCTCAGAGGTCAGAGGTCAAAGGTCAAGGTCAAAGGTCAAATCTCAGAGGTCAGAGGTCAAGGTCAAAGGTTAGAGGTCAAGATCAAAGGACAGAGGTCAGAGGACAAGGTCAGATGTCAGAGGTAAAGGTCAAAGGTCAAAGGTCAGAGGTCAAGGCCAAAGGTTAGAGGTCAAGGTCAAAGGTCAGAGGTCAAGGTCAAAGGTCAAAGGTCAAGGTCAAGATCAAACGTAAGAGTTCAAAGGTCAAAGGTGAATGGTGAAAGATCAAATTCAGATGTCAGAGGTCAAGGTCAAATGTTAGAGGTCAAGGTCATAGGTCAAAGGTCAGAGGTCAAGGTCAATGGTCAGAGGTCAAGGTCAAAGGCCAGAGGACAGAGGACAAGGTCAAGGTCAAGGTCAAGGTCAAGGTAAAGGTCAAAGGTCAAAGGTCAAAGGTCAAAGGTCAAAGGTCAAAGGTCAGAGGTCAGAGGTCAAAGGTCAGAGGTCAGAGGTCAAGGTCAAGGTCAAGGTCAAGGTCAAGGTCAAGGTCAAAGGTCAGAGGTCAAAGGTCAGAGGTCAAAGTCAGAGGTCAAAGGTCAGAGGTCAAGGTCAAGGTCAAGGTCAAGGTCAAAGGTCAGAGGTCAAGGTCAAAGGTCAAAGGTTAGAGGTCAAGGTCAAAGTTCAAAGGTCAGAGGTCAAGGTCAAAGGTTAGAGGTCAAGGTCAAAGGTCAAAGGTCAAAGTCAACGGTAAGAGGTCAAAGGTCAAAGGAGAAAGGTGAAACGTGAAAGGTCAAATTCAGATGTCAGAGGTCAAGGTCAAAGGTTAGAGGTCAATGTCAAAGGTCAAAGATCAGAGGTCAAGGTCAAAGGTCAAAGGTCAAAGGTCAGAGGTTATATCAAGGTCAAGGTCAGAGGACATAGGTCAAAGTTCAGAGGTCAAGGTCAAAGGTCAGAGGTCGAGGACAAAGGTCAGAGGTCAAGGTCACGGTCAGAGGTCAAGGTCAAAGGTCAGAGGTCAAAGGTCAGAGGTCAAGGTCAAAGGTCAAAGGTTAAAGGTGAAGGTGAAAGTTCAAAGGTCAGAGGTCAAGGTCAAAGGTCAAAGGTCAGAGGTCAGAGGTCAAGGTCAAAGGTGAGAGGTCAAAGGTCAGAGGTCAAGGTCAAAGGTCAAACGTTAAAGGTGAAGGTGAAAGTTCAAAGGTCAGAGGTCAAGGTCAAAGGTCAAAGGTCAGAGGTCAGAGGTCAAGGTCAAAGGTCAGAGGTCAAAGGCCAGAGGTCAGAGGTCAAGGTCACGGTCAGAGGTCAAAGGTCAAAGGTCAAGGTCAAAGGTCAAATCTCAGAGGTCAGAGGCCAAGGTCAAAGGTTAGAGGTCAAGATCAAAGGACAGAGGTCAGAGGACAAGGTCAGATGTCAGAGGTAAAGGTCAAAGGTCAAAGGTCAGAGGTCAAGGTCAAAGGTTAGAGGTCAAGGTCAAAGGTCAGAGGTCAAGGTCAAAGGTCAAAGGTCAAGGTCAAGATCAAACGTAAGAGTTCAAAGGTCAAAGGTGAATGGTGAAAGATCAAATTCAGATGTCAGAGGTCAAGGTCAAATGTTAGAGGTCAAGGTCATAGGTCAAAGGTCAGAGGTCAAGGTCAATGGTCAAAGGTCAAGGTCAAAGGCCAGAGGACAGAGGACAAGGTTAAGTTCAAGGTCAAGGTCAAGGTCAAGGTCAAGGTCAAGGTCAAGGTAAAGGTCAAAGGTCAAAGGTCAAAGGTCAAAGGTCAAATGTCAGAGGTCAGAGGTCAAAGGTCAGAGGTCAGAGGTCAAGGTCAAGGTCAAGGTCAAGGTCAAAGGTCAGAGGTCAAAGGTCAGAGGTCAAGGTCAGAGGTCAAAGGTCAGAGGTCAAGGTCAGAGGTCAAAGGTCAGGGGTCAAGGTCAAGGTCAAGGTCAAAGGTCAGAGGTCAAGGTCAAAGGTCCAAGGTGAAGGTCAAACGACAGAGGTCAGAGGTCAAGGTCAAGGTCAAAGATCAGAGGTCGAGGACACAGATCAGAGGTCAACGTCAAAGGTCAGAGGTCAAGGTCAAGGTCAAACGTCAGAGGTCAAGGTCAAAGGTCAAAGGTTAAAGGTGAAGGTGAAAGTTCAAAGGTCAGAGGTCAAGGTCAAAGGTCAAAGGTCAGAGGTCAGATGTCAAGGTCAAAGGTCAAAGGTCAAAGGTCAAAGGTCAAGGTCAACGGTAAGAGGTCAAAGGTCAAAGGAGAAAGGTGAAAGGTGAAAGGTCAAATTCATATGTCAGAGGTCAAGGTCAAAGGTTAGAGGTCAATGTCAAAGGTCAAAGATCAGAGGTCAAGGTCAAAGGTCAAAGGTCAAAGGTCAGAGGTTATATCAAGGTCAAGGTCAGAGGACATAGGTCAAAGGTCAGAGGTCAAGGTCAAAGGTCAGAGGTCGAGGTCAAAGGTCAGAGGTCAAGGTCACGGTCAGAGGTCAAGGTGAAAGGTCAGAGGTCAAAGGTCAGAGGTCAAGATCAAAGGTCAAAGGTTAAAGGTGAAGGTGAATGTTCAAAGGTCAGAGGTCAAGGTCAAAGGTCAAAGGTCAGAGGTCAGAGGTCAAGGTCAAAGGTCAGAGGTCAAAGGCCAGAGGTCAGAGGTCAAGGTCACGGTCAGAGGTCAAAGGTCAAAGGTCAAGGTCAAAGGTCAAATCTCAGAGGTCAGAGGTCAAAGGTCAAGGTCAAAGGTCAAATCTCAGAGGTCAGAGGTCAAAGGTCAAGGTCAAAGGTCAAATCTCAGAGGTCAGAGGTCAAGGTCAAAGGTTAGAGGTCAAGATCAAAGGACAGAGGTCAGAGGACAAGGTCAGATGTCAGAGGTAAAGGTCAAAGGTCAAAGGTCAGAGGTCAAGGCCAAAGGTTAGAGGTCAAGGTCAAAGGTCAGAGGTCAAGGTCAAAGGTCAAAGGTCAAGGTCAAGATCAAACGTAAGAGTTCAAAGGTCAAAGGTGAATGGTGAAAGATCAAATTCAGATGTCAGAGGTCAAGGTCAAATGTTAGAGGTCAAGGTCATAGGTCAAAGGTCAGAGGTCAAGGTCAATGGTCAGAGGTCAAGGTCAAAGGCCAGAGGACAGAGGACAAGGTCAAGGTCAAGGTCAAGGTCAAGGTAAAGGTCAAAGGTCAAAGGTCAAAGGTCAAAGGTCAAAGGTCAAAGGTCAGAGGTCAGAGGTCAAAGGTCAGAGGTCAGAGGTCAAGGTCAAGGTCAAGGTCAAGGTCAAGGTCAAGGTCAAAGGTCAGAGGTCAAAGGTCAGAGGTCAAAGTCAGAGGTCAAAGGTCAGAGGTCAAGGTCAAGGTCAAGGTCAAGGTCAAAGGTCAGAGGTCAAGGTCAAAGGTCAAAGGTTAGAGGTCAAGGTCAAAGTTCAAAGGTCAGAGGTCAAGGTCAAAGGTTAGAGGTCAAGGTCAAAGGTCAAAGGTCAAAGTCAACGGTAAGAGGTCAAAGGTCAAAGGAGAAAGGTGAAACGTGAAAGGTCAAATTCAGATGTCAGAGGTCAAGGTCAAAGGTTAGAGGTCAATGTCAAAGGTCAAAGATCAGAGGTCAAGGTCAAAGGTCAAAGGTCAAAGGTCAGAGGTTATATCAAGGTCAAGGTCAGAGGACATAGGTCAAAGTTCAGAGGTCAAGGTCAAAGGTCAGAGGTCGAGGACAAAGGTCAGAGGTCAAGGTCACGGTCAGAGGTCAAGGTCAAAGGTCAGAGGTCAAAGGTCAGAGGTCAAGGTCAAAGGTCAAAGGTTAAAGGTGAAGGTGAAAGTTCAAAGGTCAGAGGTCAAGGTCAAAGGTCAAAGGTCAGAGGTCAGAGGTCAAGGTCAAAGGTCAGAGGTCAGAGGTCAAGGTCACGGTCAGAGGTCAAAGGTCAAAGGTCAAGGTCAAAGGTCAAATCTCAGAGGTCAGAGGCCAAGGTCAAAGGTTAGAGGTCAAGATCAAAGGACAGAGGTCAGAGGACAAGGTCAGATGTCAGAGGTAAAGGTCAAAGGTCAAAGGTCAGAGGTCAAGGTCAAAGGTTAGAGGTCAAGGTCAAAGGTCAGAGATCAAGGTCAAAGGTCAAAGGTCAAGGTCAAGATCAAACGTAAGAGTTCAAAGGTCAAAGGTGAATGGTGAAAGATCAAATTCAGATGTCAGAGGTCAAGGTCAAATGTTAGAGGTCAAGGTCATAGGTCAAAGGTCAGAGGTCAAGGTCAATGGTCAAAGGTCAAGGTCAAAGGCCAGAGGACAGAGGACAAGGTCAAGTTCAAGGTCAAGGTCAAGGTCAAGGTCAAGGTCAAGGTCAAGGTAAAGGTCAAAGGTCAAAGGTCAAAGGTCAAAGGTCAAATTTCAGAGGTCAGAGGTCAAAGGTCAGAGGTCAGAGGTCAAGGTCAAGGTCAAGGTCAAGGTCAAAGGTCAGAGGTCAAAGGTCAGAGGTCAAGGTCAGAGGTCAAAGGTCAGAGGTCAAGGTCAGAGGTCAAAGGTCAGGGGTCAAGGTCAAGGTCAAGGTCAAAGGTCAGAGGTCAAGGTCAAAGGTCCAAGGTGAAGGTCAAACGACAGAGGTCAGAGGTCAAGGTCAAGGTCAAAGATCAGAGGTCGAGGACACAGATCAGAGGTCAACGTCAAAGGTCAGAGGTCAAGGTCAAGGTCAAACGTCAGAGGTCAAGGTCAAAGGTTAGAGGTCAAGGTCAAAGGTCAAAGGTCAAGGTCAACGGTAAGAGGTCAAAGGTCAAAGGAGAAAGGTGAAAGGTGAAAGGTCAAATTCAGATGTCAGAGGTCAAGGTCAAAGGTTAGAGGTCAATGTCAAAGGTCAAAGATCAGAGGTCAAGGTCAAAGGTCAGAGTTCAAAGGTCAAAGGTCAGAGGTTATATCAAGGTCAAGGTCAGAGGACAGAGGTCAAAGGTCAGAGGTCAAGGTCAAAGGTCAGAGGTCGAGGACAAAGGTCAGAGGTCAAGGTCACGGTCAGAGGTCAAGGTCAAAGGTGAGAGGTCAAAGGTCAGAGGTCAAGGTCAAAGGTCAAACGTTAAAGGTGAAGGTGAAAGTTCAAAGGTCAGAGGTCAAGGTCAAAGGTCAAAGGTCAGAGGTCAGAGGTCAAGGTCAAAGGTCAGAGGTCAAAGGCCAGAGGTCAGAGGTCAAGGTCACGGTCAGAGGTCAAAGGTCAAAGGTCAAGGTCAAAGGTCAAATCTCAGAGGTCAGAGGCCAAGGTCAAAGGTTAGAGGTCAAGATCAAAGGACAGAGGTCAGAGGACAAGGTCAGATGTCAGAGGTAAAGGTCAAAGGTCAAAGGTCAGAGGTCAAGGTCAAAGGTTAGAGGTCAAGGTCAAAGGTCAGAGGTCAAGGTCAAAGGTCAAAGGTCAAGGTCAAGATCAAACGTAAGAGTTCAAAGGTCAAAGGTGAATGGTGAAAGATCAAATTCAGATGTCAGAGGTCAAGGTCAAATGTTAGAGGTCAAGGTCATAGGTCAAAGGTCAGAGGTCAAGGTCAATGGTCAAAGGTCAAGGTCAAAGGCCAGAGGACAGAGGACAAGGTTAAGTTCAAGGTCAAGGTCAAGGTCAAGGTCAAGGTCAAGGTCAAGGTAAAGGTCAAAGGTCAAAGGTCAAAGGTCAAAGGTCAAATGTCAGAGGTCAGAGGTCAAAGGTCAGAGGTCAGAGGTCAAGGTCAAGGTCAAGGTCAAGGTCAAAGGTCAGAGGTCAAAGGTCAGAGGTCAAGGTCAGAGGTCAAAGGTCAGAGGTCAAGGTCAGAGGTCAAAGGTCAGGGGTCAAGGTCAAGGTCAAGGTCAAAGGTCAGAGGTCAAGGTCAAAGGTCCAAGGTGAAGGTCAAACGACAGAGGTCAGAGGTCAAGGTCAAGGTCAAAGATCAGAGGTCGAGGACACAGATCAGAGGTCAACGTCAAAGGTCAGAGGTCAAGGTCAAGGTCAAACGTCAGAGGTCAAGGTCAAAGGTCAAAGGTTAAAGGTGAAGGTGAAAGTTCAAAGGTCAGAGGTCAAGGTCAAAGGTCAAAGGTCAGAGGTCAGATGTCAAGGTCAAAGGTCAAAGGTCAAAGGTCAAAGGTCAAGGTCAACGGTAAGAGGTCAAAGGTCAAAGGAGAAAGGTGAAAGGTGAAAGGTCAAATTCATATGTCAGAGGTCAAGGTCAAAGGTTAGAGGTCAATGTCAAAGGTCAAAGATCAGAGGTCAAGGTCAAAGGTCAAAGGTCAAAGGTCAGAGGTTATATCAAGGTCAAGGTCAGAGGACATAGGTCAAAGGTCAGAGGTCAAGGTCAAAGGTCAGAGGTCGAGGTCAAAGGTCAGAGGTCAAGGTCACGGTCAGAGGTCAAGGTGAAAGGTCAGAGGTCAAAGGTCAGAGGTCAAGATCAAAGGTCAAAGGTTAAAGGTGAAGGTGAATGTTCAAAGGTCAGAGGTCAAGGTCAAAGGTCAAAGGTCAGAGGTCAGAGGTCAAGGTCAAAGGTCAGAGGTCAAAGGCCAGAGGTCAGAGGTCAAGGTCACGGTCAGAGGTCAAAGGTCAAAGGTCAAAGGTCAAGGTCAAAGGTCAAATCTCAGAGGTCAGAGGTCAAAGGTCAAGGTCAAAGGTCAAATCTCAGAGGTCAGAGGTCAAAGGTCAAGGTCAAAGGTCAAATCTCAGAGGTCAGAGGTCAAGGTCAAAGGTTAGAGGTCAAGATCAAAGGACAGAGGTCAGAGGACAAGGTCAGATGTCAGAGGTAAAGGTCAAAGGTCAAAGGTCAGAGGTCAAGGCCAAAGGTTAGAGGTCAAGGTCAAAGGTCAGAGGTCAAGGTCAAAGGTCAAAGGTCAAGGTCAAGATCAAACGTAAGAGTTCAAAGGTCAAAGGTGAATGGTGAAAGATCAAATTCAGATGTCAGAGGTCAAGGTCAAATGTTAGAGGTCAAGGTCATAGGTCAAAGGTCAGAGGTCAAGGTCAATGGTCAGAGGTCAAGGTCAAAGGCCAGAGGACAGAGGACAAGGTCAAGGTCAAGGTCAAGGTCAAGGTAAAGGTCAAAGGTCAAAGGTCAAAGGTCAAAGGTCAAAGGTCAAAGGTCAAAGGTCAAAGGTCAGAGGTCAGAGGTCAAAGGTCAGAGGTCAGAGGTCAAGGTCAAGGTCAAGGTCAAGGTCAAGGTCAAGGTCAAAGGTCAGAGGTCAAAGGTCAGAGGTCAAAGTCAGAGGTCAAAGGTCAGAGGTCAAGGTCAAGGTCAAGGTCAAGGTCAAAGGTCAGAGGTCAAGGTCAAAGGTCAAAGGTTAGAGGTCAAGGTCAAAGTTCAAAGGTCAGAAGTCAAGGTCAAAGGTTAGAGGTCAAGGTCAAAGGTCAAAGGTCAAAGTCAACGGTAAGAGGTCAAAGGTCAAAGGAGAAAGGTGAAAGGTGAAAGGTCAAATTCAGATGTCAGAGGTCAAGGTCAAAGGTTAGAGGTCAATGTCAAAGGTCAAAGATCAGAGGTCAAGGTCAAAGGTCAAAGGTCAGAGGTCAAGGTCAAAGGTCAAAGGTTAAAGGTGAAGGTGAAAGTTCAAAGGTCAGAGGTCAAGGTCAAAGGTCAAAGGTCAGAGGTCAGAGGTCAAGGTCAAAGGTCAGAGGTCAAAGGCCAGAGGTCAGAGGTCAAGGTCACGGTCAGAGGTCAAAGGTCAAAGGTCAAAGGTCAAGGTCAAAGGTCAAATCTCAGAGGTCAGAGGTCAAGGTCAAAGGTTAGAGGTCAAGATCAAAGGACAGAGGTCAGAGGACAAGGTCAGATGTCAGAGGTAAAGGTCAAAGATCAAAGGTCAGAGGTCAAGGTCAAAGGTTAGAGGTCAAGGTCAAAGGTCAGAGGTCAAGGTCAAAGGTCAAAGGTCAAGGTCAAGATCAAACGTAAGAGTTCAAAGGTCAAAGGTGAATGGTGAAAGATCAAATTCAGATGTCAGAGGTCAAGGTCAAATGTTAGAGGTCAAGGTCATAGGTCAAAGGTCAGAGGTCAAGGTCAATGGTCAGAGGTCAAGGTCAAAGGCCAGAGGACAGAGGACAAGGTCAAGGTCAAGGTCAAGGTCAAGGTAAAGGTCAAAGGTCAAAGGTCAAAGGTCAAAGGTCAAAGGTCAGAGGACAGAGGTCAAAGGTCAGAGGTCAGAGGTCAAGGTCAAGGTCAAGGTCAAGGTCAAGGTCAAAGGTCAGAGGTCAAAGGTCAGAGGTCAAGGTCAGAGGTCAAAGGTCAGAGGTCAAGGTCAAGGTCAAGGTCAAAGGTCAGAGGTCAAGGTCAAAGGTCAAAGGTTAGAGGTCAAGGTCAAAGTTCAAAGGTCAGAGGTCAAGGTCAAAGGTTAGAGGTCAAGGTCAAAGGTCAAAGGTCAAGGTCAACGGTAAGAGGTCAAAGGTCAAAGGAGAAAGGTGAAAGGTGAAAGGTCAAATTCAGATGTCAGAGGTCAAGGTCAAAGGTTAGAGGTCAATGTCAAAGGTCAAAGATCAGAGGTCAAGGTCAAAGGTCAGATGTCAAAGGTCAAAGGTCAGAGGTTATATCAAGGTCAAGGTCAGAGGACAGAGGTCAAAGGTCAGAGGTCAAGGTCAAAGGTCAGAGGTCGAGGACAAAGGTCAGAGGTCAAGGTCACGGTCAGAGGTCAAGGTCAAAGGTGAGAGGTCAAAGGTCAGAGGTCAAGGTCAAAGGTCAAAGGTTAAAGGTGAAGGTGAAAGTTCAAAGGTCAGAGGTCAAGGTCAAAGGTCAAATCTCAGAGGTAAGAGGTCAAAGGTCAAGGTCAAAGGTCAAATCTCAGAGGTCAGAGGTCAAAGGTCAAGGTCAAAGGTCAAATCTCAGAGGTCAGAGGTCAAGGTCAAAGGTTAGAGGTCAAGGTCAAATGTCAGAGGTCAGAGGTCAAAGGTCAGAGGTCAGAGGTCAAGGTCAAGGTCAAGGTCAAGGTCAAAGGTCAGAGGTCAAAGGTCAGAGGTCAAGGTCAGAGGTCAAAGGTCAGAGGTCAAGGTCAGAGGTCAAAGGTCAGGGGTCAAGGTCAAGGTCAAGGTCAAAGGTCAGAGGTCAAGGTCAAAGGTCCAAGGTGAAGGTCAAACGACAGAGGTCAGAGGTCAAGGTCAAGGTCAAAGATCAGAGGTCGAGGACACAGATCAGAGGTCAACGTCAAAGGTCAGAGGTCAAGGTCAAGGTCAAACGTCAGAGGTCAAGGTCAAAGGTCAAAGGTTAAAGGTGAAGGTCAAAGTTCAAAGGTCAGAGGTCAAGGTCAAAGGTCAAAGGTCAAAGGTCAGAGGTCAGATGTCAAGGTCAAAGGTCAAAGGTCAAAGGTCAAAGGTCAAGGTCAACGGTAAGAGGTCAAAGGTCAAAGGAGAAAGGTGAAAGGTGAAAGGTCAAATTCATATGTCAGAGGTCAAGGTCAAAGGTTAGAGGTCAATGTCAAAGGTCAAAGATCAGAGGTCAAGGTCAAAGGTCAAAGGTCAAAGGTCAGAGGTTATATCAAGGTCAAGGTCAGAGGACATAGGTCAAAGGTCAGAGGTCAAGGTCAAAGGTCAGAGGTCGAGGTCAAAGGTCAGAGGTCAAGGTCACGGTCAGAGGTCAAGGTGAAAGGTCAGAGGTCAAAGGTCAGAGGTCAAGATCAAAGATCAAAGGTTAAAGGTGAAGGTGAATGTTCAAAGGTCAGAGGTCAAGGTCAAAGGTCAAAGGTCAGAGGTCAGAGGTCAAGGTCAAAGGTCAGAGGTCAAAGGCCAGAGGTCAGAGGTCAAGGTCACGGTCAGAGGTCAAAGGTCAAAGGTCAAGGTCAAAGGTCAAATCTCAGAGGTCAGAGGTCAAAGGTCAAGGTCAAAGGTCAAATCTCAGAGGTCAGAGGTCAAAGGTCAAGGTCAAAGGTCAAATCTCAGAGGTCAGAGGTCAAGGTCAAAGGTTAGAGGTCAAGATCAAAGGACAGAGGTCAGAGGACAAGGTCAGATGTCAGAGGTAAAGGTCAAAGGTCAAAGGTCAGAGGTCAAGGCCAAAGGTTAGAGGTCAAGGTCAAAGGTCAGAGGTCAAGGTCAAAGGTCAAAGGTCAAGGTCAAGATCAAACGTAAGAGTTCAAAGGTCAAAGGTGAATGGTGAAAGATCAAATTCAGATGTCAGAGGTCAAGGTCAAATGTTAGAGGTCAAGGTCATAGGTCAAAGGTCAGAGGTCAAGGTCAATGGTCAGAGGTCAAGGTCAAAGGCCAGAGGACAGAGGACAAGGTCAAGGTCAAGGTCAAGGTAAAGGTCAAAGGTCAAAGGTCAAAGGTCAAAGGTCAAAGGTCAAAGGTCAAAGGTCAAAGGTCAAAGGTCAGAGGTCAGAGGTCAAAGGTCAGAGGTCAGAGGTCAAGGTCAAGGTCAAGGTCAAGGTCAAGGTCAAGGTCAAGGTCAAAGGTCAGAGGTCAAAGGTCAGAGGTCAAAGTCAGAGGTCAAAGGTCAGAGGTCATGGTCAAGGTCAAGGTCAAGGTCAAAGGTCAGAGGTCAAGGTCAAAGGTCAAAGGTTAGAGGTCAAGGTCAAAGTTCAAAGGTCAGAGGTCAAGGTCAAAGGTTAGAGGTCAAGGTCAAAGGTCAAAGGTCAAAGTCAACGGTAAGAGGTCAAAGGTCAAAGGAGAAAGGTGAAACGTGAAAGGTCAAATTCAGATGTCAGAGGTCAAGGTCAAAGGTTAGAGGTCAATGTCAAAGGTCAAAGATCAGAGGTCAAGGTCAAAGGTCAAAGGTCAAAGGTCAGAGGTTATATCAAGGTCAAGGTCAGAGGACATAGGTCAAAGTTCAGAGGTCAAGGTCAAAGGTCAGAGGTCGAGGACAAAGGTCAGAGGTCAAGGTCACGGTCAGAGGTCAAGGTCAAAGGTCAGAGGTCAAAGGTCAGAGGTCAAGGTCAAAGGTCAAAGGTTAAAGGTGAAGGTGAAAGTTCAAAGGTCAGAGGTCAAGGTCAAAGGTCAAAGGTCAGAGGTCAGAGGTCAAGGTCAAAGGTCAGAGGTCAAAGGCCAGAGGTCAGAGGTCAAGGTCACGGTCAGAGGTCAAAGGTCAAAGATCAAAGGTCAGAGGTCAAGGTCAAAGGTTAGAGGTCAAGGTCAAAGGTCAGAGGTCAAGGTCAAAGGTCAAAGGTCAAGGTCAAGATCAAACGTAAGAGTTCAAAGGTCAAAGGTGAATGGTGAAAGATCAAATTCAGATGTCAGAGGTCAAGGTCAAATGTTAGAGGTCAAGGTCATAGGTCAAAGGTCAGAGGTCAAGGTCAATGGTCAGAGGTCAAGGTCAAAGGCCAGAGGACAGAGGACAAGGTCAAGGTCAAGGTCAAGGTCAAGGTCAAAGGTCAAAGGTCAAAGGTCAAAGGTCAAAGGTCAGAGGACAGAGGTCAAAGGTCAGAGGTCAGAGGTCAAGGTCAAGGTCAAGGTCAAGGTCAAGGTCAAAGGTCAGAGGTCAAAGGTCAGAGGTCAAGGTCAGAGGTCAAAGGTCAGAGGTCAAGGTCACGGTCAAGGTCAAAGGTCAGAGGTCAAGGTCAAAGGTCAAAGGTTAGAGGTCAAGGTCAAAGTTCAAAGGTCAGAGGTCAAGGTCAAAGGTTAGAGGTCAAGGTCAAAGGTCAAAGGTCAAGGTCAACGGTAAGAGGTCAAAGGTCAAAGGAGAAAGGTGAAAGGTGAAAGGTCAAATTCAGATGTCAGAGGTCAAGGTCAAAGGTTAGAGGTCAATGTCAAAGGTCAAAGATCAGAGGTCAAGGTCAAAGGTCAGATGTCAAAGGTCAAAGGTCAGAGGTTATATCAAGGTCAAGGTCAGAGGACAGAGGTCAAAGGTCAGAGGTCAAGGTCAAAGGTCAGAGGTCGAGGACAAAGGTCAGAGGTCAAGGTCACGGTCAGAGGTCAAGGTCAAAGGTGAGAGGTCAAAGGTCAGAGGTCAAGGTCAAAGGTCAAATGTTAAAGGTGAAGGTGAAAGTTCAAAGGTCAGAGGTCAAGGTCAAAGGTCAAAGGTCAGAGGTCAGAGGTCAAGGTCAAAGGTCAGAGGTCAAAGGCCAGAGGTCAGAGGTCAAGGTCACGGTCAGAGGTCAAAGGTCAAAGGTCAAGGTCAAAGGTCAAATCTCAGAGGTCAGAGGCCAAGGTCAAAGGTTAGAGGTCAAGATCAAAGGACAGAGGTCAGAGGACAAGGTCAGATGTCAGAGGTAAAGGTCAAAGGTCAAAGGTCAGAGGTCAAGGTCAAAGGTTAGAGGTCAAGGTCAAAGGTCAGAGGTCAAGGTCAAAGGTCAAAGGTCAAGGTCAAGATCAAACGTAAGAGTTCAAAGGTCAAAGGTGAATGGTGAAAGATCAAATTCAGATGTCAGAGGTCAAGGTCAAATGTTAGAGGTCAAGGTCATAGGTCAAAGGTCAGAGGTCAAGGTCAATGGTCAAAGGTCAAGGTCAAAGGCCAGAGGACAGAGGACAAGGTCAAGTTCAAGGTCAAGGTCAAGGTAAAGGTCAAAGGTCAAAGGTCAAAGGTCAAAGGTCAAAGGTCAGAGGTCAGAGGTCAAAGGTCAGAGGTCAGAGGTCAAGGTCAAGGTCAAGGTCAAGGTCAAAGGTCAGAGGTCAAAGGTCAGAGGTCAAGGTCAGAGGTCAAAGATCAGAGGTCAAGGTCAGAGGTCAAAGGTCAGGGGTCAAGGTCAAGGTCAAGGTCAAAGGTCAGAGGTCAAGGTCAAAGGTCCAAGATCAGGGTCAAACGACAGAGGTCAGAGGTCAAGGTCAAGGTCAAAGATCAGAGGTCGAGGACACAGATCAGAGGTCAACGTCAAAGGTCAGAGGTCAAGGTCAAGGTCAAACGTCAGAGGTCAAAGGTCAGAGGTCAAGGTCAAAGGTCAAAGGTTAAAGGTGGAGGTGAAAGTTCAAAGGTCAGAGGTCAAGGTCAAAGGTCAAAGGTCAGAGGTCAGATGTCAAGGTCAAAGGTCAAAGGTCAAAGGTCAAAGGTCAAAGGTCAAAGGTCAAGGTCAACGGTAAGAGGTCAAAGGTCAAAGGAGAAAGGTGAAAGGTGAAAGGTCAAATTCATATGTCAGAGGTCAAGGTCAAAGGTTAGAGGTCAATGTCAAAGGTCAAAGATCAGAGGTCAAGGTCAAAGGTCAAAGGTCAAAGGTCAGAGGTTATATCAAGGTCAAGGTCAGAGGACATAGGTCAAAGGTCAGAGGTCAAGGTCAAAGGTCAGAGGTCGAGGTCAAAGGTCAGAGGTCAAGGTCACGGTCAGAGGTCAAGGTGAAAGGTCAGAGGTCAAAGGTCAGAGGTCAAGATCAAAGGTCAAAGGTTAAAGGTGAAGGTGAATGTTCAAAGGTCAGAGGTCAAGGTCAAAGGTCAAAGGTCAGAGGTCAGAGGTCAAGGTCAAAGGTCAGAGGTCAAAGACCAGAGGTCAGAGGTCAAGGTCACGGTCAGAGGTCAAAGGTCAAAGGTCAAGGTCAAAGGTCAAATCTCAGAGGTCAGAGGTCAAAGGTCAAGGTCAAAGGTCAAATCTCAGAGGTCAGAGGTCAAAGGTCAAGGTCAAAGGTCAAATCTCAGAGGTCAGAGGTCAAGGTCAAAGGTTAGAGGTCAAGATCAAAGGACAGAGGTCAGAGGACAAGGTCAGATGTCAGAGGTAAAGGTCAAAGGTCAAAGATCAGAGTTCAAGGCCAAAGGTTAGAGGTCAACGTCAAAGGTCAGAAGGCAAAGTTAAAGGTCAAAGGTCAAGGTCAAGATCAAACGTAAGAGTTCAAAGGTCAAAGGTGAATGGTGAAAGATCAAATTCAGATGTCAGAGGTCAAGGTCAAATGTTAGAGGTCAAGGTCATAGGTCAAAGGTCAGAGGTCAAGGTCAATGGTCAGAGGTCAAGGTCAAAGGCCAGAGGACAGAGGACAAGGTCAAGGTCAAGGTCAAGGTCAAGGTAAAGGTCAAAGGTCAAAGGTCAAAGGTCAAAGGTCAAAGGTCAAAGGTCAGAGGTCAGAGGTCAAAGGTCAGAGGTCAGAGGTCAAGGTCAAGGTCAAGGTCAAGGTCAAGGTCAAGGTCAAGGTCAAAGGTCAGAGGTCAAAGGTCAGAGGTCAAAGTCAGAGGTCAAAGGTCAGGGTTCAAGGTCAAGGTCAACGTCAAGGTCAAAGGTCAGAGGTCAAGGTCAAAGGTCAAAGGTTAGAGGTCAAGGTCAAAGTTCAAAGGTCAGAGGTCAAGGTCAAAGGTTAGAGGTCAAGGTCAAAGGTCAAAGGTCAAAGTCAACGGTAAGAGGTCAAAGGTCAAAGGAGAAAGGTGAAAGGTGAAAGGTCAAATTCAGATGTCAGAGGTCAAGGTCAAAGGTTAGAGGTCAATGTCAAAGGTCAAAGATCAAAGG
Source organism: Lasioglossum villosulum (assembly GCA_963971365.1). NCBI lineage: Eukaryota > Metazoa > Arthropoda > Insecta > Hymenoptera > Halictidae > Lasioglossum > Lasioglossum villosulum. Next base: position 22,291,253 of record OZ020498.1, on the reverse strand, counting down.
TCAAAGGTCAAAGGTCAAAGGTCAAAGGTCAAAGGTCAAAGGTCAAAGGTCAGAGGTCAGAGGTCAGAGGTCAAAGGTCAGAGGTCAGAGGTCAAGGTCAAGGTCAAGGTCAAGGTCAAAGGTCAGAGGTCAAAGGTCAGAGGTCAAAGTCAGAGGTCAAAGGTCAGAGGTCAAGGTCAAGGTCAAGGTCAAGGTCAAAGGTCAGAGGTCAAGGTCAAAGGTCAAAGGTTAGAGGTCAAGGTCAAAGTTCAAAGGTCAGAGGTCAAGGTCAAAGGTTAGAGGTCAAGGTCAAAGGTCAAAGGTCAAAGTCAACGGTAAGAGGTCAAAGGTCAAAGGAGAAAGGTGAAAGGTGAAAGGTCAAATTCAGATGTCAGAGGTCAAGGTCAAAGGTTAGAGGTCAATGTCAAAGGTCAAAGATCAGAGGTCAAGGTCAAAGGTCAAAGGTCAAAGGTCAGAGGTTATATCAAGGTCAAGGTCAGAGGACATAGGTCAAAGTTCAGAGGTCAAGGTCAAAGGTCAGAGGTCGAGGACAAAGGTCAGAGGTCAAGGTCACGGTCAGAGGTCAAGGTCAAAGGTCAGAGGTCAAAGGTCAGAGGTCAAGGTCAAAGGTCAAAGGTTAAAGGTGAAGGTGAAAGTTCAAAGGTCAGAGGTCAAGGTCAAAGGTCAAAGGTCAGAGGTCAGAGGTCAAGGTCAAAGGTCAGAGGTCAAAGGCCAGAGGTCAGAGGTCAAGGTCACGGTCAGAGGTCAAAGGTCAAAGGTCAAGGTCAAAGGTCAAATCTCAGAGGTCAGAGGTCAAGGTCAAAGGTTAGAGGTCAAGATCAAAGGACAGAGGTCAGAGGACAAGGTCAGATGTCAGAGGTAAAGGTCAAAGATCAAAGGTCAGAGGTCAAGGTCAAAGGTTAGAGGTCAAGGTCAAAGGTCAGAGGTCAAGGTCAAAGGTCAAAGGTCAAGGTCAAGATCAAACGTAAGAGTTCAAAGGTCAAAGGTGAATGGTGAAAGATCAAATTCAGATGTCAGAGGTCAAGGTCAAATGTTAGAGGTCAAGGTCATAGGTCAAAGGTCAGAGGTCAAGGTCAATGGTCAGAAGTCAAGGTCAAAGGCCAGAGGACAGAGGACAAGGTCAAGGTCAAGGTCAAGGTCAAGGTAAAGGTCAAAGGTCAAAGGTCAAAGGTCAAAGGTCAAAGGTCAGAGGACAGAGGTCAAAGGTCAGAGGTCAGAGGTCAAGGTCAAGGTCAAGGTCAAGGTCAAGGTCAAAGGTCAGAGGTCAAAGGTCAGAGGTCAAGGTCAGAGGTCAAAGGTCAGAGGTCAAGGTCAAGGTCAAGGTCAAAGGTCAGAGGTCAAGGTCAAAGGTCAAAGGTTAGAGGTCAAGGTCAAAGTTCAAAGGTCAGAGGTCAAGGTCAAAGGTTAGAGGTCAAGGTCAAAGGTCAAAGGTCAAGGTCAACGGTAAGAGGTCAAAGGTCAAAGGAGAAAGGTGAAAGGTGAAAGGTCAAATTCAGATGTCAGAGGTCAAGGTCAAAGGTTAGAGGTCAATGTCAAAGGTCAAAGATCAGAGGTCAAGGTCAAAGGTCAGAGGTCAAAGGTCAAAGGTCAGAGGTTATATCAAGGTCATGGTCAGAGGACAGAGGTCAAAGGTCAGAGGTCAAGGTCAAAGGTCAGAGGTCGAGGACAAAGGTCAGAGGTCAAGGTCACGGTCAGAGGTCAAGGTCAAAGGTGAGAGGTCAAAGGTCAGAGGTCACGGTCAAAGGTCAAAGGTTAAAGGTGAAGGTGAAAGTTCAAAGGTCAGAGGTCAAGGTCAAAGGTCAAAGGTCAGAGGTCAGAGGTCAAGGTCAAAGGTCAGAGGTCAAAGGCCAGAGGTCAGAGGTCAAGGTCACGGTCAGAGGTCAAAGGTCAAAGGTCGAGGTCAAAGGTCAAATCTCAGAGGTCAGAGGCCAAGGTCAAAGGTTAGAGGTCAAGATCAAAGGACAGAGGTCAGAGGACAAGGTCAGATGTCAGAGGTAAAGGTCAAAGGTCAAAGGTCAGAGGTCAAGGTCAAAGGTCAGAGGTCAAGGTCAAAGGTCAAAGGTCAAGGTCAAGATCAAACGTAAGAGTTCAAAGGTCAAAGGTGAATGGTGAAAGATCAAATTCAGATGTCAGAGGTCAAGGTCAAATGTTAGAGGTCAAGGTCATAGGTCAAAGGTCAGAGGTCAAGGTCAATGGTCAAAGGTCAAGGTCAAAGGCCAGAGGACAGAGGACAAGGTTAAGTTCAAGGTCAAGGTCAAGGTCAAGGTCAAGGTCAAGGTCAAGGTAAAGGTCAAAGGTCAAAGGTCAAAGGTCAAAGGTCAAATGTCAGAGGTCAGAGGTCAAAGGTCAGAGGTCAGAGGTCAAGGTCAAGGTCAAGGTCAAGGTCAAAGGTCAGAGGTCAAAGGTCAGAGGTCAAGGTCAGAGGTCAAAGGTCAGAGGTCAAGGTCAGAGGTCAAAGGTCAGGGGTCAAGGTCAAGGTCAAGGTCAAAGGTCAGAGGTCAAGGTCAAAGGTCCAAGGTGAAGGTCAAACGACAGAGGTCAGAGGTCAAGGTCAAGGTCAAAGATCAGAGGTCGAGGACACAGATCAGAGGTCAACGTCAAAGGTCAGAGGTCAAGGTCAAGGTCAAACGTCAGAGGTCAAGGTCAAAGGTCAAAGGTTAAAGGTGAAGGTGAAAGTTCAAAGGTCAGAGGTCAAGGTCAAAGGTCAAAGGTCAGAGGTCAGATGTCAAGGTCAAAGGTCAAAGGTCAGAGGTCAGATGTCAAGGTCAAAGGTCAAAGGTCAAAGGTCAAAGGTCAAGGTCAACGGTAAGAGGTCAAAGGTCAAAGGAGAAAGGTGAAAGGTGAAAGGTCAAATTCATATGTCAGAGGTCAAGGTCAAAGGTTAGAGGTCAATGTCAAGGGTCAAAGATCAGAGGTCAAGGTCAAAGGTCAAAGGTCAAAGGTCAGAGGTTATATCAAGGTCAAGGTCAGAGGACATAGGTCAAAGGTCAGAGGTCAAGGTCAAAGGTCAGAGGTCGAGGTCAAAGGTCAGAGGTCAAGGTCACGGTCAGAGGTCAAGGTGAAAGGTCAGAGGTCAAAGGTCAGAGGTCAAGATCAAAGGTCAAAGGTTAAAGGTGAAGGTGAATGTTCAAAGGTCAGAGGTCAAGGTCAAAGGTCAAAGGTCAGAGGTCAGAGGTCAAGGTCAAAGGTCAGAGGTCAAAGGCCAGAGGTCAGAGGTCAAGGTCACGGTCAGAGGTCAAAGGTCAAAGGTCAAAGGTCAAGGTCAAAGGTCAAATCTCAGAGGTCAGAGGTCAAAGGTCAAGGTCAAAGGTCAAATCTCAGAGGTCAGAGGTCAAAGGTCAAGGTCAAAGGTCAAATCTCAGAGGTCAGAGGTCAAGGTCAAAGGTTAGAGGTCAAGATCAAAGGACAGAGGTCAGAGGACAAGGTCAGATGTCAGAGGTAAAGGTCAAAGGTCAAAGGTCAGAGGTCAAGGCCAAAGGTTAGAGGTCAAGGTCAAAGGTCAGAGGTCAAGGTCAAAGGTCAAAGGTCAAGGTCAAGATCAAACGTAAGAGTTCAAAGGTCAAAGGTGAATGGTGAAAGATCAAATTCAGATGTCAGAGGTCAAGGTCAAATGTTAGAGGTCAAGGTCATAGGTCAAAGGTCAGAGGTCAAGGTCAATGGTCAGAGGTCAAGGTCAAAGGCCAGAGGACAGAGGACAAGGTCAAGGTCAAGGTCAAGGTCAAGGTAAAGGTCAAAGGTCAAAGGTCAAAGGTCAAAGGTCAAAGGTCAAAGGTCAAAGGTCAGAGGTCAGAGGTCAAAGGTCAGAGGTCAGAGGTCAAGGCCAAGGTCAAGGTCAAGGTCAAGGTCAAGGTCAAAGGTCAGAGGTCAAAGGTCAGAGGTCAAAGTCAGAGGTCAAAGGTCAGAGGTCAAGGTCAAGGTCAAGGTCAAGGTCAAAGGTCAGAGGTCAAGGTCAAAGGTCAAAGGTTAGAGGTCAAGGTCAAAGTTCAAAGGTCAGAAGTCAAGGTCAAAGGTTAGAGGTCAAGGTCAAAGGTCAAAGGTCAAAGTCAACGGTAAGAGGTCAAAGGTCAAAGGAGAAAGGTGAAAGGTGAAAGGTCAAATTCAGATGTCAGAGGTCAAGGTCAAAGGTTAGAGGTCAATGTCAAAGGTCAAAGATCAGAGGTCAAGGTCAAAGGTCAAAGGTCAAAGGTCAGAGGTTATATCAAGGTCAAGGTCAGAGGACATAGGTCAAAGGTCAGAGGTCAAGGTCAAAGGTCAGAGGTCGAGGTCAAAGGTCAGAGGTCAAGGTCACGGTCAGAGGTCAAGGTGAAAGGTCAGAGGTCAAAGGTCAGAGGTCAAGATCAAAGGTCAAAGGTTAAAGGTGAAGGTGAATGTTCAAAGGTCAGAGGTCAAGGTCAAAGGTCAAAGGTCAGAGGTCAGAGGTCAAGGTCAAAGGTCAGAGGTCAAAGGCCAGAGGTCAGAGGTCAAGGTCACGGTCAGAGGTCAAAGGTCAAAGGTCAAAGGTCAAGGTCAAAGGTCAAATCTCAGAGGTCAGAGGTCAAAGGTCAAGGTCAAAGGTCAAATCTCAGAGGTCAGAGGTCAAAGGTCAAGGTCAAAGGTCAAATCTCAGAGGTCAGAGGTCAAGGTCAAAGGTTAGAGGTCAAGATCAAAGGACAGAGGTCAGAGGACAAGGTCAGATGTCAGAGGTAAAGGTCAAAGGTCAAAGGTCAGAGGTCAAGGCCAAAGGTTAGAGGTCAAGGTCAAAGGTCAGAGGTCAAGGTCAAAGGTCAAAGGTCAAGGTCAAGATCAAACGTAAGAGTTCAAAGGTCAAAGGTGAATGGTGAAAGATCAAATTCAGATGTCAGAGGTCAAGGTCAAATGTTAGAGGTCAAGGTCATAGGTCAAAGGTCAGAGGTCAAGGTCAATGGTCAGAGGTCAAGGTCAAAGGCCAGAGGACAGAGGACAAGGTCAAGGTCAAGGTCAAGGTCAAGGTAAAGGTCAAAGGTCAAAGGTCAAAGGTCAAAGGTCAAAGGTCAAAGGTCAAAGGTCAAAGGTCAGAGGTCAGAGGTCAAAGGTCAGAGGTCAGAGGTCAAGGTCAAGGTCAAGGTCAAGGTCAAGGTCAAGGTCAAAGGTCAGAGGTCAAAGGTCAGAGGTCAAAGTCAGAGGTCAAAGGTCAGAGGTCAAGGTCAAGGTCAAGGTCAAGGTCAAAGGTCAGAGGTCAAGGTCAAAGGTCAAAGGTTAGAGGTCAAGGTCAAAGTTCAAAGGTCAGAAGTCAAGGTCAAAGGTTAGAGGTCAAGGTCAAAGGTCAAAGGTCAAAGTCAACGGTAAGAGGTCAAAGGTCAAAGGAGAAAGGTGAAAGGTGAAAGGTCAAATTCAGATGTCAGAGGTCAAGGTCAAAGGTTAGAGGTCAATGTCAAAGGTCAAAGATCAGAGGTCAAGGTCAAAGGTCAAAGGTCAGAGGTCAAGGTCAAAGGTCAAAGGTTAAAGGTGAAGGTGAAAGTTCAAAGGTCAGAGGTCAAGGTCAAAGGTCAAAGGTCAGAGGTCAGAGGTCAAGGTCAAAGGTCAGAGGTCAAAGGCCAGAGGTCAGAGGTCAAGGTCACGGTCAGAGGTCAAAGGTCAAAGGTCAAAGGTCAAGGTCAAAGGTCAAATCTCAGAGGTCAGAGGTCAAGGTCAAAGGTTAGAGGTCAAGATCAAAGGACAGAGGTCAGAGGACAAGGTCAGATGTCAGAGGTAAAGGTCAAAGATCAAAGGTCAGAGGTCAAGGTCAAAGGTTAGAGGTCAAGGTCAAAGGTCAGAGGTCAAGGTCAAAGGTCAAAGGTCAAGGTCAAGATCAAACGTAAGAGTTCAAAGGTCAAAGGTGAATGGTGAAAGATCAAATTCAGATGTCAGAGGTCAAGGTCAAATGTTAGAGGTCAAGGTCATAGGTCAAAGGTCAGAGGTCAAGGTCAATGGTCAGAGGTCAAGGTCAAAGGCCAGAGGACAGAGGACAAGGTCAAGGTCAAGGTCAAGGTCAAGGTAAAGGTCAAAGGTCAAAGGTCAAAGGTCAAAGGTCAAAGGTCAGAGGACAGAGGTCAAAGGTCAGAGGTCAGAGGTCAAGGTCAAGGTCAAGGTCAAGGTCAAGGTCAAAGGTCAGAGGTCAAAGGTCAGAGGTCAAGGTCAGAGGTCAAAGGTCAGAGGTCAAGGTCAAGGTCAAGGTCAAAGGTCAGAGGTCAAGGTCAAAGGTCAAAGGTTAGAGGTCAAGGTCAAAGTTCAAAGGTCAGAGGTCAAGGTCAAAGGTTAGAGGTCAAGGTCAAAGGTCAAAGGTCAAGGTCAACGGTAAGAGGTCAAAGGTCAAAGGAGAAAGGTGAAAGGTGAAAGGTCAAATTCAGATGTCAGAGGTCAAGGTCAAAGGTTAGAGGTCAATGTCAAAGGTCAAAGATCAGAGGTCAAGGTCAAAGGTCAGATGTCAAAGGTCAAAGGTCAGAGGTTATATCAAGGTCAAGGTCAGAGGACAGAGGTCAAAGGTCAGAGGTCAAGGTCAAAGGTCAGAGGTCGAGGACAAAGGTCAGAGGTCAAGGTCACGGTCAGAGGTCAAGGTCAAAGGTGAGAGGTCAAAGGTCAGAGGTCAAGGTCAAAGGTCAAAGGTTAAAGGTGAAGGTGAAAGTTCAAAGGTCAGAGGTCAAGGTCAAAGGTCAAATCTCAGAGGTAAGAGGTCAAAGGTCAAGGTCAAAGGTCAAATCTCAGAGGTCAGAGGTCAAAGGTCAAGGTCAAAGGTCAAATCTCAGAGGTCAGAGGTCAAGGTCAAAGGTTAGAGGTCAAGGTCAAATGTCAGAGGTCAGAGGTCAAAGGTCAGAGGTCAGAGGTCAAGGTCAAGGTCAAGGTCAAGGTCAAAGGTCAGAGGTCAAAGGTCAGAGGTCAAGGTCAGAGGTCAAAGGTCAGAGGTCAAGGTCAGAGGTCAAAGGTCAGGGGTCAAGGTCAAGGTCAAGGTCAAAGGTCAGAGGTCAAGGTCAAAGGTCCAAGGTGAAGGTCAAACGACAGAGGTCAGAGGTCAAGGTCAAGGTCAAAGATCAGAGGTCGAGGACACAGATCAGAGGTCAACGTCAAAGGTCAGAGGTCAAGGTCAAGGTCAAACGTCAGAGGTCAAGGTCAAAGGTCAAAGGTTAAAGGTGAAGGTCAAAGTTCAAAGGTCAGAGGTCAAGGTCAAAGGTCAAAGGTCAGAGGTCAGATGTCAAGGTCAAAGGTCAAAGGTCAAAGGTCAAAGGTCAAGGTCAACGGTAAGAGGTCAAAGGTCAAAGGAGAAAGGTGAAAGGTGAAAGGTCAAATTCATATGTCAGAGGTCAAGGTCAAAGGTTAGAGGTCAATGTCAAAGGTCAAAGATCAGAGGTCAAGGTCAAAGGTCAAAGGTCAAAGGTCAGAGGTTATATCAAGGTCAAGGTCAGAGGACATAGGTCAAAGGTCAGAGGTCAAGGTCAAAGGTCAGAGGTCGAGGTCAAAGGTCAGAGGTCAAGGTCACGGTCAGAGGTCAAGGTGAAAGGTCAGAGGTCAAAGGTCAGAGGTCAAGATCAAAGATCAAAGGTTAAAGGTGAAGGTGAATGTTCAAAGGTCAGAGGTCAAGGTCAAAGGTCAAAGGTCAGAGGTCAGAGGTCAAGGTCAAAGGTCAGAGGTCAAAGGCCAGAGGTCAGAGGTCAAGGTCACGGTCAGAGGTCAAAGGTCAAAGGTCAAGGTCAAAGGTCAAATCTCAGAGGTCAGAGGTCAAAGGTCAAGGTCAAAGGTCAAATCTCAGAGGTCAGAGGTCAAAGGTCAAGGTCAAAGGTCAAATCTCAGAGGTCAGAGGTCAAGGTCAAAGGTTAGAGGTCAAGATCAAAGGACAGAGGTCAGAGGACAAGGTCAGATGTCAGAGGTAAAGGTCAAAGGTCAAAGGTCAGAGGTCAAGGCCAAAGGTTAGAGGTCAAGGTCAAAGGTCAGAGGTCAAGGTCAAAGGTCAAAGGTCAAGGTCAAGATCAAACGTAAGAGTTCAAAGGTCAAAGGTGAATGGTGAAAGATCAAATTCAGATGTCAGAGGTCAAGGTCAAATGTTAGAGGTCAAGGTCATAGGTCAAAGGTCAGAGGTCAAGGTCAATGGTCAGAGGTCAAGGTCAAAGGCCAGAGGACAGAGGACAAGGTCAAGGTCAAGGTCAAGGTAAAGGTCAAAGGTCAAAGGTCAAAGGTCAAAGGTCAAAGGTCAAAGGTCAAAGGTCAAAGGTCAAAGGTCAGAGGTCAGAGGTCAAAGGTCAGAGGTCAGAGGTCAAGGTCAAGGTCAAGGTCAAGGTCAAGGTCAAGGTCAAGGTCAAAGGTCAGAGGTCAAAGGTCAGAGGTCAAAGTCAGAGGTCAAAGGTCAGAGGTCATGGTCAAGGTCAAGGTCAAGGTCAAAGGTCAGAGGTCAAGGTCAAAGGTCAAAGGTTAGAGGTCAAGGTCAAAGTTCAAAGGTCAGAGGTCAAGGTCAAAGGTTAGAGGTCAAGGTCAAAGGTCAAAGGTCAAAGTCAACGGTAAGAGGTCAAAGGTCAAAGGAGAAAGGTGAAACGTGAAAGGTCAAATTCAGATGTCAGAGGTCAAGGTCAAAGGTTAGAGGTCAATGTCAAAGGTCAAAGATCAGAGGTCAAGGTCAAAGGTCAAAGGTCAAAGGTCAGAGGTTATATCAAGGTCAAGGTCAGAGGACATAGGTCAAAGTTCAGAGGTCAAGGTCAAAGGTCAGAGGTCGAGGACAAAGGTCAGAGGTCAAGGTCACGGTCAGAGGTCAAGGTCAAAGGTCAGAGGTCAAAGGTCAGAGGTCAAGGTCAAAGGTCAAAGGTTAAAGGTGAAGGTGAAAGTTCAAAGGTCAGAGGTCAAGGTCAAAGGTCAAAGGTCAGAGGTCAGAGGTCAAGGTCAAAGGTCAGAGGTCAAAGGCCAGAGGTCAGAGGTCAAGGTCACGGTCAGAGGTCAAAGGTCAAAGATCAAAGGTCAGAGGTCAAGGTCAAAGGTTAGAGGTCAAGGTCAAAGGTCAGAGGTCAAGGTCAAAGGTCAAAGGTCAAGGTCAAGATCAAACGTAAGAGTTCAAAGGTCAAAGGTGAATGGTGAAAGATCAAATTCAGATGTCAGAGGTCAAGGTCAAATGTTAGAGGTCAAGGTCATAGGTCAAAGGTCAGAGGTCAAGGTCAATGGTCAGAGGTCAAGGTCAAAGGCCAGAGGACAGAGGACAAGGTCAAGGTCAAGGTCAAGGTCAAGGTCAAAGGTCAAAGGTCAAAGGTCAAAGGTCAAAGGTCAGAGGACAGAGGTCAAAGGTCAGAGGTCAGAGGTCAAGGTCAAGGTCAAGGTCAAGGTCAAGGTCAAAGGTCAGAGGTCAAAGGTCAGAGGTCAAGGTCAGAGGTCAAAGGTCAGAGGTCAAGGTCACGGTCAAGGTCAAAGGTCAGAGGTCAAGGTCAAAGGTCAAAGGTTAGAGGTCAAGGTCAAAGTTCAAAGGTCAGAGGTCAAGGTCAAAGGTTAGAGGTCAAGGTCAAAGGTCAAAGGTCAAGGTCAACGGTAAGAGGTCAAAGGTCAAAGGAGAAAGGTGAAAGGTGAAAGGTCAAATTCAGATGTCAGAGGTCAAGGTCAAAGGTTAGAGGTCAATGTCAAAGGTCAAAGATCAGAGGTCAAGGTCAAAGGTCAGATGTCAAAGGTCAAAGGTCAGAGGTTATATCAAGGTCAAGGTCAGAGGACAGAGGTCAAAGGTCAGAGGTCAAGGTCAAAGGTCAGAGGTCGAGGACAAAGGTCAGAGGTCAAGGTCACGGTCAGAGGTCAAGGTCAAAGGTGAGAGGTCAAAGGTCAGAGGTCAAGGTCAAAGGTCAAATGTTAAAGGTGAAGGTGAAAGTTCAAAGGTCAGAGGTCAAGGTCAAAGGTCAAAGGTCAGAGGTCAGAGGTCAAGGTCAAAGGTCAGAGGTCAAAGGCCAGAGGTCAGAGGTCAAGGTCACGGTCAGAGGTCAAAGGTCAAAGGTCAAGGTCAAAGGTCAAATCTCAGAGGTCAGAGGCCAAGGTCAAAGGTTAGAGGTCAAGATCAAAGGACAGAGGTCAGAGGACAAGGTCAGATGTCAGAGGTAAAGGTCAAAGGTCAAAGGTCAGAGGTCAAGGTCAAAGGTTAGAGGTCAAGGTCAAAGGTCAGAGGTCAAGGTCAAAGGTCAAAGGTCAAGGTCAAGATCAAACGTAAGAGTTCAAAGGTCAAAGGTGAATGGTGAAAGATCAAATTCAGATGTCAGAGGTCAAGGTCAAATGTTAGAGGTCAAGGTCATAGGTCAAAGGTCAGAGGTCAAGGTCAATGGTCAAAGGTCAAGGTCAAAGGCCAGAGGACAGAGGACAAGGTCAAGTTCAAGGTCAAGGTCAAGGTAAAGGTCAAAGGTCAAAGGTCAAAGGTCAAAGGTCAAAGGTCAGAGGTCAGAGGTCAAAGGTCAGAGGTCAGAGGTCAAGGTCAAGGTCAAGGTCAAGGTCAAAGGTCAGAGGTCAAAGGTCAGAGGTCAAGGTCAGAGGTCAAAGATCAGAGGTCAAGGTCAGAGGTCAAAGGTCAGGGGTCAAGGTCAAGGTCAAGGTCAAAGGTCAGAGGTCAAGGTCAAAGGTCCAAGATCAGGGTCAAACGACAGAGGTCAGAGGTCAAGGTCAAGGTCAAAGATCAGAGGTCGAGGACACAGATCAGAGGTCAACGTCAAAGGTCAGAGGTCAAGGTCAAGGTCAAACGTCAGAGGTCAAAGGTCAGAGGTCAAGGTCAAAGGTCAAAGGTTAAAGGTGGAGGTGAAAGTTCAAAGGTCAGAGGTCAAGGTCAAAGGTCAAAGGTCAGAGGTCAGATGTCAAGGTCAAAGGTCAAAGGTCAAAGGTCAAAGGTCAAAGGTCAAAGGTCAAGGTCAACGGTAAGAGGTCAAAGGTCAAAGGAGAAAGGTGAAAGGTGAAAGGTCAAATTCATATGTCAGAGGTCAAGGTCAAAGGTTAGAGGTCAATGTCAAAGGTCAAAGATCAGAGGTCAAGGTCAAAGGTCAAAGGTCAAAGGTCAGAGGTTATATCAAGGTCAAGGTCAGAGGACATAGGTCAAAGGTCAGAGGTCAAGGTCAAAGGTCAGAGGTCGAGGTCAAAGGTCAGAGGTCAAGGTCACGGTCAGAGGTCAAGGTGAAAGGTCAGAGGTCAAAGGTCAGAGGTCAAGATCAAAGGTCAAAGGTTAAAGGTGAAGGTGAATGTTCAAAGGTCAGAGGTCAAGGTCAAAGGTCAAAGGTCAGAGGTCAGAGGTCAAGGTCAAAGGTCAGAGGTCAAAGACCAGAGGTCAGAGGTCAAGGTCACGGTCAGAGGTCAAAGGTCAAAGGTCAAGGTCAAAGGTCAAATCTCAGAGGTCAGAGGTCAAAGGTCAAGGTCAAAGGTCAAATCTCAGAGGTCAGAGGTCAAAGGTCAAGGTCAAAGGTCAAATCTCAGAGGTCAGAGGTCAAGGTCAAAGGTTAGAGGTCAAGATCAAAGGACAGAGGTCAGAGGACAAGGTCAGATGTCAGAGGTAAAGGTCAAAGGTCAAAGATCAGAGTTCAAGGCCAAAGGTTAGAGGTCAACGTCAAAGGTCAGAAGGCAAAGTTAAAGGTCAAAGGTCAAGGTCAAGATCAAACGTAAGAGTTCAAAGGTCAAAGGTGAATGGTGAAAGATCAAATTCAGATGTCAGAGGTCAAGGTCAAATGTTAGAGGTCAAGGTCATAGGTCAAAGGTCAGAGGTCAAGGTCAATGGTCAGAGGTCAAGGTCAAAGGCCAGAGGACAGAGGACAAGGTCAAGGTCAAGGTCAAGGTCAAGGTAAAGGTCAAAGGTCAAAGGTCAAAGGTCAAAGGTCAAAGGTCAAAGGTCAGAGGTCAGAGGTCAAAGGTCAGAGGTCAGAGGTCAAGGTCAAGGTCAAGGTCAAGGTCAAGGTCAAGGTCAAGGTCAAAGGTCAGAGGTCAAAGGTCAGAGGTCAAAGTCAGAGGTCAAAGGTCAGGGTTCAAGGTCAAGGTCAACGTCAAGGTCAAAGGTCAGAGGTCAAGGTCAAAGGTCAAAGGTTAGAGGTCAAGGTCAAAGTTCAAAGGTCAGAGGTCAAGGTCAAAGGTTAGAGGTCAAGGTCAAAGGTCAAAGGTCAAAGTCAACGGTAAGAGGTCAAAGGTCAAAGGAGAAAGGTGAAAGGTGAAAGGTCAAATTCAGATGTCAGAGGTCAAGGTCAAAGGTTAGAGGTCAATGTCAAAGGTCAAAGATCAAAGGTCAAAGGTCAAAGGTCAAAGGTCAAAGGTCAAAGGTCAAAGGTCAAAGGTCAGAGGTCAGAGGTCAGAGGTCAAAGGTCAGAGGTCAGAGGTCAAGGTCAAGGTCAAGGTCAAGGTCAAAGGTCAGAGGTCAAAGGTCAGAGGTCAAAGTCAGAGGTCAAAGGTCAGAGGTCAAGGTCAAGGTCAAGGTCAAGGTCAAAGGTCAGAGGTCAAGGTCAAAGGTCAAAGGTTAGAGGTCAAGGTCAAAGTTCAAAGGTCAGAGGTCAAGGTCAAAGGTTAGAGGTCAAGGTCAAAGGTCAAAGGTCAAAGTCAACGGTAAGAGGTCAAAGGTCAAAGGAGAAAGGTGAAAGGTGAAAGGTCAAATTCAGATGTCAGAGGTCAAGGTCAAAGGTTAGAGGTCAATGTCAAAGGTCAAAGATCAGAGGTCAAGGTCAAAGGTCAAAGGTCAAAGGTCAGAGGTTATATCAAGGTCAAGGTCAGAGGACATAGGTCAAAGTTCAGAGGTCAAGGTCAAAGGTCAGAGGTCGAGGACAAAGGTCAGAGGTCAAGGTCACGGTCAGAGGTCAAGGTCAAAGGTCAGAGGTCAAAGGTCAGAGGTCAAGGTCAAAGGTCAAAGGTTAAAGGTGAAGGTGAAAGTTCAAAGGTCAGAGGTCAAGGTCAAAGGTCAAAGGTCAGAGGTCAGAGGTCAAGGTCAAAGGTCAGAGGTCAAAGGCCAGAGGTCAGAGGTCAAGGTCACGGTCAGAGGTCAAAGGTCAAAGGTCAAGGTCAAAGGTCAAATCTCAGAGGTCAGAGGTCAAGGTCAAAGGTTAGAGGTCAAGATCAAAGGACAGAGGTCAGAGGACAAGGTCAGATGTCAGAGGTAAAGGTCAAAGATCAAAGGTCAGAGGTCAAGGTCAAAGGTTAGAGGTCAAGGTCAAAGGTCAGAGGTCAAGGTCAAAGGTCAAAGGTCAAGGTCAAGATCAAACGTAAGAGTTCAAAGGTCAAAGGTGAATGGTGAAAGATCAAATTCAGATGTCAGAGGTCAAGGTCAAATGTTAGAGGTCAAGGTCATAGGTCAAAGGTCAGAGGTCAAGGTCAATGGTCAGAAGTCAAGGTCAAAGGCCAGAGGACAGAGGACAAGGTCAAGGTCAAGGTCAAGGTCAAGGTAAAGGTCAAAGGTCAAAGGTCAAAGGTCAAAGGTCAAAGGTCAGAGGACAGAGGTCAAAGGTCAGAGGTCAGAGGTCAAGGTCAAGGTCAAGGTCAAGGTCAAGGTCAAAGGTCAGAGGTCAAAGGTCAGAGGTCAAGGTCAGAGGTCAAAGGTCAGAGGTCAAGGTCAAGGTCAAGGTCAAAGGTCAGAGGTCAAGGTCAAAGGTCAAAGGTTAGAGGTCAAGGTCAAAGTTCAAAGGTCAGAGGTCAAGGTCAAAGGTTAGAGGTCAAGGTCAAAGGTCAAAGGTCAAGGTCAACGGTAAGAGGTCAAAGGTCAAAGGAGAAAGGTGAAAGGTGAAAGGTCAAATTCAGATGTCAGAGGTCAAGGTCAAAGGTTAGAGGTCAATGTCAAAGGTCAAAGATCAGAGGTCAAGGTCAAAGGTCAGAGGTCAAAGGTCAAAGGTCAGAGGTTATATCAAGGTCATGGTCAGAGGACAGAGGTCAAAGGTCAGAGGTCAAGGTCAAAGGTCAGAGGTCGAGGACAAAGGTCAGAGGTCAAGGTCACGGTCAGAGGTCAAGGTCAAAGGTGAGAGGTCAAAGGTCAGAGGTCACGGTCAAAGGTCAAAGGTTAAAGGTGAAGGTGAAAGTTCAAAGGTCAGAGGTCAAGGTCAAAGGTCAAAGGTCAGAGGTCAGAGGTCAAGGTCAAAGGTCAGAGGTCAAAGGCCAGAGGTCAGAGGTCAAGGTCACGGTCAGAGGTCAAAGGTCAAAGGTCGAGGTCAAAGGTCAAATCTCAGAGGTCAGAGGCCAAGGTCAAAGGTTAGAGGTCAAGATCAAAGGACAGAGGTCAGAGGACAAGGTCAGATGTCAGAGGTAAAGGTCAAAGGTCAAAGGTCAGAGGTCAAGGTCAAAGGTCAGAGGTCAAGGTCAAAGGTCAAAGGTCAAGGTCAAGATCAAACGTAAGAGTTCAAAGGTCAAAGGTGAATGGTGAAAGATCAAATTCAGATGTCAGAGGTCAAGGTCAAATGTTAGAGGTCAAGGTCATAGGTCAAAGGTCAGAGGTCAAGGTCAATGGTCAAAGGTCAAGGTCAAAGGCCAGAGGACAGAGGACAAGGTTAAGTTCAAGGTCAAGGTCAAGGTCAAGGTCAAGGTCAAGGTCAAGGTAAAGGTCAAAGGTCAAAGGTCAAAGGTCAAAGGTCAAATGTCAGAGGTCAGAGGTCAAAGGTCAGAGGTCAGAGGTCAAGGTCAAGGTCAAGGTCAAGGTCAAAGGTCAGAGGTCAAAGGTCAGAGGTCAAGGTCAGAGGTCAAAGGTCAGAGGTCAAGGTCAGAGGTCAAAGGTCAGGGGTCAAGGTCAAGGTCAAGGTCAAAGGTCAGAGGTCAAGGTCAAAGGTCCAAGGTGAAGGTCAAACGACAGAGGTCAGAGGTCAAGGTCAAGGTCAAAGATCAGAGGTCGAGGACACAGATCAGAGGTCAACGTCAAAGGTCAGAGGTCAAGGTCAAGGTCAAACGTCAGAGGTCAAGGTCAAAGGTCAAAGGTTAAAGGTGAAGGTGAAAGTTCAAAGGTCAGAGGTCAAGGTCAAAGGTCAAAGGTCAGAGGTCAGATGTCAAGGTCAAAGGTCAAAGGTCAGAGGTCAGATGTCAAGGTCAAAGGTCAAAGGTCAAAGGTCAAAGGTCAAGGTCAACGGTAAGAGGTCAAAGGTCAAAGGAGAAAGGTGAAAGGTGAAAGGTCAAATTCATATGTCAGAGGTCAAGGTCAAAGGTTAGAGGTCAATGTCAAGGGTCAAAGATCAGAGGTCAAGGTCAAAGGTCAAAGGTCAAAGGTCAGAGGTTATATCAAGGTCAAGGTCAGAGGACATAGGTCAAAGGTCAGAGGTCAAGGTCAAAGGTCAGAGGTCGAGGTCAAAGGTCAGAGGTCAAGGTCACGGTCAGAGGTCAAGGTGAAAGGTCAGAGGTCAAAGGTCAGAGGTCAAGATCAAAGGTCAAAGGTTAAAGGTGAAGGTGAATGTTCAAAGGTCAGAGGTCAAGGTCAAATGTCAAAGGTCAGAGGTCAGAGGTCAAGGTCAAAGGTCAGAGGTCAAAGGCCAGAGGTCAGAGGTCAAGGTCACGGTCAGAGGTCAAAGGTCAAAGGTCAAAGGTCAAGGTCAAAGGTCAAATCTCAGAGGTCAGAGGTCAAAGGTCAAGGTCAAAGGTCAAATCTCAGAGGTCAGAGGTCAAAGGTCAAGGTCAAAGGTCAAATCTCAGAGGTCAGAGGTCAAGGTCAAAGGTTAGAGGTCAAGATCAAAGGACAGAGGTCAGAGGACAAGGTCAGATGTCAGAGGTAAAGGTCAAAGGTCAAAGGTCAGAGGTCAAGGCCAAAGGTTAGAGGTCAAGGTCAAAGGTCAGAGGTCAAGGTCAAAGGTCAAAGGTCAAGGTCAAGATCAAACGTAAGAGTTCAAAGGTCAAAGGTGAATGGTGAAAGATCAAATTCAGATGTCAGAGGTCAAGGTCAAATGTTAGAGGTCAAGGTCATAGGTCAAAGGTCAGAGGTCAAGGTCAATGGTCAGAGGTCAAGGTCAAAGGCCAGAGGACAGAGGACAAGGTCAAGGTCAAGGTCAAGGTCAAGGTAAAGGTCAAAGGTCAAAGGTCAAAGGTCAAAGGTCAAAGGTCAAAGGTCAAAGGTCAGAGGTCAGAGGTCAAAGGTCAGAGGTCAGAGGTCAAGGCCAAGGTCAAGGTCAAGGTCAAGGTCAAGGTCAAAGGTCAGAGGTCAAAGGTCAGAGGTCAAAGTCAGAGGTCAAAGGTCAGAGGTCAAGGTCAAGGTCAAGGTCAAGGTCAAAGGTCAGAGGTCAAGGTCAAAGGTCAAAGGTTAGAGGTCAAGGTCAAAGTTCAAAGGTCAGAAGTCAAGGTCAAAGGTTAGAGGTCAAGGTCAAAGGTCAAAGGTCAAAGTCAACGGTAAGAGTTTAAAGGTCAAAGGAGAAAGGTGAAAGGTGAAAGGTCAAATTCAGATGTCAGAGGTCAAGGTCAAAGGTTAGAGGTCAATGTCAAAGGTCAAAGATCAGAGGTCAAGGTCAAAGGTCAAAGGTCAAAGGTCAGAGGTTATATCAAGGTCAAGGTCAGAGGACATAGGTCAAAGTTCAGAGGTCAAGGTCAAAGGTCAGAGGTCGAGGACAAAGGTCAGAGGTCAAGGTCACGGTCAGAGGTCAAGGTCAAAGGTCAGAGGTCAAAGGTCAGAGGTCAAGGTCAAAGGTCAAAGGTTAAAGGTGAAGGTGAAAGTTCAAAGGTCAGAGGTCAAGGTCAAAGGTCAAAGGTCAGAGGTCAGAGGTCAAGGTCAAAGGTCAGAGGTCAAAGGCCAGAGGTCAGAGGTCAAGGTCACGGTCAGAGGTCAAAGGTCAAAGGTCAAAGGTCAAGGTCAAAGGTCAAATCTCAGAGGTCAGAGGTCAAGGTCAAAGGTTAGAGGTCAAGATCAAAGGACAGAGGTCAGAGGACAAGGTCAGATGTCAGAGGTAAAGGTCAAAGATCAAAGGTCAGAGGTCAAGGTCAAAGGTTAGAGGTCAAGGTCAAAGGTCAGAGGTCAAGGTCAAAGGTCAAAGGTCAAGGTCAAGATCAAACGTAAGAGTTCAAAGGTCAAAGGTGAATGGTGAAAGATCAAATTCAGATGTCAGAGGTCAAGGTCAAATGTTAGAGGTCAAGGTCATAGGTCAAAGGTCAGAGGTCAAGGTCAATGGTCAGAGGTCAAGGTCAAAGGCCAGAGGACAGAGGACAAGGTCAAGGTCAAGGTCAAGGTCAAGGTAAAGGTCAAAGGTCAAAGGTCAAAGGTCAAAGGTCAAAGGTCAGAGGACAGAGGTCAAAGGTCAGAGGTCAGAGGTCAAGGTCAAGGTCAAGGTCAAGGTCAAGGTCAAAGGTCAGAGGTCAAAGGTCAGAGGTCAAGGTCAGAGGTCAAAGGTCAGAGGTCAAGGTCAAGGTCAAGGTCAAAGGTCAGAGGTCAAGGTCAAAGGTCAAAGGTTAGAGGTCAAGGTCAAAGTTCAAAGGTCAGAGGTCAAGGTCAAAGGTTAGAGGTCAAGGTCAAAGGTCAAAGGTCAAGGTCAACGGTAAGAGGTCAAAGGTCAAAGGAGAAAGGTGAAAGGTGAAAGGTCAAATTCAGATGTCAGAGGTCAAGGGCAAAGGTTAGAGGTCAATGTCAAAGGTCAAAGATCAGAGGTCAAGGTCAAAGGTCAGATGTCAAAGGTCAAAGGTCAGAGGTTATATCAAGGTCAAGGTCAGAGGACAGAGGTCAAAGGTCAGAGGTCAAGGTCAAAGGTCAGAGGTCGAGGACAAAGGTCAGAGGTCAAGGTCACGGTCAGAGGTCAAGGTCAAAGGTGAGAGGTCAAAGGTCAGAGGTCAAGGTCAAAGGTCAAAGGTTAAAGGTGAAGGTGAAAGTTCAAAGGTCAGAGGTCAAGGTCAAAGGTCAAATCTCAGAGGTCAGAGGTCAAAGGTCAAGGTCAAAGGTCAAATCTCAGAGGTCAGAGGTCAAAGGTCAAGGTCAAAGGTCAAATCTCAGAGGTCAGAGGTCAAGGTCAAAGGTTAGAGGTCAAGGTCAAATGTCAGAGGTCAGAGGTCAAAGGTCAGAGGTCAGAGGTCAAGGTCAAGGTCAAGGTCAAGGTCAAAGGTCAGAGGTCAAAGGTCAGAGGTCAAGGTCAGAGGTCAAAGGTCAGAGGTCAAGGTCAGAGGTCAAAGGTCAGGGGTCAAGGTCAAGGTCAAGGTCAAAGGTCAGAGGTCAAGGTCAAAGGTCCAAGGTGAAGGTCAAACGACAGAGGTCAGAGGTCAAGGTCAAGGTCAAAGATCAGAGGTCGAGGACACAGATCAGAGGTCAACGTCAAAGGTCAGAGGTCAAGGTCAAGGTCAAACGTCAGAGGTCAAGGTCAAAGGTCAAAGGTTAAAGGTGAAGGTCAAAGTTCAAAGGTCAGAGGTCAAGGTCAAAGGTCAAAGGTCAGAGGTCAGATGTCAAGGTCAAAGGTCAAAGGTCAAAGGTCAAAGGTCAAGGTCAACGGTAAGAGGTCAAAGGTCAAAGGAGAAAGGTGAAAGGTGAAAGGTCAAATTCATATGTCAGAGGTCAAGGTCAAAGGTTAGAGGTCAATGTCAAAGGTCAAAGATCAGAGGTCAAGGTCAAAGGTCAAAGGTCAAAGGTCAGAGGTTATATCAAGGTCAAGGTCAGAGGACATAGGTCAAAGGTCAGAGGTCAAGGTCAAAGGTCAGAGGTCGAGGTCAAAGGTCAGAGGTCAAGGTCACGGTCAGAGGTCAAGGTGAAAGGTCAGAGGTCAAAGGTCAGAGGTCAAGATCAAAGATCAAAGGTTAAAGGTGAAGGTGAATGTTCAAAGGTCAGAGGTCAAGGTCAAAGGTCAAAGGTCAGAGGTCAGAGGTCAAGGTCAAAGGTCAGAGGTCAAAGGCCAGAGGTCAGAGGTCAAGGTCACGGTCAGAGGTCAAAGGTCAAAGGTCAAGGTCAAAGGTCAAATCTCAGAGGTCAGAGGTCAAAGGTCAAGGTCAAAGGTCAAATCTCAGAGGTCAGAGGTCAAAGGTCAAGGTCAAAGGTCAAATCTCAGAGGTCAGAGGTCAAGGTCAAAGGTTAGAGGTCAAGATCAAAGGACAGAGGTCAGAGGACAAGGTCAGATGTCAGAGGTAAAGGTCAAAGGTCAAAGGTCAGAGGTCAAGGCCAAAGGTTAGAGGTCAAGGTCAAAGGTCAGAGGTCAAGGTCAAAGGTCAAAGGTCAAGGTCAAGATCAAACGTAAGAGTTCAAAGGTCAAAGGTGAATGGTGAAAGATCAAATTCAGATGTCAGAGGTCAAGGTCAAATGTTAGAGGTCAAGGTCATAGGTCAAAGGTCAGAGGTCAAGGTCAATGGTCAGAGGTCAAGGTCAAAGGCCAGAGGACAGAGGACAAGGTCAAGGTCAAGGTCAAGGTCAAGGTAAAGGTCAAAGGTCAAAGGTCAAAGGTCAAAGGTCAAAGGTCAAAGGTCAAAGGTCAAAGGTCAAAGGTCAGAGGTCAGAGGTCAAAGGTCAGAGGTCAGAGGTCAAGGTCAAGGTCAAGGTCAAGGTCAAGGTCAAGGTCAAGGTCAAAGGTCAGAGGTCAAAGGTCAGAGGTCAAAGTCAGAGGTCAAAGGTCAGAGGTCATGGTCAAGGTCAAGGTCAAGGTCAAAGGTCAGAGGTCAAGGTCAAAGGTCAAAGGTTAGAGGTCAAGGTCAAAGTTCAAAGGTCAGAGGTCAAGGTCAAAGGTTAGAGGTCAAGGTCAAAGGTCAAAGGTCAAAGTCAACGGTAAGAGGTCAAAGGTCAAAGGAGAAAGGTGAAACGTGAAAGGTCAAATTCAGATGTCAGAGGTCAAGGTCAAAGGTTAGAGGTCAATGTCAAAGGTCAAAGATCAGAGGTCAAGGTCAAAGGTCAAAGGTCAAAGGTCAGAGGTTATATCAAGGTCAAGGTCAGAGGACATAGGTCAAAGTTCAGAGGTCAAGGTCAAAGGTCAGAGGTCGAGGACAAAGGTCAGAGGTCAAGGTCACGGTCAGAGGTCAAGGTCAAAGGTCAGAGGTCAAAGGTCAGAGGTCAAGGTCAAAGGTCAAAGGTTAAAGGTGAAGGTGAAAGTTCAAAGGTCAGAGGTCAAGGTCAAAGGTCAAAGGTCAGAGGTCAGAGGTCAAGGTCAAAGGTCAGAGGTCAAAGGCCAGAGGTCAGAGGTCAAGGTCACGGTCAGAGGTCAAAGGTCAAAGATCAAAGGTCAGAGGTCAAGGTCAAAGGTTAGAGGTCAAGGTCAAAGGTCAGAGGTCAAGGTCAAAGGTCAAAGGTCAAGGTCAAGATCAAACGTAAGAGTTCAAAGGTCAAAGGTGAATGGTGAAAGATCAAATTCAGATGTCAGAGGTCAAGGTCAAATGTTAGAGGTCAAGGTCATAGGTCAAAGGTCAGAGGTCAAGGTCAATGGTCAGAGGTCAAGGTCAAAGGCCAGAGGACAGAGGACAAGGTCAAGGTCAAGGTCAAGGTCAAGGTCAAAGGTCAAAGGTCAAAGGTCAAAGGTCAAAGGTCAGAGGACAGAGGTCAAAGGTCAGAGGTCAGAGGTCAAGGTCAAGGTCAAGGTCAAGGTCAAGGTCAAAGGTCAGAGGTCAAAGGTCAGAGGTCAAGGTCAGAGGTCAAAGGTCAGAGGTCAAGGTCAAGGTCAAGGTCAAAGGTCAGAGGTCAAGGTCAAAGGTCAAAGGTTAGAGGTCAAGGTCAAAGTTCAAAGGTCAGAGGTCAAGGTCAAAGGTTAGAGGTCAAGGTCAAAGGTCAAAGGTCAAGGTCAACGGTAAGAGGTCAAAGGTCAAAGGAGAAAGGTGAAAGGTGAAAGGTCAAATTCAGATGTCAGAGGTCAAGGTCAAAGGTTAGAGGTCAATGTCAAAGGTCAAAGATCAGAGGTCACGGTCAAAGGTCAGATGTCAAAGGTCAAAGGTCAGAGGTTATATCAAGGTCAAGGTCAGAGGACAGAGGTCAAAGGTCAGAGGTCAAGGTCAAAGGTCAGAGGTCGAGGACAAAGGTCAGAGGTCAAGGTCACGGTCAGAGGTCAAGGTCAAAGGTGAGAGGTCAAAGGTCAGAGGTCAAGGTCAAAGGTCAAATGTTAAAGGTGAAGGTGAAAGTTCAAAGGTCAGAGGTCAAGGTCAAAGGTCAAAGGTCAGAGGTCAGAGGTCAAGGTCAAAGGTCAGAGGTCAAAGGCCAGAGGTCAGAGGTCAAGGTCACGGTCAGAGGTCAAAGGTCAAAGGTCAAGGTCAAAGGTCAAATCTCAGAGGTCAGAGGCCAAGGTCAAAGGTTAGAGGTCAAGATCAAAGGACAGAGGTCAGAGGACAAGGTCAGATGTCAGAGGTAAAGGTCAAAGGTCAAAGGTCAGAGGTCAAGGTCAAAGGTTAGAGGTCAAGGTCAAAGGTCAGAGGTCAAGGTCAAAGGTCAAAGGTCAAGGTCAAGATCAAACGTAAGAGTTCAAAGGTCAAAGGTGAATGGTGAAAGATCAAATTCAGATGTCAGAGGTCAAGGTCAAATGTTAGAGGTCAAGGTCATAGGTCAAAGGTCAGAGGTCAAGGTCAATGGTCAAAGGTCAAGGTCAAAGGCCAGAGGACAGAGGACAAGGTCAAGTTCAAGGTCAAGGTCAAGGTAAAGGTCAAAGGTCAAAGGTCAAAGGTCAAAGGTCAAAGGTCAGAGGTCAGAGGTCAAAGGTCAGAGGTCAGAGGTCAAGGTCAAGGTCAAGGTCAAGGTCAAAGGTCAGAGGTCAAAGGTCAGAGGTCAAGGTCAGAGGTCAAAGATCAGAGGTCAAGGTCAGAGGTCAAAGGTCAGGGGTCAAGGTCAAGGTCAAGGTCAAAGGTCAGAGGTCAAGGTCAAAGGTCCAAGATGAGGGTCAAACGACAGAGGTCAGAGGTCAAGGTCAAGGTCAAAGATCAGAGGTCGAGGACACAGATCAGAGGTCAACGTCAAAGGTCAGAGGTCAAGGTCAAGGTCAAACGTCAGAGGTCAAAGGTCAGAGGTCAAGGTCAAAGGTCAAAGGTTAAAGGTGGAGGTGAAAGTTCAAAGGTCAGAGGTCAAGGTCAAAGGTCAAAGGTCAGAGGTCAGATGTCAAGGTCAAAGGTCAAAGGTCAAAGGTCAAAGGTCAAAGGTCAAAGGTCAAGGTCAACGGTAAGAGGTCATAGGTCAAAGGAGAAAGGTGAAAGGTGAAAGGTCAAATTCATATGTCAGAGGTCAAGGTCAAAGGTTAGAGGTCAATGTCAAAGGTCAAAGATCAGAGGTCAAGGTCAAAGGTCAAAGGTCAAAGGTCAGAGGTTATATCAAGGTCAAGGTCAGAGGACATAGGTCAAAGGTCAGAGGTCAAGGTCAAAGGTCAGAGGTCGAGGTCAAAGGTCACGGTCAGAGGTCAAGGTGAAAGGTCAGAGGTCAAAGGTCAGAGGTCAAGATCAAAGGTCAAAGGTTAAAGGTGAAGGTGAATGTTCAAAGGTCAGAGGTCAAGGTCAAAGGTCAAAGGTCAGAGGTCAGAGGTCAAGGTCAAAGGTCAGAGGTCAAAGACCAGAGGTCAGAGGTCAAGGTCACGGTCAGAGGTCAAAGGTCAAAGGTCAAGGTCAAAGGTCAAATCTCAGAGGTCAGAGGTCAAAGGTCAAGGTCAAAGGTCAAATCTCAGAGGTCAGAGGTCAAAGGTCAAGGTCAAAGGTCAAATCTCAGAGGTCAGAGGTCAAGGTCAAAGGTTAGAGGTCAAGATCAAAGGACAGAGGTCAGAGGACAAGGTCAGATGTCAGAGGTAAAGGTCAAAGGTCAAAGATCAGAGGTCAAGGCCAAAGGTTAGAGGTCAACGTCAAAGGTCAGAAGGCAAAGTTAAAGGTCAAAGGTCAAGGTCAAGATCAAACGTAAGAGTTCAAAGGTCAAAGGTGAATGGTGAAAGATCAAATTCAGATGTCAGAGGTCAAGGTCAAATGTTAGAGGTCAAGGTCATAGGTCAAAGGTCAGAGGTCAAGGTCAATGGTCAGAGGTCAAGGTCAAAGGCCAGAGGACAGAGGACAAGGTCAAGGTCAAGGTCAAGGTCAAGGTAAAGGTCAAAGGTCAAAGGTCAAAGGTCAAAGGTCAAAGGTCAAAGGTCAGAGGTCAGAGGTCAAAGGTCAGAGGTCAGAGGTCAAGGTCAAGGTCAAGGTCAAGGTCAAGGTCAAGGTCAAGGTCAAAGGTCAGAGGTCAAAGGTCAGAGGTCAAAGTCAGAGGTCAAAGGTCAGGGTTCAAGGTCAAGGTCAACGTCAAGGTCAAAGTCAACGGTAAGAGGTCAAAGGTCAAAGGAGAAAGGTGAAAGGTGAAAGGTCAAATTCAGATGTCAGAGGTCAAGGTCAAAGGTTAGAGGTCAATGTCAAAGGTCAAAGATCAAAGGTCAAAGGTCAAAGGTCAAAGGTCAAAGGTCAAAGGTCAGAGGTCAGAGGTCAGAGGTCAAAGGTCAGAGGTCAGAGGTCAAGGTCAAGGTCAAGGTCAAGGTCAAAGGTCAGAGGTCAAAGGTCAGAGGTCAAAGTCAGAGGTCAAAGGTCAGAGGTCAAGGTCAAGGTCAAGGTCAAGGTCAAAGGTCAGAGGTCAAGGTCAAAGGTCAAAGGTTAGAGGTCAAGGTCAAAGTTCAAAGGTCAGAGGTCAAGGTCAAAGGTTAGAGGTCAAGGTCAAAGGTCAAAGGTCAAAGTCAACGGTAAGAGGTCAAAGGTCAAAGGAGAAAGGTGAAAGGTGAAAGGTCAAATTCAGATGTCAGAGGTCAAGGTCAAAGGTTAGAGGTCAATGTCAAAGGTCAAAGATCAGAGGTCAAGGTCAAAGGTCAAAGGTCAAAGGTCAGAGGTTATATCAAGGTCAAGGTCAGAGGACATAGGTCAAAGTTCAGAGGTCAAGGTCAAAGGTCAGAGGTCGAGGACAAAGGTCAGAGGTCAAGGTCACGGTCAGAGGTCAAGGTCAAAGGTCAGAGGTCAAAGGTCAGAGGTCAAGGTCAAAGGTCAAAGGTTAAAGGTGAAGGTGAAAGTTCAAAGGTCAGAGGTCAAGGTCAAAGGTCAAAGGTCAGAGGTCAGAGGTCAAGGTCAAAGGTCAGAGGTCAAAGGCCAGAGGTCAGAGGTCAAGGTCACGGTCAGAGGTCAAAGGTCAAAGGTCAAGGTCAAAGGTCAAATCTCAGAGGTCAGAGGTCAAGGTCAAAGGTTAGAGGTCAAGATCAAAGGACAGAGGTCAGAGGACAAGGTCAGATGTCAGAGGTAAAGGTCAAAGATCAAAGGTCAGAGGTCAAGGTCAAAGGTTAGAGGTCAAGGTCAAAGGTCAGAGGTCAAGGTCAAAGGTCAAAGGTCAAGGTCAAGATCAAACGTAAGAGTTCAAAGGTCAAAGGTGAATGGTGAAAGATCAAATTCAGATGTCAGAGGTCAAGGTCAAATGTTAGAGGTCAAGGTCATAGGTCAAAGGTCAGAGGTCAAGGTCAATGGTCAGAAGTCAAGGTCAAAGGCCAGAGGACAGAGGACAAGGTCAAGGTCAAGGTCAAGGTCAAGGTAAAGGTCAAAGGTCAAAGGTCAAAGGTCAAAGGTCAAAGGTCAGAGGACAGAGGTCAAAGGTCAGAGGTCAGAGGTCAAGGTCAAGGTCAAGGTCAAGGTCAAGGTCAAAGGTCAGAGGTCAAAGGTCAGAGGTCAAGGTCAGAGGTCAAAGGTCAGAGGTCAAGGTCAAGGTCAAGGTCAAAGGTCAGAGGTCAAGGTCAAAGGTCAAAGGTTAGAGGTCAAGGTCAAAGTTCAAAGGTCAGAGGTCAAGGTCAAAGGTTAGAGGTCAAGGTCAAAGGTCAAAGGTCAAGGTCAACGGTAAGAGGTCAAAGGTCAAAGGAGAAAGGTGAAAGGTGAAAGGTCAAATTCAGATGTCAGAGGTCAAGGTCAAAGGTTAGAGGTCAATGTCAAAGGTCAAAGATCAGAGGTCAAGGTCAAAGGTCAGAGGTCAAAGGTCAAAGGTCAGAGGTTATATCAAGGTCATGGTCAGAGGACAGAGGTCAAAGGTCAGAGGTCAAGGTCAAAGGTCAGAGGTCGAGGACAAAGGTCAGAGGTCAAGGTCACGGTCAGAGGTCAAGGTCAACGGTAAGAGGTCAAAGGTCAAAGGTCAAAGGTCAAGGTCAACGGTAAGAGGTCAAAGGTCAAAGGAGAAAGGTGAAAGGTGAAAGGTCAAATTCAGATGTCAGAGGTCAAGGTCAAAGGTCAAAGGTCAAGGTCAAGATCAAACGTAAGAGTTCAAAGGTCAAAGGTGAATGGTGAAAGATCAAATTCAGATGTCAGAGGTCAAGGTCAAATGTTAGAGGTCAAGGTCATAGGTCAAAGGTCAGAGGTCAAGGTCAATGGTCAGAGGTCAAGGTCAAAGGCCAGAGGACAGAGGACAAGGTCAAGGTCAAGGTCAAGGTCAAGGTAAAGGTCAAAGGTCAAAGGTCAAAGGTCAAAGGTCAAAGGTCAAAGGTCAAAGGTCAAAGGTCAAAGGTCAGAGGTCAGAGGTCAAAGGTCAGAGGTCAGAGGTCAAGGTCAAGGTCAAGGTCAAGGTCAAGGTCAAGGTCAAGGTCAAAGGTCAGAGGTCAAAGGTCAGAGGTCAAAGTCAGAGGTCAAAGGTCAGAGGTCATGGTCAAGGTCAAGGTCAAGGTCAAAGGTCAGAGGTCAAGGTCAAAGGTCAAAGGTTAGAGGTCAAGGTCAAAGTTCAAAGGTCAGAGGTCAAGGTCAAAGGTTAGAGGTCAAGGTCAAAGGTCAAAGGTCAAAGTCAACGGTAAGAGGTCAAAGGTCAAAGGAGAAAGGTGAAACGTGAAAGGTCAAATTCAGATGTCAGAGGTCAAGGTCAAAGGTTAGAGGTCAATGTCAAAGGTCAAAGATCAGAGGTCAAGGTCAAAGGTCAAAGGTCAAAGGTCAGAGGTTATATCAAGGTCAAGGTCAGAGGACATAGGTCAAAGTTCAGAGGTCAAGGTCAAAGGTCAGAGGTCGAGGACAAAGGTCAGAGGTCAAGGTCACGGTCAGAGGTCAAGGTCAAAGGTCAGAGGTCAAAGGTCAGAGGTCAAGGTCAAAGGTCAAAGGTTAAAGGTGAAGGTGAAAGTTCAAAGGTCAGAGGTCAAGGTCAAAGGTCAAAGGTCAGAGGTCAGAGGTCAAGGTCAAAGGTCAGAGGTCAAAGGCCAGAGGTCAGAGGTCAAGGTCACGGTCAGAGGTCAAAGGTCAAAGATCAAAGGTCAGAGGTCAAGGTCAAATGTTAGAGGTCAAGGTCATAGGTCAAAGGTCAGAGGTCAAGGTCAATGGTCAGAGGTCAAGGTCAAAGGCCAGAGGACAGAGGACAAGGTCAAGGTCAAGGTCAAGGTCAAGGTCAAAGGTCAAAGGTCAAAGGTCAAAGGTCAAAGGTCAGAGGACAGAGGTCAAAGGTCAGAGGTCAGAGGTCAAGGTCAAGGTCAAGGTCAAGGTCAAGGTCAAAGGTCAGAGGTCAAAGGTCAGAGGTCAAGGTCAGAGGTCAAAGGTCAGAGGTCAAGGTCAAGGTCAAGGTCAAAGGTCAGAGGTCAAGGTCAAAGGTCAAAGGTTAGAGGTCAAGGTCAAAGTTCAAAGGTCAGAGGTCAAGGTCAAAGGTTAGAGGTCAAGGTCAAAGGTCAAAGGTCAAGGTCAACGGTAAGAGGTCAAAGGTCAAAGGAGAAAGGTGAAAGGTGAAAGGTCAAATTCAGATGTCAGAGGTCAAGGTCAAAGGTTAGAGGTCAATGTCAAAGGTCAAAGATCAGAGGTCACGGTCAAAGGTCAGATGTCAAAGGTCAAAGGTCAGAGGTTATATCAAGGTCAAGGTCAGAGGACAGAGGTCAAAGGTCAGAGGTCAAGGTCAAAGGTCAGAGGTCGAGGACAAAGGTCAGAGGTCAAGGTCACGGTCAGAGGTCAAGGTCAAAGGTGAGAGGTCAAAGGTCAGAGGTCAAGGTCAAAGGTCAAATGTTAAAGGTGAAGGTGAAAGTTCAAAGGTCAGAGGTCAAGGTCAAAGGTCAAAGGTCAGAGGTCAGAGGTCAAGGTCAAAGGTCAGAGGTCAAAGGCCAGAGGTCAGAGGTCAAGGTCACGGTCAGAGGTCAAAGGTCAAAGGTCAAGGTCAAAGGTCAAATCTCAGAGGTCAGAGGCCAAGGTCAAAGGTTAGAGGTCAAGATCAAAGGACAGAGGTCAGAGGACAAGGTCAGATGTCAGAGGTAAAGGTCAAAGGTCAAAGGTCAGAGGTCAAGGTCAAAGGTTAGAGGTCAAGGTCAAAGGTCAGAGGTCAAGGTCAAAGGTCAAAGGTCAAGGTCAAGATCAAACGTAAGAGTTCAAAGGTCAAAGGTGAATGGTGAAAGATCAAATTCAGATGTCAGAGGTCAAGGTCAAATGTTAGAGGTCAAGGTCATAGGTCAAAGGTCAGAGGTCAAGGTCAATGGTCAAAGGTCAAGGTCAAAGGCCAGAGGACAGAGGACAAGGTCAAGTTCAAGGTCAAGGTCAAGGTAAAGGTCAAAGGTCAAAGGTCAAAGGTCAAAGGTCAAAGGTCAGAGGTCAGAGGTCAAAGGTCAGAGGTCAGAGGTCAAGGTCAAGGTCAAGGTCAAGGTCAAAGGTCAGAGGTCAAAGGTCAGAGGTCAAGGTCAGAGGTCAAAGATCAGAGGTCAAGGTCAGAGGTCAAAGGTCAGGGGTCAAGGTCAAGGTCAAGGTCAAAGGTCAGAGGTCAAGGTCAAAGGTCCAAGATGAGGGTCAAACGACAGAGGTCAGAGGTCAAGGTCAAGGTCAAAGATCAGAGGTCGAGGACACAGATCAGAGGTCAACGTCAAAGGTCAGAGGTCAAGGTCAAGGTCAAACGTCAGAGGTCAAAGGTCAGAGGTCAAGGTCAAAGGTCAAAGGTTAAAGGTGGAGGTGAAAGTTCAAAGGTCAGAGGTCAAGGTCAAAGGTCAAAGGTCAGAGGTCAGATGTCAAGGTCAAAGGTCAAAGGTCAAAGGTCAAAGGTCAAAGGTCAAAGGTCAAAGGTCAAGGTCAACGGTAAGAGGTCAAAGGTCAAAGGAGAAAGGTGAAAGGTGAAAGGTCAAATTCATATGTCAGAGGTCAAGGTCAAAGGTTAGAGGTCAATGTCAAAGGTCAAAGATCAGAGGTCAAGGTCAAAGTTCAAAGGTCAAAGGTCAGAGGTTATATCAAGGTCAAGGTCAGAGGACATAGGTCAAAGGTCAGAGGTCAAGGTCAAAGGTCAGAGGTCGAGGTCAAAGGTCAGAGGTCAAGGTCACGGTCAGAGGTCAAGGTGAAAGGTCAGAGGTCAAAGGTCAGAGGTCAAGATCAAAGGTCAAAGGTTAAAGGTGAAGGTGAATGTTCAAAGGTCAGAGGTCAAGGTCAAAGGTCAAAGGTCAGAGGTCAGAGGTCAAGGTCAAAGGTCAGAGGTCAAAGACCAGAGGTCAGAGGTCAAGGTCACGGTCAGAGGTCAAAGGTCAAAGGTCAAGGTCAAAGGTCAAATCTCAGAGGTCAGAGGTCAAAGGTCAAGGTCAAAGGTCAAATCTCAGAGGTCAGAGGTCAAAGGTCAAGGTCAAAGGTCAAATCTCAGAGGTCAGAGGTCAAGGTCAAAGGTTAGAGGTCAAGATCAAAGGACAGAGGTCAGAGGACAAGGTCAGATGTCAGAGGTAAAGGTCAAAGGTCAAAGATCAGAGGTCAAGGCCAAAGGTTAGAGGTCAACGTCAAAGGTCAGAAGGCAAAGTTAAAGGTCAAAGGTCAAGGTCAAGATCAAACGTAAGAGTTCAAAGGTCAAAGGTGAATGGTGAAAGATCAAATTCAGATGTCAGAGGTCAAGGTCAAATGTTAGAGGTCAAGGTCATAGGTCAAAGGTCAGAGGTCAAGGTCAATGGTCAGAGGTCAAGGTCAAAGGCCAGAGGACAGAGGACAAGGTCAAGGTCAAGGTCAAGGTCAAGGTAAAGGTCAAAGGTCAAAGGTCAAAGGTCAAAGGTCAAAGGTCAAAGGTCAGAGGTCAGAGGTCAAAGGTCAGAGGTCAGAGGTCAAGGTCAAGGTCAAGGTCAAGGTCAAGGTCAAGGTCAAGGTCAAAGGTCAGAGGTCAAAGGTCAGAGGTCAAAGTCAGAGGTCAAAGGTCAGGGTTCAAGGTCAAGGTCAACGTCAAGGTCAAAGTCAACGGTAAGAGGTCAAAGGTCAAAGGAGAAAGGTGAAAGGTGAAAGGTCAAATTCAGATGTCAGAGGTCAAGGTCAAAGGTTAGAGGTCAATGTCAAAGGTCAAAGATCAAAGGTCAAAGGTCAAAGGTCAAAGGTCAAAGGTCAAAGGTCAGAGGTCAGAGGTCAGAGGTCAAAGGTCAGAGGTCAGAGGTCAAGGTCAAGGTCAAGGTCAAGGTCAAAGGTCAGAGGTCAAAGGTCAGAGGTCAAAGTCAGAGGTCAAAGGTCAGAGGTCAAGGTCAAGGTCAAGGTCAAGGTCAAAGGTCAGAGGTCAAGGTCAAAGGTCAAAGGTTAGAGGTCAAGGTCAAAGTTCAAAGGTCAGAGGTCAAGGTCAAAGGTTAGAGGTCAAGGTCAAAGGTCAAAGGTCAAAGTCAACGGTAAGAGGTCAAAGGTCAAAGGAGAAAGGTGAAAGGTGAAAGGTCAAATTCAGATGTCAGAGGTCAAGGTCAAAGGTTAGAGGTCAATGTCAAAGGTCAAAGATCAGAGGTCAAGGTCAAAGGTCAAAGGTCAAAGGTCAGAGGTTATATCAAGGTCAAGGTCAGAGGACATAGGTCAAAGTTCAGAGGTCAAGGTCAAAGGTCAGAGGTCGAGGACAAAGGTCAGAGGTCAAGGTCACGGTCAGAGGTCAAGGTCAAAGGTCAGAGGTCAAAGGTCAGAGGTCAAGGTCAAAGGTCAAAGGTTAAAGGTGAAGGTGAAAGTTCAAAGGTCAGAGGTCAAGGTCAAAGGTCAAAGGTCAGAGGTCAGAGGTCAAGGTCAAAGGTCAGAGGTCAAAGGCCAGAGGTCAGAGGTCAAGGTCACGGTCAGAGGTCAAAGGTCAAAGGTCAAGGTCAAAGGTCAAATCTCAGAGGTCAGAGGTCAAGGTCAAAGGTTAGAGGTCAAGATCAAAGGACAGAGGTCAGAGGACAAGGTCAGATGTCAGAGGTAAAGGTCAAAGATCAAAGGTCAGAGGTCAAGGTCAAAGGTTAGAGGTCAAGGTCAAAGGTCAGAGGTCAAGGTCAAAGGTCAAAGGTCAAGGTCAAGATCAAACGTAAGAGTTCAAAGGTCAAAGGTGAATGGTGAAAGATCAAATTCAGATGTCAGAGGTCAAGGTCAAATGTTAGAGGTCAAGGTCATAGGTCAAAGGTCAGAGGTCAAGGTCAATGGTCAGAAGTCAAGGTCAAAGGCCAGAGGACAGAGGACAAGGTCAAGGTCAAGGTCAAGGTCAAGGTAAAGGTCAAAGGTCAAAGGTCAAAGGTCAAAGGTCAAAGGTCAGAGGACAGAGGTCAAAGGTCAGAGGTCAGAGGTCAAGGTCAAGGTCAAGGTCAAGGTCAAGGTCAAAGGTCAGAGGTCAAAGGTCAGAGGTCAAGGTCAGAGGTCAAAGGTCAGAGGTCAAGGTCAAGGTCAAGGTCAAAGGTCAGAGGTCAAGGTCAAAGGTCAAAGGTTAGAGGTCAAGGTCAAAGTTCAAAGGTCAGAGGTCAAGGTCAAAGGTTAGAGGTCAAGGTCAAAGGTCAAAGGTCAAGGTCAACGGTAAGAGGTCAAAGGTCAAAGGAGAAAGGTGAAAGGTGAAAGGTCAAATTCAGATGTCAGAGGTCAAGGTCAAAGGTTAGAGGTCAATGTCAAAGGTCAAAGATCAGAGGTCAAGGTCAAAGGTCAGAGGTCAAAGGTCAAAGGTCAGAGGTTATATCAAGGTCATGGTCAGAGGACAGAGGTCAAAGGTCAGAGGTCAAGGTCAAAGGTCAGAGGTCGAGGACAAAGGTCAGAGGTCAAGGTCACGGTCAGAGGTCAAGGTCAAAGGTGAGAGGTCAAAGGTCAGAGGTCACGGTCAAAGGTCAAAGGTTAAAGGTGAAGGTGAAAGTTCAAAGGTCAGAGGTCAAGGTCAAAGGTCAAAGGTCAGAGGTCAGAGGTCAAGGTCAAAGGTCAGAGGTCAAAGGCCAGAGGTCAGAGGTCAAGGTCACGGTCAGAGGTCAAAGGTCAAAGGTCGAGGTCAAAGGTCAAATCTCAGAGGTCAGAGGCCAAGGTCAAAGGTTAGAGGTCAAGATCAAAGGACAGAGGTCAGAGGACAAGGTCAGATGTCAGAGGTAAAGGTCAAAGGTCAAAGGTCAGAGGTCAAGGTCAAAGGTTAGAGGTCAAGGTCAAAGGTCAGAGGTCAAGGTCAAAGGTCAAAGGTCAAGGTCAAGATCAAACGTAAGAGTTCAAAGGTCAAAGGTGAATGGTGAAAGATCAAATTCAGATGTCAGAGGTCAAGGTCAAATGTTAGAGGTCAAGGTCATAGGTCAAAGGTCAGAGGTCAAGGTCAATGGTCAAAGGTCAAGGTCAAAGGCCAGAGGACAGAGGACAAGGTCAAGTTCAAGGTCAAGGTCAAGGTCAAGGTCAAGGTAAAGGTCAAAGGTCAAAGGTCAAAGGTCAAAGGTCAGAGGTCAGAGGTCAAAGGTCAGAGGTCAGAGGTCAGAGGTCAAGGTCAAAGGTCAGAGGTCAAAGGTCAGAGGTCAAGGTCAGAGGTCAAAGGTCAGAGGTCAAGGTCAGAGGTCAAAGGTCAGGGGTCAAGGTCAAGGTCAAGGTCAAAGGTCAGAGGTCAAGGTCAAAGGTCCAAGGTGAAGGTCAAACGACAGAGGTCAGAGGTCAAGGTCAAGGTCAAAGATCAGAGGTCGAGGACACAGATCAGAGGTCAACGTCAAAGGTCAGAGGTCAAGGTCAAGGTCAAACGTCAGAGGTCAAAGGTCAGAGGTCAAGGTCAAAGGTCAAAGGTTAAAGGTGAAGGTGAAAGTTCAAAGGTCAGAGGTCAAGGTCAAAGGTCAAAGGTCAGAGGTCAGATGTCAAGGTCAAAGGTCAAAGGTCAAAGGTCAAAGGTCAAAGGTCAAGGTCAACGGTAAGAGGTCAAAGGTCAAAGGAGAAAGGTGAAAGGTGAAAGGTCAAATTCATATGTCAGAGGTCAAGGTCAAAGGTTAGAGGTCAATGTCAAAGGTCAAAGATCAGAGGTCAAGGTCAAAGGTCAAAGGTCAAAGGTCAGAGGTTATATCAAGGTCAAGGTCAGAGGACATAGGTCAAAGGTCAGAGGTCAAGGTCAAAGGTCAGAGGTCGAGGTCAAAGGTCAGAGGTCAAGGTCACGGTCAGAGGTCAAGGTGAAAGGTCAGAGGTCAAAGGTCAGAGGTCAAGATCAAAGGTCAAAGGTTAAAGGTGAAGGTGAATGTTCAAAGGTCAGAGGTCAAGGTCAAAGGTCAAAGGTCAGAGGTCAGAGGTCAAGGTCAAAGGTCAGAGGTCAAAGGCCAGAGGTCAGAGGTCAGAGGTCAAGGTCACGGTCAGAGGTCAAAGGTCAAAGGTCAAGGTCAAAGGTCAAATCTCAGAGGTCAGAGGTCAAAGGTCAAGGTCAAAGGTCAAATCTCAGAGGTCAGAGGTCAAAGGTCAAGGTCAAAGGTCAAATCTCAGAGGTCAGAGGTCAAGGTCAAAGGTTAGAGGTCAAGATCAAAGGACAGAGGTCAGATGACAAGGTCAGATGTCAGAGGTAAAGGTCAAAGGTCAAAGATCAGAGGTCAAGGCCAAAGGTTAGAGGTCAACGTCAAAGGTCAGAAGGCAAAGTTAAAGGTCAAAGGTCAAGGTCAAGATCAAACGTAAGAGTTCAAAGGTCAAAGGTGAATGGTGAAAGATCAAATTCAGATGTCAGAGGTCAAGGTCAAATGTTAGAGGTCAAGGTCATAGGTCAAAGGTCAGAGGTCAAGGTCAATGGTCAGAGGTCAAGGTCAAAGGCCAGAGGACAGAGGACAAGGTCAAGGTCAAGGTCAAGGTCAAGGTAAAGGTCAAAGGTCAAAGGTCAAAGGTCAAAGGTCAAAGGTCAAAGGTCAAAGGTCAGAGGTCAGAGGTCAAAGGTCAGAGGTCAGAGGTCAAGGTCAAGGTCAAGGTCAAGGTCAAGGTCAAGGTCAAAGGTCAGGGGTCAAAGGTCAGAGGTCAAAGTCAGAGGTCAAAGGTCAGAGGTCAAGGTCAAGGTCAACGTCAAGGTCAAAGGTCAGAGGTCAAGGTCAAAGGTCAAAGGTTAGAGGTCAAGGTCAAAGTTCAAAGGTCAGAGGTCAAGGTCAAAGGTCAGAGGTCAAAGTCAGAGGTCAAAGGTCAGAGGTCAAGGTCAAGGTCAACGTCAAGGTCAAAGGTCAGAGGTCAAGGTCAAAGGTCAAAGGTCAAAGGTCAAAGGTCAAAGGTCAAAGGTCAGAGGTTATATCAAGGTCAAGGTCAGAGGACAGAGGTCAAAGGTCAGAGGTCAAGGTCAAAGGTCAGAGGTCGAGGACAAAGGTCAGAGGTCAAGGTCACGGTCAGAGGTCAAGGTCAAAGGTCAGAGGTCAAAGGTCAGAGGTCAAGGTCAAAGGTCAAAGGTTAAAGGTGAAGGTGAAAGTTCAAAGGTCAGAGGTCAAGGTCAAAGGTCAAAGGTTAGAGGTCAGAGGTCAAGGTCAAAGGTCAGAGGTCAAAGGTCAAAGGTCAAGGTCAAAGGTCAAATCTCAGAGGTCAGAGGTCAAGGTCAAAGGTTAGAGGTCAAGATCAAAGGACAGAGGTCAGAGGACAAGGTCAGATGTCAGAGGTAAAGGTCAAAGGTCAAAGGTCAGAGGTCAAGGTCAAAGGTTAGAGGTCAAGGTCAAAGGTCAGAGGTCAAGGTCAAAGGTCAAAGGTCAAGGTCAAGATCAAACGTAAGAGTTCAAAGGTCAAAGGTGAATGGTGAAAGATCAAATTCAGATGTCAGAGGTCAAGGTCAAATGTTAGAGGTCAAGGTCATAGGTCAAAGGTCAGAGGTCAAGGTCAATGGTCAAAGGTCAAGGTCAAAGGCCAGAGGACAGAGGACAAGGTCAAGTTCAAGGTCAAGGTCAAGGTCAAGGTCAAGGTCAAGGTAAAGGTCAAAGGTCAAAGGTCAAAGGTCAAACGTCAAAGGTCAAAGGTCAAAGGTCAGAGGTCAGAGGTCAAAGGTCAGAGGTCAGAGGTCAAGGTCAAGGTCAAGGTCAAGGTCAAAGGTCAAAGGTCAAAGGTCAGAGGTCAAGGTCAAAGGTTAGAGGTCAAGGTCAAAGGTCAAAGGTCAAGGTCAACGGTAAGAGGTCAAAGGTCAAAGGAGAAAGGTGAAAGGTGAAAGGTCAAATTCAGATGTCAGAGGTCAAGGTCAAAGGTTAGAGGTCAATGTCAAAGGTCAAAGATCAGAGGTCAAGGTCAAAGGTCAGAGGTCAAAGGTCAAAGGTCAGAGGTTATATCAAGGTCAAGGTCAGAGGACAGAGGTCAAAGGTCAGAGGTCAAGGTCAAAGGTCAGAGGTCGAGGACAAAGGTCAGAGGTCAAGGTCACGGTCAGAGGTCAAGGTCAAAGGTGAGAGGTCAAAGGTCAGAGGTCAAGGTCAAAGGTCAAAGGTTAAAGGTGAAGGTGAAAGTTCAAAGGTCAGAGGTCAAGGTCAAAGGTCAAAGGTCAGAGGTCAGAGGTCAAGGTCAAAGGTCAGAGGTCAAAGGCCAGAGGTCAGAGGTCAAGGTCACGGTCAGAGGTCAAAGGTCAAAGGTCAAAGGTCAAGGTCAAAGGTCAAATCTCAGAGGTCAGAGGCCAAGGTCAAAGGTTAGAGGTCAAGATCAAAGGACAGAGGTCAGAGGACAAGGTCAGATGTCAGAGGTAAAGGTCAAAGGTCAAAGGTCAGAGGTCAAGGTCAAAGGTTAGAGGTCAAGGTCAAAGGTCAGAGGTCAAGGTCAAAGGTCAAAGGTCAAGGTCAAGATCAAACGTAAGAGTTCAAAGGTCAAAGGTGAATGGTGAAAGATCAAATTCAGATGTCAGAGGTCAAGGTCAAATGTTAGAGGTCAAGGTCATGGGTCAAAGGTCAGAGGTCAAGGTCAATGGTCAAAGGTCAAGGTCAAAGGCCAGAGGACAGAGGACAAGGTCGAGTTCAAGGTCAAGGTCAAGGTCAAGGTAAAGGTCAAAGGTCAAAGGTCAAAGGTCAAAGGTCAGAGGTCAGAGGTCAAAGGTCAGAGGTCAGAGGTCAGAGGTCAAGGTCAAAGGTCAGAGGTCAAAGGTCAGAGGTCAAGGTCAGAGGTCAAAGGTGAGAGGTCAAGGTCAGAGGTCAAAGGTCAGGGGTCAAGGTCAAGGTCAAGGTCAAAGGTCAGAGGTCAAGGTCAAAGGTCCAAGGTGAAGGTCAAACGACAGAGGTCAGAGGTCAAGGTCAAGGTCAAAGATCAGAGGTCGAGGACACAGATCAGAGGTCAACGTCAAAGGTCAGAGGTCAAGGTCAAGGTCAAACGTCAGAGGTCAAAGGTCAGAGGTCAAGGTCAAAGGTCAAAGGTTAAAGGTGAAGGTGAAAGTTCAAAGGTCAGAGGTCAAGGTCAAAGGTCAAAGGTCAGAGGTCAGATGTCAAGGTCAAAGGTCAAAGGTCAAAGGTCAAAGGTCAAAGGTCAAGGTCAACGGTAAGAGGTCAAAGGTCAAAGGAGAAAGGTGAAAGGTGAAAGGTCAAATTCATATGTCAGAGGTCAAGGTCAAAGGTTAGAGGTCAATGTCAAAGGTCAAAGATCAGAGGTCAAGGTCAAAGGTCAAAGGTCAAAGGTCAGAGGTTATATCAAGGTCAAGGTCAGAGGACATAGGTCAAAGGTCAGAGGTCAAGGTCAAAGGTCAGAGGTCGAGGTCAAAGGTCAGAGGTCAAGGTCACGGTCAGAGGTCAAGGTGAAAGGTCAGAGGTCAAAGGTCAGAGGTCAAGATCAAAGGTCAAAGGTTAAAGGTGAAGGTGAATGTTCAAAGGTCAGAGGTCAAGGTCAAAGGTCAAAGGTCAGAGGTCAGAGGTCAAGGTCAAAGGTCAGAGGTCAAAGGCCAGAGGTCAGAGGTCAGAGGTCAAGGTCACGGTCAGAGGTCAAAGGTCAAAGGTCAAGGTCAAAGGTCAAATCTCAGAGGTCAGAGGTCAAAGGTCAAGGTCAAAGGTCAAATCTCAGAGGTCAGAGGTCAAAGGTCAAGGTCAAAGGTCAAATCTCAGAGGTCAGAGGTCAAGGTCAAAGGTTAGAGGTCAAGATCAAAGGACAGAGGTCAGAGGACAAGGTCAGATGTCAGAGGTAAAGGTCAAAGGTCAAAGATCAGAGGTCAAGGCCAAAGGTTAGAGGTCAACGTCAAAGGTCAGAAGGCAAAGTTAAAGGTCAAAGGTCAAGGTCAAGATCAAACGTAAGAGTTCAAAGGTCAAAGGTGAATGGTGAAAGATCAAATTCAGATGTCAGAGGTCAAGGTCAAATGTTAGAGGTCAAGGTCATAGGTCAAAGGTCAGAGGTCAAGGTCAATGGTCAGAGGTCAAGGTCAAAGGCCAGAGGACAGAGGACAAGGTCAAGGTCAAGGTCAAGGTCAAGGTAAAGGTCAAAGGTCAAAGGTCAAAGGTCAAAGGTCAAAGGTCAAAGGTCAAAGGTCAAAGGTCAGAGGTCAGAGGTCAAAGGTCAGAGGTCAGAGGTCAAGGTCAAGGTCAAGGTCAAGGTCAAGGTCAAGGTCAAAGGTCAGAGGTCAAAGGTCAGAGGTCAAAGTCAGAGGTCAAAGGTCAGAGGTCAAGGTCAAGGTCAACGTCAAGGTCAAAGGTCAGAGGTCAAGGTCAAAGGTCAAAGGTTAGAGGTCAAGGTCAAAGTTCAAAGGTCAGAGGTCAAGGTCAAAGGTTAGAGGTCAAGGTCAAAGGTCAAAGGTCAAAGTCAACGGTAAGAGGTCAAAGGTCAAAGGAGAAAGGTGAAAGGTGAAAGGTCAAATTCAGATGTCAGAGGTCAAGGTCAAAGGTTAGAGGTCAATGTCAAAGGTCAAAGATCAGAGGTCAAGGTCAAAGGTCAAAGGTCAAAGGTCAAAGGTCAGAGGTTATATCAAGGTCAAGGTCAGAGGACAGAGGTCAAAGGTCAGAGGTCAAGGTCAAAGGTCAGAGGTCGAGGACAAAGGTCAGAGGTCAAGGTCACGGTCAGAGGTCAAGGTCAAAGGTCAGAGGTCAAAGGTCAGAGGTCAAGGTCAAAGGTCAAAGGTTAAAGGTGAAGGTGAAAGTTCAAAGGTCAGAGGTCAAGATCAAAGGACAGAGGTCAGAGGACAAGGTCAGATGTCAGAGGTAAAGGTCAAAGGTCAAAGGTCAGAGGTCAAGGTCAAAGGTTAGAGGTCAAGGTCAAAGGTCAGAGGTCAAGGTCAAAGGTCAAAGGTCAAGGTCAAGATCAAACGTAAGAGTTCAAAGGTCAAAGGTGAATGGTGAAAGATCAAATTCAGATGTCAGAGGTCAAGGTCAAATGTTAGAGGTCAAGGTCATAGGTCAAAGGTCAGAGGTCAAGGTCAATGGTCAAAGGTCAAGGTCAAAGGCCAGAGGACAGAGGACAAGGTCAAGTTCAAGGTCAAGGT
Source organism: Lasioglossum villosulum (assembly GCA_963971365.1). Lineage (NCBI taxonomy): Eukaryota > Metazoa > Arthropoda > Insecta > Hymenoptera > Halictidae > Lasioglossum > Lasioglossum villosulum. The sequence goes on along the minus strand of OZ020498.1, from coordinate 22,254,046 downwards.
CAAGGTCAAGGTCAAGGTCAAGGTAAAGGTCAAAGGTCAAAGGTCAAAGGTCAAAGGTCAAAGGTCAAAGGTCAAAAGTCAAAGGTCAGAGGTCAGAGGTCAAAGGTCAGAGGTCAGAGGTCAAGGTCAAGGTCAAGGTCAAGGTCAAAGGTCAAAGGTCAAAGGTCAAAGGTCAAAGGTCAAAGGTCAAAGGTCAGAGGTCAGAGGTCAAAGGTCAGAGGTCAGAGGTCAAGGTCAAGGTCAAGGTCAAGGTCAAAGGTCAGAGGTCAAAGGTCAGAGGTCAAGGTCAGAGGTCAAAGGTCAGAGGTCAAGGTCAGAGGTCAAAGGTCAGAGGTCAAGGTCAAGGTCAAGGTCAAAGGTCAGAGGTCAAGGTCAAAGGTCAAAGGTTAGAGGTCAAGGTCAAAGTTCAAAGGTCAGAGGTCAAGGTCAAAGGTTAGAGGTCAAGGTCAAAGGCCAGCGGTCAAGGTCAATGTCAAGGTCAAGGTCAGAGGTCAGAGGTCAAGGTCAAAGGTCAGAGGTCAGAGGTCAGAGGTCAGAGGTCAGAGGTCAAAGGTCCAAGGTCAAGGTCAAACGTCAGAGGTCAAGGTCAAGGTCAAAGATCAGAGGCCAAGGTCTAAGGTCAGAGGTCAAGATCAAAGGACAGAGGTCAGAGGACAAGGTCAGATGTCAGAGGTAAAGGTCAAAGCTCAATGTCAAGGTCAAGGTCAGAGGTCAGAGGTCAAGGTCAAAGGTCAGAGGTCAGAGATCGGAGGTCAGAGGTCAAAGGTCCAAGGTCAAGGTCAAACGTCAGAGGTCAAGGTCAAGGTCAAAGATCAGAGGCCAAGGTCTAAGGTCAGAGGCCAAGATCAAAGGACAGAGGTCAGAGGACAAGGTCAGATGTCAGAGGTAAAGGTCAAAGGTCAATGTCAAGGTCAAGGTCAGAGGTCGAGGTCAAAGGTCAAAGGTCAGAGGTCAAGGTCAAGGTCAAGGTCAAGGTCAAGGTCAAAGGTCAGAGGTCAAAGGTCAGAGGTCAAAGTCAGAGGTCAAAGGTCAGAGGTCAAAGGTCAAAGGAGAAAGGTGAAAGGTGAAAGGTCAAATTCAGATGTCAGAGGTCAAGGTCAAAGGTTAGAGGTCAATGTCAAAGTTCAAAGGTCAGAGGTCAAGGTCAAAGGTTAGAGGTCAAGGTCAAAGGTCAAAGGTCAAAGTCAACGGTAAGAGGTCAAAGGTCAAAGGAGAAAGGTGAAAGGTGAAAGGTCAAATTCAGATGTCAGAGGTCAAGGTCAAAGGTTAGAGGTCAATGTCAAAGGTCAAAGATCAGAGGTCAAGGTCAAAGGTCAAAGGTCAAAGGTCAAAGGTCAAAGGTCAGAGGTTATATCAAGGTCAAGGTCAGAGGACAGAGGTCAAAGGTCAGAGGTCAAGGTCAAAGGTCAGAGGTCGAGGACAAAGGTCAGAGGTCAAGGTCACGGTCAGAGGTCAAGGTCAAAGGTCAGAGGTCAAAGGTCAGAGGTCAAGTTCAAAGGTCAAAGGTTAAAGGTGAAGGTGAAAGTTCAAAGGTCAGAGGTCAAGGTCAAAGGTCAAAGGTCAGAGGTCAGAGGTCAAGGTCAAAGGTCAGAGGTCAAAGGTCAAAGGTCAAGGTCAAAGGTCAAATCTCAGAGGTCAGAGGTCAAGGTCAAAGGTTAGAGGTCAAGATCAAAGGACTGAGGTCAGAGGACAAGGTCAGATGTCAGAGGTAAAGGTCAAAGGTCAAAGGTCAGAGGTCAAGGTCAAAGGTCAAAGGTCAAGGTCAAGATCAAACGTAAGAGTTCAAAGGTCAAAGGTGAATGGTGAAAGATCAAATTCAGATGTCAGAGGTCAAGGTCAAATGTTAGAGGTCAAGGTCATAGGTCAAAGGTCAGAGGTCAAGGTCAATGGTCAAAGGTCAAGGTCAAAGGCCAGAGGACAGAGGACAAGGTCAAGTTCAAGGTCAAGGTCAAGGTCAAGGTCAAGGTCAAGGTAAAGGTCAAAGGTCAAAGGTCAAAGGTCAAAGGTCAAAGGTCAAAGGTCAAAGGTCAAAGGTCAGAGTTCAGAGGTCAAAGGTCGGAGGTCAGAGGTCAAGGTCAAGGTCAAGGTCAAGGTCAAAGGTCAGAGGTCAAAGGTCAGAGGTCAAGGTCAGAGGTCAAAGGTCAGAGGTCAAGGTCAAGGTCAGAGGTCAAAGGTCAGAGGTCAAGGTCAAGGTCAAGGTCAAAGGTCAGAGGTCAAGGTCAAAGGTCAAAGGTTAGAGGTCAAGGTCAAAGTTCAAAGGTCAGAGGTCAAGGTCAAAGGTTAGAGGTCAAGGTCAAAGGCCAGCGGTCAAGGTCAATGTCAAGGTCAAGGTCAGAGGTCAGAGGTCAAGGTCAAAGGTCAGAGGTCAGAGGTCAGAGGTCAGAGGTCAGAGGTCAAAGGTCCAAGGTCAAGGTCAAACGTCAGAGGTCAAGGTCAAGGTCAAAGATCAGAGGCCAAGGTCTAAGGTCAGAGGTCAAGATCAAAGGACAGAGGTCAGAGGACAAGGTCAGATGTCAGAGGTAAAGGTCAAAGCTCAATGTCAAGGTCAAGGTCAGAGGTCAGAGGTCAAGGTCAAAGGTCAGAGGTCAAAGGTCAGAGGTCAAGGTCAGAGGTCAAAGGTCAGAGGTCAAGGTCAGAGGTCAAAGGTCAGGGGTCAAGGTCAAGGTCAAGGTCAAAGGTCAGAGGTCAAGGTCAAAGGTCCAAGGTGAAGGTCAAACGACAGAGGTCAGAGGTCAAGGTCAAGGTCAAAGATCAGAGGTCGAGGACACAGATCAGAGGTCAACGTCAAAGGTCAGAGGTCAAGGTCAAGGTCAAACGTCAGAGGTCAAAGGTCAGAGGTCAAGGTCAAAGGTCAAAGGTTAAAGGTGAAGGTGAAAGTTCAAAGGTCAGAGGTCAAGGTCAAAGGTCAAAGGTCAGAGGTCAGATGTCAAGGTCAAAGGTCAAAGGTCAAAGGTCAAAGGTCAAAGGTCAAGGTCAACGGTAAGAGGTCAAAGGTCAAAGGAGAAAGGTGAAAGGTGAAAGGTCAAATTCATATGTCAGAGGTCAAGGTCAAAGGTCAAAGGTCAAAGGTCAAAGGTCAGAGGTTATATCAAGGTCAAGGTCAGAGGACAGAGGTCAAAGGTCAGAGGTCAAGGTCAAAGGTCAGAGGTCGAGGACAAAGGTCAGAGGTCAAGGTCACGGTCAGAGGTCAAGGTCAAAGGTCAGAGGTCAAAGGTCAGAGGTCAAGGTCAAAGGTCAAAGGTTAAAGGTGAAGGTGAAAGTTCAAAGGTCAGAGGTCAAGGTCAAAGGTCAAAGGTCAGAGGTCAGAGGTCAAGGTCAAAGGTCAGAGGTCAAAGGTCAAAGGTCAAGGTCAAAGGTCAAATCTCAGAGGTCAGAGGTCAAGGTCAAAGGTTAGAGGTCAAGATCAAAGGACAGAGGTCAGAGGACAAGGTCAGATGTCAGAGGTAAAGGTCAAAGGTCAAAGGTCAGAGGTCAAGGTTAAAGGTTAGAGGTCAAGGTCAAAGGTCAGAGGTCAAGGTCAAAGGTCAAAGGTCAAGGTCAAGATCAAACGTAAGAGTTCAAAGGTCAAAGGTGAATGGTGAAAGATCAAATTCAGATGTCAGAGGTCAAGGTCAAATGTTAGAGGTCAAGGTCATAGGTCAAAGGTCAGAGGTCAAGGTCAATGGTCAAAGGTCAAGGTCAAAGGCCAGAGGACAGAGGACAAGGTCAAGTTCAAGGTCAAGGTCAAGGTCAAGGTCAAGGTAAAGGTCAAAGGTCAAAGGTCAAAGGTCAAAGGTCAAAGGTCAAAGGTCAAAGGTCAAAGGTCAAAGGTCAGAGGTCAGAGGTCAAAGGTCAGAGGTCAGAGGTCAAGGTCAAGGTCAAGGTCAAGGTCAAAGGTCAAAGGTCAAAGGTCAAAGGTCAAAGGTCAAAGGTCAAAGGTCAGAGGTCAGAGGTCAAAGGTCAGAGGTCAGAGGTCAAGGTCAAGGTCAAGGTCAAGGTCAAAGGTCAGAGGTCAAAAGTCAGAGGTCAAGGTCAGAGGTCAAAGGTCAGAGGTCAAGGTCAGAGGTCAAAGGTCAGAGGTCAAGGTCAAGGTCAAGGTCAAAGGTCAGAGGTCAAGGTCAAAGGTCAAAGGTTAGAGGTCAAGGTCAAAGTTCAAAGGTCAGAGGTCAAGGTCAAAGGTTAGAGGTCAAGGTCAAAGGCCAGCGGTCAAGGTCAATGTCAAGGTCAAGGTCAGAGGTCAGAGGTCAAGGTCAAAGGTCAGAGGTCAGAGGTCAGAGGTCAGAGGTCAGAGGTCAGAGGTCAAAGGTCCAAGGTCAAGGTCAAACGTCAGAGGTCAAGGTCAAGGTCAAAGATCAGAGGCCAAGGTCTAAGGTCAGAGGTCAAGATCAAAGGACAGAGGTCAGAGGACAAGGTCAGATGTCAGAGGTAAAGGTCAAAGCTCAATGTCAAGGTCAAGGTCAGAGGTCAGAGGTCAAGGTCAAAGGTCAGAGGTCAGAGGTCGGAGGTCAGAGGTCAAAGGTCCAAGGTCAAGGTCAAACGTCAGAGGTCAAGGTCAAGGTCAAAGATCAGAGGCCAAGGTCTAAGGTCAGAGGCCAAGATCAAAGGACAGAGGTCAGAGGACAAGGTCAGATGTCAGAGGTAAAGGTCAAAGGTCAATGTCAAGGTCAAGGTCAGAGGTCGAGGTCAAAGGTCAAAGGTCAGAGGTCAAGGTCAAGGTCAAGGTCAAGGTCAAGGTCAAGGTCAAAGGTCAGAGGTCAAAGGTCAGAGGTCAAAGTCAGAGGTCAAAGGTCAGAGGTCAAAGGTCAAAGGAGAAAGGTGAAAGGTGAAAGGTCAAATTCAGATGTCAGAGGTCAAGGTCAAAGGTTAGAGGTCAATGTCAAAGTTCAAAGGTCAGAGGTCAAGGTCAAAGGTTAGAGGTCAAGGTCAAAGGTCAAAGGTCAAAGTCAACGGTAAGAGGTCAAAGGTCAAAGGAGAAAGGTGAAAGGTGAAAGGTCAAATTCAGATGTCAGAGGTCAAGGTCAAAGGTTAGAGGTCAATGTCAAAGGTCAAAGATCAGAGGTCAAGGTCAAAGGTCAAAGGTCAAAGGTCAGAGGTTATATCAAGGTCAAGGTCAGAGGACAGAGGTCAAAGGTCAGAGGTCAAGGTCAAAGGTCAGAGGTCGAGGACAAAGGTCAGAGGTCAAGGTCACGGTCAGAGGTCAAGGTCAAAGGTCAGAGGTCAAAGGTCAGAGGTCAAGGTCAAAGGTCAAAGGTTAAAGGTGAAGGTGAAAGTTCAAAGGTCAGAGGTCAAGGTCAAAGGTCAAAGGTCAGAGGTCAGAGGTCAAGGTCAAAGGTCAGAGGTCAAAGGTCAAAGGTCAAGGTCAAAGGTCAAATCTCAGAGGTCAGAGGTCAAGGTCAAAGGTTAGAGGTCAAGATCAAAGGACAGAGGTCAGAGGACAAGGTCAGATGTCAGAGGTAAAGGTCAAAGGTCAAAGGTCAGAGGTCAAGGTCAAAGGTTAGAGGTCAAGGTCAAAGGTCAGAGGTCAAGGTCAAAGGTCAAAGGTCAAGGTCAAGATCAAACGTAAGAGTTCAAAGGTCAAAGGTGAATGGTGAAAGATCAAATTCAGATGTCAGAGGTCAAGGTCAAATGTTAGAGGTCAAGGTCATAGGTCAAAGGTCAGAGGTCAAGGTCAATGGTCAAAGGTCAAGGTCAAAGGCCAGAGGACAGAGGACAAGGTCAAGTTCAAGGTCAAGGTCAAGGTCAAGGTCAAGGTCAAGGTAAAGGTCAAAGGTCAAAGGTCAAAGGTCAAAGGTCAAAGGTCAAAGGTCAAAGGTCAAAGGTCAGAGGTCAGAGGTCAAAGGTCAGAGGTCAGAGGTCAAGGTCAAGGTCAAGGTCAAGGTCAAAGGTCAAAGGTCAAAGGTCAAAGGTCAAAGGTCAAAGGTCAAAGGTCAGAGGTCAGAGGTCAAAGGTCGGAGGTCAGAGGTCAAGGTCAAGGTCAAGGTCAAGGTCAAAGGTCAGAGGTCAAAGGTCAGAGGTCAAGGTCAGAGGTCAAAGGTCAGAGGTCAAGGTCAGAGGTCAAAGGTCAGAGGTCAAGGTCAAGGTCAAGGTCAAAGGTCAGAGGTCAAGGTCAAAGGTCAAAGGTTAGAGGTCAAGGTCAAAGTTCAAAGGTCAGAGGTCAAGGTCAAAGGTTAGAGGTCAAGGTCAAAGGCCAGCGGTCAAGGTCAATGTCAAGGTCAAGGTCAGAGGTCAGAGGTCAAGGTCAAAGGTCAGAGGTCAGAGGTCAGAGGTCAGAGGTCAGAGGTCAAAGGTCCAAGGTCAAGGTCAAACGTCAGAGGTCAAGGTCAAGGTCAAAGATCAGAGGCCAAGGTCTAAGGTCAGAGGTCAAGATCAAAGGACAGAGGTCAGAGGACAAGGTCAGATGTCAGAGGTAAAGGTCAAAGCTCAATGTCAAGGTCAAGGTCAGAGGTCAGAGGTCAAGGTCAAAGGTCAGAGGTCAGAGGTCGGAGGTCACAGGTCAAAGGTCCAAGGTCAAGGTCAAACGTCAGAGGTCAAGGTCAAACGTCAGAGGTCAAGGTCAAGGTCAAAGATCAGAGGCCAAGGTCTAAGGTCAGAGGCCAAGATCAAAGGACAGAGGTCAGAGGACAAGGTCAGATGTCAGAGGTAAAGGTCAAAGGTCAATGTCAAGGTCAAGGTCAGAGGTCGAGGTCAAAGGTCAAAGGTCAAAGGTCAGAGGTCAAAGGTCAGAGGTCAAGGTCAGAGGTCAAAGGTCAGAGGTCAAGGTCAGAGGTCAAAGGTCAGGGGTCAAGGTCAAGGTCAAGGTCAAAGGTCAGAGGTCAAGGTAAAAGGTCCAAGGTGAAGGTCAAACGACAGAGGTCAGAGGTCAAGGTCAAGGTCAAAGATCAGAGGTCGAGGACACAGATCAGAGGTCAACGTCAAAGGTCAGAGGTCAAGGTCAAGGTCAAACGTCAGAGGTCAAAGGTCAGAGGTCAAGGTCAAAGGTCAAAGGTTAAAGGTGAAGGTGAAAGTTCAAAGGTCAGAGGTCAAGGTCAAAGGTCAAAGGTCAGAGGTCAGATGTCAAGGTCAAAGGTCAAAGGTCAAAGGTCAAAGGTCAAAGGTCAAGGTCAACGGTAAGAGGTCAAAGGTCAAAGGAGAAAGGTGAAAGGTGAAAGGTCAAATTCATATGTCAGAGGTCAAGGTCAAAGGTTAGAGGTCAATGTCAAAGGTCAAAGATCAGAGGTCAAGGTCAAAGGTCAAAGGTCAAAGGTCAGAGGTTATATCAAGGTCAAGGTCAGAGGACATAGGTCAAAGGTCAGAGGTCAAGGTCAAAGGTCAGAGGTCGAGGTCAAAGGTCAGAGGTCAAGGTCACGGTCAGAGGTCAAGGTGAAAGGTCAGAGGTCAAAGGTCAGAGGTCAAGATCAAAGGTCAAAGGTTAAAGGTGAAGGTGAATGTTCAAAGGTCAGAGGTCAAGGTCAAAGGTCAAAGGTCAGAGGTCAGAGGTCAAGGTCAAAGGTCAGAGGTCAAAGGCCAGAGGTCAGAGGTCAGAGGTCAAGGTCACGGTCAGAGGTCAAAGGTCAAAGGTCAAGGTCAAAGGTCAAATCTCAGAGGTCAGAGGTCAAAGGTCAAGGTCAAAGGTCAAATCTCAGAGGTCAGAGGTCAAAGGTCAAGGTCAAAGGTCAAATCTCAGAGGTCAGAGGTCAAGGTCAAAGGTTAGAGGTCAAGATCAAAGGACAGAGGTCAGAGGACAAGGTCAGATGTCAGAGGTAAAGGTCAAAGGTCAAAGATCAGAGGTCAAGGCCAAAGGTTAGAGGTCAACGTCAAAGGTCAGAAGGCAAAGTTAAAGGTCAAAGGTCAAGGTCAAGATCAAACGTAAGAGTTCAAAGGTCAAAGGTGAATGGTGAAAGATCAAATTCAGATGTCAGAGGTCAAGGTCAAATGTTAGAGGTCAAGGTCATAGGTCAAAGGTCAGAGGTCAAGGTCAATGGTCAGAGGTCAAGGTCAAAGGCCAGAGGACAGAGGACAAGGTCAAGGTCAAGGTCAAGGTCAAGGTAAAGGTCAAAGGTCAAAGGTCAAAGGTCAAAGGTCAAAGGTCAAAGGTCAAAGGTCAGAGGTCAGAGGTCAAAGGTCAGAGGTCAGAGGTCAAGGTCAAGGTCAAGGTCAAGGTCAAGGTCAAAGGTCAGAGGTCAAAGGTCAGAGGTCAAAGTCAGAGGTCAAAGGTCAGAGGTCAAGGTCAAGGTCAACGTCAAGGTCAAAGGTCAGAGGTCAAGGTCAAAGGTCAAAGGTTAGAGGTCAAGGTCAAAGTTCAAAGGTCAGAGGTCAAGGTCAAAGGTTAGAGGTCAAGGTCAAAGGTCAAAGGTCAAAGTCAACGGTAAGAGGTCAAAGGTCAAAGGAGAAAGGTGAAAGGTGAAAGGTCAAATTCAGATGTCAGAGGTCAAGGTCAAAGGTTAGAGGTCAATGTCAAAGGTCAAAGATCAGAGGTCAAGGTCAAAGGTCAAAGGTCAAAGGTCAAAGGTCAGAGGTTATATCAAGGTCAAGGTCAGAGGACAGAGGTCAAAGGTCAGAGGTCAAGGTCAAAGGTCAGAGGTCGAGGACAAAGGTCAGAGGTCAAGGTCACGGTCAGAGGTCAAGGTCAAAGGTCAGAGGTCAAAGGTCAGAGGTCAAGGTCAAAGGTCAAAGGTTAAAGGTGAAGGTGAAAGTTCAAAGGTCAGAGGTCAAGGTCAAAGGTCAAAGGTCAGAGGTCAGAGGTCAAGGTCAAAGGTCAGAGGTCAAAGGTCAAAGGTCAAGGTCAAAGGTCAAATCTCAGAGGTCAGAGGTCAAGGTCAAAGGTTAGAGGTCAAGATCAAAGGACAGAGGTCAGAGGACAAGGTCAGATGTCAGAGGTAAAGGTCAAAGGTCAAAGGTCAGAGGTCAAGGTCAAAGGTTAGAGGTCAAGGTCAAAGGTCAGAGGTCAAGGTCAAAGGTCAAAGGTCAAGGTCAAGATCAAACGTAAGAGTTCAAAGGTCAAAGGTGAATGGTGAAAGATCAAATTCAGATGTCAGAGGTCAAGGTCAAATGTTAGAGGTCAAGGTCATAGGTCAAAGGTCAGAGGTCAAGGTCAATGGTCAAAGGTCAAGGTCAAAGGCCAGAGGACAGAGGACAAGGTCAAGTTCAAGGTCAAGGTCAAGGTCAAGGTCAAGGTCAAGGTAAAGGTCAAAGGTCAAAGGTCAAAGGTCAAAGGTCAAAGGTCAAAGGTCAGAGGTCAAAGGTCAGAGGTCAGAGGTCAAGGTCAAGGTCAAGGTCAAGGTCAAGGTCAAGGTCAAAGGTCAGAGGTCAAAGGTCAGAGGTCAAGGTCAGAGGTCAAAGGTCAGAGGTCAAGGTCAGAGGTCAAAGGTCAGAGGTCAAGGTCAAGGTCAAGGTCAAAGGTCAGAGGTCAAGGTCAAAGGTCAAAGGTTAGAGGTCAAGGTCAAAGTTCAAAGGTCAGAGGTCAAGGTCAAAGGTTAGAGGTCAAGGTCAAAGGCCAGCGGTCAAGGTCAATGTCAAGGTCAAGGTCAGAGGTCAGAGGTCAAGGTCAAAGGTCAGAGGTCAGAGGTCAGAGGTCAGAGGTCAGAGGTCAAAGGTCCAAGGTCAAGGTCAAACGTCAGAGGTCAAGGTCAAGGTCAAAGATCAGAGGCCAAGGTCTAAGGTCAGAGGTCAAGATCAAAGGACCGAGGTCAGAGGACAAGGTCAGATGTCAGAGGTAAAGGTCAAAGCTCAATGTCAAGGTCAAGGTCAGAGGTCAGAGGTCAAGGTCAAAGGTCAGAGGTCAGAGGTCGGAGGTCAGAGGTCAAAGGTCCAAGGTCAAGGTCAAACGTCAGAGGTCAAGGTCAAGGTCAAAGATCAGAGGCCAAGGTCTAAGGTCAGAGGCCAAGATCAAAGGACAGAGGTCAGAGGACAAGGTCAGATGTCAGAGGTAAAGGTCAAAGGTCAATGTCAAGGTCAAGGTCAGAGGTCGAGGTCAAAGGTCAAAGGTCAAAGGTCAAACGTCAAAGTTCAAAGGTCAGAGGTCAAGGTCGAAGGTCAAAGGTCAGAGGTCAGATGTCAAGGTCAAATGTTAGAGGTCAAGGTCATAGGTCAAAGGTCAGAGGTCAAGGTCAATGGTCAGAGGTCAAGGTCAAAGGCCAGAGGACAGAGGACAAGGTCAAGGTCAAGGTCAAGGTCAAGGTAAAGGTCAAAGGTCAAAGGTCAAAGGTCAAAGGTCAAAGGTCAAAGGTCAAAGGTCAGAGGTCAGAGGTCAAAGGTCAGAGGTCAGAGGTCAAGGTCAAGGTCAAGGTCAAGGTCAAGGTCAAAGGTCAGAGGTCAAAGGTCAGAGGTCAAAGTCAGAGGTCAAAGGTCAGAGGTCAAGGTCAAGGTCAACGTCAAGGTCAAAGGTCAGAGGTCAAGGTCAAAGGTCAAAGGTTAGAGGTCAAGGTCAAAGTTCAAAGGTCAGAGGTCAAGGTCAAAGGTTAGAGGTCAAGGTCAAAGGTCAAAGGTCAAAGTCAACGGTAAGAGGTCAAAGGTCAAAGGAGAAAGGTGAAAGGTGAAAGGTCAAATTCAGATGTCAGAGGTCAAGGTCAAAGGTTAGAGGTCAATGTCAAAGGTCAAAGATCAGAGGTCAAGGTCAAAGGTCAAAGGTCAAAGGTCAAAGGTCAGAGGTTATATCAAGGTCAAGGTCAGAGGACAGAGGTCAAAGGTCAGAGGTCAAGGTCAAAGGTCAGAGGTCGAGGACAAAGGTCAGAGGTCAAGGTCACGGTCAGAGGTCAAGGTCAAAGGTCAGAGGTCAAAGGTCAGAGGTCAAGGTCAAAGGTCAAAGGTTAAAGGTGAAGGTGAAAGTTCAAAGGTCAGAGGTCAAGGTCAAAGGTCAAAGGTCAGAGGTCAGAGGTCAAGGTCAAAGGTCAGAGGTCAAAGGTCAAAGGTCAAGGTCAAAGGTCAAATCTCAGAGGTCAGAGGTCAAGGTCAAAGGTTAGAGGTCAAGATCAAAGGACAGAGGTCAGAGGACAAGGTCAGATGTCAGAGGTAAAGGTCAAAGGTCAAAGGTCAGAGGTCAAGGTCAAAGGTTAGAGGTCAAGGTCAAAGGTCAGAGGTCAAGGTCAAAGGTCAAAGGTCAAGGTCAAGATCAAACGTAAGAGTTCAAAGGTCAAAGGTGAATGGTGAAAGATCAAATTCAGATGTCAGAGGTCAAGGTCAAATGTTAGAGGTCAAGGTCATAGGTCAAAGGTCAGAGGTCAAGGTCAATGGTCAAAGGTCAAGGTCAAAGGCCAGAGGACAGAGGACAAGGTCAAGTTCAAGGTCAAGGTCAAGGTCAAGGTCAAGGTCAAGGTAAAGGTCAAAGGTCAAAGGTCAAAGGTCAAAGGTCAAAGGTCAAAGGTCAGAGGTCAAAGGTCAGAGGTCAGAGGTCAAGGTCAAGGTCAAGGTCAAGGTCAAGGTCAAGGTCAAAGGTCAGAGGTCAAAGGTCAGAGGTCAAGGTCAGAGGTCAAAGGTCAGAGGTCAAGGTCAGAGGTCAAAGGTCAGAGGTCAAGGTCAAGGTCAAGGTCAAAGGTCAGAGGTCAAGGTCAAAGGTCAAAGGTTAGAGGTCAAGGTCAAAGTTCAAAGGTCAGAGGTCAAGGTCAAAGGTTAGAGGTCAAGGTCAAAGGCCAGCGGTCAAGGTCAATGTCAAGGTCAAGGTCAGAGGTCAGAGGTCAAGGTCAAAGGTCAGAGGTCAGAGGTCAGAGGTCAGAGGTCAGAGGTCAAAGGTCCAAGGTCAAGGTCAAACGTCAGAGGTCAAGGTCAAGGTCAAAGATCAGAGGCCAAGGTCTAAGGTCAGAGGTCAAGATCAAAGGACAGAGGTCAGAGGACAAGGTCAGATGTCAGAGGTAAAGGTCAAAGCTCAATGTCAAGGTCAAGGTCAGAGGTCAGAGGTCAAGGTCAAAGGTCAGAGGTCAGAGGTCGGAGGTCAGAGGTCAAAGGTCCAAGGTCAAGGTCAAACGTCAGAGGTCAAGGTCAAGGTCAAAGATCAGAGGCCAAGGTCTAAGGTCAGAGGCCAAGATCAAAGGACAGAGGTCAGAGGACAAGGTCAGATGTCAGAGGTAAAGGTCAAAGGTCAATGTCAAGGTCAAGGTCAGAGGTCGAGGTCAAAGGTCAAAGGTCAAAGGTCAAACGTCAAAGTTCAAAGGTCAGAGGTCAAGGTCGAAGGTCAAAGGTCAGAGGTCAGATGTCAAGGTCAAAGGTCAAAGGTCAAAGGTCAAAGGTCAAGGTCAACGGTAAGAGGTCAAAGGTCAAAGGAGAAAGGTGAAAGGTGAAAGGTCAAATTCAGATGTCAGAGGTCAAGTTCAAAGGTTAGAGGTCAATGTCAAAGGTCAAAGATCAGAGGTCAAGGTCAAAGGTCAAAGGTCAAAGGTCAGAGGTTATATTAAGGTCAAGGTCAGAGGACATAGGTCAAAGGTCAGAGGTCAAGGTCAAAGGTCAGAGGTCAAGGTCAAGGTCAAAGATCAGAGGCCAAGGTCTAAGGTCAGAGGCCAAGATCAAAGGACAGAGGTCAGAGGACAAGGTCAGATGTCAGAGGTAAAGGTCAAAGGTCAATGTCAAGGTCAAGGTCAGAGGTCGAGGTCAAAGGTCAAAGGTCAGAGGTCAAGGTCAAGGTCAAGGTCAAGGTCAAGGTCAAGGTCAAGGTCAAAGGTCAGAGGTCAAAGGTCAGAGGTCAAAGTCAGAGGTCAAAGGTCAGAGGTCAAAGGTCAAAGGAGAAAGGTGAAAGGTGAAAGGTCAAATTCAGATGTCAGAGGTCAAGGTCAAAGGTTAGAGGTCAATGTCAAAGTTCAAAGGTCAGAGGTCAAGGTCAAAGGTTAGAGGTCAAGGTCAAAGGTCAAAGGTCAAAGTCAACGGTAAGAGGTCAAAGGTCAAAGGAGAAAGGTGAAAGGTGAAAGGTCAAATTCAGATGTCAGAGGTCAAGGTCAAAGGTTAGAGGTCAATGTCAAAGGTCAAAGATCAGAGGTCAAGGTCAAAGGTCAAAGGTCAAAGGTCAAAGGTCAGAGGTTATATCAAGGTCAAGGTCAGAGGACAGAGGTCAAAGGTCAGAGGTCAAGGTCACGGTCAGAGGTCAAGGTCAAAGGTCAGAGGTCAAAGGTCAGAGGTCAAGTTCAAAGGTCAAAGGTTAAAGGTGAAGGTGAAAGTTCAAAGGTCAGAGGTCAAGGTCAAAGGTCAAAGGTCAGAGGTCAGAGGTCAAGGTCAAAGGTCAGAGGTCAAAGGTCAAAGGTCAAGGTCAAAGGTCAAATCTCAGAGGTCAGAGGTCAAGGTCAAAGGTTAGAGGTCAAAGGTCAGAGGTCAAAGTCAGAGGACAAGGTCAGATGTCAGAGGTAAAGGTCAAAGGTCAAAGGTCAGAGGTCAAGGTCAAAGGTCAAAGGTCAAGGTCAAGATCAAACGTAAGAGATCAAAGGTCAAAGGTGAATGGTGAAAGATCAAATTCAGATGTCAGAGGTCAAGGTCAAATGTTAGAGGTCAAGGTCATAGGTCAAAGGTCAGAGGTCAAGGTCAATGGTCAAAGGTCAAGGTCAAAGGCCAGAGGACAGAGGACAAGGTCAAGTTCAAGGTCAAGGTCAAGGTCAAGGTCAAGGTCAAGGTAAAGGTCAAAGGTCAAAGGTCAAAGGTCAAAGGTCAAAGGTCAAAGGTCAAAGGTCAGAGGTCAGAGGTCAAAGGTCGGAGGTCAGAGGTCAAGGTCAAGGTCAAGGTCAAGGTCAAAGGTCAGAGGTCAAAGGTCAGAGGTCAAGGTCAGAGGTCAAAGGTCAGAGGTCAAGGTCAGAGGTCAAAGGTCAGAGGTCAAGGTCAAGGTCAAGGTCAAAGGTCAGAGGTCAAGGTCAAAGGTCAAAGGTTAGAGGTCAAGGTCAAAGTTCAAAGGTCAGAGGTCAAGGTCAAAGGTTAGAGGTCAAGGTCAAAGGCCAGCGGTCAAGGTCAATGTCAAGGTCAAGGTCAGAGGTCAGAGGTCAAGGTCAAAGGTCAGAGGTCAGAGGTCAGAGGTCAGAGGTCAGAGGTCAAAGGTCCAAGGTCAAGGTCAAACGTCAGAGGTCAAGGTCAAGGTCAAAGATCAGAGGCCAAGGTCTAAGGTCAGAGGTCAAGATCAAAGGACAGAGGTCAGAGGACAAGGTCAGATGTCAGAGGTAAAGGTCAAAGCTCAATGTCAAGGTCAAGGTCAGAGGTCAGAGGTCAAGGTCAAAGGTCAGAGGTCAGAGGTCGGAGGTCAGAGGTCAAAGGTCCAAGGTCAAGGTCAAACGTCAGAGGTCAAGGTCAAGGTCAAAGATCAGAGGCCAAGGTCTAAGGTCAGAGGCCAAGATCAAAGGACAGAGGTCAGAGGACAAGGTCAGATGTCAGAGGTAAAGGTCAAAGGTCAATGTCAAGGTCAAGGTCAGAGGTCGAGGTCAAAGGTCAAAGGTCAAAGGTCAAACGTCAAAGTTCAAAGGTCAGAGGTCAGAGGTCAGAGGTCAGAGGTCAAAGGTCCAAGGTCAAGGTCAAACGTCAGAGGTCAAGGTCAAGGTCAAAGATCAGAGGCCAAGGTCTAAGGTCAGAGGTCAAGATCAAAGGACAGAGGTCAGAGGACAAGGTCAGATGTCAGAGGTAAAGGTCAAAGCTCAATGTCAAGGTCAAGGTCAGAGGTCAGAGGTCAAGGTCAAAGGTCAGAGGTCAGAGGTCGGAGGTCAGAGGTCAAAGGTCCAAGGTCAAGGTCAAACGTCAGAGGTCAAGGTCAAGGTCAAAGATCAGAGGCCAAGGTCTAAGGTCAGAGGCCAAGATCAAAGGACAGAGGTCAGAGGACAAGGTCAGATGTCAGAGGTAAAGGTCAAAGGTCAATGTCAAGGTCAAGGTCAGAGGTCGAGGTCAAAGGTCAAAGGTCAAGGTCAACGGTAAGAGGTCAAAGGTCAAAGGAGAAAGGTGAAAGGTCAAATTCAGATGTCAGAGGTCAAGGTCAAAGGTTAGAGGTCAATGTCAAAGGTCAAAGATCAGAGGTCAAGGTCAAAGGTCAAAGGTCAAAGGTCAGAGGTTATATCAAGGACAAGGTCAGAGGACATAGGTCAAAGGTCAGAGGTCAAGGTCAAAGGTCAGAGGTCGAGGACAAAGGTCAGAGGTCAAGGTCACGGTCAGAGGTCAAGGTCAAAGGTCAGAGGTCAAAGGTCAGAGGTCAAGGTCAAAGGTCAAAGGTTAAAGGTGAAGGTGAAAGTTCAAAGGTCAGAGGTCAAGGTCAAAGGTCAAAGGTCAGAGGTCAGAGGTCAAGGTCAAAGGTCAGAGGTCAAAGGCCAGAGGTCAGAGGTCAAGGTCACGGTCAGAGGTCAAAGGTCAAAGGTCAAGGTCAAAGGTCAAATCTCAGAGGTCAGAGGTCAAGGTCAAAGGTTAGAGGTCAAGATCAAAGGACAGAGGTCAGAGGACAAGGTCAGATGTCAGAGGTAAAGGTCAAAGGTCAAAGGTCAGAGGTCAAGGTCAAAGGTTAGAGGTCAAGGTCAAAGGTCAGAGGTCAAGGTCAAAGGTCAAAGGTCAAGGTCAAGATCAAACGTAAGAGTTCAAAGGTCAAAGGTGAATGGTGAAAGATCAAATTCAGATGTCAGAGGTCAAGGTCAATGGTCAGAGGTCAAGGTCAAAGGCCAGAGGACAGAGGACAAGGTCAAGGTCAAAGGTCAAAGGTCAAAGGTCAAGGTCAACGGTAAGAGGTCAAAGGTCAAAGGAGAAAGGTGAAAGGTGAAAGGTCAAATTCAGATGTCAGAGGTCAAGGTCAAAGGTTAGAGGTCAATGTCAAAGGTCAAAGATCAGAGGTCAAGGTCAAAGGTCAAAGGTCAAAGGTCAGAGGTTATATCAAGGTCAAGGTCAGAGGACATAGGTCAAAGGTCAGAGGTCAAGGTCAAAGGTCAGAGGTCGAGGACAAAGGTCAGAGGTCAAGGTCACGGTCAGAGGTCAAGGTCAAAGGTCAGAGGTCAAAGGTCAGAGGTCAAGGTCAAAGGTCAAAGGTTAAAGGTGAAGGTGAAAGTTCAAAGGTCAGAGGTCAAGGTCAAAGGTCAAAGGTCAGAGGTCAGAGGTCAGAGGTCAAGGTCAAAGGTCAGAGGTCAAAGGCCAGAGGTCAGAGGTCAAGGTCACGGTCAGAGGTCAAAGGTCAAAGGTCAAGGTCAAAGGTCAAATCTCAGAGGTCAGAGGTCAAGGTCAAAAGTTAGAGGTCAAGATCAAAGGACAGAGGTCAGAGGACAAGGTCAGATGTCAGAGGTAAAGGTCAAAGGTCAAAGGTCAGAGGTCAAGGTCAAAGGTTAGAGGTCAAGGTCAAAGGTCAGAGGTCAAGGTCAAAGGTCAAAGGTCAAGGTCAAGATCAAACGTAAGAGTTCAAAGGTCAAAGGTGAATGGTGAAAGATCAAATTCAGATGTCAGAGGTCAAGGTCAAAGGTTAGAGGTCAATGTCAAAGGTCAAAGATCAGAGGTCAAGGTCAAAGGTCAGAGGTCAAAGGTCAAAGGTCAGAGGATATATCAAGGTCAAGGTCAGAGGACAGAGGTCAAAGGTCAGAGGTCAAGGTCAAAGGTCAGAGGTCGAGGACAAAGGTCAGAGGTCAACGTCACGGTCAGAGGTCAAGGTCAAAGGTGAGAGGTCAAAGGTCAGAGGTCAAGGTCAAAGGTCAAAGGTTAAAGGTGAAGGTGAAAGTTCAAAGGTCAGAGATCAAGGTCAAAGGTCAAAGGTCAGAGGTCAGAGGTCAAGGTCAAAGGTCAGAGGTCAAAGGCCAGAGGTCAGAGGTCAAGGTCACGGTCAGAGGTCAAAGGTCAAAGGTCAAGGTCAAAGGTCAAATCTCAGAGGTCAGAGGTCAAGGTCAAAGGTTAGAGGTCAAGATCAAAGGACAGAGGTCAGAGGACAAGGTCAGATGTCAGAGGTAAAGGTCAAAGGTCAAAGGTCAGAGGTCAAGGTCAAAGGTTAGAGGTCAAGGTCAACGGTCAGAGGTCAAGGTCAAAGGTCAAAGGTCAAGGTCAAGATCAAACGTAAGAGTTCAAAGGTCAAAGGTGAATGGTGAAAGATCAAATTCAGATGTCAGAGGTCAAGGTCAAATGTTAGAGGTCAAGGTCATAGGTCAAAGGTCAGAGGTCAAGGTCAATGGTCAAAGGTCAAGGTCAAAGGCCAGAGGACAGAGGACAAGGTCAAGTTCAAGGTCAAGGTCAAGGTCAAGGTAAAGGTCAAAGGTCAAAGGTCAAAGGTCAAAGGTCAAAGGTCAAAGGTCAAAGGTCAGAGGTCAGAGCTCAAAGGTCAGAGGTCAGAGGTCAAGGTCAAAGGTCAGAGGTCGAGGACAAAGGTCAGAGGTCAAGGTCACGGTCAGAGGTCAAGGTCAAAGGTGAGAGGTCAAAGGTCAAAGGTCAAAGGTCAAAGGTCAAAGGTCAGAGGTCAGAGGTCAAAGGTCAGAGGTCAGAGGTCAAGGTCAAGGTCAAGGTCAAGGTCAAGGTCAAAGGTCAGAGGTCAGAGGTCAAAGGTCAGAGGTCAAGGTCAGAGGTCAAAGGTCAAAGGTCAAGGTCAGAGGTCAAGGTCAAGGTCAAGGTCAAGGTCAAGGTCAAGGTCAAAGGTCAGAGGTCAAGGTCAAAGGTCAAAGGTTAGAGGTCAAGGTCAAAGTTCAAAGGTCAGAGGTCAAGGTCAAAGGTTAGAGGTCAAGGTCAAAGGCCAGCGGTCAAGGTCAATGTCAAGGTCAAGGTCAGAGGTCAGAGGTCAAGGTCAAAGGTCAGAGGTCAGAGGTCAGAGGTCAGAGGTCAAAGGTCCAAGGTCAAGGTCAAACGTCAGAGGTCAAGGTCAAGGTCAAAGATCAGAGGCCAAGGTCTAAGGTCAGAGGTCAAGATCAAAGGACAGAGGTCAGAGGACAAGGTCAGATGTCAGAGGTAAAGGTCAAAGCTCAATGTCAAGGTCAAGGTCAGAGGTCAGAGGTCAAGGTCAAAGGTCAGAGGTCAGAGGTCGGAGGTCAGAGGTCAAAGGTCAAAGGTCAAAGGTCAAAGGTCAAGGTCAACGGTAAGAGGTCAAAGGTCAAAGGAGAAAGGTGAAAGGTGAAAGGTCAAATTCATATGTCAGAGGTCAAGGTCAAAGGTTAGAGGTCAATGTCAAAGGTCAAAGATCAGAGGTCAAGGTCAAAGGTCAAAGGTCAAAGGTCAGAGGCCAGCGGTCAAGGTCAATGTCAAGGTCAAGGTCAGAGGTCAGAGGTCAAGGTCAAAGGTCAGAGGTCAGAGGTCAGAGGTCAGAGGTCAAAGGTCCAAGGTCAAGGTCAAACGTCAGAGGTCAAGGTCAAGGTCAAAGATCAGAGGTCAAAGGTCAGGGGTCAAGGTCAAGGTCAAGGTCAAAGGTCAGAGGTCAAGGTCAAAGGTCCAAGGTGAAGGTCAAACGACAGAGGTCAGAGGTCAAGGTCAAGGTCAAAGATCAGAGGTCGAGGACACAGATCAGAGGTCATCGTCAAAGGTCAGAGGTCAAGGTCAAGGTCAAACGTCAGAGGTCAAAGGTCAGAGGTCAAGGTCAAAGGTCAAAGGTTAAAGGTGAAGGTGAAAGTTCAAAGGTCAGAGGTCAAGGTCAAAGGTCAAAGGTCAGAGGTCAGATGTCAAGGTCAAAGGTCAAAGGTCAAAGGTCAAAGGTCAAGGTCAACGGTAAGAGGTCAAAGGTCAAAGGAGAAAGGTGAAAGGTGAAAGGTCAAATTCATATGTCAGAGGTCAAGGTCAAAGGTTAGAGGTCAATGTCAAAGGTGAAAGATCAGAGGTCAAGGTCAAAGGTCAAAGGTCAAAGGTCAGAGGTTATATCAAGGTCAAGGTCAAGGTCAGAGGACATAGGTCAAAGGTCAGAGGTCAAGGTCAAAGGTCAGAGGTCGAGGTCAAAGGTCAGAGGTCAAGGTCACGGTCAGAGGTCAAGGTGAAAGGTCAGAGGTCAAAGGTCAGAGGTCAAGATCAAAGGTCAAAGGTTAAAGGTCAAAGGTCAGAGGTCAGAGGTCAAAGGTCAGAGGTCAGAGGTCAAGGTCAAGGTCAAGGTCAAGGTCAAAGGTCAGAGGTCAAAGGTCAGAGGTCAAGGTCAGAGGTCAAAGGTCAGAGGTCAAGGTCAGAGGTCAAAGGTCAGAGGTCAAGGTCAAGGTCAAGGTCAAGGTCAAGGTCAAGGTCAAAGGTCAGAGGTCAAGGTCAAAGGTCAAAGGTTAGAGGTCAAGGTCAAAGTTCAAAGGTCAGAGGTCAAGGTCAAAGGTTAGAGGTCAAGGTCAAAGGCCAGCGGTCAAGGTCAATGTCAAGGTCAAGGTCAGAGGTCAGAGGTCAAGGTCAAAGGTCAGAGGTCAGAGGTCAGAGGTCAGAGGTCAAAGGTCCAAGGTCAAGGTCAAACTTCAGAGGTCAAGGTCAAGGTCAAGGTCAAGGTCAGGTCAAGGTCAAGGTCAAGGTCAAGGTCAAAGGTCAAAGGACAAAGGTCAAAGGTCAAAGGTCAAAGGTCAAAGGTCAAGGACAAAGGTCAAAGGTCAAAGGTCAAAGGTCAAAGGTCAAAGGTCAAGGTCAAAGGTCAAAGGTCAAAGGTCAAAGGTCAAAGGTCAAGGTCAAAGGTCAAAGGTCAAAGGTCAAAGGTCAAGGTCAAAGGTCAAAGGTCAAGGTCAAAGGTCAAGGTCAAAGGTCAAAGGTCAAGGTAAAGGTCAAGGTCAAGGTCAAGGTCAAGGTCAAGGTCAAAGGTCAAGGTCAAGGTCAAGGTCAAAGGTCAAGGTCAAGGTCAAGGTCAAGGTCAAGGTCAAGGACAAGGTCAAGGTCAAGGTCAAGGTCAAGGTCAAGGTCAAGGTCAAGGTCAAGGTCAAGGTCAAGGTCAAGGTCAAAGTCAAGGTCAAGGTCAAGGTCAAGGTCAAGGTCAAGGTCAAGGTCAAGGTCAAGGTCAAGGTCAAGGTCAAGGTCAAGGTCAAGGTCAAGGTCAAGGTCAAGGTCAAAGGTCAAAGGACAAAGGTCAAAGGTCAAAGGTCAAAGGTCAAGGTCAAAGGTCAAGGTCAAAGGTCAAAGGTCAAAGGTCAAAGATCAAAGGTCAAGGTCAAGGTCAAGGTCAAGGTCAAGGTTAAGGTCAAGGTCAAGGTCAAGGTCAAGGTCAAGGTCAAGGTCAAGGTCAAGGTCAAGGTCAAGGTCAAGGTCAAGGTCAAGGTCAAGGTCAAGGTCAAGGTCAAGGTCAAGGTCAAGGTCAAGGTCAAGGTCAAGGTCAAGGTCAAGGTCAAGGTCAAGGTCAAGGTCAAGGTCAAGGTCAAGGTCAAGGTCAAGGTCAAGGTCAAGGTCAAGGTCAAGGTCAAGGTCAAGGTCAAGGTCAAGGTCAAGGTCAAGGTCAAGGTCAAGGTCAAGGTCAAGGTCAAGGTCAAGGTCAAGGTCAAGGTCAAGGTCAAGGTCAAGGTCAAGGTCAAGGTCAAGGTCAAGGTCAAGGTCAAGGTCAAGGTCAAGGTCAAGGTCAAGGTCAAGGTCAAGGTCAAGGTCAAGGTCAAGGTCAAGGTCAAGGTCAAGGTCAAGGTCAAGGTCAAGGTCAAGGTCAAGGTCAAGGTCAAGGTCAAGGTCAAGGTCAAGGTCAAGGTCAAGGTCAAGGTCAAGGTCAAGGTCAAGGTCAAGGTCAAGGTCAAGGTCAAGGTCAAGGTCAAGGTCAAGGTCAAGGTCAAGGTCAAGGTCAAGGTCAAGGTCAAGGTCAAGGTCAAGGTCAAGGTCAAGGTCAAGGTCAAGGTCAAGGTCAAGGTCAAGGTCAAGGTCAAGGTCAAGGTCAAGGTCAAGGTCAAGGTCAAGGTCAAGGTCAAGGTCAAGGTCAAGGTCAAGGTCAAGGTCAAGGTCAAGGTCAAGGTCAAGGTCAAGGTCAAGGTCAAGGTCAAGGTCAAGGTCAAGGTCAAGGTCAAGGTCAAGGTCAAGGTCAAGGTCAAGGTCAAGGTCAAGGTCAAGGTCAAGGTCAAGGTCAAGGTCAAGGTCAAGGTCAAGGTCAAGGTCAAGGTCAAGGTCAAGGTCAAGGTCAAGGTCAAGGTCAAGGTCAAGGTCAAGGTCAAGGTCAAGGTCAAGGTCAAGGTCAAGGTCAAGGTCAAGGTCAAGGTCAAGGTCAAGGTCAAGGTCAAGGTCAAGGTCAAGGTCAAGGTCAAGGTCAAGGTCAAGGTCAAGGTCAAGGTCAAGGTCAAGGTCAAGGTCAAGGTCAAGGTCAAGGTCAAGGTCAAGGTCAAGGTCAAGGTCAAAGGTCAAAGGACAAAGGTCAAAGGTCAAAGGTCAAAGGTCAAGGTCAAAGGTCAAAGGTCAAGGTCAAAGGTCAAAGGTCAAAGGTCAAAGGTCAAAGGTCAAAGGTCAAGGTCAAAGGTCAAGGTCAAGGTCAAGGTCAAGGTCAAGGTCAAGGTCAAGGTCAAGGTCAAGGTCAAGGTCAAGGTCAAGGTCAAGGTCAAGGTCAAGGTCAAGGTCAAGGTCAAGGTCAAAGGTCAAAGGACAAAGGTCAAAGGTCAAAGGTCAAAGGTCAAAGGTCAAAGGTCAAGGTCAAAGGTCAAAGCTCAAGGTCAAAGGTCAAAGGTCAAAGGTCAAAGGTCAAAGGTCAAGGTCAAAGGTCAAAGGTCAAAGGTCAAAGGTCAAAGGTCAAGGTCAAAGGTCAAGGTCAAAGGTCAAAGGTCAAGGTCAAAGGTCAAAGGTCAAGGTCAAAGGTCAAGGTCAAGGTCAAGGTCAAGGTCAAGGTCAAGGTCAAGGTCAAGGTCAAGGTCAAGGTCAAGGTCAAGGTCAAGGTCAAGGTCAAGGTCAAGGTCAAGGTCAAGGTCAAGGTCAAGGTCAAGGTCAAGGTCAAGGTCAAGGTCAAGGTCAAGGTCAAGGTCAAGGTCAAGGTCAAGGTCAAGGTCAAGGTCAAGGTCAAGGTCAAAGGTCAAAGGACAAAGGTCAAAGGTCAAAGGTCAAAGGTCAAAGGTCAAAGGTCAAAGGTGAAAGGTCAAAGGTCAAAGGTCAAGGTCAAAGGTCAAAGGTCAAGGTCAAAGGTCAAAGGTCAAAGGTCAAGGTCAAAGGTCAAGGTCAAAGGTCAAAGGTCAAGGTCAAAGGTCAAGGTCAAAGGTCAAAGGTCAAGGTCAAGGTCAAGGTCAAGGTCAAGGTCAAGGTCAAGGTCAAGGTCAAAGGTCAAGGTCAAGGTCAAGGTCAAGGTCAAGGTCAAGGTCAAGGTCAAGGTCAAGGACAAGGTCAAGGTCAAAGGTCAAAGGACAAAGGTCAAAGGTCAAAGGTCAAAGGTCAAAGGTCAAGGTCAAAGGTCAAAGGTCAAGGTCAAAGGTCAAAGGTCAAAGGTCAAAGGTCAAAGGTCAAAGGTCAAGGTCAAAGGTCAAAGGTCAAAGGTCAAAGGTCAAAGGTCAAGGTCAAGGTCAAGGTCAAGGTCAAGGTCAAGGTCAAGGTCAAGGTCAAAGGTCAAGGTCAAGGTCAAGGTCAAGGTCAAGGTCAAGGTCAAGGTCAAGGTCAAGGTCAAGGTCAAGGTCAAGGTCAAGGTCAAGGTCAAGGTCAAGGTCAAGGTCAAGGTCAAGGTCAAGGTCAAGGTCAAGGTCAAGGTCAAGGTCAAGGTCAAGGTCAAGGTCAAGGTCAAGGTCAAGGTCAAGGTCAAGGTCAAGGTCAAGGTCAAGGTCAAGGTCAAGGTCAAGGTCAAGGTCAAGGTCAAGGTCAAGGTCAAGGTCAAGGTCAAGGTCAAGGTCAAGGTCAAGGTCAAGGTCAAGGTCAAGGTCAAGGTCAAGGTCAAGGTCAAGGTCAAGGTCAAGGTCAAGGTCAAAGGTCAAAGGTCAAAGGTCAAAGGTCAAAGGTCAAAGGTCAAAGGTCAAGGTCAAAGGTCAAAGGTCAAGGTCAAAGGTCAAAGGTCAAAGGTCAAAGGTCAAAGGTCAAAGGTCAAGGTCAAAGGTCAAGGTCAAGGTCAAGGTCAAGGTCAAGGTCAAGGTCAAGGTCAAGGTCAAGGTCAAGGTCAAGGTCAAGGTCAAGGTCAAGGTCAAGGTCAAGGTCAAGGTCAAAGGTCAAAGGACAAAGGTCAAAGGTCAAAGGTCAAAGGTCAAAGGTCAAAGGTCAAGGTCAAAGGTCAAAGCTCAAGGTCAAAGGTCAAAGGTCAAAGGTCAAAGGTCAAAGGTCAAAGGTCAAGGTCAAAGGTCAAGGTCAAAGGTCAAAGGTCAAAGGTCAAGGTCAAAGGTCAAGGTCAAAGGTCAAGGTCAAAGGTCAAGGTCAAAGGTCAAAGGTCAAGGTCAAGGTCAAGGTCAAGGTCAAGGGCAAGGTCAAGGTCAAGGTCAAAGGTCAAGGTCAAGGTCAAGGTCAAGGTCAAGGTCAAGGTCAAGGTCAAGGTCAAGGTCAAGGACAAGGTCAAGGTCAAAGGTCAAAGGACAAAGGTCAAAGGTCAAAGGTCAAAGGTCAAAGGTCAAGGTCAAAGGTCAAAGGTCAAGGTCAAAGGTCAAAGGTCAAAGGTCAAAGGTCAAAGGTCAAAGGTCAAGGTCAAAGGTCAAAGGTCAAAGGTCAAAGGTCAAAGGTCAAGGTCAAGGTCAAGGTCAAGGTCAAGGTCAAGGTCAAGGTCAAGGTCAAAGGTCAAGGTCAAGGTCAAGGTCAAGGTCAAGGTCAAGGTCAAGGTCAAGGTCAAGGTCAAGGTCAAGGTCAAGGTCAAGGTCAAGGTCAAGGTCAAGGTCAAGGTCAAGGTCAAGGTCAAGGTCAAGGTCAAGGTCAAGGTCAAGGTCAAGGTCAAGGTCAAGGTCAAGGTCAAGGTCAAGGTCAAGGTCAAGGTCAAGGTCAAGGTCAAGGTCAAGGTCAAGGTCAAGGTCAAGGTCAAGGTCAAGGTCAAGGTCAAGGTCAAGGTCAAGGTCAAGGTCAAGGTCAAGGTCAAGGTCAAGGTCAAGGTCAAGGTCAAGGTCAAGGTCAAAGGTCAAAGGTCAAAGGTCAAAGGTCAAAGGTCAAAGGTCAAAGGTCAAAGGTCAAGGTCAAAGGTCAAAGGTCAAGGTCAAAGGTCAAAGGTCAAAGGTCAAAGGTCAAAGGTCAAAGGTCAAGGTCAAAGGTCAAGGTCAAGGTCAAGGTCAAGGTCAAGGTCAAGGTCAAGGTCAAGGTCAAGGTCAAGGTCAAGGTCAAGGTCAAGGTCAAGGTCAAGGTCAAGGTCAAGGTCAAAGGTCAAAGGACAAAGGTCAAAGGTCAAAGGTCAAAGGTCAAAGGTCAAAGGTCAAGGTCAAAGGTCAAAGCTCAAGGTCAAAGGTCAAAGGTCAAAGGTCAAAGGTCAAAGGTCAAGGTCAAAGGTCAAAGGTCAAAGGTCAAAGGTCAAGGTCAAAGGTCAAGGTCAAAGGTCAAAGGTCAAGGTCAAAGGTCAAAGGTCAAGGTCAAGGTCAAGGTCAAGGTCAAGGTCAAGGTCAAGGTCAAGGTCAAGGTCAAGGTCAAGGTCAAGGTCAAGGTCAAGGTCAAGGTCAAGGTCAAGGTCAAGGTCAAGGTCAAGGTCAAGGTCAAGGTCAAGGTCAAGGTCAAGGTCAAGGTCAAGGTCAAGGTCAAGGTCAAGGTCAAGGTCAAGGTCAAGGTCATGGTCAAGGTCAAAGGTCAAAGGACAAAGGTCAAAGGTCAAAGGTCAAAGGTCAAAGGTCAAAGGTCAAAGGTCAAAGGTCAAAGGTCAAAGGTCAAAGGTCAAAGGTCAAAGGTCAAGGTCAAAGGTCAAAGGTCAAGGTCAAAGGTCAAGGTCAAAGGTCAAAGGTCAAGGTCAAAGGTCAAGGTCAAAGGTCAAAGGTCAAGGTCAAGGTCAAGGTCAAGGTCAAGGTCAAAGGTCAAGGTCAAGGTCAAGGTCAAGGTCAAGGTCAAGGTCAAGGTCAAGGTCAAGGTCAAGGTCAAGGTCAAGGTCAAAGGTCAAAGGACAAAGGTCAAAGGTCAAAGGTCAAAGGTCAAAGGTCAAGGTCAAAGGTCAAAGGTCAAGGTCAAAGGTCAAAGGTCAAAGGTCAAAGGTCAAAGGTCAAAGGTCAAGGTCAAAGGTCAAAGGTCAAAGGTCAAAGGTCAAAGGTCAAAGGTCAAAGGTCAAGGTCAAAGGTCAAAGGTCAAAGGTCAAAGGTCAAAGGTCAAGGTCAAAGGTCAAGGTCAAGGTCAAGGTCAAGGTCAAGGTCAAGGTCAAGGTCAAGTCAAGGTCAAGGTCAAGGTCAAGGTCAAGGTCAATCAAAGGTCAAGGTCAAGGTCAAGGTCAAGGTCAAGGTCAAGGTCAAGGTCAAGGTCAAGGTCAAGGTCAAGGTCAAGGTCAAGGTCAAGGTCAAGGTCAAGGTCAAGGTCCAGGTCAAGGTCAAGGTCAAGGTCAAGGTCAAAGGTCAAAGGACAAAATTCAAAGGTCAAAGGTCAAAGGTCAAAGGTCAAGGTCAAAGGTCAAAGGTCAAGGTCAAAGGTCAAAGGTCAAAGGTCAAAGGTCAAAGGTCAAAGGTCAAGGTCAAAGGTCAAAGGTCAAAGGTCAAGGTCAAAGGTCAAAGGTCAAAGGTCAAAGGTCAAAGGTCAAGGTCAAAGGTCAAGGTCAAGGTCAAGGTCAAGGTCAAGGTCAAGGTCAAGGTCAAGGTCAAGGTCAAGGTCAAGGTCAAGGTCAAGGTCAAGGTCAAGGTCAAGGTCAAGGTCAAGGTCAAGGTCAAAGGTCAAGGTCAAAGGTCAAGGTCAAGGTCAAGGTCAAGGTCAAGGTCAAGGTCAAGGACAAGGTCAAGGTCAAGGTCAAGGTCAAGGTCAAGGTCAAGGTCAAGGTCAAGGTCAAGGTCAAGGTCAAGGTCAAGGTCAAGGTCAAGGTCAAGGTCAAAGGTCAAAGGACAAAGGTCAAAGGTCAAAGGTCAAAGGTCAAGGTCAAAGGTCAAAGGTCAAGGTCAAGGTCAAAGGTCAAAGGTCAAAGGTCAAAGGTCAAAGGTCAAGGTCAAAGGTCAAAGGTCAAGGTCAAAGGTCAAAGGTCAAAGGTCAAAGGTCAAGGTCAAAGGTCAAAGGTCAAAGGTCAAAGGTCAAGGTCAAAGGTCAAAGGTCAAAGGTCAAAGGTCAAGGTCAAAGGTCAAAGGTCAAGGTCAAAGGTCAAGGTCAAGGTCAAGGTCAAGGTCAAGGTCAAAGGTCAAGGTCAAGGTCAAGGTCAAAGGTCAAAGGTCAATGGTCAAGGTCAAAGGTCAAAGGTCAAGGTCAAAGGTCAAAGGTCAAAGGTCAAAGGTCAAAGGTCAAGGTCAAGGTCAAGGTCAAGGTCAAGGTCAAGGTCAAGGTCAAGGTCAAGGTCAAAGGTCAAAGGACAAAGGTCAAAGGTCAAAGGTCAAAGGTCAAGGTCAAGGTCAAAGGTCAAAGGACAAAGGTCAAAGGTCAAAGGTCAAAGGTCAAGGTCAAAGGTCAAAGGTCAAGGTCAAAGGTCAAAGGTCAAAGGTCAAAGGTCAAAGGTCAAAGGTCAAGGTCAAAGGTCAAGGTCAAGGTCAAGGTCAAGGTCAAGGTCAAGGTCAAGGTCAAGGTCAAGGTCAAGGTCAAGGTCAAGGTCAAGGTCAAGGTCAAGGTCAAGGTCAAGGTCAAGGTCAAGGTCAAGGTCAAAGGTCAAAGGACAAAGGTCAAAGGTCAAAGGTCAAAGGTCAAGGTCAAAGGTCAAAGCTCAAGGTCAAAGGTCAAAGGTCAAAGGTCAAAGGTCAAAGGTCAAGGTCAAAGGTCAAAGGTCAAAGGTCAAAGGTCAAGGTCAAAGGTCAAGGTCAAGGTCAAGGTCAAGGTCAAGGTCAAGGTCAAGGTCAAGGTCAAGGTCAAGGTCAAGGTCAAGGTCAAGGTCAAGGTCAAGGTCAAGGTCAAGGTCAAGGTCAAGGTCAAGGTCAAGGTCAAGGTCAAGGTCAAGGTCAAGGTCAAGGTCAAGGTCAAGGTCAAGGTCAAGGTCAAGGTCAAGGTCAAGGTCAAGGTCAAGGTCAAGGTCAAGGTCAAGGTCAAGGTCAAGGTCAAGGTCAAGGTCAAGGTCAAGGTCAAGGTCAAGGTCAAGGTCAAGGTCAAGGTCAAGGTCAAGGTCAAGGTCAAGGTCAAGGTCAAGGTCAAGGTCAAGGTCAAGGTCAAGGTCAAGGTCAAGGTCAAGGTCAAGGTCAAGGTCAAGGTCAAGGTCAAGGTCAAGGTCAAAGGTCAAAGGACAAAGGTCAAAGGTCAAAGGTCAAAGGTCAAGGTCAAAGGTCAAAGGTCAAGGTCAAAGGTCAAAGGTCAAAGGTCAAAGGTCAAAGGTCAAAGGTCAAGGTCAAAGGTCAAGGTCAAGGTCAAGGTCAAGGTCAAGGTCAAGGTCAAGGTCAAGGTCAAGGTCAAGGTCAAGTCAAGGTCAAGGTCAAGGTCAAGGTCAAGGTCAAGGTCAAGGTCAAAGGTCAAGGACAAAGGTCAAAGGTCAAAGGTCAAAGGTCAAAGGTCAAAGGTCAAGGTCAAAGGTCAAAGCTCAAGGTCAAAGGTCAAAGGTCAAAGGTCAAAGGTCAAAGGTCAAGGTCAAAGGTCAAAGGTCAAAGGTCAAAGGTCAAGGTCAAAGGTCAAGGTCAAAGGTCAAAGGTCAAGGTCAAAGGTCAAAGGTCAAGGTCAAAGGTCAAGGTCAAGGTCAAGGTCAAGGTCAAGGTCAAGTCAAGGTCAAGGTCAAGGTCAAGGTCAAGGTCAAGGTCAAGGTCAAGGTCAAGTCAAGGTCAAGGTCAAGGTCAAGGTCAAGGTCAGGGTCAAGGTCAAGGTCAAGGTCAAGGTCAAGTCAAGGTCAAGGTCAAAGGTCAAAGGACAAAGGGTCAAAGGTCAAAGGTCAAAGGTCAAAGGTCAAAGGTCAAGGTCAAAGGTCAAAGGTCAAAGGTCAAGGTCAAGGTCAAAGGTCAAAGGTCAAAGGTCAGGTCAAGGTCAAAGGTCAAGGTCAAAGGTCAAAGGTCAAGGTCAAAGGTCAAGGTCAAAGGTCAAAGGTCAAGGTCAAGGTCAAGGTCAAGGTCAAGGTCAAGGTCAAGGTCAAGGTCAAGGTCAAGGTCAAGGTCAAAGGTCAAGGTCAAGGTCAAGGTCAAGGTCAAGGTCAAGGTCAAGGTCAAGGACAAGGTCAAGGTCAAAGGTCAAAGGACAAAGGTCAAAGGTCAAAGGTCAAAGGTCAAGGTCAAAGGTCAAAGGTCAAGGTCAAAGGTCAAAGGTCAAAGGTCAAAGGTCAAAGGTCAAGGTCAAAGGTCAAGGTCAAAGGTCAAAGGTCAAAGGTCAAAGGTCAAAGGTCAAGGTCAAAGGTCAAAGGTCAAAGGTCAAAGGTCAAGGTCAAGGGTCAAAGGTCAAGGTCAAGGTCAAGGTCAAGGTCAAGGTCAAGTCAAGGTCAAGGTCAAGGTCAAGGTCAAGGTCAAGGTCAAGGTCAATCAAAGGTCAAGGTCAAGGTCAAGGTCAAGGTCAAGGTCAAGGTCAAGGTCAAGGTCAAGGTCAAGGTCAGGTCAAGGTCAAGGTCAAGGTCAAGGTCAAGGTCAAGGTCAAGGTCAAGGTCAAGGTCAAGGTCAAGGTCAAGGTCAGGTCAAGGTCAAAGGTCAAGGTCAAAGGTCAAGGTCAAGGTCAAGGTCAAGGTCAAGGTCAAGGTCAAGGTCAAGGTCAAGGTCAAGGTCAAAGGTCAAAGGACAAAGGTCAAAGGTCAAAGGTCAAAGGTCAAGGTCAAAGGTCAAAGGTCAAGGTCAAAGGTCAAAGGCAAAGGTCAAAGGTCAAAGGTCAAAGGTCAAGGTCAAAGGACAAGGTCAAGGTCAAGGTCAAGGTCAAGGTCAAGGTCAAGGTCAAGGTCAAGGTCAAGGTCAAGGTCAAGGTCAAGGTCAAGGTCAAAGGTCAAAGGACAAAGGTCAAAGGTCAGGTCAAGGTCAAGGTCAAAGGTCAAAGGACAAAGGTCAAAGGTCAAAGGTCAAAGGTCAAGGTCAAAGGTCAAAGGTCAAGGTCAAGGTCAAGGTCAAGGTCAAGGTCAAGGTCAAGGTCAAGGTCAAGGTCAAGGTCAAGGTCAAGGTCAAGGTCAAGGTCAAGGTCAAGGTCAAGGTCAAGGTCAAGGTCAAGGTCAAGGTCAAGGTCAAGGTCAAGGTCAAGGTCAAGGTCAAGGTCAAGGTCAAGGTCAAGGTCAAAGGTCAAAGGACAAAGGTCAAAGGTCAAAGGTCAAGGTCAAGGTCAAAGGTCAAAGGTCAAGGTCAAAGGTCAAAGGTCAAAGGTCAAAGGTCAAAGGTCAAGGTCAAAGGTCAAGGTCAAGGTCAAGGTCAAGGTCAAGGTCAAGGTCAAGGTCAAGGTCAAGGTCAAGGTCAAGGTCAAGGTCAAGGTCAAGGTCAAGGTCAAGGTCAAGGTCAAGGTCTAGGTCAAAGGTCAAAGGACAAAGGTCAAAGGTCAAAGGTCAAAGGTCAAGGTCAAAGGTCAAAGCTCAAGGTCAAAGGTCAAAGGTCAAAGGTCAAAGGTCAAAGGTCAAGGTCAAAGGTCAAAGGTCAAAGGTCAAAGGTCAAGGTCAAAGGTCAAGGTCAAAGGTCAAAGGTCAAAGGTCAAAGGGTCAAAGGTCAAGGTCAAAGGTCAAGGTCAAGTCAAAGGTCAAGGTCAAGGTCAAGGTCAAGGTCAAGGTCAAGGTCAAGGTCAGGTCAAGGTCAAGGTCAAGGTCAAGGTCAAGGTCAAGGTCAAGGTCAAGGTCAAGGTCAAGGTCAAGGTCAAGGTCAAGGTCAAGGTCAAGGTCAAGGTCAAGGTCAAAGGTCAAAGGACAAAGGTCAAAGGTCAAAGGTCAAAGGTCAAAGGTCAAAGGTCAAAGGTCAAAGGTCAAAGGTCAAAGGTCAAAGGTAAATGTCAAAGGTCAAAGGTCAAAGGGTCAAGGTCAAAGGTCAAGGTCAAAGGTCAAAGGTCAAGGTCAAAGGTCAAGGTCAAAGGTCAAGGCAAGGTCAAGGTCAAGGTCAAGGTCAAGGTCAAGGTCAAGGTCAAAGGTCAAGGTCAAAGTCAAGGTCAAGGTCAAAGTGTCAGGTCAGGTCAGGTCAAGGTCAAGGAACAAGGTCAAGGTCAAAGGTCAAAGGACAAAGGCAAAGGTCAAAGGTCAAAGGTCAAGGTCAAAGGTCAAAGGTCAAGGTCAAAGGTCAAAGGTCAAAGGTCAAAGGTCAAAGGTCAAGGTCAAAGGTCAAAGGTCAAAGGTCAAGGTCAAAGGTCAAAGGTCAAAGGTCAAAGGTCAAGGTCAAAAGGTCAAAGGTCAAGGTCAAAGGTCAAAGGTCAAAGGTCAAAGGTCAAAGGTCAAGGTCAAAGGTCAAGGTCAAGGTCAGGTCAAGGTCAAGGTCAAGGTCAAGTCAAGGTCAAGGTCAAGGTCAAGGTCAAGGTCAAGTCAATCAAAGGTCAAGGTCAAGGTCAAGGTCAAGGTCAAGGTCAAGGTCAAGGTCAAGGTCAAGGTCAAGGTCAAGTCAAGGTCAAGTCAGGTCAAGGTCAAGGTCAAGGTCAAGGTCAAGGTCAAGGTCAAGTCAAGGTCAAGGTCAAGGTCAGGTCAAGGTCAAGGTCAAGGTCAAGGTCAAGGTCAAGGTCAAGGTCAAAGGTCAAAGGACAAAGGGTCAAAGGTCAAAGGTCAAAGGTCAAAGGTCAAGGTCAAAGGTCAAAGTCAAGGTCAAAGGTCAAAGGTCAAAGGTCAAAGGTCAGA